>OX460439.1:17102583-18335967 GCA_949786385.1 Onychomys leucogaster | reverse complement strand
ATGGTCCATATGTGTAAGAAACACAGTTCGTTGTTTCTGGGCATGCTCATGTTTCTTGCTGTTTTGGAGACGCTGGAAAGAAGAGCATGCTTCTTGCATTAAAACAGAGTATGTTTCATGGATGAGAACACTGGTCTGAATTTCCCTTCACAAACGGAGTTAAAGCAAAGTCTCTGTGTCTTCCTACAAGCAAGAGTTCATTTCCGGAAAACCCAGTGATTTTTCGGCTCAAATGAATTTACCCAGTTCACGAACCCCACACGTTTTTCACTGTAAACTAAAGAGCATCTATGTAAGAGATGCTTTGGTTTGTTACAGTTTCACAAGCAGAGTTCAACTAGATATGGTCTGTATGAGTAGGAAATACAGTTATTTTTTTAAGGACATGCTCATATTTCTTGCTGTATTGCAACTCTGGACAGAAGAGGATGCTTTTCGTGTGAAAACAGACGGTTTTTCATGGATGAGAACACTGGTCTGAATTTCCCTTCACAAACGGAGTTAAACCAAAGGCTCTGTGTCTTCCTACAAGGAAGAGTTCATTTCCGGAAATCCCAGTGATTTTTTGGCTCAAATGAATTTACACAGTTCACGAACCCAACACGTTTCTCACTATAAACTAAAGAGCATCTATGTAAGAGATGCTGTGGTTTTTACAGTTTCACAAGCAGAGTTTAACTAGATATGGTCCGTATGAATAAGAAACACAGTTCGTTTTTTCTTGGCATGCTCATGTTTCTTGCTGCATTGGAGATGCTGGAAAGAAGAGCATGTTTCTTGCATTAAAACAGAGTATGTTTAATGGATGAGAACACTGGTCTGAATTTCCCCTCACAAACGGAGTTAAAGCAAAGTCTCTGTGTCTTCCTACAAGCAAGAGTTCATTTCCGGAAAACCCAGTGATTTTTCGGCTCAAATGAATTTTCCCAGTTCAGGAACCCAACACGTTTCTCACTATAAACTAAAGAGCATCTATGTAAGAGATGCTGTGGTTTGTTACAGTTTCACAAGCAGAGTTTAACTAGATATGGTCCGTATGTGTAAGAAACACAGTTTGTTGTTTCTGGGCATGCTCATGTTTCTTGCTGTTTTGGAGACGCTGGAAAGAAGAGCATGCTTCTTGCATTAAAACAGAGTATGTTTCATGGATGAGAACACTGGTCTGAATTTCCCCTCACAAACGGAGTTAAAGCAAAGTCTCTGTGTCTTCCTACAAGCAAGAGTTCATTTCCGGAAAACCCAGTGATTTTTCGGCTCAAATGAATTTACCCAGTTCAGGAACCCAACACGTTTCTCACTATAAACTAAAGAGCATCTATGTAAGAGATGCTGTGGTTTGTTACAGTTTCACAAGCAGAGTTTAACTAGATATGGTCCGTATGTGTAAGAAACACAGTTCGTTGTTTCTGGGCATGCTCATGTTTCTTGCTGTTTTGGAGACGCTGGAAAGAAGAGCATGCTTCTTGCATTAAAACAGAGTATGTTTCATGGATGAGAACACTGGTCTGAATTTCCCTTCACAAACGGAGTTAAACCAAAGTCTCTGTGTCTTCCTTCAAGCAAGAGTTCATTTCCGGAAAACCCAGTGATTTTTTGGCTAAAATGAATTTACACAATTCATGAACCCAACACGTTTCTCACTATAAACTAAAGAGCATCTATGTAAGAGATGCTGTGGTTTGTTCCAGTTTGATAAGCAGAGTTCAACTAGATATGGTCAGTATTCGTAGGAAACACAGTTCTTTTTTTCTGGGCATGCTCATGTTTCTTGCTGTAGTAGAGACGCTGGAAAGAAGAGCATGCTTCTTGCATTAAAACAGAGTATGTTTCATGGATGAGAACACTGGTCTTAATTTCCCCTCACAAACGGAGTTAAAGCAAAGTCTCTGTGTCTTCCTACAAGCAAGAGTTCATTTCCGGAAAACCCAGTGATTTTTCGGCTCTAATGAATTTACAGAGTTCACGCACCCAACATGATTTTCACTATAAACTAAAGAGCATCTATGTAAGAGATGCTGTGGTTTGTTACAGTTTCACAAGCCGAGTTTAACTAGATATGGTCCGTATGAGTAGGAAACACAGTTCTTTTTTTCTGGACATGCTCATATTTCTTGCTGTATTGCAGACTCTGGACAGAAGAGGATGCTTCTTGCGTTAAAACAGAGGGTGTTTCATGGATGAAAACACTGGTCTCAATTTCCCTTCACAAACGGAGTTTAACCAAAGGCTTTGTGGCTTCCTACAAGCAAGAGTTCATTTCCGGAAATCCCAGTGATTTTTCGGCTCAAATGAATTTACACAGTTCACGAACCCAACACGTTTTTCAGTATAAACTAAATTGCATCTATATAAGAGATGCTGTGGCTTGTTACAGTTTCACAAGATGAGTTTAAATAGATATGGTCCGTATGAGTAAGAAACACAGTTCGTTTTTTCTTGGCATGCTTATGTTTCTTGCTGTATTGGAGATGCTGGAAAGAAGAGCATGATTCTTGCGTTAAAACAGAGTATGTTTCATGGAAGAGAACACTGGTCTGAATTTTCTCTTCACAAACGGAGATAAAGCAAAGGCTCTGTGTCTTCCTACAAGCAAGAGTTCATTTCCGGAAAATCCAGTGATTTTTCGGCTCAAATGAATTTACCCAGTTCACGAACCCAACACGTTTTTCACTATAAACTAAAGAGCATCTATGTAAGAGATGCTGTGATTTGTTAGAGTTTCACAAGCAGAGTTTAACTAGATATGGTCTGTATGTGTAAGAAACACAGTTCGTTGTTTCTGGGCATGCTCATGTTTTCTGCTGTTTTGGAGACGCTGGAAAGAAGAGCATGCTTCTTGCATTAAAACAGAGTATGTTTCATGGATGAGAACACTGCTCTGAATTTCCCTTCACAAACGGAGTTAAACCAAAGTCTCTGTGTCTTCCTTCAAGCAAGAGTTCATTTCCTGAAATCCCAAGTGATTTTTCGGCTAAAATGAATTTACACAATTCACGAACCCAACATGTTTTTCACTATAAACTAAAGAGCATCTATGTAAGAGATGCTGTGGTTTGTTACAGTTTGATAAGCAGAGTTCAACTAGATATGGTCAGTATTTGTAGGAAACACAGTTCTTTTTTTCTGGGCATGCTCATGTTTCTTGCTGTAGTAGAGACGCTGGAAAGAAGAGCATGCTTCTTGCATTAAAACAGAGTATGTTTCATGGATGAGAACACTGGTCTGAATTTCCCCTCACAAACGGAGTTAAAGCAAAGTCTCTGTGTCTTCCTACAAGCAAGAGTTCATTTCCGGAAAACCCAGTGATTTTTCGGCTCTAATGAATTTACAGAGTTCACGCACCCAACACGATTTTCACTATAAACTAAAGAGCATCTATGTAAGAGATGCTGTGGTTTGTTACAGTTTCACAAGCCGAGTTTAACTAGATATGGTCCGTATGAGTAGGAAACACAGTTCTTTTTTTCTGGACATGCTCATATTTCTTGCTGTATTGCAGACTCTGGACAGAAGAGGATGCTTCTTGCGTTAAAACAGAGGGTGTTTCATGGATGAAAACACTGGTCTGAATTTCCCTTCACAAACGGAGTTTAACCAAAGGCTTTGTGGCTTCCTACAAGCAAGAGTTCATTTCCGGAAATCCCAGTGATTTTTCGGCTCAAATGAATTTACACAGTTCACGAACCCAACACGTTTTTCAGTATAAACTAAATTGCATCTATATAAGAGATGCTGTGGCTTGTTACAGTTTCACAAGAAGAGTTTAAATAGATATGGTCCGTATGAGTAAGAAACACAGTTCGTTTTTTCTTGGCATGCTTATGTTTCTTGCTGTACTGGAGATGCTGGAAAGAAGAGCATGATTCTTGCGTTAAAACAGAGTATGTTTCATGGAAGAGAACACTGGTCTGAATTTTCTCTTCACAAACGGAGATAAAGCAAAGGCTCTGTGTCTTCCTACAAGCAAGAGTTCATTTCCGGAAAATCCAGTGATTTTTCGGCTCAAATGAATTTACCCAGTTCACGAACCCAACACGTTTTTCACTATAAACTAAAGAGCATCTATGTAAGAGATGCTGTGATTTGTTAGAGTTTCACAAGCAGAGTTTAACTAGATATGGTCTGTATGTGTAAGAAACACAGTTCGTTGTTTCTGGGCATGCTCATGTTTTCTGCTGTTTTGGAGACGCTGGAAAGAAGAGCATGCTTCTTGCATTAAAACAGAGTATGTTTCATGGATGAGAACACTGGTCTGAATTTCCCTTCACAAACGGAGTTAAACCAAAGTCTCTGTGTCTTCCTTCAAGCAAGAGTTCATTTCCTGAAAACCCAGTGATTTTTCGGCTAAAATGAATTTACACAATTCATGAACCCAACACGTTTCTCACTATAAACTAAAGAGCATCTATGTAAGAGATGCTGTGGTTTGTTCCAGTTTGATAAGCAGAGTTCAACTAGATATGGTCAGTATTCGTAGGAAACACAGTTCTTTTTTTCTGGGCATGCTCATGTTTCTTGCTGTAGTAGAGACGCTGGAAAGAAGAGCATGCTTCTTGCATTAAAACAGAGTATGTTTCATGGATGAGAACACTGGTCTGAATTTCCCCTCACAAACGGAGTTAAAGCAAAGTCTCTGTGTCTTCCTACAAGCAAGAGTTCATTTCCGGAAAACCCAGTGATTTTTCGGCTCTAATGAATTTACAGAGTTCACGCACCCAACACGATTTTCACTATAAACTAAAGAGCATCTATGTAAGAGATGCTGTGGTTTGTTACAGTTTCACAAGCCGAGTTTAACTAGATATGGTCCGTATGAGTAGGAAACACAGTTCTTTTTTTCTGGACATGCTCATATTTCTTGCTGTATTGCAGACTCTGGACAGAAGCGGATGCTTCTTGCGTTAAAACAGAGGGTGTTTCATGGATGAAAACACTGGTCTGAATTTCCCTTCACAAACGGAGTTTAACCAAAGGCTTTGTGGCTTCCTACAAGCAAGAGTTCATTTCCGGAAATCCCAGTGATTTTTCGGCTCAAATGAATTTACACAGTTCACGAACCCAACACGTTTTTCAGTATAAACTAAATTGCATCTATATAAGAGATGCTGTGGCTTGTTACAGTTTCACAAGAAGAGTTTAACTAGATATGGTCCGTATGAGTAAGAAACACAGTTCGTTTTTTCTTGGCATGCTTATGTTTCTTGCTGTATTGGAGATGCTGGAAAGAAGAGCATGATTCTTGCGTTAAAACAGAGTATGTTTCATGGAAGAGAACACTGGTCTGAATTTTCTCTTCACAAACGGAGATAAAGCAAAGGCTCTGTGTCTTCCTACAAGCAAGAGTTCATTTCCGGAAAATCCAGTGATTTTTCGGCTCAAATGAATTTACCCAGTTCACGAACCCAACACGTTTTTCACTATAAACTAAAGAGCATCTATGTAAGAGATGCTGTGATTTGTTAGAGTTTCACAAGCAGAGTTTAACTAGATATGGTCTGTATGTGTAAGAAACACAGTTCGTTGTTTCTGGGCATGCTCATGTTTTCTGCTGTTTTGGAGACGCTGGAAAGAAGAGCATGCTTCTTGCATTAAAACAGAGTATGTTTCATGGATGAGAACACTGCTCTGAATTTCCCTTCACAAACGGAGTTAAACCAAAGTCTCTGTGTCTTCCTTCAAGCAAGAGTTCATTTCCTGAAATCCCAAGTGATTTTTCGGCTAAAATGAATTTACACAATTCACGAATCCAACATGTTTTTCACTATAAACTAAAGAGCATCTATGTAAGAGATGCTGTGGTTTGTTACAGTTTGATAAGCAGAGTTCAACTAGATATGGTCAGTATTTGTAGGAAACAGAGTTCTTTTTTTCTGGGCATGCTCATGTTTCTTGCTGTAGTAGAGACTCAGGAAAGAAGAGCATGCTCTTTGCGTTAAAACAGAGTGTGTTTCATGGAGGAGAACACTGGTCTGAATTTCCCTTCACAAACGGAGTTAAACCAAAGGCTCTGTGTCTTCCTACAAGAAAGAGTTCATTTCCGGAAATCCCAGTGATTTTTCGGCTCTAATGAATTTACACAGTTCACGCACCCAACACGATTTTCACTATAAACTAAAGAGCATCTATGTAAGAGATGCTGTGGTTTGTTACAGTTTCACAAGCAGAGTTTAACTAGATATGGTCCGTATGAGTAGGAAACACAGTTCTTTTTTTCTGGACATGCTCATATTTCTTGCTGTATTGCAGACTCTGGACAGAAGAGGATGCTTCTTGCATTAAAACAGAGGGTGTTCCATGGATGAGAACACTGGTCTGAATTTCCCTTCACAAACGGAGTTAAACCAAAGGCTCTGTGTCTTCCTACAAGCAAGAGTTCATTTCCGGAAATCCCAGTGATTTTTCGGCTCAAATGAATTTACACAGTTCATGAACCCAACACGTTTTTCACTATAAACTAAATTGCCTCTATATAAGAGATGCTGTGGTTTGTTACAGTATCACAAGAAGAGTTTAACTAGATATGGTCCGTATGAGTAAGAAACACAGTTCGTTTTTTCTTGGCATGCTCATGTTTCTTGCTGTATTGGAGATGCTGGAAAGAAGAGCATGTTTCTTGCATTAAAATAGAGTATGTTTAATGGATGAGAACACTGGTCTGAATTTCCCTTCACAAACGGAGTTAAAGCAAAGTCTCTGTGTCTTCCTACAAGCAAGAGTTCATTTCCGGAAAACACAGTGATTTTTCGGCTCAAATGAATTTACCCAGTTCACGAACCCCACACGTTTTTCACTGTAAACTAAAGAGCATCTATGTAAGAGATGCTTTGGTTTGTTACAGGTTCACAAGCAGAGTTCAACTAGATATGGTCCGTATGAGTAGGAAATACAGTTATTTTTTTAAGGACATGCTCATATTTCTTGCTGTATTGCAACTCTGGACAGAAGAGGATGCTTTTCGTGTGAAAACAGACGGTGTTTCATGGATGAGAACACTGGTCTGAATTTCCCTTCACAAACGGAGTTAAACCAAAGGCTCTGTGTCTTCCTACAAGGTAGAGTTCATTTCCGGAAATCCCAGTGATTTTTTGGCTCAAATGAATTTACACAGTTCACGAACCCAACACGTTTCTCACTATAAACTAAAGAGCATCTATGTAAGAGATGCTGTGGTTTGTTACAGTTTCACAAGCAGAGTTTAACTAGATATGGTCCGTATGTGTAAGAAACACAGTTCGTTGTTTCTGGGCATGCTCATGTTTCTTGCTGTTTTGGAGATGCTGGAAAGAAGAGCATGCTTCTTGCATTAAAACAGAGTATGTTTCATGGATGAGAACACTGGTCTGAATTTCCCTTCACAAACGGAGTTAAAGCAAAGTCTCTGTGTCTTCCTTCAAGCAAGAGTTCATTTCCGGAAAACCCAGTGATTTTTCGGCTAAAATGAATTTACACAATTCATGAACCCAACACGTTTCTCACTATAAACTAAAGAGCATCTATGTAAGAGATGCTGTGGTTTGTTCCAGTTTGATAAGCAGAGTTCAACTAGATATGGTCAGTATTCGTAGGAAACACAGTTCTTTTTTTCTGGGCATGCTCATGTTTCTTGCTGTAGTAGAGACTCTGGAAAGAAGAGCATGCTCTTTGCTTTAAAACAGAGTGTGTTTCATGGATGAGAACACTGGTCTGAATTTCCCTTCACAAACGGAGTTAAACCAAAGGCTCTGTGTCTTCCTACAAGAAAGAGTTCATTTCCGGAAATCCCAGTGATTTTTCGGCTCTAATGAATTTACAGAGTTCACGCACCCAACACGATTTTCACTATAAACTAAAGAGCATCTATGTAAGAGATGCTGTGGTTTGTTACAGTTTCACAAGCCGAGTTTAACTAGATATGGTCCGTATGAGTAGGAAACACAGTTCTTTTTTTCTGGACATGCTCATATTTCTTGCTGTATTGCAGACTCTGGACAGAAGAGGATGCTTCTTGCGTTAAAACAGAGGGTGTTTCATGGATGAAAACACTGGTCTGAATTTCCCTTCACAAACGGAGTTTAACCAAAGGCTCTGTGGCTTCCTACAAGCAAGAGTTCATTTCCGGAAATCCCAGTGATTTTTCGGCTCAAATGAATTTACACAGTTCACGAACCCAACACGTTTTTCAGTATAATCTAAATTGCATCTATATAAGAGATGCTGTGGCTTGTTACAGTTTCACAAGAAGAGTTTAACTAGATATGGTCCGTATGAGTAAGAAACACAGTTCGTTTTTTCTTGGCATGCTCATGTTTCTTGCTGTATTGGAGATGCTGGAAAGAAGAGCATGATTCTTGCGTTAAAACAGAGAATGTTTCATGGAAGAGAACACTGGTCTGAATTTTCTCTTCACAAACGGAGATAAAACAAAGGCTCTGTGTCTTCCTACAAGCAAGAGTTCATTTCCGGAAAATCCAGTGATTTTTCGGCTCAAATGAATTTACCCAGTTCACGAACCCAACACGTTTTTCACTATAAACTAAAGAGCATCTATGTAATAGATGCTGTGATTTGTTAGAGTTTCACAAGCAGAGTTTAACTAGATATGGTCTGTATGTGTAAGAAACACAGTTCGTTGTTTCTGGGCATGCTCATGTTTTCTGCTGTTTTGGAGACGCTGGAAAGAAGAGCATGCTTCTTGCATTAAAACAGAGTATGTTTCATGGATGAGAACACTGCTCTGAATTTCTCTTCACAAACGGAGTTAAACCAAAGTCTCTGTGTCTTCCTTCAAGCAAGAGTTCATTTCCTGAAAACCCAGTGATTTTTCGGCTAAAATGAATTTACACAATTCATGAACCCAACACGTTTCTCACTATAAACTAAAGAGCATCTATGTAAGAGATGCTGTGGTTTGTTCCAGTTTGATAAGCAGAGTTCAACTAGATATGGTCAGTATTTGTAGGAAACACAGTTCTTTTTTTCTGGGCATGCTCATGTTTCTTGCTGTAGTAGAGACTCTGGAAAGAGAGCATGCTCTTTGCTTTAAAACAGAGTGTGTTTCATGGATGAGAACACTGGTCTGAATTTCCCTTCATAAACGGAGTTAAACCAAAGGCTCTGTGTCTTCCTACAAGAAAGAGTTCATTTCCGGAAATCCCAGTGATTTTTCAGCTCTAATGAATTTACAGTGTTCACGCACCAAACACGATTTTCACTATAAACTATAGAGCATCTATGTAAGAGATGCTGTGGTTTGTTACAGTTTCACAAGCAGAGTTTAACTAGATATGGTCCGTATGAGTAGGAAACACAGTTCTTTTTTTCTGGACATGCTCATATTTCTTGCTGTATTGCAGACTCTGGACAGAAGAGGATGCTTCTTGCGTTAAAACAGAGGGTGTTTCATGGATAAGAACACTGGTCTGAATTTCCCTTCACAAACGGAGTTAAACCAAAGGCTCTGTGGCTTCCTCCAAGCAAGAGTTCATTTCCGGAAATCCCAGTGATTTTTCGGCTCAAATGAATTTACACAGTTCACGAACCCAACACGTTTTTCAGTATAAACTAAATTGCATCTATATAAGAGATGCTGAGGCTTGTTACAGTTTCACAAGAAGAGTTTAACTAGATATGGTCTGTAGGAGTAAGAAACACAGTTCGTTTTTTCTTGGCATGCTCATGTTTCTTGCTGCATTGGAGATGCTGGAAAGAAGAGCATGTTTCTTGCATTAAAACAGAGTATGTTTAATGGATGAGAACACTGGTCTGAATTTCCCTTCACAAACGGAGTTAAAGCAAAGTCTCTGTCTTCTTACAAGCAAGAGTTCATTTCCGGAAAACCCAGTGATTTTTCGGCTCAAATGAATTTACCCAGTTCACGAACCCCACACGTTTTTCACTATAAACTAAAGAGCATCCTTGTAAGAGATGCTGTGGTTTGTTACAGTTTCACAAGCAGAGTTCAACTAGATATGGTCCGTATGAGTAGGAAATACAGTTCTTTTTTTAAGGACATGCTCATAATTCTTGCTGTATTGCAACTCTGGACAGAAGAGGATGCTTCTCGTGTTAAATCAGACGGTGTTTCATGGATGAGAACACTGGTCTGAATTTCCCTTCACAAACGGAGTTAAACCAAAGGCTCTGTGGCTTCCTACAAGCAAGAGTTCATTTCCGGAAATCCCAGTGATTTTTCGGCTCAAATGAATTTACACAGTTCACGAACCCAACACGTTTTTCACTATAAAGTAAAGAGCATCTATGTAAGAGATGCTGTGGTTTGTTACAGTTTCACAAGCAGAGTTTAACTAGATATGGTCCGTATGAATAAGAAACACAGTTCGTTTTTTCTTGGCATGCTCATGTTTCTTGCTGCATTGGAGATGCTGGAAAGAAGAGCATGTTTCTTGCATTAAAACAGAGTATGTTTAATGGATGAGAACACTGGTCTGAATTTCCCCTCACAAACGGAGTTAAAGCAAAGTCTCTGTGTCTTCCTACAAGCAAGAGTTCATTTCCGGAAAACCCAGTGATTTTTCGGCTCAAATGAATTTACCCAGTTCAGGAACCCAACACGTTTCTCACTATAAACTAAAGAGCATCTATGTAAGAGATGCTGTGGTTTGTTACAGTTTCACAAGCAGAGTTTAACTAGATATGGTCCGTATGTGTAGGAAACACAGTTCGTTGTTTCTAGGCATGCTCATGTTTCTTGCTGTTTTAGAGACGCTGGAAAGAAGAGCATGCTTCTTGCATTAAAACAGAGTATGTTTCATGGATGAGAACACTGGTCTGAATTTCCCCTCACAAACGGAGTTAAAGCAAAGTCTCTGTGTCTTCCTACAAGCAAGAGTTCATTTCCGGAAAACCCAGTGATTTTTCGGCTCAAATGAATTTACCCAGTTCAGGAACCCAACACGTTTCTCACTATAAACTAAAGAGAATCTATGTAAGATATGCTGTGGTTTGTTACAGTTTCACAAGCAGAGTTTAACTAGATATGGTCCGTATGTGTAAGAAACACAGTTCGTTGATCTGGGCATGCTCATGTTTCTTGCTGTTTTGGAGACGCTGGAAAGAAGAGCATGCTTCTTGCATTAAAACAGAGTATGTTTCATGGATGAGAACACTGGTCTGAATTTCCCTTCACAAACGGAGTTAAACCAAAGTCTCTGTGTCTTCCTTCAAGCAAGAGTTCATTTCCTGAAAACCCAGTGATTTTTCGGCTAAAATGAATTTACACAATTCATGAACCCAACACGTTTCTCACTATAAACTAAAGAGCATCTATGTAAGAGATGCTGTGGTTTGTTCCAGTTTGATAAGCAGAGTTCAACTAGATATGGTCAGTATTCGTAGGAAACATTGTTCTTTTTTTCTGGGCATGCTCATGTTTCTTGCTGTAGTAGAGACTCTGGAAAGAAGAGCATGCTCTTTGCTTTAAAACAGAGTGTGTTTCATGGATGAGAACACTGGTCTGAATTTCCCTTCATAAACGGAGTTAAACCAAAGGCTCTGTGTCTTCCTACAAGAAAGAGTTCATTTCCGGAAATCCCAGTGATTTTTCGGCTCTAATGAATTTACAGAGTTCACGCACCCAACACGATTTTCACTATAAACTAAAGAGCATCTATGTAAGAGATGCTGTGGTTTGTTACAGTTTCACAAGCCGAGTTTAACTAGTTATGGTCCGTATGAGTAGGAAACACAGTTCTTTTTTTTTGGACATGCTCATATTTCTTGCTGTATTGCAGACTCTGGACAGAAGAGGATGCTTCTTGCGTTAAAACAGAGGGTGTTTCATGGATGAAAACACTGGTCTGAATTTCCCTTCACAAACGGAGTTAAACCAAAGGCTCTGTGGCTTCCTCCAAGCAAGAGTTCATTTCCGGAAATCCCAGTGATTTTTCGGCTCAAATGAATTTACACAGTTCACGAACCCAACACGTTTTTCACTATAAACTAAAGAGCATCTATGTAAGAGATGCTGTGGTTTGTTACGGTTTCACAAGCAGAGTTCAACTAGATATGGTCAGTATTCGTAGGAAACACAGTTCTTTTTTTCTGGGCATGCTCATGTTTCTTGCTGTAGTAGAGACTCTGGAAAGAAGAGCATGCTCTTTGCTTTAAAACCCAGTGTGTTTCATGGATGAGAACACTGGTCTCAATTTCCCTTCACAAACGGAGTTTAACCAAAGGCTTTGTGGCTTCCTACAAGCAAGAGTTCATTTCCGGAAATCCCAGTGATTTTTCGGCTCAAATGAATTTACACAGTTCACGAACCCAACACGTTTTTCAGTATAAACTAAATTGCATCTATATAAGAGATGCTGTGGCTTGTTACAGTTTCACAAGATGAGTTTAAATAGATATGGTCCGTATGAGTAAGAAACACAGTTCGTTTTTTCTTGGCATGCTTATGTTTCTTGCTGTATTGGAGATGCTGGAAAGAAGAGCATGATTCTTGCGTTAAAACAGAGTATGTTTCATGGAAGAGAACACTGGTCTGAATTTTCTCTTCACAAACGGAGATAAAGCAAAGGCTCTGTGTCTTCCTACAAGCAAGAGTTCATTTCCGGAAAATCCAGTGATTTTTCGGCTCAAATGAATTTACCCAGTTCACGAACCCAACACGTTTTTCACTATAAACTAAAGAGCATCTATGTAAGAGATGCTGTGATTTGTTAGAGTTTCACAAGCAGAGTTTAACTAGATATGGTCTGTATGTGTAAGAAACACAGTTCGTTGTTTCTGGGCATGCTCATGTTTTCTGCTGTTTTGGAGACGCTGGAAAGAAGAGCATGCTTCTTGCATTAAAACAGAGTATGTTTCATGGATGAGAACACTGCTCTGAATTTCCCTTCACAAACGGAGTTAAACCAAAGTCTCTGTGTCTTCCTTCAAGCAAGAGTTCATTTCCTGAAATCCCAAGTGATTTTTCGGCTAAAATGAATTTACACAATTCACGAACCCAACATGTTTTTCACTATAAACTAAAGAGCATCTATGTAAGAGATGCTGTGGTTTGTTACAGTTTGATAAGCAGAGTTCAACTAGATATGGTCAGTATTTGTAGGAAACACAGTTCTTTTTTTCTGGGCATGCTCATGTTTCTTGCTGTAGTAGAGACGCTGGAAAGAAGAGCATGCTTCTTGCATTAAAACAGAGTATGTTTCATGGATGAGAACACTGGTCTGAATTTCCCCTCACAAACGGAGTTAAAGCAAAGTCTCTGTGTCTTCCTACAAGCAAGAGTTCATTTCCGGAAAACCCAGTGATTTTTCGGCTCTAATGAATTTACAGAGTTCACGCACCCAACACGATTTTCACTATAAACTAAAGAGCATCTATGTAAGAGATGCTGTGGTTTGTTACAGTTTCACAAGCCGAGTTTAACTAGATATGGTCCGTATGAGTAGGAAACACAGTTCTTTTTTTCTGGACATGCTCATATTTCTTGCTGTATTGCAGACTCTGGACAGAAGAGGATGCTTCTTGCGTTAAAACAGAGGGTGTTTCATGGATGAAAACACTGGTCTGAATTTCCCTTCACAAACGGAGTTTAACCAAAGGCTTTGTGGCTTCCTACAAGCAAGAGTTCATTTCCGGAAATCCCAGTGATTTTTCGGCTCAAATGAATTTACACAGTTCACGAACCCAACACGTTTTTCAGTATAAACTAAATTGCATCTATATAAGAGATGCTGTGGCTTGTTACAGTTTCACAAGAAGAGTTTAAATAGATATGGTCCGTATGAGTAAGAAACACAGTTCGTTTTTTCTTGGCATGCTTATGTTTCTTGCTGTACTGGAGATGCTGGAAAGAAGAGCATGATTCTTGCGTTAAAACAGAGTATGTTTCATGGAAGAGAACACTGGTCTGAATTTTCTCTTCACAAACGGAGATAAAGCAAAGGCTCTGTGTCTTCCTACAAGCAAGAGTTCATTTCCGGAAAATCCAGTGATTTTTCGGCTCAAATGAATTTACCCAGTTCACGAACCCAACACGTTTTTCACTATAAACTAAAGAGCATCTATGTAAGAGATGCTGTGATTTGTTAGAGTTTCACAAGCAGAGTTTAACTAGATATGGTCTGTATGTGTAAGAAACACAGTTCGTTGTTTCTGGGCATGCTCATGTTTTCTGCTGTTTTGGAGACGCTGGAAAGAAGAGCATGCTTCTTGCATTAAAACAGAGTATGTTTCATGGATGAGAACACTGCTCTGAATTTCCCTTCACAAACGGAGTTAAACCAAAGTCTCTGTGTCTTCCTTCAAGCAAGAGTTCATTTCCTGAAAACCCAGTGATTTTTCGGCTAAAATGAATTTACACAATTCATGAACCCAACACGTTTCTCACTATAAACTAAAGAGCATCTATGTAAGAGATGCTGTGGTTTGTTCCAGTTTGATAAGCAGAGTTCAACTAGATATGGTCAGTATTCGTAGGAAACACAGTTCTTTTTTTCTGGGCATGCTCATGTTTCTTGCTGTAGTAGAGACGCTGGAAAGAAGAGCATGCTTCTTGCATTAAAACAGAGTATGTTTCATGGATGAGAACACTGGTCTGAATTTCCCCTCACAAACGGAGTTAAAGCAAAGTCTCTGTGTCTTCCTACAAGCAAGAGTTCATTTCCGGAAAACCCAGTGATTTTTCGGCTCTAATGAATTTACAGAGTTCACGCACCCAACACGATTTTCACTATAAACTAAAGAGCATCTATGTAAGAGATGCTGTGGTTTGTTACAGTTTCACAAGCCGAGTTTAACTAGATATGGTCCGTATGAGTAGGAAACACAGTTCTTTTTTTCTGGACATGCTCATATTTCTTGCTGTATTGCAGACTCTGGACAGAAGCGGATGCTTCTTGCGTTAAAACAGAGGGTGTTTCATGGATGAAAACACTGGTCTGAATTTCCCTTCACAAACGGAGTTTAACCAAAGGCTTTGTGGCTTCCTACAAGCAAGAGTTCATTTCCGGAAATCCCAGTGATTTTTCGGCTCAAATGAATTTACACAGTTCACGAACCCAACACGTTTTTCAGTATAAACTAAATTGCATCTATATAAGAGATGCTGTGGCTTGTTACAGTTTCACAAGAAGAGTTTAACTAGATATGGTCCGTATGAGTAAGAAACACAGTTCGTTTTTTCTTGGCATGCTTATGTTTCTTGCTGTATTGGAGATGCTGGAAAGAAGAGCATGATTCTTGCGTTAAAACAGAGTATGTTTCATGGAAGAGAACACTGGTCTGAATTTTCTCTTCACAAACGGAGATAAAGCAAAGGCTCTGTGTCTTCCTACAAGCAAGAGTTCATTTCCGGAAAATCCAGTGATTTTTCGGCTCAAATGAATTTACCCAGTTCACGAACCCAACACGTTTTTCACTATAAACTAAAGAGCATCTATGTAAGAGATGCTGTGATTTGTTAGAGTTTCACAAGCAGAGTTTAACTAGATATGGTCTGTATGTGTAAGAAACACAGTTCGTTGTTTCTGGGCATGCTCATGTTTTCTGCTGTTTTGGAGACGCTGGAAAGAAGAGCATGCTTCTTGCATTAAAACAGAGTATGTTTCATGGATGAGAACACTGCTCTGAATTTCCCTTCACAAACGGAGTTAAACCAAAGTCTCTGTGTCTTCCTTCAAGCAAGAGTTCATTTCCTGAAATCCCAAGTGATTTTTCGGCTAAAATGAATTTACACAATTCACGAATCCAACATGTTTTTCACTATAAACTAAAGAGCATCTATGTAAGAGATGCTGTGGTTTGTTACAGTTTGATAAGCAGAGTTCAACTAGATATGGTCAGTATTTGTAGGAAACAGAGTTCTTTTTTTCTGGGCATGCTCATGTTTCTTGCTGTAGTAGAGACTCAGGAAAGAAGAGCATGCTCTTTGCGTTAAAACAGAGTGTGTTTCATGGAGGAGAACACTGGTCTGAATTTCCCTTCACAAACGGAGTTAAACCAAAGGCTCTGTGTCTTCCTACAAGAAAGAGTTCATTTCCGGAAATCCCAGTGATTTTTCGGCTCTAATGAATTTACACAGTTCACGCACCCAACACGATTTTCACTATAAACTAAAGAGCATCTATGTAAGAGATGCTGTGGTTTGTTACAGTTTCACAAGCAGAGTTTAACTAGATATGGTCCGTATGAGTAGGAAACACAGTTCTTTTTTTCTGGACATGCTCATATTTCTTGCTGTATTGCAGACTCTGGACAGAAGAGGATGCTTCTTGCATTAAAACAGAGGGTGTTCCATGGATGAGAACACTGGTCTGAATTTCCCTTCACAAACGGAGTTAAACCAAAGGCTCTGTGTCTTCCTACAAGCAAGAGTTCATTTCCGGAAATCCCAGTGATTTTTCGGCTCAAATGAATTTACACAGTTCATGAACCCAACACGTTTTTCACTATAAACTAAATTGCCTCTATATAAGAGATGCTGTGGTTTGTTACAGTATCACAAGAAGAGTTTAACTAGATATGGTCCGTATGAGTAAGAAACACAGTTCGTTTTTTCTTGGCATGCTCATGTTTCTTGCTGTATTGGAGATGCTGGAAAGAAGAGCATGTTTCTTGCATTAAAATAGAGTATGTTTAATGGATGAGAACACTGGTCTGAATTTCCCTTCACAAACGGAGTTAAAGCAAAGTCTCTGTGTCTTCCTACAAGCAAGAGTTCATTTCCGGAAAACACAGTGATTTTTCGGCTCAAATGAATTTACCCAGTTCACGAACCCCACACGTTTTTCACTGTAAACTAAAGAGCATCTATGTAAGAGATGCTTTGGTTTGTTACAGGTTCACAAGCAGAGTTCAACTAGATATGGTCCGTATGAGTAGGAAATACAGTTATTTTTTTAAGGACATGCTCATATTTCTTGCTGTATTGCAACTCTGGACAGAAGAGGATGCTTTTCGTGTGAAAACAGACGGTGTTTCATGGATGAGAACACTGGTCTGAATTTCCCTTCACAAACGGAGTTAAACCAAAGGCTCTGTGTCTTCCTACAAGGTAGAGTTCATTTCCGGAAATCCCAGTGATTTTTTGGCTCAAATGAATTTACACAGTTCACGAACCCAACACGTTTCTCACTATAAACTAAAGAGCATCTATGTAAGAGATGCTGTGGTTTGTTACAGTTTCACAAGCAGAGTTTAACTAGATATGGTCCGTATGTGTAAGAAACACAGTTCGTTGTTTCTGGGCATGCTCATGTTTCTTGCTGTTTTGGAGATGCTGGAAAGAAGAGCATGCTTCTTGCATTAAAACAGAGTATGTTTCATGGATGAGAACACTGGTCTGAATTTCCCTTCACAAACGGAGTTAAAGCAAAGTCTCTGTGTCTTCCTTCAAGCAAGAGTTCATTTCCGGAAAACCCAGTGATTTTTCGGCTAAAATGAATTTACACAATTCATGAACCCAACACGTTTCTCACTATAAACTAAAGAGCATCTATGTAAGAGATGCTGTGGTTTGTTCCAGTTTGATAAGCAGAGTTCAACTAGATATGGTCAGTATTCGTAGGAAACACAGTTCTTTTTTTCTGGGCATGCTCATGTTTCTTGCTGTAGTAGAGACTCTGGAAAGAAGAGCATGCTCTTTGCTTTAAAACAGAGTGTGTTTCATGGATGAGAACACTGGTCTGAATTTCCCTTCACAAACGGAGTTAAACCAAAGGCTCTGTGTCTTCCTACAAGAAAGAGTTCATTTCCGGAAATCCCAGTGATTTTTCGGCTCTAATGAATTTACAGAGTTCACGCACCCAACACGATTTTCACTATAAACTAAAGAGCATCTATGTAAGAGATGCTGTGGTTTGTTACAGTTTCACAAGCCGAGTTTAACTAGATATGGTCCGTATGAGTAGGAAACACAGTTCTTTTTTTCTGGACATGCTCATATTTCTTGCTGTATTGCAGACTCTGGACAGAAGAGGATGCTTCTTGCGTTAAAACAGAGGGTGTTTCATGGATGAAAACACTGGTCTGAATTTCCCTTCACAAACGGAGTTTAACCAAAGGCTCTGTGGCTTCCTCCAAGCAAGAGTTCATTTCCGGAAATCCCAGTGATTTTTCGGCTCAAATGAATTTACACAGTTCACGAACCCAACACGTTTTTCAGTATAATCTAAATTGCATCTATATAAGAGATGCTGTGGCTTGTTACAGTTTCACAAGAAGAGTTTAACTAGATATGGTCCGTATGAGTAAGAAACACAGTTCGTTTTTTCTTGGCATGCTCATGTTTCTTGCTGTATTGGAGATGCTGGAAAGAAGAGCATGATTCTTGCGTTAAAACAGAGAATGTTTCATGGAAGAGAACACTGGTCTGAATTTTCTCTTCACAAACGGAGATAAAACAAAGGCTCTGTGTCTTCCTACAAGCAAGAGTTCATTTCCGGAAAATCCAGTGATTTTTCGGCTCAAATGAATTTACCCAGTTCACGAACCCAACACGTTTTTCACTATAAACTAAAGAGCATCTATGTAATAGATGCTGTGATTTGTTAGAGTTTCACAAGCAGAGTTTAACTAGATATGGTCTGTATGTGTAAGAAACACAGTTCGTTGTTTCTGGGCATGCTCATGTTTTCTGCTGTTTTGGAGACGCTGGAAAGAAGAGCATGCTTCTTGCATTAAAACAGAGTATGTTTCATGGATGAGAACACTGCTCTGAATTTCTCTTCACAAACGGAGTTAAACCAAAGTCTCTGTGTCTTCCTTCAAGCAAGAGTTCATTTCCTGAAAACCCAGTGATTTTTCGGCTAAAATGAATTTACACAATTCATGAACCCAACACGTTTCTCACTATAAACTAAAGAGCATCTATGTAAGAGATGCTGTGGTTTGTTCCAGTTTGATAAGCAGAGTTCAACTAGATATGGTCAGTATTTGTAGGAAACACAGTTCTTTTTTTCTGGGCATGCTCATGTTTCTTGCTGTAGTAGAGACTCTGGAAAGAGAGCATGCTCTTTGCTTTAAAACAGAGTGTGTTTCATGGATGAGAACACTGGTCTGAATTTCCCTTCATAAACGGAGTTAAACCAAAGGCTCTGTGTCTTCCTACAAGAAAGAGTTCATTTCCGGAAATCCCAGTGATTTTTCAGCTCTAATGAATTTACAGTGTTCACGCACCAAACACGATTTTCACTATAAACTATAGAGCATCTATGTAAGAGATGCTGTGGTTTGTTACAGTTTCACAAGCAGAGTTTAACTAGATATGGTCCGTATGAGTAGGAAACACAGTTCTTTTTTTCTGGACATGCTCATATTTCTTGCTGTATTGCAGACTCTGGACAGAAGAGGATGCTTCTTGCGTTAAAACAGAGGGTGTTTCATGGATAAGAACACTGGTCTGAATTTCCCTTCACAAACGGAGTTAAACCAAAGGCTCTGTGGCTTCCTCCAAGCAAGAGTTCATTTCCGGAAATCCCAGTGATTTTTCGGCTCAAATGAATTTACACAGTTCACGAACCCAACACGTTTTTCAGTATAAACTAAATTGCATCTATATAAGAGATGCTGAGGCTTGTTACAGTTTCACAAGAAGAGTTTAACTAGATATGGTCTGTAGGAGTAAGAAACACAGTTCGTTTTTTCTTGGCATGCTCATGTTTCTTGCTGCATTGGAGATGCTGGAAAGAAGAGCATGTTTCTTGCATTAAAACAGAGTATGTTTAATGGATGAGAACACTGGTCTGAATTTCCCTTCACAAACGGAGTTAAAGCAAAGTCTCTGTCTTCTTACAAGCAAGAGTTCATTTCCGGAAAACCCAGTGATTTTTCGGCTCAAATGAATTTACCCAGTTCACGAACCCCACACGTTTTTCACTATAAACTAAAGAGCATCCTTGTAAGAGATGCTGTGGTTTGTTACAGTTTCACAAGCAGAGTTCAACTAGATATGGTCCGTATGAGTAGGAAATACAGTTCTTTTTTTAAGGACATGCTCATATTTCTTGCTGTATTGCAACTCTGGACAGAAGAGGATGCTTCTCGTGTTAAATCAGACGGTGTTTCATGGATGAGAACACTGGTCTGAATTTCCCTTCACAAACGGAGTTAAACCAAAGGCTCTGTGGCTTCCTACAAGCAAGAGTTCATTTCCGGAAATCCCAGTGATTTTTCGGCTCAAATGAATTTACACAGTTCACGAACCCAACACGTTTTTCACTATAAAGTAAAGAGCATCTATGTAAGAGATGCTGTGGTTTGTTACAGTTTCACAAGCAGAGTTTAACTAGATATGGTCCGTATGAATAAGAAACACAGTTCGTTTTTTCTTGGCATGCTCATGTTTCTTGCTGCATTGGAGATGCTGGAAAGAAGAGCATGTTTCTTGCATTAAAACAGAGTATGTTTAATGGATGAGAACACTGGTCTGAATTTCCCCTCACAAACGGAGTTAAAGCAAAATCTCTGTGTCTTCCTACAAGCAAGAGTTCATTTCCGGAAAACCCAGTGATTTTTCGGCTCAAATGAATTTTCCCAGTTCAGGAACCCAACACGTTTCTCACTATAAACTAAAGAGCATCTATGTAAGAGATGCTGTGGTTTGTTACAGTTTCACAAGCAGAGTTTAACTAGATATGGTCCGTATGTGTAGGAAACACAGTTCGTTGTTTCTAGGCATGCTCATGTTTCTTGCTGTTTTAGAGACGCTGGAAAGAAGAGCATGCTTCTTGCATTAAAACAGAGTATGTTTCATGGATGAGAACACTGGTCTGAATTTCCCCTCACAAACGGAGTTAAAGCAAAGTCTCTGTGTCTTCCTACAAGCAAGAGTTCATTTCCGGAAAACCCAGTGATTTTTCGGCTCAAATGAATTTACCCAGTTCAGGAACCCAACACGTTTCTCACTATAAACTAAAGAGAATCTATGTAAGATATGCTGTGGTTTGTTACAGTTTCACAAGCAGAGTTTAACTAGATATGGTCCGTATGTGTAAGAAACACAGTTCGTTGATCTGGGCATGCTCATGTTTCTTGCTGTTTTGGAGACGCTGGAAAGAAGAGCATGCTTCTTGCATTAAAACAGAGTATGTTTCATGGATGAGAACACTGGTCTGAATTTCCCTTCACAAACGGAGTTAAACCAAAGTCTCTGTGTCTTCCTTCAAGCAAGAGTTCATTTCCTGAAAACCCAGTGATTTTTCGGCTAAAATGAATTTACACAATTCATGAACCCAACACGTTTCTCACTATAAACTAAAGAGCATCTATGTAAGAGATGCTGTGGTTTGTTCCAGTTTGATAAGCAGAGTTCAACTAGATATGGTCAGTATTCGTAGGAAACATTGTTCTTTTTTTCTGGGCATGCTCATGTTTCTTGCTGTAGTAGAGACTCTGGAAAGAAGAGCATGCTCTTTGCTTTAAAACAGAGTGTGTTTCATGGATGAGAACACTGGTCTGAATTTCCCTTCATAAACGGAGTTAAACCAAAGGCTCTGTGTCTTCCTACAAGAAAGAGTTCATTTCCGGAAATCCCAGTGATTTTTCGGCTCTAATGAATTTACAGAGTTCACGCACCCAACACGATTTTCACTATAAACTAAAGAGCATCTATGTAAGAGATGCTGTGGTTTGTTACAGTTTCACAAGCCGAGTTTAACTAGTTATGGTCCGTATGAGTAGGAAACACAGTTCTTTTTTTTTGGACATGCTCATATTTCTTGCTGTATTGCAGACTCTGGACAGAAGAGGATGCTTCTTGCGTTAAAACAGAGGGTGTTTCATGGATGAAAACACTGGTCTGAATTTCCCTTCACAAACGGAGTTAAACCAAAGGCTCTGTGGCTTCCTCCAAGCAAGAGTTCATTTCCGGAAATCCCAGTGATTTTTCGGCTCAAATGAATTTACACAGTTCACGAACCCAACACGTTTTTCACTATAAACTAAAGAGCATCTATGTAAGAGATGCTGTGGTTTGTTACGGTTTCACAAGCAGAGTTCAACTAGATATGGTCAGTATTCGTAGGAAACACAGTTCTTTTTTTCTGGGCATGCTCATGTTTCTTGCTGTAGTAGAGACTCTGGAAAGAAGAGCATGCTCTTTGCTTTAAAACCCAGTGTGTTTCATGGATGAGAACACTGGTCTGAATTTCCCTTCATAAACGGAGTTAAAGCAAAGGCTCTGTGTCTTCCTACAAGAAAGAGTTCATTTCCGGAAATCCCAGTGATTTTTCGGCTCTAATGAATTTACACAGTTCACGCACCCAACACGATTTTCACTATAAACTAAAGAGCATCTATGTAAGAGATGCTGTGGTTTGTTACAGTTTCACAAGCCGAGTTTAACTAGATATGGTCCGTATGAGTAGGAAACACAGTTCTTTTTTTCTGGACATGCTCATATTTCTTGCTGTATTGCAGACTCTGGACAGAAGAGGATGCTTCTTGCGTTAAAACAGAGGGTGTTTCATGGATGAAAACACTGGTCTGAATTTCCCTTCACAAACGGAGTTTAACCAAAGGCTCTGTGGCTTCCTACAAGCAAGAGTTCATTTCCGGAAATCCCAGTGATTTTTCGGCTCAAATGAATTTACACAGTTCACGAACCCAACACGTTTTTCAGTATAAACTAAATTGCATCTATATAAGAGATGCTGTGGCTTGTTACAGTTTCACAAGAAGAGTTTAACTAGATATGGTCCGTATGAGTAAGAAACACAGTTCGTTTTTTCTTGGCATGCTCATGTTTCTTGCTGTATTGGAGATGCTGGAAAGAAGAGCATGATTCTTGCGTTAAAACAGAGTATGTTTCATGGAAGAGAACACTGGTCTGAATTTTCTCTTCACAAACGGAGATAAAACAAAGGCTCTGTGTCTTCCTACAAGCAAGAGTTCATTTCCGGAAAATCCAGTGATTTTTCGGCTCAAATGAATTTACCCAGTTCACGAACCCAACACGTTTTTCACTATAAACTAAAGAGCATCTATGTAAGAGATGCTGTGATTTGTTAGAGTTTCACAAGCAGAGTTTAACTAGATATGGTCTGTATGTGTAAGAAACACAGTTCGTTGTTTCTGGGCATGCTCATGTTTTCTGCTGTTTTGGAGACGCTGGAAAGAAGAGCATGCTTCTTGCATTAAAACAGAGTACGTTTCATGGATGAGAACACTGCTCTGAATTTCCCTTCACAAACGGAGTTAAACCAAAGTCTCTGTGTCTTCCTTCAAGCAAGAGTTCATTTCCTGAAAACCCAAGTGATTTTTCGGCTAAAATGAATTTACACAATTCACGAACCCAACATGTTTTTCACTATAAACTAAAGAGCATCTATGTAAGAGATGCTGTGGTTTGTTCCAGTTTGATAAGCAGAGTTCAACTAGATATGGTCAGTATTTGTAGGAAACACAGTTCTTTTTTTCTGGGCATGCTCATGTTTCTTGCTGTAGTAGAGACTCAGGAAAGAAGAGCATGCTCTTTGCGTTAAAACAGAGTGTGTTTCATGGATGAGAACACTGGTCTGAATTTCCCTTCACAAATGGAGTTAAACCAAAGGCTCTGTGGCTTCCTACAAGCAAGAGTTCATTTCCGGAAATCCCAGTGATTTTTCGGCTCAAATGAATTTACACAGTTCACGAACCCAACACGTTTTTCACTATAAAGTAAAGAGCATCTATGTAAGAGATGCTGTGGTTTGTTACAGTTTCACAAGCAGAGTTTAACTAGATATGGTCCGTATGAATAAGAAACACAGTTCGTTTTATCTTGGCATGCTCATGTTTCTTGCTGCATTGGAGATGCTGGAAAGAAGAGCATGTTTCTTGCATTAAAACAGAGTATGTTTAATGGATGAGAACACTGGTCTGAATTTCCCCTCACAAACGGAGTTAAAGCAAAGTCTCTGTGTCTTCCTACAAGCAAGAGTTCATTTCCGGAAAACCCAGTGATTTTTCGGCTCAAATGAATTTACCCAGTTCAGGAACCCAACATGTTTCTCACTATAAACTAAAGAGCATCTATGTAAGAGATGCTGTGATTTGTTACAGTTTCACAAGCAGAGTTTAACTAGATATGGTCTGTATGTGTAAGAAACACAGTTCGTTGTTTCTGGGCATGCTCATGTTTCTTGCTGTTTTGGAGACGCTGGAAAGAAGAGCATGCTTCTTGCATTAAAACAGAGTATGTTTCATGGATGAGAACACTGGTCTGAATTTCCCTTCACAAACGGAGTTAAACCAAAGTCTCTGTGTCTTCCTTCAAGCAAGAGTTCATTTCCTGAAAACCCAGTGATTTTTCGGCTAAAATGAATTTACACAATTCATGAACCCAACACGTTTCTCACTATAAACTAAAGAGCATCTATGTAAGAGATGCTGTGGTTTGTTCCAGTTTGATAAGCAGAGTTCAACTAGATATGGTCAGTATTCGTAGGAAACACAGTTCTTTTTTTCTGGGCATGCTCATGTTTCTTGCTGTAGTAGAGACTCTGGAAAGAAGAGCATGCTCTTTGCTTTAAAACAGAGTGTGTTTCATGGATGAGAACACTGGTCTGAATTTCCCTTCATAAACGGAGTTAAAGCAAAGGCTCTGTGTCTTCCTACAAGAAAGAGTTCATTTCCGGAAATCCCAGTGATTTTTCGGCTCTAATGAATTTACAGAGTTCACGCACCCAACACGATTTTCACTATAAACTAAAGAGCATCTATGTAAGAGATGCTGTGGTTTGTTACAGTTTCACAAGCCGAGTTTAACTAGATATGGTCCGTATGAGTAGGAAACACAGTTCTTTTTTTCTGGACATGCTCATATTTCTTGCTGTATTGCAGACTCTGGACAGAAGAGGATGCTTCTTGCGTTAAAACAGAGGGTGTTTCATGGATGAAAACACTGGTCTGAATTTCCCTTCACAAACGGAGTTTAACCAAAGGCTCTGTGGCTTCCTACAAGCAAGAGTTCATTTCCGGAAATCCCAGTGATTTTTCGGCTCAAATGAATTTACACAGTTCACGAACCCATCACGTTTTTCAGTATAATCTAAATTGCATCTATATAAGAGATGCTGTGGCTTGTTACAGTTTCACAAGAAGAGTTTAACTAGATATGGTCCGTATGAGTAAGAAACACAGTTCGTTTTCTCTTGGCATGCTCATGTTTCTTGCTGTATTGGAGATGCTGGAAAGAAGAGCATGATTCTTGCGTTAACACAGAGTATGTTTCATGGAAGAGAACACTGGTCTGAATTTTCTCTTCACAAACGGAGATAAAACAAAGGCTCTGTGTCTTCCTACAAGCAAGAGTTCATTTCCGGAAAATCCAGTGATTTTTCGGCTCAAATGAATTTACCCAGTTCACGAACCCAACACGTTTTTCACTATAAACTAAAGAGCATCTATGTAAGAGATGCTGTGATTTGTTAGAGTTTCACAAGCAGAGTTTAACTAGATATGGTCTGTATGTGTAAGAAACACAGTTCGTTGTTTCTGGGCATGCTCATGTTTTCTGCTGTTTTGGAGACGCTGGAAAGAAGAGCATGCTTCTTGCATTAAAACAGAGTACGTTTCATGGATGAGAACACTGCTCTGAATTTCCCTTCACAAACGGAGTTAAACCAAAGTCTCTGTGTCTTCCTTCAAGCAAGAGTTCATTTCCTGAAAACCCAAGTGATTTTTCGGCTAAAATGAATTTACACAATTCACGAACCCAACATGTTTTTCACTATAAACTAAAGAGCATCTATGTAAGAGATGCTGTGGTTTGTTCCAGTTTGATAAGCAGAGTTCAACTAGATATGGTCAGTATTTGTAGGAAACACAGTTCTTTTTTTCTGGGCATGCTCATGTTTCTTGCTGTAGTAGAGACTCAGGAAAGAAGAGCATGCTCTTTGCGTTAAAACAGAGTGTGTTTCATGGATGAGAACACTGGTCTGAATTTCCCTTCACAAACGGAGTTAAACCAAAGGCTCTGTGGCTTCCTACAAGCAAGAGTTCATTTCCGGAAATCCCAGTGATTTTTCGGCTCAAATGAATTTACACAGTTCACGAACCCAACACGTTTTTCACTATAAAGTAAAGAGCATCTATGTAAGAGATGCTGTGGTTTGTTACAGTTTGATAAGCAGAGTTCAACTAGATATGGTCAGTATTCGTAGGAAACACAGTTCTTTTTTTCTGGGCTTGCTCATGTCTCTTGCTGTAGTAGAGACTCTGGAAAGAAGAGCATGCCCTTTGCTTTAAAACAGAGTGTGTTTCATGGATGAGAACACTGGTCTGAATTTCCCTTCATAAACGGAGTTAAACCAAATGCTCTGTGTCTTCCTACAAGAAAGAGTTCATTTCCGGAAATCCCAGTGATTTTTCGGCTCTAATGAATTTACAGAGTTCACGCACCCAACACGATTTTCACTATAAACTAAAGAGCATCTATGTAAGAGATGCTGTGGTTTGTTACAGTTTCACAATCCGAGTTTAACTAGATATGGTCCGTATGAGTAGGAAACACAGTTCTTTTTTTCTGGACATGCTCATATTTCTTGCTGTATTGCAGACTCTGGACAGAAGAGGATGCTTCTTGCGTTAAAACAGAGGGTGTTTCATGGATGAAAACTCTGGTCTGAATTTCCCTTCACAAACGGAGTTTAACCAAAGGCTCTGTGGCTTCCTACAAGCAAGAGTTCATTTCCGGAAATCCCAGTGATTTTTCGGCTCAAATGAATTTACACAGTTCACGAACCCATCACGTTTTTCAGTATAATCTAAATTGCATCTATATAAGAGATGCTGTGGCTTGTTACAGTTTCACAAGAAGAGTTTAACTAGATATGGTCCGTATGAGTAAGAAACACAGTTCGTTTTTTCTTGGCATGCTCATGTTTCTTGCTGTATTGGAGATGCTGGAAAGAAGAGCATGATTCTTGCGTTAACACAGAGTATGTTTCATGGAAGAGAACACTGGTCTGAATTTTCTCTTCACAAACGGAGATAAAACAAAGGCTCTGTGTCTTCCTACAAGCAAGAGTTCATTTCCGGAAAATCCAGTGATTTTTCGGCTCAAATGAATTTACCCAGTTCACGAACCCAACACGTTTTTCACTATAAACTAAAGAGCATCTATGTAAGAGATGCTGTGATTTGTTAGAGTTTCACAAGCAGAGTTTAACTAGATATGGTCTGTATGTGTAAGAAACACAGTTCGTTGTTTCTGGGCATGCTCATGTTTTCTGCTGTTTGGGAGACGCTGGAACGAAGAGCATGCTTTTTGCATTAAAACAGAGTATGTTTCATGGATGAGAACACTGGTCTGAATTTCCCTTCACAAACGGAGTTAAACCAAAGTCTCTGTGTCTTCCTTCAAGCAAGAGTTCATTTCCTGAAAACCCAGTGATTTTTCGGCTAAAATGAATTTACACAATTCATGAACCCAACACGTTTCTCACTATAAACTAAAGAGCATCTATGTAAGTGATGCTGTGGTTTGTTCCAGTTTGATAAGCAGAGTTCAACTAGATATGGTCAGTATTCGTAGGAAACACAGTTCTTTTTTTCTGGGCATGCTCATGTTTCTTGCTGTAGTAGAGACTCTGGAAAGAAGAGCATGCTCTTTGCTTTAAAACAGAGTGTGTTTCATGGATGAGAACACTGGTCTGAATTTCCCTTCATAAACGGAGTTAAACCAAAGGCTCTGTGTCTTCCTACAAGAAAGAGTTCATTTCCGGAAATCCCAGTGATTTTTCGGCTCTAATGAATTTACAGAGTTCACGCACCCAACACGATTTTCACTATAAACTAAAGAGCATCTATGTAAGAGATGCTGTGGTTTGTTACAGTTTCACAAGCCGAGTTTAACTAGATATGGTCCGTATGAGTAGGAAACACAGTTCTTTTTTTCTGGACATGCTCATATTTCTTGCTGTATTGCAGACTCTGGACAGAAGAGGATGCTTCTTGCGTTAAAACAGAGGGTGTTTCATGGATGAAAACACTGGCCTGAATTTCCCTTCACAAACGGAGTTTAACCAAAGGCTCTGTGGCTTCCTACAAGCAAGAGTTCATTTCCGGAAATCCCAGTGATTTTTCGGCTCAAATGAATTTACACAGTTCACGAACCCATCACGTTTTTCAGTATAATCTAAATTGCATCTATATAAGAGATGCTGTGGCTTGTTACAGTTTCACAAGAAGAGTTTAACTAGATATGGTCCGTATGAGTAAGAAACACAGTTCGTTTTCTCTTGGCATGCTCATGTTTCTTGCTGTATTGGAGATGCTGGAAAGAAGAGCATGATTCTTGCGTTAACACAGAGTATGTTTCATGGAAGAGAACACTGGTCTGAATTTTCTCTTCACAAACGGAGATAAAACAAAGGCTCTGTGTCTTCCTACAAGCAAGAGTTCATTTCCGGAAAATCCAGTGATTTTTCGGCTCAAATGAATTTACCCAGTTCACGAACCCAACACGTTTTTCACTATAAACTAAAGAGCATCTATGTAAGAGATGCTGTGATTTGTTAGAGTTTCACAAGCAGAGTTTAACTAGATATGGTCTGTATGTGTAAGAAACACAGTTCGTTGTTTCTGGGCATGCTCATGTTTTCTGCTGTTTTGGAGACGCTGGAAAGAAGAGCATGCTTCTTGCATTAAAACAGAGTATGTTTCATGGATGAGAACACTGGTCTGAATTTCCCTTCACAAACGGAGTTAAACCAAAGTCTCTGTGTCTTCCTTCAAGCAAGAGTTCATTTCCTGAAAACCCAGTGATTTTTCGGCTAAAATGAATTTACACAATTCATGAACCCAACACGTTTCTCACTATAAACTAAAGAGCATCTATGTAAGAGATGCTGTGGTTTGTTCCAGTTTGATAAGCAGAGTTCAACTAGATATGGTCAGTATTCGTAGGAAACAGTTCTTTTTTTCCTGGTCATGCTCATGTTTCTTGCTGTAGTAGAGACTCTGGAAAGAGAGCATGCTCTTTGCTTTAAAACAGAGTGTGTTTCATGGATGAGAACACTGGTCTGAATTTCCCTTCATAAACGGAGTTAAACCAAAGGCTGTGTCGTCCTACAAGAAAGAGTTCATTTCCGGAAATCCCAGTGAATTTTCGGCTCTAATGAATTTACAGAGTTCACGCACCAAACACGATTTTCACTATAAACTAAAGAGCATCTATGTAAGAGATGCTGTGGTTTGTTACAGTTTCACAAGCAGAGTTTAACTAGATATGGTCCGTATGAGTAGGAAACACAGTTCTTTTTTTCTGGACATGCTCATATTTCTTGCTGTATTGCAGACTCTGGACAGAAGAGGATGCTTCTTGCGTTAAAACAGAGGGTGTTTCATGGATGAAAACACTGGTCTGAATTTCCCTTCACAAACGGAGTTAAACCAAAGGCTCTGTGGCTTCCTCCAAGCAAGAGTTCATTTCCGGAAATCCCAGTGATTTTTCGGCTCAAATGAATTTACACAGTTCACGAACCCAACACGTTTTTCAGTATAAACTAAATTGCATCTATATAAGAGATGCTGAGGCTTGTTACAGTTTCACAAGAAGAGTTTAACTAGATATGGTCCGTATGAGTAAGAAACACAGTTCGTTTTTTCTTGGCATGCTCATGTTTCTTGCTGCATTGGAGATGCTGGAAAGAAGAGCATGTTTCTTGCATTAAAACAGAGTATGTTTAATGGATGAGAACACTGGTCTGAATTTCCCTTCACAAACGGAGTTAAAGCAAAGTCTCTGTCTTCTTACAAGCAAGAGTTCATTTCCGGAAAACCCAGTGGTTTTTCGGCTCAAATGAATTTACCCAGTTCACGAACCCCACACGTTTTTCACTATAAACTAAAGAGCATCTATGTAAGAGATGCTGTGGTTTGTTACAGTTTCACAAGCAGAGTTCAACTAGATATGGTCCGTATGAGTAGGAAATACAGTTCTTTTTTTAAGGACATGCTCATATTTCTTGCTGTATTGCAACTCTGGACAGAAGAGGATGCTTCTCGTGTTAAAACAGACGGTGTTTCATGGATGAGAACACTGGTCTGAATTTCCCTTCACAAACGGAGTTAAACCAAAGGCTCTGTGGCTTCCTACAAGCAAGAGTTCATTTCCGGAAATCCCAGTGATTTTTCGGCTCAAATGAATTTACACAGTTCACGAACCCAACACGTTTTTCACTATAAAGTAAAGAGCATCTATGTAAGAGATGCTGTGGTTTGTTACAGTTTCACAAGCAGAGTTTAACTAGATATGGTCTGTATGTGTAAGAAACACAGTTCGTTGTTTCTGGGCATGCTCATGTTTTCTGCTGTTTTGGAGACGCTGGAAAGAAGAGCATGCTTCTTGCATTAAAACAGAGTATGTTTCATGGATGAGAACACTGGTCTGAATTTCCCTTCACAAACGGAGTTTAACCAAAGTCTCTGTGTCTTCCTTCAAGCAAGAGTTCATTTCCTGAAAACCCAGTGATTTTTCGGCTAAAATGAATTTACACAATTCATGAACCCAACACGTTTCTCACTATAAACTAAAGAGCATCTATGTAAGAGATGCTGTGGTTTGTTCCAGTTTGATAAGCAGAGTTCAACTAGATATGGTCAGTATTCGTAGGAAACAGTTCTTTTTTTCCTGGTCATGCTCATGTTTCTTGCTGTAGTAGAGACTCTGGAAAGAGAGCATGCTCTTTGCTTTAAAACAGAGTGTGTTTCATGGATGAGAACACTGGTCTGAATTTCCCTTCATAAACGGAGTTAAACCAAAGGCTGTGTCGTCCTACAAGAAAGAGTTCATTTCCGGAAATCCCAGTGAATTTTCGGCTCTAATGAATTTACAGAGTTCACGCACCAAACACGATTTTCACTATAAACTAAAGAGCATCTATGTAAGAGATGCTGTGGTTTGTTACAGTTTCACAAGCAGAGTTTAACTAGATATGGTCCGTATGAGTAGGAAACACAGTTCTTTTTTTCTGGACATGCTCATATTTCTTGCTGTATTGCAGACTCTGGACAGAAGAGGATGCTTCTTGCGTTAAAACAGAGGGTGTTTCATGGATGAAAACACTGGTCTGAATTTCCCTTCACAAACGGAGTTAAACCAAAGGCTCTGTGGCTTCCTCCAAGCAAGAGTTCATTTCCGGAAATCCCAGTGATTTTTCGGCTCAAATGAATTTACACAGTTCACGAACCCAACACGTTTTTCAGTATAAACTAAATTGCATCTATATAAGAGATGCTGAGGCTTGTTACAGTTTCACAAGAAGAGTTTAACTAGATATGGTCCGTATGAGTAAGAAACACAGTTCGTTTTTTCTTGGCATGCTCATGTTTCTTGCTGCATTGGAGATGCTGGAAAGAAGAGCATGTTTCTTGCATTAAAACAGAGTATGTTTAATGGATGAGAACACTGGTCTGAATTTCCCTTCACAAACGGAGTTAAAGCAAAGTCTCTGTCTTCTTACAAGCAAGAGTTCATTTCCGGAAAACCCAGTGGTTTTTCGGCTCAAATGAATTTACCCAGTTCACGAACCCCACACGTTTTTCACTATAAACTAAAGAGCATCTATGTAAGAGATGCTGTGGTTTGTTACAGTTTCACAAGCAGAGTTCAACTAGATATGGTCCGTATGAGTAGGAAATACAGTTCTTTTTTTAAGGACATGCTCATATTTCTTGCTGTATTGCAACTCTGGACAGAAGAGGATGCTTCTCGTGTTAAAACAGACGGTGTTTCATGGATGAGAACACTGGTCTGAATTTCCCTTCACAAACGGAGTTAAACCAAAGGCTCTGTGGCTTCCTACAAGCAAGAGTTCATTTCCGGAAATCCCAGTGATTTTTCGGCTCAAATGAATTTACACAATTCATGAACCCAACACGTTTCTCACTATAAACTAAAGAGCATCTATGTAAGAGATGCTGTGGTTTGTTCCAGTTTGATAAGCAGAGTTCAACTAGATATGGTCAGTATTCGTAGGAAACACAGTTCTTTTTTTCTGGGCATGCTCATGTTTCTTGCTGTAGTAGAGACTCTGGAAAGAAGAGCATGCTCTTTGCTTTAAAACAGAGTGTGTTTCATGGATGAGAACACTGGTCTGAATTTCCCTTCATAAACGGAGTTAAAGCAAAGGCTCTGTGTCTTCCTACAAGAAAGAGTTCATTTCCGGAAATCCCAGTGATTTTTCGGCTCTAATGAATTTACAGAGTTCACGCACCCAACACGATTTTCACTATAAACTAAAGAGCATCTATGTAAGAGATGCTGTGGTTTGTTACAGTTTCACAAGCCGAGTTTAACTAGATATGGTCCGTATGAGTAGGAAACACAGTTCTTTTTTTCTGGACATGCTCATATTTCTTGCTGTATTGCAGACTCTGGACAGAAGAGGATGCTTCTTGCGTTAAAACAGAGGGTGTTTCATGGATGAAAACACTGGTCTGAATTTCCCTTCACAAACGGAGTTTAACCAAAGGCTCTGTGGCTTCCTACAAGCAAGAGTTCATTTCCGGAAATCCCAGTGATTTTTCGGCTCAAATGAATTTACACAGTTCACGAACCCATCACGTTTTTCAGTATAATCTAAATTGCATCTATATAAGAGATGCTGTGGCTTGTTACAGTTTCACAAGAAGAGTTTAACTAGATATGGTCCGTATGAGTAAGAAACACAGTTCGTTTTCTCTTGGCATGCTCATGTTTCTTGCTGTATTGGAGATGCTGGAAAGAAGAGCATGATTCTTGCGTTAACACAGAGTATGTTTCATGGAAGAGAACACTGGTCTGAATTTTCTCTTCACAAACGGAGATAAAACAAAGGCTCTGTGTCTTCCTACAAGCAAGAGTTCATTTCCGGAAAATCCAGTGATTTTTCGGCTCAAATGAATTTACCCAGTTCACGAACCCAACACGTTTTTCACTATAAACTAAAGAGCATCTATGTAAGAGATGCTGTGATTTGTTAGAGTTTCACAAGCAGAGTTTAACTAGATATGGTCTGTATGTGTAAGAAACACAGTTCGTTGTTTCTGGGCATGCTCATGTTTTCTGCTGTTTTGGAGACGCTGGAAAGAAGAGCATGCTTCTTGCATTAAAACAGAGTATGTTTCATGGATGAGAACACTGGTCTGAATTTCCCTTCACAAACGGAGTTAAACCAAAGTCTCTGTGTCTTCCTTCAAGCAAGAGTTCATTTCCTGAAAACCCAGTGATTTTTCGGCTAAAATGAATTTACACAATTCATGAACCCAACACGTTTCTCACTATAAACTAAAGAGCATCTATGTAAGAGATGCTGTGGTTTGTTCCAGTTTGATAAGCAGAGTTCAACTAGATATGGTCAGTATTCGTAGGAAACAGTTCTTTTTTTCCTGGTCATGCTCATGTTTCTTGCTGTAGTAGAGACTCTGGAAAGAGAGCATGCTCTTTGCTTTAAAACAGAGTGTGTTTCATGGATGAGAACACTGGTCTGAATTTCCCTTCATAAACGGAGTTAAACCAAAGGCTGTGTCGTCCTACAAGAAAGAGTTCATTTCCGGAAATCCCAGTGAATTTTCGGCTCTAATGAATTTACAGAGTTCACGCACCAAACACGATTTTCACTATAAACTAAAGAGCATCTATGTAAGAGATGCTGTGGTTTGTTACAGTTTCACAAGCAGAGTTTAACTAGATATGGTCCGTATGAGTAGGAAACACAGTTCTTTTTTTCTGGACATGCTCATATTTCTTGCTGTATTGCAGACTCTGGACAGAAGAGGATGCTTCTTGCGTTAAAACAGAGGGTGTTTCATGGATGAAAACACTGGTCTGAATTTCCCTTCACAAACGGAGTTAAACCAAAGGCTCTGTGGCTTCCTCCAAGCAAGAGTTCATTTCCGGAAATCCCAGTGATTTTTCGGCTCAAATGAATTTACACAGTTCACGAACCCAACACGTTTTTCAGTATAAACTAAATTGCATCTATATAAGAGATGCTGAGGCTTGTTACAGTTTCACAAGAAGAGTTTAACTAGATATGGTCCGTATGAGTAAGAAACACAGTTCGTTTTTTCTTGGCATGCTCATGTTTCTTGCTGCATTGGAGATGCTGGAAAGAAGAGCATGTTTCTTGCATTAAAACAGAGTATGTTTAATGGATGAGAACACTGGTCTGAATTTCCCTTCACAAACGGAGTTAAAGCAAAGTCTCTGTCTTCTTACAAGCAAGAGTTCATTTCCGGAAAACCCAGTGGTTTTTCGGCTCAAATGAATTTACCCAGTTCACGAACCCCACACGTTTTTCACTATAAACTAAAGAGCATCTATGTAAGAGATGCTGTGGTTTGTTACAGTTTCACAAGCAGAGTTCAACTAGATATGGTCCGTATGAGTAGGAAATACAGTTCTTTTTTTAAGGACATGCTCATATTTCTTGCTGTATTGCAACTCTGGACAGAAGAGGATGCTTCTCGTGTTAAAACAGACGGTGTTTCATGGATGAGAACACTGGTCTGAATTTCCCTTCACAAACGGAGTTAAACCAAAGGCTCTGTGGCTTCCTACAAGCAAGAGTTCATTTCCGGAAATCCCAGTGATTTTTCGGCTCAAATGAATTTACACAATTCATGAACCCAACACGTTTCTCACTATAAACTAAAGAGCATCTATGTAAGAGATGCTGTGGTTTGTTCCAGTTTGATAAGCAGAGTTCAACTAGATATGGTCAGTATTCGTAGGAAACACAGTTCTTTTTTTCTGGGCATGCTCATGTTTCTTGCTGTAGTAGAGACTCTGGAAAGAAGAGCATGCTCTTTGCTTTAAAACAGAGTGTGTTTCATGGATGAGAACACTGGTCTGAATTTCCCTTCATAAACGGAGTTAAAGCAAAGGCTCTGTGTCTTCCTACAAGAAAGAGTTCATTTCCGGAAATCCCAGTGATTTTTCGGCTCTAATGAATTTACAGAGTTCACGCACCCAACACGATTTTCACTATAAACTAAAGAGCATCTATGTAAGAGATGCTGTGGTTTGTTACAGTTTCACAAGCCGAGTTTAACTAGATATGGTCCGTATGAGTAGGAAACACAGTTCTTTTTTTCTGGACATGCTCATATTTCTTGCTGTATTGCAGACTCTGGACAGAAGAGGATGCTTCTTGCGTTAAAACAGAGGGTGTTTCATGGATGAAAACACTGGTCTGAATTTCCCTTCACAAACGGAGTTTAACCAAAGGCTCTGTGGCTTCCTACAAGCAAGAGTTCATTTCCGGAAATCCCAGTGATTTTTCGGCTCAAATGAATTTACACAGTTCACGAACCCATCACGTTTTTCAGTATAATCTAAATTGCATCTATATAAGAGATGCTGTGGCTTGTTACAGTTTCACAAGAAGAGTTTAACTAGATATGGTCCGTATGAGTAAGAAACACAGTTCGTTTTCTCTTGGCATGCTCATGTTTCTTGCTGTATTGGAGATGCTGGAAAGAAGAGCATGATTCTTGCGTTAACACAGAGTATGTTTCATGGAAGAGAACACTGGTCTGAATTTTCTCTTCACAAACGGAGATAAAACAAAGGCTCTGTGTCTTCCTACAAGCAAGAGTTCATTTCCGGAAAATCCAGTGATTTTTCGGCTCAAATGAATTTACCCAGTTCACGAACCCAACACGTTTTTCACTATAAACTAAAGAGCATCTATGTAAGAGATGCTGTGATTTGTTAGAGTTTCACAAGCAGAGTTTAACTAGATATGGTCTGTATGTGTAAGAAACACAGTTCGTTGTTTCTGGGCATGCTCATGTTTTCTGCTGTTTTGGAGACGCTGGAAAGAAGAGCATGCTTCTTGCATTAAAACAGAGTATGTTTCATGGATGAGAACACTGGTCTGAATTTCCCTTCACAAACGGAGTTAAACCAAAGTCTCTGTGTCTTCCTTCAAGCAAGAGTTCATTTCCTGAAAACCCAGTGATTTTTCGGCTAAAATGAATTTACACAATTCATGAACCCAACACGTTTCTCACTATAAACTAAAGAGCATCTATGTAAGAGATGCTGTGGTTTGTTCCAGTTTGATAAGCAGAGTTCAACTAGATATGGTCAGTATTCGTAGGAAACAGTTCTTTTTTTCCTGGTCATGCTCATGTTTCTTGCTGTAGTAGAGACTCTGGAAAGAGAGCATGCTCTTTGCTTTAAAACAGAGTGTGTTTCATGGATGAGAACACTGGTCTGAATTTCCCTTCATAAACGGAGTTAAACCAAAGGCTGTGTCGTCCTACAAGAAAGAGTTCATTTCCGGAAATCCCAGTGAATTTTCGGCTCTAATGAATTTACAGAGTTCACGCACCAAACACGATTTTCACTATAAACTAAAGAGCATCTATGTAAGAGATGCTGTGGTTTGTTACAGTTTCACAAGCAGAGTTTAACTAGATATGGTCCGTATGAGTAGGAAACACAGTTCTTTTTTTCTGGACATGCTCATATTTCTTGCTGTATTGCAGACTCTGGACAGAAGAGGATGCTTCTTGCGTTAAAACAGAGGGTGTTTCATGGATGAAAACACTGGTCTGAATTTCCCTTCACAAACGGAGTTAAACCAAAGGCTCTGTGGCTTCCTCCAAGCAAGAGTTCATTTCCGGAAATCCCAGTGATTTTTCGGCTCAAATGAATTTACACAGTTCACGAACCCAACACGTTTTTCAGTATAAACTAAATTGCATCTATATAAGAGATGCTGAGGCTTGTTACAGTTTCACAAGAAGAGTTTAACTAGATATGGTCCGTATGAGTAAGAAACACAGTTCGTTTTTTCTTGGCATGCTCATGTTTCTTGCTGCATTGGAGATGCTGGAAAGAAGAGCATGTTTCTTGCATTAAAACAGAGTATGTTTAATGGATGAGAACACTGGTCTGAATTTCCCTTCACAAACGGAGTTAAAGCAAAGTCTCTGTCTTCTTACAAGCAAGAGTTCATTTCCGGAAAACCCAGTGGTTTTTCGGCTCAAATGAATTTACCCAGTTCACGAACCCCACACGTTTTTCACTATAAACTAAAGAGCATCTATGTAAGAGATGCTGTGGTTTGTTACAGTTTCACAAGCAGAGTTCAACTAGATATGGTCCGTATGAGTAGGAAATACAGTTCTTTTTTTAAGGACATGCTCATATTTCTTGCTGTATTGCAACTCTGGACAGAAGAGGATGCTTCTCGTGTTAAAACAGACGGTGTTTCATGGATGAGAACACTGGTCTGAATTTCCCTTCACAAACGGAGTTAAACCAAAGGCTCTGTGGCTTCCTACAAGCAAGAGTTCATTTCCGGAAATCCCAGTGATTTTTCGGCTCAAATGAATTTACACAATTCATGAACCCAACACGTTTCTCACTATAAACTAAAGAGCATCTATGTAAGAGATGCTGTGGTTTGTTCCAGTTTGATAAGCAGAGTTCAACTAGATATGGTCAGTATTCGTAGGAAACACAGTTCTTTTTTTCTGGGCATGCTCATGTTTCTTGCTGTAGTAGAGACTCTGGAAAGAAGAGCATGCTCTTTGCTTTAAAACAGAGTGTGTTTCATGGATGAGAACACTGGTCTGAATTTCCCTTCATAAACGGAGTTAAAGCAAAGGCTCTGTGTCTTCCTACAAGAAAGAGTTCATTTCCGGAAATCCCAGTGATTTTTCGGCTCTAATGAATTTACAGAGTTCACGCACCCAACACGATTTTCACTATAAACTAAAGAGCATCTATGTAAGAGATGCTGTGGTTTGTTACAGTTTCACAAGCCGAGTTTAACTAGATATGGTCCGTATGAGTAGGAAACACAGTTCTTTTTTTCTGGACATGCTCATATTTCTTGCTGTATTGCAGACTCTGGACAGAAGAGGATGCTTCTTGCGTTAAAACAGAGGGTGTTTCATGGATGAAAACACTGGTCTGAATTTCCCTTCACAAACGGAGTTTAACCAAAGGCTCTGTGGCTTCCTACAAGCAAGAGTTCATTTCCGGAAATCCCAGTGATTTTTCGGCTCAAATGAATTTACACAGTTCACGAACCCATCACGTTTTTCAGTATAATCTAAATTGCATCTATATAAGAGATGCTGTGGCTTGTTACAGTTTCACAAGAAGAGTTTAACTAGATATGGTCCGTATGAGTAAGAAACACAGTTCGTTTTCTCTTGGCATGCTCATGTTTCTTGCTGTATTGGAGATGCTGGAAAGAAGAGCATGATTCTTGCGTTAACACAGAGTATGTTTCATGGAAGAGAACACTGGTCTGAATTTTCTCTTCACAAACGGAGATAAAACAAAGGCTCTGTGTCTTCCTACAAGCAAGAGTTCATTTCCGGAAAATCCAGTGATTTTTCGGCTCAAATGAATTTACCCAGTTCACGAACCCAACACGTTTTTCACTATAAACTAAAGAGCATCTATGTAAGAGATGCTGTGATTTGTTAGAGTTTCACAAGCAGAGTTTAACTAGATATGGTCTGTATGTGTAAGAAACACAGTTCGTTGTTTCTGGGCATGCTCATGTTTTCTGCTGTTTTGGAGACGCTGGAAAGAAGAGCATGCTTCTTGCATTAAAACAGAGTATGTTTCATGGATGAGAACACTGGTCTGAATTTCCCTTCACAAACGGAGTTAAACCAAAGTCTCTGTGTCTTCCTTCAAGCAAGAGTTCATTTCCTGAAAACCCAGTGATTTTTCGGCTAAAATGAATTTACACAATTCATGAACCCAACACGTTTCTCACTATAAACTAAAGAGCATCTATGTAAGAGATGCTGTGGTTTGTTCCAGTTTGATAAGCAGAGTTCAACTAGATATGGTCAGTATTCGTAGGAAACAGTTCTTTTTTTCCTGGTCATGCTCATGTTTCTTGCTGTAGTAGAGACTCTGGAAAGAGAGCATGCTCTTTGCTTTAAAACAGAGTGTGTTTCATGGATGAGAACACTGGTCTGAATTTCCCTTCATAAACGGAGTTAAACCAAAGGCTGTGTCGTCCTACAAGAAAGAGTTCATTTCCGGAAATCCCAGTGAATTTTCGGCTCTAATGAATTTACAGAGTTCACGCACCAAACACGATTTTCACTATAAACTAAAGAGCATCTATGTAAGAGATGCTGTGGTTTGTTACAGTTTCACAAGCAGAGTTTAACTAGATATGGTCCGTATGAGTAGGAAACACAGTTCTTTTTTTCTGGACATGCTCATATTTCTTGCTGTATTGCAGACTCTGGACAGAAGAGGATGCTTCTTGCGTTAAAACAGAGGGTGTTTCATGGATGAAAACACTGGTCTGAATTTCCCTTCACAAACGGAGTTAAACCAAAGGCTCTGTGGCTTCCTCCAAGCAAGAGTTCATTTCCGGAAATCCCAGTGATTTTTCGGCTCAAATGAATTTACACAGTTCACGAACCCAACACGTTTTTCAGTATAAACTAAATTGCATCTATATAAGAGATGCTGAGGCTTGTTACAGTTTCACAAGAAGAGTTTAACTAGATATGGTCCGTATGAGTAAGAAACACAGTTCGTTTTTTCTTGGCATGCTCATGTTTCTTGCTGCATTGGAGATGCTGGAAAGAAGAGCATGTTTCTTGCATTAAAACAGAGTATGTTTAATGGATGAGAACACTGGTCTGAATTTCCCTTCACAAACGGAGTTAAAGCAAAGTCTCTGTCTTCTTACAAGCAAGAGTTCATTTCCGGAAAACCCAGTGGTTTTTCGGCTCAAATGAATTTACCCAGTTCACGAACCCCACACGTTTTTCACTATAAACTAAAGAGCATCTATGTAAGAGATGCTGTGGTTTGTTACAGTTTCACAAGCAGAGTTCAACTAGATATGGTCCGTATGAGTAGGAAATACAGTTCTTTTTTTAAGGACATGCTCATATTTCTTGCTGTATTGCAACTCTGGACAGAAGAGGATGCTTCTCGTGTTAAAACAGACGGTGTTTCATGGATGAGAACACTGGTCTGAATTTCCCTTCACAAACGGAGTTTAACCAAAGGCTCTGTGGCTTCCTACAAGCAAGAGTTCATTTCCGGAAATCCCAGTGATTTTTCGGCTCAAATGAATTTACACAATTCATGAACCCAACACGTTTCTCACTATAAACTAAAGAGCATCTATGTAAGAGATGCTGTGGTTTGTTCCAGTTTGATAAGCAGAGTTCAACTAGATATGGTCAGTATTCGTAGGAAACACAGTTCTTTTTTTCTGGGCATGCTCATGTTTCTTGCTGTAGTAGAGACTCTGGAAAGAAGAGCATGCTCTTTGCTTTAAAACAGAGTGTGTTTCATGGATGAGAACACTGGTCTGAATTTCCCCTCATAAACGGAGTTAAACCAAAGGCTCTGTGTCTTCCTACAAGAAAGAGTTCATTTCCGGAAATCCCAGTGATTTTTCGGCTCTAATGAATTTACAGAGTTCACGCACCCAACACGATTTTCACTATAAACTAAAGAGCATCTATGTAAGAGATGCTGTGGTTTGTTACAGTTTCACAAGCCGAGTTTAACTAGATATGGTCCGTATGAGTAGGAAACACAGTTCTTTTTTTCTGGACATGCTCATATTTCTTGCTGTATTGCAGACTCTGGACAGAAGAGGATGCTTCTTGCGTTAAAACAGAGGGTGTTTCATGGATGAAAACACTGGTCTGAATTTCCCTTCACAAACGGAGTTTAACCAAAGGCTCTGTGGCTTCCTACAAGCAAGAGTTCATTTCCGGAAATCCCAGTGATTTTTTGGCTCAAATGAATTTACACAGTTCACGAACCCATCACGTTTTTCAGTATAATCTAAATTGCATCTATATAAGAGATGCTGTGGCTTGTTACAGTTTCACAAGAAGAGTTTAACTAGATATGGTCCGTATGAGTAAGAAACACAGTTCGTTTTTTCTTGGCATGCTCATGTTTCTTGCTGTATTGGAGATGCTGGAAAGAAGAGCATGATTCTTGCGTTAAAACAGAGTATGTTTCATGGAAGAGAACACTGGTCTGAATTTTCTCTTCACAAACGGAGATAAAACAAAGGCTCTGTGTCTTCCTACAAGCAAGAGTTCATTTCCGGAAAATCCAGTGATTTTTCGGCTCAAATGAATTTACCCAGTTCACGAACCCAACACGTTTTTCACTATAAACTAAAGAGCATCTATGTAAGAGATGCTGTGATTTGTTAGAGTTTCACAAGCAGAGTTTAACTAGATATGGTCTGTATGTGTAAGAAACACAGTTCGTTGTTTCTGGGCATGCTCATGTTTTCTGCTGTTTTGGAGACGCTGGAAAGAAGAGCATGCTTCTTGCATTAAAACAGAGTATGTTTCATGGATGAGAACACTGCTCTGAATTTCTCTTCACAAACGGAGTTAAACCAAAGTCTCTGTGTCTTCCTTCAAGCAAGAGTTCATTTCCTGAAAACCCAGTGATTTTTCGGCTAAAATGAATTTACACAATTCATGAACCCAACACGTTTCTCACTATAAACTAAAGAGCATCTATGTAAGAGATGCTGTGGTTTGTTCCAGTTTGATAAGCAGAGTTCAACTAGATATGGTCAGTATTTGTTGGAAACACAGGTCTTTTTTTCTGGGCATGCTCATGTTTCTTGCTGTAGTAGAGACTCTGGAAAGAGAGCATGCTCTTTGCTTTAAAACAGAGTGTGTTTCATGGATGAGAACACTGGTCTGAATTTCCCTTCATAAACGGAGTTAAACCAAAGGCTCTGTGTCTTCCTACAAGAAAGAGTTCATTTCCGGAAATCCCAGTGATTTTTCAGCTCTAATGAATTTACAGAGTTCACGCACCAAACACGATTTTCACTATAAACTAAAGAGCATCTATGTAAGAGATGCTGTGGTTTGTTACAGTTTCACAAGCAGAGTTTAACTAGATATGGTCCGTATGAGTAGGAAACACAGTTCTTTTTTTCTGGACATGCTCATATTTCTTGCTGTATTGCAGACTCTGGACAGAAGAGGATGCTTCTTGCGTTAAAACAGAGGGTTTTTCATGGATGAGAACACTGGTCTGAATTTCCCTTCACAAACGGAGTTAAACCAAAGGCTCTGTGGCTTCCTCCAAGCAAGAGTTCATTTCCGGAAATCCCAGTGATTTTTCGGCTCAAATGAATTTACACAGTTCACGAACCCAACACGTTTTTCAGTATAAACTAAATTGCATCTATATAAGAGATGCTGAGGCTTGTTACAGTTTCACAAGAAGAGTTTAACTAGATATGGTCTGTATGAGTAAAAAACACAGTTCGTTTTTTCTTGGCATGCTCATGTTTCTTGCTGCATTGGAGATGCTGGAAAGAAGAGCATGTTTCTTGCATTAAAACAGAGTATGTTTAATGGATGAGAACACTGGTCTGAATTTCCCTTCACAAACGGAGTTAAAGCAAAGTCTCTGTCTTCTTACAAGCAAGAGTTCATTTCCGGAAAACGCAGTGATTTTTCGGCTCAAATGAATTTACCCAGTTCACGAACCCCACACGTTTTTCACTATAAACTAAAGAGCATCCTTGTAAGAGATGCTGTGGTTTGTTACAGTTTCACAAGCAGAGTTCAACTAGATATGGTCCGTATGAGTAGGAAATACAGTTCTTTTTTTAAGGACATGCTCATATTTCTTGCTGTATTGCAACTCTGGACAGAAGAGGATGCTTCTCGTGTTAAAACAGACGGTGTTTCATGGATGAGAACACTGGTCTGAATTTCCCTTCACAAACGGAGTTAAACCAAAGGCTCTGTGGCTTCCTACAAGCAAGAGTTCATTTCCGGAAATCCCAGTGATTTTTCGGCTCAAATGAATTTACACAGTTCACGAACCCAACACGTTTTTCACTATAAAGTAAAGAGCATCTATGTAAGAGATGCTGTGGTTTGTTACAGTTTCACAAGCAGAGTTTAACTAGATATGGACCGTATGAATAAGAAACACAGTTCGTTTTTTCTTGGCATGCTCATGTTTCTTGCTGCATTGGAGATGCTGGAAAGAAGAGCATGTTTCTTGCATTAAAACAGAGTATGTTTAATGGATGAGAACACTGGTCTGAATTTCCCCTCACAAACGGAGTTAAAGCAAAGTCTCTGTGTCTTCCTACAAGCAAGAGTTCATTTCCGGAAAACCCAGTGATTTTTCGGCTCAAATGAATTTACCCAGTTCAGGAACCCAACACGTTTCTCACTATAAACTAAAGAGCATCTATGTAAGAGATGCTGTGGTTTGTTACAGTTTCACAAGCAGAGTTTAACTAGATATGGTCCGTATGTGTAAGAAACACAGTTCGTTGTTTCTGGGCATGCTCATGTTTCTTGCTGTTTTAGAGACGCTGGAAAGAAGAGCATGCTTCTTGCATTAAAACAGAGTATGTTTCATGGATGAGAACACTGGTCTGAATTTCCCCTCACAAACGGAGTTAAAGCAAAGTCTCTGTGTCTTCCTACAAGCAAGAGTTCATTTCCGGAAAACCCAGTGATTTTTCGGCTCAAATGAATTTACCCAGTTCACGAACCCAACACGTTTCTCACTATAAACTAAAGAGCATCTATGTAAGAGATGCTGTGGTTTGTTACAGTTTCACAAGCAGAGTTTAACTAGATATGGTCCGTATGTGTAAGAAACACAGTTCGTTGTTTCTGGGCATGCTCATGTTTCTTGCTGTTTTAGAGACGCTGGAAAGAAGAGCATGCTTCTTGCATTAAAACAGAGTATGTTTCATGGATGAGAACACTGGTCTGAATTTCCCCTCACAAACGGAGTTAAAGCAAAGTCTCTGTGTCTTCCTACAAGCAAGAGTTCATTTCCAGAAAACCCAGTGATTTTTCGGCTCAAATGAATTTACCCAGTTCAGGAACCCAACACGTTTCTCACTATAAACTAAAGAGCATCTATGTAAGAGATGCTGTGGTTTGTTACAGTTTCACAAGCAGAGTTTAACTAGATATGGTCCGTATGTGTAAGAAACACAGTTCGTTGATCTGGGCATGCTCATGTTTCTTGCTGTTTTGGAGACGCTGGAAAGAAGAGCATGCTTCTTGCATTAAAACAGAGTATGTTTCATGGATGAGAACACTGGTCTGAATTTCCCTTCACAAACGGAGTTAAACCAAAGTTTCTGTGTCTTCCTTCAAGCAAGAGTTCATTTCCTCAAAACCCAGTGATTTTTCGGCTAAAATGAATTTACACAATTCATGAACCCAACACGTTTCTCACTAGAAACTAAAGAGCATCTATGTAAGAGATGCTGTGGTTTGTTACAGTTTGATAAGCAGAGTTCAACTAGATATGGTCAGTATTCGTAGGAAACACAGTTCTTTTTTTCTGGGAATGCTCATGTTTCTTGCTGTAGTAGAGACTCTGGAAAGAAGAGCATGCTCTTTGCTTTAAAACAGAGTGTGTTTCATGGATGAGAACACTGGTCTGAATTTCCCTTCATAAACGGAGTTAAACCAAAGGCTCTGTGTCTTCCTACAAGAAAGAGTTCATTTCCGGAAATCCCAGTGATTTTTCAGCTCTAATGAATTTACAGAGTTCACGCACCCAACACGATTTTCACTATAAACTAAAGAGCATCTATGTAAGAGATGCTGTGGTTTGTTACAGTTTCACAAGCAGAGTTTAACTAGATATGGTCCGTATGTGTAAGAAACACAGTTCGTTTTTTCTTGGCATGCTCATGTTTCTTGCTGCTTTGGAGATGCTGGAAAGAAGAGCATGATTCTTGCGTTAAAACAGAGTATGTTTAATGGATGAGAACACTGGTCTGAATTTCCCTTCACAAACGGAGTTAAAGCAAAGTCTCTGTCTTCTTACAAGCAAGAGTTCATTTCCGGAAAACCCAGTGATTTTTCGGCTCAAATGAATTTACCCAGTTCACGAACCCCACACGTTTTTCACTATAAACTAAAGAGCATCCTTGTAAGAGATGCTGTGGTTTGTTACAGTTTCACAAGCAGAGTTCAACTAGATATGGTCCGTATGAGTAGGAAATACAGTTCTTTTTTTAAGGACATGCTCATATTTCTTGCTGTATTGCAACTCTGGACAGAAGAGGATGCTTCTCGTGTTAAAACAGACGGTGTTTCATGGATGAGAACACTGGTCTGAATTTCCCTTCACAAACGGAGTTAAACCAAAGGCTCTGTGTCTTCCTACAAGCAAGAGTTCATTTCCGGAAATCCCAGTGATTTTTCGGCTCAAATGAATTTACACAGTTCACGAACCCAACACGTTTTTCACTATAAAGTAAAGAGCATCTATGTAAGAGATGCTGTGGTTTGTTACAGTTTCACAAGCAGAGTTTAACTAGATATGGTCCGTATGAATAAGAAACACAGTTCGTTTTATCTTGGCATGCTCATGTTTCTTGCTGCATTGGAGATGCTTGAAAGAAGAGCATGTTTCTTGCATTAAAACAGAGTATGTTTAATGGATGAGAACACTGGCCTGAATTTCCCCTCACAAACGGAGTTAAAGCAAAGTCTCTGTGTCTTCCTACAAGCAAGAGTTCATTTCCGGAAAACCCAGTGATTTTTCGGCTCAAATGAATTTACCCAGTTCAGGAACCCAACATGTTTCTCACTATAAACTAAAGAGCATCTATGTAAGAGATGCTGTGGTTTGTTACAGTTTCACAAGCAGAGTTTAACTAGATATGGTCCGTATGTGTAAGAAACACAGTTCGTTGTTTCTGGGCATGCTCATGTTTCTTGCTGTTTTGGAGACGCTGGAAAGAAGAGCATGCTTCTTGCATTAAAACAGAGTATGTTTCATGGATGAGAACACTGGTCTGAATTTCCCTTCACAAACGGAGTTAAACCAAAGTCTCTGTGTCTTCCTTCAAGCAAGAGTTCATTTCCTGAAAACCCAGTGATTTTTCGGCTAAAATGAATTTACACAATTCATGAACCCAACACGTTTCTCACTATAAACTAAAGAGCATCTATGTAAGAGATGCTGTGGTTTGTTCCAGTTTGATAAGCAGAGTTCAACTAGATATGGTCAGTATTCGTAGGAAACACAGTTCTTTTTTTCTGGGCATGCTCATGTTTCTTGCTGTAGTAGAGACTCTGGAAAGAAGAGCATGCTCTTTGCTTTAAAACAGAGTGTGTTTCATGGATGAGAACACTGGTCTGAATTTCCCTTCATAAACGGAGTTAAAGCAAAGGCTCTGTGTCTTCCTACAAGAAAGAGTTCATTTCCGGAAATCCCAGTGATTTTTCGGCTCTAATGAATTTACAGAGTTCACGCACCCAACACGATTTTCACTATAAACTAAAGAGCATCTATGTAAGAGATGCTGTGGTTTGTTACAGTTTCACAAGCCGAGTTTAACTAGATATGGTCCGTATGAGTAGGAAACACAGTTCTTTTTTTCTGGACATGCTCATATTTCTTGCTGTATTGCAGACTCTGGACAGAAGAGGATGCTTCTTGCGTTAAAACAGAGGGTGTTTCATGGATGAAAACACTGGTCTGAATTTCCCTTCACAAACGGAGTTTAACCAAAGGCTCTGTGGCTGCCTACAACCAAGAGTTCATTTCCGGAAATCCCAGTGATTTTTCGGCTCAAATGAATTTACACAGTTCACGAACCCAACACGTTTTTCAGTATAAACTAAATTGCATCTATATAAGAGATGCTGTGGCTTGTTACAGTTTCACAAGAAGAGTTTAACTAGATATGGTCCGTATGAGTAAGAAACACAGTTCGTTTTTTCTTGGCATGCTCATGTTTCTTGCTGTATTGGAGATGCTGGAAAGAAGAGCATGATTCTTGCGTTAAAACAGAGTATGTTTCATGGAAGAGAACACTGGTCTGAATTTTCTCTTCACAAACAGAGATAAAACAAAGGCTCTGTGTCTTCCTACAAGCAAGAGTTCATTTCCGGAAAATCCAGTGATTTTTCGGCTCAAATGAATTTACCCAGTTCACGAACCCAACACGTTTTTCACTATAAACTAAAGAGCATCTATGTAAGAGATGCTGTGATTTGTTAGAGTTTCACAAGCAGAGTTTAACTAGATATGGTCTGTATGTGTAAGAAACACAGTTCGTTGTTTCTGGGCATGCTCATGTTTTCTGCTGTTTTGGAGACGCTGGAAAGAAGAGCATGCTTCTTGCATTAAAACAGAGTACGTTTCATGGATGAGAACACTGCTCTGAATTTCCCTTCACAAACGGAGTTAAACCAAAGTCTCTGTGTCTTCCTTCAAGCAAGAGTTCATTTCCTGAAAACCCAAGTGCTTTTTCGGCTAAAATGAATTTACACAATTCACGAACCCAACATGTTTTTCACTATAAACTAAAGAGCATCTATGTAAGAGATGCTGTGGTTTGTTACAGTTTGATAAGCAGAGTTCAACTAGATATGGTCAGTATTTGTAGGAAACACAGTTCTTTTTTTCTGGGCATGCTCATGTTTCTTGCTGTAGTAGAGACTCAGGAAAGAAGAGCATGCTCTTTGCGTTAAATCAGAGTGTGTTTCATGGATGAGAACACTGGTCTGAATTTCCCTTCACAAACGGAGTTAAACCAAAGGCTCTGTGGCTTCCTACAAGCAAGAGTTCATTTCCGGAAATCCCAGTGATTTTTCGGCTCAAATGAATTTACACAGTTCACGAACCCAACACGTTTTTCACTATAAAGTAAAGAGCATCTATGTAAGAGATGCTGTGGTTTGTTACAGTTCCACAAGCAGAGTTTAACTAGATATGGTCCGTATGAATAAGAAACACAGTTCGTTTTTTCTTGGCATGCTCATGTTTCTTGGTGCATTGGAGATGCTGGGAAGAAGAGCATGTTTCTTGCATTAAAACAGAGTATGTTTAATGGATGAGAACACTGGTCTGAATTTCCCCTCACAAACGGAGTTAAAGCAAAGTCTCTGTGTCTTCCTACAAGCAAGAGTTCATTTCCGGAAAACCCAGTGATTTTTCGGCTAAAATGAATTTACACAATTCATGAACCCAACACGTTTCTCACTATAAACTAAAGAGCATCTATGTAAGTGATGCTGTGGTTTGTTCCAGTTTGATAAGCAGAGTTCAACTAGATATGGTCAGTATTCGTAGGAAACAGTTCTTTTTTTCTGGGCATGCTCATGTTTCTTGCTGTAGTAGAGACTCTGGAAAGAGAGCATGCTCTTTGCTTTAAAACAGAGTGTGTTTCATGGATGAGAACACTGGTCTGAATTTCCCTTCATAAACGGAGTTAAACCAAAGGCTCTGTGTCGTCCTACAAGAAAGAGTTCATTTCCGGAAATCCCAGTGATTTTTCGGCTCTAATGAATTTACAGAGTTCACGCACCAAACACGATTTTCACTATAAACTAAAGAGCATCTATGTAAGAGATGCTGTGGTTTGTTACAGTTTCACAAGCAGAGTTTAACTAGATATGGTCCGTATGAGTAGGAAACACAGTTCTTTTTTTCTGGACATGCTCATATTTCTTGCTGTATTGCAGACTCTGGACAGAAGAGGATGCTTCTTGCGTTGAAACAGAGGGTGTTTCATGGATGAAAACACTGGTCTGAATTTCCCTTCACAAACGGAGTTAAACCAAAGGCTCTGTGGCTTCCTCCAAGCAAGAGTTCATTTCCGGAAATCCCAGTGATTTTTCGGCTCAAATGAATTTACACAGTTCACGAACCCAACACGTTTTTCAGTATAAACTAAATTGCATCTATATAAGAGATGCTGAGGCTTGTTACAGTTTCACAAGAAGAGTTTAACTAGATATGGTCCGTATGAGTAAGAAACACAGTTCGTTTTCTCTTGGCATGCTCATGTTTCTTGCTGCATTGGAGATGCTGGAAAGAAGAGCATGTTTCTTGCATTAAAACAGAGTATGTTTAATGGATGAGAACACTGGTCTGAATTTCCCTTCACAAACGGAGTTAAAGCAAAGTCTCTGTCTTCTTACAAGCAAGAGTTCATTTCCGGAAAACCCAGTGGTTTTTCGGCTCAAATGAATTTACCCAGTTCACGAACCCCACACGTTTTTCACTACAAACTAAAGAGCATCTATGTAAGAGATGCTGTGGTTTGTTACAGTTTCACAAGCAGAGTTTAACTAGATATGGTCCGTATGAATAAGAAACACAGTTCGTTTTTTCTTGGCATGCTCATGTTTCTTGCTGCATTGGAGATGCTGGAAAGAAGAGCATGTTTCTTGCATTAAAACAGAGTATGTTTAATGGATGAGAACACTGGTCTGAATTTCCCCTCACAAACGGAGTTAAAGCAAAGTCTCTGTGTCTTCCTACAAGCAAGAGTTCATTTCCGGAAAACCCAGTGATTTTTCGGCTAAAATGAATTTACACAATTCATGAACCCAACACGTTTCTCACTATAAACTAAAGAGCATCTATGTAAGTGATGCTGTGGTTTGTTCCAGTTTGATAAGCAGAGTTCAACTAGATATGGTCAGTATTCGTAGGAAACACAGTTCTTTTTTTCTGGGCATGCTCATGTTTCTTGCTGTAGTAGAGACTCTGGAAAGAAGAGCATGCTCTTTGCTTTAAAACAGAGTGTGTTTCATGGATGAGAACACTGGTCTGAATTTCCCTTCATAAACGGAGTTAAACCAAAGGCTCTGTGTCTTCCTACAAGAAAGAGTTCATTTCCGGAAATCCCAGTGATTTTTCGGCTCTAATGAATTTACAGAGTTCACGCACCCAACACGATTTTCACTATAAACTAAAGAGCATCTATGTAAGAGATGCTGTGGTTTGTTACAGTTTCACAAGCCGAGTTTAACTAGATATGGTCCGTATGAGTAGGAAATACAGTTCTTTTTTTCTGGACATGCTCATATTTCTTGCTGTATTGCAGACTCTGGACAGAAGAGGATGCTTCTTGCGTTAAAACAGAGGGTGTTTCATGGATGAAAACTCTGGTCTGAATTTCCCTTCACAAACGGCGTTTAACCAAAGGCTCTGTGGCTTCCTACAAGCAAGAGTTCATTTCCGGAAATCCCAGTGATTTTTCGGCTCAAATGAATTTACACAGTTCACGAACCCATCACGTTTTTCAGTATAATCTAAATTGCATCTATATAAGAGATGCTGTGGCTTGTTACAGTTTCACAAGAAGAGTTTAACTAGATATGGTCCGTATGAGTAAGAAACACAGTTCGTTTTTTCTTGGCATGCTCATGTTTCTTGCTGTATTGGAGATGCTGGAAAGAAGAGCATGATTCTTGCGTTAACACAGAGTATGTTTCATGGAAGAGAACACTGGTCTGAATTTTCTCTTCACAAACGGAGATAAAACAAAGGCTCTGTGTCTTCCTACAAGCAAGAGTTCATTTCCGGAAACTCCAGTGATTTTTCGGCTCAAATGAATTTACCCAGTTCACGAACCCAACACGTTTTTCACTATAAACTAAAGAGCATCTATGTAAGAGATGCTGTGATTTGTTAGAGTTTCACAAGCAGAGTTTAACTAGATATGGTCTGTATGTGTAAGAAACACAGTTCGTTGTTTCTGGGCATGCTCATGTTTTCTGCTGTTTGGGAGACGCTGGAACGAAGAGCATGCTTCTTGCATTAAAACAGAGTATGTTTCATGGATGAGAACACTGGTCTGAATTTCCCTTCACAAACGGAGTTAAACCAAAGTCTCTGTGTCTTCCTTCAAGCAAGAGTTCATTTCCTGAAAACCCAGTGATTTTTCGGCTAAAATGAATTTACACAATTCATGAACCCAACACGTTTCTCACTATAAACTAAAGAGCATCTATGTAAGTGATGCTGTGGTTTGTTCCAGTTTGATAAGCAGAGTTCAACTAGATATGGTCAGTATTCGTAGGAAACAGTTCTTTTTTTCTGGGCATGCTCATGTTTCTTGCTGTAGTAGAGACTCTGGAAAGAGAGCATGCTCTTTGCTTTAAAACAGAGTGTGTTTCATGGATGAGAACACTGGTCTGAATTTCCCTTCATAAACGGAGTTAAACCAAAGGCTCTGTGTCTTCCTACAAGAAAGAGTTCATTTCCGGAAATCCCAGTGATTTTTCGGCTCTAATGAATTTACAGAGTTCACGCACCAAACACGATTTTCACTATAAACTAAAGAGCATCTATGTAAGAGATGCTGTGGTTTGTTACAGTTTCACAAGCAGAGTTTAACTAGATATGGTCCGTATGAGTAGGAAACACAGTTCTTTTTTTCTGGACATGCTCATATTTCTTGCTGTATTGCAGACTCTGGACAGAATAGGATGCTTCTTGCGTTGAAACAGAGGGTGTTTCATGGATGAAAACACTGGTCTGAATTTCCCTTCACAAACGGAGTTAAACCAAAGGCTCTGTGGCTTCCTCCAAGCAAGAGTTCATTTCCGGAAATCCCAGTGATTTTTCGGCTCAAATGAATTTACACAGTTCACGAACCCAACACGTTTTTCAGTATAAACTAAATTGCATCTATATAAGAGATGCTGAGGCTTGTTACAGTTTCACAAGAAGAGTTTAACTAGATATGGTCCGTATGAGTAAGAAACACAGTTCGTTTTCTCTTGGCATGCTCATGTTTCTTGCTGCATTGGAGATGCTGGAAAGAAGAGCATGTTTCTTGCATTAAAACAGAGTATGTTTTATGGATGAGAACACTGGTCTGAATTTCCCTTCACAAACGGAGTTAAACCAAAGTCTCTGTGTCTTCCTTCAAGCAAGAGTTCATTTCCTGAAAACCCAAGTGATTTTTCGGCTAAAATGAATTTACACAATTCACGAACCCAACATGTTTTTCACTATAAACTAAAGAGCATCTATGTAAGAGATGCTGTGGTTTGTTCCAGTTTGATAAGCAGAGTTCAACTAGATATGGTCAGTATTTGTAGGAAACACAGTTCTTTTTTTCTGGGCATGCTCATGTTTCTTGCTGTAGTAGAGACTCAGGAAAGAAGAGCATGCTCTTTGCGTTAAAACAGAGTGTGTTTCATGGATGAGAACACTGGTCTGAATTTCCCTTCACAAACGGAGTTAAACCAAAGGCTCTGTGGCTTCCTACAAGCAAGAGTTCATTTCCGGAAATCCCAGTGATTTTTCGGCTCAAATGAATTTACACAGTTCACGAACCCAACACGTTTTTCACTATAAAGTAAAGAGCATCTATGTAAGAGATGCTGTGTTTTGTTACAGTTTCACAAGCAGAGTTTAACTAGATATGGTCCGTATGAATAAGAAACACAGTTCGTTTTTTCTTGGCATGCTCATGTTTCTTGGTGCATTGGAGATGCTGGAAAGAAGAGCATGTTTCTTGCATTAAAACAGAGTATGTTTAATGGATGAGAACACTGGTCTGAATTTCCCCTCACAAACGGAGTTAAAGCAAAGTCTCTGTGTCTTCCTACAAGCAAGAGTTCATTTCCGGAAAACCCAGTGATTTTTCGGCTAAAATGAATTTACACAATTCATGAACCCAACACGTTTCTCACTATAAACTAAAGAGCATCTATGTAAGAGATGCTGTGGTTTGTTCCAGTTTGATAAGCAGAGTTCAACTAGATATGGTCAGTATTCGTAGGAAACACAGTTCTTTTTTTCTGGGCTTGCTCATGTCTCTTTCTGTAGTAGAGACTCTGGAAAGAAGAGCATGCTCTTTGCTTTAAAACAGAGTGTGTTTCATGGATGAGAACACTGGTCTGAATTTCCCTTCATAAACGGAGTTAAACCAAATGCTCTGTGTCTTCCTACAAGAAAGAGTTCATTTCCGGAAATCCCAGTGATTTTTCGGCTCTAATGAATTTACAGAGTTCACGCACCCAACACGATTTTCACTATAAACTAAAGAGCATCTATGTAAGAGATGCTGTGGTTTGTTACAGTTTCACAAGCCGAGTTTAACTAGATATGGTCCGTATGAGTAGGAAACACAGTTCTTTTTTTCTGGACATGCTCATATTTCTTGCTGTATTGCAGACTCTGGACAGAAGAGGATGCTTCTTGCGTTAAAACAGAGGGTGTTTCATGGATGAAAACTCTGGTCTGAATTTCCCTTCACAAACGGAGTTTAACCAAAGGCTCTGTGGCTTCCTACAAGCAAGAGTTCATTTCCGGAAATCCCAGTGATTTTTCGGCTCAAATGAATTTACACAGTTCACGAACCCATCACGTTTTTCAGTATAATCTAAATTGCATCTATATAAGAGATGCTGTGGCTTGTTACAGTTTCACAAGAAGAGTTTAACTAGATATGGTCCGTATGAGTAAGAAACACAGTTCGTTTTTTCTTGGCATGCTCATGTTTCTTGCTGTATTGTAGATGCTGGAAAGAAGAGCATGATTCTTGCGTTAACACAGAGTATGTTTCATGGAAGAGAACACTGGTCTGAATTTTCTCTTCACAAACGGAGATAAAACAAAGGCTCTGTGTCTTCCTACAAGCAAGAGTTCATTTCTGGAAACTCCATTGATTTTTCGGCTCAAATGAATTTACCCAGTTCACGAACCCAACACGTTTTTCACTATAAACTAAAGAGCATCTATGTAAGAGATGCTGTGATTTGTTAGAGTTTCACAAGCAGAGTTTAACTAGATATGGTCTGTATGTGTAAGAAACACAGTTCGTTGTTTCTGGGCATGCTCATGTTTTCTGCTGTTTGGGAGACGCTGGAACGAAGAGCATTCTTCTTGCATTAAAACAGAGTATGTTTCATGGATGAGAACACTGGTCTGAATTTCCCTTCACAAACGGAGTTAAACCAAAGTCTCTGTGTCTTCCTTCAAGCAAGAGTTCATTTCCTGAAAACCCAGTGATTTTTCGGCTAAAATGAATTTACACAATTCATGAACCCAACACGTTTCTCACTATAAACTAAAGAGCATCTATGTAAGTGATGCTGTGGTTTGTTCCAGTTTGATAAGCAGAGTTCAACTAGATATGGTCAGTATTCGTAGGAAACAGTTCTTTTTTTCTGGGCATGCTCATGTTTCTTGCTGTAGTAGAGACTCTGGAAAGAGAGCATGCTCTTTGCTTTAAAACAGAGTGTGTTTCATGGATGAGAACACTGGTCTGAATTTCCCTTCATAAACGGAGTTAAACCAAAGGCTCTGTGTCGTCCTACAAGAAAGAGTTCATTTCCGGAAATCCCAGTGATTTTTCGGCTCTAATGAATTTACAGAGTTCACGCACCAAACACGATTTTCACTATAAACTTAAGAGCATCTATGTAAGAGATGCTGTGGTTTGTTACAGTTTCACAAGCAGAGTTTAACTAGATATGGTCCGTATGAGTAGGAAACACAGTTCTTTTTTTCTGGACATGCTCATATTTCTTGCTGTATTGCAGACTCTGGACAGAAGAGGATGCTTCTTGCGTTGAAACAGAGGGTGTTTCATGGATGAAAACACTGGTCTGAATTTCCCTTCACAAACGGAGTTAAACCAAAGGCTCTGTGGCTTCCTCCAAGCAAGAGTTCATTTCCGGAAATCCCAGTGATTTTTCGGCTCAAATGAATTTACACAGTTCACGAACCCAACACGTTTTTCAGTATAAACTAAATTGCATCTATATAAGAGATGCTGAGGCTTGTTACAGTTTCACAAGAAGAGTTTAACTAGATATGGTCCGTATGAGTAAGAAACACAGTTCGTTTTCTCTTGGCATGCTCATGTTTCTTGCTGCATTGGAGATGCTGGAAAGAAGAGCATGTTTCTTGCATTAAAACAGAGTATGTTTAATGGATGAGAACACTGGTCTGAATTTCCCCTCACAAACGGAGTTAAAGCAAAGTCTCTGTGTCTTCCTACAAGCAAGAGTTCATTTCCGGAAAACCCAGTGGTTTTTCGGCTAAAATGAATTTACACAATTCATGAACCCAACACGTTTCTCACTATAAACTAAAGAGCATCTATGTAAGAGATGCTGTGGTTTGTTCCAGTTTGATAAGCAGAGTTCAACTAGATATGGTCAGTATTCGTAGGAAACACAGTTCTTTTTTTCTGGGCTTGCTCATGTCTCTTTCTGTAGTAGAGACTCTGGAAAGAAGAGCATGCTCTTTGCTTTAAAACAGAGTGTGTTTCATGGATGAGAACACTGGTCTGAATTTCCCTTCATAAACGGAGTTAAACCAAATGCTCTGTGTCTTCCTACAAGAAAGAGTTCATTTCCGGAAATCCCAGTGATTTTTCGGCTCTAATGAATTTACAGAGTTCACGCACCCAACACGATTTTCACTATAAACTAAAGAGCATCTATGTAAGAGATGCTGTGGTTTGTTACAGTTTCACAAGCCGAGTTTAACTAGATATGGTCCGTATGAGTAGGAAACACAGTTCTTTTTTTCTGGACATGCTCATATTTCTTGCTGTATTGCAGACTCTGGACAGAAGAGGATGCTTCTTGCGTTAAAACAGAGGGTGTTTCATGGATGAAAACACTGGTCTGAATTTCCCTTCACAAACGGAGTTTAACCAAAGGCTCTGTGGCTTCCTACAAGCAAGAGTTCATTTCCGGAAATCCCAGTGATTTTTCGGCTCAAATGAATTTACACAGTTCACGAACCCATCACGTTTTTCAGTATAATCTAAATTGCATCTATATAAGAGATGCTGTGGCTTGTTACAGTTTCACAAGAAGAGTTTAACTAGATATGGTCCGTATGAGTAAGAAACACAGTTCGTTTTTTCTTGGCATGCTCATGTTTCTTGCTGTATTGGAGATGCTGGAAAGAAGAGCATGATTCTTGCGTTAACACAGAGTATGTTTCATGGAAGAGAACACTGGTCTGAATTTTCTCTTCACAAACGGAGATAAAACAAAGGCTCTGTGTCTTCCTACAAGCAAGAGTTCATTTCCGGAAAATCCAGTGATTTTTCGGCTCAAATGAATTTACCCAGTTCACGAACCCAACACGTTTTTCACTATAAACTAAAGAGCATCTATGTAAGAGATGCTGTGATTTGTTAGAGTTTCACAAGCAGAGTTTAACTAGATATGGTCTGTATGTGTAAGAAACACAGTTCGTTGTTTCTGGGCATGCTCATGTTTTCTGCTGTTTTGGAGACGCTGGAAAGAAGAGCATGCTTCTTGCATTAAAACAGAGTATGTTTCATGGATGAGAACACTGGTCTGAATTTCCCTTCACAAACGGAGTTAAACCAAAGTCTCTGTGTCTTCCTTCAAGCAAGAGTTCATTTCCTGAAAACCCAGTGATTTTTCGGCTAAAATGAATTTACACAATTCATGAACCCAACACGTTTCTCACTATAAACTAAAGAGCATCTATGTAAGAGATGCTGTGGTTTGTTCCAGTTTGATAAGCAGAGTTCAACTAGATATGGTCAGTATTCATAGGAAACAGTTCTTTTTTTCCTGGTCATGCTCATGTTTCTTGCTGTAGTAGAGACTCTGGAAAGAGAGCATGCTCTTTGCTTTAAAACAGAGTGTGTTTCATGGATGAGAACACTGGTCTGAATTTCCCTTCATAAACGGAGTTAAACCAAAGGCTGTGTCATCCTACAAGAAAGAGTTCATTTCCGGAAATCCCAGTGAATTTTCGGCTCTAATGAATTTACAGAGTTCACGCACCAAACACGATTTTCACTATAAACTAAAGAGCATCTATGTAAGAGATGCTGTGGTTTGTTACAGTTTCACAAGCAGAGTTTAACTAGATATGGTCCGTATGAGTAGGAAACACAGTTCTTTTTTTCTGGACATGCTCATATTTCTTGCTGTATTGCAGACTCTGGACAGAAGAGGATGCTTCTTGCGTTAAAACAGAGGGTGTTTCATGGATGAAAACACTGGTCTGAATTTCCCTTCACAAACGGAGTTAAACCAAAGGCTCTGTGGCTTCCTCCAAGCAAGAGTTCATTTCCGGAAATCCCAGTGATTTTTCGGCTCAAATGAATTTACACAGTTCACGAACCCAACACGTTTTTCAGTATAAACTAAATTGCATCTATATAAGAGATGCTGAGGCTTGTTACAGTTTCACAAGAAGAGTTTAACTAGATATGGTCCGTATGAGTAAGAAACACAGTTCGTTTTTTCTTGGCATGCTCATGTTTCTTGCTGCATTGGAGATGCTGGAAAGAAGAGCATGTTTCTTGCATTAAAACAGAGTATGTTTAATGGATGAGAACACTGGTCTGAATTTCCCTTCACAAACGGAGTTAAAGCAAAGTCTCTGTCTTCTTACAAGCAAGAGTTCATTTCCGGAAAACCCAGTGGTTTTTCGGCTCAAATGAATTTACCCAGTTCACGAACCCCACACGTTTTTCACTATAAACTAAAGAGCATCTATGTAAGAGATGCTGTGGTTTGTTACAGTTTCACAAGCAGAGTTCAACTAGATATGGTCCGTATGAGTAGGAAATACAGTTCTTTTTTCAAGGACATGCTCATATTTCTTGCTGTATTGCAACTCTGGACAGAAGAGGATGCTTCTCGTGTTAAAACAGACGGTGTTTCATGGATGAGAACACTGGTCTGAATTTCCCTTCACAAACGGAGTTAAACCAAAGGCTCTGTGGCTTCCTACAAGCAAGAGTTCATTTCCGGAAATCCCAGTGATTTTTCGGCTCAAATGCATTTACACAGTTCACGAACCCAACACGTTTTTCACTATAAAGTAAAGAGCATCTATGTAAGAGATGCTGTGGTTTGTTACAGTTTCACAAGCAGAGTTTAACTAGATATGGTCCGTATGAATAAGAAACACAGTTCGTTTTTTCTTGGCATGCTCATGTTTCTTGCTGCATTGGAGATGCTGGAAAGAAGAGCATGTTTCTTGCATTAAAACAGAGTATGTTTCATGGATGAGAACACTGGTCTGAATTTCCCCTCACAAACGGAGTTAAAGCAAAGTCTCTGTGTCTTCCTACAAGCAAGAGTTCATTTCCGGAAAACCCAGTGATTTTTCGGCTCAAATGAATTTACCCCGTTCAGGAACCCAACACGTTTCTCACTATAAACTAAAAAGCATCTATGTAAGAGATGCTGTGGTTTGTTACAGTTTCACAAGCAGAGTTTAACTAGATATGGTCCGTATGTGTAAGAAACACAGTTCGTTGTTTCTGGGCATGCTCATGTTTCTTGCTGTATTGGAGACGCTGGAAAGAAGAGCATGCTTCTTGCATTAAAACAGAGTATGTTTCATGGATGAGAACACTGGTCTGAATTTCCCTTCACAAACGGAGTTAAACCAAAGTTTCTGTGTCTTCCTTCAAGCAAGAGTTCATTTCCTGAAAACCCAGTGATTTTTCGGCTAAAATGAATTTACACAATTCATGAACCCAACACGTTTCTCACTATAAACTAAAGAGCATCTATGTAAGAGATGCTGTGGTTTGTTCCAGTTTGATAAGCAGAGTTCAACTAGATATGGTCAGTATTCGTAGGAAACACAGTTCTTTTTTTCTGGGCATGCTCATGTTTCTTGCTGTATTGGAGATGCTGGAAAGAAGAGCATGTTTCTTGCATCAAAACAGAGTATGTTTAATGGATGAGAACACTGGTCTGAATTTCCCTTCACAAACGGAGTTAAAGCAAAGTCTCTGTCTTCTTACAAGCAAGAGTTCATTTCCGGAAAACCCAGTGATTTTTCGGCTAAAATGAATTTACACAATTCATGAACCCAACACGTTTCTCACTATAAACTAAAGAGCATCTATGTAAGAGATGCTGTGGTTTGTTCCAGTTTGATAAGCAGAGTTCAACTAGATATGGTCAGTATTCGTAGGAAACACAGTTCTTTTTTTCTGGGCTTGCTCATGTCTCTTGCTGTAGTAGAGACTCTGGAAAGAAGAGCATGCTCTTTGCTTTAAAACAGAGTGTGTTTCATGGATGAGAACACTGGTCTGAATTTCCCTTCATAAACGGAGTTAAACCAAAGGCTCTGTGTCTTCCTACAAGAAAGAGTTCATTTCCGGAAATCCCAGTGATTTTTCGGCTCTAATGAATTTACAGAGTTCACGCACCCAACACGATTTTCACTATAAACTAAAGAGCATCTATGTAAGAGATGCTGTGGTTTGTTACAGTTTCACAAGCCGAGTTTAACTAGATATGGTCCGTATGAGTAGGAAACACAGTTCTTTTTTTCTGGACATGCTCATATTTCTTGCTGTATTGCAGACTCTGGACAGAAGAGGATGCTTCTTGCGTTAAAACAGAGGGTGTTTCATGGATGAAAACTCTGGTCTGAATTTCCCTTCACAAACGGAGTTTAACCAAAGGCTCTGTGGCTTCCTACAAGCAAGAGTTCATTTCCGGAAATCCCAGTGATTTTTCGGCTCAAATGAATTTACACAGTTCACGAACCCATCACGTTTTTCAGTATAATCTAAATTGCATCTATATAAGAGATGCTGTGGCTTGTTACAGTTTCACAAGAAGAGTTTAACTAGATATGGTCCGTATGAGTAAGAAACACAGTTCGTTTTTTCTTGGCATGCTCATGTTTCTTGCTGTATTGGAGATGCTGGAAAGAAGAGCATGATTCTTGCGTTAACACAGAGTATGTTTCATGGAAGAGAACACTGGTCTGAATTTTCTCTACACAAACGGAGATAAAACAAAGGCTCTGTGTCTTCCTACAAGCAAGAGTTCATTTCCGGAAACTCCAGTGATTTTTCGGCTCAAATGAATTTACCCAGTTCACGAACCCAACACGTTTTTCACTATAAACTAAAGAGCATCTATGTAAGAGATGCTGTGATTTGTTACAGTTTCACAAGCCGAGTTTAACTAGATATGGTCCGTATGAGTAGGAAACACAGTTCTTTTTTCTGGACATGCTCATATTTCTTGCTGTATTGCAGACTCTGGACAGAAGAGGATGCTTCTTGCGTTAAAACAGAGGGTGTTTCATGGATGAAAACACTGGTCTGAATTTCCCTTCACAAACGGAGTTAAACCAAAGGCTCTGTGGCTTCCTCCAAGCAAGAGTTCATTTCCGGAAATCCCAGTGATTTTTCGGCTCAAATGAATTTACACAGTTCACGAACCCAACACGTTTTTCAGTATAAACTAAATTGCATCTATATAAGAGATGCTGAGGCTTGTTACAGTTTCACAAGAAGAGTTTAACTAGATATGGTCCGTATGAGTAAGAAACACAGTTCGTTTTTTCTTGGCATGCTCATGTTTCTTGCTGTATTGGAGATGCTGGAAAGAAGAGCATGTTTCTTGCATTAAAACAGAGTATGTTTAATGGATGAGAACACTGGTCTGAATTTCCCTTCACAAACGGAGTTAAAGCAAAGTCTCTGTCTTCTTACAAGCAAGAGTTCATTTCCGGAAAACCCAGTGATTTTTCGGCTAAAATGAATTTACACAATTCATGAACCCAACACGTTTCTCACTATAAACTCAAGAGCATCTATGTAAGAGATGCTGTGGTTTGTTACAGTTTGATAAGCAGAGTTCAACTAGATATGGTCAGTATTCGTAGGAAACACAGTTCTTTTTTTCTGGGCATGCTCATGTTTCTTGCTGTAGTAGAGACTCTGGAAAGAAGAGCATGCTCTTTGCTTTAAAACAGAGTGTGTTTCATGGATGAGAACACTGGTCTGAATTTCCCTTCATAAACGGAGTTCAACCAAGGCTCTGTGTCTTCCTACAAGCAAGAGTTCATTTCCGGAAATCCCAGTGATTTTTCGGCTCTAATGAATTTACAGAGTTCACGCACCCAACACGATTTTCACTATAAACTAAAGAGCATCTATGTAAGAGATGCTGTGGTTTGTTACAGTTTCACAAGCCGAGTTTAACTAGATATGGTCCGTATGAGTAGGAAACACAGTTCTTTTTTTCTGGACATGCTCATATTTCTTGCTGTATTGCAGACTCTGGACAGAAGAGGATGCTTCTTGCGTTAAAACAGAGGGTGTTTCATGGATGAAAACACTGGTCTGAATTTCCCTTCACAAACGGAGTTTAACCAAAGGCTCTGTGGCTTCCTACAAGCAAGAGTTCATTTCCGGAAATCCCAGTGATTTTTCGGCTCAAATGAATTTACACAGTTCACGAACCCAACACGTTTTTCAGTATAAACTAAATTGCATCTATATAAGAGATGCTGTGGCTTGTTACAGTTTCACAAGAAGAGTTTAACTAGATATGGTCCGTATGAGTAAGAAACACAGTTCGTTTTTTCTTGGCATGCTCATGTTTCTTGCTGTATTGGAGATGCTGGAAAGAAGAGCATGATTCTTGCGTTAAAACAGAGTATGTTTCATGGAAGAGAACACTGGTCTGAATTTTCTCTTCACAAACGGAGATAAACAAAGGCTCTGTGTCTTCCTACAAGCAAAAGTTCATTTCCGGAAAATCCAGTGATTTTTCGGCTCAAATGAATTTACCCAGTTCACGAACCCAACACGTTTTTCACTATAAACTAAAGAGCATCTATGTAAGAGATGCTGTGATTTGTTAGAGTTTCACAAGCAGAGTTTAACTAGATATGGTCTGTATGTGTAAGAAACACAGTTCGTTGTTTCTGGGCATGCTCATGTTTTCTGCTGTTTTGGAGACGCTGGAAAGAAGAGCATGCTTCTTGCATTAAAACAGAGTACGTTTCATGGATGAGAACACTGCTCTGAATTTCCCTTCACAAACGGAGTTAAACCAAAGTCTCTGTGTCTTCCTTCAAGCAAGAGTTCATTTCCTGAAAACCCAAGTGATTTTTCGGCTAAAATGAATTTACACAATTCACGAACCCAACATGTTTTTCACTATAAACTAAAGAGCATCTATGTAAGAGATGCTGTGGTTTGTTACAGTTTGATAAGCAGAGTTCAACTAGATATGGTCAGTATTTGTAGGAAACACAGTTCTTTTTTTCTGGGCATGCTCATGTTTCTTGCTGTAGTAGAGACTCAGGAAAGAAGAGCATGCTCTTTGCGTTAAAACAGAGTGTGTTTCATGGATGAGAACACTGGTCTGAATTTCCCTTCACAAACGGAGTTAAACCAAAGGCTCTGTGTCTTCCTACAAGAAAGAGTTCATTTCCGGAAATCCCAGTGATTTTTCGGCTCTAATGAATTTACACAGTTCACGCACCCAACACGATTTTCACTATAAACTAAAGAGCATCTATGTAAGAGATGCTGTGGTTTGTTACAGTTTCACAAGCAGAGTTTAACTAGATATGGTCCGTATGAGTAGGAAACACAGTTCTTTTTTTCTGGACATGCTCATGTTTCTTGCTGTATTGGAGATGCTGGAAAGAAGAGCATGTTTCTTGCATTAAAACAGAGTATGTTTAATGGATGAGAACACTGGTCTGAATTTCCCTTCACAAACGGAGTTAAAGCAAAGTCTCTGTCTTCTTACAAGCAAGAGTTCATTTCCGGAAAACCCAGTGATTTTTCGGCTAAAATGAATTTACACAATTCATGAACCCAACACGTTTCTCACTATAAACTAAAGAGCATCTATGTAAGAGATGCTGTGGTTTGTTAGAGTTTGATAAGCAGAGTTCAACTAGATATGGTCAGTATTCGTAGGAAACACAGTTCTTTTTTTCTGGGCATGCTCATGTTTCTTGCTGTAGTAGAGACTCTGGAAAGAAGAGCATGCTCTTTGCTTTAAAACAGAGTGTGTTTCATGGATGAGAACACTGGTCTGAATTTCCCTTCATAAACGGAGTTCAACCAAAGGCTCTGTGTCTTCCTACAAGCAAGAGTTCATTTCCGGAAATCCCAGTGATTTTTCGGCTCTAATGAATTTACAGAGTTCACGCACCCAACACGATTTTCACTATAAACTAAAGAGCATCTATGTAAGAGATGCTGTGGTTTGTTACAGTTTCACAAGCCGAGTTTAACTAGATATGGTCCGTATGAGTAGGAAACACAGTTCTTTTTTTCTGGACATGCTCATATTTCTTGCTGTATTGCAGACTCTGGACAGAAGAGGATGCTTCTTGCGTTAAAACAGAGGGTGTTTCATGGATGAAAACACTGGTCTGAATTTCCCTTCACAAACGGAGTTTAACCAAAGGCTCTGTGGCTTCCTACAAGCAAGAGTTCATTTCCGGAAATCCCAGTGATTTTTCGGCTCAAATGAATTTACACAGTTCACGAACCCAACACGTTTTTCAGTATAAACTAAATTGCATCTATATAAGAGATGCTGTGGCTTGTTACAGTTTCACAAGAAGAGTTTAACTAGATATGGTCCATATGAGTAAGAAACACAGTTCGTTTTTTCTTGGCATGCTCATGTTTCTTGCTGTATTGGAGATGCTGGAAAGAAGAGCATGATTCTTGCGTTAAAACAGAGTATGTTTCATGGAAGAGAACACTGGTCTGAATTTTCTCTTCACAAACGGAGATAAACAAAGGCTCTGTGTCTTCCTACAAGCAAGAGTTCATTTCCGGAAAATCCAGTGATTTTTCGGCTCAAATGAATTTACCCAGTTCACGAACCCAACACGTTTTTCACTATAAACTAAAGAGCATCTATGTAAGAGATGCTGTGATTTGTTAGAGTTTCACAAGCAGAGTTTAACTAGATATGGTCTGTATGTGTAAGAAACACAGTTCGTTGTTTCTGGGCATGCTCATGTTTTCTGCTGTTTTGGAGACGCTGGAAAGAAGAGCATGCTTCTTGCGTTAAAACAGAGTACGTTTCATGGATGAGAACACTGCTCTGAATTTCCCTTCACAAACGGAGTTAAACCAAAGTCTCTGTGTCTTCCTTCAAGCAAGAGTTCATTTCCTGAAAACCCAAGTGATTTTTCGGCTAAAATGAATTTACACAATTCACGAACCCAACATGTTTTTCACTATAAACTAAAGAGCATCTATGTAAGAGATGCTGTGGTTTGTTACAGTTTGATAAGCAGAGTTCAACTAGATATGGTCAGTATTTGTAGGAAACACAGTTCTTTTTTTCTGGGCATGCTCATGTTTCTTGCTGTAGTAGAGACTCAGGAAAGAAGAGCATGCTCTTTGCGTTAAAACAGAGTGTGTTTCATGGATGAGAACACTGGTCTGAATTTCCCTTCACAAACGGAGTTAAACCAAAGGCTCTGTGTCTTCCTACAAGAAAGAGTTCATTTCCGGAAATCCCAGTGATTTTTCGGTTCTAATGAATTTACACATTTCACGCACCCAACACGATTTTCACTATAAACTAAAGAGCATCTATGTAAGAGATGCTGTGGTTTGTTACAGTTTCACAAGCAGAGTTTAACTAGATATGGTCCGTATGAGTAGGAAACACAGTTCTTTTTTTCTGGACATGCTCATATTTCTTGCTGTATTGCAGACTCTGGACAGAAGAGGATGCTTCTTGCGTTAAAACAGAGGGTGTCTCATGGATGAGAACACTGGTCTGAATTTCCCTTCACAAACGGAGTTAAACCAAAGGCTCTGTGTCTTCCTTCAAGCAAGAGTGCATTTCTTGAAAACCCAGTGATTCTTCGGCAAAAATGAATTTACACAGTTCACGAACGCAACACGTTTTTCAGTATAAACTAAATTGCATCTATATAAGAGATGCTGAGGCTTGTTACAGTTTCACAAGAAGAGTTTAACTAGATATGGTCCGTATGAGTAAGAAACACAGTTCGTTTTTTCTTGGCATGCTCATGTTTCTTGCTGCATTGGAGATGCTGGAAAGAAGAGCATGTTTCTTGCATTAAAACAGAGTATGTTTAATGGATGAGAACACTGGTCTGAATTTCCCTTCACAAACGGAGTTAAAGCAAAGTCTCTGTCTTCTTACAAGCAAGAGTTCATTTCCGGAAAACCCAGTGGTTTTTCGGCTCAAATGAATTTACCCAGTTCACGAACCCCACACGTTTTTCACTATAAACTAAAGAGCATCTATGTAAGAGATGCTGTGGTTTGTTACAGTTTCACAAGCAGAGTTCAACTAGATATGGTCCGTATGAGTAGGAAATACAGTTCTTTTTTTAAGGACATGCTCATATTTCTTGCTGTATTGCAACTCTGGACAGAAGAGGATGCTTCTCGTGTTAAAACAGACGGTGTTTCATGGATGAGAACACTGGTCTGAATTTCCCTTCACAAACGGAGTTAAACCAAAGGCTCTGTGGCTTCCTACAAGCAAGAGTTCATTTCCGGAAATCCCAGTGATTTTTCGGCTCAAATGAATTTACACCGTTCACGAACCCAACACGTTTTTCACTATAAAGTAAAGAGCATCTATGTAAGAGATGCTGTGGTTTGTTACAGTTTCACAAGCAGAGTTTAACTAGATATGGTCCGTATTAATAAGAAACACAGTTCGTTTTTTCTTGGCATGCTCATGTTTCTTGCTGCATTGGAGATGCTGGAAAGAAGAGCATGTTTCTTGCATTAAAACAGAGTATGTTTAATGGATGAGAACACTGGTCTGAATTTCCCCTCACAAACGGAGTTAAAGCAAAGTCTCTGTGTCTTCCTACAAGCAAGAGTTCATTTCCGGAAAACCCAGTGATTTTTCGGCTCAAATGAATTTACCCCGTTCAGGAACCCAACACGTTTCTCACTATAAACTAAAGAGCATCTATGTAAGAGATGCTGTGGTTTGTGACAGTTTCACACGCCGAGTTTAACTAGATATGGTCCGTATGTGTAAGAAACACAGTTCGTTGTTTCTGGGCATGCTCATGTTTCTTGCTGTTTTGGAGACGCTGGAAAGAAGAGCATGCTTCTTGCATTAAAACAGAGTATGTTTCATGGATGAGAACACTGGTCTGAATTTCCCTTCACAAACGTAGTTAAACCAAAGTTTCTGTGTCTTCCTTTAAGCAAGAGTTCATTTCCTGAAAACCCAGTGATTTTTCGGCTAAAATGAATTTACACAATTCATGAACCCAACACGTTTCTCACTATAAACTAAAGAGCATCTATGTAAGAGATGCTGTGGTTTGTTCCAGTTTGATAAGCAGAGTTCAACTAGATATGGTCAGTATTTGTAGGAAACACAGTTCTTTTTTTCTGGGCATGCTCATGTTTCTTGCTGTAGTAGAGACTCTGGAAAGAAGAGCATGCTCTTTGCTTTAAAACAGAGTGTGTTTCATGGATGAGAACACTGGTCTGAATTTCCCTTCACAAACGTAGTTAAACCAAAGGCTCTGTGTCTTCCTACAAGAAAGAGTTCATTTCCGGAAATCCCAGTGATTTTTCGGCTCTAATGAATTTACAGAGTTCACGCACCCAACACGATTTTCACTATAAATTAAGAGCATCTATGTAAGAGATGCTGTGGTTTGTTACAGTTTCACAAGCCGAGTTTAACTAGATATGGTCCGTATGAGTAGGAAACACAGTTCTTTTTTCTGGACATGCTCATATTTCTTGCTGTATTGCAGACTCTGGACAGAAGAGGATGCTTCTTGCGTTAAAACAGAGGGTGTTTCATGGATGAAAACACTGGTCTGAATTTCCCTTCACAAACGGAGTTAAACCAAAGGCTCTGTGGCTTCCTCCAAGCAAGAGTTCATTTCCGGAAATCCCAGTGATTTTTCGGCTCAAATGAATTTACACAGTTCACGAACCCAACACGTTTTTCAGTATAAACTAAATTGCATCTATATAAGAGATGCTGAGGCTTGTTACAGTTACACAAGAAGAGTTTAACTAGATATGGTCCGTATGAGTAAGAAACACAGTTCGTTTTTTCTTGGCATGCTCATGTTTCTTGCTGTATTGGAGATGCTGGAAAGAAGAGCATGTTTCTTGCATTAAAACAGAGTATGTTTAATGGATAAGAACACTGGTCTGAATTTCCCTTCACAAACGGAGTTAAAGCAAAGTCTCTGTCTTCTTACAAGCAAGAGTTCATTTCCGGAAAACCCAGTGATTTTTCGGCTAAAATGAATTTACACAATTCATGAACCCAACACGTTTGTCACTATAAACTAAAGAGCATCTATGTAAGAGATGCTGTGGTTTGTTAGAGTTTGATAAGCAGAGTTCAACTAGATATGGTCAGTATTTGTAGGAAACACAGTTCTTTTTTTCTGGGCATGCTCATGTTTCTTGCTGTAGTAGAGACTCTGGAAAGAAGAGCATGCTCTTTGCTTTAAAACAGAGTGTGTTTCATGGATGAGAACACTGGTCTGAATTTCCCTTCATAAACGGAGTTCAACCAAAGGCTCTGTGTCTTCCTACAAGCAAGAGTTCATTTCCGGAAATCCCAGTGATTTTTCGGCTCAAATGAATTTACACAGTTCACGAACCCAACACGTTTTTCAGTATAAACTAAATTGCATCTATATAAGAGATGCTGTGGCTTGTTACAGTTTCACAAGAAGAGTTTAACTAGATATGGTCCGTATGAGTAAGAAACACAGTTCGTTTTTTCTTGGCATGCTCATGTTTCTTGCTGTATTGGAGATCTGGAAAGAAGAGCATGATTCTTGCGTTAAAACAGAGTATGTTTCATGGAAGAGAACACTGGTCTGAATTTTCTCTTCACAAACGGAGATAAACAAAGGCTCTGTGTCTTCCTACAAGCAAGAGTTCATTTCCGGAAAATCCAGTGATTTTTCGGCTCAAATGAATTTACCCAGTTCACGAACCCAACACGTCTTTCACTATAAACTAAAGAGCATCTATGTAAGAGATGCTGTGATTTGTTAGAGTTTCACAAGCAGAGTTTAACTAGATATGGTCTGTATGTGTAAGAAACACAGTTCGTTGTTTCTGGGCATGCTCATGTTTTCTGCTGTTTTGGAGACGCTGGAAAGAAGAGCATGCTTCTTGCATTAAAACAGAGTACGTTTCATGGATGAGAACACTGCTCTGAATTTCCCTTCACAAACGGAGTTAAACCAAAGTCTCTGTGTCTTCCTTCAAGCAAGAGTTCATTTCCTGAAAACCCAAGTGATTTTTCGGCTAAAATGAATTTACACAATTCACGAACCCAACATGTTTTTCACTATAAACTAAAGAGCATCTATGTAAGAGATGCTGTGGTTTGTTACAGTTTGATAAGCAGAGTTCAACTAGATATGGTCAGTATTTGTAGGAAACACAGTTCTTTTTTTCTGGGCATGCTCATGTTTCTTGCTGTAGTAGAGACTCAGGAAAGAAGAGCATGCTCTTTGCGTTAAAACAGAGTGTGTTTCATGGATGAGAACACTGGTCTGAATTTCCCTTCACAAACGGAGTTAAACCAAAGGCTCTGTGTCTTCCTACAAGAAAGAGTTCATTTCCGGAAATCCCAGTGATTTTTCGGCTCTAATGAATTTACACAGTTCACGCACCCAACACGATTTTCACTATAAACTAAAGAGCATCTATGTAAGAGATGCTGTGGTTTGTTACAGTTTCACAAGCAGAGTTTAACTAGATATGGTCCGTATGAGTAGGAAACACAGTTCTTTTTTTCTGGACATGCTCATATTTCTTGCTGTATTGCAGACTCTGGACAGAAGAGGATGCTTCTTGTGTTAAAACAGAGGGTGTTTCATGGATGAGAACACTGGTCTGAATTTCCCTTCACAAACGGAGTTAAACCAAAGGCTCTGTGGCTTCCTACAAGCAAGAGTTCATTTCCGGAAATCCCAGTGATTTTTCGGCTCAAATGAATTTACACAGTTCACGAACCCAACACGTTTTTCACTATAAAGTAAAGAGCATCTATGTAAGAGATGCTGTGGTTTGTTACAGTTTCACAAGCAGAGTTTAACTAGATATGGTCCGTATGAATAAGAAACACAGTTCGTTTTTTCTTGGCATGCTCATGTTTCTTGCTGCATTGGAGATGCTGGAAAGAAGAGCATGTTTCTTGCATTAAAACAGAGTATGTTTAATGGATGAGAACACTGGTCTGAATTTCCCCTCACAAACGGAGTTAAAGCAAAGTCTCTGTGTCTTCCTACAAGCAAGAGTTCATTTCCGGAAATCCCAGTGATTTTTCGGCTCAAATGAATTTACACAGTTCACGAACCCATCACGTTTTTCAGTATAATCTAAATTGCATCTATATAAGAGATGCTGTGGCTTGTTACAGTTTCACAAGCAGAGTTTAACTAGATATGGTCTGTATGTGTAAGAAACACAGTTCGTTGTTTCTGGTCATGCTCATGTTTTCTGCTGTTTTGGAGACGCTGGATAGAAGAGCATGCTTCTTGCATTAAAACAGAGTATGTTTCATGGATGAGAACACTGCTCTGAATTTCCCTTCACAAACGGAGTTAAACCAAAGTCTCTGTGTCTTCCTTCAAGCAAGAGTTCATTTCCTGAAAACCCAGTGATTTTTCGGCTAAAATGAATTTACACAATTCATGAACCCAACACGTTTCTCACTATAAACTAAAGAGCATCTATGTAAGAGATGCTGTGGTTTGTTCCAGTTTGATAAGCAGAGTTCAACTAGATATGGTCAGTATTCGTAGGAAACAGTTCTTTTTTTCTGGGCATGCTCATGTTTCTTGCTGTAGTAGAGACTCTGGAAAGAGAGCATGCTCTTTGCTTTAAAACAGAGTGTGTTTCATGGATGAGAACACTGGTCTGAATTTCCCTTCATAAACGGAGTTAAACCAAAGGCTCTGTGTCGTCCTACAAGAAAGAGTTCATTTCCGGAAATCCCAGTGATTTTTCGGCTCTAATGAATTTACAGAGTTCACGCACCAAACACGATTTTCACTATAAACTAAAGAGCATCTATGTAAGAGATGCTGTGGTTTGTTACAGTTTCACAAGCAGAGTTTAACTAGATATGGTCCGTATGAGTAGGAAACACAGTTCTTTTTTGCTGGACATGCTCATATTTCTTGCTGCATTGGAGATGCTGGAAAGAAGAGCATGTTTCTTGCATTAAAACAGAGTATGTTTAATGGATGAGAACACTGGTCTGAATTTCCCTTCACAAACGGAGTTAAAGCAAAGTCTCTGTCTTCTTACAAGCAAGAGTTCATTTCCGGAAAACCCAGTTGTTTTTCGGCTCAAATGAATTTACCCAGTTCACGAACCCCACACGTTTTTCACTATAAAGTAAAGAGCATCTATTTAAGAGATGCTGTGGTTTGTTACAGTTTCACAAGCAGAGTTTAACTAGATATGGTCCGTATGAATAAGAAACACAGTTCGTTTTTTCTTGGCATGCTCATGTTTCTTGCTGCATTGGAGATGCTGGAAAGAAGAGCATGTTTCTTGCATTAAAACAGAGTATGTTTAATGGATGAGAACACTGGTCTGAATTTCCCCTCACAAACGGAGTTAAAGCAAAGTCTCTGTGTCTTCCTACAAGCAAGAGTTCATTTCCGGAAAACCCAGTGATTTTTCGGCTCAAATGAATTTACCCCGTTCAGGAACCCAACACGTTTCTCACTATAAACTAAAGAGCATCTATGTAAGAGATGCTGTGGTTTGTTACAGTTTCACAAGCAGAGTTTAACTAGATATGGTCCGTATGTGTAAGAAACACAGTTCGTTGTTTCTGGGCATGCTCATGTTTCTTGCTGTAGTAGAGACTCTGGAAAGAAGAGCATGCTCTTTGCTTTAAAACAGAGGGTGTTTCATGGATGAGAACACTGGTCTGAATTTCCCTTCAAAAAAGGAGTTAAACCAAAGGCTCTGTGTCTTCCTACAAGCAAGAGTTCATTTCCGGAAATCCCAGTGATTTTTTGGCTCAAATGACTTTACCCAGTTCACGAACCCCACAAGGTTTTCACTATAAACCAAAGAGCATCTATGTAAGAGATGCTGTGGTTTGTTACAGTTTCACAAGCAGAGTTTAACTAGATATGGTCCGTATGAGTAAGAAACACAGTTCATTTTTTCTGGGCATGCTCATGTTTCTTGCTGTTTTGGAGACGCTGGACAGAAGAGGCTGCTTCTTGCGTTAAAACAGAGTATGTTTCATGGATGAGAACACTGGTCTGAATTTCCATTTACAAACGGAGTTAAACCAAAGTCTCTGTGTCTTCCTTCAAGCAAGAGTTCATTTCCTGAAAACCCAGTGATTTTTCGGCTAAAATGAATTTACACAATTCAAGAAACCAACACGTTTTTCACTATAAACTAAAGAGCATCTATGTAAGAGATGCTGTGGTTTCTTACATTTTATAAGCAGAGTTCAACTAGATATGGTCAGTATTTGTAGGAAACACAGTTCTTTTTTTCTGGGCATGCTCATGTTTCTTGCTGTATTAGAGACTCTGGAAAGAAGAGCATGCTCTTTGCGTTAAAACAGAGTGTGTTTCATGGATGAGAACACTGGTCTGAATTTCCCTTCACAAACGGAGTTAAACCCAAGGCTCTGTGTCTTCCTACAAGAAAGAGTTCATTTCCGGAAATCCCAGGGATTTTTCGGCTCAAATGAATTTACAAAGTTCACGCACCCAACACGATTTTCAAATTAAACTAGAGAGCATCTATGTAAGAGATGCTGTGGTTTGTTACAGTTTCACAAGCAGAGTTTAACTAGATATGGTCCGTATGAGTAGGAAACACAGTTCTTTTTTTCTGGACATGCTCATATTTCCTGCTGTATTGGAGTTGCTGGAAAGAGGAGCATGTTTCTTGCATTAAAACAGAGTATGTTTAATGGATGAGAACACTGGTCTGAATTTCCCTTCACAAACGGAGTTAAAGCAAAGGCTCTGTGTCTTACTACAAGCAAGAGTTCATTTCCGGAAATCCCCGTGATTTTTCGGCTCAAATGAATTTACCCAGTTCACGAACCCCACACGTTTTTCACTATAAACTAAAGAGCATCTCTGTAAGAGATGCTGTGGTTTGTTACAGTTTCACAAGCAGAGTTCAACTAGATATGGTCAGTATTAGTAGGAAACACAGTTCTTTTTTTCTGGGCATGCTCATGTTTCTTGCTGTATTAGAGACTCTGGAAAGAAGAGCATGCTCTTTGCGTTAAAACAGAGTGTGTTTCATGGATGAGAACATTGGTCTGAATTTCCCTTCACAAACATAGTTAAACCAAAGGCTCTGTGTCTTCCTACAAGCAAGAGTTCATTTCCAGAAATGCCAGTGATTTTTCGGCTCAAATGAATTTACACAGTTCACACACCCAACACAATTTTCACTATAAACTAAAGAGCATCTACGTAAGAGATGCTGTGGTTTGTTACAGTTTCACAAGTAGAGTTCAACTAGATATGGTCAGTATTTGTAGGAAACACAGTTCTTTTTTTCTGGGCATGCTCATGTTTCTTGCTGTATTAGAGACTCTGGAAAGAAGAGCATGCTCTTTGCGTTAAAACAGAGTGTGTTTCATGGATGAGAACACTGGTCTGAATTTCCGTTCACAAACGGAGTTAAACCAAAGGCTCTGTGTCTTCCTACAAGCAAGAGTTCATTTCCGGAAATCCCGGTGATTTTTCGGCTAAAATGAATTTACACAGTTCACGCATCCAACACGATTTTCACTATAAACTAAAGAGCATCTATGTAAGAGATGCTGTGGTTTGTTACAGTTTCACAAGCAGAGTTTAACTAGATATGGTCCGTATGAGTAAGAAACACAGTTCATTTTTTCTGGGCATGCTCATGTTTCTTGCTCTATTGGAGACGCTGGAAATAAGAGCATGCTTCTTGCGTTAAAACAGAGTATGTTTCATGGATGAGAGCACTGGTCTGAATTTCCCTTCACAAACGGAGTTAAAGCAAAGGCTCTGTGTCTTACTACAAGCAAGAGTTCATTTCCGGAAATCCCCGTGATTTTTCGGCTCAAATGAATTTACCCAGTTCACGAACCCCACACGTTTTTCACTATAAACTAAAGAGCATCTCTGTAAGAGATGCTGTGGTTTGTTACAGTTTCACAAGCAGAGTTCAACTAGATATGGTCAGTATTAGTAGGAAACACAGTTCTTTTTTTCTGGGCATGCTCATGTTTCTTGCTGTATTAGAGACTCTGGAAAGAAGAGCATGCTCTTTGCGTTAAAACAGAGTGTGTTTCATGGATGAGAACATTGGTCTGAATTTCCCTTCACAAACATAGTTAAACCAAAGGCTCTGTGTCTTCCTACAAGCAAGAGTTCATTTCCAGAAATGCCAGTGATTTTTCGGCTCAAATGAATTTACACAGTTCACACACCCAACACAATTTTCACTATAAACTAAAGAGCATCTACGTAAGAGATGCTGTGGTTTGTTACAGTTTCACAAGTAGAGTTCAACTAGATATGGTCAGTATTTGTAGGAAACACAGTTCTTTTTTTCTGGGCATGCTCATGTTTCTTGCTGTATTAGAGACTCTGGAAAGAAGAGCATGCTCTTTGCGTTAAAACAGAGTGTGTTTCATGGATGAGAACACTGGTCTGAATTTCCGTTCACAAACGGAGTTAAACCAAAGGCTCTGTGTCTTCCTACAAGCAAGAGTTCATTTCCGGAAATCCCGGTGATTTTTCGGCTAAAATGAATTTACACAGTTCACGCATCCAACACGATTTTCACTATAAACTAAAGAGCATCTATGTAAGAGATGCTGTGGTTTGTTACAGTTTCACAAGCAGAGTTTAACTAGATATGGTCCGTATGAGTAAGAAACACAGTTCATTTTTTCTGGGCATGCTCATGTTTCTTGCTCTATTGGAGACGCTGGAAATAAGAGCATGCTTCTTGCGTTAAAACAGAGTATGTTTCATGGATGAGAGCACTGGTCTGAATTTGCCTTCACAAACGGAGTTAAACCAAAGTCTCTGTGTCTTCCTTCAAGCAAGAGTTCATTTCCTGAAAACCCAGTGATTTTTCGGCTAAAATGAATTTACACAAATCACGAACCCAACATGTTTTTCACTATAAATTAAAGAGCATCTATGTAAGAGATGCTGTGGTTTGTTACAGTTTGATAAGCAGAGTTCAACTAGATATGGTCAGTATTCGTAGGAAACACAGTTCTTTTTTTCTGGGCATTCTCATGTTTCTTGCTGTAGTAGAGACTCTGGAAAGAAGAGCATGCTCTTTGCGTTAAAACAGAGTGTGTTTCATGGATGAGAACACTGGTCTGAATTTCCCTTCACAAACGGAGTTAAACCCAAGGCTCTGTGTCTTCCTACAAGAAAGAGTTCATTTCCGGAAATCCCAGGGATTTTTCGGCTCAAATGAATTTACAAAGTTCACGCACCCAACACGATTTTCAAATTAAACTAAAGAGCATCTATGTAAGAGATGCTGTGGTTTGTTACAGTTTCACAAGCAGAGTTTAACTAGATATGGTCCGTATGTGTAAGAAACACAGTTCGTTGTTTCTGGGCATGCTCATGTTTCTTGCTGTAGTAGAGACTCTGGAAAGAAGAGCATGCTCTTTGCTTTAAAACAGAGGGTGTTTCATGGATGAGAACACTGGTCTGAATTTCCCTTCAAAAAAGGAGTTAAACCAAAGGCTCTGTGTCTTCCTACAAGCAAGAGTTCATTTCCGGAAATCCCAGTGATTTTTTGGCTCAAATGACTTTACCCAGTTCACGAACCCCACAAGGTTTTCACTATAAACCAAAGAGCATCTATGTAAGAGATGCTGTGGTTTGTTACAGTTTCACAAGCAGAGTTTAACTAGATATGGTCCGTATGAGTAAGAAACACAGTTCATTTTTTCTGGGCATGCTCATGTTTCTTGCTGTTTTGGAGACGCTGGACAGAAGAGGCTGCTTCTTGCGTTAAAACAGAGTATGTTTCATGGATGAGAACACTGGTCTGAATTTCCATTTACAAACGGAGTTAAACCAAAGTCTCTGTGTCTTCCTTCAAGCAAGAGTTCATTTCCTGAAAACCCAGTGATTTTTCGGCTAAAATGAATTTACACAATTCAAGAAACCAACACGTTTTTCACTATAAACTAAAGAGCATCTATGTAAGAGATGCTGTGGTTTCTTACATTTTATAAGCAGAGTTCAACTAGATATGGTCAGTATTTGTAGGAAACACAGTTCTTTTTTTCTGGGCATGCTCATGTTTCTTGCTGTATTAGAGACTCTGGAAAGAAGAGCATGCTCTTTGCGTTAAAACAGAGTGTGTTTCATGGATGAGAACACTGGTCTGAATTTCCCTTCACAAACGGAGTTAAACCCAAGGCTCTGTGTCTTCCTACAAGAAAGAGTTCATTTCCGGAAATCCCAGGGATTTTTCGGCTCAAATGAATTTACAAAGTTCACGCACCCAACACGATTTTCAAATTAAACTAGAGAGCATCTATGTAAGAGATGCTGTGGTTTGTTACAGTTTCACAAGCAGAGTTTAACTAGATATGGTCCGTATGAGTAGGAAACACAGTTCTTTTTTTCTGGACATGCTCATATTTCCTGCTGTATTGGAGTTGCTGGAAAGAGGAGCATGTTTCTTGCATTAAAACAGAGTATGTTTAATGGATGAGAACACTGGTCTGAATTTCCCTTCACAAACGGAGTTAAAGCAAAGGCTCTGTGTCTTACTACAAGCAAGAGTTCATTTCCGGAAATCCCCGTGATTTTTCGGCTCAAATGAATTTACCCAGTTCACGAACCCCACACGTTTTTCACTATAAACTAAAGAGCATCTCTGTAAGAGATGCTGTGGTTTGTTACAGTTTCACAAGCAGAGTTCAACTAGATATGGTCAGTATTAGTAGGAAACACAGTTCTTTTTTTCTGGGCATGCTCATGTTTCTTGCTGTATTAGAGACTCTGGAAAGAAGAGCATGCTCTTTGCGTTAAAACAGAGTGTGTTTCATGGATGAGAACATTGGTCTGAATTTCCCTTCACAAACATAGTTAAACCAAAGGCTCTGTGTCTTCCTACAAGCAAGAGTTCATTTCCAGAAATGCCAGTGATTTTTCGGCTCAAATGAATTTACACAGTTCACACACCCAACACAATTTTCACTATAAACTAAAGAGCATCTACGTAAGAGATGCTGTGGTTTGTTACAGTTTCACAAGTAGAGTTCAACTAGATATGGTCAGTATTTGTAGGAAACACAGTTCTTTTTTTCTGGGCATGCTCATGTTTCTTGCTGTATTAGAGACTCTGGAAAGAAGAGCATGCTCTTTGCGTTAAAACAGAGTGTGTTTCATGGATGAGAACACTGGTCTGAATTTCCGTTCACAAACGGAGTTAAACCAAAGGCTCTGTGTCTTCCTACAAGCAAGAGTTCATTTCCGGAAATCCCGGTGATTTTTCGGCTAAAATGAATTTACACAGTTCACGCATCCAACACGATTTTCACTATAAACTAAAGAGCATCTATGTAAGAGATGCTGTGGTTTGTTACAGTTTCACAAGCAGAGTTTAACTAGATATGGTCCGTATGAGTAAGAAACACAGTTCATTTTTTCTGGGCATGCTCATGTTTCTTGCTCTATTGGAGACGCTGGAAATAAGAGCATGCTTCTTGCGTTAAAACAGAGTATGTTTCATGGATGAGAGCACTGGTCTGAATTTGCCTTCACAAACGGAGTTAAACCAAAGTCTCTGTGTCTTCCTTCAAGCAAGAGTTCATTTCCTGAAAACCCAGTGATTTTTCGGCTAAAATGAATTTACACAAATCACGAACCCAACATGTTTTTCACTATAAATTAAAGAGCATCTATGTAAGAGATGCTGTGGTTTGTTACAGTTTGATAAGCAGAGTTCAACTAGATATGGTCAGTATTCGTAGGAAACACAGTTCTTTTTTTCTGGGCATTCTCATGTTTCTTGCTGTAGTAGAGACTCTGGAAAGAAGAGCATGCTCTTTGCGTTAAAACAGAGTGTGTTTCATGGATGAGAACACTGGTCTGAATTTCCCTTCACAAACGGAGTTAAACCCAAGGCTCTGTGTCTTCCTACAAGAAAGAGTTCATTTCCGGAAATCCCAGGGATTTTTCGGCTCAAATGAATTTACAAAGTTCACGCACCCAACACGATTTTCAAATTAAACTAAAGAGCATCTATGTAAGAGATGCTGTGGTTTGTTACAGTTTCACAAGCAGAGTTTAACTAGATATGGTCCGTATGAGTAGGAAACACAGTTCTTTTTTTCTGGACATGCTCATATTTCCTGCTGTATTGGAGTTGCTGGAAAGAGGAGCATGTTTCTTGCATTAAAACAGAGTATGTTTAATGGATGAGAACACTGGTCTGAATTTCCCTTCACAAACGGAGTTAAAGCAAAGGCTCTGTGTCTTACTACAAGCAAGAGTTCATTTCCGGAAATCCCCGTGATTTTTCGGCTCAAATGAATTTACCCAGTTCACGAACCCCACACGTTTTTCACTATAAACTAAAGAGCATCTCTGTAAGAGATGCTGTGGTTTGTTACAGTTTCACAAGCAGAGTTCAACTAGATATGGTCAGTATTAGTAGGAAACACAGTTCTTTTTTTCTGGGCATGCTCATGTTTCTTGCTGTATTAGAGACTCTGGAAAGAAGAGCATGCTCTTTGCGTTAAAACAGAGTGTGTTTCATGGATGAGAACATTGGTCTGAATTTCCCTTCACAAACATAGTTAAACCAAAGGCTCTGTGTCTTCCTACAAGCAAGAGTTCATTTCCAGAAATGCCAGTGATTTTTCGGCTCAAATGAATTTACACAGTTCACACACCCAACACAATTTTCACTATAAACTAAAGAGCATCTACGTAAGAGATGCTGTGGTTTGTTACAGTTTCACAAGTAGAGTTCAACTAGATATGGTCAGTATTTGTAGGAAACACAGTTCTTTTTTTCTGGGCATGCTCATGTTTCTTGCTGTATTAGAGACTCTGGAAAGAAGAGCATGCTCTTTGCGTTAAAACAGAGTGTGTTTCATGGATGAGAACACTGGTCTGAATTTCCGTTCACAAACGGAGTTAAACCAAAGGCTCTGTGTCTTCCTACAAGCAAGAGTTCATTTCCGGAAATCCTGGTGATTTTTCGGCTAAAATGAATTTACACAGTTCACTCATCCAACACGATTTTCACTATAAACTAAAGAGCATCTATGTAAGAGATGCTGTGGTTTGTTACAGTTTCACAAGCAGAGTTTAACTAGATATGGTCCGTATGAGTAAGAAACACAGTTCATTTTTTCTGGGCATGCTCATGTTTCTTGCTCTATTGGAGACGCTGGAAATACGAGCATGCTTCTTGCGTTAAAACAGAGTATGTTTCATGGATGAGAGCACTGGTCTGAATTTGCCTTCACAAACGGAGTTAAACCAAAGTCTCTGTGTCTTCCTTCAAGCAAGAGTTCATTTCCTGAAAACCCAGTGATTTTTCGGCTAAAATGAATTTACACAAATCACGAACCCAACATGTTTTTAACTATAAATTAAAGAGCATCTATGTAAGAGATGCTGTGGTTTGTTACAGTTTGATAAGCAGAGTTCAACTAGATATGGTCAGTATTCGTAGGAAACACAGTTCTTTTTTTCTGGGCATTCTCATGTTTCTTGCTGTAGTAGAGACTCTGGAAAGAAGAGCATGCTCTTTGCGTTAAAACAGAGTGTGTTTCATGGATGAGAACACTGGTCTGAATTTCCCTTCACAAACGGAGTTAAGCCCAAGGCTCTGTGTCTTCCTACAAGAAAGAGTTCATTTCCGGAAATCCCAGGGATTTTTCGGCTCAAATGAATTTACAAAGTTCACGCACCCAACACGATTTTCAAATTAAACTAAAGAGCATCTATGTAAGAGAGGCTGTGGTTTGTTACAGTTTCACAAGCAGAGTTTAACTAGATATGGTCCGTATGAGTAGGAAACACAGTTCTTTTTTTCTGGACATGCTCATATTTCCTGCTGTATTGGAGTTGCTGGAAAGAGGAGCATGTTTCTTGCATTAAAACAGAGTATGTTTAATGGATGAGAACACTGGTCTGAATTTCCCTTCACAAACGGAGTTAAAGCAAAGGCTCTGTGTCTTACTACAAGCAAGAGTTCATTTCCGGAAATCCCCGTGATTTTTCGGCTCAAATGAATTTACCCAGTTCACGAACCCCACACGTTTTTCACTATAAACTAAAGAGCATCTCTGTAAGAGATGCTGTGGTTTGTTACAGTTTCACAAGCAGAGTTCAACTAGATATGGTCAGTATTAGTAGGAAACACAGTTCTTTTTTTCTGGGCATGCTCATGTTTCTTGCTGTATTAGAGACTCTGGAAAGAAGAGCATGCTCTTTGCATTAAAACAGAGTGTGTTTCATGGATGAGAACATTGGTCTGAATTTCCCTTCACAAACATAGTTAAACCAAAGGCTCTGTGTCTTCCTACAAGCAAGAGTTCATTTCCAGAAATGCCAGTGATTTTTTGGCTCAAATGAATTTACACAGTTCACACACCCATTTTCACTATAAACTAAAGAGCATCTACGTAAGAGATGCTGTGGTTTGTTACAGTTTCACAAGTAGAGTTCAACTAGATATGGTCAGTATTTGTAGGAAACACAGTTCTTTTTTTCTGGGCATGCTCATGTTTCTTGCTGTATTAGAGACTCTGGAAAGAAGAGCATGCTCTTTGCGTTAAAACAGAGTGTGTTTCATGGATGAGAACACTGGTCTGAATTTCCATTCACAAACGGAGTTAAACCAAAAGCTCTGTGTCTTCCTACAAGCAAGAGTTCATTTCCGGAAATCCCGGTGATTTTTCGGCTAAAATGAATTTACACAGTTCACGCATCCAACACGATTTTCACTATAAACTAAAGAGCATCTATGTAAGAGATGCTGTGCTTTGTTACAGTTTCACAAGCAGAGTTTAACTAGATATGGTCCGTATGAGTAAGAAACACAGTTCATTTTTTCTGGGCATGCTCATGTTTCTTGCTCTATTGGAGACGCTGGAAATAAGAGCATGCTTCTTGCGTTAAAACAGAGTATGTTTCATGGATGAGAGCACTGGTCTGAATTTGCCTTCACAAACGGAGTTAAACCAAAGTCTCTGTGTCTTCCTTCAAGCAAGAGTTCATTTCCTGAAAACCCAGTGATTTTTCGGCTAAAATGAATTTACACAAATCACGAACCCAACATGTTTTTCACTATAAATTAAAGAGCATCTATGTAAGAGATGCTGTGGTTTGTTACAGTTTGATAAGCAGAGTTCAACTAGATGTGGTCAGTATTCGTAGGAAACACAGTTCTTTTTTTCTGGGCATTCTCATGTTTCTTGCTGTAGTAGAGACTCTGGCAAGAAGAGCATGCTCTTTGCGTTAAAACAGAGTGTGTTTCATGGATGAGAACACTGGTCTGAATTTCCCTTCACAAACGGAGTTAAACCCAAGGCTCTGTGTCTTCCTACAAGAAAGAGTTCATTTCCGGAAATCCCAGGGATTTTTCGGCTCAAATGAATTTACAAAGTTCACGCACCCAACACGATTTTCAAATTAAACTAGAGAGCATCTATGTAAGAGATGCTGTGGTTTGTTACAGTTTCACAAGCAGAGTTTAACTAGATATGGTCCGTATGAGTAGGAAACACAGTTCTTTTTTTCTGGACATGCTCATATTTCCTGCTGTATTGGAGTTGCTGGAAAGAGGAGCATGTTTCTTGCATTAAAACAGAGTATGTTTAATGGATGAGAACACTGGTCTGAATTTCCCTTCACAAACGGAGTTAAAGCAAAGGCTCTGTGTCTTACTACAAGCAAGAGTTCATTTCCGGAAATCCCCGTGATTTTTCGGCTCAAATGAATTTACCCAGTTCACGAACCCCACACGTTTTTCACTATAAACTAAAGAGCATCTCTGTAAGAGATGCTGTGGTTTGTTACAGTTTCACAAGCAGAGTTCAACTAGATATGGTCAGTATTAGTAGGAAACACAGTTCTTTTTTTCTGGGCATGCTCATGTTTCTTGCTCTATTGGAGACGCTGGAAATAAGAGCATGCTTCTTGCGTTAAAACAGAGTATGTTTCATGGATGAGAGCACTGGTCTGAATTTGCCTTCACAAACGGAGTTAAACCAAAGTCTCTGTGTCTTCCTTCAAGCAAGAGTTCATTTCCTGAAAACCCAGTGATTTTTCGGCTAAAATGAATTTACACAAATCACGAACCCAACATGTTTTTCACTATAAATTAAAGAGCATCTATGTAAGAGATGCTGTGGTTTGTTACAGTTTGATAAGCAGAGTTCAACTAGATATGGTCAGTATTCGTAGGAAACACAGTTCTTTTTTTCTGGGCATTCTCATGTTTCTTGCTGTAGTAGAGACTCTGGCAAGAAGAGCATGCTCTTTGCGTTAAAACAGAGTGTGTTTCATGGATGAGAACACTGGTCTGAATTTCCCTTCACAAACGGAGTTAAACCAAAGGCTCTGTGTCTTCCTACAAGAAAGAGTTCATTTCCGGAAATCCCAGGGATTTTTCGGCTCAAATGAATTTACAAAGTTCACGAACCCAACACGATTTTCACTATAAACTAAAGAGCATCTATGTAAGAGATGCTGTGGTTTGTTAGAGTTTCACACGCAGAGTTTAACTAGATATGGTCCGTATGAGTAGGAAACACAGTTCTTTTTTTCTTGACATGCTCATATTTCTTGCTGTATTGGAGATGCTGGAAAGAAGAGCATGTTTCTTGCATTAAAACAGAGTATGTTTAATGGATGAGAACACTGGTCTGAATTTCCCTTCACAAACGGAGTTAAAGCAAAGGCTCTGTGTCTTACTACAAGCAAGAGTTCATTTCCGGAAATCCCCGTGATTTTTCGGCTCAAATGAATTTACCCAGTTCACGAACCCCACACGTTTTTCACTATAAACTAAAGAGCATCTCTGTAAGAGATGCTGTGGTTTGTTACAGTTTCACAAGCAGAGTTCAACTAGATATGGTCAGTATTAGTAGGAAACACAGTTCTTTTTTTCTTGGCATGCTCATGTTTCTTGCTGCATTGGAGATGCTGGAAAGAAGAGCATGTTTCTTGCATTAAAACAGAGTATGTTTAATGGATGAGAACACTGGTCTGAATTTCCCCTCACAAACGGAGTTAAAGCAAAGTCTCTGTGTCTTCCTACAAGCAAGAGTTCATTTCCGGAAAACCCAGTGATTTTTCGGCTCAAATGAATTTACCCCGTTCAGGAACCCAACACGTTTCTCACTATAAACTAAAGAGCATCTATGTAAGAGATGCTGTGGTTTGTTACAGTTTCACACGCCGAGTTTAACTAGATATGGTCCGTATGTGTAAGAAACACAGTTCGTTGTTTCTGGGCATGCTCATGTTTCTTGCTGTTTTGGAGACGCTGGAAAGAAGAGCATGCTTCTTGCATTAAAACAGAGTATGTTTCATGGATGAGAACACTGGTCTGAATTTCCCTTCACAAACGTAGTTAAACCAAAGTTTCTGTGTCTTCCTTTAAGCAAGAGTTCATTTCCTGAAAACCCAGTGATTTTTCGGCTAAAATGAATTTACACAATTCATGAACCCAACACGTTTCTCACTATAAACTAAAGAGCATCTATGTAAGAGATGCTGTGGTTTGTTCCAGTTTGATAAGCAGAGTTCAACTAGATATGGTCAGTATTCGTAGGAAACACAGTTCTTTTTTTCTGGGCATGCTCATGTTTCTTGCTGTAGTAGAGACTCTGGAAAGAAGAGCATGCTCTTTGCTTTAAAACAGAGTGTGTTTCATGGATGAGAACACTGGTCTGAATTTCCCTTCACAAACGTAGTTAAACCAAAGGCTCTGTGTCTTCCTACAAGAAAGAGTTCATTTCCGGAAATCCCAGTGATTTTTCGGCTCTAATGAATTTACAGAGTTCACGCACCCAACACGATTTTCACTATAAATTAAGAGCATCTATGTAAGAGATGCTGTGGTTTGTTACAGTTTCACAAGCCGAGTTTAACTAGATATGGTCCGTATGAGTAGGAAACACAGTTCTTTTTTCTGGACATGCTCATATTTCTTGCTGTATTGCAGACTCTGGACAGAAGAGGATGCTTCTTGCGTTAAAACAGAGGGTGTTTCATGGATGAAAACACTGGTCTGAATTTCCCTTCACAAACGGAGTTAAACCAAAGGCTCTGTGGCTTCCTCCAAGCAAGAGTTCATTTCCGGAAATCCCAGTGATTTTTCGGCTCAAATGAATTTACACAGTTCACGAACCCAACACGTTTTTCAGTATAAACTAAATTGCATCTATATAAGAGATGCTGAGGCTTGTTACAGTTACACAAGAAGAGTTTAACTAGATATGGTCCGTATGAGTAAGAAACACAGTTCGTTTTTTCTTGGCATGCTCATGTTTCTTGCTGTATTGGAGATGCTGGAAAGAAGAGCATGTTTCTTGCATTAAAACAGAGTATGTTTAATGGATAAGAACACTGTTCTGAATTTCCCTTCACAAACGGAGTTAAAGCAAAGTCTCTGTCTTCTTACAAGCAAGAGTTCATTTCCGGAAAACCCAGTGATTTTTCGGCTAAAATGAATTTACACAATTCATGAACCCAACACGTTTGTCACTATAAACTAAAGAGCATCTATGTAAGAGATGCTGTGGTTTGTTAGAGTTTGATAAGCAGAGTTCAACTAGATATGGTCAGTATTCGTAGGAAACACAGTTCTTTTTTTCTGGGCATGCTCATGTTTCTTGCTGTAGTAGAGACTCTGGAAAGAAGAGCATGCTCTTTGCTTTAAAACAGAGTGTGTTTCATGGATGAGAACACTGGTCTGAATTTCCCTTCATAAACGGAGTTCAACCAAAGGCTCTGTGTCTTCCTACAAGCAAGAGTTCATTTCCGGAAATCCCAGTGATTTTTCGGCTCAAATGAATTTACACAGTTCACGAACCCAACACGTTTTTCAGTATAAACTAAATTGCATCTATATAAGAGATGCTGTGGCTTGTTACAGTTTCACAAGAAGAGTTTAACTAGATATGGTCCGTATGAGTAAGAAACACAGTTCGTTTTTTCTTGGCATGCTCATGTTTCTTGCTGTATTGGAGATCTGGAAAGAAGAGCATGATTCTTGCGTTAAAACAGAGTATGTTTCATGGAAGAGAACACTGGTCTGAATTTTCTCTTCACAAACGGAGATAAACAAAGGCTCTGTGTCTTCCTACAAGCAAGAGTTCATTTCCGGAAAATCCAGTGATTTTTCGGCTCAAATGAATTTACCCAGTTCACGAACCCAACACGTCTTTCACTATAAACTAAAGAGCATCTATGTAAGAGATGCTGTGATTTGTTAGAGTTTCACAAGCAGAGTTTAACTAGATATGGTCTGTATGTGTAAGAAACACAGTTCGTTGTTTCTGGGCATGCTCATGTTTTCTGCTGTTTTGGAGACGCTGGAAAGAAGAGCATGCTTCTTGCATTAAAACAGAGTACGTTTCATGGATGAGAACACTGCTCTGAATTTCCCTTCACAAACGGAGTTAAACCAAAGTCTCTGTGTCTTCCTTCAAGCAAGAGTTCATTTCCTGAAAACCCAAGTGATTTTTCGGCTAAAATGAATTTACACAATTCACGAACCCAACATGTTTTTCACTATAAACTAAAGAGCATCTATGTAAGAGATGCTGTGGTTTGTTACAGTTTGATAAGCAGAGTTCAACTAGATATGGTCAGTATTTGTAGGAAACACAGTTCTTTTTTTCTGGGCATGCTCATGTTTCTTGCTGTAGTAGAGACTCTGGCAAGAAGAGCATGCTCTTTGCGTTAAAACAGAGTGTGTTTCATGGATGAGAACACTGGTCTGAATTTCCCTTCACAAACGGAGTTAAACCCAAGGCTCTGTGTCTTCCTACAAGAAAGAGTTCATTTCCGGAAATCCCAGGGATTTTTCGGCTCAAATGAATTTACAAAGTTCACGCACCCAACACGATTTTCAAATTAAACTAGAGAGCATCTATGTAAGAGATGCTGTGGTTTGTTACAGTTTCACAAGCAGAGTTTAACTAGATATGGTCCGTATGAGTAGGAAACACAGTTCTTTTTTTCTGGACATGCTCATATTTCCTGCTGTATTGGAGTTGCTGGAAAGAGGAGCATGTTTCTTGCATTAAAACAGAGTATGTTTAATGGATGAGAACACTGGTCTGAATTTCCCTTCACAAACGGAGTTAAAGCAAAGGCTCTGTGTCTTACTACAAGCAAGAGTTCATTTCCGGAAATCCCCGTGATTTTTCGGCTCAAATGAATTTACCCAGTTCACGAACCCCACACGTTTTTCACTATAAACTAAAGAGCATCTCTGTAAGAGATGCTGTGGTTTGTTACAGTTTCACAAGCAGAGTTCAACTAGATATGGTCAGTATTAGTAGGAAACACAGTTCTTTTTTTCTGGGCATGCTCATGTTTCTTGCTCTATTGGAGACGCTGGAAATAAGAGCATGCTTCTTGCGTTAAAACAGAGTATGTTTCATGGATGAGAGCACTGGTCTGAATTTGCCTTCACAAACGGAGTTAAACCAAAGTCTCTGTGTCTTCCTTCAAGCAAGAGTTCATTTCCTGAAAACCCAGTGATTTTTCGGCTAAAATGAATTTACACAAATCACGAACCCAACATGTTTTTCACTATAAATTAAAGAGCATCTATGTAAGAGATGCTGTGGTTTGTTACAGTTTGATAAGCAGAGTTCAACTAGATATGGTCAGTATTCGTAGGAAACACAGTTCTTTTTTTCTGGGCATTCTCATGTTTCTTGCTGTAGTAGAGACTCTGGCAAGAAGAGCATGCTCTTTGCGTTAAAACAGAGTGTGTTTCATGGATGAGAACACTGGTCTGAATTTCCCTTCACAAACGGAGTTAAACCAAAGGCTCTGTGTCTTCCTACAAGAAAGAGTTCATTTCCGGAAATCCCAGGGATTTTTCGGCTCAAATGAATTTACAAAGTTCACGAACCCAACACGATTTTCACTATAAACTAAAGAGCATCTATGTAAGAGATGCTGTGGTTTGTTAGAGTTTCACACGCAGAGTTTAACTAGATATGGTCCGTATGAGTAGGAAACACAGTTCTTTTTTTCTGGACATGCTCATATTTCTTGCTGTATTGGAGATGCTGGAAAGAAGAGCATGTTTCTTGCATTAAAACAGAGTATGTTTAATGGATGAGAACACTGGTCTGAATTTCCCTTCACAAACGGAGTTAAAGCAAAGGCTCTGTGTCTTACTACAAGCAAGAGTTCATTTCCGGAAATCCCCGTGATTTTTCGGCTCAAATGAATTTACCCAGTTCACGAACCCCACACGTTTTTCACTATAAACTAAAGAGCATCTCTGTAAGAGATGCTGTGGTTTGTTACAGTTTCACAAGCAGAGTTCAACTAGATATGGTCAGTATTAGTAGGAAACACAGTTCTTTTTTTCTTGGCATGCTCATGTTTCTTGCTGCATTGGAGATGCTGGAAAGAAGAGCATGTTTCTTGCATTAAAACAGAGTATGTTTAATGGATGAGAACACTGGTCTGAATTTCCCCTCACAAACGGAGTTAAAGCAAAGTCTCTGTGTCTTCCTACAAGCAAGAGTTCATTTCCGGAAAACCCAGTGATTTTTCGGCTCAAATGAATTTACCCCGTTCAGGAACCCAACACGTTTCTCACTATAAACTAAAGAGCATCTATGTAAGAGATGCTGTGGTTTGTTACAGTTTCACACGCCGAGTTTAACTAGATATGGTCCGTATGTGTAAGAAACACAGTTCGTTGTTTCTGGGCATGCTCATGTTTCTTGCTGTTTTGGAGACGCTGGAAAGAAGAGCATGCTTCTTGCATTAAAACAGAGTATGTTTCATGGATGAGAACACTGGTCTGAATTTCCCTTCACAAACGTAGTTAAACCAAAGTTTCTGTGTCTTCCTTTAAGCAAGAGTTCATTTCCTGAAAACCCAGTGATTTTTCGGCTAAAATGAATTTACACAATTCATGAACCCAACACGTTTCTCACTATAAACTAAAGAGCATCTATGTAAGAGATGCTGTGGTTTGTTCCAGTTTGATAAGCAGAGTTCAACTAGATATGGTCAGTATTCGTAGGAAACACAGTTCTTTTTTTCTGGGCATGCTCATGTTTCTTGCTGTAGTAGAGACTCTGGAAAGAAGAGCATGCTCTTTGCTTTAAAACAGAGTGTGTTTCATGGATGAGAACACTGGTCTGAATTTCCCTTCACAAACGTAGTTAAACCAAAGGCTCTGTGTCTTCCTACAAGAAAGAGTTCATTTCCGGAAATCCCAGTGATTTTTCGGCTCTAATGAATTTACAGAGTTCACGCACCCAACACGATTTTCACTATAAATTAAGAGCATCTATGTAAGAGATGCTGTGGTTTGTTACAGTTTCACAAGCCGAGTTTAACTAGATATGGTCCGTATGAGTAGGAAACACAGTTCTTTTTTCTGGACATGCTCATATTTCTTGCTGTATTGCAGACTCTGGACAGAAGAGGATGCTTCTTGCGTTAAAACAGAGGGTGTTTCATGGATGAAAACACTGGTCTGAATTTCCCTTCACAAACGGAGTTAAACCAAAGGCTCTGTGGCTTCCTCCAAGCAAGAGTTCATTTCCGGAAATCCCAGTGATTTTTCGGCTCAAATGAATTTACACAGTTCACGAACCCAACACGTTTTTCAGTATAAACTAAATTGCATCTATATAAGAGATGCTGAGGCTTGTTACAGTTACACAAGAAGAGTTTAACTAGATATGGTCCGTATGAGTAAGAAACACAGTTCGTTTTTTCTTGGCATGCTCATGTTTCTTGCTGTATTGGAGATGCTGGAAAGAAGAGCATGTTTCTTGCATTAAAACAGAGTATGTTTAATGGATAAGAACACTGTTCTGAATTTCCCTTCACAAACGGAGTTAAAGCAAAGTCTCTGTCTTCTTACAAGCAAGAGTTCATTTCCGGAAAACCCAGTGATTTTTCGGCTAAAATGAATTTACACAATTCATGAACCCAACACGTTTGTCACTATAAACTAAAGAGCATCTATGTAAGAGATGCTGTGGTTTGTTAGAGTTTGATAAGCAGAGTTCAACTAGATATGGTCAGTATTCGTAGGAAACACAGTTCTTTTTTTCTGGGCATGCTCATGTTTCTTGCTGTAGTAGAGACTCTGGAAAGAAGAGCATGCTCTTTGCTTTAAAACAGAGTGTGTTTCATGGATGAGAACACTGGTCTGAATTTCCCTTCATAAACGGAGTTCAACCAAAGGCTCTGTGTCTTCCTACAAGCAAGAGTTCATTTCCGGAAATCCCAGTGATTTTTCGGCTCAAATGAATTTACACAGTTCACGAACCCAACACGTTTTTCAGTATAAACTAAATTGCATCTATATAAGAGATGCTGTGGCTTGTTACAGTTTCACAAGAAGAGTTTAACTAGATATGGTCCGTATGAGTAAGAAACACAGTTCGTTTTTTCTTGGCATGCTCATGTTTCTTGCTGTATTGGAGATCTGGAAAGAAGAGCATGATTCTTGCGTTAAAACAGAGTATGTTTCATGGAAGAGAACACTGGTCTGAATTTTCTCTTCACAAACGGAGATAAACAAAGGCTCTGTGTCTTCCTACAAGCAAGAGTTCATTTCCGGAAAATCCAGTGATTTTTCGGCTCAAATGAATTTACCCAGTTCACGAACCCAACACGTCTTTCACTATAAACTAAAGAGCATCTATGTAAGAGATGCTGTGATTTGTTAGAGTTTCACAAGCAGAGTTTAACTAGATATGGTCTGTATGTGTAAGAAACACAGTTCGTTGTTTCTGGGCATGCTCATGTTTTCTGCTGTTTTGGAGACGCTGGAAAGAAGAGCATGCTTCTTGCATTAAAACAGAGTACGTTTCATGGATGAGAACACTGCTCTGAATTTCCCTTCACAAACGGAGTTAAACCAAAGTCTCTGTGTCTTCCTTCAAGCAAGAGTTCATTTCCTGAAAACCCAAGTGATTTTTCGGCTAAAATGAATTTACACAATTCACGAACCCAACATGTTTTTCACTATAAACTAAAGAGCATCTATGTAAGAGATGCTGTGGTTTGTTACAGTTTGATAAGCAGAGTTCAACTAGATATGGTCAGTATTTGTAGGAAACACAGTTCTTTTTTTCTGGGCATGCTCATGTTTCTTGCTGTAGTAGAGACTCAGGAAAGAAGAGCATGCTCTTTGCGTTAAAACAGAGTGTGTTTCATGGATGAGAACACTGGTCTGAATTTCCCTTCACAAACGGAGTTAAACCAAAGGCTCTGTGTCTTCCTACAAGAAAGAGTTCATTTCCGGAAATCCCAGTGATTTTTCGGCTCTAATGAATTTACACAGTTCACGCACCCAACACGATTTTCACTATAAACTAAAGAGCATCTATGTAAGAGATGCTGTGGTTTGTTACAGTTTCACAAGCAGAGTTTAACTAGATATGGTCCGTATGAGTAGGAAACACAGTTCTTTTTTTCTGGACATGCTCATGTTTCTTGCTGTATTGGAGATGCTGGAAAGAAGAGCATGTTTCTTGCATTAAAACAGAGTATGTTTAATGGATGAGAACACTGGTCTGAATTTCCCTTCACAAACGGAGTTAAAGCAAAGTCTCTGTCTTCTTACAAGCAAGAGTTCATTTCCGGAAAACCCAGTGATTTTTCGGCTAAAATGAATTTACACAATTCATGAACCCAACACGTTTCTCACTATAAACTAAAGAGCATCTATGTAAGAGATGCTGTGGTTTGTTAGAGTTTGATAAGCAGAGTTCAACTAGATATGGTCAGTATTCGTAGGAAACACAGTTCTTTTTTTCTGGGCATGCTCATGTTTCTTGCTGTAGTAGAGACTCTGGAAAGAAGAGCATGCTCTTTGCTTTAAAACAGAGTGTGTTTCATGGATGAGAACACTGGTCTGAATTTCCCTTCATAAACGGAGTTCAACCAAAGGCTCTGTGTCTTCTTACAAGCAAGAGTTCATTTCCGGAAATCCCAGTGATTTTTCGGCTCTAATGAATTTACAGAGTTCACGCACCCAACACGATTTTCACTATAAACTAAAGAGCATCTATGTAAGAGATGCTGTGGTTTGTTACAGTTTCACAAGCCGAGTTTAACTAGATATGGTCCGTATGAGTAGGAAACACAGTTCTTTTTTTCTGGACATGCTCATATTTCTTGCTGTATTGCAGACTCTGGACAGAAGAGGAAGCTTCTTGCGTTAAAACAGAGGGTGTTTCATGGATGAAAACACTGGTCTGAATTTCCCTTCACAAACGGAGTTTAACCAAAGGCTCTGTGGCTTCCTACAAGCAAGAGTTCATTTCCGGAAAATCCAGTGATTTTTCGGCTCAAATGAATTTACCCAGTTCACGAACCCAACACGTTTTTCACTATAAACTAAAGAGCATCTATGTAAGAGATGCTGTGATTTGTTAGAGTTTCACAAGCAGAGTTTAACTAGATATGGTCTGTATGTGTAAGAAACACAGTTCGTTGTTTCTGGGCATGCTCATGTTTTCTGCTGTTTTGGAGACGCTGGAAAGAAGAGCATGCTTCTTGCATTAAAACAGAGTACGTTTCATGGATGAGAACACTGCTCTGAATTTCCCTTCACAAACAGAGTTAAACCAAAGTCTCTGTGTCTTCCTTCAAGCAAGAGTTCATTTCCTGAAAACCCAAGTGATTTTTCGGCTAAAATGAATTTACACAATTCACGAACCCAACATGTTTTTCACTATAAACTAAAGAGCATCTATGTAAGAGATGCTGTGGTTTGTTACAGTTTGATAAGCAGAGTTCAACTAGATATGGTCAGTATTTGTAGGAAACACAGTTCTTTTTTTCTGGGCATGCTCATGTTTCTTGCTGTAGTAGAGACTCAGGAAAGAAGAGCATGCTCTTTGCGTTAAAACAGAGTGTGTTTCATGGATGAGAACACTGGTCTGAATTTCCCTTCACACACGGAGTTAAACCAAAGGCTCTGTGTCTTCCTACAAGAAAGAGTTCATTTCCGGAAATGCCAGTGATTTTTCGGCTCTAATGAATTTACACAGTTCACCCACCCAACACGATTTTCACTATAAACTAAAGAGCATCTATGTAAGAGATGCTGTGGTTTGTTACAGTTTCACAAGCAGAGTTTAACTAGATATGGTCCGTATGAGTAGGAAACACAGTTCTTTTTTTCTGGACATGCTCATATTTCTTGCTGTATTGCAGACTCTGGACAGAAGAGGATGCTTCTTGCGTTAAAACAGAGGGTGTTTCATGGATGAGAACACTGGTCTGAATTTCCCTTCACAAACGGAGTTAAACCAAAGGCTCTGTGGCTTCCTACAAGCAAGAGTTCATTTCCGGAAATCCCAGTGATTTTTCGGCTCAAATGAATTTACACAGTTCACGAACCCAACACGTTTTTCACTATAAAGTAAAGAGCATCTATGTAAGAGATGCTGTGGTTTGTTACAGTTTCACAAGCAGAGTTTAACTAGATATGGTCCTTTTGAATAAGAAACACAGTTCGTTTTTTCTTGGCATGCTCATGTTTCTTGCTGCATTGGAGATGCTGGAAAGAAGAGCATGTTTCTTGCATTAAAACAGAGTATGTTTAATGGATGAGAACACTGGTCTGAATTTCCCCTCACAAACGGAGTTAAAGCAAAGTCTCTGTGTCTTCCTACAAGCAAGAGTTCATTTCCGGAAATCCCAGTGATTTTTCGGCTCAAATGAATTTACACAGTTCACGAACCCATCACGTTTTTCAGTATAATCTAAATTGCATCTATATAAGAGATGCTGTGGCTTGTTACAGTTTCACAAGCAGAGTTTAACTAGATATGGTCTGTATGTGTAAGAAACACAGTTCGTTGTTTCTGGTCATGCTCATGTTTTCTGCTGTTTTGGAGACGCTGGATAGAAGAGCATGCTTCTTGCATTAAAACAGAGTATGTTTCATGGATGAGAACACTGCTCTGAATTTCCCTTCACAAACGGAGTTAAACCAAAGTCTCTGTGTCTTCCTTCAAGCAAGAGTTCATTTCCTGAAAACCCAGTGATTTTTCGGCTAAAATGAATTTACACAATTCATGAACCCAACACGTTTCTCACTATAAACTAAAGAGCATCTATGTAAGAGATGCTGTGGTTTGTTCCAGTTTGATAAGCAGAGTTCAACTAGATATGGTCAGTATTCGTAGGAAACAGTTCTTTTTTTCTGGGCATGCTCATGTTTCTTGCTGTAGTAGAGACTCTGGAAAGAGAGCATGCTCTTTGCTTTAAAACAGAGTGTGTTTCATGGATGAGAACACTGGTCTGAATTTCCCTTCATAAACGGAGTTAAACCAAAGGCTCTGTGTCGTCCTACAAGAAAGAGTTCATTTCCGGAAATCCCAGTGATTTTTCGGCTCTAATGAATTTACAGAGTTCACGCACCAAACACGATTTTCACTATAAACTAAAGAGCATCTATGTAAGAGATGCTGTGGTTTGTTACAGTTTCACAAGCAGAGTTTAACTAGATATGGTCCGTATGAGTAGGAAACACAGTTCTTTTTTGCTGGACATGCTCATATTTCTTGCTGCATTGGAGATGCTGGAAAGAAGAGCGTGTTTCTTGCATTAAAACAGAGTATGTTTAATGGATGAGAACACTGGTCTGAATTTCCCTTCACAAACGGAGTTAAAGCAAAGTCTCTGTCTTCTTACAAGCAAGAGTTCATTTCCGGAAAACCCAGTTGTTTTTCGGCTCAAATGAATTTACCCAGTTCACGAACCCCACACGTTTTTCACTATAAAGTAAAGAGCATCTATTTAAGAGATGCTGTGGTTTGTTACAGTTTCACAAGCAGAGTTTAACTAGATATGGTCCGTATGAATAAGAAACACAGTTCGTTTTTTCTTGGCATGCTCATGTTTCTTGCTGCATTGGAGATGCTGGAAAGAAGAGCATGTTTCTTGCATTAAAACAGAGTATGTTTAATGGATGAGAACACTGGTCTGAATTTCCCCTCACAAACGGAGTTAAAGCAAAGTCTCTGTGTCTTCCTACAAGCAAGAGTTCATTTCCGGAAAACCCAGTGATTTTTCGGCTCAAATGAATTTACCCCGTTCAGGAACCCAACACGTTTCTCACTATAAACTAAAGAGCATCTATGTAAGAGATGCTGTGGTTTGTTACAGTTTCACAAGCAGAGTTTAACTAGATATGGTCCGTATGTGTAAGAAACACAGTTCGTTGTTTCTGGGCATGCTCATGTTTCTTGCTGTAGTAGAGACTCTGGAAAGAAGAGCATGCTCTTTGCTTTAAAACAGAGGGTGTTTCATGGATGAGAACACTGGTCTGAATTTCCCTTCAAAAAAGGAGTTAAACCAAAGGCTCTGTGTCTTCCTACAAGCAAGAGTTCATTTCCGTAAATCCCAGTGCTTTTTTGGCTCAAATGACTTTACCCAGTTCACGAACCCCACAAGGTTTTCACTATAAACCAAAGAGCATCTATGTAAGAGATGCTGTGGTTTGTTACAGTTTCACAAGCAGAGTTTAACTAGATATGGTCAGTATTTGTAGGAAACACAGTTCTTTTTTTCTGGGCATGCTCATGTTTCTTGCTGTATTAGAGACTCTGGAAAGAAGAGCATGCTCTTTGCGTTAAAACAGAGTGTGTTTCATGGATGAGAACATTGGTCTGAATTTCCCTTCACAAACATAGTTAAACCAAAGGCTCTGTGTCTTCCTACAAGCAAGAGTTCATTTCCAGAAATGCCAGTGATTTTTCGGCTCAAATGAATTTACACAGTTCACACACCCAACACAATTTTCACTATAAACTAAAGAGCATCTACGTAAGAGATGCTGTGGTTTGTTACAGTTTCACAAGTAGAGTTCAACTAGATATGGTCAGTATTTGTAGGAAACACAGTTCTTTTTTTCTGGGCATGCTCATGTTTCTTGCTGTATTAGAGACTCTGGAAAGAAGAGCATGCTCTTTGCGTTAAAACAGAGTGTGTTTCATGGATGAGAACACTGGTCTGAATTTCCGTTCACAAACGGAGTTAAACCAAAGGCTCTGTGTCTTCCTACAAGCAAGAGTTCATTTCCGGAAATCCCGGTGATTTTTCGGCTAAAATGAATTTACACAGTTCACGCATCCAACACGATTTTCACTATAAACTAAAGAGCATCTATGTAAGAGATGCTGTGGTTTGTTACAGTTTCACAAGCAGAGTTTAACTAGATATGGTCCGTATGAGTAAGAAACACAGTTCATTTTTTCTGGGCATGCTCATGTTTCTTGCTCTATTGGAGACGCTGGAAATAAGAGCATGCTTCTTGCGTTAAAACAGAGTATGTTTCATGGATGAGAGCACTGGTCTGAATTTGCCTTCACAAACGGAGTTAAACCAAAGTCTCTGTGTCTTCCTTCAAGCAAGAGTTCATTTCCTGAAAACCCAGTGATTTTTCGGCTAAAATGAATTTACACAAATCACGAACCCAACATGTTTTTCACTATAAATTAAAGAGCATCTATGTAAGAGATGCTGTGGTTTGTTACAGTTTGATAAGCAGAGTTCAACTAGATATGGTCAGTATTCGTAGGAAACACAGTTCTTTTTTTCTGGGCATTCTCATGTTTCTTGCTGTAGTAGAGACTCTGGAAAGAAGAGCATGCTCTTTGCGTTAAAACAGAGTGTGTTTCATGGATGAGAACACTGGTCTGAATTTCCCTTCACAAACGGAGTTAAACCCAAGGCTCTGTGTCTTCCTACAAGAAAGAGTTCATTTCCGGAAATCCCAGGGATTTTTCGGCTCAAATGAATTTACAAAGTTCACGCACCCAACACGATTTTCAAATTAAACTAAAGAGCATCTATGTAAGAGAGGCTGTGGTTTGTTACAGTTTCACAAGCAGAGTTTAACTAGATATGGTCCGTATGAGTAGGAAACACAGTTCTTTTTTTCTGGACATGCTCATATTTCCTGCTGTATTGGAGTTGCTGGAAAGAGGAGCATGTTTCTTGCATTAAAACAGAGTATGTTTAATGGATGAGAACACTGGTCTGAATTTCCCTTCACAAACGGAGTTAAAGCAAAGGCTCTGTGTCTTACTACAAGCAAGAGTTCATTTCCGGAAATCCCCGTGATTTTTCGGCTCAAATGAATTTACCCAGTTCACGAACCCCACACGTTTTTCACTATAAACTAAAGAGCATCTCTGTAAGAGATGCTGTGGTTTGTTACAGTTTCACAAGCAGAGTTCAACTAGATATGGTCAGTATTAGTAGGAAACACAGTTCTTTTTTTCTGGGCATGCTCATGTTTCTTGCTGTATTAGAGACTCTGGAAAGAAGAGCATGCTCTTTGCGTTAAAACAGAGTGTGTTTCATGGATGAGAACATTGGTCTGAATTTCCCTTCACAAACATAGTTAAACCAAAGGCTCTGTGTCTTCCTACAAGCAAGAGTTCATTTCCAGAAATGCCAGTGATTTTTCGGCTCAAATGAATTTACACAGTTCACACACCCAACACAATTTTCACTATAAACTAAAGAGCATCTACGTAAGAGATGCTGTGGTTTGTTACAGTTTCACAAGTAGAGTTCAACTAGATATGGTCAGTATTTGTAGGAAACACAGTTCTTTTTTTCTGGGCATGCTCATGTTTCTTGCTGTATTAGAGACTCTGGAAAGAAGAGCATGCTCTTTGCGTTAAAACAGAGTGTGTTTCATGGATGAGAACACTGGTCTGAATTTCCGTTCACAAACGGAGTTAAACCAAAGGCTCTGTGTCTTCCTACAAGCAAGAGTTCATTTCCGGAAATCCCGGTGATTTTTCGGCTAAAATGAATTTACACAGTTCACTCATCCAACACGATTTTCACTATAAACTAAAGAGCATCTATGTAAGAGATGCTGTGGTTTGTTACAGTTTCACAAGCAGAGTTTAACTAGATATGGTCCGTATGAGTAAGAAACACAGTTCATTTTTTCTGGGCATGCTCATGTTTCTTGCTCTATTGGAGACGCTGGAAATAAGAGCATGCTTCTTGCGTTAAAACAGAGTATGTTTCATGGATGAGAGCACTGGTCTGAATTTGCCTTCACAAACGGAGTTAAACCAAAGTCTCTGTGTCTTCCTTCAAGCAAGAGTTCATTTCCTGAAAACCCAGTGATTTTTCGGCTAAAATGAATTTACACAAATCACGAACCCAACATGTTTTTCACTATAAATTAAAGAGCATCTATGTAAGAGATGCTGTGGTTTGTTACAGTTTGATAAGCAGAGTTCAACTAGATATGGTCAGTATTCGTAGGAAACACAGTTCTTTTTTTCTGGGCATTCTCATGTTTCTTGCTGTAGTAGAGACTCTGGAAAGAAGAGCATGCTCTTTGCGTTAAAACAGAGTGTGTTTCATGGATGAGAACACTGGTCTGAATTTCCCTTCACAAACGGAGTTAAACCCAAGGCTCTGTGTCTTCCTACAAGAAAGAGTTCATTTCCGGAAATCCCAGGGATTTTTCGGCTCAAATGAATTTACAAAGTTCACGCACCCAACACGATTTTCAAATTAAACTAAAGAGCATCTATGTAAGAGAGGCTGTGGTTTGTTACAGTTTCACAAGCAGAGTTTAACTAGATATGGTCCGTATGAGTAGGAAACACAGTTCTTTTTTTCTGGACATGCTCATATTTCCTGCTGTATTGGAGTTGCTGGAAAGAGGAGCATGTTTCTTGCATTAAAACAGAGTATGTTTAATGGATGAGAACACTGGTCTGAATTTCCCTTCACAAACGGAGTTAAAGCAAAGGCTCTGTGTCTTCCTACAAGCAAGAGTTCATTTCCGGAAATCCCAGTGATTTTTCGGCTCAAATGAATTTACCCAGTTCACGAACCCCACACGTTTTTCACTATAAACTAAAGAGCATCTCTGTAAGAGATGCTGTGGTTTGTTACAGTTTCACAAGCAGAGTTCAACTAGATATGGTCAGTATTAGTAGGAAACACAGTTCTTTTTTTCTGGGCATGCTCATGTTTCTTGCTGTATTAGAGACTCTGGAAAGAAGAGCATGCTCTTTGCGTTAAAACAGAGTGTGTTTCATGGATGAGAACATTGGTCTGAATTTCCCTTCACAAACATAGTTAAACCAAAGGCTCTGTGTCTTCCTACAAGCAAGAGTTCATTTCCAGAAATGCCAGTGATTTTTCGGCTCAAATGAATTTACACAGTTCACACACCCAAAACAATTTTCACTATAAACTAAAGAGCATCTACGTAAGAGATGCTGTGGTTTGTTACAGTTTCACAAGTAGAGTTCAACTAGATATGGTCAGTATTTGTAGGAAACACAGTTCTTTTTTTCTGGGCATGCTCATGTTTCTTGCTGTATTAGAGACTCTGGAAAGAAGAGCATGCTCTTTGCGTTAAAACAGAGTGTGTTTCATGGATGAGAACACTGGTCTGAATTTCCATTCACAAACGGAGTTAAACCAAAAGCTCTGTGTCTTCCTACAAGCAAGAGTTCATTTCCGGAAATCCCGGTGATTTTTCGGCTAAAATGAATTTACACAGTTCACGCATCCAACACGATTTTCACTATAAACTAAAGAGCATCTATGTAAGAGATGCTGTGCTTTGTTACAGTTTCACAAGCAGAGTTTAACTAGATATGGTAAGTATGAGTAAGAAACACAGTTCATTTTTTCTGGGCATGCTCATGTTTCTTGCTCTATTGGAGACGCTGGAAATAAGAGCATGCTTCTTGCGTTAAAACAGAGTATGTTTCATGGATGAGAGCACTGGTCTGAATTTGCCTTCACAAACGGAGTTAAACCAAAGTCTCTGTGTCTTCCTTCAAGCAAGAGTTCATTTCCTGAAAACCCAGTGATTTTTCGGCTAAAATGAATTTACACAAATCACGAACCCAACATGTTTTTCACTATAAATTAAAGAGCATCTATGTAAGAGATGCTGTGGTTTGTTACAGTTTGATAAGCAGAGTTCAACTAGATATGGTCAGTATTCGTAGGAAACACAGTTCTTTTTTTCTGGGCATTCTCATGTTTCTTGCTGTAGTAGAGACTCTGGCAAGAAGAGCATGCTCTTTGCGTTAAAACAGAGTGTGTTTCATGGATGAGAACACTGGTCTGAATTTCCCTTCACAAACGGAGTTAAACCAAAGGCTCTGTGTCTTCCTACAAGAAAGAGTTCATTTCCGGAAATCCCAGGGATTTTTCGGCTCAAATGAATTTACAAAGTTCACGCACCCAACACGATTTTCAAATTAAACTAGAGAGCATCTATGTAAGAGATGCTGTGGTTTGTTACAGTTTCACAAGCAGAGTTTAACTAGATATGGTCCGTATGAGTAGGAAACACAGTTCTTTTTTTCTGGACATGCTCATATTTCCTGCTGTATTGGAGTTGCTGGAAAGAGGAGCATGTTTCTTGCATTAAAACAGAGTATGTTTAATGGATGAGAACACTGGTCTGAATTTCCCTTCACAAACGGAGTTAAAGCAAAGGCTCTGTGTCTTACTACAAGCAAGAGTTCATTTCCGGAAATCCCCGTGATTTTTCGGCTCAAATGAATTTACCCAGTTCACGAACCCCACACGTTTTTCACTATAAACTAAAGAGCATCTCTGTAAGAGATGCTGTGGTTTGTTACAGTTTCACAAGCAGAGTTCAACTAGATATGGTCAGTATTAGTAGGAAACACAGTTCTTTTTTTCTGGGCATGCTCATGTTTCTTGCTCTATTGGAGACGCTGGAAATAAGAGCATGCTTCTTGCGTTAAAACAGAGTATGTTTCATGGATGAGAGCACTGGTCTGAATTTGCCTTCACAAACGGAGTTAAACCAAAGTCTCTGTGTCTTCCTTCAAGCAAGAGTTCATTTCCTGAAAACCCAGTGATTTTTCGGCTAAAATGAATTTACACAAATCACGAACCCAACATGTTTTTCACTATAAATTAAAGAGCATCTATGTAAGAGATGCTGTGGTTTGTTACAGTTTGATAAGCAGAGTTCAACTAGATATGGTCAGTATTCGTAGGAAACACAGTTCTTTTTTTCTGGGCATTCTCATGTTTCTTGCTGTAGTAGAGACTCTGGCAAGAAGAGCATGCTCTTTGCGTTAAAACAGAGTGTGTTTCATGGATGAGAACACTGGTCTGAATTTCCCTTCACAAACGGAGTTAAACCAAAGGCTCTGTGTCTTCCTACAAGAAAGAGTTCATTTCCGGAAATCCCAGGGATTTTTCGGCTCAAATGAATTTACAAAGTTCACGAACCCAACACGATTTTCACTATAAACTAAAGAGCATCTATGTAAGAGATGCTGTGGTTTGTTAGAGTTTCACACGCAGAGTTTAACTAGATATGGTCCGTATGAGTAGGAAACACAGTTCTTTTTTTCTGGACATGCTCATATTTCTTGCTGTATTGGAGATGCTGGAAAGAAAAGCATGTTTCTTGCATTAAAACAGAGTATGTTTAATGGATGAGAACACTGGTCTGAATTTCCCTTCACAAACGGAGTTAAAGCAAAGGCTCTGTGTCTTACTACAAGCAAGAGTTCATTTCCGGAAATCCCCGTGATTTTTCGGCTCAAATGAATTTACCCAGTTCACGAACCCCACACGTTTTTCACTATAAACTAAAGAGCATCTCTGTAAGAGATGCTGTGGTTTGTTACAGTTTCACAAGCAGAGTTCAACTAGATATGGTCAGTATTAGTAGGAAACACAGTTCTTTTTTTCTGGGCATGCTCATGTTTCTTGCTGTATTAGAGACTCTGGAAAGAAGAGCATGCTCTTTGCGTTAAAACAGAGTGTGTTTCATGGATGAGAACATTGGTCTGAATTTCCCTTCACAAACATAGTTAAACCAAAGGCTCTGTGTCTTCCTACAAGCAAGAGTTCATTTCCAGAAATGCCAGTGATTTTTTGGCTTAAATGAATTTACACAGTTCACACACCCAACACAATTTTCACTATAAACTAAAGAGCATCTACGTAAGAGATGCTGTGGTTTGTTACAGTTTCACAAGTAGAGTTCAACTAGATATGGTCAGTATTTGTAGGAAACACAGTTCTTTTTTTCTGGGCATGCTCATGTTTCTTGCTGTATTAGAGACTCTGGAAAGAAGAGCATGCTCTTTGCGTTAAAACAGAGTGTGTTTCATGGATGAGAACACTGGTCTGAATTTCCATTCACAAACGGAGTTAAACCAAAAGCTCTGTGACTTCCTACAAGCAAGAGTTCATTTCCGGAAATCCCGGTGATTTTTCGGCTAAAATGAATTTACACAGTTCACGCATCCAACACGATTTTCACTATAAACTAAAGAGCATCTATGTAAGAGATGCTGTGCTTTGTTACAGTTTCACAAGCAGAGTTTAACTAGATATGGTCCGTATGAGTAAGAAACACAGTTCATTTTTTCTGGGCATGCTCATGTTTCTTGCTCTATTGGAGATGCTGGAAATAAGAGCATGCTTCTTGCGTTAAAACAGAGTATGTTTCATGGATGAGAGCACTGGTCTGAATTTGCCTTCACAAACGGAGTTAAACCAAAGTCTCTGTGTCTTCCTTCAAGCAAGAGTTCATTTCCTGAAAACCCAGTGATTTTTCGGCTAAAATGAATTTACACAAATCACGAACCCAACATGTTTTTCACTATAAATTAAAGAGCATCTATGTAAGAGATGCTGTGGTTTGTTACAGTTTGATAAGCAGAGTTCAACTAGATATGGTCAGTATTCGTAGGAAACACAGTTCTTTTTTTCTGGGCATTCTCATGTTTCTTGCTGTAGTAGAGACTCTGGCAAGAAGAGCATGCTCTTTGCGTTAAAACAGAGTGTGTTTCATGGATGAGAACACTGGTCTGAATTTCCCTTCACAAACGGAGTTAAACCAAAGGCTCTGTGTCTTCCTACAAGAAAGAGTTCATTTCCGGAAATCCCAGGGATTTTTCGGCTCAAATGAATTTACAAAGTTCACGAACCCAACACGATTTTCACTATAAACTAAAGAGCATCTATGTAAGAGATGCTGTGGTTTGTTAGAGTTTCACACGCAGAGTTTAACTAGATATGGTCCGTATGAGTAGGAAACACAGTTCTTTTTTTCTGGACATGCTCATATTTCTTGCTGTATTGGAGATGCTGGAAAGAAGAGCATGTTTCTTGCATTAAAACAGAGTATGTTTAATGGATGAGAACACTGGTCTGAATTTCCCTTCACAAACGGAGTTAAAGCAAAGGCTCTGTGTCTTCCTACAAGCAAGAGTTCATTTCCGGAAATCCCAGTGATTTTTCGGCTCAAATGAATTTACTCAGTTCACGAACCCCACACGTTTTTCACTATAAACTAAAGAGCATCTATGTAAGAGATGCTGTGGTTTGTTACAGTTTCACAAGCAGAGTTTAACTAGATATGGTCCGTATGAGTAAGAAACGCAGTTCGTTTTTTCTGGGCATGCTCATGTTTCTTGCTGTATTGTAGACGCTGGAAAGAAGAGCATGCTTCTTGCGTTAAAACAGAGTATGTTTCATGGATGAGAGCACTGGTCTGAATTTGCCTTCACAAACGGAGTTAAAGCAAAGGTTCTGTGTCTTACTACAAGTAAGAGTTCATTTCCGGAAAACCCAGTGATTTTTCGGCTCAAATGAATTCACCCAGTTCACGAACCCCACACGTTTTTCACTATAAACTAAAGAGCATCTATGTAAGAGATGCTGTGGTTTGTTACAGTTTCACAAGCAGAGTTCAACTAGATATGGTCAGTATTAGTAGGAAACACAGTTCTTTTTTTCTGGGCATGCTCATGTTTCTTGCTGTATTAGAGACTCTGGAAAGAAGAGCATGCATTTTGCGTTAAAACAGAGTGTGTTTCATGGATGAGAACATTGGTCTGAATTTCCCTTCACAAACGTAGTTAAACCAAAGGATCTGTGTCTTCCTACAAGCAAGAGTTCATTTCCAGAAATGCCAGTGATTTTTCGGCTCAAATGAATTTACACAGTTCACGCACCCAACACGATTTTCACTATAAACTAAAGAGCATCTACGTAAGAGATGCTGTGGTTTGTTACAGTTTCACAAGTAGAGTTCAACTAGATATGGTCAGTATTCGTAGGAAACACAGTTCTTTTTTTCTGGGCATGCTCATCTTTCTTGCTGTATTAGAGACTCTGGAAAGAAGAGCATGCTCTTTGCGTTAAAACAGAGTGTGTTTCATGGATGAGAACACTGGTCTGAATTTCCCTTCACAAACGGAGTTAAACCAAAGGCTCTGTGGCTTCCTACAAGCAAGAGTTCATTTCCGGAAATCCCGGTGATTTTTCGGCTAAAATGAATTTACACAGTTCACGCACCCAACATGATTTTCACTATAAACTAAAGAGCATCTAGGTAAGAGATGCTGTGGTTTGTTACAGTTTCACAAGCAGAGATTAACTAGATATGGTCCGTATGAGTTAAAAACACAGTTCATTGTTTCTGGGCATGCTCATGTTTCTTGCTGTATTGGAGACGCTGGAAATAAGAGCATGCTTCTTGCGTTAAAAGAGAGTATGTTTCATGGATGAGAGCACTGGTCTGAATTTGCCTTCACAAACGGAGTTAAACCAAAGGCTCTTTGTCTTCCTACAAGCAAGTGTTCATTTCCGGAAATCCCAGTGATTTTGCGGCTCAAATGAAGTTACCCAGTTCACGAACCCAACACGATTTTCAGTATAAACTAAAGAGCATCTATGTAAGAGATGCTGTGGTTTGTTACAGTTTCACAAGCAGAGTTCAACTAGATATGGTCCGTATGAGTAGGAAATACAGTTCTTTTTTTATGGACATGCTCATATTTCTTGCTGTATTGCAATTCTGGACAGAAGCGGATGCTTCTTGCGTTAAAACAGAGGATGTTTCATGGATGAGATCACTGGTCTGAATTTCCCTTCACAAACGGAGTTAAACCAAAGTCTCTGTGTCTTCCTTCAAGCAAGAGTTCATTTCCTGAAAACCCAGTGATTTTTTTCGGCTAAAATGAATTTACACAATTCACGAACCCAACACGTTTCTCACTATAAACTAAAGAGCATCTATGTAAGAGATGCTGTGGTTTGGTACATTTTCATAAGCAGAGTTCAACTAGATATGGTCAGTATTCGTAGGAAACACAGTTCTTTTTTTCTGGGCATGCTCATGTTTCTTGCTGTATTAGAGACTCTGGAAAGAAGAGCATGCTCTTTGCGTGAAAACAGAGTGTGTTTCATGGATGAGAACACTGGTCTGAATTTCCCTTCACAAACGGAGTTAAACCAAAGGCTCTGTGTCTTCCTACAAGCAAGAGTTCATTTCCGGAAATCCCGGTGATTTTTCAGCTAAAATGAATTTACACAGTTCACGCACCCAACACGATTTTCACTATAAACTAAAGAGCATCTATGTAAGAGATGCTGTGGTTTGTTACAGTTTCACAAGCAGAGTTTAACTAGATATGGTCCGTATGAGTAAGAAACGCAGTTCGTTTTTTCTGGGCATGCTCATGTTTCTTGCTGTATTGTAGACGCTGGAAAGAAGAGCATGCTTCTTGCGTTAAAACAGAGTATGTTTAATGGATGAGAACACTGGTCTGAATTTCCCTTCACAAACGGAGTTAAAGCAAAGGCTCTGTGTCTTACTACAAGCAAGAGTTCATTTCCGGAAATCCCCGTGATTTTTCGGCTCAAATGAATTTACCCAGTTCACGAACCCCACACGTTTTTCACTATAAACTAAAGAGCATCTCTGTAAGAGATGCTGTGGTTTGTTACAGTTTCACAAGCAGAGTTCAACTAGATATGGTCAGTATTAGTAGGAAACACAGTTCTTTTTTTCTGGGCATGCTCATGTTTCTTGCTGTATTAGAGACTCTGGAAAGAAGAGCATGCTCTTTGCGTTAAAACAGAGTGTGTTTCATGGATGAGAACATTGGTCTGAATTTCCCTTCACAAACATAGTTAAACCAAAGGCTCTGTGTCTTCCTACAAGCAAGAGTTCATTTCCAGAAATGCCAGTGATTTTTCGGCTTAAATGAATTTACACAGTTCACACACCCAACACAATTTTCACTATAAACTAAAGAGCATCTACGTAAGAGATGCTGTGGTTTGTTACAGTTTCACAAGTAGAGTTCAACTAGATATGGTCAGTATTTGTAGGAAACACAGTTCTTTTTTTCTGGGCATGCTCATGTTTCTTGCTGTATTAGAGACTCTGGAAAGAAGAGCATGCTCTTTGCGTTAAAACAGAGTGTGTTTCATGGATGAGAACACTGGTCTGAATTTCCATTCACAAACGGAGTTAAACCAAAAGCTCTGTGACTTCCTACAAGCAAGAGTTCATTTCCGGAAATCCCGGTGATTTTTCGGCTAAAATGAATTTACACAGTTCACGCATCCAACACGATTTTCACTATAAACTAAAGAGCATCTATGTAAGAGATGCTGTGCTTTGTTACAGTTTCACAAGCAGAGTTTAACTAGATATGGTCCGTATGAGTAAGAAACACAGTTCATTTTTTCTGGGCATGCTCATGTTTCTTGCTCTATTGGAGACGCTGGAAATAAGAGCATGCTTCTTGCGTTAAAACAGAGTATGTTTCATGGATGAGAGCACTGGTCTGAATTTGCCTTCACAAACGGAGTTAAACCAAAGTCTCTGTGTCTTCCTTCAAGCAAGAGTTCATTTCCTGAAAACCCAGTGATTTTTCGGCTAAAATGAATTTACACAAATCACGAACCCAACATGTTTTTCACTATAAATTAAAGAGCATCTATGTAAGAGATGCTGTGGTTTGTTACAGTTTGATAAGCAGAGTTCAACTAGATATGGTCAGTATTCGTAGGAAACACAGTTCTTTTTTTCTGGGCATTCTCATGTTTCTTGCTGTAGTAGAGACTCTGGCAAGAAGAGCATGCTCTTTGCGTTAAAACAGAGTGTGTTTCATGGATGAGAACACTGGTCTGAATTTCCCTTCACAAACGGAGTTAAACCAAAGGCTCTGTGTCTTCCTACAAGAAAGAGTTCATTTCCGGAAATCCCAGGGATTTTTCGGCTCAAATGAATTTACAAAGTTCACGAACCCAACACGATTTTCACTATAAACTAAAGAGCATCTATGTAAGAGATGCTGTGGTTTGTTAGAGTTTCACACGCAGAGTTTAACTAGATATGGTCCGTATGAGTAGGAAACACAGTTCTTTTTTTCTGGACATGCTCATATTTCTTGCTGTATTGGAGATGCTGGAAAGAAGAGCATGTTTCTTGCATTAAAACAGAGTATGTTTAATGGATGAGAACACTGGTCTGAATTTCCCTTCACAAACGGAGTTAAAGCAAAGGCTCTGTGTCTTCCTACAAGCAAGAGTTCATTTCCGGAAATCCCAGTGATTTTTCGGCTCAAATGAATTTACTCAGTTCACGAACCCCACACGTTTTTCACTATAAACTAAAGAGCATCTATGTAAGAGATGCTGTGGTTTGTTACAGTTTCACAAGCAGAGTTTAACTAGATATGGTCCGTATGAGTAAGAAACGCAGTTCGTTTTTTCTGGGCATGCTCATGTTTCTTGCTGTATTGTAGACGCTGGAAAGAAGAGCATGCTTCTTGCGTTAAAACAGAGTATGTTTCATGGATGAGAGCACTGGTCTGAATTTGCCTTCACAAACGGATTTAAAGCAAAGGTTCTGTGTCTTTCTACAAGTAAGAGTTCATTTCCGGAAAACCCAGTGATTTTTTGGCTCAAATGAATTTACCCAGTTCACGAACCCCACACGTTTTTCACTATAAACTAAAGAGCATCTATGTAAGAGATGCTGTGGTTTGTTACAGTTTCACAAGCAGAGTTCAACTAGATATGGTCAGTATTAGTAGGAAACACAGTTCTTTTTTTCTGGGCATGCTCATGTTTCTTGCTGTATTAGAGACTCTGGAAAGAAGAGCATGCTCTTTGCGTTAAAACAGAGTGTGTTTCATGGATGAGAACATTGGTCTGAATTTCCCTTCACAAACGTAGTTAAACCAAAGGATCTGTGTCTTCCTACAAGCAAGAGTTCATTTCCAGAAATGCCAGTGATTTTTCGGCTCAAATGAATTTACACAGTTCACGCACCCAACACGATTTTCACTATAAACTAAAGAGCATCTACGTAAGAGATGCTGTGGTTTGTTACAGTTTCACAAGCAGAGTTCAACTAGATATGGTCAGTATTAGTAGGAAACACAGTTCTTTTTTTCTGGGCATGCTCATGTTTCTTGCTCTATTAGAGACTCTGGAAAGAAGAGCATGCTCTTTGCGTTAAAACAGAGTGTGTTTCATGGATGAGAACATTGGTCTGAATTTCCCTTCACAAACGTAGTTAAACCAAAGGATCTGTGTCTTCCTACAAGCAAGAGTTCATTTCCAGAAATGCCAGTGATTTTTCGGCTCAAATGAATTTACACAGTTCACGCACCCAACACGATTTTCACTATAAACTAAAGAGCATCTACGTAAGAGATGCTGTGGTTTGTTACAGTTTCACAAGTAGAGTTCAACTAGATATGGTCAGTATTCGTAGGAAACACAGTTCTTTTTTTCTGGGCATGCTCATCTTTCTTGCTGTATTAGAGACTCTGGAAAGAAGAGCATGCTCTTTGCGTTAAAACAGAGTGTGTTTCATGGATGAGAACACTGGTCTGAATTTCCCTTCACAAACGGAGTTAAACCAAAGGCTCTGTGGCTTCCTACAAGCAAGAGTTCATTTCCGGAAATCCCGGTGATTTTTCGGCTAAAATGAATTTACACAGTTCACGCACCCAACATGATTTTCACTATAAACTAAAGAGCATCTAGGTAAGAGATGCTGTGGTTTGTTACAGTTTCACAAGCAGAGATTAACTAGATATGGTCCGTATGAGTTAAAAACACAGTTCATTGTTTCTGGGCATGCTCATGTTTCTTGCTGTATTGGAGACGCTGGAAATAAGAGCATGCTTCTTGCGTTAAAAGAGAGTATGTTTCATGGATGAGAGCACTGGTCTGAATTTGCCTTCACAAACGGAGTTAAACCAAAGGCTCTTTGTCTTCCTACAAGCAAGAGTTCATTTCCGGAAATCCCAGTGATTTTGCGGCTCAAATGAAGTTACCCAGTTCACGAACCCAACACGATTTTCAGTATAAACTAAAGAGCATCTATGTAAGAGATGCTGTGGTTTGTTACAGTTTCACAAGCAGAGTTCAACTAGATATGGTCCGTATGAGTAGGAAATACAGTTCTTTTTTTATGGACATGCTCATATTTCTTGCTGTATTGCAATTCTGGACAGAAGCGGATGCTTCTTGCGTTAAAACAGAGGATGTTTCATGGATGAGATCACTGGTCTGAATTTCCCTTCACAAACGGAGTTAAACCAAAGTCTCTGTGTCTTCCTTCAAGCAAGAGTTCATTTCCTGAAAACCCAGTGATTTTTTTCGGCTAAAATGAATTTACACAATTCACGAACCCAACACGTTTCTCACTATAAACTAAAGAGCATCTATGTAAGAGATGCTGTGGTTTGGTACATTTTCATAAGCAGAGTTCAACTAGATATGGTCAGTATTCGTAGGAAACACAGTTCTTTTTTTCTGGGCATGCTCATGTTTCTTGCTGTATTAGAGACTCTGGAAAGAAGAGCATGCTCTTTGCGTGAAAACAGAGTGTGTTTCATGGATGAGAACACTGGTCTGAATTTCCCTTCACAAACGGAGTTAAACCAAAGGCTCTGTGTCTTCCTACAAGCAAGAGTTCATTTCCGGAAATCCCGGTGATTTTTCAGCTAAAATGAATTTACACAGTTCACGCACCCAACACGATTTTCACTATAAACTAAAGAGCATCTATGTAAGAGATGCTGTGGTTTGTTACAGTTTCACAAGCAGAGTTTAACTAGATATGGTCCGTATGAGTAAGAAACGCAGTTCGTTTTTTCTGGGCATGCTCATGTTTCTTGCTGTATTGTAGACGCTGGAAAGAAGAGCATGCTTCTTGCGTTGAAACAGAGTATGTTTCATGGATGAGAGCACTGGTCTGAATTTGCCTTCACAAACGGAGTTAAAGCAAATGCTCTGTGTCTTCCTACAAGTAAGAGTTCATTTCCGGAAAACCCAGTGATTTTTCGGCTCAAATGAATTTACCCAGTTCACGAACCCCACACGTTTTTCACTATAAACTAAAGAGCATCTATGTAAGAGATGCTGTGGTTTGTTACAGTTTCACAAGCAGAGTTCAACTAGATATGGTCAGTATTAGTAGGAAACACAGTTCTTTTTTTCTGGGCATGCTCATGTTTCTTGCTGTATTAGAGACTCTGGAAAGAAGAGCATGCTCTTTGCGTTAAAACAGAGTGTGTTTCATGGATGAGAACACTGGTCTGAATTTCCCTTCACAAACATAGTTAAACCAAAGGCTCTGTGTCTTCCTACAAGCAAGAGTTCATTTCCAGAAATGCCAGTGATTTTTCAGCTCAAATGAATTTACACAGTTCACGCACCCAACACGATTTTCAGTATAAACTAAAGAGCATCTACGTAAGAGATGCTGTGGTTTGTTACAGTTTCACAAGTAGAGTTCAACTAGATATGGTCAGTATTCGTAGGAAACACAGTTCTTTTTTTCTGGGCATGCTCATCTTTCTTGCTGTATTAGAGACTCTGGAAAGAAGAGCATGCTCTTTGCGTTAAAACAGAGTGTGTTTCATGGATGAGAACACTGGTCTGAATTTCCCTTCACAAACGGAGTTAAACCAAAGGCTCTGTGTCTTCCTACAAGCAAGAGTTCATTTCCGGAAATCCCAGGGATTTTTCAGCTAAAATGAATTTACACAGTTCACGCACCCAACACGATTTTCAATATAAACTAAAGAGCATCTATGTAAGAGATGCTGTGGTTTGTTACAGTTTCACAAGCAGAGTTTAACTAGATATGGTCCGTATGAGTAAGAAACACAGTTCATTTTTTCTGGGCATGCTCATGTTTCTTGCTGTATTGGAGACGCTGGAAATAAGAGCATGCTTCTTGCGTTAAAAGAGAGTATGTTTCATGGATGAGAGCACTGGTCTGAATTTGCCTTCACAAACGGAGTTAAACCAAAGTCTCTGTGTCTTCCTTCAAGCAAGAGTTCATTTCCTGAAAACCCAGTGATTTTTCGGCTAAAATGAATTTACACAAATCACGAACCCAACATGTTTTTCACTATAAACTAAAGAGCATCTATGTAAGAGATGCTGTGGTTTGTTACAGTTTCACAAGCAGAGTTCAACTAGATATGGTCCTTATGAGTAAGAAACACAGTTCGTTTTTTCTGGGCATGCTCATGTTTCTTCCTGTATTGGAGATGCTGGAAAGAAGAGCATGCTTCTTGCGTTAAAACAGAGTATGTTTCATGGATCAGAACACTGGTCTGAATTTCCCTTCACAAACGGAGTTAAACCAAAGGCTCTTTGTCTTCCTACAAGCAAGAGTTCATTTCCGGAAATCGCAGTGATTTTGCGGCTCAAATGAAGTTACCCAGTTCACGAACCCAACACGATTTTCAGTATAAACTAAAGAGCATCTATGTAAGAGATGCTGTGGTTTCTTACATTTTATAAGCAGAGTTCAACTAGATATGGTCAGTATTTGCAGGAAACACAGTTCTTTTTTTCTGGGCATGCTCGTGTTTCTTGCTGTATTAGAGACTCTGGAAAGAAGAGCATGCTCTTTGCGTTAAAACAGAGTGTGTTTCATGGATGAGAACATTGGTCTGAATTTCCCTTCACAAACATAGTTAAACCAAAGGCTCTGTGTCTTCCTACAAGCAAGAGTTCATTTCCAGAAATGCCAGTGATTTTTAAGCTCTAATGAATTTACACAGTTCACGCACCCAACACGATTTTCACTATAAACTAAAGAGCATCTATATAAGAGATGCTGTGGTTTGTTACAGTTTCACAAGTAGAGTTCAACTAGATATGGTCAGTATTCGTAGGAAACACAGTTCTTTTTTTCTGGGCATGCTCATCTTTCTTACTGTATTAGAGACTCTGGAAAGAAGAGCATGCTCTTTGCGTTAAAACAGAGGGTGTTTCATGGATGAGAACACTGGTCTGAATTTCCCTTCACAAACAGAGTTAAACCAAAGGCTCTGTGTCTTCCTACAAGCAAGAGTTCATTTCCGGAAATCCCGGTGATTTTTCGGCTAAAATGAATTTACACAGTTCACGCACCCAACACGATTTTCACTATAAACTAAAGAGCATCTATGTAAGAGATGCTGTGGTTTGTTACAGTTTCACAAGCAGAGTTTAACTAGATATGGTCCGTATGAGTAAGAAACACAGTTCATTTTTTCTGGGCATGCTCATCTTTCTTGCTGTATTAGAGACTCTGGAAAGAAGAGCATGCTCTTTGCGTGAAAACAGAGTGTGTTTCATGGATGAGAACACTGGTCTGAATTTCCCTTCACAAACGGAGTTAAACCAAAGGCTCTGTGTCTTCCTACAAGCAAGAGTTCATTTCCGGAAATCCCAGTGATTTTTCGGCTCAAATGAATTTACACAGTTCACGCACCCAACACGATTTTCACCATAATCTAAAGAGCATCTATGTAAGAGATGCTGTGGTTTGTTACAGTTTCACAAGCAGAGTTCAACTAGATATGGTCCGTATGAGTAGGAAATACAGTTCTTTTTTTATGGACATGCTCATATTTCTTGCTGTATTGCAACTCTGGACAGAAGTGGATGCTTGTTGCGACAAAACAGAGGATGTTTCATGGATGAGATCAGTGGTCTGAATTTCCCTTCACAAACGGAGTTAAACCAAAGTCTCTGTGTCTTCCTTCAAGCAAGAGTTCATTTCCTGAAAACCCAGTGATTTTTCGGCTAAAATGAATTTACACAATTCACGAACCCAACATGTTTCTCACTATAAACTAAAGAGCATCTATGTAAGAGATGCTGTGGTTTGTTACATTTTCATAAGCAGAGTTCAACTAGATATGGTCAGTATTCGTAGAGACACAGTTCTTTTTTTCTGGGCATGCTCATGTTTCTTGCTGTATTAGAGACTCTGGAAAGAAGAGCATGCTCTTTGCGTGAAAACAGAGTGTGTTTCATGGATGAGAACACTGGTCTGAATTTCCCTTCACAAACGGAGTTAAACCAAAGGCTCTGTGTCTTCCTACAAGCAAGAGTTCATTTCCAGAAATGCCAGTGATTTTTCGGCTCAAATGAATTTACACAGTTCACGCACCCAACACGATTTTCACTATAAACTAAAGAGCATCTACGTAAGAGATGCTGTGGTTTGTTACAGTTTCATAAGTAGAGTTTAACTAGATATGGTCTGTATGAGTAAGAAACACAGTTCGTTTTTTCTGGGCATGCTCATATTTCTTGCTGTATTGGAGATGCTGGAAAGAAGAGGATGCTTCTTGCATTAAAACAGAGGATGGTTCATGGATGAGAACACTGGTCTGAATTTCCCTTCACAAACGGAGTTAAACCAAAGGCTCTGTGTCTTCCTACAAGCAAGATTTCATTTCCGGAATTCCCACTGATTTTTCGGCTCAAATGAATTTACACAGTTCACGCACCCAACACGATTTTCACTATAAACTAAAGAGCATCTATGTAAGAGATGCTGTGGTTTGTTAGAGTTTCACAAGCAGAGTTTAACTAGATATGGTCCGTATGAGTAATAAACACAGTTCTTTTTTTCTGGACATGCTCATATTTCTTGCTCTATTGGAGATGCTGGAAAGAAGAGCATGTTTCTTGCATTAAAACAGAGTATGTTTAATGGATGAGAACACTGGTCTGAATTTCCCTTCACAAACGGAGTTAAAGCAAAGGCTCTGTGTCTTACTACAAGTAAGAGTTCATTTCCGGAAAACCCAATGATTTTTCGGCTCAAATGAATTTACCCAGTTCACGAACCCCACACGTTTTTCACTATAAACTAAAGGGCATCTATGTAAGAGATGCTGTGGTTTCTTACATTTTATAAGCAGAGTTCAACTAGATATGGTCAGTATTTGCAGGAAACACAGTTCTTTTTTTCTGCCATGCTCGTGTTTCTTGCTGTATTAGAGACTCTGGAAAGAAGAGCATGCTCTTTGCGTTAAAACAGAGTGTGTTTCATGGATGAGAACACTGGTCTGAATTTCCCTTCACAAACAGAGTTAAACCAAAGGCTCTGTGTCTTCCTACAAGCAAGAGTTCATTTCCGGAAATCCCGGTGATTTTTCGGCTAAAATGAATTTACACAGTTCACGCACCCAACACGATTTTCACTATAAACTAAAGAGCATCTATGTAAGAGATGCTGTGGTTTGTTACAGTTTCACAAGCAGAGTTTAACTAGATATGGTCCGTATGAGTAAGAAACACAGTTCATTTTTTCTGGGCATGCTCATCTTTCTTGCTGTATTAGAGACTCTGGAAAGAAGAGCATGCTCTTTGCGTGAAAACAGAGTGTGTTTCATGGATGAGAACACTGGTCTGAATTTCCCTTCACAAACGGAGTTAAACCAAAGGCTCTGTGTCTTCCTACAAGCAAGAGTTCATTTCCGGAAATCCCAGTGATTTTTCGGCTCAAATGAATTTACACAGTTCACGCACCCAACACGATTTTCACCATAATCTAAAGAGCATCTATGTAAGAGATGCTGTGGTTTGTTACAGGTTCACAAGTAGAGTTTATCTAGATATGGTCTGTATGAGTAAGAAACACAGTTCGTTTTTTCTGGGCATGCTCATGTTTGTTGCTGTATTGGAGATGCTGGAAAGAAGAGGATACTTCTTGCGTTAAAACAGAGTATGTTTCATGGATGAGAACACTGGTCTGAATTTCCATTCACAAACGGAGTTAAACCAAAGTTTCTGTGTCTTCCTTCAAGCAAGAGTTCATTTCCTGAAAACCCAGTGATTTTTCGGCTAAAATGAATTTACACAATTCAAGAACCCAACATGTTTTTCACTATAAACTAAAGAGCATCTATGTAAGAGATGCTGTGGTTTGTTACAGTTTGATAAGCAGAGTTCAACTAGATATGGTCAGTATTCATAGGAAACACAGTTCTTTTTTTCTGGGCATTCTCATGTTTCTTGCTGTACTAGAGACTCTGGAAAGAAGAGCATGCTCTTTGCGTTAAAACAGAGTGTGTTTCATGGATGAGAACACTGGTCTGAATTTCCCTTCACAAACGGAGTTAAACCAAAGGCTCTGTGTCTTCCTACAAGAAAGAGTTCATTTCCGGAAATCCCAGGGATTTTTCGGCTCAAATGAATTTACAAAGTTCACTCACCCAACACGATTTTCACTATAAACTAAAGAGCATCTATGTAAGAGATGCTGTGGTTTGTTACAGTTTCACACGCAGAGTTTAACTAGATATGGTCCGTATGAGTAGGAAACACAGTTCTGTTTTTCTGGACATGCTCATATTTCTTGCTGTATTGGAGATGCTGGAAAGAAGAGCATGTTTCTTGCATTAAAACAGAGTATGTTTAATGGATGAGAACACTGGTCTGAATTTCCCTTCACAAACGGAGTTAAAGCAAAATCTCTGTGTCTTCCTACAAGCAAGAGTTCATTTCCGGAAATCCCGGTGATTTTTCGGCTAAAATGAATTTACACAGTTCACGCACCCAACACGATTTTCACTATAAACTAAAGAGCATCTATGTAAGAGATGCTGTGGTTTGTTACAGTTTCACAAGCAGAGTTTAACTAGATATGGTCCGTATGAGTAAGAAACACAGTTCATTTTTTCTGGGCATGCTCATCTTTCTTGCTGTATTAGAGACTCTGGAAAGAAGAGCATGCTCTTTGCGTGAAAACAGAGTGTGTTTCATGGATGAGAACACTGGTCTGAATTTCCCTTCACAAACGGAGTTAAACCAAAGGCTCTGTGTCTTCCTACAAGCAAGAGTTCATTTCCGGAAATCCCAGTGATTTTTCGGCTCAAATGAATTTACACAGTTCACGCACCCAACACGATTTTCACCATAATCTAAAGAGCATCTATGTAAGAGATGCTGTGGTTTGTTACAGGTTCACAAGTAGAGTTTATCTAGATATGGTCTGTATGAGTAAGAAACACAGTTCGTTTTTTCTGGGCATGCTCATGTTTGTTGCTGTATTGGAGATGCTGGAAAGAAGAGGATACTTCTTGCGTTAAAACAGAGTATGTTTCATGGATGAGAACACTGGTCTGAATTTCCATTCACAAACGGAGTTAAACCAAAGTTTCTGTGTCTTCCTTCAAGCAAGAGTTCATTTCCTGAAAACCCAGTGATTTTTCGGCTAAAATGAATTTACACAATTCAAGAACCCAACATGTTTTTCACTATAAACTAAAGAGCATCTATGTAAGAGATGCTGTGGTTTGTTACAGTTTGATAAGCAGAGTTCAACTAGATATGGTCAGTATTCATAGGAAACACAGTTCTTTTTTTCTGGGCATTCTCATGTTTCTTGCTGTACTAGAGACTCTGGAAAGAAGAGCATGCTCTTTGCGTTAAAACAGAGTGTGTTTCATGGATGAGAACACTGGTCTGAATTTCCCTTCACAAACGGAGTTAAACCAAAGGCTCTGTGTCTTCCTACAAGAAAGAGTTCATTTCCGGAAATCCCAGGGATTTTTCGGCTCAAATGAATTTACAAAGTTCACTCACCCAACACGATTTTCACTATAAACTAAAGAGCATCTATGTAAGAGATGCTGTGGTTTGTTACAGTTTCACACGCAGAGTTTAACTAGATATGGTCCGTATGAGTAGGAAACACAGTTCTGTTTTTCTGGACATGCTCATATTTCTTGCTGTATTGGAGATGCTGGAAAGAAGAGCATGTTTCTTGCATTAAAACAGAGTATGTTTAATGGATGAGAACACTGGTCTGAATTTCCCTTCACAAACGGAGTTAAAGCAAAATCTCTGTGTCTTCCTACAAGCAAGAGTTCATTTCCGGAAATCCCAGTGATTTTTCGGCTCAAATGAATTTACACAGTTCACGAACCCAACACGATTTTCACTATAAACTAAAGAGCATCTAGGTAAGAGATGCTGTGGTTTGTTACAGTTTCACAAGCAGAGTTTAACTAGATATGGTCCGTATGAGTAAGAAACACAGTTCATTTTTTCTGGGCATGCTCATGTTTCTTGCTGTATTGGAGACGCTGGAAATAAGAGCATGCTTCTTGCGTTAAAAGAGAGTATGTTTCATGGATGAGAGCACTGGTCTGAATTTGGCTTCACAAACGGAGTTAAACCAAAGTCTCTGTGTCTTCCTTCAAGCAAGAGTTCATTTCCAGAAAACCCAGTGATTTTTCGGCTAAAATGAATTTACACAAATCACGAACCCAACATGTTTTTCAATATAAACTAAAGAGCATCTATGTAAGAGATGCTGTGGTTTGTTACAGTTTCACAAGCAGAGTTCAACTAGATATGGTGCTTATGAGTAAGAAACACAGTTCGTTTTTTCTGGGCATGCTCATGTTTCTTCCTGTATTGGAGATGCAGGAAAGAAGAGCATGCTTCTTGCGTTAAAACAGAGTATGTTTCATGGATCAGAACACTGGTCTGAATTTCCCTTCACAAACGGAGTTAAACCAAAGGCTCTTTGTCTTCCTACAAGCAAGAGTTCATTTCCGGAAATCCCAGTGATTTTGCGGCTCAAATGAAGTTACCCAGTTCACGAACCCAACACGATTTTCAGTATAAACTAAAGAGCATCTATGTAAGAGATGCTGTGGTTTGTTACAGTTTCACAAGCAGAGTTCAACTAGATATGGTCCGTATGAGTAGGAAATACAGTTCTTTTTTTATGGACATGCTCATATTTCTTGCTGTATTGCAACTCTGGACAGAAGCGGATGCTTCTTGCGATAAAACAGAGGATGTTTCATGGATGAGATCACTGGTCTGAATTTCCCTTCACAAACGGAGCTAAACCAAAGTCTCTGTGTCTTCCTTCAAGCAAGAGTTCATTTCCTGAAAACCCAGTGATTTTTCGGCTAAAATGAATTTACACAATTCACGAACCCAACACGTTTCTCACTATAAACTAAAGAGCATCTATGTAAGAGATGCTGTGGTTTGTTACATTTTCATAAGCAGAGTTCAACTAGATATGGTCAGTATTCGTAGAGACACAGTTCTTTTTTTCTGGGCATGCTCATGTTTCTTGCTGTATTGGAGATGCTGGAAAGAAGAGGATGCTTCTTGCGTTAAAACAGAGGATGGTTCATGGATGAGAACACTGGTCTGAATTTCCCTTCACAAACGGAGTTAAACCAAAGGCTCTGTGTCTTCCTACAAGCAAGATTTCATTTCCGGAATTCCCACTGATTTTTCGGCTCAAATGAATTTACACAGTTCACGCACCCAACACGATTTTCACTATAAACTAAAGAGCATCTATGTAAGAGATGCTGTGGTTTGTTAGAGTTTCACAAGCAGAGTTTAACTAGATATGGTCCGTATGAGTAATATACACAGTTCTTTTTTTCTCTACATGCTCATATTTCTTGCTGTATTGGAGATGCTGGAAAGAAGAGCATGTTTCTTGCATTAAAACAGAGTATGTTTAATGGATGAGAACACTGGTCTGAATTTCCCTTCACAAACGGAGTTAAAGCAAAGGCTCTGTGTCTTACTACAAGTAAGAGTTCATTTCCGGAAAACCCAGTGATTTTTCGGCTCAAATGAATTTACCCAGTTCACGAACCCCACACGTTTTTCACTATAAACTAAAGAGCATCTATGTAAGAGATGCTGTGGTTTCTTACATTTTATAAGCAGAGTTCAACTAGATATGGTCAGTATTTGCAGGAAACACAGTTCTTTTTTTCTGCCATGCTTGTGTTTCTTGCTGTATTAGAGACTCTGGAAAGAAGAGCATGCTCTTTGCGTTAAAACAGAGTGTGTTTCATGGATGAGAACATTGGTCTGAATTTCCCTTCACAAACATAGTTAAACCAAAGGCTCTGTGTCTTCCTACAAGCAAGAGTTCACTTCCAGAAATGCCAGTGATTTTTAAGCTCAAATGAATTTACACAGTTCACGCACCCAACACGATTTTCACTATAAACTAAAGAGCATCTATGTAAGAGATGCTGTGGTTTGTTACAGTTTCACAAGTAGAGTTCAACTAGATATGGTCAGTATTTGCAGGAAACACAGTTCTTTTTTTCTGGGCATGCTCATCTTTCTTGCTGTATTAGAGACTCTGGAAAGAAGAGCATGCTCTTTGCGTTAAAACAGAGTGTGTTTCATGGATGAGAACACTGGTCTGAATTTCCCTTCACAAACAGAGTTAAACCAAAGGCTCTGTGTCTTCCTACAAGCAAGAGTTCATTTCCGGAAATCCCGGTGATTTTTCGGCTAAAATGAATTTACACAGTTCACGCACCCAACACGATTTTCACTATAAACTAAAGAGCATCTATGTAAGAGATGCTGTGGTTTGTTACAGTTTCACAAGCAGAGTTTAACTAGATATGGTCCGTATGAGTAAGAAACACAGTTCATTTTTTCTGGGCATGCTCATCTTTCTTGCTGTATTAGAGACTCTGGAAAGAAGAGCATGCTCTTTGCGTGAAAACAGAGTGTGTTTCATGGATGAGAACACTGGTCTGAATTTCCCTTCACAAACGGAGTTAAACCAAAGGCTCTGTGTCTTCCTACAAGCAAGAGTTCATTTCCGGAAATCCCAGTGATTTTTCGGCTCAAATGAATTTACACAGTTCACGCACCCAACACGATTTTCACCATAATCTAAAGAGCATCTATGTAAGAGATGCTGTGGTTTGTTACAGGTTCACAAGTAGAGTTTATCTACATATGGTCTGTATGAGTAAGAAACACAGTTCGTTTTTTCTGGGCATGCTCATGTTTATTGCTGTATTGGAGATGCTGGAAAGAAGAGGATACTTCTTGCGTTAAAACAGAGTATGTTTCATGGATGAGAACACTGGTCTGAATTTCCATTCACAAACGGAGTTAAACCAAAGTTTCTGTGTCTTCCTTCAAGCAAGAGTTCATTTCCTGAAAACCCAGTGATTTTTCGGCTAAAATGAATTTACACAATTCAAGAACCCAACATGTTTTTCACTATAAACTAAAGAGCATCTATGTAAGAGATGCTGTGGTTTGTTACAGTTTGATAAGCAGAGTTCAACTAGATATGGTCAGTATTCATAGGAAACACAGTTCTTTTTTTCTGGGCATTCTCATGTTTCTTGCTGTACTAGAGACTCTGGAAAGAAGAGCATGCTCTTTGCGTTAAAACAGAGTGTGTTTCATGGATGAGAACACTGGTCTGAATTTCCCATCACAAACGGAGTTAAACCAAAGGCTCTGTGTCTTCCTACAAGAAAGAGTTCATTTCCGGAAATCCCAGGGATTTTTCGGCTCAAATGAATTTGCAAAGTTCACTCACCCAACACGATTTTCACTATAAACTAAAGAGCATCTATGTAAGAGATGCTGTGGTTTGTTACAGTTTCACACGCAGAGTTTAACTAGATATGGTCCGTATGAGTAGGAAACACAGTTCTGTTTTTCTGGACATGCTCATATTTCTTGCTGTATTGGAGATGCTGGAAAGAAGAGCATGTTTCTTGCATTAAAACAGAGTATGTTTAATGGATGAGAACACTGGTCTGAATTTCCCTTCACAAACGGAGTTAAAGCAAAATCTCTGTGTCTTCCTACAAGCAAGAGTTCATTTCCGGAAATCCCAGTGATTTTTCGGCTCAAATGAATTTACACAGTTCACGAACCCAACACGATTTTCACTATAAACTAAAGAGCATATACGTAAGAGATGCTGTGGTTTGTTACAGTTTCACAAGTAGAGTTCAACTAGATATGGTCAGTATTCGTAGGAAACACAGTTCTTTTTTTCTGGGCATGCTCATCTTTCTTGCTGTATTAGAGACTCTGGAAAGAAGAGCATGCTCTTTGCGTTAAAACAGAGTGTGTTTCATGGATGAGAACACTGGTCTGATTTTCCCTTCACAAACGGAGTTAAACCAAAGGCTCTGTGTCTTCCTACAAGCAAGAGTTCATTTCCGGAAATCCCGGTGATTTTTCGGCTAAAATGAATTTACACAGTTCACGCACCCAACACGATTTTCACTATAAACTAAAGAGCATCTAGGTAAGAGATGCTGTGGTTTGTTACAGTTTCACAAGCAGAGTTTAACTAGATATGGTCCCTATGAGTAAGAAACACAGTTCATTTTTTCTGGGCATGCTCATGTTTCTTGCTGTATTGGAGACGCTGGAAATAAGAGCATGCTTCTTGCGTTAAAAGAGAGTATGTTTCATGGATGAGAGCACTGGTCTGAATTTGGCTTCACAAACGGAGTTAAACCAAAGGCTCTTTGTCTTCCTACAAGCAAGAGTTCATTTCCGGAAATCCCAGTAATTTTGCGGCTCAAATGAAGTTACCCAGTTCACGAACCCAACACGATTTTCAGTATAAACTAAAGAGCATCTATGTAAGAGATGCTGTGGTTTGTTACAGTTTCACAAGCAGAGTTCAACTAGATATGGTCCGTATGAGTAGGAAATACAGTTCTTTTTTTATGGACATGCTCATATTTCTTGCTGTATTGCAACTCTGGACAGAAGCGGATGCTTCTTGCGATAAAACAGAGGATGTTTCATGGATGAGATCACTGGTCTGAATTTCCCTTCACAAACGGAGTTAAACCAAAGTCTCTGTGTCTTCCTTCAAGCAAGAGTTCATTTCCTGAAAACCCAGTGATTTTTTTCGGCTAAAATGAATTTACACAATTCACGAACCCAACACGTTTCTCACTATAAACTAAAGAGCATCTATGTAAGAGATGCTGTGGTTTGTTACATTTTCATAAGCAGAGTTCAACTAGATATGGTCAGTATTCGTAGGAAACACAGTTCTTTTTTTCTGGGCATGCTCATGTTTCTTGCTGTATTAGAGACTCTGGAAAGAAGAGCATGCTCTTTGCGTTAAAACAGAGTGTGTTTCATGGATGAGAACACTGGTCTGAATTTCCCTTCACAAACGGAGTTAAACCAAAGGCTCTGTGTCTTCCTACAAGCAAGAGTTCATTTCCGGAAATCCCGGTGATTTTTCGGCTAAAATGAATTTACACAGTTCACGCACCCAACACGATTTTCAGTATAAACTAAAGAGCATCTATGTAAGAGATGCTGTGGTTTGTTACAGTTTCACAAGCAGAGTTTAACTAGATATGGTCCGTATGAGTAAGAAACACAGTTCATTTTTTCTGGGCATGCTCATGTTTCTTGCTGTATTGGAGACGCTGGATATAAGAGCATGCTTCTTGCGTTAAAAGAGAGTATGTTTCATGGATGAGAGCACTGGTCTGAATTTGCCTTCACAAACGGAGTTAAACCAAAGTCTCTGTGTCTTCCTTCAAGCAAGAGTTCATTTCCTGAAAACCCAGTGATTTTTCGGCTAAAATGAATTTACACAAATCACGAACCCAACATGTTTTTCACTATAAACTAAAGAGCATCTATGTAAGAGATGCTGTGGTTTGTTACAGTTTCACAAGCAGAGTTCAACTAGATATGGTGCTTATGAGTAAGAAACACAGTTCGTTTTTTCTGGGCATGCTCATGTTTCTTCCTGTATTGGAGATGCAGGAAAGAAGAGCATGCTTCTTGCGTTAAAACAGAGTATGTTTCATGGATCAGAACACTGGTCTGAATTTCCCTTCACAAACGGAGTTAAACCAAAGGCTCTTTGTCTTCCTACAAGCAAGAGTTCATTTCCGGAAATCCCAGTGATTTTGCGGCTCAAATGAAGTTACCCAGTTCACGAACCCAACACGATTTTCAGTATAAACTAAAGAGCATCTATGTAAGAGATGCTGTGGTTTGTTACAGTTTCACAAGCAGAGTTCAACTAGATATGGTCCGTATGAGTAGGAAATACAGTTCTTTTTTTATGGACATGCTCATATTTCTTGCTGTATTGCAACTCTGGACAGAAGCGGATGCTTCTTGCGATAAAACAGAGGATGTTTCATGGATGAGATCACTGGTCTGAATTTCCCTTCACAAACAGAGTTAAACCAAAGTCTCTGTGTCTTCCTTCAAGCAAGAGTTCATTTCCTGAAAACCCAGTGATTTTTTTCGGCTAAAATGAATTTACACAATTCACGAACCCAACACGTTTCTCACTATAAACTAAAGAGCATCTATGTAAGAGATGCTGTGGTTTGTTACATTTTCATAAGCAGAGTTCAACTAGATATGGTCAGTATTCGTAGGAAACACAGTTCTTTTTTTCTGGGCATGCTCATGTTTCTTGCTGTATTAGAGACTCTGGAAAGAAGAGCATGCTCTTTGCGTTAAAACAGAGTGTGTTTCATGGATGAGAACACTGGTCTGAATTTCCCTTCACAAACGGAGTTAAACCAAAGGCTCTGTGTCTTCCTACAAGCAAGAGTTCATTTCCGGAAATCCCGGTGATTTTTCGGCTAAAATGAATTTACACAGTTCACGCACCCAACACGATTTTCAGTATAAACTAAAGAGCATCTATGTAAGAGATGCTGTGGTTTGTTACAGTTTCACAAGCAGAGTTTAACTAGATATGGTCCGTATGAGTAAGAAACACAGTTCATTTTTTCTGGGCATGCTCATGTTTCTTGCTGTATTGGAGACGCTGGATATAAGAGCATGCTTCTTGCGTTAAAAGAGAGTATGTTTCATGGATGAGAGCACTGGTCTGAATTTGCCTTCACAAACGGAGTTAAACCAAAGTCTCTGTGTCTTCCTTCAAGCAAGAGTTCATTTCCTGAAAACCCAGTGATTTTTCGGCTAAAATGAATTTACACAAATCACGAACCCAACATGTTTTTCACTATAAACTAAAGAGCATCTATGTAAGAGATGCTGTGGTTTGTTACAGTTTCACAAGCAGAGTTCAACTAGATATGGTGCTTATGAGTAAGAAACACAGTTCGTTTTTTCTGGGCATGCTCATGTTTCTTCCTGTATTGGAGATGCAGGAAAGAAGAGCATGCTTCTTGCGTTAAAACAGAGTATGTTTCATGGATCAGAACACTGGTCTGAATTTCCCTTCACAAACGGAGTTAAACCAAAGGCTCTTTGTCTTCCTACAAGCAAGAGTTCATTTCCGGAAATCCCAGTGATTTTGCGGCTCAAATGAAGTTACCCAGTTCACGAACCCAACACGATTTTCAGTATAAACTAAAGAGCATCTATGTAAGAGATGCTGTGTTTTGTTACAGTTTCACAAGCAGAGTTCAACTGGATATGGTCCGTATGAGTAGGAAATACAGTTCTTTTTTTATGGACATGCTCATATTTCTTGCTGTATTGCAACTCTGGACAGAAGCGGATGCTTCTTGCGATAAAACAGAGGATGTTTCATGGATGAGATCACTGTTCTGAATTTCCCTTCACAAACGGAGTTAAACCAAAGTCTCTGTGTCTTCCTTCAAGCAAGAGTTCATTTCCTGAAAACCCAGTGATTTTTCGGCTAAAATGAATTTACACAATTCACGAACCCAACACGTTTCTCACTATAAACTAACGAGCATCTATGTAAGAGATGCTGTGGTTTGTTACATTTTCATAAGCAGAGTTCAACTAGATATGGTCAGTATTCGTAGAGACACAGTTCTTTTTTTCTGGGCATGCTCATGTTTCTTGCTGTATTAGAGACTCTGGAAAGAAGAGCATGCTCTTTGCGTGAAAACAGAGTGTGTTTCATGGATGAGAACACTGGTCTGAATTTCCCTTCACAAACGGAGTTAAACCAAAGGCTCTGTGTCTTCCTACAAGCAGGAGTTCATTTCCGGAAATCCCAGTGATTTTTCGGCTCAAATGAATTTAAACAGTTCACGCACCCAACACGATTTTCACCATAATCTAAAGAGCATCTATGTAAGAGATGCTGTGGTTTGTTACAGTTTCACAAGCAGAGTTCAACTAGATATGGTCAGTATTATTAGGAAACACAGTTCTTTTTTTCTGGGCATGCTCATGTTTCTTGCTGTTTTAGAGACTCTGGAAAGAAGAGCATGCTCTTTGCGTTAAAACAGAGTGTGTTTCATGGATGAGAATATTGGTCTGAATTTCCCTTCACAAACGGAGTTAAACCAAAGTCTCTGTGTCTTCCTTCAAGCAAGAGTTCATTTCCAGAAATGCCAGTGATTTTTCGGCTCAAATGAATTTACACAGTTCACGCACCCAACACGATTTTCACTACAAAATAAAGAGCATCTACGTAAGAGATGCTGTGGTTTGTTACAGGTTCACAAGTAGAGTTTAACTAGATATGGTCTGTATGAGTAAGAAACACAGTTCGTTTTTTCTGGGCATGCTCATGTTTGTTGCTGTATTGGAGATGCTGGAAAGAAGAGGATACTTCTTGCGTTAAAACAGAGGGTGTTTCATGGATGAGAACACTGGTCTGAATTTCGCTTCACAAATGGAGTTAAACCAAAGGCTCTGTGTCTTCCTACAAGCAAGAGTTCATTTCCGGAAATCCCAGTGATTTTTCGGTTCAAATGAATTTACCCCGTTCACGAACCCCACAAGTTTTTCACTATAAACTAAAGAGCATCTATGTAAGAGATGCTGTGGTTTGTTACAGTTTCACAAGCAGAGTTCAACTAGATATAGTCCGTATGAGTAGGAAATACAGTTCTTTTTTTATGGACATGCTAATATTTGTTGCTGTTTTGGAGACGCTGGACAGAAGAGGCTGCTTCTTGCGTTAAAACAGAGTATGTTTCATGGATGAGAACACTGGTCTGAATTTCCATTCACAAACGGAGTTAAACCAAAGTCTCTGTGTCTTCCTTCAAGCAAGAGTTCATTTCCTGAAAACCCAGTGATTTTTCGGCTTAAATGAATTTACACAATTCAAGAACCCAACAGGTTTTTCACTATAAAATAAAGAGCATCTATGTAAGAGATGCTGTGGTTTCTTACAGTTTTATAAGCAGAGTTCAACTAGATATGGTCAGTATTTGTAGGAAACACAGTTCTTTTTTTCTGGGCATGCTCATGTTTCTTGCTGTATTAGAGACTCTGGAAAGAAGAGCATGCTCTTTGCATTAAAACAGAGTGTGTTTCATGGATGAGAACACTGGTCTGAATTTCCCTTCACAAACGGAGTTAAACCAAAGGCTCTGTGTCTTCCTACAAGCAAGAGTTCATTTCCGGAAATACCGGTGATTTTTCGGCTAAAATGAATTTACACAGTTCATGCACCCAACACGATTTTCACTATAAACTAAAGAGCATCTATGTAAGAGATGCTGTGGTTTGTTACAGTTTCACAAGCAGAGTTTAACTAGATATGGTCCCTATGAGTAAGAAACACAGTTCGTTTTTTCTGGGCATGCTCATGTTTCTTGCTGTATTGTAGACGCTGGAAAGAAGAGCATGCTTCTTGCGTTAAAGCAGAGTATGTTTCATGGATGAGAGCACTGGTCTGAATTTGCCTTCACAAATGGAGTTAAACCAAAGTCTCTGTGTCTTCCTCCAAGCAAGAGTTCATTTCCTGAAAACCCAGTGATTTTTCGGCTAAAATTAATTTACACAATTCACGAACCCAACATGTTTTTCACTATAAACTAAAGAGCATCTAAGTAAGAGATGCTGTTGTTTGTTACAGTTTGATAAGCAGAGTTCAACTAGATATGGTCAGTATTCGTAGGAAACACAGTTCTTTTTTTCTGGGCATTCTCATGTTTCTTGCTGTTTTAGAGACTCTGGAAAGAAGAGCATGCTCTTTGCGTTAAAACAGAGTGTGTTTCATGGATGAGAACACTGGTCTGAATTTCCCTTCACAAACGGAGTTAAACCAAAGGCTCTGTGTCTTCCTAAAAGAAAGAGTTCATTTCCGGAAATCCCAGGGATTTTTCGGCTAAAACGAATTTACAAAGTTCACGCACCCAACATGATTTTCACTATAAACTAAAGAGCATCTATGTAAGAGATGCTGTGGTTTGTTACAATTTCACAAGCAGAGTTCAACTAGATATGTTCAGTAATCGTAGGAAACACAGTTCTTTTTTTCTGGGCATGCTCATGTTTCTTGTTGTATTAGAGAATCTGGAAAGAAGAGCATGCTCTTTGTGTTAAAACAGAGTGTGTTTCATGGATGAGAACATTGGTCTGAATTTCCCTTCACAAACGTAGTTAAACCAAAGGCTCTGTGTCTTCCTACAAGCAAGAGTTCATTTCCAGAAATGCCAGTGATTTTTCGGCTCAAATGAATTTACACAGTTCACGCACCCAACACGATTTTCATTATAAACTAAAGAGCATCTACGTAAGAGATGCTGTGGTTTGTTACAGGTTCACAAGTAGAGTTTAACTAGATATGGTCTGTATGAGTAAGAAACACAGTTCGTTTTTTTTGGGCATGCTCATGTTTCTTGCTGTATTGGAGATGCTGGAAAGAAGAGCATGCTTCTTGCGTTAAAATAGAGGGTGTTTCATGGATGAGAACACTGGTCTGAATTTCCCTTCACAAACGGAGTTAAACCAAAGGCTCTGTGTTTTCCTACAAGCAAGAATTCATTTCCGGAAATCCCAGTGATTTTTCGGCTCAAATGAATTTACCCAGTTCACGAACCCCACAAGTTTTTCACTATAAACTAAAGAGCATCTATGTAAGAGATGCTGTGGTTTGTTACAGTTTCACAAGCAGAGTTCAACTAGATATGGTCCGTATGATTAGGAAATACAGTTCTTTTTTTATGGACATGCTCATCTTTCTTGCTGTTTTGGAGACGCTGGACAGAAGAGGCTGCTTCTTGCGTTAAAACAGAGTATGTTTCATGGATGAGAACACTGGTCTGAATTTCCATTCACAAACGGAGTTAAACCAAAGTTTCTGTGTCTTCCTTCAAGCAAGAGTTCATTTCCTGAAAACCCAGTGATTTTTCGGCTAAAATGAATTTACACAATTCACGAACCCAACATGTTTTTCACTATAAACTAAAGAGCATCTATGTAAGAGATGCTGTGGTTTGTTACAGTTTGATAAGCAGAGTTCAACTAGATATGGTCAGTATTCATAGGAAACACAGTTCTTTTTTTCTGGGCATTCTCATGTTTCTTGCTGTACTAGAGACTCTGGAAAGAAGAGCATGCTCTTTGCGTTAAAACAGAGTGTGTTTCATGGATGAGAACACTGGTCTGAATTTCCCTTCACAAACGGAGTTAAACCAAAGGCTCTGGGTCTTCCTACAAGAAAGAGTTCATTTCCGGAAATCCCAGGGATTTTTCGGCTCAAATGAATTTACAAAGTTCACTCACCCAACACGATTTTCACAATAAACTAAAGAGCATCTATGTAAGAGATGCTGTGGTTTGTTACAGTTTCACACGCAGAGTTTAACTAGATATGGTCCGTATGAGTAGGAAACACAGTTCTGTTTTTCTGGACATGCTCATATTTCTTGCTGTATTGGAGATGCTGGAAAGAAGAGCAAGTTTCTTGCATTAAAACAGAGTATGTTTAATGGATGAGAACACTGGTCTGAATTTCCCTTCACAAACGGAGTTAAAGCAAAATCTCTGTGTCTTCCTACAAGCAAGAGTTCATTTCCGGAAATCCCAGTGATTTTTCGGCTCAAATGAATTTACACAGTTCACGAACCCAACACGATTTTCACTATAAACTAAAGAGCATCTACGTAAGATATGCTGTGGTTTGTTACAGTTTCACAAGTAGAGTTCAACTAGATATGGTCAGTATTCGTAGGAAACACAGTTCTTTTTTTCTGGGCATGCGCATCTTTCTTGCTGTATTAGAGACTCTGGAAAGAAGAGCATGCTCTTTGCGTTAAAACAGAGTGTTTTTCATGGATGAGAACACTGGTCTGAATTTCCTTTCACAAACGGAGTTAAACCAAAGGCTCTGTGTCTTCCTACAAGCAAGAGTTCATTTCCGGAAATCCCGGTGATTTTTCGGCTAAAATGAATTTACACAGTTCACGCACCCAACACGATTTTCACTATAAACTAAAGAGCATCTAGGTAAGAGATGCTGTGGTTTGTTACAGTTTCACAAGCAGAGTTTAACTAGATATGGTCCGTATGAGTAAGAAACACAGTTCATTTTTTCTGGGCATGCTCATGTTTCTTGCTGTATTGGAGACGCTGGAAATAAGAGCATGCTTCTTGCGTTAAAAGAGAGTATGTTTCAGGGATGAGAGCACTGGTCTGAATTTGCCTTCACAAACGGAGTTAAACCAAAGGCTCTTTGTCTTCCTACAAGCAAGAGTTCATTTCCGGAAATCCCAGTGATTTTGCGGCTCAAATGAAGTTACCCAGTTCACGAACCCAACACGATTTTCAGTATAAACTAAAGAGCATCTATGTAAGAGATGCTGTGGTTTGTTACAGTTTCACAAGCAGAGTTCAACTAGATATGGTCCGTATGAGTAAGAAACGCAGTTCGTTTTTTCTGGGCATGCTCATGTTTCTTGCTGTATTGTAGACGCTGGAAAGAAGAGCATGCTTCTTGCGTTAAAACAGAGTATGTTTCATGGATGAGAGCACTGGTCTGAATTTGCCTTCACAAACGGAGTTAAAGCAAAGGCTCTGTGTCTTCCTACAAGCAAGAGTTCATTTCCAGAAATGCCAGTGATTTTTCGGCTCAAATGAATTTACACAGTTCACGCACCCAACACGATTTTCAGTATAAAATAAAGAGCATCTACGTAAGAGATGCTGTGGTTTGTTACAGTTTCACAAGTAGAGTTCAACTAGATATGGTCAGTATTCGTAGGAAACACAGTTCTTTTTTTCTGGGCATGCTCATCTTTCTTGCTGTATTAGAGATTCTGGAAAGAAGAGCATGCTCTTTGCGTTAAAACAGAGTGTGTTTCATGGATGAGAACACTGGTCTGAATTTCCCTTCACAAACGGAGTTAAACCAAAGGCTCTGTGTCTTCCTACAAGCAAGAGTTCATTTCCGGAAATCCCAGTGATTTTTCGGCTCAAATGAATTTACACAGTTCATGCACCCAACACGATTTTCACCATAATCTAAAGAGCATCTATGTAAGAGATGCTGTGGTTTGTTACAGGTTCACAAGTAGAGTTTATCTACATATGGTCTGTATGAGTAAGAAACACAGTTCGTTTTTTCTGGGCATGCTCATGTTTATTGCTGTATTGGAGATGCTGGAAAGAAGAGGATACTTCTTGCGTTAAAACAGAGTATGTTTCATGGATGAGAACACTGGTCTGAATTTCCATTCACAAACGGAGTTAAACCAAAGTTTCTGTGTCTTCCTTCAAGCAAGAGTTCATTTCCTGAAAACCCAGTGATTTTTCGGCTAAAATGAATTTACACAATTCAAGAACCCAACATGTTTTTCACTATAAACTAAAGAGCATCTATGTAAGAGATGCTGTGGTTTGTTACAGTTTGATAAGCAGAGTTCAACTAGATATGGTCAGTATTCATAGGAAACACAGTTCTTTTTTTCTGGGCATTCTCATGTTTCTTGCTGTACTAGAGACTCTGGAAAGAAGAGCATGCTCTTTGTGTTAAAACAGAGTGTGTTTCATGGATGAGAACACTGGTCTGAATTTCCCTTCACAAACGGAGTTAAACCAAAGGCTCTGTGTCTTCCTACAAGAAAGAGTTCATTTCCGGAAATCCCAGGGATTTTTCGGCTCAAATGAATTTACAAAGTTCACTCACCCAACACGATTTTCACTATAAACTAAAGAGCATCTATGTAAGAGATGCTGTGGTTTGTTACAGTTTCACACGCAGAGTTTAACTAGATATGGTCCGTATGAGTAGGAAACACAGTTCTGTTTTTCTGGACATGCTCATATTTCTTGCTGTATTGGAGATGCTGGAAAGAAGAGCATGTTTCTTGCATTAAAACAGAGTATGTTTAATGGATGAGAACACTGGTCTGAATTTCCCTTCACAAACGGAGTTAAAGCAAAATCTCTGTGTCTTCCTACAAGCAAGAGTTCATTTCCGGAAATCCCAGTGATTTTTCGGCTCAAATGAATTTACACAGTTCACGAACCCAACACGATTTTCACTATAAACTAAAGAGCATCTACGTAAGAGATGCTGTGGTTTGTTACAGTTTCACAAGTAGAGTTCAACTAGATATGGTCAGTATTCGTAGGAAACACAGTTCTTTTTTTCTGGGCATGCTCATCTTTCTTGCTGTATTAGAGACTCTGGAAAGAAGAGCATGCTCTTTGCGTTAAAACAGAGTGTGTTTCATGGATGAGAACACTGGTCTGAATTTCCCTTCACAAACGGAGTTAAACCAAAGGCTCTGTGTCTTCCTACAAGCAAGAGTTCATTTCCGGAAATCCCGGTGATTTTTCGGCTAAAATGAATTTACACAGTTCACGCACCCAACACGATTTTCACTATAAACTAAAGAGCATCTAGGTAAGAGATGCTGTGGTTTGTTACAGTTTCACAAGCAGAGTTTAACTAGATATGGTCCGTATGAGTAAGAAACACAGTTCATTTTTTCTGGGCATGCTCATGTTTCTTGCTGTATTGGAGACGCTGGAAATAAGAGCATGCTTCTTGCGTTAAAAGAGAGTATGTTTCATGGATGAGAGCACTGGTCTGAATTTGGCTTCACAAACGGAGTTAAACCAAAGGCTCTTTGTCTTCCTACAAGCAAGAGTTCATTTCCGGAAATCCCAGTGATTTTGCGGCTCAAATGAAGTTACCCAGTTCACGAACCCAACACGATTTTCAGTATAAACTAAAGAGCATCTATGTAAGAGATGCTGTGGTTTGTTACAGTTTCACTAGCAGAGTTCAACTAGATATGGTCCGTATGAGTAGGAAATACAGTTCTTTTTTTATGGACATGCTCATATTTCTTGCTGTATTGCAACTCTGGACAGAAGCGGATGCTTCTTGCGATAAAACAGAGGATGTTTCATGGATGAGATCACTGGTCTGAATTTCCCTTCACAAACGGAAGTAAACCAAAGTCTCTGTGTCTTCCTTCAAGCAAGAGTTCATTTCCTGAAAACCCAGTGATTTTTTTCGGCTAAAATGAATTTACACAATTCACGAACCCAACACGTTTCTCACTATAAACTAAAGAGCATCTATGTAAGAGATGCTGTGGTTTGTTACATTTTCATAAGCAGAGTTCAACTAGATATGGTCAGTATTCGTAGGAAACACAGTTCTTTTTTTCTGGGCATGCTCATGTTTCTTGCTGTATTAGAGACTCTGGAAAGAAGAGCATGCTCTTTGCGTTAAAACAGAGTGTGTTTCATGGATGAGAACACTGGTCTGAATTTCCCTTCACAAACGGAGTTAAACCAAAGGCTCTGTGTCTTCCTACAAGCAAGAGTTCATTTCCGGAAATCCCGGTGATTTTTCGGCTAAAATGAATTTACACAGTTCACGCACCCAACACGATTTTCAGTATAAACTAAAGAGCATCTATGTAAGAGATGCTGTGGTTTGTTACAGTTTCACAAGCAGAGTTCAACTAGATATGGTGCTTATGAGTAAGAAACACAGTTCGTTTTTTCTGGGCATGCTCATGTTTCTTCCTGTATTGGAGATGCTGGAAAGAAGAGCATGCTTCTTGCGTTAAAACAGAGTATGTTTCATGTATCAGAACACTGGTCTGAATTTCCCTTCACAAACGGAGTTAAACCAAAGGCTCTTTGTCTTCCTACAAGCAAGAGTTCATTTCCGGAAATCCCAGTGATTTTGCGGCTCAAATGAAGTTACCCAGTTCACGAACCCAACACGATTTTCAGTATAAACTAAAGAGCATCTATGTAAGAGATGCTGTGGTTTGTTACAGTTTCACAAGCAGAGTTCAACTGGATATGGTCCGTATGAGTAGGAAATACAGTTCTTTTTTTATGGACATGCTCATATTTCTTGCTGTATTGCAACTCTGGACAGAAGCGGATGCTTCTTGCGATAAAACAGAGGATGTTTCATGGATGAGATCACTGGTCTGAATTTCCCTTCACAAACGGAGTTAAACCAAAGTCTCTGTGTCTTCCTTCAAGCAAGAGTTCATTTCCTGAAAACCCAGTGATTTTTCGGCTAAAATGAATTTACACAATTCACGAACCCAACACGTTTCTCACTATAAACTAACGAGCATCTATGTAAGAGATGCTGTGGTTTGTTACATTTTCATAAGCAGAGTTCAACTAGATATGGTCAGTATTCATAGAGACACAGTTCTTTTTTTCTGGGCATGCTCATGTTTCTTGCTGTATTAGAGACTCTGGAAAGAAGAGCATGCTCTTTGCGTGAAAACAGAGTGTGTTTCATGGATGAGAACACTGGTCTGAATTTCCCTTCACAAACGGAGTTAAACCAAAGGCTCTGTGTCTTCCTACAAGCAAGAGTTCATTTCCGGAAATCCCAGTGATTTTTCGGCTCAAATGAATTTAAACAGTTCACGCACCCAACACGATTTTCACCATAATCTAAAGAGCATCTATGTAAGAGATGCTGTGGTTTGTTACAGTTTCACAAGCAGAGTTCAACTAGATATGGTCAGTATTATTAGGAAACACAGTTCTTTTTTTCTGGGCATGCTCATGTTTCTTGCTGTTTTAGAGACTCTGGAAAGAAGAGCATGCTCTTTGCTTTAAAACAGAGTGTGTTTCATGGATGAGAATATTGGTCTGAATTTCCCTTCACAAACGGAGTTAAACCAAAGTCTCTGTGTCTTCCTTCAAGCAAGAGTTCATTTCCAGAAATGCCAGTGATTTTTCGGCTCAAATGAATTTACACAGTTCACGCACCCAACACGATTTTCACTACAAAATAAAGAGCATCTACGTAAGAGATGCTGTGGTTTGTTACAGGTTCACAAGTAGAGTTTAACTAGATATGGTCTGTATGAGTAAGAAACACAGTTCGTTTTTTCTGGGCATGCTCATGTTTGTTGCTGTATTGGAGATGCTGGAAAGAAGAGGATACTTCTTGCGTTAAAACAGAGGGTGTTTCATGGATGAGAACACTGGTCTGAATTTCGCTTCACAAATGGAGTTAAACCAAAGGCTCTGTGTCTTCCTACAAGCAAGAGTTCATTTCCGGAAATCCCAGTGATTTTTCGGTTCAAATGAATTTACCCCGTTCACGAACCCCACAAGTTTTTCACTATAAACTAAAGAGCATCTATGTAAGAGATGCTGTGGTTTGTTACAGTTTCACAAGCAGAGTTCAACTAGATATAGTCCGTATGAGTAGGAAATACAGTTCTTTTTTTATGGACATGCTAATATTTGTTGCTGTTTTGGAGACGCTGGACAGAAGAGGCTGCTTCTTGCGTTAAAACAGAGTATGTTTCATGGATGAGAACACTGGTCTGAATTTCCATTCACAAACGGAGTTAAACCAAAGTCTCTGTGTCTTCCTTCAAGCAAGAGTTCATTTCCTGAAAACCCAGTGATTTTTCGGCTTAAATGAATTTACACAATTCAAGAACCCAACAGGTTTTTCACTATAAAATAAAGAGCATCTATGTAAGAGATGCTGTGGTTTCTTACAGTTTTATAAGCAGAGTTCAACTAGATATGGTCAGTATTTGTAGGAAACACAGTTCTTTTTTTCTGGGCATGCTCATGTTTCTTGCTGTATTAGAGACTCTGGAAAGAAGAGCATGCTCTTTGCATTAAAACAGAATGTGTTTCATGGATGAGAACACTGGTCTGAATTTCCCTTCACAAACGGAGTTAAACCAAAGGCTCTGTGTCTTCCTACAAGCAAGAGTTCATTTCCGGAAATACCGGTGATTTTTCGGCTAAAATGAATTTACACAGTTCACGCACCCAACACGATTTTCACTATAAACTAAAGAGCATCTATGTAAGAGATGCTGTGGTTTGTTACAGTTTCACAAGCAGAGTTTAACTAGATATGGTCCCTATGAGTAAGAAACACAGTTCGTTTTTTCTGGGCATGCTCATGTTTCTTGCTGTATTGTAGACGCTGGAAAGAAGAGCATGCTTCTTGCGTTAAAGCAGAGTATGTTTCATGGATGAGAGCACTGGTCTGAATTTGCCTTCACAAACGGAGTTAAACCAAAGTCTCTGTGTCTTCCTCCAAGCAAGAGTTCATTTCCTGAAAACCCAGTGATTTTTCGGCTAAAATTAATTTACACAATTCACGAACCCAACATGTTTTTCACTATAAACTAAAGAGCATCTAAGTAAGAGATGCTGTTGTTTGTTACAGTTTGATAAGCAGAGTTCAACTAGATATGGTCAGTATTCGTAGGAAACACAGTTCTTTTTTTCTGGGCATTCTCATGTTTCTTGCTGTTTTAGAGACTCTGGAAAGAAGAGCATGCTCTTTGCGTTAAAACAGAGTGTGTTTCATGGATGAGAACACTGGTCTGAATTTCCCTTCACAAACGGAGTTAAACCAAAGGCTCTGTGTCTTCCTAAAAGAAAGAGTTCATTTCCGGAAATCCCAGGGATTTTTCGGCTAAAACGAATTTACAAAGTTCACGCACCCAACATGATTTTCACTATAAACTAAAGAGCATCTATGTAAGAGATGCTGTGGTTTGTTACAATTTCACAAGCAGAGTTCAACTAGATATGTTCAGTAATCGTAGGAAACACAGTTCTTTTTTTCTGGGCATGCTCATGTTTCTTGTTGTATTAGAGAATCTGGAAAGAAGAGCATGCTCTTTGTGTTAAAACAGAGTGTGTTTCATGGATGAGAACATTGGTCTGAATTTCCCTTCACAAACGTAGTTAAACCAAAGGCTCTGTGTCTTCCTACAAGCAAGAGTTCATTTCCAGAAATGCCAGTGATTTTTCGGCTCAAATGAATTTACACAGTTCACGCACCCAACACGATTTTCACTATAAACTAAAGAGCATCTACGTAAGAGATGCTGTGGTTTGTTACAGGTTCACAAGTAGAGTTTAACTAGATATGGTCTGTATGAGTAAGAAACACAGTTCGTTTTTTTTGGGCATGCTCATGTTTCTTGCTGTATTGGAGATGCTGGAAAGAAGAGCATGCTTCTTGCGTTAAAATAGAGGGTGTTTCATGGATGAGAACACTGGTCTGAATTTCCCTTCACAAACGGAGTTAAACCAAAGGCTCTGTGTTTTCCTACAAGCAAGAATTCATTTCCGGAAATCCCAGTGATTTTTCGGCTCAAATGAATTTACCCAGTTCACGAACCCCACAAGTTTTTCACTATAAACTAAAGAGCATCTATGTAAGAGATGCTGTGGTTTGTTACAGTTTCACAAGCAGAGTTCAACTAGATATGGTCCGTATGATTAGGAAATACAGTTCTTTTTTTATGGACATGCTCATCTTTCTTGCTGTTTTGGAGACGCTGGACAGAAGAGGCTGCTTCTTGCGTTAAAACAGAGTATGTTTCATGGATGAGAACACTGGTCTGAATTTCCATTCACAAACGGAGTTAAACCAAAGTTTCTGTGTCTTCCTTCAAGCAAGAGTTCATTTCCTGAAAACCCAGTGATTTTTCGGCTAAAATGAATTTACACAATTCACGAACCCAACATGTTTTTCACTATAAACTAAAGAGCATCTATGTAAGAGATGCTGTGGTTTGTTACAGTTTGATAAGCAGAGTTCAACTAGATATGGTCAGTATTCATAGGAAACACAGTTCTTTTTTTCTGGGCATTCTCATGTTTCTTGCTGTACTAGAGACTCTGGAAAGAAGAGCATGCTCTTTGCGTTAAAACAGAGTGTGTTTCATGGATGAGAACACTGGTCTGAATTTCCCTTCACAAACGGAGTTAAACCAAAGGCTCTGGGTCTTCCTACAAGCAAGAGTTCATTTCCGGAAATCCCAGTGATTTTTCGGCTCAAATGAATTTACACAGTTCACGAACCCAACACGATTTTCACTATAAACTAAAGAGCATCTACGTAAGATATGCTGTGGTTTGTTACAGTTTCACAAGTAGAGTTCAACTAGATATGGTCAGTATTCGTAGGAAACACAGTTCTTTTTTTCTGGGCATGCGCATCTTTCTTGCTGTATTAGAGACTCTGGAAAGAAGAGCATGCTCTTTGCGTTAAAACAGAGTGTTTTTCATGGATGAGAACACTGGTCTGAATTTCCCTTCACAAACGGAGTTAAACCAAAGGCTCTGTGTCTTCCTACAAGCAAGAGTTCATTTCCGGAAATCCCGGTGATTTTTCGGCTAAAATGAATTTACACAGTTCACGCACCCAACACGATTTTCACTATAAACTAAAGAGCATCTAGGTAAGAGATGCTGTGGTTTGTTACAGTTTCACAAGCAGAGTTTAACTAGATATGGTCCGTATGAGTAAGAAACACAGTTCATTTTTTCTGGGCATGCTCATGTTTCTTGCTGTATTGGAGACGCTGGAAATAAGAGCATGCTTCTCGCGTTAAAAGAGAGTATGTTTCATGGATGAGAGCACTGGTCTGAATTTGCCTTCACAAACGGAGTTAAACCAAAGGCTCTTTGTCTTCCTACAAGCAAGAGTTCATTTCCGGAAATCCCAGTGATTTTGCAGCTCAAATGAAGTTACCCAGTTCACGAACCCAACACGATTTTCAGTATAAACTAAAGAGCATCTATGTAAGAGATGCTGTGGTTTGTTACAGTTTCACAAGCAGAGTTCAACTAGATATGGTCCGTATGAGTAAGAAACGCAGTTCGTTTTTTCTGGGCATGCTCATGTTTCTTGCTGTATTGTAGACGCTGGAAAGAAGAGCATGCTTCTTGCGTTAAAACAGAGTATGTTTCATGGATGAGAGCACTGGTCTGAATTTGCCTTCACAAACGGAGTTAAAGCAAAGGCTCTGTGTCTTCCTACAAGCAAGAGTTCATTTCCAGAAATGCCAGTGATTTTTCGGCTCAAATGAATTTACACAGTTCACGCACCCAACACGATTTTCAGTATAAAATAAAGAGCATCTACGTAAGAGATGCTGTGGTTTGTTACAGTTTCACAAGTAGAGTTCAACTAGATATGGTCAGTATTCGTAGGAAACACAGTTCTTTTTTTCTGGGCATGCTCATCTTTCTTGCTGTATTAGAGATTCTGGAAAGAAGAGCATGCTCTTTGCGTTAAAACAGAGTGTGTTTCATGGATGAGAACACTGGTCTGAATTTCCCTTCACAAACGGAGTTAAACCAAAGGCTCTGTGTCTTCCTACAAGCAAGAGTTCATTTCCGGAAATCCCGGTGATTTTTCGGCTAAAATGAATTTACACAGTTCACGCACCCAACACGATTTTCAGTATAAACTAAAGAGCATCTATGTAAGAGATGCTGTGGTTTGTTCCAGTTTCACAAGCAGAGTTTAACTAGATATGGTCCGTATGAGTAAGAAACACAGTTCATTTTTTCTGGGCATGCTCATGTTTCTTTTTGTATTGGAGACGCTGCAAAGAAGAGCATGCTTCTTCCGTTAAAAGAGAGTATGTTTCATGGATGAGAGCACTGGTCTGAATTTGCCTTCACAAACGGAGTTAAACCAAAGTCTCTGTGTCTTCCTTCAAGCAAGAGTTCATTTCCTGAAAACCCAGTGATTTTTCGGCTAAAATGAATTTACACAAATCACGAACCCAACATGTTTTTCACTATAAACTAAAGAGCATCTATGTAAGAGATGCTGTGGTTTGTTACAGTTTCACAAGCAGAGTTCAACTAGATATGGTCCTTATGAGTAAGAAACACAGTTCGTTTTTTCTGGGCATGCTCATGTTTCTTCCTGTATTGGAGATGCTGGAAAGAAGAGCATGCTTCTTGCGTTAAAACAGAGTATGTTTCATGGATCAGAACACTGGTCTGAATTTCCCTTCACAAACGGAGTTAAACCAAAGGCTCTTTGTCTTCCTACAAGCAAGAGTTCATTTCCGGAAATCCCAGTGATTTTGCGGCTCAAATGAAGTTACCCAGTTCACGAACCCAACACGATTTTCAGTATAAATTAAAGAGCATCTATGTAAGAGATGCTGTGGTTTGTTACAGTTTCACAAGCAGAGTTCAACTAGATATGGTCCGTATGAGTAGGAAATACAGTTCTTTTTTTATGGACATGCTCATATTTCTTGCTGTATTGCAACTCTGGACAGAAGCGGATGCTTCTTGCGATAAAACAGAGGATGTTTCATGGATGAGATCACTGGTCTGAATTTCCCTTCACAAACGGAGTTACACCAAAGTCTCTGTGTCTTCCTTCAAGCAAGAGTTCATTTCCTGAAAACCCAGTGATTTTTCGGCTAAAATGAATTTACACAATTCACGAACCCAACACGTTTCTCACTATAAACTAAAGAGCATCTATGTAAGAGATGCTGTGGTTTGTTACATTTTCATAAGCAGAGTTCAACTAGATATGGTCAGTATTTGTAGAGACACAGTTCTTTTTTTCTGGGCATGCTCATGTTTCTTGCTGTATTAGAGACTCTGGAAAGAAGAGCATGCTCTTTGCGTGAAAACAGAGTGTGTTTCATGGATGAGAACACTGGTCTGAATTTCCCTTCACAAACGGAGTTAAACCAAAGGCTCTGTGTCTTCCTACAAGCAAGAGTTCATTTCCAGAAATGCCATTGATTTTTCGGCTAAAATGAATTTACACAGTTCACGCACCCAACACGATTTTCACTATAAACTAAAGAGCATCTATGTAAGAAATGCTGTGGTTTGTTACAGTTTCACAAGCAGAGTTTAACTAGATATGGTCCGTATGAGTAAGAAACACAGTTCGTTTTTTCTGGGCATGCTCATGTTTCTTGCTGTATTGTAGACGCTGGAAAGAAGAGCATGCTTCTTGCGTTAAAACAGAGTATGTTTCATGGATGAGAGCACTGGTCTGAATTTGCCTTCACAAACGGAGTTAAACCAAAGTCTCTGTGTCTTCCTTCAAGCAAGAGTTCATTTCCTGAAAACCCAGTGATTTTTCGGCTAAAATTAATTTACACAATTCACGAACCCAACACGTTTCTCACTATAAACTAAAGAGCATCTATGTAAGAGATGCTGTGGTTTGTTACAGTTTCATAAGCAGAGTTCAACTAGATATGGTCAGTATTCGTAGGAAACACAGTTCTTTTTTTCTGGGCATGCTCATGTTTCTTGCTGTTTTAGAGACACTGGAAAGAAGAGCATGCTCTTTGCGTTAAAACAGAGTGTGTTTCATGGATGAGAACATTGGTCTGAATTTCCCTTCACAAACGTAGTTAAACCAAAGGCTCTGTGTCTTCCTACAAGCAAGAGTTCATTTCCAGAAATGCCAGTGATGTTTCGGCTCAAATGAATTTACACAGTTCACGCACCCAACACGATTTTCACTATAAACTAAAGAGCATCTACGTAAGAGATGCTGTGGTTTGTTACAGGTTCACAAGTAGAGTTTAACTAGATATGGTCTGTATGAGTAAGAAACACAGTTCGTTTTTTTTGGGCATGCTCATGTTTCTTGCTGTATTGGAGATGCTGGAAAGAAGAGCATGCTTCTTGCGTTAAAATAGAGGGTGTTTCATGGATGAGAACACTGGTCTGAATTTCCCTTCACAAACGGAGTTAAACCAAAGGCTCTGTGTTTTCCTACAAGCAAGAATTCATTTCCGGAAATCCCAGTGATTTTTCGGCTCAAATGAATTTACCCAGTTCACGAACCCCACAAGTTTTTCACTATAAACTAAAGAGCATCTATGTAAGAGATGCTGTGGTTTGTTACAGTTTCACAAGCAGAGTTCAACTAGATATGGTCCGTATGATTAGGAAATACAGTTCTTTTTTTATGGACATGCTCATCTTTCTTGCTGTTTTGGAGACGCTGGACAGAAGAGGCTGCTTCTTGCGTTAAAACAGAGTATGTTTCATGGATGAGAACACTGGTCTGAATTTCCATTCACAAACGGAGTTAAACCAAAGTTTCTGTGTCTTCCTTCAAGCAAGAGTTCATTTCCTGAAAACCCAGTGATTTTTCGGCTAAAATGAATTTACACAATTCACGAACCCAACATGTTTTTCACTATAAACTAAAGAGCATCTATGTAAGAGATGCTGTGGTTTGTTACAGTTTGATAAGCAGAGTTCAACTAGATATGGTCAGTATTCATAGGAAACACAGTTCTTTTTTTCTGGGCATTCTCATGTTTCTTGCTGTACTAGAGACTCTGGAAAGAAGAGCATGCTCTTTGCGTTAAAACAGAGTGTGTTTCATGGATGAGAACACTGGTCTGAATTTCCCTTCACAAACGGAGTTAAACCAAAGGCTCTGGGTCTTCCTACAAGCAAGAGTTCATTTCCGGAAATCCCAGTGATTTTTCGGCTCAAATGAATTTACACAGTTCACGAACCCAACACGATTTTCACTATAAACTAAAGAGCATCTACGTAAGATATGCTGTGGTTTGTTACAGTTTCACAAGTAGAGTTCAACTAGATATGGTCAGTATTCGTAGGAAACACAGTTCTTTTTTTCTGGGCATGCGCATCTTTCTTGCTGTATTAGAGACTCTGGAAAGAAGAGCATGCTCTTTGCGTTAAAACAGAGTGTTTTTCATGGATGAGAACACTGGTCTGAATTTCCCTTCACAAACGGAGTTAAACCAAAGGCTCTGTGTCTTCCTACAAGCAAGAGTTCATTTCCGGAAATCCCGGTGATTTTTCGGCTAAAATGAATTTACACAGTTCACGCACCCAACACGATTTTCACTATAAACTAAAGAGCATCTAGGTAAGAGATGCTGTGGTTTGTTACAGTTTCACAAGCAGAGTTTAACTAGATATGGTCCGTATGAGTAAGAAACACAGTTCATTTTTTCTGGGCATGCTCATGTTTCTTGCTGTATTGGAGACGCTGGAAATAAGAGCATGCTTCTCGCGTTAAAAGAGAGTATGTTTCATGGATGAGAGCACTGGTCTGAATTTGCCTTCACAAACGGAGTTAAACCAAAGGCTCTTTGTCTTCCTACAAGCAAGAGTTCATTTCCGGAAATCCCAGTGATTTTGCAGCTCAAATGAAGTTACCCAGTTCACGAACCCAACACGATTTTCAGTATAAACTAAAGAGCATCTATGTAAGAGATGCTGTGGTTTGTTACAGTTTCACAAGCAGAGTTCAACTAGATATGGTCCGTATGAGTAAGAAACGCAGTTCGTTTTTTCTGGGCATGCTCATGTTTCTTGCTGTATTGTAGACGCTGGAAAGAAGAGCATGCTTCTTGCGTTAAAACAGAGTATGTTTCATGGATGAGAGCACTGGTCTGAATTTGCCTTCACAAACGGAGTTAAAGCAAAGGCTCTGTGTCTTCCTACAAGCAAGAGTTCATTTCCAGAAATGCCAGTGATTTTTCGGCTCAAATGAATTTACACAGTTCACGCACCCAACACGATTTTCAGTATAAAATAAAGAGCATCTACGTAAGAGATGCTGTGGTTTGTTACAGTTTCACAAGTAGAGTTCAACTAGATATGGTCAGTATTCGTAGGAAACACAGTTCTTTTTTTCTGGGCATGCTCATCTTTCTTGCTGTATTAGAGATTCTGGAAAGAAGAGCATGCTCTTTGCGTTAAAACAGAGTGTGTTTCATGGATGAGAACACTGGTCTGAATTTCCCTTCACAAACGGAGTTAAACCAAAGGCTCTGTGTCTTCCTACAAGCAAGAGTTCATTTCCGGAAATCCCGGTGATTTTTCGGCTAAAATGAATTTACACAGTTCACGCACCCAACACGATTTTCAGTATAAACTAAAGAGCATCTATGTAAGAGATGCTGTGGTTTGTTCCAGTTTCACAAGCAGAGTTTAACTAGATATGGTCCGTATGAGTAAGAAACACAGTTCATTTTTTCTGGGCATGCTCATGTTTCTTTTTGTATTGGAGACGCTGCAAAGAAGAGCATGCTTCTTCCGTTAAAAGAGAGTATGTTTCATGGATGAGAGCACTGGTCTGAATTTGCCTTCACAAACGGAGTTAAACCAAAGTCTCTGTGTCTTCCTTCAAGCAAGAGTTCATTTCCTGAAAACCCAGTGATTTTTCGGCTAAAATGAATTTACACAAATCACGAACCCAACATGTTTTTCACTATAAACTAAAGAGCATCTATGTAAGAGATGCTGTGGTTTGTTACAGTTTCACAAGCAGAGTTCAACTAGATATGGTCCTTATGAGTAAGAAACACAGTTCGTTTTTTCTGGGCATGCTCATGTTTCTTCCTGTATTGGAGATGCTGGAAAGAAGAGCATGCTTCTTGCGTTAAAACAGAGTATGTTTCATGGATCAGAACACTGGTCTGAATTTCCCTTCACAAACGGAGTTAAACCAAAGGCTCTTTGTCTTCCTACAAGCAAGAGTTCATTTCCGGAAATCCCAGTGATTTTGCGGCTCAAATGAAGTTACCCAGTTCACGAACCCAACACGATTTTCAGTATAAATTAAAGAGCATCTATGTAAGAGATGCTGTGGTTTGTTACAGTTTCACAAGCAGAGTTCAACTAGATATGGTCCGTATGAGTAGGAAATACAGTTCTTTTTTTATGGACATGCTCATATTTCTTGCTGTATTGCAACTCTGGACAGAAGCGGATGCTTCTTGCGATAAAACAGAGGATGTTTCATGGATGAGATCACTGGTCTGAATTTCCCTTCACAAACGGAGTTACACCAAAGTCTCTGTGTCTTCCTTCAAGCAAGAGTTCATTTCCTGAAAACCCAGTGATTTTTCGGCTAAAATGAATTTACACAATTCACGAACCCAACACGTTTCTCACTATAAACTAAAGAGCATCTATGTAAGAGATGCTGTGGTTTGTTACATTTTCATAAGCAGAGTTCAACTAGATATGGTCAGTATTTGTAGAGACACAGTTCTTTTTTTCTGGGCATGCTCATGTTTCTTGCTGTATTAGAGACTCTGGAAAGAAGAGCATGCTCTTTGCGTGAAAACAGAGTGTGTTTCATGGATGAGAACACTGGTCTGAATTTCCCTTCACAAACGGAGTTAAACCAAAGGCTCTGTGTCTTCCTACAAGCAAGAGTTCATTTCCAGAAATGCCATTGATTTTTCGGCTAAAATGAATTTACACAGTTCACGCACCCAACACGATTTTCACTATAAACTAAAGAGCATCTATGTAAGAAATGCTGTGGTTTGTTACAGTTTCACAAGCAGAGTTTAACTAGATATGGTCCGTATGAGTAAGAAACACAGTTCGTTTTTTCTGGGCATGCTCATGTTTCTTGCTGTATTGTAGACGCTGGAAAGAAGAGCATGCTTCTTGCGTTAAAACAGAGTATGTTTCATGGATGAGAGCACTGGTCTGAATTTGCCTTCACAAACGGAGTTAAACCAAAGTCTCTGTGTCTTCCTTCAAGCAAGAGTTCATTTCCTGAAAACCCAGTGATTTTTCGGCTAAAATTAATTTACACAATTCACGAACCCAACACGTTTCTCACTATAAACTAAAGAGCATCTATGTAAGAGATGCTGTGGTTTGTTACAGTTTCATAAGCAGAGTTCAACTAGATATGGTCAGTATTCGTAGGAAACACAGTTCTTTTTTTCTGGGCATGCTCATGTTTCTTGCTGTTTTAGAGACACTGGAAAGAAGAGCATGCTCTTTGCGTTAAAACAGAGTGTGTTTCATGGATGAGAACATTGGTCTGAATTTCCCTTCACAAACGTAGTTAAACCAAAGGCTCTGTGTCTTCCTACAAGCAAGAGTTCATTTCCAGAAATGCCAGTGATGTTTCGGCTCAAATGAATTTACACAGTTCACGCACCCAACACGATTTTCACTATAAACTAAAGAGCATCTACGTAAGAGATGCTGTGGTTTGTTACAGGTTCACAAGTAGAGTTTAACTAGATATGGTCTGTATGAGTAAGAAAAACAGTTCGTTTTTTTTGGGCATGCTCATGTTTCTTGCTGTATTGGAGATGCTGGAAAGAAAAGCATGCTTCTTGCGTTAAAATAGAGGGTGTTTCATGGATGAGAACACTGGTCTGAATTTCCCTTCACAAACGGAGTTAAACCAAAGGCTCTGTGTTTTCCTACAAGCAAGAATTCATTTCCGGAAATCCCAGTGATTTTTCGGCTCAAATGAATTTACCCAGTTCACGAACCCCACAAGTTTTTCACTATAAACTAAAGAGCATCTATGTAAGAGATGCTGTGGTTTGTTACAGTTTCACAAGCAGAGTTCAACTAGATATGGTCCGTATGAGTAGGAAATACAGTTCTTTTTTTATGGACATGCTCATATTTCTTGCTGTATTGCAACTCTGGACAGAAGCGGATGCTTCTTGCGTTAAAACAGAGGATGTTTCATGGATGAGATCACTGGTCTGAATTTCCCTTCACAAACGGAGTTAAACCAAAGTCTCTGTGTCTTCCTTCAAGCAAGAGTTCATTTCCTGAAAACCCAGTGATTTTTTTCGGCTAAAATGAATTTACACAATTCACGAACCCAACACGTTTCTCACTATAAACTAAAGAGAATCTATGTAAGAGATGCTGTGGTTTGTTACATTTTCATAAGCAGAGTTCAACTAGATATGGTCAGTATTCGTAGGAAACACAGTTCTTTTTTTCTGGGCATGCTCATGTTTATTGCTGTATTAGAGACTCTGGAAAGAAGAGCATGCTCTTTGCGTTAAAACAGAGTGTGTTTCATGGATGAGAACACTGGTCTGTATTTCCCTTCACAAACGGAGTTAAACCAAAGGCTCTGTGTCTTCCTACAAGCAAGAGTTCATTTCCGGAAATCCCGGTGATTTTTCGGCTAAAATGAATTTACACAGTTCACGCACCCAACACAATTTTCACTATAAACTAAAGAGCATCTATGTAAGAGATGCTGTGGTTTGTTACAGTTTCACAAGCAGAGTTTATCTAGATATGGTCCGTATGAGTAAGAAACGCAGTTCGTTTTTTCTGGGCATGCTCATGTTTCTTGCTGTATTGTAGACGCTGGAAAGAAGAGCATGCTTCTTGCGTTAAAACAGAGTATGTTTCATGGATGAGAGCACTGGTCTGAATTTGCCTTCACAAACGGAGTTAAACCAAAGTCTCTGTGTCTTCCTTCAAGCAAGAGTTCATTTCCTGAAAACCCAGTGATTTTTCGGCTAAAATGAATTTACACAAATCACGAACCCAACATGTTTTTCACTATAAACTAAAGAGCATCTATGTAAGAGATGCTGTGGTTTGTTACAGTTTCACAAGCAGAGTTCAACTAGATATGGTCCTTATGAGTAAGAAACACAGTTCGTTTTTTCTGGGCATGCTCATGTTTCTTCCTTTATTGGAGATGCTGGAAAGAAGAGCATGCTTCTTGCGTTAAAACAGAGTATGTTTCATGGATCAGAACACTGGTCTGAATTTCCCTTCACAAACGGAGTTAAACCAAAGGCTCTTTGTCTTCCTACAAGCAAGAGTTCATTTCCGGAAATCCCACTGATTTTGCGGCTCAAATGAAGTTACCCAGTTCACGAACCCAACACGATTTTCAGTATAAATTAAAGAGCATCTATGTAAGAGATGCTGTGGTTTGTTACAGTTTCACAAGCAGAGTTCAACTAGATATGGTCCGTATGAGTAGGAAATACAGTTCTTTTTTAATGGACATGCTCATATTTCTTGCTGTATTGCAACTCTGGACAGAAGCGGATGCTTCTTGCGATAAAACAGAGGATGTTTCATGGATGAGATCACTGGTCTGAATTTCCCTTCACAAACGTAGTTAAACCAAAGTCTCTGTGTCTTCCTTCAAGCAAGAGTTCATTTCCTGAAAACCCAGTGATTTTTCGGCTAAAATGAATTTACACAATTCACGAACCCAACACGTTTCTCACTATAAACTAAAGAGCATCTATGTAAGAGATGCTGTGGTTTGTTACATTTTCATAAGCAGAGTTCAACTAGATATGGTCAGTATTTGTAGAGACACAGTTCTTTTTTTCTGGGCATGCTCATGTTTCTTGCTGTATTAGAGACTCTGGAAAGAAGAGCATGCTCTTTGCGTGAAAACAGAGTGTGTTTCATGGATGAGAACACTGGTCTGAATTTCCCTTCACAAACGGAGTTAAACCAAAGGCTCTGTGTCTTCCTACAAGCAAGAGTTCATTTCCAGAAATGCCATTGATTTTTCGGCTCAAATGAATTTACACAGTTCACGCACCCAACACGATTTTCACTATAAACTAAAGAGCATCTATGTAAGAGATGCTGTGGTTTGTTACAGTTTCACAAGTAGAGTTTAACTAGATATGGTCTGTATGAGTAAGAAACACAGTACGTTTTTTCTGGGCATGCTCATATTTCTTGCTGTGTTGGAGATGCTGGAAAGAAGAGGATGCTTCTTGCGTTAAAACAGAGGATGGTTCATGGATGAGAACACTGGTCTGAATTTCCCTTCACAAACGGAGTTAAACAAAAGGCTCTGTGTCTTCCTACATGCAAGAGTTCATTTCCGGAAATCCCGGTGATTTTTCGGCTAAAATGAATTTACACAGTTCACGCACCCAACACGATTTTCACTATAAACTAAAGAGCATCTATGTAAGAAATGCTGTGGTTTGTTACAGTTTCACAAGCAGAGTTTAACTAGATATGGTCCGTATGAGTAAGAAACAGAGTTCGTTTTTTCTGGGCATGCTCATGTTTCTTGCTGTATTGTAGACGCTGGAAAGAAGAGCATGCTTCTTGCGTTAAAACAGAGTATGTTTCATGGATGAGAGCACTGGTCTGAATTTGCCTTCACAAACGGAGTTAAACCAAAGTCTCTGTGTCTTCCTTCAAGCAAGAGTTCATTTCCTGAAAACCCAGTGATTTTTCGGCTAAAATTAATTTACACAATTCACGAACCCAACATGTTTTTCACTATAAACTAAAGAGCATCTATGTAAGAGATGCTGTGGTTTGTTACAGTTTCATAAGCAGAGTTCAACTAGATATGGTCAGTATTCGTAGGAAACACAGTTCTTTTTTTCTGGGCATGCTCATGTTTCTTGCTGTTTTAGAGACACTGGAAAGAAGAGCATGCTCTTTGCGTTAAAACAGAGTGTGTTTCATGGATGAGAACATTGGTCTGAATTTCCCTTCACAAACGTAGTTAAACCAAAGGCTCTGTGTCTTCCTACAAGCAAGAGTTCATTTCCAGAAATGCCAGTGATGTTTCGGCTCAAATGAATTTACACAGTTCACGCACCCAACACGATTTTCACTATAAACTAAAGAGCATCTACGTAAGAGATGCTGTGGTTTGTTACAGGTTCACAAGTAGAGTTTAACTAGATATGGTCTGTATGAGTAAGAAACACAGTTCGTTTTTTTTGGGCATGCTCATGTTTCTTGCTGTATTGGAGATGCTGGAAAGAAGAGCATGCTTCTTGCGTTAAAATAGAGGGTGTTTCATGGATGAGAACACTGGTCTGAATTTCCCTTCACAAACGGAGTTAAACCAAAGGCTCTGTGTTTTCCTACAAGCAAGAATTCATTTCCGGAAATCCCAGTGATTTTTCGGCTCAAATGAATTTACCCAGTTCACGAACCCCACAAGTTTTTCACTATAAACTAAAGAGCATCTATGTAAGAGATGCTGTGGTTTGTTACAGTTTCACAAGCAGAGTTCAACTAGATATGGTCCGTATGAGTAGGAAATACAGTTCCTTTTTTATGGACATGCTCATATTTCTTGCTGTATTGCAACTCTGGACAGAAGCAGATGCTTCTTGCGTTAAAACAGAGGATGTTTCATGGATGAGATCACTGGTCTGAATTTCCCTTCACAAACGGAGTTAAACCAAAGTCTCTGTGTCTTCCTTCAAGCAAGAGTTCATTTCCTGAAAACCCAGTGATTTTTCGGCTAAAATGAATTTACACAATTCACGAACCCAACATGTTTTTCACTATAAACTAAAGAGCATCTATGTAAGAGATGCTGTGGTTTGTTACAGTTTGATAAGCAGAGTTCAACTAGATATGGTCAGTATTCATAGGAAACACAGTTCTTTTTTTCTGGGCATTCTCATGTTTCTTGCTGTACTAGAGACTCTGGAAAGAAGAGCATGCTCTTTGCGTTAAAACAGAGTGTGTTTCATGGATGAGAACACTGGTCTGAATTTCCCTTCACAAACGGAGTTAAACCAAAGGCTCTGGGTCTTCCTACAAGCAAGAGTTCATTTCCGGAAATCCCAGTGATTTTTCGGCTCAAATGAATTTACACAGTTCACGAACCCAACACGATTTTCACTATAAACTAAAGAGCATCTACGTAAGATATGCTGTGGTTTGTTACAGTTTCACAAGTAGAGTTCAACTAGATATGGTCAGTATTCGTAGGAAACACAGTTCTTTTTTTCTGGGCATGCGCATCTTTCTTGCTGTATTAGAGACTCTGGAAAGAAGAGCATGCTCTTTGCGTTAAAACAGAGTGTTTTTCATGGATGAGAACACTGGTCTGAATTTCCCTTCACAAACGGAGTTAAACCAAAGGCTCTGTGTCTTCCTACAAGCAAGAGTTCATTTCCGGAAATCCCGGTGATTTTTCGGCTAAAATGAATTTACACAGTTCACGCACCCAACACGATTTTCACTATAAACTAAAGAGCATCTAGGTAAGAGATGCTGTGGTTTGTTACAGTTTCACAAGCAGAGTTTAACTAGATATGGTCCGTATGAGTAAGAAACACAGTTCATTTTTTCTGGGCATGCTCATGTTTCTTGCTGTATTGGAGACGCTGGAAATAAGAGCATGCTTCTCGCGTTAAAAGAGAGTATGTTTCATGGATGAGAGCACTGGTCTGAATTTGCCTTCACAAACGGAGTTAAACCAAAGGCTCTTTGTCTTCCTACAAGCAAGAGTTCATTTCCGGAAATCCCAGTGATTTTGCAGCTCAAATGAAGTTACCCAGTTCACGAACCCAACACGATTTTCAGTATAAACTAAAGAGCATCTATGTAAGAGATGCTGTGGTTTGTTACAGTTTCACAAGCAGAGTTCAACTAGATATGGTCCGTATGAGTAAGAAACGCAGTTCGTTTTTTCTGGGCATGCTCATGTTTCTTGCTGTATTGTAGACGCTGGAAAGAAGAGCATGCTTCTTGCGTTAAAACAGAGTATGTTTCATGGATGAGAGCACTGGTCTGAATTTGCCTTCACAAACGGAGTTAAAGCAAAGGCTCTGTGTCTTCCTACAAGCAAGAGTTCATTTCCAGAAATGCCAGTGATTTTTCGGCTCAAATGAATTTACACAGTTCACGCACCCAACACGATTTTCAGTATAAAATAAAGAGCATCTACGTAAGAGATGCTGTGGTTTGTTACAGTTTCACAAGTAGAGTTCAACTAGATATGGTCAGTATTCGTAGGAAACACAGTTCTTTTTTTCTGGGCATGCTCATCTTTCTTGCTGTATTAGAGATTCTGGAAAGAAGAGCATGCTCTTTGCGTTAAAACAGAGTGTGTTTCATGGATGAGAACACTGGTCTGAATTTCCCTTCACAAACGGAGTTAAACCAAAGGCTCTGTGTCTTCCTACAAGCAAGAGTTCATTTCCGGAAATCCCGGTGATTTTTCGGCTCAAATGAATTTACACAGTTCACGCACCCAACACGATTTTCACTATAAACTAAAGAGCATCTATGTAAGAGATGCTGTGGTTTGTTCCAGTTTCACAAGCAGAGTTTAACTAGATATGGTCCGTATGAGTAAGAAACACAGTTCATTTTTTCTGGGCATGCTCATGTTTCTTTTTGTATTGGAGACGCTGCAAAGAAGAGCATGCTTCTTCCGTTAAAAGAGAGTATGTTTCATGGATGAGAGCACTGGTCTGAATTTGCCTTCACAAACGGAGTTAAACCAAAGTCTCTGTGTCTTCCTTCAAGCAAGAGTTCATTTCCTGAAAACCCAGTGATTTTTCGGCTAAAATGAATTTACACAAATCACGAACCCAACATGTTTTTCACTATAAACTAAAGAGCATCTATGTAAGAGATGCTGTGGTTTGTTACAGTTTCACAAGCAGAGTTCAACTAGATATGGTCCTTATGAGTAAGAAACACAGTTCGTTTTTTCTGGGCATGCTCATGTTTCTTCCTGTATTGGAGATGCTGGAAAGAAGAGCATGCTTCTTGCGTTAAAACAGAGTATGTTTCATGGATCAGAACACTGGTCTGAATTTCCCTTCACAAACGGAGTTAAACCAAAGGCTCTTTGTCTTCCTACAAGCAAGAGTTCATTTCCGGAAATCCCAGTGATTTTGCGGCTCAAATGAAGTTACCCAGTTCACGAACCCAACACGATTTTCAGTATAAATTAAAGAGCATCTATGTAAGAGATGCTGTGGTTTGTTACAGTTTCACAAGCAGAGTTCAACTAGATATGGTCCGTATGAGTAGGAAATACAGTTCTTTTTTTATGGACATGCTCATATTTCTTGCTGTATTGCAACTCTGGACAGAAGCGGATGCTTCTTGCGATAAAACAGAGGATGTTTCATGGATGAGATCACTGGTCTGAATTTCCCTTCACAAACGGAGTTACACCAAAGTCTCTGTGTCTTCCTTCAAGCAAGAGTTCATTTCCTGAAAACCCAGTGATTTTTCGGCTAAAATGAATTTACACAATTCACGAACCCAACACGTTTCTCACTATAAACTAAAGAGCATCTATGTAAGAGATGCTGTGGTTTGTTACATTTTCATAAGCAGAGTTCAACTAGATATGGTCAGTATTTGTAGAGACACAGTTCTTTTTTTCTGGGCATGCTCATGTTTCTTGCTGTATTAGAGACTCTGGAAAGAAGAGCATGCTCTTTGCGTGAAAACAGAGTGTGTTTCATGGATGAGAACACTGGTCTGAATTTCCCTTCACAAACGGAGTTAAACCAAAGGCTCTGTGTCTTCCTACAAGCAAGAGTTCATTTCCAGAAATGCCATTGATTTTTCGGCTAAAATGAATTTACACAGTTCACGCACCCAACACGATTTTCACTATAAACTAAAGAGCATCTATGTAAGAAATGCTGTGGTTTGTTACAGTTTCACAAGCAGAGTTTAACTAGATATGGTCCGTATGAGTAAGAAACACAGTTCGTTTTTTCTGGGCATGCTCATGTTTCTTGCTGCATTGTAGACGCTGGAAAGAAGAGCATGCTTCTTGCGTTAAAACAGAGTATGTTTCATGGATGAGAGCACTGGTCTGAATTTGCCTTCACAAACGGAGTTAAACCAAAGTCTCTGTGTCTTCCTTCAAGCAAGAGTTCATTTCCTGAAAACCCAGTGATTTTTCGGCTAAAATTAATTTACACAATTCACGAACCCAACACGTTTCTCACTATAAACTAAAGAGCATCTATGTAAGAGATGCTGTGGTTTGTTACAGTTTCATAAGCAGAGTTCAACTAGATATGGTCAGTATTCGTAGGAAACACAGTTCTTTTTTTCTGGGCATGCTCATGTTTCTTGCTGTTTTAGAGACACTGGAAAGAAGAGCATGCTCTTTGCGTTAAAACAGAGTGTGTTTCATGGATGAGAACATTGGTCTGAATTTCCCTTCACAAACGTAGTTAAACCAAAGGCTCTGTGTCTTCCTACAAGCAAGAGTTCATTTCCAGAAATGCCAGTGATGTTTCGGCTCAAATGAATTTACACAGTTCACGCACCCAACACGATTTTCACTATAAACTAAAGAGCATCTACGTAAGAGATGCTGTGGTTTGTTACAGGTTCACAAGTAGAGTTTAACTAGATATGGTCTGTATGAGTAAGAAACACAGTTCGTTTTTTTTGGGCATGCTCATGTTTCTTGCTGTATTGGAGATGCTGGAAAGAAGAGCATGCTTCTTGCGTTAAAATAGAGGGTGTTTCATGGATGAGAACACTGGTCTGAATTTCCCTTCACAAACGGAGTTAAACCAAAGGCTCTGTGTTTTCCTACAAGCAAGAATTCATTTCCGGAAATCCCAGTGATTTTTCGGCTCAAATGAATTTACCCAGTTCACGAACCCCACAAGTTTTTCACTATAAACTAAAGAGCATCTATGTAAGAGATGCTGTGGTTTGTTACAGTTTCACAAGCAGAGTTCAACTAGATATGGTCCGTATGAGTAGGAAATACAGTTCTTTTTTTATGGACATGCTCATATTTCTTGCTGTATTGCAACTCTGGACAGAAGCGGATGCTTCTTGCGTTAAAACAGAGGATGTTTCATGGATGAGATCACTGGTCTGAATTTCCCTTCACAAACGGAGTTAAACCAAAGTCTCTGTGTCTTCCTTCAAGCAAGAGTTCATTTCCTGAAAACCCAGTGATTTTTTTCGGCTAAAATGAATTTACACAATTCACGAACCCAACACGTTTCTCACTATAAACTAAAGAGAATCTATGTAAGAGATGCTGTGGTTTGTTACATTTTCATAAGCAGAGTTCAACTAGATATGGTCAGTATTCGTAGGAAACACAGTTCTTTTTTTCTGGGCATGCTCATGTTTATTGCTGTATTAGAGACTCTGGAAAGAAGAGCATGCTCTTTGCGTGAAAACAGAGTGTGTTTCATGGATGAGAACACTGGTCTGTATTTCCCTTCACAAACGGAGTTAAACCAAAGGCTCTGTGTCTTCCTACAAGCAAGAGTTCATTTCCGGAAATCCCGGTGATTTTTCGGCTAAAATGAATTTACACAGTTCACGCACCCAACACAATTTTCACTATAAACTAAAGAGCATCTATGTAAGAGATGCTGTGGTTTGTTACAGTTTCACAAGCAGAGTTTATCTAGATATGGTCCGTATGAGTAAGAAACGCAGTTCGTTTTTTCTGGGCATGCTCATGTTTCTTGCTGTATTGTAGACGCTGGAAAGAAGAGCATGCTTCTTGCGTTAAAACAGAGTATGTTTCATGGATGAGAGCACTGGTCTGAATTTGCCTTCACAAACGGAGTTAAACCAAAGTCTCTGTGTCTTCCTTCAAGCAAGAGTTCATTTCCTGAAAACCCAGTGATTTTTCGGCTAAAATGAATTTACACAAATCACGAACCCAACATGTTTTTCACTATAAACTAAAGAGCATCTATGTAAGAGATGCTGTGGTTTGTTACAGTTTCACAAGCAGAGTTCAACTAGATATGGTCCTTATGAGTAAGAAACACAGTTCGTTTTTTCTGGGCATGCTCATGTTTCTTCCTTTATTGGAGATGCTGGAAAGAAGAGCATGCTTCTTGCGTTAAAACAGAGTATGTTTCATGGATCAGAACACTGGTCTGAATTTCCCTTCACAAACGGAGTTAAACCAAAGGCTCTTTGTCTTCCTACAAGCAAGAGTTCATTTCCGGAAATCCCACTGATTTTGCGGCTCAAATGAAGTTACCCAGTTCACGAACCCAACACGATTTTCAGTATAAATTAAAGAGCATCTATGTAAGAGATGCTGTGGTTTGTTACAGTTTCACAAGCAGAGTTCAACTAGATATGGTCCGTATGAGTAGGAAATACAGTTCTTTTTTAATGGACATGCTCATATTTCTTGCTGTATTGCAACTCTGGACAGAAGCGGATGCTTCTTGCGATAAAACAGAGGATGTTTCATGGATGAGATCACTGGTCTGAATTTCCCTTCACAAACGTAGTTAAACCAAAGTCTCTGTGTCTTCCTTCAAGCAAGAGTTCATTTCCTGAAAACCCAGTGATTTTTCGGCTAAAATGAATTTACACAATTCACGAACCCAACACGTTTCTCACTATAAACTAAAGAGCATCTATGTAAGAGATGCTGTGGTTTGTTACATTTTCATAAGCAGAGTTCAACTAGATATGGTCAGTATTTGTAGAGACACAGTTCTTTTTTTCTGGGCATGCTCATGTTTCTTGCTGTATTAGAGACTCTGGAAAGAAGAGCATGCTCTTTGCGTGAAAACAGAGTGTGTTTCATGGATGAGAACACTGGTCTGAATTTCCCTTCACAAACGGAGTTAAACCAAAGGCTCTGTGTCTTCCTACAAGCAAGAGTTCATTTCCGGAAATCCCGGTGATTTTTCGGCTAAAATGAATTTACACAGTTCACGCACCCAACACAATTTTCACTATAAACTAAAGAGCATCTATGTAAGAGATGCTGTGGTTTGTTACAGTTTCACAAGCAGAGTTTAACTAGATATGGTCCGTATGAGTAAGAAACGCAGTTCGTTTTTTCTGGGCATGCTCATGTTTCTTGCTGTATTGTAGACGCTGGAAAGAAGAGCATGCTTCTTGCGTTAAAACAGAGTATGTTTCATGGATGAGAGCACTGGTCTGAATTTGCCTTCACAAACGGAGTTAAACCAAAGTCTCTGTGTCTTCCTTCAAGCAAGAGTTCATTTCCTGAAAACCCAGTGATTTTTCGGCTAAAATGAATTTACACAAATCACGAACCCAACATGTTTTTCACTATAAACTAAAGAGCATCTATGTAAGAGATGCTGTGGTTTGTTACAGTTTCACAAGCAGAGTTCAACTAGATATGGTCCTTATGAGTAAGAAACACAGTTCGTTTTTTCTGGGCATGCTCATGTTTCTTGCTGTGTTGGAGATGCTGGAAAGAAGAGGATGCTTCTTGCATTAAAACAGAGGATGGTTCATGGATGAGAACACTGGTCTGAATTTCCCTTCACAAACGGAGTTAAACCAAAGGCTCTGTGTCTTCCTACAAGCAAGAGTTCATTTCCGGAAATCCCGGTGATTTTTCGGCTAAAATGAATTTACACAGTTCACGCACCCAACACGATTTTCACTATAAACTAAAGAGCATCTATGTAAGAAATGCTGTGGTTTGTTACAGTTTCACAAGCAGAGTTTAACTAGATATGGTCCGTATGAGTAAGAAACACAGTTCGTTTTTTCTGGGCATGCTCATGTTTCTTGCTGTATTGTAGACGCTGGAAAGAAGAGCATGCTTCTTGCGTTAAAACAGAGTATGTTTCATGGATGAGAGCACTGGTCTGAATTTGCCTTCACAAACGGAGTTAAACCAAAGTCTCTGTGTCTTCCTTCAAGCAAGAGTTCATTTCCTGAAAACCCAGTGATTTTTCGGCTAAAATTAATTTACACAATTCACGAACCCAACATGTTTTTCACTATAAACTAAAGAGCATCTATGTAAGAGATGCTGTGGTTTGTTACAGTTTGATAAGCAGAGTTCAACTAGATATGGTCAGTATTCGTAGGAAACACAGTTCTTTTTTTCTGGGCATTCTCATGTTTCTTGCTGTTTTAGAGACTCTGGAAAGAAGAGCATGCTCTTTGCGTTAAAACAGAGTGTGTTTCATGGATGAGAACACTGGTCTGAATTTCCCTTCACAAACGGAGTTAAACCAAAGGCTCTGTGTCTTCCTACAAGAAAGAGTTCATTTCCGGAAGTCCCAGGGATTTTTCGGCTAAAATGAATTTACAAAGTTCACGCACCCAACATGATTTTCACTATAAACTAAAGAGCATCTATGTAAGAGATGCTGTGGTTTGTTACAGTTTCACAAGCAGAGTTCAACTAGATATGTTCAGTAATCGTAGGAAACACAGTTCTTTTTTTCTGGGCATGCTCATGTTTCTTGTTGTATTAGAGAATCTGGAAAGAAGAGCATGCTCTTTGCGTTAAAACAGAGTGTGTTTCATGGATGAGAACATTGGTCTGAATTTCCCTTCACAAACGTAGTTAAACCAAAGGCTCTGTGTCTTCCTACAAGCAAGAGTTCATTTCCAGAAATGCCAGTGATGTTTCGGCTCAAATGAATTTACACAGTTCACGCACCCAACACGATTTTCAATATAAACTAAAGAGCATCTACGTAAGAGATGCTGTGGTTTGTTACAGGTTCACAAGTAGAGTTTAACTAGATATGGTCTGTATGAGTAAGAAACACAGTTCGTTTTTTCTGGGCATGCTCATGTTTCTTGCTGTATTGGAGATGCTGGAAAGAAGAGCATGCTTCTTGCGTTAAAATAGAGGGTGTTTCATGGATGAGAACACTGGTCTGAATTTCCCTTCACAAACGGAGTTAAACCAAAGGCTCTGTGTTTTCCTACAAGCAAGAATTCATTTCCGGAAATCCCAGTGATTTTTCGGCTCAAATGAATTTACCCAGTTCACGAACCCCACAAGTTTTTCACTATAAACTAAAGAGCATCTATGTAAGAGATGCTGTGGTTTGTTACAGTTTCACAAGCAGAGTTCAACTAGATATGGTCCGTATGAGTAGGAAATACAGTTCTTTTTTTATGGACATGCTCATATTTCTTGCTGTATTGCAACTCTGGACAGAAGCGGATGCTTCTTGCGTTAAAACAGAGGATGTTTCATGGATGAGATCACTGGTCTGAATTTCCCTTCACAAACGGAGTTAAAACAAAGTCTCTGTGTCTTCCTTCAAGCAAGAGTTCATTTCCTGAAAACCCAGTGATTTTTTTCGGCTAAAAGGAATTTACACAATTCACGAACCCAACACGTTTCTCACTATAAACTAAAGAGCATCTATGTAAGAGATGCTGTGGTTTGTTACATTTTCATAAGCAGAGTTCAACTAGATATGGTCAGTATTCGTAGGAAACACAGTTCTTTTTTTCTGGGCATGCTCATGTTTCTTGCTGTATTAGAGACTCTGGAAAGAAGAGCATGCTCTTTGCGTGAAAACAGAGTGTGTTTCATGGATGAGAACACTGGTCTGTATTTCCCTTCACAAACGGAGTTAAACCAAAGGCTCTGTGTCTTCCTACAAGCAAGAGTTCATTTCCGGAAATCCCGGTGATTTTTCGGCTAAAATGAATTTACACAGTTCACGCACCCAACACGATTTTCACTATAAACTTAAGAGCATCTACGTAAGAGAAGCTGTGGTTTGTTACAGTTTCACAAGTAGAGTTTAACTAGATATGGTCTGTATGAGTAAGAAACACAGTTCGTTTTTTCTGGGCATGCTCATGTTTGTTGCTGTATTGGAGATGCTGGAAAGAAGAGGATACTTCTTGCGTTAAAACAGAGGGTGTTTCATGGATGAGAACACTGGTCTGAATTTCGCTTCACAAATGGAGTTAAACCAAAGGCTCTGTGTCTTCCTACAAGCAAGAGTTCATTTCCGGAAATCCCAGTGATTTTTCGGTTCAAATGAATTTACCCCGTTCACGAACCCCACAAGTTTTTCACTATAAACTAAAGAGCATCTATGTAAGAGATGCTGTGGTTTGTTACAGTTTCACAAGCAGAGTTCAACTAGATATGGTCCGTATGAATAGGAAATACAGTTCTTTTTTTATGGACATGCTAATATTTGTTGCTGTTTTGGAGACGCTGGACAGAAGAGGCTGCTTCTTGCGTTAAAACAGAGTATGTTTCATGGATGAGAACACTGGTCTGAATTTCCATTCACAAACGGAGTTAAACCAAAGTCTCTGTGTCTTCCTTCAAGCAAGAGTTCATTTCCTGAAAACCCAGTGATTTTTCGGCTTAAATGAATTTACACAATTCAAGAACCCAACAGGTTTTTCACTATAAAATAAAGAGCATCTATGTAAGAGATGCTGTGGTTTCTTACAGTTTTATAAGCAGAGTTCAACTAGATATGGTCAGTATTTGTAGGAAACACAGTTCTTTTTTTCTGGGCATGCTCATGTTTCTTGCTGTATTAGAGACTCTGGAAAGAAGAGCATGCTCTTTGCGTTAAAACAGAGTGTGTTTCATGGATGAGAACACTGGTCTGAATTTCCCTTCACAAACGGAGTTAAACCAAAGGCTCTGTGTCTTCCTACAAGCAAGAGTTCATTTCCAGAAATGCCATTGATTTTTCGGCTCAAATGAATTTACACAGTTCACACACCCAACACGATTTTCACTATAAACTAAAGAGCATCTACGTAAGAGATGCTGTGGTTTGTTACAGATTCACAAGTAGAGTTTAACTAGATATGGTCTGTATGAGTAAGAAACACAGTTCGTTTTTTCTGGGCATGCTCATATTTCTTGCTGTGTTGGAGATGCTGGAAAGAAGAGGATGCTTCTTGCGTTAAAACAGAGGATGGTTCATGGATGAGAACACTGGTCTGAATTTCCCTTCACAAACGGAGTTAAACCAAAGGCTCTGTGTCTTCCTACAAGCAAGAGTTCATTTCCGGAAATCCCGGTGATTTTTCGGCTAAAATGAATTTACACAGTTCACGCACCCAACACGATTTTCACTATAAACTAAAGAGCATCTATGTAAGAAATGCTGTGGTTTGTTACAGTTTCACAAGCAGAGTTTAACTAGATATGGTCCGTATGAGTAAGAAACACAGTTCGTTTTTTCTGGGCATGCTCATGTTTCTTGCTGTATTGTAGACGCTGGAAAGAAGAGCATGCTTCTTGCGTTAAAACAGAGTATGTTTCATGGATGAGAGCACTGGTCTGAATTTGCCTTCACAAACGGAGTTAAACCAAAGTCTCTGTGTCTTCCTTCAAGCAAGAGTTCATTTCCTGAAAACCCAGTGATTTTTCGGCTAAAATTAATTTACACAATTCACGAACCCAACATGTTTTTCACTATAAACTAAAGAGCATCTATGTAAGAGATGCTGTGGTTTGTTACAGTTTGATAAGCAGAGTTCAACTAGATATGGTCAGTATTCGTAGGAAACACAGTTCTTTTTTTCTGGGCATTCTCATGTTTCTTGCTGTTTTAGAGACTCTGGAAAGAAGAGCATGCTCTTTGCGTTAAAACAGAGTGTGTTTCATGGATGAGAACACTGGTCTGAATTTCCCTTCACAAACGGAGTTAAACCAAAGGCTCTGTGTCTTCCTATAAGAAAGAGTTCATTTCCGGAAATCCCAGGGATTTTTCGGCTAAAATGAATTTACAAAGTTCACGCACCCAACATGATTTTCACTATAAACTAAAGAGCATCTATGTAAGAGATGCTGTGGTTTGTTACAGTTTCACAAGCAGAGTTCAACTAGATATGTTCAGTAATCGTAGGAAACACAGTTCTTTTTTTCTGGGCATGCTCATGTTTCTTGTTGTATTAGAGAATCTGGAAAGAAGAGCATGCTCTTTGCGTTAAAACAGAGTGTGTTTCATGGATGAGAACATTGGTCTGAATTTCCCTTCACAAACGTAGTTAAACCAAAGGCTCTGTGTCTTCCTACAAGCAAGAGTTCATTTCCAGAAATGCCAGTGATGTTTCGGCTCAAATGAATTTACACAGTTCACGCACCCAACACGATTTTCACTATAAACTAAAGAGCATCTACGTAAGAGATGCTGTGGTTTGTTACAGGTTCACAAGTAGAGTTTAACTAGATATGGTCTGTATGAGTAAGAAACACAGTTCGTTTTTTTTGGGCATGCTCATGTTTCTTGCTGTATTGGAGATGGTGGAAAGAAGAGCATGCTTCTTGCATTAAAATAGAGGGTGTTTCATGGATGAGAACACTGGTCTGAATTTCCCTTCACAAACGGAGTTAAACCAAAGGCTCTGTGTTTTCCTACAAGCAAGAATTCATTTCCGGAAATCCCAGTGATTTTTCGGCTCAAATGAATTTACCCAGTTCACGAACCCCACAAGTTTTTCACTATAAACTAAAGAGCATCTATGTAAGAGATGCTGTGGTTTGTTACAGTTTCACAAGCAGAGTTCAACTAGATATGGTCCGTATGAGTAGGAAATACAGTTCTTTTTTTATGGACATGCTCATATTTCTTGCTGTATTGCAACTCTGGACAGAAGCGGATGCTTCTTGCGTTAAAACAGAGGATGTTTCATGGATGAGATCACTGGTCTGAATTTCCCTTCACAAACGGAGTCAAACCAAAGTCTCTGTGTCTTCCTTCAAGCAAGAGTTCATTTCCTGAAAACCCAGTGATTTTTTTCGGCTAAAATGAATTTACACAATTCACGAACCCAACACGTTTCTCACTATAAACTAAAGAGCATCTATGTAAGAGATGCTGTGGTTTGTTACATTTTCATAAGCAGAGTTCAACTAGATATGGTCAGTATTCGTAGGAAACACAGTTCTTTTTTTCTGGGCATGCTCATGTTTCTTGCTGTATTAGAGACTCTGGAAAGAAGAGCATGCTCTTTGCGTGAAAACAGAGTGTGTTTCATGGATGAGAACACTGGTCTGTATTTCCCTTCACAAACGGAGTTAAACCAAAGGCTCTGTGTCTTCCTACAAGCAAGAGTTCATTTCCGGAAATCCCGGTGATTTTTCGGCTCAAATGAATTTACACAGTTCACGCACCCAACACGATTTTCACTATAAACTAAAGAGCATCTATGTAAGAGATGCTGTGGTTTGTTACAGTTTCACAAGCAGAGTTTAACTAGATATGGTCCGTATGAGTAAGAAACGCAGTTCGTTTTTTCTGGGCATGCTCATGTTTCTTGCTGTATTGTAGACGCTGGAAAGAAGAGCATGCTTCTTGTGTTAAAACAGAGTATGTTTCATGGATGAGAGCACTGGTCTGAATTTGCGTTCACAAACGGAGTTAAACCAAAGTCTCTGTGTCTTCCTTCAAGCAAGAGTTCATTTCCTGAAAACCCAGTGATTTTTCGGCTAAAATGAATTTACACAAATCACGAACCCAACATGTTTTTCACTATAAACTAAAGAGCATCTATGTAAGAGATTCTGTGGTTTGTTACAGTTTCACAAGCAGAGTTCAACTAGATATGGTCCTTATGAGTAAGAAACACAGTTCGTTTTTTCTGGGCATGCTCATGTTTGTTGCTGTATTGGAGATGCTGGAAAGAAGAGGATACTTCTTGCGTTAAAACAGAGGGTGTTTCATGGATGAGAACACTGGTCTGAATTTCGCTTCACAAATGGAGTTAAACCAAAGGCTCTGTGTCTTCCTACAAGCAAGAGTTCATTTCCGGAAATCCCAGTGATTTTGCGGCTCAAATGAAGTTACCCAGTTCACGAACCCAACACGATTTTAGTATAAACTAAAGAGCATCTATGTAAGAGATGCTGTGGTTTGTTACAGTTTCACAAGCAGAGTTCAACTAGATATGGTCCGTATGAATAGGAAATACAGTTCTTTTTTTATGGACATGCTAATATTTGTTGCTGTTTTGGAGACGCTGGACAGAAGCGGATGCTTCTTGCGATAAAACAGAGGATGTTTCATGGATGAGATCACTGGTCTGAATTTCCCTTCACAAACGGAGTTAAACCAAAGTCTCTGTGTCTTCCTTCAAGCAAGAGTTCATTTCCTGAAAACCCAGTGATTTTTCGGCTTAAATGAATTTACACAATTCAAGAACCCAACACGTTTCTCACTATAAACTAAAGAGCATCTATGTAAGAGATGCTGTGGTTTGTTACATTTTCATAAGCAGAGTTCAACTAGATATGGTCAGTATTTGTAGGAAACACAGTTCTTTTTTTCTGGGCATGCTCATGTTTCTTGCTGTATTAGAGACTCTGGAAAGAAGAGCATGCTCTTTGCGTTAAAACAGAGTGTGTTTCATGGATGAGAACACTGGTCTGAATTTCCCTTCACAAACGGAGTTAAACCAAAGGCTCTGTGTCTTCCTACAAGCAAGAGTTCATTTCCAGAAATGCCATTGATTTTTCGGCTCAAATGAATTTACACAGTTCACACACCCAACACGATTTTCACTATAAACTAAAGAGCATCTACGTAAGAGATGCTGTGGTTTGTTACAGATTCACAAGTAGAGTTTAACTAGATATGGTCTGTATGAGTAAGAAACACAGTTCGTTTTTTCTGGGCATGCTCATATTTCTTGCTGTGTTGGAGATGCTGGAAAGAAGAGGATGCTTCTTGCGTTAAAACAGAGGATGGTTCATGGATGAGAACACTGGTCTGAATTTCCCTTCACAAACGGAGTTAAACCAAAGGCTCTGTGTCTTCCTACAAGCAAGAGTTCATTTCCGGAAATCCCGGTGATTTTTCGGCTAAAATGAATTTACACAGTTCACGCACCCAACACGATTTTCACTATAAACTAAAGAGCATCTATGTAAGAAATGCTGTGGTTTGTTACAGTTTCACAAGCAGAGTTTAACTAGATATGGTCCGTATGAGTAAGAAACACAGTTCGTTTTTTCTGGGCATGCTCATGTTTCTTGCTGTATTGTAGACGCTGGAAAGAAGAGCATGCTTCTTGCGTTAAAACAGAGTATGTTTCATGGATGAGAGCACTGGTCTGAATTTGCCTTCACAAACGGAGTTAAACCAAAGTCTCTGTGTCTTCCTTCAAGCAAGAGTTCATTTCCTGAAAACCCAGTGATTTTTCGGCTAAAATTAATTTACACAATTCACGAACCCAACATGTTTTTCACTATAAACTAAAGAGCATCTATGTAAGAGATGCTGTGGTTTGTTACAGTTTGATAAGCAGAGTTCAACTAGATATGGTCAGTATTCGTAGGAAACACAGTTCTTTTTTTCTGGGCATTCTCATGTTTCTTGCTGTTTTAGAGACTCTGGAAAGAAGAGCATGCTCTTTGCGTTAAAACAGAGTGTGTTTCATGGATGAGAACACTGGTCTGAATTTCCCTTCACAAACGGAGTTAAACCAAAGGCTCTGTGTCTTCCTATAAGAAAGAGTTCATTTCCGGAAATCCCAGGGATTTTTCGGCTAAAATGAATTTACAAAGTTCACGCACCCAACATGATTTTCACTATAAACTAAAGAGCATCTATGTAAGAGATGCTGTGGTTTGTTACAGTTTCACAAGCAGAGTTCAACTAGATATGTTCAGTAATCGTAGGAAACACAGTTCTTTTTTTCTGGGCATGCTCATGTTTCTTGTTGTATTAGAGAATCTGGAAAGAAGAGCATGCTCTTTGCGTTAAAACAGAGTGTGTTTCATGGATGAGAACATTGGTCTGAATTTCCCTTCACAAACGTAGTTAAACCAAAGGCTCTGTGTCTTCCTACAAGCAAGAGTTCATTTCCAGAAATGCCAGTGATGTTTCGGCTCAAATGAATTTACATAGTTCACGCACCCAACACGATTTTCACTATAAACTAAAGAGCATCTACGTAAGAGATGCTGTGGTTTGTTACAGGTTCACAAGTAGAGTTTAACTAGATATGGTCTGTATGAGTAAGAAACACAGTTCGTTTTTTTTGGGCATGCTCATGTTTCTTGCTGTATTGGAGATGGTGGAAAGAAGAGCATGCTTCTTGCATTAAAATAGAGGGTGTTTCATGGATGAGAACACTGGTCTGAATTTCCCTTCACAAACGGAGTTAAACCAAAGGCTCTGTGTTTTCCTACAAGCAAGAATTCATTTCCGGAAATCCCAGTGATTTTTCGGCTCAAATGAATTTACCCAGTTCACGAACCCCACAAGTTTTTCACTATAAACTAAAGAGCATCTATGTAAGAGATGCTGTGGTTTGTTACAGTTTCACAAGCAGAGTTCAACTAGATATGGTCCGTATGAGTAGGAAATACAGTTCTTTTTTTATGGACATGCTCATATTTCTTGCTGTATTGCAACTCTGGACAGAAGCGGATGCTTCTTGCGTTAAAACAGAGGATGTTTCATGGATGAGATCACTGGTCTGAATTTCCCTTCACAAACGGAGTCAAACCAAAGTCTCTGTGTCTTCCTTCAAGCAAGAGTTCATTTCCTGAAAACCCAGTGATTTTTTTCGGCTAAAATGAATTTACACAATTCACGAACCCAACACGTTTCTCACTATAAACTAAAGAGCATCTATGTAAGAGATGCTGTGGTTTGTTACATTTTCATAAGCAGAGTTCAACTAGATATGGTCAGTATTCGTAGGAAACACAGTTCTTTTTTTCTGGGCATGCTCATGTTTCTTGCTGTATTAGAGACTCTGGAAAGAAGAGCATGCTCTTTGCGTGAAAACAGAGTGTGTTTCATGGATGAGAACACTGGTCTGTATTTCCCTTCACAAACGGAGTTAAACCAAAGGCTCTGTGTCTTCCTACAAGCAAGAGTTCATTTCCGGAAATCCCGGTGATTTTTCGGCTAAAATGAATTTACACAGTTCACGCACCCAACACGATTTTCACTATAAACTAAAGAGCATCTATGTAAGAGATGCTGTGGTTTGTTACAGTTTCACAAGCAGAGTTTAACTAGATATGGTCCGTATGAGTAAGAAACGCAGTTCGTTTTTTCTGGGCATGCTCATGTTTCTTGCTGTATTGTAGACGCTGGAAAGAAGAGCATGCTTCTTGTGTTAAAACAGAGTATGTTTCATGGATGAGAGCACTGGTCTGAATTTGCGTTCACAAACGGAGTTAAACCAAAGTCTCTGTGTCTTCCTTCAAGCAAGAGTTCATTTCCTGAAAACCCAGTGATTTTTCGGCTAAAATGAATTTACACAAATCACGAACCCAACATGTTTTTCACTATAAACTAAAGAGCATCTATGTAAGAGATTCTGTGGTTTGTTACAGTTTCACAAGCAGAGTTCAACTAGATATGGTCCTTATGAGTAAGAAACACAGTTCGTTTTTTCTGGGCATGCTCATGTTTGTTGCTGTATTGGAGATGCTGGAAAGAAGAGCATGCTTCTTGCGTTAAAACAGAGTATGTTTCATGGATCAGAACACTGGTCTGAATTTCCCTTCACAAACGGAGTTAAACCAAAGGCTCTTTGTCTTCCTACAAGCAAGAGTTCATTTCCGGAAATCCCAGTGATTTTGCGGCTCAAATGAAGTTACCCAGTTCACGAACCCAACACGATTTTAGTATAAACTAAAGAGCATCTATTTAAGAGATGCTGTGGTTTGTTACAGTTTCACAAGCAGAGTTCAACTAGATATGGTCCGTATGAGTAGGAAATACAGTTCTTTTTTTATGGACATGCTCATATTTCTTGCTGTATTGCAACTCTGGACAGAAGCGGATGCTTCTTGCGATAAAACAGAGGATGTTTCATGGATGAGATCACTGGTCTGAATTTCCCTTCACAAACGGAGTTAAACCAAAGTCTCTGTGTCTTCCTTCAAGCAAGAGTTCATTTCCTGAAAACCCAGTGATTTTTCGGCTAAAATGAATTTACACAATTCACGAACCCAACACGTTTCTCACTATAAACTAAAGAGCATCTATGTAAGAGATTCTGTGGTTTGTTACATTTTCATAAGCAGAGTTCAACTAGATATGGTCAGTATTCGCAGAGACACAGTTCTTTTTTTCTGGGCATGCTCATGTTTCTTGCTGTATTAGAGACTCTGGAAAGAAGAGCATGCTCTTTGCGTGAAAACAGAGTGTGTTTCATGGATGAGAACACTGGTCTGAATTTCCCTTCACAAACGGAGTTAAACCAAAGGCTCTGTGTCTTCCTACAAGCAAGAGTTCATTTCCAGAAATGCCAGTGATTTTTCGGCTCAAATGAATTTACACAGTTCACGCACCCAACACGATTTTCACTATAACTTAAGAGCATCTACGTAAGAGATGCTGTGGTTTGTTACAGTTTCACAAGTAGAGTTTAACTAGATATGGTCTGTATGAGTAAGAAACACAGTTCGTTTTTTCTGGGCATGCTCATGTTTGTTGCTCTATTGGAGATGCTGGAAAGAAGAGGATACTTCTTGCGTTAAAACAGAGGGTGTTTCATGGATGAGAACACTGGTCTGAATTTCGCTTCACAAATGGAGTTAAACCAAAGGCTCTGTGTCTTCCTACAAGCAAGAGTTCATTTCCGGAAATCCCAGTGATTTTTCGGTTCAAATGAATTTACCCCGTTCACGAACCCCACAAGTTTTTCACTATAAACTAAAGAGCATCTATGTAAGAGATGCTGTGGTTTGTTACAGTTTCACAAGCAGAGTTCAACTAGATATGGTCCGTATGAATAGGAAATACAGTTCTTTTTTTATGGACATGCTAATATTTGTTGCTGTTTTGGAGACGCTGGACAGAAGAGGCTGCTTCTTGCGTTAAAACAGAGTATGTTTCATGGATGAGAACACTGGTCTGAATTTCCATTCACAAACGGAGTTAAACCAAAGTCTCTGTGTCTTCCTTCAAGCAAGAGTTCATTTCCTGAAAACCCAGTGATTTTTCGGCTTAAATGAATTTACACAATTCAAGAACCCAACAGGTTTTTCACTATAAAATAAAGAGCATCTATGTAAGAGATGCTGTGGTTTCTTACAGTTTTATAAGCAGAGTTCAACTAGATATGGTCAGTATTTGTAGAGACACAGTTCTTTTTTTCTGGGCATGCTCATGTTTCTTGCTGTATTAGAGACTCTGGAAAGAAGAGCATGCTCTTTGCGTTAAAACAGAGTGTGTTTCATGGATGAGAACACTGGTCTGAATTTCCCTTCACAAACGGAGTTAAACCAAAGGCTCTGTGTCTTCCTACAAGCAAGAGTTCATTTCCAGAAATGCCATTGATTTTTCGGCTCAAATGAATTTACACAGTTCACGCACCCAACACGATTTTCACTATAAACTAAAGAGCATCTACGTAAGAGATGCTGTGGTTTGTTACAGATTCACAAGTAGAGTTTAACTAGATATGGTCTGTATGAGTAAGAAACACAGTTCGTTTTGTCTGGGCATGCTCATATTTCTTGCTGTGTTGGAGATGCTGGAAAGAAGAGGATGCTTCTTGCGTTAAAACAGAGGATGGTTCATGGATGAGAACACTGGTCTGAATTTCCCTTCACAAACGGAGTTAAACCAAAGGCTCTGTGTCTTCCTACAAGCAAGAGTTCATTTCCGGAAATCCCGGTGATTTTTCGGCTAAAATGAATTTACACAGTTCACGCACCCAACACGATTTTCACCATAATCTAAAGAGCATCTATGTAAGAAATGCTGTGGTTTGTTACAGTTTCACAAGCAGAGTTTAACTAGATATGGTCCGTATGAGTAAGAAACACAGTTCGTTTTTTCTGGGCATGCTCATGTTTCTTGCTGTATTGTAGACGCTGGAAAGAAGAGCATGCTTCTTGCGTTAAAACAGAGTATGTTTCATGGATGAGAGCACTGGTCTGAATTTGCCTTCACAAACGGAGTTAAACCAAAGTCTCTGTGTCTTCCTTCAAGCAAGAGTTCATTTCCTGAAAACCCAGTGATTTTTCGGCTAAAATTAATTTACACAATTCACGAACCCAACATGTTTTTCACTATAAACTAAAGAGCATCTATGTAAGAGATGCTGTGGTTTGTTACAGTTTGATAAGCAGAGTTCAACTAGATATGGTCAGTATTCGTAGGAAACACAGTTCTTTTTTTCTGGGCATTCTCATGTTTCTTGCTGTTTTAGAGACTCTGGAAAGAAGAGCATGCTCTTTGCGTTAAAACAGAGTGTGTTTCATGGATGAGAACACTGGTCTGAATTTCCCTTCACAAACGGAGTTAAACCAAAGGCTCTGTGTCTTCCTATAAGAAAGAGTTCATTTCCGGAAATCCCAGGGATTTTTCGGCTAAAATGAATTTACAAAGTTCAAGCACCCAACATGATTTTCACTATAAACTAAAGAGCATCTATGTAAGAGATGCTGTGGTTTGTTACAGTTTCACAAGCAGAGTTCAACTAGATATGTTCAGTAATCGTAGGAAACACAGTTCTTTTTTTCTGGGCATGCTCATGTTTCTTGTTGTATTAGAGAATCTGGAAAGAAGAGCATGCTCTTTGCGTTAAAACAGAGTGTGTTTCATGGATGAGAACATTGGTCTGAATTTCCCTTCACAAACGTAGTTAAACCAAAGGCTCTGTGTCTTCCTACAAGCAAGAGTTCATTTCCAGAAATGCCAGTGATGTTTCGGCTCAAATGAATTTACACAGTTCACGCACCCAACACGATTTTCACTATAAACTTAAGAGCATCTACGTAAGAGATGCTGTGGTTTGTTACAGTTTCACAAGTAGAGTTTAACTAGATATGGTCTGTATGAGTAAGAAACACAGTTCGTTTTTTCTGGGCATGCTCATGTTTGTTGCTGTATTGGAGATGCTGGAAAGAAGAGGATACTTCTTGCGTTAAAACAGAGGGTGTTTCATGGATGAGAACACTGGTCTGAATTTTGCTTCACAAATGGAGTTAAACCAAAGGCTCTGTGTCTTCCTACAAGCAAGAGTTCATTTCCGGAAATCCCAGTGATTTTTCGGTTCAAATGAATTTACCCCGTTCACGAACCCCACAAGTTTTTCACTATAAACTAAAGAGCATCTATGTAAGAGATGCTGTGGTTTGTTACAGTTTCACAAGCAGAGTTCAACTAGATATGGTCCGTATGAATAGGAAATACAGTTCTTTTTTTATGGACATGCTAATATTTGTTGCTGTTTTGGAGACGCTGGACAGAAGAGGCTGCTTCTTGCGTTAAAACAGAGTATGTTTCATGGATGAGAACACTGGTCTGAATTACCATTCACAAACGGAGTTAAACCAAAGTCTCTGTGTCTTCCTTCAAGCAAGAGTTCATTTCCTGAAAACCCAGTGATTTTTCGGCTTAAATGAATTTACACAATTCAAGAACCCAACAGGTTTTTCACTATAAAATAAAGAGCATCTATGTAAGAGATGCTGTGGTTTCTTACAGTTTTATAAGCAGAGTTCAACTAGATATGGTCAGTATTTGTAGGAAACACAGTTCTTTTTTTCTGGGCATGCTCATGTTTCTTGCTGTATTAGAGACTCTGGAAAGAAGAGCATGCTCTTTGCGTTAAAACAGAGTGTGTTTCATGGATGAGAACACTGGTCTGAATTTCCCTTCACAAACGGAGTTAAACCAAAGGCTCTGTGTCTTCCTACAAGCAAGAGTTCATTTCCAGAAATGCCATTGATTTTTCGGCTCAAATGAATTTACACAGTTCACGCACCCAACACGATTTTCACTATAAACTAAAGAGCATCTACGTAAGAGATGCTGTGGTTTGTTACAGATTCACAAGTAGAGTTTAACTAGATATGGTCTGTATGAGTAAGAAACACAGTTCGTTTTTTCTGGGCATGCTCATATTTCTTGCTGTGTTGGAGATGCTGGAAAGAAGAGGATGCTTCTTGCGTTAAAACAGAGGATGGTTCATGGATGAGAACACTGGTCTGAATTTCCCTTCACAAACGGAGTTAAACCAAAGGCTCTGTGTCTTCCTACAAGCAAGAGTTCATTTCCGGAAATCCCGGTGATTTTTCGGCTAAAATGAATTTACACAGTTCATGCACCCAACACGATTTTCACTATAAACTAAAGAGCATCTATGTAAGAAATGCTGTGGTTTGTTACAGTTTCACAAGCAGAGTTTAACTAGATATGGTCCGTATGAGTAAGAAACACAGTTCGTTTTTTCTGGGCATGCTCATGTTTCTTGCTGTATTGTAGACGCTGGAAAGAAGAGCATGCTTCTTGCGTTAAAACAGAGTATGTTTCATGGATGAGAGCACTGGTCTGAATTTGCCTTCACAAACGGAGTTAAACCAAAGTCTCTGTGTCTTCCTTCAAGCAAGAGTTCATTTCCTGAAAACCCAGTGATTTTTCGGCTAAAATGAATTTACACAAATCACGAACCCAACATGTTTTTCACTATAAACTAAAGAGCATCTATGTAAGAGATGCTGTGGTTTGTTACAGTTTCACAAGCAGAGTTCAACTAGATATGGTCCTTATGAGTAAGAAACACAGTTCGTTTTTTCTGGGCATGCTCATGTTTCTTCCTGTATTGGAGATGCTGGAAAGAAGAGCATGCTTCTTGCGTTAAAACAGAGTATGTTTCATGGATCAGAACACTGGTCTGAATTTCCCTTCACAAACGGAGTTAAACCAAAGGCTCTTTGTCTTCCTACAAGCAAGAGTTCATTTCCGGAAATCCCAGTGATTTTGCGGCTCAAAGGAAGTTACCCAGTTCACGAACCCAACACGATTTTCAGTATAAACTAAAGAGCATCTATGTAAGAGATGCTGTGGTTTGTTACAGTTTCACAAGCAGAGTTCAACTAGATATGGTCCGTATGAGTAGGAAATACAGTTCTTTTTTTATGGACATGCTCATATTTCTTGCTGTATTGCAACTCTGGACAGAAGCGGATGCTTCTTGCGATAAAACAGAGGATGTTTCATGGATGAGATCACTGGTCTGAATTTCCCTTCACAAACGGAGTTAAACCAAAGTCTCTGTGTCTTCCTTCAAGCAAGAGTTCATTTCCTGAAAACCCAGTGATTTTTCGGCTAAAATGAATTTACACAATTCACGAACCCAACACGTTTCTCACTATAAACTAAAGAGCATCTATGTAAGATATGCTGTGGTTTGTTACATTTTCATAAGCAGAGTTCAACTAGATATGGTCAGTATTTGTAGGAAACACAGTTCTTTTTTTCTGGGCATGCTCATGTTTCTTGCTGTATTAGAGACTCTGGAAAGAAGAGCATGCTCTTTGCGTTAAAACAGAGTGTGTTTCATGGATGAGAACACTGGTCTGAATTTCCCTTCACAAACGGAGTTAAACCAAAGGCTCTGTGTCTTCCTACAAGCAAGAGTTCATTTCCGGAAATCCCGGTGATTTTTCGGCTAAAATGAATTTACACAGTTCACGCACCCAACACGATTTTCACTATAAACTAAAGAGCATCTATGTAAGAGATGCTGTCGTTTGTTACAGTTTCACAAGCAGAGTTTAACTAGATATGGTCCGTATGAGTAAGAAACACAGTTCGTTTTTTCTGGGCATGCTCATGTTTCTTGCTGTATTGTAGACGCTGGAAAGAAGAGCATGCTTCTTGCGTTAAAATAGAGGGTGTTTCATGGATGAGAACACTGGTCTGAATTTCCCTTCACAAACGGAGTTAAACCAAAGGCTCTGTGTCTTCCTACAAGCAAGAGTTCATTTCCGGAAATCCCGGTGATTTTTCGGCTAAAATGAATTTACACAGTTCACGCACCCAACACGATTTTCACTATAAACTAAAGAGCATCTATGTAAGAGATGCTGTGGTTTGTTACAGTTTCACAAGCAGAGTTTAACTAGATATGGTCCGTATGAGTAAGAAACACAGTTCATTTTTTCTGGGCATGCTCATGTTTCTTGCTGTATTATAGACGCTGGAAATAAGAGCATGCTTCTTGCGTTAAAAGAGAGTATGTTTCATGGATGAGAACACTGGTCTGAATTTGACTTCACAAACGGAGTTAAACCAAAGTCTCTGTGTCTTCCTATAAGGAAGAGTTCATTTCCTGAAAACCCAGTGATTTTTCGGCTAAAATGAATTTACACAAATCACGAACCCAACATGTTTTTCACTATAAACTAAAGAGCATCTATGTAAGAGATGCTGTGGTTTGTTCCAGTTTGATAAGCAGAGTTCAACTAGATATGGTCAGTATTCGTAGAGACACAGTTCTTTTTTTCTGGGCATGCTCATGTTTCTTGCTGTATTAGAGACTCTGGAAAGAAGAGCATGCTCTTTGCGTGAAAACAGAGTGTGTTTCATGGATGAGAACACTGGTCTGAATTTCCCTTCACAAACGGAGTTAAACCAAAGGCTCTGTGTCTTCCTACAAGCAAGAGTTCATTTCCAGAAATGCCAGTGATTTTTCGGCTCAAATGAATTTACACAGTTCACGCACCCAACACGATTTTCACTATAAACTTAAGAGCATCTACATAAGAGATGCTGTGGTTTGTTACAGTTTCACAAGTAGAGTTTAACTAGATATGGTCTGTATGAGTAAGAAACACAGTTCGTTTTTTCTGGGCATGCTCATGTTTGTTGCTGTATTGGAGATGCTGGAAAGAAGAGGATACTTCTTGCGTTAAAACAGAGGGTGTTTAATGGATGAGAACACTGGTCTGAATTTCGCTTCACAAATGGAGTTAAACCAAAGGCTCTGTCTCTTCCTACAAGCAAGAGTTCATTTCCGGAAATCCCAGTGATTTTTCGGTTCAAATGAATTTACCCCGTTCACGAACCCCACAAGTTTTTCACTATAAACTAAAGAGCATCTATGTAAGAGATGCTGTGGTTTGTTACAGTTTCACAAGCAGAGTTCAACTAGATATGGTCCGTATGAATAGGAAATACAGTTCTTTTTTTATGGACATGCTAATATTTGTTGCTGTTTTGGACAAGCTGGACAGAAGCGGATGCTTCTTGCGTTAAAACAGAGTATGTTTCATGGATGAGAACACTGGTCTGAATTTCCATTCACAAACGGAGTTAAACCAAAGTCTCTGTGTCTTCCTTCAAGCAAGAGTTCATTTCCTGAAAACCCAGTGATTTTTCGGCTTAAATGAATTTACACAATTCAAGAACCCAACAGGTTTTTCACTATAAAATAAAGAGCATCTATGTAAGAGATGCTGTGGTTTCTTACAGTTTTATAAGCAGAGTTCAACTAGATATGGTCAGTATTTGTAGGAAACACAGTTCTTTTTTTCTGGGCATGCTCATGTTTCTTGCTGTATTAGAGACTCTGGAAAGAAGAGCATGCTCTTTGCGTTAAAACAGAGTGTGTTTCATGGATGAGAACACTGGTCTGAATTTCCCTTCACAAACGGAGTTAAACCAAAGGCTCTGTGTCTTCCTACAAGCAAGAGTTCATTTCCGGAAATCCCGGTGATTTTTCGGCTAAAATGAATTTACACAGTTCACGCACCCAACACGATTTTCACTATAAACTAAAGAGCATCTATGTAAGAGATGCTGTGGTTTGTTACAGTTTCACAAGCAGAGTTTAACTAGATATGGTCCGTATGAGTAAGAAACACAGTTCGTTTTTTCTGGACATGTCATGTTTCTTGCTGTATTGTAGACGCTGGAAAGAAGAGCATGCTTCTTGCGTTAAAATAGAGGGTGTTTCATGGATGAGAACACTGGTCTGAATTTCCCTTCACAAACGGAGTTAAACCAAAGGCTCTGTGTTTTCCTACAAGCAAGAATTCATTTCCGGAAATCCCAGTGATTTTTCGGCTCAAATGAATTTACCCAGTTCACGAACCCCACAAGTTTTTCACTATAAACTAAAGAGCATCTATGTAAGAGATGCTGTGGTTTGTTACAGTTTCACAAGCAGAGTTCAACTAGATATGGTCCGTATGAGTAGGAAATACAGTTCTTTTTTTATGGACATGCTCATCTTTCTTGCTGTTTTGGAGACGCTGGACAGAAGAGGCTGCTTCTTGCGTTAAAACAGAGTATGTTTCATGGATGAGAACACTGGTCTGAATTTCCATTCACAAACGGAGTTAAACCAAAGTTTCTGTGTCTTCCTTCAAGCAAGAGTTCATTTCCTGAAAACCCAGTGATTTTTCGGCTAAAATGAATTTACACAATTCATGAACCCAACATGTTTTTCACTATAAACTAAAGAGCATCTATGTAAGAGATGCTGTGGTTTGTTACAGTTTGATAAGCAGAGTTCAACTAGATATGGTCAGTATTCATAGGAAACACAGTTCTTTTTTTCTGGGCATTCTCATGTTTCTTGCTGTACTAGAGACTCTGGAAAGAAGAGCATGCTCTTTGCGTTAAAACAGAGTGTGTTTCATGGATGAGAACACTGGTCTGAATTTCCCTTCACAAACGGAGTTAAACCAAAGGCTCTGTGTCTTCCTACAAGAAAGAGTTCATTTCCGGAAATCCCAGGGATTTTTCGGCTCAAATGAATTTACAAAGTTCACTCACCCAACACGATTTTCACTATAAACTAAAGAGCATCTATGTAAGAGATGCTGTGTTTTGTTACAGTTTCACACGCAGAGTTTAACTAGATATGGTCCGTATGAGTAGGAAACACAGTTCTGTTTTTCTGGACATGCTCATATTTCTTGCTGTATTGGAGATGCTGGAAAGAAGAGCATGTTTCTTGCATTAAAACAGAGTATGTTTAATGGATGAGAACACTGGTCTGAATTTGCCTTCACAAACGGAGTTAAAGCAAAGGCTCTGTGTCTTCCTACAAGCAAGAGTTCATTTCCAGAAATGCCAGTGATTTTTCGGCTCAAATGAATTTACACAGTTCACGCACCCAACACGATTTTCAGTATAAACTAAAGAGCATCTACGTAAGAGATGCTGTGGTTTGTTACAGTTTCACAAGTAGAGTTCAACTAGATATGGTCAGTATTCGTAGGAAACACAGTTCTTTTTTTCTGGGCATGCTCATCTTTCTTGCTGTATTAGAGACTCTGGAAAGAAGAGCATGCTCTTTGCGTTAAAACAGAGTGTGTTTCATGGATGAGAACACTGGTCTGAATTTCCCTTCACAAACGGAGTTAAACCAAAGGCTCTGTGTCTTCCTACAAGCAAGAGTTCATTTCCGGAAATCCCGGTGATTTTTCGGCTAAAATGAATTTACACAGTTCACGCACCCAACACGATTTTCACTATAAACTAAAGAGCATCTATGTAAGAGATGCTGTGGTTTGTTACAGTTTCACAAGCAGAGTTTAACTAGATATGGTCCGTATGAGTAAGAAACACAGTTCGTTTTTTCTGGGCATGCTCATGTTTCTTGCTGTATTATAGACGCTGGAAATAAGAGCATGCTTCTTGCGTTAAAAGAGAGTATGTTTCATGGATGAGAGCACTGGTCTGAATTTGCCATCACAAACGGAGTTAAACCAAAGTCTCTGTGTCTTCCTTCAAGCAAGAGTTCATTTCCTGAAAACCCAGTGATTTTTCGGCTAAAATGAATTTACACAAATCACGAACCCAACATGTTTTTCACTATAAACTAAAGAGCATCTATGTAAGAGATGCTGTGGTTTGTTCCAGTTTGATAAGCAGAGTTCAACTAGATATGGTCAGTATTCGTAGAGACACAGTTCTTTTTTTCTGGGCATGCTCATGTTTCTTGCTGTATTAGAGACTCTGGAAAGAAGAGCATGCTCTTTGCGTGAAAACAGAGTGTGTTTCATGGATGAGAACACTGGTCTGAATTTCCCTTCACAAACGGAGTTAAACCAAAGGCTCTGTGTCTTCCTACAAGCAAGAGTTCATTTCCAGAAATGCCAGTGATTTTTTGGCTCAAATGAATTTACACAGTTCACGCACCCAACACGATTTTCACTATAAACTTAAGAGCATCTACGTAAGAGATGCTGTGGTTTGTTACAGTTTCACAAGTAGAGTTTAACTAGATATGGTCTGTATGAGTAAGAAACACAGTTCGTTTTTTCTGGGCATGCTCATGTTTGTTGCTGTATTGGAGATGCTGGAAAGAAGAGGATACTTCTTGCGTTAAAACAGAGGGTGTTTCATGGATGAGAACACTGGTCTGAATTTCGCTTCACAAATGGAGTTAAACCAAAGGCTCTGTCTCTTCCTACAAGCAAGAGTTCATTTCCGGAAATCCCAGTGATTTTTCGGTTCAAATGAATTTACCCCGTTCACGAACCCCACATGTTTTTCACTATAAACTAAAGAGCATCTATGTAAGAGATGCTGTGGTTTGTTACAGTTTCACAAGCAGAGTTCAACTAGATATGGTCCGTATGAATAGGAAATACAGTTCTTTTTTTATGGACATGCTAATATTTGTTGCTGTTTTGGAGACGCTGGACAGAAGCGGATGCTTCTTGCGTTAAAACAGAGTATGTTTCATGGATGAGAACACTGGTCTGAATTTCCATTCACAAACGGAGCTAAACCAAAGTCTCTGTGTCTTCCTTCAAGCAAGAGTTCATTTCCTGAAAACCCAGTGATTTTTCGGCTTAAATGAATTTACACAATTCAAGAACCCAACAGGTTTTTCACTATAAAATAAAGAGCATCTATGTAAGAGATGCTGTGGTTTCTTACAGTTTTATAAGCAGAGTTCAACTAGATATGGTCAGTATTTGTAGGAAACACAGTTCTTTTTTTCTGGGCATGCTCATGTTTCTTGCTGTATTAGAGACTCTGGAAAGAAGAGCATGCTCTTTGCGTGAAAACAGAGTGTGTTTCATGGATGAGAACACTGGTCTGAATTTCCCTTCACAAACGGAGTTAAACCAAAGGCTCTGTGTCTTCCTACAAGCAAGAGTTCATTTCCGGAAATCCCGGTGATTTTTCGGCTAAAATGAATTTGCACAGTTCACGCACCCAACACGATTTTCACTATAAACTAAAGAGCATCTATGTAAGAGATGCTGTGGTTTGTTACAGTTTCACAAGCAGAGTTTAACTAGATATGGTCCGTATGAGTAAGAAACACAGTTCGTTTTTTCTGGGCATGCTCATGTTTCTTGCTGTATTATAGACGCTGGAAATAAGAGCATGCTTCTTGCGTTAAAAGAGAGTATGTTTCATGGATGAGATCACTGGTCTGAATTTGCCTTCACAAACGGAGTTAAACCAAAGTCTCTGTGTCTTCCTTCAAGCAAGAGTTCATTTCCTGAAAACCCAGTGATTTTTTGGCTAAAATGAATTTACACAAATCACGAACCCAACATGTTTTTCACTATAAACTAAAGAGCATCTATGTAAGAGATGCTGTGGTTTGTTCCAGTTTGATAAGCAGAGTTCAACTAGATATGGTCAGTATTCGTAGAGACACAGTTCTTTTTTTCTGGGCATTCTCATGTTTCTTGCTGTACTAGAGACTCTGGAAAGAAGAGCATGCTCTTTGCGTTAAAACAGAGTGTGTTTCATGGATGAGAACACTGGTCTGAATTTCCCTTCACAAACGGAGTTAAACCAAAGGCTCTGTGTCTTCCTACAAGAAAGAGTTCATTTCCGGAAATCCCAGGGATTTTTCGGCTCAAATGAATTTACAAAGTTCACTCACCCAACACGATTTTCACTATAAACTAAAGAGCATCTATGTAAGAGATGCTGTGGTTTGTTACAGTTTCACACGCAGAGTTTAACTAGATATGGTCCGTATGAGTAGGAAACACAGTTCTGTTTTTCTGGACATGCTCATATTTCTTGCTGTATTGGAGATGCTGGAAAGAAGAGCATGTTTCTTGCATTAAAACAGAGTATGTTTAATGGATGAGAACACTGGTCTGAATTTCCCTTCACAAACGGAGTTAAAGCAAAATCTCTGTGTCTTCCTACAAGCAAGAGTTCATTTCCGAAATCCCAGTGATTTTTCGCCTCAAATGAATTTACACAGTTCACGAACCCAACACGATTTTCACTATAAACTAAAGAGCATCTATGTAAGAGATGCTGTGATTTGTTACAGTTTCACAAGCAGAGTTTAACTAGATATTGTCCGTAAGAGTAAGAAACACAGTTCGTTTTTTCTGGGCATGCTCATGTTTCTTGCTGTATTGGAGATGCTGGAAAGAAGAGCATGCTTCTTGCGTTAAAACAGAGTATGTTTCATGGATCAGAACACTGGTCTGAATTTCCCTTCACAAACGGAGTTAAACCAAAGGCTCTGTGTCTTCCTACAAGGAAGAGTTCATTTCCGGAAAACCCAGTGATTTTTCGGCTCAAATGAATTTACCCAGTTCACAAACCCAACACGTTTTTCACTATAAACTAAAGAGCCTCTATGTAACAGATGCTGTGGTTTGTTACAGTTTCACTAGCAGAGTTCAACTAGATATGGTCCGTATGAGTAGGAAATACAGTTCTTTTTTTATGGACATGCTCATATTTCTTTCTGTATTGCAACTCTGGACAGAAGAGGATGCTTCTTGCGTTAAAACAGAGTATGTTTCATGGATGAGAACACTGGACTGAATTTCCCTTCACAAACGGAGTTAAACCAAAGTCTCTGTGTCTTCCTTCAAGCAAGAGTGCATTTCCTGAAAACCCAGTGATTCTTCGGCTAAAATGAATTTACACAATTCACGAACCCAACACGTTTTTCACTATAAACTAAAGAGCATCTATGTAAGAGATGCTGTGGTTTGTTACAGTTTCACAAGCAGAGTTTAACTAGATATTGTCCGTAAGAGTAAGAAACACAGTTCGTTTTTTCTGGGCATGCTCATGTTTCTTGCTGTATTGGAGATGCTGGAAAGAAGAGCATGCTTCTTGCGTTAAAACAGAGTATGTTTCATGGATCAGAACACTGGTCTGAATTTCCCTTCACAAACGGAGTTAAACCAAAGGCTCTGTGTCTTCCTACAAGGAAGAGTTCATTTCCGGAAAACCCAGTGATTTTTCGGCTCAAATGAATTTACCCAGTTCACAAACCCAACACGTTTTTCACTATAAACTAAAGAGCCTCTATGTAACAGATGCTGTGGTTTGTTACAGTTTCACTAGCAGAGTTCAACTAGATATGGTCCGTATGAGTAGGAAATACAGTTCTTTTTTTATGGACATGCTCATATTTCTTGCTGTATTGCAACTCTGGACAGAAGAGGATGCTTCTTGCGTTAAAACAGAGTATGTTTCATGGATGAGAACACTGGACTGAATTTCCCTTCACAAACGGAGTTAAACCAAAGTCTCTGTGTCTTCCTTCAAGCAAGAGTGCATTTCCTGAAAACCCAGTGATTCTTCGGCTAAAATGAATTTACACAATTCACGAACCCAACACGTTTTTCACTATAAACTAAAGAGCATCTATGTAAGAGATGCTGTGGTTTGTTACAGTTTGATAAGCAGAGTTCAACTAGATATGGTCAGTAATCGTAGGAAACACAGTTCTTTTTTTCTGGGCATGCTCATGTTTCTTGCTGTAGTAGAGACTCTGGAAAGAAGATCATGCCCTTTGCGTTAAAACAGAGTGTGTTTCATGGATGAGAACACTGGTCTGAATTTCCCTTCACAAACGGAGTTAAACCAAAGGCTCTGTGTCTTCCTACAAGCAAGAGTTCATTTCCGGAAATCCCGGTGATTTTTCGGCTAAAATGAATTTACACAGTTCACGCACCCAACACGATTTTCACTATAAACTAAAGAGCATCTATTTAAGAGATGCTGTGGTTTGTTACAGTTTCACAAGCAGAGTTTAACTAGATATGGTCCGTATGAGTAAGAAACACAGTTCTTTTTTTCTGGGCATTCTCATGTTTCTTGCTGTAGTAGAGACTCTGGAAAGAAGAGCATGCTCTTGGCGTTAAAACAGAGTGTGTTTCATGGATGAGAACACTGGTCTGAATTTCCCTTCACAAACGGAGTTAAACCAAAGTCTCTGTGTCTTCCTACAAGGAAGAGTTCATTTCCGGAAAACCCAGTGATTTTTCGGCTCAAATGAATATACCCAGTTCACGAACCCAACACGTTTTTCACTATAAACTAAAGAGCATCTATGTAAGAGATGCTGTGGTTTGTTACAGTTTCACAAGCAGAGTTCAACTAGATATGGTCCGTAGGAGTAAGAAACACAGTTCGTTTTTTCTGGGCATGCTCATGTTTCTTGCTGTATTGGAGGTGCTGGAAAGAAGAGTATAATTCATGCGTTAAAACAGAGTATGTTTCATGGATGAGAACACTGGTCTGAATTTCCCTTCACAAACGGAGTTAAACCAAAGGCTCTGTGTCTTCCTAGAAGGAAGAGTTCATTTCCGGAAAACCCAGTGATTTTTCGGCTCAAATGAATTTACCCTTTTCACGAACCCAACACGTTTTTCACTATAAACTAAAGAGCATCTATGTAAGAGATGCTTTGGTTTCTTACAGTTTGATAAGCAGAGTTCAACTACATATGGTAAGTATTTGTAGGAAACACAGTTCTTTTTTTCTGGGCATGCTCATGTTTCTTGCTGTATTGGAGATGCTGGAAAGAAGAGCATGCTTCTTGCGTTAAAACAGAGTATGTTTCATGGATGAGAACACTGGTCTGAATTTCCCTTCACAAACGGAGTTAAAGCAAAGTCTCTGTGTCTTCCTACAAGGAAGAGTTCATTTCCGGAAAACCCAGTGATTTTTCGGCTCAAATGAATTTACACAGTTCACGAACCCAACACGTTTTTCACTATAAACTAAAGAGCATCTATGTAAGAGATGCTGTGGTTTGTTACAGTTTCACAAGCAGAGTTCAAATAGATATGGTCCGTATGAGTAAGAAACACAGTTCGTTTTTTCTGGGCATGCTCATGTTTCTTGCTGTATTGGAGGTGCTGGAAAGAAGAGTATAATTCATGCGTTAAAACAGAGTATGTTTCATGGATGAGAACTCTGGACTGAATTTCCCTTCACAAACGGAGTTAAACCAAAGTCTCTGTGTCTTCCTTCAAGCAAGAGTGCATTTCCTGAAAACCCAGTGATTTTTCGGCTAAAATGAATTTACACAAATCACGAACCCAACATGTTTTTCACTATAAACTAAAGAGCATCTATGTAAGAGATGCTGTGGTTTGTTCCAGTTTGATAAGCAGAGTTCAACTAGATATGGTCAGTATTCGTAGAGACACAGTTCTTTTTTTCTGGGCATGCTCATGTTTCTTGCTGTATTAGAGACTCTGGAAAGAAGAGCATGCTCTTTGCGTGAAAACAGAGTGTGTTTTATGGATGAGAACACTGGTCTGAATTTCCCTTCACAAACGGAGTTAAACCAAAGGCTCTGTGTCTTCCTACAAGCAAGAGTTCATTTCCAGAAATGCCAGTGATTTTTCGGCTCAAATGAATTTACACAGTTCACGCACCCAACACGATTTTCACTATAAACTTAAGAGCATCTACATAAGAGATGCTGTGGTTTGTTACAGTTTCACAAGTAGAGTTTAACTAGATATGGTCTGTATGAGTAAGAAACACAGTTCGTTTTTTCTGGGCATGCTCATGTTTGTTGCTGTATTGGAGATGCTGGAAAGAAGAGGATACTTCTTGCGTTAAAACAGAGGGTGTTTAATGGATGAGAACACTGGTCTGAATTTCGCTTCACAAATGGAGTTAAACCAAAGGCTCTGTCTCTTCCTACAAGCAAGAGTTCATTTCCGGAAATCCCAGTGATTTTTCGGTTCAAATGAATTTACCCCGTTCACGAACCCCACAAGTTTTTCACTATAAACTAAAGAGCATCTATGTAAGAGATGCTGTGGTTTGTTACAGTTTCACAAGCAGAGTTCAACTAGATATGGTCCGTATGAATAGGAAATACAGTTCTTTTTTTATGGACATGCTAATATTTGTTGCTGTTTTGGACACGCTGGACAGAAGCGGATGCTTCTTGCGTTAAAACAGAGTATGTTTCATGGATGAGAACACTGGTCTGAATTTCCATTCACAAACGGAGTTAAACCAAAGTCTCTGTGTCTTCCTTCAAGCAAGAGTTCATTTCCTGAAAACCCAGTGATTTTTCGGCTTAAATGAATTTACACAATTCAAGAACCCAACAGGTTTTTCACTATAAAATAAAGAGCATCTATGTAAGAGATGCTGTGGTTTCTTACAGTTTTATAAGCAGAGTTCAACTAGATATGGTCAGTATTTGTAGGAAACACAGTTCTTTTTTTCTGGGCATGCTCATGTTTCTTGCTGTATTAGAGACTCTGGAAAGAAGAGCATGCTCTTTGCGTTAAAACAGAGTGTGTTTCATGGATGAGAACACTGGTCTGAATTTCCCTTCACAAACGGAGTTAAACCAAAGGCTCTGTGTCTTCCTACAAGCAAGAGTTCATTTCCGGAAATCCCGGTGATTTTTCGGCTAAAATGAATTTACACAGTTCACGCACCCAACACGATTTTCACTATAAACTAAAGAGCATCTATGTAAGAGATGCTGTGGTTTGTTACAGTTTCACAAGCAGAGTTTAACTAGATATGGTCCGTATGAGTAAGAAACACAGTTCGTTTTTTCTGGGCATGTCATGTTTCTTGCTGTATTGTAGACGCTGGAAAGAAGAGCATGCTTCTTGCGTTAAAATAGAGGGTGTTTCATGGATGAGAACACTGGTCTGAATTTCCCTTCACAAACGGAGTTAAACCAAAGGCTCTGTGTTTTCCTACAAGCAAGAATTCATTTCCGGAAATCCCAGTGATTTTTCGGCTCAAATGAATTTACCCAGTTCACGAACCCCACAAGTTTTTCACTATAAACTAAAGAGCATCTATGTAAGAGATGCTGTGGTTTGTTACAGTTTCACAAGCAGAGTTCAACTAGATATGGTCCGTATGAGTAGGAAATACAGTTCTTTTTTTATGGACATGCTCATCTTTCTTGCTGTTTTGGAGACGCTGGACAGAAGAGGCTGCTTCTTGCGTTAAAACAGAGTATGTTTCATGGATGAGAACACTGGTCTGAATTTCCATTCACAAACGGAGTTAAACCAAAGTTTCTGTGTCTTCCTTCAAGCAAGAGTTCATTTCCTGAAAACCCAGTGATTTTTCGGCTAAAATGAATTTACACAATTCACGAACCCAACATGTTTTTCACTATAAACTAAAGAGCATCTATGTAAGAGATGCTGTGGTTTGTTACAGTTTGATAAGCAGAGTTCAACTAGATATGGTCAGTATTCATAGGAAACACAGTTCTTTTTTTCTGGGCATTCTCATGTTTCTTGCTGTACTAGAGACTCTGGAAAGAAGAGCATGCTCTTTGCGTGAAAACAGAGTGTGTTTCATGGATGAGAACACTGGTCTGAATTTCCCTTCACAAACGGAGTTAAACCAAAGGCTCTGTGTCTTCCTACAAGAAAGAGTTCATTTCCGGAAATCCCAGGGATTTTTCGGCTCAAATGAATTTACAAAGTTCACTCACCCAACACGATTTTCACTATAAACTAAAGAGCATCTATGTAAGAGATGCTGTGGTTTGTTACAGTTTCACACGCAGAGTTTAACTAGATATGGTCCGTATGAGTAGGAAACACAGTTCTGTTTTTCTGGACATGCTCATATTTCTTGCTGTATTGGAGATGCTGGAAAGAAGAGCATGTTTCTTGCATTAAAACAGAGTATGTTTAATGGATGAGAACACTGGTCTGAATTTGCCTTCACAAACGGAGTTAAAGCAAAGGCTCTGTGTCTTCCTACAAGCAAGAGTTCATTTCCAGAAATGCCAGTGATTTTTCGGCTCAAATGAATTTACACAGTTCACGCACCCAACACGATTTTCAGTATAAACTAAAGAGCATCTACGTAAGAGATGCTGTGGTTTGTTACAGTTTCACAAGTAGAGTTCAACTAGATATGGTCAGTATTCGTAGGAAACACAGTTCTTTTTTTCTGGGCATGCTCATCTTTCTTGCTGTATTAGAGACTCTGGAAAGAAGAGCATGCTCTTTGCGTTAAAACAGAGTGTGTTTCATGGATGAGAACACTGGTCTGAATTTCCCTTCACAAACGGAGTTAAACCAAAGGCTCTGTGTCTTCCTACAAGCAAGAGTTCATTTCCGGAAATCCCGGTGATTTTTCGGCTAAAATGAATTTACACAGTTCACGCACCCAACACGATTTTCACTATAAACTAAAGAGCATCTATGTAAGAGATGCTGTGGTTTGTTACAGTTTCACAAGCAGAGTTTAACTAGATATGGTCCGTATGAGTAAGAAACACAGTTCATTTTTTCTGGGCATGCTCATGTTTCTTGCTGTATTATAGACGCTGGAAATAAGAGCATGCTTCTTGCGTTAAAAGAGAGTATGTTTCATGGATGAGAGCACTGGTCTGAATTTGCCTTCACAAACGGAGTTAAACCAAAGTCTCTGTGTCTTCCTTCAAGCAAGAGTTCATTTCCTGAAAACCCAGTGATTTTTCGGCTAAAATGAATTTACACAAATCACGAACCCAACATGTTTTTCACTATAAACTAAAGAGCATCTATGTAAGAGATGCTGTGGTTTGTTCCAGTTTGATAAGCAGAGTTCAACTAGATATGGTCAGTATTCGTAGAGACACAGTTCTTTTTTTCTGGGCATGCTCATGTTTCTTGCTGTATTAGAGACTCTGGAAAGAAGAGCATGCTCTTTGCGTGAAAACAGAGTGTGTTTCATGGATGAGAACACTGGTCTGAATTTCCCTTCACAAACGGAGTTAAACCAAAGGCTCTGTGTCTTCCTACAAGCAAGAGTTCATTTCCAGAAATGCCAGTGATTTTTTGGCTCAAATGAATTTACCCAGTTCACGAACCCCACAAGTTTTTCACTATAAACTAAAGAGCATCTATGTAAGAGATGCTGTGGTTTGTTACAGTTTCACAAGTAGAGTTTAACTAGATATGGTCTGTATGAGTAAGAAACACAGTTCGTTTTTTCTGGGCATGTCATGTTTCTTGCTGTATTGTAGACGCTGGAAAGAAGAGAATGCTTCTTGCGTTAAAATAGAGGGTGTTTCATGGATGAGAACACTGGTCTGAATTTCCCTTCACAAACGGAGTTAAACCAAAGGCTCTGTGTTTTCCTACAAGCAAGAATTCATTTCCGGAAATCCCAGTGATTTTTCGGCTCAAATGAATTTACCCAGTTCACGAACCCCACAAGTTTTTCACTATAAACTAAAGAGCATCTATGTAAGAGATGCTGTGGTTTGTTACAGTTTCACAAGCAGAGTTCAACTAGATATGGTCCGTATGAGTAGGAAATACAGTTCTTTTTTTATGGACATGCTCATCTTTCTTGCTGTTCTGGAGACGCTGGACAGAAGAGGCTGCTTCTTGCGTTAAAACAGAGTATGTTTCATGGATGAGAACACTGGTCTGAATTTCCCTTCACAAACGGAGTTAAACCAAAGTTTCTGTGTCTTCCTTCAAGCAAGAGTTCATTTCCTGAAAACCCAGTGATTTTTCGGCTAAAATGAATTTACACAATTCACGAACCCAACATGTTTTTCACTATAAACTAAAGAGCATCTATGTAAGAGATGCTGTGGTTTGTTACAGTTTGATAAGCAGAGTTCAACTAGATATGGTCAGTATTCATAGGAAACACAGTTCTTTTTTTCTGGGCATTCTCATGTTTCTTGCTGTACTAGAGACTCTGGAAAGAAGAGCATGCTCTTTGCGTGAAAACAGAGTGTGTTTCATGGATGAGAACACTGGTCTGAATTTCCCTTCACAAACAGAGTTAAACCAAAGGCTCTGTGTCTTCCTACAAGAAAGAGTTCATTTCCGGAAATCCCAGGGATTTTTCGGCTCAAATGAATTTACAAAGTTCACTCACCCAACACGATTTTCACTATAAACTAAAGAGCATCTATGTAAGAGATGCTGTGGTTTGTTACAGTTTCACACGCAGAGTTTAACTAGATATGGTCCGTATGAGTAGGAAACACAGTTCTGTTTTTCTGGACATGCTCATATTTCTTGCTGTATTGGAGATGCTGGAAAGAAGAGCATGTTTCTTGCATTAAAACAGAGTATGTTTAATGGATGAGAACACTGGTCTGAATTTGCCTTCACAAACGGAGTTAAAGCAAAGGCTCTGTGTCTTCCTACAAGCAAGAGTTCATTTCCAGAAATGCCAGTGATTTTTCGGCTCAAATGAATTTACACAGTTCACGCACCCAACACGATTTTCAGTATAAACTAAAGAGCATCTACGTAAGAGATGCTGTGGTTTGTTACAGTTTCACAAGTAGAGTTCAACTAGATATGGTCAGTATTCGTAGGAAACACAGTTCTTTTTTTCTGGGCATGCTCATCTTTCTTGCTGTATTAGAGACTCTGGAAAGAAGAGCATGCTCTTTGCGTTAAAACAGAGTGTGTTTCATGGATGAGAACACTGGTCTGAATTTCCCTTCACAAACGGAGTTAAACCAAAGGCTCTGTGTCTTCCTACAAGCAAGAGTTCATTTCCGGAAATCCCGGTGATTTTTCGGCTAAAATGAATTTACACAGTTCACGCACCCAACACGATTTTCACTATAAACTAAAGAGCATCTATGTAAGAGATGCTGTGGTTTGTTACAGTTTCACAAGCAGAGTTTAACTAGATATGGTCCGTATGAGTAAGAAACACAGTTCATTTTTTCTGGGCATGCTCATGTTTCTTGCTGTATTATAGACGCTGGAAATAAGAGCATGCTTCTTGCGTTAAAAGAGAGTATGTTTCATGGATGAGAGCACTGGTCTGAATTTGCCTTCACAAACGGAGTTAAACCAAAGTCTCTGTGTCTTCCTTCAAGCAAGAGTTCATTTCCTGGAAACCCAGTGATTTTTCGGCTAAAATGAATTTACACAAATCACGAACCCAACATGTTTTTCACTATAAACTAAAGAGCATCTATGTAAGAGATGCTGTGGTTTGTTCCAGTTTGATAAGCAGAGTTCAACTAGATATGGTCAGTATTCGTAGAGACACAGTTCTTTTTTTCTGGGCATGCTCATGTTTCTTGCTGTATTAGAGACTCTGGAAAGAAGAGCATGCTCTTTGCGTGAAAACAGAGTGTGTTTCATGGATGAGAACACTGGTCTGAATTTCCCTTCACAAACGGAGTTAAACCAAAGGCTCTGTGTCTTCCTACAAGCAAGAGTTCATTTCCAGAAATGCCAGTGATTTTTTGGCTCAAATGAATTTACACAGTTCACGCACCCAACACGATTTTCACTATAAACTTAAGAGCATCTACGTAAGAGATGCTGTGGTTTGTTACAGTTTCACAAGTAGAGTTTAACTAGATATGGTCTGTATGAGTAAGAAACACAGTTCGTTTTTTCTGGGCATGCTCATGTTTGTTGCTGTATTGGAGATGCTGGAAAGAAGAGGATACTTCTTGCGTTAAAACAGAGGGTGTTTCATGGATGAGAACACTGGTCTGAATTTCGCTTCACAAATGGAGTTAAACCAAAGGCTCTGTCTCTTCCTACAAGCAAGAGTTCATTTCCGGAAATCCCAGTGATTTTTCGGTTCAAATGAATTTACCCCGTTCACGAACCCCACATGTTTTTCACTATAAACTAAAGAGCATCTATGTAAGAGATGCTGTGGTTTGTTACAGTTTCACAAGCAGAGTTCAACTAGATATGGTCCGTATGAATAGGAAATACAGTTCTTTTTATATGGACATGCTAATATTTGTTGCTGTTTTGGAGACGCTGGACAGAAGCGGATGCTTCTTGCGTTAAAACAGAGTATGTTTCATGGATGAGAACACTGGTCTGAATTTCCATTCACAAACGGAGTTAAACCAAAGTCTCTGTGTCTTCCTTCAAGCAAGAGTTCATTTCCTGAAAACCCAGTGATTTTTCGGCTTAAATGAATTTACACAATTCAAGAACCCAACAGGTTTTTCACTATAAAATAAAGAGCATCTATGTAAGAGATGCTGTGGTTTCTTACAGTTTTATAAGCAGAGTTCAACTAGATATGGTCAGTATTTGTAGGAAACACAGTTCTTTTTTTCTGGGCATGCTCATGTTTCTTGCTGTATTAGAGACTCTGGAAAGAAGAGCATGCTCTTTGCGTTAAAACAGAGTGTGTTTCATGGATGAGAACACTGGTCTGAATTTCCCTTCACAAACGGAGTTAAACCAAAGGCTCTGTGTCTTCCTACAAGCAAGAGTTCATTTCCGGAAATCCCGGTGATTTTTCGGCTAAAATGAATTTACACAGTTCACGCACCCAACACGATTTTCACTATAAACTAAAGAGCATCTATGTAAGAGATGCTGTGGTTTGTTACAGTTTCACAAGCAGAGTTTAACTAGATATGGTCCGTATGAGTAAGAAACACAGTTCGTTTTTTCTGGGCATGCTCATGTTTCTTGCTGTATTATAGACGCTGGAAATAAGAGCATGCTTCTTGCGTTAAAAGAGAGTATGTTTCATGGATGAGAGCACTGGTCTGAATTTGCCTTCACAAACGGAGTTAAACCAAAGTCTCTGTGTCTTCCTTCAAGCAAGAGTTCATTTCCTGAAAACCCAGTGATTTTTCGGCTAAAATGAATTTACACAATTCAAGAACCCAACATGTTTTTCACTATAAACTAAAGAGCATCTATGTAAGAGATGCTGTGGTTTGTTCCAGTTTGATAAGCAGAGTTCAACTAGATATGGTCAGTATTCGTAGAGACACAGTTCTTTTTTTCTGGGCATTCTCATGTTTCTTGCTGTACTAGAGACTCTGGAAAGAAGAGCATGCTCTTTGCGTTAAAACAGAGTGTGTTTCATGGATGAGAACACTGGTCTGAATTTCCCTTCACAAACGGAGTTAAACCAAAGGCTCTGTGTCTTCCTACAAGAAAGAGTTCATTTCCGGAAATCCCAGGGATTTTTCGGCTCAAATGAATTTACAAAGTTCACTCACCCAACACGATTTTCACTATAAACTAAAGAGCATCTATGTAAGAGATGCTGTGGTTTGTTACAGTTTCACACGCAGAGTTTAACTAGATATGGTCCGTATGAGTAGGAAACACAGTTCTGTTTTTCTGGACATGCTCATATTTCTTGCTGTATTGGAGATGCTGGAAAGAAGAGCATGTTTCTTGCATTAAAACAGAGTATGTTTAATGGATGAGAACACTGGTCTGAATTTCCCTTCACAAACGGAGTTAAAGCAAAATCTCTGTGTCTTCCTACAAGCAAGAGTTCATTTCCGGAAATCCCAGTGATTTTTCGCCTCAAATGAATTTACACAGTTCACGAACCCAACACGATTTTCACTATAAACTAAAGAGCATCTATGTAAGAGATGCTGTGATTTGTTACAGTTTCACAAGCAGAGTTTAACTAGATATTGTCCGTAAGAGTAAGAAACACAGTTCGTTTTTTCTGGGCATGCTCATGTTTCTTGCTGTATTGGAGATGCTGGAAAGAAGAGCATGCTTCTTGCGTTAAAACAGAGTATGTTTCATGGATCAGAACACTGGTCTGAATTTCCCTTCACAAACGGAGTTAAACCAAAGGCTCTGTGTCTTCCTACAAGGAAGAGTTCATTTCCGGAAAACCCAGTGATTTTTCGGCTCAAATGAATTTACCCAGTTCACAAACCCAACACGTTTTTCACTATAAACTAAAGAGCCTCTATGTAACAGATGCTGTGGTTTGTTACAGTTTCACTAGCAGAGTTCAACTAGATATGGTCCGTATGAGTAGCAAATACAGTTCTTTTTTTATGGACATGCTCATATTTCTTTCTGTATTGCAACTCTGGACAGAAGAGGATGCTTCTTGCGTTAAAACAGAGTATGTTTCATGGATGAGAACACTGGACTGAATTTCCCTTCACAAACGGAGTTAAACCAAAGTCTCTGTGTCTTCCTTCAAGCAAGAGTGCATTTCCTGAAAACCCAGTGATTCTTCGGCTAAAATGAATTTACACAATTCACGAACCCAACACGTTTTTCACTATAAACTAAAGAGCATCTATGTAAGAGATGCTGTGGTTTGTTACAGTTTGATAAGCAGAGTTCAACTAGATATGGTCAGTAATCGTAGGAAACACAGTTCTTTTTTTCTGGGCATGCTCATGTTTCTTGCTGTAGTAGAGACTCTGGAAAGAAGATCATGCCCTTTGCGTTAAAACAGAGTGTGTTTCATGGATGAGAACACTGGTCTGAATTTCCCTTCACAAACGGAGTTAAACCAAAGGCTCTGTGTCTTCCTACAAGCAAGAGTTCATTTCCGGAAATCCCGGTGATTTTTCGGCTAAAATGAATTTACACAGTTCACGCACCCAACACGATTTTCACTATAAACTAAAGAGCATCTATTTAAGAGATGCTGTGGTTTGTTACAGTTTCACAAGCAGAGTTTAACTAGATATGGTCCGTATGAGTAAGAAACACAGTTCTTTTTTTCTGGGCATTCTCATGTTTCTTGCTGTAGTAGAGACTCTGGAAAGAAGAGCATGCTCTTGGCGTTAAAACAGAGTGTGTTTCATGGATGAGAACACTGGTCTGAATTTCCCTTCACAAACGGAGTTAAACCAAAGTCTCTGTGTCTTCCTACAAGGAAGAGTTCATTTCCGGAAAACCCAGTGATTTTTCGGCTCAAATGAATATACCCAGTTCACGAACCCAACACGTTTTTCACTATAAACTAAAGAGCATCTATGTAAGAGATGCTGTGGTTTGTTACAGTTTCACAAGCAGAGTTCAACTAGATATGGTCCGTAGGAGTAAGAAACACAGTTCGTTTTTTCTGGGCATGCTCATGTTTCTTGCTGTATTGGAGGTGCTGGAAAGAAGAGTATAATTCATGCGTTAAAACAGAGTATGTTTCATGGATGAGAACACTGGTCTGAATTTCCCTTCACAAACGGAGTTAAACCAAAGGCTCTGTGTCTTCCTAGAAGGAAGAGTTCATTTCCGGAAAACCCAGTGATTTTTCGGCTCAAATGAATTTACCCTTTTCACGAACCCAACACGTTTTTCACTATAAACTAAAGAGCATCTATGTAAGAGATGCTTTGGTTTCTTACAGTTTGATAAGCAGAGTTCAACTACATATGGTAAGTATTTGTAGGAAACACAGTTCTTTTTTTCTGGGCATGCTCATGTTTCTTGCTGTATTGGAGATGCTGGAAAGAAGAGCATGCTTCTTGCGTTAAAACAGAGTATGTTTCATGGATGAGAACACTGGTCTGAATTTCCCTTCACAAACGGAGTTAAAGCAAAGTCTCTGTGTCTTCCTACAAGGAAGAGTTCATTTCCGGAAAACCCAGTGATTTTTCGGCTCAAATGAATTTACACAGTTCACGAACCCAACACGTTTTTCACTATAAACTAAAGAGCATCTATGTAAGAGATGCTGTGGTTTGTTACAGTTTCACAAGCAGAGTTCAAATAGATATGGTCCGTATGAGTAAGAAACACAGTTCGTTTTTTCTGGGCATGCTCATGTTTCTTGCTGTATTGGAGGTGCTGGAAAGAAGAGTATAATTCATGCGTTAAAACAGAGTATGTTTCATGGATGAGAACACTGGTCTGAATTTGCCTTCACAAACGGAGTTAAACCAAAGTCTCTGTGTCTTCCTATAAGCAAGAGTTCATTTCCAGAAAACCCAGTGATTTTTCGGCTTAAATGAATTTACCCAGTTCACAAACCCCACACGTTTTTCACAATAAACTAAAGATCATCTATGTAAGAGATGCTGTGGTTTGTTACAGTTTCACTAGCAGAGTTCAACTAGATATGGTCCGTATGAGTAGGAAATACAGTTCTTTTTTTATGGACATGCTCATATTTCTTGCTGTATTACAACTCTGGACAGAAGCGGATGCTTCTTGCGTTAAAACAGAGTATGTTTCATGGATGAGAACTCTGGACTGAATTTCCCTTCACAAACGGAGTTAAACCAAAGTCTCTGTGTCTTCCTTCAAGCAAGAGTGCATTTCCTGAAAACCCAGTGATTCTTCGGCTAAAATGAATTTACACAATTCACGAACCCAACACGTTTTTCACTATAAACTAAAGAGCATCTATGTAAGAGATGCTGTGGTTTGTTACAGTTTGATAAGCAGAGTTCAACTAGATATGGTCAGTAATCGTAGGAAACACAGTTCTTTTTTTCTGGGCATGCTCATGTTTCTTGCTGTAGTAGAGACTCTGGAAAGAAGAGCATGCCCTTTGCGTTAAAACAGAGTGTGTTTCATGGATGAGAACACTGGTCTGAATTTCCCTTCACAAACGGAGTTAAACCAAAGGCTCTGTGTCTTCCTACAAGCAAGAGTTCATTTCCGGAAATCCCGGTGATTTTTTGGCTAAAATGAATTTACACAGTTCACGCACCCAACACGATTTTCAATATAAACTAAATAGCATCTATGTAAGAGATGCTGTGGTTTGTTACAGTTTCACAAGCAGAGTTCAACTAGATATGGTCCGTATGAGTAGGAAATACAGTTCTTTTTTTATGGACATGCTCATGTTTCTTGCCGTTTTGGAGACGCTGGACAGAAGAGGCTGCTTCTTGCGTTTAAACAGAGTATGTTTCATGGATGAGAACACTGGTCTGAATTTCCATTCACAAACGGAGTTAAACCAAAGTCTCTGTGTATTCCTTCAAGCAAGAGTTCATTTCCTGAAAACCCAGTGCTTTTTCGGCTTAAATGAATTTACACAATTCAAGAACCCAACACGTTTTTCACTATAAACTAAAGAGCATCTATGTAAGAGATGCTGTGGTTTGTTACAGTTTCACAAGCAGAGTTTAACTAGATATGGTCCGTATGAGTAAGAAACACAGTTCGTTTTTTCTGGGCATGCTCATGTTTCTTGCTGTATTGTAGACGCTGGAAAGAAGAGCATGCTTCTTGCGTTAAAACAGAGTATGTTTCATGGATGAGAGCACTGGTCTGAATTTGCCTTCACAAACGGAGTTAAACCAAAGTCTCTGTGTCTTCCTTCAAGCAAGAGTTCATTTCCTGAAAACCCAGTGATTTTTCGGCCAAAATGAATTTACACAATTCACAAACCCAACACGTTTTTCACTATAAACTAAAGAGCATCTATGTAAGAGATGCTGTGGTTTGTTACAGTTTCACAAGCAGAGTTCAACTAGATATGGTCCGTAGGAGTAAGAAACACAGTTCGTTTTTTCTGGGCATGCTCATGTTTCTTGCTGTATTGGAGGTGCTGGAAAGAAGAGTATAATTCATGCGTTAAAACAGAGTATGTTTCATGGATGAGAACACTGGTCTGAATTTCCCTTCACAAACGGAGTTAAACCAAAGGCTCTGTGTCTTCCTACAAGGAAGAGTTCATTTCCGGAAAACCCAGTGATTTTTTGGCTCAAATGAATTTACCCTTTTCACGAACCCAACACGTTTTTCACTATAAACTAAAGAGCATCTATGTAAGAGATGCTTTGGTTTCTTACAGTTTGATAAGCAGAGTTCAACTACATATGGTAAGTATTTGTAGGAAACACAGTTCTTTTTTTCTGGGCATGCTCATGTTTCTTGCTGTATTGGAGATGCTGGAAAGAAGAGCATGCTTCTTGCGTTAAAACAGAGTATGTTTCATGGATGAGAACACTGGTCTGAATTTCCCTTCACAAACGGAGTTAAAGCAAAGTCTCTGTGTCTTCCTACAAGGAAGAGTTCATTTCCGGAAAACCCAGTGATTTTTCGGCTCAAATGAATTTACACAGTTCACGAACCCAACACGTTTTTCACTATAAACTAAAGAGCATCTATGTAAGAGATGCTGTGGTTTGTTACAGTTTCACAAGCAGAGTTCAAATAGATATGGTCCGTATGAGTAAGAAACACAGTTCGTTTTTTCTGGGCATGCTCATGTTTCTTGCTGTATTGGAGGTGCTGGAAAGAAGAGTATAATTCATGCGTTAAAACAGAGTATGTTTCATGGATGAGAACACTGGTCTGAATTTGCCTTCACAAACGGAGTTAAACCAAAGTCTCTGTGTCTTCCTATAAGCAAGAGTTCATTTCCAGAAAACCCAGTGATTTTTCGGCTTAAATGAATTTACCCAGTTCACAAACCCCACACGTTTTTCACAATAAACTAAAGATCATCTATGTAAGAGATGCTGTGGTTTGTTACAGTTTCACTAGCAGAGTTCAACTAGATATGGTCCGTATGAGTAGGAAATACAGTTCTTTTTTTATGGACATGCTCATATTTCTTGCTGTATTACAACTCTGGACAGAAGCGGATGCTTCTTGCGTTAAAACAGAGTATGTTTCATGGATGAGAACTCTGGACTGAATTTCCCTTCACAAACGGAGTTAAACCAAAGTCTCTGTGTCTTCCTTCAAGCAAGAGTGCATTTCCTGAAAACCCAGTGATTCTTCGGCTAAAATGAATTTACACAATTCACGAACCCAACACGTTTTTCACTATAAACTAAAGAGCATCTATGTAAGAGATGCTGTGGTTTGTTACAGTTTGATAAGCAGAGTTCAACTAGATATGGTCAGTAATCGTAGGAAACACAGTTCTTTTTTTCTGGGCATGCTCATGTTTCTTGCTGTAGTAGAGACTCTGGAAAGAAGAGCATGCCCTTTGCGTTAAAACAGAGTGTGTTTCATGGATGAGAACACTGGTCTGAATTTCCCTTCACAAACGGAGTTAAACCAAAGGCTCTGTGTCTTCCTACAAGCAAGAGTTCATTTCCGGAAATCCCGGTGATTTTTTGGCTAAAATGAATTTACACAGTTCACGCACCCAACACGATTTTCAATATAAACTAAATAGCATCTATGTAAGAGATGCTGTGGTTTGTTACAGTTTCACAAGCAGAGTTCAACTAGATATGGTCCGTATGAGTAGGAAATACAGTTCTTTTTTTATGGACATGCTCATGTTTCTTGCCGTTTTGGAGACGCTGGACAGAAGAGGCTGCTTCTTGCGTTTAAACAGAGTATGTTTCATGGATGAGAACACTGGTCTGAATTTCCATTCACAAACGGAGTTAAACCAAAGTCTCTGTGTATTCCTTCAAGCAAGAGTTCATTTCCTGAAAACCCAGTGCTTTTTCGGCTTAAATGAATTTACACAATTCAAGAACCCAACACGTTTTTCACTATAAACTAAAGAGCATCTATGTAAGAGATGCTGTGGTTTGTTACAGTTTCACAAGCAGAGTTTAACTAGATATGGTCCGTATGAGTAAGAAACACAGTTCGTTTTTTCTGGGCATGCTCATGTTTCTTGCTGTATTGTAGACGCTGGAAAGAAGAGCATGCTTCTTGCGTTAAAACAGAGTATGTTTCATGGATGAGAGCACTGGTCTGAATTTGCCTTCACAAACGGAGTTAAACCAAAGTCTCTGTGTCTTCCTTCAAGCAAGAGTTCATTTCCTGAAAACCCAGTGATTTTTCGGCCAAAATGAATTTAAACAATTCACAAACCCAACATGTTTTTCACTATAAACTAAAGAGCATCTATGTAAGAGATGCTGTGGTTTGTTACAGTTTGATAAGCAGAGTTCAACTAGATATGGTCAGTATTCGTAGGAAACACAGTTCTTTTTTTCTGGGCATTCTCATGTTTCTTGCTGTAGTAGAGACTCTGGAAAGAAGAGCATGCTCTTTGCGTTAAAACAGAGTGTGTTTCATGGATGAGAACACTGGTCTGAATTTCCCTTCACAAGCGGAGTTAAAACAAATGCTCTGTGTCTTCCTAAAAGAAAGAGTTCATTTCCGGAAATCCCAGGGATTTTTCGGCTCAAATGAATTTACAAAGTTCACGCACCCAACATGATTTTCACTATAAACTAAAGAGCATCTACGTAAGAGATGCTGTGGTTTGTTACAGGTTCTCAAGTAGAGTTTAACTAGATATGGTCTGTATGAGTAAGAAACACAGTTCGTTTTTTTTGGGCATGCTCATGTTTCTTGCTGTATTGGAGATGCTGGAAAGAAGAGGATGCTTCTTGCGTTAAAATAGAGGGTGTTTCATGGATGAGAACACTGGTCTGAATTTCCCTTCACAAACGGAGTTAAACCAAAGGCTCTGTGTGTTCCTACAAGCAAGAATTCATTTCCGGAAATCCCAGTGATTTTTCGGCTCAAATGAATTTAACCAGTTCACGAACCCCACAAGTTTTTCACTATAAACTAAAGAGCATCTATGTAAGAGATGCTGTGATTTGTTACAGTTTCACAAGCAGAGTTTAACTAGATATTGTCCGTAAGAGTAAGAAACACAGTTCGTTTTTTCTGGGCATGCTCATGTTTCTTGCTGTATTGGAGATGCTGGAAAGAAGAGCATGCTTCTTGCGTTAAAACAGAGTATGTTTCATGGATGAGAACACTGGTCTGAATTTGCCTTCACAAACGGAGTTCAAGCAAAGGCTCTGATCTTCCTCAAAGCAAGAGTTCATTTCCAGAAAACCCAGTGATTTTTCGGCTTAAATGAATTTACCCAGTTCACAAACCCCACACGCTTTTCACAATAAACTAAAGAGCATCTATGTAAGAGATGCTGTGGTTTGTTACAGTTTCACTAGCAGAGTTCAACTAGATATGGTCCGTATGAGTAGGAAATACAGTTCTTTTTTTATGGACATGCTCATATTTCTTGCTGTATTGCAACTCTGGACAGAAGAGGATGCTTCTTGCGTTAAAACAGAGTATGTTTCATGGATGAGAACACTGGTCTGAATTTCCATTTACAAACGGAGTTAAACCAAAGGCTCTGTGTCTTACTACAAGCAACAATATATTTCGGAAAACCCAGTGATTTTTTGGCCCAAATGAATTTACCCAGTTCACGGACCTAACACGTTTTTCACTATAAACTAAAGAGCATCTTTGTAAGAGATGCTGTGGTTTGTTACAGTTTCACTAGCAGAGTTCAACTAGATATGGTCCGTATGTGTAGGAAATACAGTTCTTTTTTTCTGGACATGCTCATATTACTTACTGTATTGCAACTCTAGACAGAATAGGATGCTTCTTGTGTTAAAACAGACGGTGTTTCATGGATGAGAACACTGGTCTGAATTTCCCTTCACAAACGGAGTTAAACCAAAGTCTCTGTGTCTTCCTTCAAGCAAGAGTTCATTTCCGGAAAACCCAGTGAATTTTCGGCTAAAATGAATTTACACAATTCAAGAATCCAAAACGTTTTTCACTATAAACTAAAGAGCATCTATGTAAGAGATGCTTTGGTTTCTTACAGTTTGATAAGCTGAGTTCAACTAGATATGGTAAGTATTCGTAGGAAACACAGTTCTTTTTTTCTGGGCATGCTCATGTTTCTTGCTGTATTGCAACTCTGGACAGAAGAGGATGCTTCTTGCGTTAAAACAGAGTATGTTTCATGGATGAGAACACTGGTCTGAATTTCCCTTCACAAACGGAGTTCAAGCAAAGGCTCTGATCTTCCTCAAAGCAAGAGTTCATTTCCAGAAAACCCAGTGATTTTTCGGCTTAAATGAATTTACCCAGTTCACAAACCCCACACGCTTTTCACAATAAACTAAAGAGCAGCTATGTAAGAGATGCTGTGGTTTGTTACAGTTTCACTAGCAGAGTTCAACTAGATATGGTCCATATGAGTAGGAAATACAGTTCTTTTTTTATGGACATGCTCATATTTCTTGCTGTATTGCAACTCTGGACAGAAGAGGATGCTTCTTGCGTTAAAACAGAGTATGTTTCATGGATGAGAACACTGGACTGAATTTCCCTTCACAAACGGAGTTAAACCAAAGTCTCTGTGTCTTCCTTCAAGCAAGAGTGCATTTCCTGAAAACCCAGTGATTCTTCGGCTAAAATGAATTTACACAATTCACGAACCCAACACGTTTTTCACTATAAACTAAAGAGCATCTATGTAAGAGATGCTGTGGTTTGTTACAGTTTGATAAGCAGAGTTCAACTAGATATGGTCAGTAATCGTAGGAAACACAGTTCTTTTTTTCTGGTCATGCTCATGTTTCTTGCTGTAGTAGAGACTCTGGAAAGAAGAGCATGCCCTTTGCGTTAAAACAGAGTGTGTTTCATGGATGAGAACACTGGTCTGAATTTCCCTTCACAAACGGAGTTAAACCAAAGGCTCTGTGTCTTCCTACAAGCAAGAGTTCATTTCCGGAAATCCCGGTGATTTTTCGGCTAAAATGAATTTACACAGTTCACGCACCCAACACGATTTTCAATATAAACTAAATAGCATCTATGTAAGAGATGCTGTGTTTTGTTACAGTTTCACAAGCAGAGTTCAACTAGATATGGTCCGTATGAGTAGGAAATACAGTTCTTTTTTTATGGACATGCTCATGTTTCTTGCCGTTTTGGAGACGCTGGACAGAAGAGGCTGCCTCTTGCGTTAAAACAGAGTATGTTTCATGGATGAGAACACTGCTCTGAATTTCCCTTCACAAACGGCATTAAACCAAAGGCTCTTTGTCTTCCTACAAGCAATTCATTTCCGGAAAACCCAGTGATTATTTTGGCTCAAATGAATTTACACAGTTCACGAACCCAACACGTTTTTCACTATAAATTAAAGAGCATCTATGTAAGAGATGCTGTTGTTTGTTACAGTTTCACAAGCAGAGTTTAACTATATATGGTCTGTATGAGTAGGAAACACATTTTGTTTTTTCTGGGCATGCTCATGTTTCTTCCTGTATTGGAGATGCTGGAAAGAAGAGCATGCTTCTTGCGTTAAAACAGAGTATGTTTCATGGATGAGAACACTGGTCTGAATTTCCATTTACAAACGGAGTTAAACCAAAGGCTCTGTGTCTTACTACAAGCAACAATATATTTCGGAAAACCCAGTGATTTTTTGGCCCAAATGAATTTACCCAGTTCACGGACCTAACACGTTTTTCACTATAAACTAAAGAGCATCTTTGTAAGAGATGCTGTGGTTTGTTACAGTTTCACTAGCAGAGTTCAACTAGATATGGTCCGTATGTGTAGGAAATACAGTTCTTTTTTTCTGGACATGCTCATATTACTTACTGTATTGCAACTCTAGACAGAATAGGATGCTTCTTGTGTTAAAACAGACGGTGTTTCATGGATGAGAACACTGGTCTGAATTTCCCTTCACAAACGGAGTTAAACCAAAGTCTCTGTGTCTTCCTTCAAGCAAGAGTTCATTTCCGGAAAACCCAGTGAATTTTCGGCTAAAATGAATTTACACAATTCAAGAATCCAAAACGTTTTTCACTATAAACTAAAGAGCATCTATGTAAGAGATGCTTTGGTTTCTTACAGTTTGATAAGCTGAGTTCAACTAGATATGGTAAGTATTCGTAGGAAACACAGTTCTTTTTTTCTGGGCATGCTCATGTTTCTTGCTGTATTGCAACTCTGGACAGAAGAGGATGCTTCTTGCGTTAAAACAGAGTATGTTTCATGGATGAGAACACTGGTCTGAATTTCCCTTCACAAACGGAGTTCAAGCAAAGGCTCTGATCTTCCTCAAAGCAAGAGTTCATTTCCAGAAAACCCAGTGATTTTTCGGCTTAAATGAATTTACCCAGTTCACAAACCCCACACGCTTTTCACAATAAACTAAAGAGCATCTATGTAAGAGATGCTGTGGTTTGTTACAGTTTCACTAGCAGAGTTCAACTAGATATGGTCCATATGAGTAGGAAATACAGTTCTTTTTTTATGGACATGCTCATATTTCTTGCTGTATTGCAACTCTGGACAGAAGAGGATGCTTCTTGCGTTAAAACAGAGTATGTTTCATGGATGAGAACACTGGACTGAATTTCCCTTCACAAACGGAGTTAAACCAAAGTCTCTGTGTCTTCCTTCAAGCAAGAGTGCATTTCCTGAAAACCCAGTGATTCTTCGGCTAAAATGAATTTACACAATTCACGAACCCAACACGTTTTTCACTATAAACTAAAGAGCATCTATGTAAGAGATGCTGTGGTTTGTTACAGTTTGATAAGCAGAGTTCAACTAGATATGGTCAGTAATCGTAGGAAACACAGTTCTTTTTTTCTGGGCATGCTCATGTTTCTTGCTGTAGTAGAGACTCTGGAAAGAAGAGCATGCCCTTTGCGTTAAAACAGAGTGTGTTTCATGGATGAGAACACTGGTCTGAATTTCCCTTCACAAACGGAGTTAAACCAAAGGCTCTGTGTCTTCCTACAAGCAAGAGTTCATTTCCGGAAATCCCGGTGATTTTTCGGCTAAAATGAATTTACACAGTTCACGCACCCAACACGATTTTCAATATAAACTAAATAGCATCTATGTAAGAGATGCTGTGGTTTGTTACAGTTTCACAAGCAGAGTTCAACTAGATATGGTCCGTATGAGTAGGAAATACAGTTCTTTTTATGGACATGCTCATGTTTCTTGCCGTTTTGGAGACGCTGGACAGAAGTGGCTGCTTCTTGCGTTAAAACAGAGTATGTTTCATGGATGAGAACACTGCTCTGAATTTCCCTTCACAAACGGCATTAAACCAAAGGCTCTTTGTCTTCCTACAAGCAATTCATTTCCGGAAAACCCAGTGATTTTTTTGGCTCAAATGAATTTACACAGTTCACGAACCCAACACGTTTTTCACTATAAATTAAAGAGCATCTATGTAAGAGATGCTGTTGTTTGTTACAGTTTCACAAGCAGAGTTTAACTATATATGGTCTGTATGAGTAGGAAACACATTTCGTTTTTTCTGGGCATGCTCATGTTTCTTCCTGTATTGGAGATGCTGGAAAGAAGAGCATGCTTCTTGCGTTAAAACAGAGTATGTTTCATGGATGAGAACACTGGTCTGAATTTCCATTTACAAACGGAGTTAAACCAAAGGCTCTGTGTCTTACTACAAGCAACAATATATTTCGGAAAACCCAGTGATTTTTTGGCCCAAATGAATTTACCCAGTTCACGGACCTAACACGTTTTTCACTATAAACTAAAGAGCATCTTTGTAAGAGATGCTGTGGTTTGTTACAGTTTCACTAGCAGAGTTCAACTAGATATGGTCCGTATGTGTAGGAAATACAGTTCTTTTTTTCTGGACATGCTCATATTACTTACTGTATTGCAACTCTAGACAGAATAGGATGCTTCTTGTGTTAAAACAGACGGTGTTTCATGGATGAGAACACTGGTCTGAATTTCCCTTCACAAACGGAGTTAAACCAAAGTCTCTGTGTCTTCCTTCAAGCAAGAGTTCATTTCCGGAAAACCCAGTGATTTTTCGGCTAAAATGAATTTACACAATTCAAGAATCCAAAACGTTTTTCACTATAAACTAAAGAGCATCTATGTAAGAGATACTTTGGTTTCTTACAGTTTGATAAGCTGAGTTCAACTAGATATGGTAAGTATTCGTAGGAAACACAGTTCTTTTTTTCTGGGCATGCTCATGTTTCTTGCTGTATTGCAACTCTGGACAGAAGAGGATGCTTCTTGCGTTAAAACAGAGTATGTTTCATGGATGAGAACACTGGTCTGAATTTCCCTTCACAAACGGAGTTAAACCAAAGTCTCTGTGTCTTCCTTCAAGCAAGAGTGCATTTCCTGAAAACCCAGTGATTCTTCGGCTAAAATGAATTTACACAATTCACGAACCCAACATGTTTTTCACTATAAACTAAAGAGCATCTATGTAAGAGATGCTGTGGTTTGTTACAGTTTCACAAGCAGAGTTTAACTAGATATGGTCCGTATGAGTAAGAAGCACAGTTCGTTTTTTCTGGGCATGCTCATGTTTCTCGCTGTATTGGAGACACTGGAAAGAAGAGCATGCTTCTTGCGTTAAAACAGAGTATGTTTCATGGATGAGAACACTGGTCTGAATTTGCCTTCACAAACGGAGTTAAACCAAAGGCTCTGTGTCTTCCTACAAGAAAGAGTTCATTTCCGGAAATCCCAGGGATTTTTCGGCTCAAATGAATTTACAAAGTTCACGCACCCAACACGATTTTCACTATAAAGTAAAGAGCATCTATGTAAGAGATGCTGTGGTTTGTTACAGTTTCACAAGCAGAGTTTAACTAGATATGGTCCATATGAGTAGGAAATACAGTTCTTTTTTTATGGACATGCTCATGTTTCTTGATGTTTTGGAGACGCTGGACAGAAGAGGCTGCTTCTTGCGTTAAAACAGAGTATGTTTCATGGATGAGAACACTGGTCTGAATTTCCATTCACAAAGGGAGTTAAACCAAAGTCTCTGTGTCTACCTTCAAGCAAGAGTTCATTTCCGGAAATCCCGGTGATTTTTCGGCTCAAATGAATTTACACAGTTCACGAACCCAACACGATTTTCACTATAAACTAAAGAGCACCTATGTAAGAGATGCTGTGATTTGTTACAGTTTCACAAGCAGAGTTTAACTAGATATTGTCCGTAAGAGTAAGAAACACAGTTCGTTTTTTCTGGGCATGCTCATGTTTCTTGCTGTATTGGAGATGCTGGAAAGAAGAGCATGCTTCTTGCGTTAAAACAGAGTATGTTTCATGGATGAGAACACTGGTCTGAATTTCCCTTCACAAACGGAGTTAAACCAAAGTCTCTGTGTCTTCCTACAAGGAAGAGTTCATTTCCGGAAAACCCAGTGATTTTTCGGCTCAAATGAATTTACCCAGTTCACGAACCCCACACGTTTTTCACTATAAACTAAAGAGCATCTATGTAAGAGATGCTGTGGTTTGTTACAGTTTCACAAGCAGAGTTCAACTAGATATGGTCCGTATGAGTAGGAAATACAGTTCTTTTTTTCTGGGCATGCTCATATTTCTTATTTTATTGCAACTCTAGACAGAATAGGATGCTTATTGTGTTAAAATAGACGGTGTTTCATGGATGAGATCACTGGTCTGAATTTCCCTTCACAAACGGAGTTAAACCAAAGTCTCTGTGTCTTCCTACAAGGAAGAGTTCATTTCCGGAAAACCCAGTGAATTTTCGGCTAAAATGAATTTACACAATTCAAGAATCCAAAACGTTTTTCACTATAAACTAAAGAGCATCTATGTAAGAGATGCTTTGGTTTCTTACAGTTTGATAAGCTGAGTTCAACTAGATATGGTAAGTATTCGTAGGAAACACAGTTCTTTTTTTCTGGGCATGCTCATGTTTCTTGCTGTATTGCAACTCTGGACAGAAGAGGATGCTTCTTGCGTTAAAACAGAGTATGTTTCATGGATGAGAACACTGGTCTGAATTTCCCTTCACAAACGGAGTTCAAGCAAAGGCTCTGATCTTCCTCAAAGCAAGAGTTCATTTCCAGAAAACCCAGTGATTTTTCGGCTTAAATGAATTTACCCAGTTCACAAACCCCACACGCTTTTCACAATAAACTAAAGAGCATCTATGTAAGAGATGCTGTGGTTTGTTACAGTTTCACTAGCAGAGTTCAACTAGATATGGTCCATATGAGTAGGAAATACAGTTCTTTTTTTATGGACATGCTCATATTTCTTGCTGTATTGCAACTCTGGACAGAAGAGGATGCTTCTTGCGTTAAAACAGAGTATGTTTCATGGATGAGAACACTGGACTGAATTTCCCTTCACAAACGGAGTTAAACCAAAGTCTCTGTGTCTTCCTTCAAGCAAGAGTGCATTTCCTGAAAACCCAGTGATTCTTCGGCTAAAATGAATTTACACAATTCACGAACCCAACACGTTTTTCACTATAAACTAAAGAGCATCTATGTAAGAGATGCTGTGGTTTGTTACAGTTTGATAAGCAGAGTTCAACTAGATATGGTCAGTAATCGTAGGAAACACAGTTCTTTTTTTCTGGGCATGCTCATGTTTCTTGCTGTAGTAGAGACTCTGGAAAGAAGAGCATGCCCTTTGCGTTAAAACAGAGTGTGTTTCATGGATGAGAACACTGGTCTGAATTTCCCTTCACAAACGGAGTTAAACCAAAGGCTCTGTGTCTTCCTACAAGCAAGAGTTCATTTCCGGAAATCCCGGTGATTTTTCGGCTAAAATGAATTTACACAGTTCACGCACCCAACACGATTTTCAATATAAACTAAATAGCATCTATGTAAGAGATGCTGTGGTTTGTTACAGTTTCACAAGCAGAGTTCAACTAGATATGGTCCGTATGAGTAGGAAATACAGTTCTTTTTATGGACATGCTCATGTTTCTTGCCGTTTTGGAGACGCTGGACAGAAGTGGCTGCTTCTTGCGTTAAAACAGAGTATGTTTCATGGATGAGAACACTGCTCTGAATTTCCCTTCACAAACGGCATTAAACCAAAGGCTCTTTGTCTTCCTACAAGCAATTCATTTCCGGAAAACCCAGTGATTTTTTTGGCTCAAATGAATTTACACAGTTCACGAACCCAACACGTTTTTCACTATAAATTAAAGAGCATCTATGTAAGAGATGCTGTTGTTTGTTACAGTTTCACAAGCAGAGTTTAACTATATATGGTCTGTATGAGTAGGAAACACATTTCGTTTTTTCTGGGCATGCTCATGTTTCTTCCTGTATTGGAGATGCTGGAAAGAAGAGCATGCTTCTTGCGTTAAAACAGAGTATGTTTCATGGATGAGAACACTGGTCTGAATTTCCATTTACAAACGGAGTTAAACCAAAGGCTCTGTGTCTTACTACAAGCAACAATATATTTCGGAAAACCCAGTGATTTTTTGGCCCAAATGAATTTACCCAGTTCACGGACCTAACACGTTTTTCACTATAAACTAAAGAGCATCTTTGTAAGAGATGCTGTGGTTTGTTACAGTTTCACTAGCAGAGTTCAACTAGATATGGTCCGTATGTGTAGGAAATACAGTTCTTTTTTTCTGGACATGCTCATATTACTTACTGTATTGCAACTCTAGACAGAATAGGATGCTTCTTGTGTTAAAACAGACGGTGTTTCATGGATGAGAACACTGGTCTGAATTTCCCTTCACAAACGGAGTTAAACCAAAGTCTCTGTGTCTTCCTTCAAGCAAGAGTTCATTTCCGGAAAACCCAGTGATTTTTCGGCTAAAATGAATTTACACAATTCAAGAATCCAAAACGTTTTTCACTATAAACTAAAGAGCATCTATGTAAGAGATACTTTGGTTTCTTACAGTTTGATAAGCTGAGTTCAACTAGATATGGTAAGTATTCGTAGGAAACACAGTTCTTTTTTTCTGGGCATGCTCATGTTTCTTGCTGTATTGCAACTCTGGACAGAAGAGGATGCTTCTTGCGTTAAAACAGAGTATGTTTCATGGATGAGAACACTGGTCTGAATTTCCCTTCACAAACGGAGTTAAACCAAAGTCTCTGTGTCTTCCTTCAAGCAAGAGTGCATTTCCTGAAAACCCAGTGATTCTTCGGCTAAAATGAATTTACACAATTCACGAACCCAACATGTTTTTCACTATAAACTAAAGAGCATCTATGTAAGAGATGCTGTGGTTTGTTACAGTTTCACAAGCAGAGTTTAACTAGATATGGTCCGTATGAGTAAGAAGCACAGTTCGTTTTTTCTGGGCATGCTCATGTTTCTCGCTGTATTGGAGACACTGGAAAGAAGAGCATGCTTCTTGCGTTAAAACAGAGTATGTTTCATGGATGAGAACACTGGTCTGAATTTGCCTTCACAAACGGAGTTAAACCAAAGGCTCTGTGTCTTCCTACAAGAAAGAGTTCATTTCCGGAAATCCCAGGGATTTTTCGGCTCAAATGAATTTACAAAGTTCACGCACCCAACACGATTTTCACTATAAAGTAAAGAGCATCTATGTAAGAGATGCTGTGGTTTGTTACAGTTTCACAAGCAGAGTTTAACTAGATATGGTCCATATGAGTAGGAAATACAGTTCTTTTTTTATGGACATGCTCATGTTTCTTGATGTTTTGGAGACGCTGGACAGAAGAGGCTGCTTCTTGCGTTAAAACAGAGTATGTTTCATGGATGAGAACACTGGTCTGAATTTCCATTCACAAAGGGAGTTAAACCAAAGTCTCTGTGTCTACCTTCAAGCAAGAGTTCATTTCCGGAAATCCCGGTGATTTTTCGGCTCAAATGAATTTACACAGTTCACGAACCCAACACGATTTTCACTATAAACTAAAGAGCACCTATGTAAGAGATGCTGTGATTTGTTACAGTTTCACAAGCAGAGTTTAACTAGATATTGTCCGTAAGAGTAAGAAACACAGTTCGTTTTTTCTGGGCATGCTCATGTTTCTTGCTGTATTGGAGATGCTGGAAAGAAGAGCATGCTTCTTGCGTTAAAACAGAGTATGTTTCATGGATGAGAACACTGGTCTGAATTTCCCTTCACAAACGGAGTTAAACCAAAGTCTCTGTGTCTTCCTACAAGGAAGAGTTCATTTCCGGAAAACCCAGTGATTTTTCGGCTCAAATGAATTTACCCAGTTCACGAACCCCACACGTTTTTCACTATAAACTAAAGAGCATCTATGTAAGAGATGCTGTGGTTTGTTACAGTTTCACAAGCAGAGTTCAACTAGATATGGTCCGTATGAGTAGGAAATACAGTTCTTTTTTTCTGGGCATGCTCATATTTCTTATTTTATTGCAACTCTAGACAGAATAGGATGCTTATTGTGTTAAAATAGACGGTGTTTCATGGATGAGATCACTGGTCTGAATTTCCCTTCACAAACGGAGTTAAACCAAAGTCTCTGTGTCTTCCTACAAGGAAGAGTTCATTTCCGGAAAACCCAGTGATTTTTCGGCTCAAATGAATTTACCCAGTTCACGAACCCAACACGTTTTTCACTATAAACTAAAGAGCATCTATGTAAGAGATGCTGTGGTTTGTTACAGTTTCACAAGCAGAGTTCAACTAGATATGGTCCGTATGAGTAAGAAACACAGTTCGTTTTTTCTGGGCATGCTCATGTTTCTTGCTGTATTGGAGGTGCTGGAAAGAAGAGTATAATTCATGCGTTAAAACAGAGTATGTTTCATGGATGAGAACACTGGTCTGAATTTGCCTTCACAAACGGAGTTCAAGCAAAGGCTCTGATCTTCCTCAAAGCAAGAGTTCATTTCCAGAAAACCCAGTGATTTTTCGGCTTAAATGAATTTACCCAGTTCACAAACCCCACACGCTTTTCACAATAAACTAAAGAGCATCTATGTAAGAGATGCTGTGGTTTGTTACAGTTTCACTAGCAGAGTTCAACTAGATATGGTCCGTATGAGTGGGAAATACAGTTCTTTTTTTATGGACATGCTCATATTTCTTGCTGTATTGCATCTCTGGACAGAAGAGGATGCTTCTTGCGTTAAAACAGAGTATGTTTCATGGATGAGAACACTGGACTGAATTTCCCTTCACAAACGGAGTTAAACCAAAGTCTCTGTGTCTTCCTTCAAGCAAGAGTGCATTTCCTGAAAACCCAGTGATTCTTCGGCTAAAATGAATTTACACAATTCACGAACCCAACACGTTTTTCACTATAAACTAAAGAGCATCTATGTAAGAGATGCTGTGGTTTGTTACAGTTTGATAAGCAGAGTTCAACTAGATATGGTCAGTAATCGTAGGAAACACAGTTCTTTTTTTCTGGGCATGCTCATGTTTCTTGCTGTAGTAGAGACTCTGGAAAGAAGAGCATGCCCTTTGCGTTAAAACAGAGTGTGTTTCATGGATGAGAACACTGGTCTGAATTTCCCTTCACAAACGGAGTTAAACCAAAGGCTCTGTGTCTTCCTACAAGAAAGAGGTCATTTCCGGAAATCCCAGGGATTTTTTGGCTAAAATGAATTTACACAGTTCACGCACCCAACACGATTTTCACTATAAACTAAATAGCATCTATGTAAGAGATGCTGTGGTTTGTTACAGTTTCACAAGCAGAGTTCAACTAGATATGGTCCGTATGAGTAGGAAATACAGTTCTTTTTTTATGGACATGCTCATGTTTCTTGCCGTTTTGGAGACGCTGGACAGAAGAGGCTGCTTCTTGCGTTAAAACAGAGTATGTTTCATGGATGAGAACACTGCTCTGAATTTCCCTTCACAAACGGCATTAAACCAAAGGCTCTTTGTCTTCCTACAAGCAATTCATTTCCGGAAAACCCAGTGATTTTTTTGGCTCAAATGAATTTACACAGTTCACGAACCCAACACGTTTTTCACTATAAATTAAAGAGCATCTATGTAAGAGATGCTGTTGTTTGTTACAGTTTCACAAGCAGAGTTTAACTATATATGGTCTGTATGAGTAGGAAACACATTTCGTTTTTTCTGGGCATGCTCATGTTTCTTCCTGTATTGGAGATGCTGGAAAGAAGAGCATGCTTCTTGCGTTAAAACAGAGTATGTTTCATGGATGAGAACACTGGTCTGAATTTCCATTTACAAACGGAGTTAAACCAAAGGCTCTGTGTCTTACTACAAGCAACAATATATTTCGGAAAACCCAGTGATTTTTCGGCTCAAATGAATTTACCCAGTTCACGAACCCAACACGTTTTTCACTATAAACTAAAGAGCATCTATGTAAGAGATGCTGTGGTTTGTTACAGTTTCAAAAGCAGAGTTCAACTAGATATGGTCCGTATGAGTAAGAAACACAGTTCGTTTTTTCTGGGCATGCTCATGTTTCTTGCTGTATTGGAGGTGCTGGAAAGAAGAGTATAATTCATGCGTTAAAACAGAGTATGTTTCATGGATGAGAACACTGGTCTGAATTTGCCTTCACAAACGGAGTTCAAGCAAAGGCTCTGATCTTCCTCAAAGCAAGAGTTCATTTCCAGAAAACCCAGTGATTTTTCGGCTTAAATGTATTTACCCAGTTCACAAACCCCACACGCTTTTCACAATAAACTAAAGAGCATCTATGTAAGAGATGCTGTAGTTTGTTACAGTTTCACTAGCAGAGTTCAACTAGATATGGTCCGTATGAGTAGGAAATACAGTTCTTTTTTTATGGACATGCTCATATTTCTTATTTTATTGCAACTCTAGACAGAATAGGATGCTTCTTGTTTTAAAACAGACGGTGTTTCATGGATGAGATCACTGGTCTGAATTTCCCTTCACAAACGGAGTTAAACCAAAGTCTCTGTGTCTTCCTTCAAGCAAGAGTTCATTTCCGGAAAACCCAGTGATTTTTCGGTTAAAATGAATTTACACAATTCAAGAATCCAACACGTTTTTCACTATAAACTAAAGAGCATCTATGTAAGAGATGCTTTGGTTTCTTACAGTTTGATAAGCAGAGTTCAACTACATATGGTAAGTATTTGTAGGAAACACAGTTCTTTTTTTCTGGGCATGCTCATGTTTCTTGCTGTATTGGAGACGCTGGAAAGAAGAGCATGCTTCTTGCGTTAAAACAGAGTATGTTTCATGGATGAGAACACTGGTCTGAATTTGCCTTCACAAACGGAGTTAAACCAAAGGCTCTGTGTCTTCCTACAAGAAAGAGTTCATTTCCGGAAATCCCAGGGATTTTTCGGCTCAAATGAATTTACAAAGTTCACGCACCCAACACGATTTTCACTATAAAGTAAAGAGCATCTATGTAAGAGATGCTGTGGTTTGTTACAGTTTCACAAGCAGAGTTTAACTAGATATGGTCCATATGAGTAGGAAATTCAGTTCTTTTTTTATGCACATGCTCATGTTTCTTGCTGTTTTGGAGACGCTGGACAGATGAGGCTGCTTCTTGCGTTAAAACAGAGTATGTTTCATGGATGAGAACACTGGTCTGAATTTCCATTCACAAACAGAGTTAAACCAAAGTCTATGGGTCTTCCTTCAAGCAAGAGTTCATTTCCTGAAAACCCAGTGATTTTTCGGCTAAAATGAATTTACACAATTCAAGAACCCAACACGTTTTTCACTATAAACTAAAGAGCATCTATGCATGAGATGCTGTGGTTTCTTACAGTTTTATAAGCAGAGTTCAACTAGATATGGTCAGTATTTGTAGGAAACACAGTTCTTTTTTTCTGGGCATGCTCATGTTTCTTGCTGTATTAGAGACTCTGGAAAGAAGAGTATAATTCATGCGTTAAAACAGAGTGTGTTTCATGGATGAGAACACTGGTCTGAATTTCCCTTCACAAACGTAGTTAAACCAAAGGCTCTGTGTCTTCCTACAAGGAAGAGTTCATTTCCGGAAAACCCAGTGATTTTTCGGCTCAAATGAATTTACCCAGTTCCCGAACCCAACACGTTTTTCACTATAAACTAAAGAGCATCTATGTAAGAGATGCTGTGGTTTGTTACAGTTTCACAAGCAGAGTTCAACTAGATATGGTCCGTATGAGTAGGAAATACAGTTCTTTTTTTCTGGACATGCTCATATTTCTTATTTTATTGCAACTCTAGACAGAATAGGATGCTTCTTGTGTTAAAACAGACGGTGTTTCATGGATGAGATCACTGGTCTGAATTTCCCTTCACAAACGGAGTTAAACCAAAGTCTCTGTGTCTTCCTTCAAGCAAGAGTTCATTTCCGGAAAACCCAGTGATTTTTCGGTTAAAATGAATTTACACAATTCAAGAATCCAACACGTTTTTCACTATAAACTAAAGAGCATCTATGTAAGAGATGCTTTGGTTTCTTACAGTTTGATAAGCAGAGTTCAACTACATATGGTAAGTATTTGTAGGAAACACAGTTCTTTTTTTCTGGGCATGTTCATGTTTCTTGCTGTATTGGAGATGCTGGAAAGAAGAGCATGCTTCTTGCGTTAAAACAGAGTATGTTTCATGGATGAGAACACTGGTCTGAATTTCCCTTCACAAACGGAGTTAAAGCAAAGTCTCTGTGTCTTCCTACAAGGAAGAGTTCATTTCCGGAAAACCCAGTGATTTTTCGGCTCAAATGAATTTACCCAGTTCACGAACCCAACACGTTTTTCACTATAAACTAAAGAGCATCTATGTAAGAGATGCTGTGGTTTGTTACAGTTTCACAAGCAGAGTTCAACTAGATATGGTCCGTATGAGTAAGAAACACAGTTCGTTTTTTCTGGGCATGCTCATGTTTCTTGCTGTATTGGAGGTGCTGGAAAGAAGAGTATAATTCATGCGTTAAAACAGAGTATGTTTCATGGATGAGAACACTGGTCTGAATTTGCCTTCACAAACGGAGTTCAAGCAAAGGCTCTGATCTTCCTCAAAGCAAGAGTTCATTTCCAGAAAACCCAGTGATTTTTCGGCTTAAATGAATTTACCCAGTTCACAAACCCCACACGCTTTTCACAATAAACTAAAGAGCATCTATGTAAGAGATGCTGTGGTTTGTTACAGTTTCACTAGCAGAGTTCAACTAGATATGGTCCGTATGAGTAGGAAATACAGTTCTTTTTTTATGGACATGCTCATATTTCTTGCTGTATTGCAACTCTGGACAGAAGAGGATGCTTCTTGCGTTAAAACAGAGTATGTTTCATGGATGAGAACACTGGACTGAATTTCCCTTCACAAACGGAGTTAAACCAAAGTCTCTGTGTCTTCCTTCAAGCAAGAGTGCATTTCCTGAAAACCCAGTGATTCTTCGGCTAAAATGAATTTACACAATTCACGAACCCAACACGTTTTTCACTATAAACTAAAGAGCATCTATGTAAGAGATGCTGTGGTTTGTTACAGTTTGATAAGCAGAGTTCAACTAGATATGGTCAGTAATCGTAGGAAACACAGTTCTTTTTTTCTGGGCATGCTCATGTTTCTTGCTGTAGTAGAGACTCTGGAAAGAAGAGCATGCCCTTTGCGTTAAAACAGAGTGTGTTTCATGGATGAGAACACTGGTCTGAATTTCCCTTCACAAACGAAGTTAAACCAAAGGCTCTGTGTCTTCCTACAAGCAAGAGTTCATTTCCGGAAATCCCGGTGATTTTTCGGCTAAAATGAATTTACACAGTTCACGCACCCAACACGATTTTCACTATAAACTAAATAGCATCTATGTAAGAGATGCTGTGGTTTGTTACAGTTTCACAAGCAGAGTTCAACTAGATATGGTCTGTATGAGTAGGAAATACAGTTCTTTTTTTATGGACATGCTCATGTTTCTTTTCGTTTTGGAGACGCTGGACAGAAGAGGCTGCTTCTTGCGTTAAAACAGAGTATGTTTCATGGATGAGAACACTGCTCTGAATTTCCCTTCACAAACGGCATTTAACCAAAGGCTCTTTGTCTTCCTACAAGCAATTCATTTCCGGAAAACCCAGTGATTTTTTTGGCTCAAATGAATTTACACAGTTCACGAACCCAACACGTTTTTCACTATAAATTAAAGAGCATCTATGTAAGAGATGCTGTTGTTTGTTACAGTTTCACAAGCAGAGTTGAACTATATATGGTCTGTATGAGTAGGAAACACATTTCGTTTTTTCTGGGCATGCTCATGTTTCTCCCTGTATTGGAGATGCTGGAAAGAAGAGCATGCTTCTTGCGTTAAAACAGAGTATGTTTCATGGATGAGAACACTGGTCTGAATTTCCATTTACAAACGGAGTTAAACCAAAGGGTCTGTGTCTTACTACAAGCAACAATTCATTTTCGGAAAACCCAGTGATTTGTTGGCCCAAATGAATTTACCCAGTTCACGGACCTAACACGTTTTTCACTATAAACTAAAGAGCATCTTTGTAAGAGATGCTGTGGTTTGTTACAGTTTCACTAGCAGAGTTCAACTAGATATGGTCCGTATGTGTAGGAAATACAGTTCTTTTTTTCTGGACATGCTCATATTACTTACTGTATTGCAACTCTAGACAGAATAGGATGCTTCTTGTGTTAAAACAGACGGTGTTTCATGGATGAGAACACTGGTCTGAATTTCCCTTCACAAACGGAGTTAAACCAAAGTCTCTGTGTCTTCCTTCAAGCAAGAGTTCATTTCCGGAAAACCCAGTGATTTTTCGGCTAAAATGTATTTACACAATTCAAGAATCGAAAACGTTTTTCACTATAAACTAAAGAGCATCTATGTAAGAGATGCTTTGGTTTCTTACAGTTTGATAAGCTGAGTTCAACTAGATATGGTAAGTATTCGTAGGAAACACAGTTCTTTTTTTCTGGGCATGCTCATGTTTCTTGCTGTATTGCAACTCTGGACAGAAGAGGATGCTTCTTGCATTAAAACAGATTATGTTTCATGGATGAGAACACTGGTCTGAATTTCCCTTCACAAACGGAGTTAAACCAAAGTCTCTGTGTCTTCCTTCAAGCAAGAGTGCAATTCCTGAAAACCCAGTGATTCCTCGGCTAAAATGAATTTACACAATTCACGAACCCAACATGTTTTTCACTATAAACTAAAGAGCATCTATGTAAGAGATGCTGTGGTTTGTTACAGTTTCACAAGCAGAGTTTAACTAGATATGGTCCGTATGAGTAAGAAGCACAGTTCGTTTTTTCTGGGCATGCTCATGTTTCTCGCTGTATTGGAGACACTGGAAAGAAGAGCATGCTTCTTGCGTTAAAACAGAGTATGTTTCATGGATGAGAACACTGGTCTGAATTTGCCTTCACAAACGGAGTTAAACCAAAGGCTCTGTGTCTTCCTACAAGAAAGAGTTCATTTCCGGAAATCCCAGGGATTTTTCGGCTCAAATGAATTTACAAAGTTCACGCACCCAACACGATTTTCACTATAAAGTAAAGAGCATCTATGTAAGAGATGCTGTGGTTTGTTACAGTTTCACAAGCAGAGTTTAACTAGATATGGTCCGTATGAGTAGGAAATACAGTTCTTTTTTTATGGACATGCTCATGTTTCTTGATGTTTTGGAGACGCTGGACAGAAGAGGCTGCTTCTTGCGTTAAAACAGAGTATGTTTCATGGATGAGAACACTGGTCTGAATTTCCATTCACAAAGGGAGTTAAACCAAAGTCTCTGTGTCTACCTTCAAGCAAGAGTTCATTTCCTGAAAACCCAGTGATTTTCCGGCTAAAATGAATTTACACAATTCAAGAACCCAACACGTTTTTCACTATAAACTAAAGAGCATCTATGTAAGAGATGCTGTGGTTTCTTACAGTTTTATAAGCAGAGTTCAACTAGATATGGTCAGTATTTGTAGGAAACACAGTTCTTTTTTTCTGGGCATGCTCATGTTTCTTGCTGTATTAGAGACTCTGGAAAGAAGAGCATGCTCTTTGCGTTAAAACAGAGTGTGTTTCATGGATGAGAACACTGGTCTGAATTTCCCTTCACAAACGTAGTTAAACCAAAGGCTCTGTGTCTTCCTACAAGCAAGAGTTCATTTCCGGAAATCCCGGTGATTTTTCGGCTAAAATGAATTTACACAGTTCACGCACCCAACACGATTTTCACTATAAAGTAAAGAGCATCTATGTAAGAGATGCTGTGGTTTGTTACAGTTTCACAAGCAGAGTTTAACTAGATATGGTCCGTATGAGTAGGAAATACAGTTCTTTTTTTATGGACATGCTCATGTTTCTTGATGTTTTGGAGACGCTGGACAAAAGAGGCTGCTTGTTGCGTTAAAACAGAGTATGTTTCATGGATGAGAACACTGGTCTGAATTTCCATTCACAAAGGGAGTTAAACCAAAGTCTCTGTGTCTACCTTCAAGCAAGAGTTCATTTCCTGAAAACCCAGTGATTTTCCGGTTAAAATGAATTTACACAATTCAAGAATCCAACACGTTTTTCACTATAAACTAAAGAGCATCTATGTAAGAGATGCTTTGGGTTCTTACAGTTTGATAAGCAGAGTTCAACTACATATGGTAAGTATTTGTAGGAAACACAGTTCTTTTTTTCTGGGCATGCTCATGTTTCTTGCTGTATTGGAGATGCTGGAAAGAAGAGCATGCTTCTTGCGTTAAAACAGAGTATGTTTCATGGATGAGAACACTGGTCTGAATTTCCCTTCACAAACGGAGTTAAAGCAAAGTCTCTGTGTCTTCCTACAAGGAAGAGTTCATTTCCAGAAAACCCAGTGATTTTTCGGCTCAAATGAATTTACCCAGTTCACGAACCCAACATGTTTTTCACTATAAACTAAAGAGCATCTATGTAAGAGATGCTGTGGTTTGTTACAGTTTCACAAGCAGAGTTCAACTAGATATGGTCCGTATGAGTAAGAAACACAGTTCGTTTTTTCTGGGCATGCTCATGTTTCTTGCTGTATTGGAGGTGCTGGAAAGAAGAGTATAATTCATGCGTTAAAACAGAGTATGTTTCATGGATGAGAACACTGGTCTGAATTTGCCTTCACAAACGGAGTTCAAGCAAAGGCTCTGATCTTCCTCAAAGCAAGAGTTCATTTCCAGAAAACCCAGTGATTTTTCGGCTTAAATGAATTTACCCAGTTCACAAACCCCACACGATTTCACAATAAACTAAAGAGCATCTATGTAAGAGATGCTGTGGTTTGTTACAGTTTCACTAGCAGAGTTCAACTAGATATAGTCCGTATGAGTAGGAAATACAGTTCTTTTTTTATGGACATGTTCATATTTCTTGCTGTATTGCAACTCTGGACAGAAGAGGATGCTTCTTGCGTTAAAACAGAGTATGTTTCATGGATGAGAACACTGGACTGAATTTCCCTTCACAAACGGAGTTAAACCAAAGTCTCTGTGTCTTCCTTCAAGCAAGAGTGCATTTCCTGAAAACCCAGTGATTCTTCGGCTAAAATGAATTTACACAATTCACGAACCCAACACGTTTTTCACTATAAACTAAAGAGCATCTATGTAAGAGATGCTGTGGTTTGTTACATTTTGATAAGCAGAGTTCAACTAGATATGGTCAGTAATCGTAGGAAACAGTTCTTTTTTTCTGGGCATGCTCATGTTTCTTGCTGTAGTAGAGACTCTGGAAAGAAGAGCATGCCGTTTGCGTTAAAACAGAGTGTGTTTCATGGATGAGAACACTGGTCTGAATTTCCCTTCACAAACGGAGTTAAACCAAAGGCTCTGTGTCTTCCTACAAGCAAGAGTTCATTTCCGGAAATCCCGGTGATTTTTCGGCTAAAATGAATTTACACAGTTCACGCACCCAACACGATTTTCACTATAAAGTAAAGAGCATCTATGTAAGAGATGCTGTGGTTTGTTACAGTTTCACAAGCAGAGTTTAACTAGATATGGTCCGTATGAGTAAGAAGCACAGTTCGTTTTTTCTGGGCATGCTCATTTTTCTCGCTGTATTGGAGACGCTGGAAAGAAGAGCATGCTACTTGCGTTAAAACAGAGTATGTTTCATGGATGAGAGCACTGGTCTGAATTTGCCTTCTCAAACGGAGTTAAACCAAAGTCTCTGTGTCTTCCTTCAAGCAAGAGTTCATTTCCTGAAAACCCAGTGATTTTTCGGCTAAAATGAATTTACACAATTCACGAACCCAACATGTTTTTCACTATAAACTAAAGAGCATCTATGTAAGAGATGCTGTGGTTTGTTACAGTTTGATAAGCAGAGTTCAACTAGATATGGTCAGTATTCGTAGGAAACACAGTTCTTTTTTTCTGGGCATTCTCATGTTTCTTGCTGTAGTAGAGACTCTGGAAAGAAGAGCATGCTCTTTGCGTTAAAACAGAGTGTGTTTCATGGATGAGAACACTGGTCTGAATTTCCCTTCACAAACGGAGTTAAACCAAAGGCTCTGTGTCTTCCTACAAGAAAGAGTTCATTTCCGGAAATCCCAGGGATTTTTCGGCTCAAATGAATTTACAAAGTTCACGCACCCAACACGATTTTCACTATAAACTAAAGAGCATCTATGTAAGAGATGCTGTGGTTTGTTACAGTTTCACTAGCAGAGTTCAACTAGGTATGGTCCGTATGAGTAGGAAATACAGTTCTTTTTTTATGGACATGCTCATATTTCTTGCTGTATTGCAACTCTGGACAGAAGAGGATGCTTCTTGCGTTAAAACAGAGTATGTTTCCTGGATGAGAACACTGGTCTGAATTTCCCTTCACAAACGGAGTTAAACCAAAGTCTCTGTGTCTTCCTTCAAGCAAGAGTTCATTTCGGGAAAACCCAGTGATTTTTCGGCTAAAATGAATTTACACAATTCAAGAATCCAACACGTTTTTCATTATAAACTAAAGAGCATCTATGTAAGAGATGCTTTGGTTTCTTACAGTTTGATAAGCAGAGTTCAACTGGATATGGTAAGTATTCGTAGGAAACACAGTTCTTTTTTTCTGGGCATGCTCATGTTTCTTGCTGTATTAGAGACTCTGGACAGAAGAGGCTGCTTCTTGCGTTAAAACAGAGTATGTTTCATGGATGAGAACACTGGTCTGAATTTCCATTCACAAAGGGAGTTAAACCAAAGTCTCTGTGTCTACCTTCAAGCAAGAGTTCATTTCCTGAAAACCCAGTGATTTTTCGGCTAAAATGAATTTACACAATTCAAGAACCCAACACGTTTTTCACTATAAACTAAAGAGCATCTATGTAAGAGATGCTGTGGTTTGTTACAGTTTCACAAGCAGAGTTTAACTAGATATGGTCCGTATGAGTAAGAAGCACAGTTCGTTTTTTCTGGGCATGCTCATGTTTCTCGCTGTATTGGAGACGCTGGACAGAAGAGGCTGCTTCTTGCGTTAAAACAGAGTATGTTTCATGGATGAGAACACTGGTCTGAATTTCCCTTCACAAACGGAGTTAAACCAAAGGGTCTGTGTCTTCCTACAAGAAAGAGTTCATTTCCGGAAATCCCAGGGATTTTTCGGCTCAAATGAATTTACAAAGTTCACGCACCCAACACGATTTTCACTATAAACTAAACAGCATCTATGTAAGAGATGCTGTGGTTTGTTACAGTTTCACAAGCAGAGTTTAACTAGATATGGTCCATATGAGTAGGAAATACAGTTCTTTTTTTATGGACATGCTCATGTTTCTTGATGTTTTGGAGACGCTGGACAGAAGAGGCTGCTTCTTGCGTTAAAACAGAGTATGTTTCATGGATGAGAACACTGGTCTGAATTTCCATTCACAAAGGGAGTTAAACCAAAGTCTCTGTGTCTACCTTCAAGCAAGGGTTCATTTCCTGAAAACCCAGTGATTTTTCGGCTAAAATGAATTTACACAATTCAAGAACCCAACACGTTTTTCACTATAAACTAAAGAGCATCTATGTAAGAGATGCTGTGGTTTCTTACAGTTTTATAAGAAGAGTTCAACTAGATATGGTCAGTATTTGTAGGAAACACAGTTCTTTTTTTCTGGGCATGCTCATGTTTCTTGCTGTATTAGAGACTCTGGAAAGAAGAGCATGCTCTTTGCGTTAAAACAGAGTGTGTTTCATGGATGAGAACACTGGTCTGAATTTCCCTTCACAAACGTAGTTAAACCAAAGGCTCTGTGTCTTCCTACAAGAAAGAGTTCATTTCCGGAAATCCCAGGGATTTTTCGGCTCAAGTGAATTTACAAAGTTCACGCACCCAACACGATTTTCACTATAAACTAAAGAGCATCTATGTAAGAGATGCTGTGGTTTGTTACAATTTCACAAGCAGAGTTTAACTAGATATGGTCCCAATGAGTAGGAAATACAGTTCTTTTTTTCAGGACATGCTCATATTACTTACTGTATTGCAACTCTAGACAGAATAGGATGCTTCTTGTGTTAAAACAGACGGTGTTTCATGGATGAGAACACTGGTCTGAATTTCCCTTCACAAACGGAGTTAAACCAAAGTCTCTGTGTCTTCCTTCAAGCAAGAGTTCATTTCGGGAAAACCCAGTGATTTTTCGGCTAAAATGAATTTACACAATTCACGAACCCAACATGTTTTTCACTATAAACTAAAGAGCATCTATGTAAGAGATGCTGTGGTTTGTTATAGTTTGATAAGCAGAGTTCAACTAGATATGGTCAGTATTCGTAGGAAACACAGTTCTTTTTTTCTGGGCATTCTCATGTTTCTTGCTGTAGTAGAGACTCTGGAAAGAAGAGCATGCTCTTTGCGTTAAAACAGAGTGTGTTTCATGGATGAGAACACTGGTCTGAATTTCCCTTCACAAATGGAGTTAAACCAAAGGCTCTGTGTCTTCCTACAAGAAAGAGTTCATTTCAGGAAATCCCAGGGATTTTTCGGCTCAAATGAATTTACAAAGTTCACGCACCCAACACGATTTTCACTATAAACTAAAGAGCATCTATGTAAGAGATGCTGTGGTTTGTTACAGTTTCACTAGCAGAGTTCAACTAGGTATGGTCCGTATGAGTAGGAAATACAGTTCTTTTTTTATGGACATGCTCATATTTCTTGCTGTATTGCAACTCTGGACAGAAGAGGATGATTCTTGCGTTAAAACACAGTATGTTTCATGGATGAGAACACTGGTCTGAATTTCCCTTCACAAACGGAGTTAAACCAAAGTCTCTGTGTCTTCCTTCAAGCAAGAGTGCATTTCCTGAAAACACAGTGATTTGTCGGCTAAAATGAATTTACACAATTCAAGAACCCAACACGTTTTTCACTATAAACTAAAGAGCATCTATGTAAGAGATGCTGTTGTTTGTTACAGTTTCACAAGCAGAGTTTAACTATACATGGTCCGTATGAGTAGGAAACACAGTTCGTTTTTTCTGGGCATGCTCATGTTTCTTCCTGTATTGGAGATGCTGGAAAGAAGAGCATGCTTCTTGCGTTAAAACAGAGTAAGTTTCATGGATGAGAACAGTGGTCTGAATTTCCCTTCACAAACGGAGTTAAACCAAAGGCTCTGTGTCTTCCTACAAGCAAGAGTTCATTTTCGGAAAACCCAGTGATTTTTTGGCCCAAATGAATTTACCCAGTTCAAGGACATAACACGTTTTTCACTATAAACTAAAGAGCATCTTTGTAAGAGATGCTGTGGTTTGTTACAGTTTCACAAGTAGAGTTCAACTAGATATGGTCCCTATGAGTAGGAAATACAGTTCTTTTTTTCTGGACATGCTCATATTACTTACTGTATTGCAACTCTAGACAGAATAGGATGCTTCTTGTGTTAAAACAGACGGTGTTTCATGGATGAGAACACTGGTCTGAATTTCCCTTCAAAAACGTAGTTAAACCAAAGTCTCTGTGTCTTCCTTCAAGCAAGAGTTCATTTCGGGAAAACCCAGTGATTTTTCGGCTAAAATGAATTTACACAATTCACGAACCCAACATGTTTTTCACTATAAACTAAAGAGCATCTATGTAAGAGATGCTGTGGTTTGTTATAGTTTGATAAGCAGAGTTCAACTAGATATGGTCAGTATTCGTAGGAAACACAGTTCTTTTTTTCTGGGCATTCTCATGTTTCTTGCTGTAGTAGAGACTCTGGAAAGAAGAGCATGCTCTTTGCGTTAAAACAGAGTGTGTTTCATGGATGAGAACACTGGTCTGAATTTCCCTTCACAAATGGAGTTAAACCAAAGGCTCTGTGTCTTCCTACAAGAAAGAGTTCATTTCAGGAAATCCCAGGGATTTTTCGGCTCAAATGAATTTACAAAGTTCACGCACCCAACACGATTTTCACTATAAACTAAAGAGCATCTATGTAAGAGATGCTGTGGTTTGTTACAGTTTCACTAGCAGAGTTCAACTAGGTATGGTCCGTATGAGTAGGAAATACAGTTCTTTTTTTATGGACATGCTCATATTTCTTGCTGTATTGCAACTCTGGACAGAAGAGGATGATTCTTGCGTTAAAACACAGTATGTTTCATGGATGAGAACACTGGTCTGAATTTCCCTTCACAAACGGAGTTAAACCAAAGTCTCTGTGTCTTCCTTCAAGCAAGAGTGCATTTCCTGAAAACACAGTGATTTGTCGGCTAAAATGAATTTACACAATTCAAGAACCCAACACGTTTTTCACTATAAACTAAAGAGCATCTATGTAAGAGATGCTGTTGTTTGTTACAGTTTCACAAGCAGAGTTTAACTATACATGGTCCGTATGAGTAGGAAACACAGTTCGTTTTTTCTGGGCATGCTCATGTTTCTTCCTGTATTGGAGATGCTGGAAAGAAGAGCATGCTTCTTGCGTTAAAACAGAGTAAGTTTCATGGATGAGAACAGTGGTCTGAATTTCCCTTCACAAACGGAGTTAAACCAAAGGCTCTGTGTCTTCCTACAAGCAAGAGTTCATTTTCGGAAAACCCAGTGATTTTTTGGCCCAAATGAATTTACCCAGTTCAAGGACCTAACACGTTTTTCACTATAAACTAAAGAGCATCTTTGTAAGAGATGCTGTGGTTTGTTACAGTTTCACAAGTAGAGTTCAACTAGATATGGTCCCTATGAGTAGGAAATACAGTTCTTTTTTTCTGGACATGCTCATATTACTTACTGTATTGCAACTCTAGACAGAATAGGATGCTTCTTGTGTTAAAACAGACGGTGTTTCATGGATGAGAACACTGGTCTGAATTTCCCTTCAAAAACGTAGTTAAACCAAAGTCTCTGTGTCTTCCTTCAAGCAAGAGTTCATTTCGGGAAAACCCAGTGATTTTTCGGCTAAAATGAATTTACACAATTCACGAACCCAACATGTTTTTCACTATAAACTAAAGAGCATCTATGTAAGAGATGCTGTGGTTTGTTATAGTTTGATAAGCAGAGTTCAACTAGATATGGTCAGTATTCGTAGGAAACACAGTTCTTTTTTTCTGGGCATTCTCATGTTTCTTGCTGTAGTAGAGACTCTGGAAAGAAGAGCATGCTCTTTGCGTTAAAACAGAGTGTGTTTCATGGATGAGAACACTGGTCTGAATTTCCCTTCACAAATGGAGTTAAACCAAAGGCTCTGTGTCTTCCTACAAGAAAGAGTTCATTTCAGGAAATCCCAGGGATTTTTCGGCTCAAATGAATTTACAAAGTTCACGCACCCAACACGATTTTCACTATAAACTAAAGAGCATCTATGTAAGAGATGCTGTGGTTTGTTACAGTTTCACTAGCAGAGTTCAACTAGGTATGGTCCGTATGAGTAGGAAATACAGTTCTTTTTTTATGGACATGCTCATATTTCTTGCTGTATTGCAACTCTGGACAGAAGAGGATGATTCTTGCGTTAAAACACAGTATGTTTCATGGATGAGAACACTGGTCTGAATTTCCCTTCACAAACGGAGTTAAACCAAAGTCTCTGTGTCTTCCTTCAAGCAAGAGTGCATTTCCTGAAAACACAGTGATTTGTCGGCTAAAATGAATTTACACAATTCAAGAACCCAACACGTTTTTCACTATAAACTAAAGAGCATCTATGTAAGAGATGCTGTTGTTTGTTACAGTTTCACAAGCAGAGTTTAACTATACATGGTCCGTATGAGTAGGAAACACAGTTCGTTTTTTCTGGGCATGCTCATGTTTCTTCCTGTATTGGAGATGCTGGAAAGAAGAGCATGCTTCTTGCGTTAAAACAGAGTAAGTTTCATGGATGAGAACAGTGGTCTGAATTTCCCTTCACAAACGGAGTTAAACCAAAGGCTCTGTGTCTTCCTACAAGCAAGAGTTCATTTTCGGAAAACCCAGTGATTTTTTGGCCCAAATGAATTTACCCAGTTCAAGGACCTAACACGTTTTTCACTATAAACTAAAGAGCATCTTTGTAAGAGATGCTGTGGTTTGTTACAGTTTCACAAGTAGAGTTCAACTAGATATGGTCCCTATGAGTAGGAAATACAGTTCTTTTTTTCTGGACATGCTCATATTACTTACTGTATTGCAACTCTAGACAGAATAGGATGCTTCTTGTGTTAAAACAGACGGTGTTTCATGGATGAGAACACTGGTCTGAATTTCCCTTCAAAAACGGAGTTAAACCAAAGTCTCTGTGTCTTCCTTCAAGCAAGAGTTCATTTCGGGAAAACCCAGTGATTTTTCGGCTAAAATGAATTTACACAATTCAAGAATCCAACACGTTTTTCATTATAAACTAAAGAGCATCTATGTAAGAGATGCTTTGGTTTCTTACAGTTTGATAAGCAGAGTTCAACTGGATATGGTAAGTATTCGTAGGAAACACAGTTCTTTTTTTCTGGGCATGCTCATGTTTCTTGCTGTATTAGAGACTCTGGAAAGAAGAGTATGCTCTTTGCGTTAAAACAGAGTGTGTTTCATGGATGAGAACACTGGTCTGAATTTCCCTTCACAAACGGAGTTAAACCAAAGGCTCTGTGTCTTCCTACAAGCAAGAGTTCATTTCCGGAAATCCCGGTGATTTTTCGGCTAAAATGAATTTACACAGTTCACGCACCCAACACGATTTTCACTATAAAATAAATAGCATCTATGTAAGAGATGCTGTGGTTTGTTACAGTTTCACAAGCAGAGTTCAACTAGATATGGTCCGTATGAGTAGGAAATACAGTTCTTTTTTTATGGACATGCTCATGTTTCTTGCTGTTTTGGAGACGCTGGACAGAAGAGGCAGCTTCTTGCGTTAAAACAGAGTATGTTTCATGGATGAGAACACTGGTCTGAATTTCCATTCACAAAGGGAGTTAAACCAAAGTCTCTGTGTCTACCTTCAAGCAAGAGTTCATTTCCTGAAAACCCAGTGATTTTTCGGCTAAAATGAATTTACACAATTCAAGAACCCAACACGTTTTTCACTATAAACTAAAGAGCATCTATGTAAGAGATGCTGTGGTTTGTTACAGTTTCACAAGCAGAGTTTAACTAGATATGGTCCGTATGAGTAAGAAGCACAGTTCGTTTTTTCTGGGCATGCTCATGTTTCTCGCTGTATTGGAGACGCTGGACAGAAGAGGCTGCTTCTTGCGTTAAAACAGAGTATGTTTCATGGATGAGAACACTGGTCTGAATTTCCCTTCCCAAACGGAGTTAAACCAAAGGGTCTGTGTCTTCCTACAAGAAAGAGTTCATTTCCGGAAATCCCAGGGATTTTTCGGCTCAAATGAATTTACAAAGTTCACGCACCCAACACGATTTTCACTATAAACTAAACAGCATCTATTTATGAGATGCTGTGGTTTGTTACAGTTTCACAAGCAGAGTTTAACTAGATATGGTCCATATGAGTAGGAAATACAGTTCTTTTTTTATGGACATGCTCATGTTTCTTGATGTTTTGGAGACGCTGGGCAGAAGAGGCTGCTTCTTGCGTTAAAACAGAGTATGTTTCATGGATGAGAACACTGGTCTGAATTTCCATTCACAAAGGGAGTTAAACCAAAGTCTCTGTGTCTACCTTCAAGCAAGGGTTCATTTCCTGAAAACCCAGTGATTTTTCGGCTAAAATGAATTTACACAATTCAAGAACCCAACACGTTTTTCACTATAAACTAAAGAGCATCTATGTAAGAGATGCTGTGGTTTCTTACAGTTTTATAAGAAGAGTTCAACTAGATATGGTCAGTATTTGTAGGAAACACAGTTCTTTTTTTCTGGGCATGCTCATGTTTCTTGCTGTATTAGAGACTCTGGAAAGAAGAGCATGCTCTTTGCGTTAAAACAGAGTGTGTTTCATGGATGAGAACACTGGTCTGAATTTCCCTTCACAAACGTAGTTAAACCAAAGGCTCTGTATCTTCCTACAAGCAAGAGTTCATTTCCGGAAATCCCGGTGATTTTTCGGCTAAAATGAATTTACACAGTTCACGCACCCAACACGATTTTCACTATAAACTGAAGAGCATCTATGTAAGAGATGCTGTGGTTTGTTACAGTTTCAGAAGCAGAGTTTAACTAGATATGGTCCGTATGAGTAAGAAGCACAGTTCGTTTTTTCTGGGCATGCTCATGTTTCTCGCTGTATTGGAGACGCTGGAAAGAAGAGCATGCTAATTGCGTTAAAACAGAGTATGTTTCATGGATGAGGGCACTGGTCTGAATTTGCCTTCACAAACGGAGTTAAACCAAAGTCTCTGTGTCTTCCTTCAAGCAAGAGTTCATTTCCTGAAAACCCAGTGATTTTTCGGCTAAAATGAATTTACACAATTCACGAACCCAACATGTTTTTCACTATAAACTAAAGAGCATCTATGTAAGAGATGCTGTGGTTTGTTACAGTTTGATAAGCAGAGTTCAACTAGATATGGTCAGTATTTGTAGGAAACACAGTTCTTTTTTTCTGGGCATTCTCATGTTTCTTGCTGTAGTAGAGACTCTGGAAAGAAGAGCATGCTCTTTGCGTTAAAACAGAGTCTGTTTCATGGATGAGAACACTGGTCTGAATTTCCCTTCACAAACGTAGTTAAACCAAAGGCTCTGTGTCTTCCTACAAGAAAGAGTTCATTTCCGGAAATCCCAGGGATTTTTCGGCTCAAGTGAATTTACAAAGTTCACGCACCCAACACGATTTTCACTATAAACTAAAGAGCATCTATGTAAGAGATGCTGTGGTTTGTTACAATTTCACAAGCAGAGTTTAACTAGATATGGTCCCTATGAGTAGGAAATACAGTTCTTTTTTTCTGGACATGCTCATATTACTTACTGTATTGCAACTCTAGACAGAATAGGATGCTTCTTGTGTTAAAACAGACGGTGTTTCATGGATGAGAACACTGGTCTGAATTTCCCTTCACAAACGGAGTTAAACCAAAGTCTCTGTGTCTTCCTTCAAGCAAGAGTTCATTTCGGGAAAACCCAGTGATTTTTCGGCTAAAATGAATTTACACAATTCAAGAATCCAACACGTTTTTCATTATAAACTAAAGAGCATCTATGTAAGAGATGCTTTGGTTTCTTACAGTTTGATAAGCAGAGTTCAACTGGATATGGTAAGTATTCGTAGGAAACACAGTTCTTTTTTTCTGGGCATGCTCATGTTTCTTGCTGTATTAGAGACTCTGGAAAGAAGAGTATGCTCTTTGCGTTAAAACAGAGTGTGTTTCATGGATGAGAACACTGGTCTGAATTTCCCTTCACAAACGGAGTTAGACCAAAGACTCTGTGTCTTCCTACAAGCAAGATTTCATTTCTGGAATTCCCACTGATTTTTCAGCTCAAATGAATTTACACAGTTCACGCACCCAACACGATTTTCACTATAAACTAAAGAGCATCTATGTAAGAGATGCTGTGGTTTGTTACAGTTTCACAAGCAGAGTTCAACTAGATATGGTCCGTATGAGTAGGAAATACAGTTCTTTTTTTATGGACATGCTCATGTTTCTTGCTGTTTTGGAGACGCTGGACAGAAGAGGCTGCTTCTTGCGTTAAAACAGAGTATGTTTCATGGATGAGAACACTGGTCTGAATTTCCCTTCACAAACGGAGTTAAACCAAAGTCTCTGTGTCTACCTTCAAGCAAGAGTTCATTTCCTGAAAACCCAGTGATTTTTCGGCTAAAATGAATTTACACAATTCAAGAACCCAACACGTTTTTCACTATAAACTAAAGAGCATCTATGTAAGAGATGCTGTGGTTTGTTACAGTTTCACAAGCAGAGTTTAACTAGATATGGTCCGTATGAGTAAGAAGCACAGTTCGTTTTTTCTGGGCATGCTCATGTTTCTCGCTGTATTGGAGACGCTGGACAGAAGAGGCTGCTTCTTGCGTTAAAACAGAGTATGTTTCATGGATGAGAACACTGGTCTGAATTTCCCTTCACAAACGGAGTTAAACCAAAGGGTCTGTGTCTTCCTACAAGAAAGAGTTCATTTCCGGAAATCCCAGGGATTTTTCGGCTCAAATGAATTTACAAAGTTCACGCACCCAACACGATTTTCACTATAAACTAAACAGCATCTATGTTAGAGATGCTGTGGTTTGTTACAGTTTCACAAGCAGAGTTTAACTAGATATGGTCCGTATGAGTAGGAAATACAGTTCTTTTTTTATGTACATGCTCATGTTTCTTGATGTTTTGGAGACGCTGGACAGAAGAGGCTGCTTCTTGCGTTAAAACAGAGTATGTTTCATGGATGAGAACACTGGTCTGAATTTCCATTCACAAAGGGAGTTAAACCAAAGTCTCTGTGTCTACCTTCAAGCAAGGGTTCATTTCCTGAAAACCCAGTGATTTTTCGGCTAAAATGAATTTACACAATTCAAGAACCCAACACGTTTTTCACTATAAACTAAAGAGCATCTATGTAAGAGATGCTGTGGTTTCTTACAGTTTTATAAGAAGAGTTCAACTAGATATGGTCAGTATTTGTAGGAAACACAGTTCTTTTTTTCTGGGCATGCTCATGTTTCTTGCTGTATTAGAGACTCTGGAAAGAAGAGCATGCTCTTTGCGTTAAAACAGAGTGTGTTTCATGGATGAGAACACTGGTCTGAATTTCCCTTCACAAACGTAGTTAAACCAAAGGCTCTGTATCTTCCTACAAGCAAGAGTTCATTTCCGGAAATCCCGGTGATTTTTCGGCTAAAATGAATTTACACAGTTCATGCACCCAACACGATTTTCACTATAAACTAAAGAGCATCTATGTAATAGATGCTGTGGTTTGTTACAGTTTCACAAGCAGAGTTTAACTAGATATGGTCCGTATGAGTAAGAAGCAAGTTCGTTTTTTCTGGGCATGCTCATGTTTCTCGCTGTATTGGAGACGCTGGAAAGAAGAGCATGCTACCTGCGTTAAAACAGAGTATGTTTCATGGATGAGAGCACTGGTCTGAATTTGCCTTCACAAACGGAGTTAAACCAAAGTCTCTGTGTCTTCCTTCAAGCAAGAGTTCATTTCCTGAAAACCCAGTGATTTTTCGGCTAAAATGAATTTACACAATTCACGAACCCAACATGTTTTTCACTATAAACTAAAGAGCATCTATGTAAGAGATGCTGTGGTTTGTTACAGTTTGATAAGCAGAGTTCAACTAGATATGGTCAGTATTTGTAGGAAACACAGTTCTTTTTTTCTGGGCATTCTCATGTTTCTTGCTGTAGTAGAGACTCTGGAAAGAAGAGCATGCTCTTTGCGTTAAAACAGAGTGTGTTTCATGGATGAGAACTTTGGTCTGAATTTCCCTTCACAAACGTAGTTAAACCAAAGGCTCTGTGTCTTCCTACAAGAAAGAGTTCATTTCCGGAAATCCCAGGGATTTTTCGGCTCAAATGAATTTACAAAGTTCACGCACCCAACACGATTTTCACTATGAACTAAAGAGCATCTATGTAAGAGATGCTGTGGTTTGTTACAATTTCACAAGCAGAGTTTAACTAGATATGGTCCGTATGAGTAGGAAACACAGTTCTTTTTTTCTGTACATGCTCATATTTCTTGCTGTATTGGAGATGCTGGAAAGAAGAGCATGTTTCTTGCAATAATACAGAGTATGTTTAATGGATGAGAACATTGGTCTGAATTTCCCTTCACAAACGGAGTTAAAGCAAAGGCTCTGTGTCTTACTACAAGCAAGAGTTCATTTCCGGAAAACCCAGTGATTTTTCAGCTCAAATGAATTTACCCAGTTCACGAACCCCACATGTTTTTCACTATAATCTAAAGAGCATCTATGTAAGAGATGCTGTGGTTTATTACAGTTTCACAAGCAGAGTTCAACTAGATATGGTCAGTATTAGTAGGAAACACAGTTCTTTTTTTCTGGGCATGCTCATATTTCTTGCTGTATTAGAGACTCTGGAAAGAAGAGCATGCTCTTTGCGTTAAAACAGAGTGTGTTTCATGGATGAGAACTTTGGTCTGAATTTCCCTTCACAAACGTAGTTAAACCAAAGGCTCTGTGTCTTCCTACAAGCAAGAGTTCATTTCCAGAAATGCCAGTGATTTTTCGGCTCAAATGAATTTACACAGTTCATGCACCCAACACGATTTTCACTATAAACTAAAGAGCATCTACGTAAGAGATGCTGTGGTTTGTTACAGTTTCACAAGTAGAGTTTAACTAGATATGGTCTGTATGTGTAATAAACACAGTTCGTTTTTTCTGGGCATGCTCATGTTTCTTGCTGTATTGGAGATGCTGGAAAGAAGAGGATGCTTCTTGCGTTAAAGCAGAGGAAGGTTCATGGATGAGAACACTGGTCTGAATTTCCCTTCACAAACGGAGTTAGACCAAAGACTCTGTGTCTTCCTACAAGCAAGATTTCATTTCTGTAATTCCCACTGATTTTTCAGCTCAAATGAATTTACACAGTTCACGCACCCAACACGATTTTCACTATAAACTAAAGAGCATCTATGTAAGAGATGCTGTGGTTTAATACAGTTTCACAAGCAGAGTTTAACTAGATATGGTCCGTATGAGTAAGAAACACAGTTCGTTTTTTCTGGGCATGCTCATGTTTCTTGCTGTATTGGAGACGCTGGAAAGAAGAGCATGCTTCTTGCGTTAAAACAGAGTATGTTTCATGGATGAGAACACTGGTCTGAATTTGCCTTCACAAACGGAGTTAAAACAAAGTCTCTGTGTCTTCCTACAAGCAAGAATTTATTTCTGGAAAACCCAGTGATTTTTCGGCACAAATGAATTTACACAGTTCACGAACCCCACACGTTTTTCACTATAAACTAAAGAGCATCTATGTAAGAGATGCTGTGGTTTGTTACAGTTTCACAAGCAGAGTTCAACTAGATACGGTCAGTATTAGTAGGAAACACAGTTCTTTTTTTCTGGGCATGCTCATATTTCTTGCTGTATTAGAGACTCTGGAAAGAAGAGCATGCTCTTTGCGTTAAAACAGAGTGTGTTTCATGGATGAGAACACTGGTCTGAATTTCCCTTCACAAACGGAGTTAAACCAAAGGCTCTGTGTCTTCCTACAAGCAAGAGTTCATTTCCGGAAATCCCGGTGATTTTTCGGCTAAAATGAATTTACACAGTTCACGCACCCAACACTATTTTCACTATAAACTAAATAGCATCTATGTAAGAGATGCTGTGGTTTGTTACAGTTTCACAAGCAGAGTTTAACTAGATATGGTTCGTATGAGTAGGAAACACAGTTCTTTTTTCCTGTACATGCTCATATTTCTTGTTGTATTGCAACTCTGGACAAAATAAGAAGCTTCTTGTGTTAAAACAGACGGTGTTTCATGGATGAGAACACTGGTCTGAATTTCCCTTCACAAACGGAGTTAAACCAAAGGCTCTGTGTCTTCCTACAAGCAAGAGTTCATTTCCGGAAATCCCGGTGATTTTTCGGCTAAAATGAATTTACACAGTTCACGCACCCAACACGATTTTCACTATAAACTAAATAGCATCTATGTAAGAGATGCTGTGGTTTGTTACAGTTTCACAAGCAGAGTTTAACTAGATATGGTTCGTATGAGTAGGAAACACAGTTCTTTTTTCCTGTACATGCTCATATTTCTTGTTGTATTGCAACTCTGGACAAAATAAGAAGCTTCTTGTGTTAAAACAGACGGTGTTTCATGGATGAGAACACTGTTCTGAATTTGCCTTCACAAATGGAGTTAAACCAAAGTCTCTGTGTCTTCCTACAAGCAAGAGTTCATTTCCGGAAATCCCAGTGATTTTTCGGCTCAAATGAATTTACACAGTTCACGAACCCAACACGTTTTTCATTATAAACTAAAGAGCATCTATGTAAGAGATGCTGTTGTTTGTTAAGTTTCAGAAGCAGAGTTTAACTAGATATGGTCCTTATGAGTAAGAAACACAGTTCGTTTTTTCTGGGCATGCTCATGTTTCTTGCTATATTGGAGATAATGGAAAGAAAAGCATGCTTCTTGCGTTAAAACACAGTATGTTTCATGGATGAGAACACTGGTCTGAATTTCCCTTCACAAACGGAGTTAAACCAAAGGCTCTTTGTCTTCCTACAAGCAAGAATTCATTTCCGGAAAACCCAGTGATTTTTTGGCTCAAATGAATTTACACAGTTCACGAACCCAACACGTTTTTCACTATAAACTAAAGAGCATCTATGTAAGAGATGCTGTGATTTGTTACAGTTTCACAAGCACAGTTCTACTATATATTGTCCATAAGAGTAAGAAACACAGTTCGTTTTTTCTGGGCATGCTCATGTTTCTTGCTGTATTGGAGACGCTGGAAAGAAGAGCATGCTTCTTGCGTTAAAACAGAGTATTTTTCATGGATGAGAACACTGGTCTGAATTTCCCTTCACAAACGGAGTTAAACCAAAGGCTCTGTGTCTTCCTACAAGGAAGAATTCATTTCCGGAAAACCCAGTGATTTTTCGGCTCAAATGAATTTACCCAGTTCACGAACCCAACACGTTTTTCACTATAAACTAAAGAGCATCTATGTAAGAGATACTGTGGTTTGCTACAGTTTCACAAGCAGAGTTCAACTAGATATGGTCCGTATGAGTAAGAAACACAGTTCGTTTTTTCTGGGCATGCTCATGTTTCTTGCTGTATTTGAGGTGCTGGAAAGAAGAGCATGCTTCATGCGTTAAAACAGAGTATGTTTCATGGATGAGAACACTGGTCTGAATTTGCCTTCACAAACGGAGTTAAACCAAAGTCTCTGTGTCTTCCTACAAGCAAGAGTTCATTTCCAAAAAACCCAGTGATTTTTCGGCAAAAATGAATTTACCCAGTTCACGAACCCAACACGTTTTTCACTATAAACTAAAGAGCATCTATGAAAGAGATGCTGTGGTTTGTTACAGTTTCACAAGCAGAGTTCAACTAGATATGGTCCGTATGAGTAGGAAATACAGTTCTTTTTTTATGGACATGCTCATGTTTCTTGCTGTTTTGGAGACGCTGGACAGAAGAGGCTGCTTCTTGCGTTAAAACAGAGTATGTTTCATGGATGAGAACACTGGTCTGAATTTCCATTCACAAACGGAGTTAACCAAAGTCTCTGTGTCTTCCTACAAGCAATGTTCATTTCCTGAAAACCCAGTGATTTTTCGGCTAAAATGAATTTACACAATTCAAGAACCCAACACGTTTTTCACTATAAACTAAAGAGCATCTATGTAAGAGATGCTGTGGTTTCTTACAGTTTTATAAGCAGAGTTCAACTAGATATGGTCAGTATTTGTAAGAAACACAGTTCGTTTTTTCTGGGCATGCTCATGTTTCTTGCTGTATTGGAGATGCTGGAAAGAAGAGCATGCTTCTTGCGTTAAAACACAGTATGTTTCATGGATGAGAACACTGGTCTGAATTTCCCTTCACTAACGGAGTTATACCAAAGGCTCTGTGTCTTCCTACAAGGAAGAGTTCATTTCCGGAAAACCCAGTGATTTTTCGGCTCAAATGAATTTACCCAGTTCACGAACCCAACACGTTTTCCACTATAAACTAAAGAGCATCTATGTAAGAGATGCTGTGGTTTGTTACAGTTTCACAAGCAGAGTTCAACTAGATATGGTCCGTATGAGTAAGAAACACAGTTCGTTTTTTCTGGGCATGCTCATGTTTCTTGCTGTATTGGAGGTGCTGGAAAGAAGAGCATGCTTCATGCGTTAAAACAGAGTATGTTTCATGGATGAGAACACTGGTCTGAATTTGCCTTCACAAACGGAGTTAAACCAAAGTCTCTGTGTCTTCCTACAAGCAAGAGTTCATTTCCAGAAAATAGAATGATTTTTCGGCTTAAATGAATTTACCCACTTCACAAACCCCACACGTTTTTCACTATAAACTAAAGAGCATCTATGTAAGAGTTGCTGTGGTTTGTTACAGTTTCACTAGCAGAGTTCAACTAGATATGGTCAGTAATCGTAGGAAACACAGTTCTTTTTTTCTGGGCATGCTCATGTTTCTTGCTGTAGTAGAGACTCTGGAAAGAAGAGCATGCCCTTTGCGTTAAAACAGAGTGTGTTTCATGGATGAGAACACTGGTCTGAATTTCCCTTCACAAACGGAGTTAAACCAAAGGCTCTGTGTCTTCCTACAAGCAAGAGTTCATTTCTGGAAATCCCGGTGATTTTTCGGCTAAAATGAATTTACACAGTTCACGCACACAACACGATTTTCACTATAAACTAAATAGCATCTACGTAAGAGATGCTGTGGTTTGTTACAGTTTCACAAGCAGAGTTACCTAGATATGGTCCGTATGAGTAGGAAATACAGTTCTTTTTTCCTGGACATGCTCATATTTCTTCCTGTATTGCAACTCTGGACAGAATAGGATGCTTCTTGTGTTAAAACAGAGAGTGTTTCATGGATGAGAACACTGGTCTGAATTTGCCTTCACAAACAGAGTTAAACCAAAGTCTCTGTGTCTTCCTACAAGCAATGTTCATTTCCGGAAATCCCAGTGATTTTTCGGCTCAAATGTATTTACACAGTTCACGAACCCAACATGTTTTTCACTATAAACTAAAGAGCATCTATGTAAGAGATGCTGTGATTTGTTACAGTTTCACAAGCACAGTTCAACTATATATTGTCCGTAAGAGTAAGAAACACAGTTCGTTTTTTCTGGGCATGCTCATGTTTCTTGCTGTATTGGAGACGCTGGAAAGAAGAGCATGCTTCTTGCGTTAAAACAGAGTATATTTCATGGATGAGAACACTGGTCTGAATTTCCCTTCACAAACGGAGTTAAACCAAAGGCTCTGTGTCTTGCTACAAGGAAGAATTCATTTCCGGAAAACCCAGTGATTTTTCGGCTCAAATGAATTTACCCAGTTCACGAACCCAACACGTTTTTCACTATAAACTAAAGAGCATCTATGTAAGAGATACTGTGGTTTGCTACAGTTTCACAAGCAGAGTTCAACTAGATATGGTCCGTATGAGTAAGAAACACAGTTCGTTTTTTCTGGGCATGCTCATGTTTCTTGCTGTATTTGAGGTGCTGGAAAGAAGAGCATGCTTCATGCGTTAAAACAGAGTATGTTTCATGGATGAGAACACTGGTCTGAATTTGCCTTCACAAACGGAGTTAAACCAAAGTCTCTGTGTCTTCCTACAAGCAAGAGTTCATTTCCAAAAAACCCAGTGATTTTTCGGCTCAAATGAATTTACCCAGTTCACGAACCCAACACGTTTTTCACTATAAACTAAAGAGCATCTATGAAAGAGATGCTGTGGTTTGTTACAGTTTCACAAGCAGAGTTCAACTAGATATGGTCCGTATGAGTAAGAAACACAGTTCGTTTTTTCTGGGCATGCTCATGTTTCTTGCTGTATTGGAGGTGCTGGAAAGAAGAGCATGCTTCATAAGTTAAAACAGAGTATGTTTCATGGATGAGAACACTGGTCTGAATTTGCCTTCACAAACGGAGTTAAACCAAAGTCTCTGTGTCTTCCTACAAGCAAGAGTTCATTTCCAGAAAATCCAATGATTTTTCGGCTTAAATGAATTTACCCACTTCACAAACACCACACGTTTTTCACAATAAACTAAAGAGCATCTATGTAAGAGTTGCTGTGGTTTGTTACAGTTTCACTAGCAGAGTTCAACTAGATATGGTCAGTAATCGTAGGAAACACAGTTCTTTTTTTCTGGGCATGCTCATGTTTCTTGCTGTAGTAGAGACTCTGGAAAGAAGAGCATGCCCTTTGAGTTAAAACAGAGTGTGTTTCATGGATGAGAACACTGGTCTGAATTTCCCTTCACAAACGGAGTTAAACCAAAGGCTCTGTGTCTTCCTACAAGCAAGAGTTCATTTCTGGAAATCCCGGTGAATTTTCGGCTAAAATGAATTTACACAGTTCACGCACCCAACACGATTTTCACTATAATCTAAATAGCATCTACGTAAGAGATGCTGTGGTTTGTTACAGTTTCACAAGCAGAGTTACCTAGATATGGTCCGTATGAGTAGGAAATACAGTTCTTTTTTCCTGGACATGCTCATATTTCTTGCTGTATTGCAACTCTGGACAGAATAGGATGCTTCTTGTGTTAAAACAGAGAGTGTTTCATGGATGAGAACACTGGTCTGAATTTGCCTTCACAAACGGAGTTAAACCAAAGTCTCTGTGTCTTCCTACAAGCAATGTTCATTTCGGGAAATCCCAGTGATTTTTCGGCTCAAATGTATTTACACAGTTCACGAACCCAACACGTTTTTCACTATAAACTAAAGAGCATCTATGTAAGAGATGCTGTGATTTGTTACAGTTTCACAAGCACAGTTAAGCTATATATTGTCCGTAAGAGTAAGAAACACAGTTCGTTTTTTCTGGGCATGCTCATGTTTCTTGCTGTATTGGAGACGCTGGAAAGAAGAGCATGCTTCTTGCGTTAAAACAGAGTATGTTTCATGGATGAGAACACTGGTCTGAATTTCCCTTCACAAACGGAGTTAAACCAAAGGCTCTGTGTCTTGCTACAAGGAAGAATTCATTTCCAGAAAACCCAGTGATTTTTCGGCTCAAATGAATTTACCCAGTTCACGAACCCAACAAGTTTTTCACTATAAACTAAAGAGCATCTATGTAAGAGATACTGTGGTTTGCTACAGTTTCACAAGCAGAGTTCAACTAGATATGGTCCGTATGAGTAAGAAACACAGTTCGTTTTTTCTGGGCATGCTCATGTTTCTTGCTGTATTTGAGGTGCTGGAAAGAAGAGCATGCTTCATGCGTTAAAACAGAGTATGTTTCATGGATGAGAACACTGGTCTGAATTTGCCTTCACAAACGGAGTTAAACCAAAGTCTCTGTGTCTTCCTACAAGCAAGAGTTCATTTCCAAAAAACCCAGTGATTTTTCGGCTCAAATGAATTTACCCAGTTCACGAACCCAACACGTTTTTCACTATAAACTAAAGAGCATCTATGAAAGAGATGCTGTGGTTTGTTACAGTTTCACAAGCAGAGTTCAACTAGATATGGTCCGTATGAGTAAGAAACACAGTTCGTTTTTTCTGGGCATGCTCATGTTTCTTGCTGTATTGGAGGTGCTGGAAAGAAGAGCATGCTTCATAAGTTAAAACAGAGTATGTTTCATGGATGAGAACACTGGTCTGAATTTGCCTTCACAAACGGAGTTAAACCAAAGTCTCTGTGTCTTCCTACAAGCAAGAGTTCATTTCCAGAAAATCCAATGATTTTTCGGCTTAAATGAATTTACCCACTTCACAAACACCACACGTTTTTCACAATAAACTAAAGAGCATCTATGTAAGAGTTGCTGTGGTTTGTTACAGTTTCACTAGCAGAGTTCAACTAGATATGGTCAGTAATCGTAGGAAACACAGTTCTTTTTTTCTGGGCATGCTCATGTTTCTTGCTGTAGTAGAGACTCTGGAAAGAAGAGCATGCCCTTTGCGTTAAAACAGAGTGTGTTTCATGGATGAGAACACTGGTCTGAATTTCCCTTCACAAACGGAGTTAAACCAAAGGCTCTGTGTCTTCCTACAAGCAAGAGTTCATTTCCAGAAAACCCAGTGATTTTTCGGCTAAAATGAATTTACCCAGTTCACAAACCCCACACGATTTTCACTATAAACTAAATAGCATCTATGTAAGAGATGCTGTGGTTTGTTACAGTTTCACAAGCAGTGTTTAACTAGATATGGTACGTATGAGTAGGAAATACAGTTCTTTTTTCCTGGACATGCTCATATTTCTTGCTGTATTGCAACTCTGGACAGAATAGGATGCTTCTTGTGTTAAAACAGACGGTGTTTCATGGATGAGAACACTGGTCTGAATTTGCCTTCACAAACGGAGTTAAACCAAAGTCTCTGTGTCTTACTACAAGCAATGTTCATTTCCGGAAATCCCAGTGGTTTTTCGGCTCAAATGTATTTACACAGTTCACGAACCCAACACGTTTTTCACTATAAACTAAAGAGCATCTATGTAAGAGATGCTGTGATTTGTTACAGTTTCACAAGCACAGTTAAACTATATATTGTCCGTAAGAGTAAGAAACACAGTTCGTTTTTTCTGGGCATGCTCATGTTTCTTGCTGTATTGGAGACGCTGGAAAGAAGAGCATGCTTCTTGCGTTAAAACAGAGTATGTTTCATGGATGAGAACACTGGTCTGAATTTCCCTTCACAAACAGAGTTAAACCAAAGGCTCTGTGTCTTGCTACAAGGAAGAATTCATTTCCGGAAAACCCAGTGATTTTTCGGCTCAAATGAATTTACCCAGTTCACGAACCCAACAAGTTTTTCACTATAAACTAAAGAGCATCTATGTAAGAGATACTGTGGTTTGCTACAGTTTCACAAGCAGAGTTCAACTAGATATGGTCCGTATGAGTAAGAAACACAGTCCGTTTTTTCTGGGCATGCTCATATTTCTTGCTGTATTTGAGGTGCTGGAAAGAAGAGCATGCTTCATGCGTTAAAACAGAGTATGTTTCATGGATGAGAACACTGGTCTGAATTTGCCTTCACAATCGGAGTTAAACCAAAGGCTCTGTGTCTTCCTACAAGCAAGAGTTCATTTCCAGAAAACCCAGTTATTTTTCGGCTTAAATGAATTTACCCAGTTCACAAACCCCACACGTTTTTCACAATAAACTAAATAGCATCTATGTAAGAGATGCTGTGGTTTGTTAGAGTTTCACAAGCAGAGTTCAACTAGATATGGTCCGTATGAGTAGGAAATACAGTTCTTTTTTTATGGACATGCTCATGTTTCTTGCTGTTTTGGAGACGCTGGACAGAAGAGGCTGCTTCTTGCGTTAAAACAGAGTATGTTTCATGGATGAGAACACTGGTCTGAATTTCCATTCACAAACGGAGTTAACCAAAGTCTCTGTGTCTTCCTACAAGCAAGAGTTCATTTCCTGAAAACCCAGTGATTTTTCGGCTAAAATGAATTTACACAATTCAAGAACCCAACACGTTTTTCACTATAAACTAAAGAGCATCTATGAAAGAGATGCTGTGATTTGTTACAGTTTCACAAGCACAGTTAAACTATATATTGTCCGTAAGAGTAAGAAACACAGTTCGTTTTTTCTGGGCATGCTCATGTTTCTTGCTGTATTGGAGACGCTGGAAAGAAGAGCATGCTTCTTGCGTTAAAACAGAGTATGTTTCATGGATGAGAACACTGGTCTGAATTTCCCTTCACAAACAGAGTTAAACCAAAGGCTCTGTGTCTTGCTACAAGGAAGAATTCATTTCCGGAAAACCCAGTGATTTTTCGGCTCAAATGAATTTACCCAGTTCACGAACCCAACAAGTTTTTCACTATAAACTAAAGAGCATCTATGTAAGAGATACTGTGGTTTGCTACAGTTTCACAAGCAGAGTTCAACTAGATATGGTCCGTATGAGTAAGAAACACAGTCCGTTTTTTCTGGGCATGCTCATATTTCTTGCTGTATTTGAGGTGCTGGAAAGAAGAGCATGCTTCATGCGTTAAAACAGAGTATGTTTCATGGATGAGAACACTGGTCTGAATTTGCCTTCACAATCGGAGTTAAACCAAAGTCTCTGTGTCTTCCTACAAGCAAGAGTTCATTTCCAGAAAACCCAGTTATTTTTCGGCTTAAATGAATTTACCCAGTTCACAAACCCCACACGTTTTTCACAATAAACTAAATAGCATCTATGTAAGAGATGCTGTGGTTTGTTAGAGTTTCACAAGCAGAGTTCAACTAGATATGGTCCGTATGAGTAGGAAATACAGTTCTTTTTTTATGGACATGCTCATGTTTCTTGCTGTTTTGGAGACGCTGGACAGAAGAGGCTGCTTCTTGCGTTAAAACAGAGTATGTTTCATGGATGAGAACACTGTTCTGAATTTCCATTCACAAACGGAGTTAACCAAAGTCTCTGTGTCTTCCTACAAGCAAGAGTTCATTTCCTGAAAACCCAGTGATTTTTCGGCTAAAATGAATTTACACAATTCAAGAACCCAACACGTTTTTCACTATAAACTAAAGAGCATCTATGAAAGAGATGCTGTGGTTTGTTACAGTTTCACAAGCAGAGTTCAACTAGATATGGTCCGTATGAGTAAGAAACACAGTTTGTTTTTTCTGGGCATGCTCATGTTTCTTGCTGTATTGGAGGTGCTGGAAAGAAGAGCATGCTTCATACGTTAAAACAGAGTATGTTTCATGGATGAGAACACTGGTCTGAATTTGCCTTCACAAACGGAGTTAAACCAAAGTCTCTGTGTCTTCCTACAAGCAAGAGTTCATTTCCAGAAAATCCAATGATTTTTCGGCTTAAATGAATTTACCCACTTCACAAACCCCACACGTTTTTCACAATAAACTAAAGAGCATCTATGTAAGAGTTGCTGTGGTTTGTTACAGTTTCACTATCAGAGTTCAACTAGATATGGTCAGTAATCGTAGGAAACACAGTTCTTTTTTTCTGGGCATGCTCATGTTTCTTGCTGTAGTAGAGACTCTGGAAAGAAGAGCATGCCCTTTGCGTTAAAACAGAGTGTGTTTCATGGATGAGAACACTGGTCTGATTTTCCCTTCACAAACGGAGTTAAACCAAAGGCTCTGTGTCTTCCTACAAGCAAGAGTTCATTTCTGGAAATCCCGGTGATTTTTCGGCTAAAATGAATTTACACAGTTCACGCACCCAACACGATTTTCACTATAAACTAAATAGCATCTACGTAAGAGATGCTGTGGTTTGTTACAGTTTCACAAGCAGAGTTACCTAGATATGGTCCGTATGAGTAGGAAATACAGTTCTTTTTTCCTGGACATGCTCATATTTCTTGCTGTATTGCAACTCTGGACAGAATAGGATGCTTCTTGTGTTAAAACAGAGAGTGTTTCATGGATGAGAACACTGGTCTGAATTTGCCTTCACAAACGGAGTTAAACCAAAGTCTCTGTGTCTTCCTACAAGCAATGTTCATTTTGGGAAATCCCAGTGATTTTTCGGCTCAAATGTATTTACACAGTTCACGAACCCAACACGTTTTTCACTATAAACTAAAGAGCATCTATGTAAGAGATGCTGTGATTTGTTACAGTTTCACAAGCACAGTTAAACTATATATTGTCCGTAAGAGTAAGAAACACAGTTCGTTTTTTCTGGGCATGCTCATGTTTCTTGCTGTATTTGAGGTGCTGGAAAGAAGAGCATGCTTCATGCGTTAAAACAGAGTATGTTTCATGGATGAGAACACTGGTCTGAATTTGCCTTCACAAACGGAGTTAAACCAAAGTCTCTGTGTCTTCCTACAAGCAAGAGTTCATTTCCAGAAAACCCAGTGATTTTTCGGCTAAAATGAATTTACCCAGTTCACAAACCCCACACGATTTTCACTATAAACTAAATAGCATCTATGTAAGAGATGCTGTGGTTTGTTACAGTTTCACAAGCAGAGTTTAACTAGATATGGTCCGTATGAGTAGGAAATACAGTTCTTTTTTCCTGGACATGCTCATATTTCTTGCTGTATTGCAACTCTGGACAGAATAGGATGCTTCTTGTGTTAAAACAGACGGTGTTTCATGGATGAGAACACTGGTCTGAATTTGCCTTCACAAACGGAGTTAAACCAAAGTCTCTGTGTCTTACTACAAGCAATGTTCATTTCCGGAAATCCCAGTGGTTTTTCGGCTCAAATGTATTTACACAGTTCACGAACCCAACACGTTTTTCACTATAAACTAAAGAGCATCTATGTAAGAGATGCTGTGATTTGTTACAGTTTCACAAGCACAGTTAAACTATATATTGTCCGTAAGAGTAAGAAACACAGTTCGTTTTTTCTGGGCATGCTCATGTTTCTTGCTGTATTGGAGACGCTGGAAAGAAGAGCATGCTTCTTGCGTTAAAACAGAGTATGTTTCATGGATGAGAACACTGGTCTGAATTTCCCTTCACAAACAGAGTTAAACCAAAGGCTCTGTGTCTTGCTACAAGGAAGAATTCATTTCCGGAAAACCCAGTGATTTTTCGGCTCAAATGAATTTACCCAGTTCACGAACCCAACAAGTTTTTCACTATAAACTAAAGAGCATCTATGTAAGAGATACTGTGGTTTGCTACAGTTTCACAAGCAGAGTTCAACTAGATATGGTCCGTATGAGTAAGAAACACAGTCCGTTTTTTCTGGGCATGCTCATATTTCTTGCTGTATTTGAGGTGCTGGAAAGAAGAGCATGCTTCATGCGTTAAAACAGAGTATGTTTCATGGATGAGAACACTGGTCTGAATTTGCCTTCACAATCGGAGTTAAACCAAAGGCTCTGTGTCTTCCTACAAGCAAGAGTTCATTTCCAGAAAACCCAGTTATTTTTCGGCTTAAATGAATTTACCCAGTTCACAAACCCCACACGTTTTTCACAATAAACTAAATAGCATCTATGTAAGAGATGCTGTGGTTTGTTAGAGTTTCACAAGCAGAGTTCAACTAGATATGGTCCGTATGAGTAGGAAATACAGTTCTTTTTTTATGGACATGCTCATGTTTCTTGCTGTTGTGGAGACGCTGGACAGAAGAGGCTGCTTCTTGCGTTAAAACAGAGTATGTTTCATGGATGAGAACACTGGTCTGAATTTCCATTCACAAACGGAGTTAACCAAAGTCTCTGTGTCTTCCTACAAGCAAGAGTTCATTTCCTGAAAACCCAGTGATTTTTCGGCTAAAATGAATTTACACAATTCAAGAACCCAACACGTTTTTCACTATAAACTAAAGAGCATCTATGAAAGAGATGCTGTGATTTGTTACAGTTTCACAAGCACAGTTAAACTATATATTGTCCGTAAGAGTAAGAAACACAGTTCGTTTTTTCTGGGCATGCTCATGTTTCTTGCTGTATTGGAGACGCTGGAAAGAAGAGCATGCTTCTTGCGTTAAAACAGAGTATGTTTCATGGATGAGAACACTGGTCTGAATTTCCCTTCACAAACAGAGTTAAACCAAAGGCTCTGTGTCTTGCTACAAGGAAGAATTCATTTCCGGAAAACCCAGTGATTTTTCGGCTCAAATGAATTTACCCAGTTCACGAACCCAACAAGTTTTTCACTATAAACTAAAGAGCATCTATGTAAGAGATACTGTGGTTTGCTACAGTTTCACAAGCAGAGTTCAACTAGATATGGTCCGTATGAGTAAGAAACACAGTCCGTTTTTTCTGGGCATGCTCATATTTCTTGCTGTATTTGAGGTGCTGGAAAGAAGAGCATGCTTCATGCGTTAAAACAGAGTATGTTTCATGGATGAGAACACTGGTCTGAATTTGCCTTCACAATCGGAGTTAAACCAAAGTCTCTGTGTCTTCCTACAAGCAAGAGTTCATTTCCAGAAAACCCAGTTATTTTTCGGCTTAAATGAATTTACCCAGTTCACAAACCCCACACGTTTTTCACAATAAACTAAATAGCATCTATGTAAGAGATGCTGTGGTTTGTTAGAGTTTCACAAGCAGAGTTCAACTAGATATGGTCCGTATGAGTAGGAAATACAGTTCTTTTTTTATGGACATGCTCATGTTTCTTGCTGTTTTGGAGACGCTGGACAGAAGAGGCTGCTTCTTGCGTTAAAACAGAGTATGTTTCATGGATGAGAACACTGTTCTGAATTTCCATTCACAAACGGAGTTAACCAAAGTCTCTGTGTCTTCCTACAAGCAAGAGTTCATTTCCTGAAAACCCAGTGATTTTTCGGCTAAAATGAATTTACACAATTCAAGAACCCAACACGTTTTTCACTATAAACTAAAGAGCATCTATGAAAGAGATGCTGTGGTTTGTTACAGTTTCACAAGCAGAGTTCAACTAGATATGGTCCGTATGAGTAAGAAACACAGTTTGTTTTTTCTGGGCATGCTCATGTTTCTTGCTGTATTGGAGGTGCTGGAAAGAAGAGCATGCTTCATACGTTAAAACAGAGTATGTTTCATGGATGAGAACACTGGTCTGAATTTGCCTTCACAAACGGAGTTAAACCAAAGTCTCTGTGTCTTCCTACAAGCAAGAGTTCATTTCCAGAAAATCCAATGATTTTTCGGCTTAAATGAATTTACCCACTTCACAAACCCCACACGTTTTTCACAATAAACTAAAGAGCATCTATGTAAGAGTTGCTGTGGTTTGTTACAGTTTCACTATCAGAGTTCAACTAGATATGGTCAGTAATCGTAGGAAACACAGTTCTTTTTTTCTGGGCATGCTCATGTTTCTTGCTGTAGTAGAGACTCTGGAAAGAAGAGCATGCCCTTTGCGTTAAAACAGAGTGTGTTTCATGGATGAGAACACTGGTCTGATTTTCCCTTCACAAACGGAGTTAAACCAAAGGCTCTGTGTCTTCCTACAAGCAAGAGTTCATTTCTGGAAATCCCGGTGATTTTTCGGCTAAAATGAATTTACACAGTTCACGCACCCAACACGATTTTCACTATAAACTAAATAGCATCTACGTAAGAGATGCTGTGGTTTGTTACAGTTTCACAAGCAGAGTTACCTAGATATGGTCCGTATGAGTAGGAAATACAGTTCTTTTTTCCTGGACATGCTCATATTTCTTGCTGTATTGCAACTCTGGACAGAATAGGATGCTTCTTGTGTTAAAACAGAGAGTGTTTCATGGATGAGAACACTGGTCTGAATTTGCCTTCACAAACGGAGTTAAACCAAAGTCTCTGTGTCTTCCTACAAGCAATGTTCATTTTGGGAAATCCCAGTGATTTTTCGGCTCAAATGTATTTACACAGTTCACGAACCCAACACGTTTTTCACTATAAACTAAAGAGCATCTATGTAAGAGATGCTGTGATTTGTTACAGTTTCACAAGCACAGTTAAACTATATATTGTCCGTAAGAGTAAGAAACACAGTTCGTTTTTTCTGGGCATGCTCATGTTTCTTGCTGTATTTGAGGTGCTGGAAAGAAGAGCATGCTTCATGCGTTAAAACAGAGTATGTTTCATGGATGAGAACACTGGTCTGAATTTGCCTTCACAAACGGAGTTAAACCAAAGTCTCTGTGTCTTCCTACAAGCAAGAGTTCATTTCCAGAAAACCCAGTGATTTTTCGGCTAAAATGAATTTACCCAGTTCACAAACCCCACACGATTTTCACTATAAACTAAATAGCATCTATGTAAGAGATGCTGTGGTTTGTTAAAGTTTCACAAGCAGAGTTTAACTAGATATGGTCCGTATGAGTAGGAAATACAGTTCTTTTTTCCTGGACATGCTCATATTTCTTGCTGTATTGCAACTCTGGACAGAATAGGATGCTTCTTGTGTTAAAACAGACGGTGTTTCATGGATGAGAACACTGGTCTGAATTTGCCTTCACAAACGGAGTTAAACCAAAGTCTCTGTGTCTTCCTACAAGCAAGAGTTCATTTCCAGAAGACCCAGTTATTTTTCGGCTTAAATGAATTTACCCAGTTCACGAACCCAACACGTTTTTCACTATAAACTAAAGAGCATCTATGAAAGAGTTGCTGTGGTTTGTTACAGTTTCACAAGCAGAGTTCAACTAGATATGGTCCGTATGAGTAAGAAACACAGTTCGTTTTTTCTGGGCATGCTCATGTTTCTTGCTGTATTGGAGGTGCTGGAAAGAAGAGCATGCTTCATGCGTTAAAACAGAGTATGTTTCATGGATGAGAACACTGGTCTGAATTTGCCTTCACAAACGGAGTTAAACCAAAGTCTCTGTGTCTTACTACAAGCAAGAGTTCATTTCCAGAAAATCCAATGATTTTTCGGCTTAAATGAATTTACCCACTTCACAAACCCCACACGTTTTTCACTATAAACTAAAGAGCATCTATGTAAGAGTTGCTGTGGTTTGTTACAGTTTCACTAGCAGAGTTCAACTAGATATGGTCAGTAATCGTAGGAAACACAGTTCTTTTTTTCTGGGCATGCTCATGTTTCTTGCTGTAGTAGAGACTCTGGAAAGAAGAGCATGCCCTTTGCGTTAAAACAGAGTGTGTTTCATGGATGAGAACACTGGTCTGAATTTCCCTTCACAAACGGAGTTAAACCAAAGGCTCTGTGTCTTCCTACAAGCAAGAGTTCATTTCTGGAAATCCCGGTGATTTTTCGGCTGAAATGAATTTACACAGTTCACGCACCCAACACGATTTTCACTATAAACTAAATAGCATCTACGTAAGAGATGCTGTGGGTTGTTACAGTTTCACAAGCAGAGTTACCTAGATATGGTCCGTATGAGTAGGAAATACAGTTCTTTTTTCCTGGACATGCTCATATTTCTTGCTGTATTGCAACTCTGGACAGAATAGGATGCTTCTTGTGTTAAAACAGAGAGTGTTTCATGGATGAGAACACTGGTCTGAATTTGCCTTCACAAACGGAGTTAAACCAAAGTCTCTGTGTCTTACTACAAGCAATGTTCATTTCCGGAAATCCCAGTGGTTTTTCGGCTCAAATGTATTTACACAGTTCACGAACCCAACACGTTTTTCACTATAAACTAAAGAGCATCTATGTAAGAGATGCTGTGATTTGTTACAGTTTCACAAGCACAGTTAAACTATATATTGTCCGTAAGAGTAAGAAACACAGTTCGTTTTTTCTGGGCATGCTCATGTTTCTTGCTGTATTGGAGACGCTGGAAAGAAGAGCATGCTTCTTGCGTTAAAACAGAGTATGTTTCATGGATGAGAACACTGGTCTGAATTTCCCTTCACAAACAGAGTTAAACCAAAGGCTCTGTGTCTTGCTACAAGGAAGAATTCATTTCCGGAAAACCCAGTGATTTTTCGGCTCAAATGAATTTACCCAGTTCACGAACCCAACACGTTTTGCACTATAAACTAAAGAGCATCTATGTAAGAGATACTGTGGTTTGCTACAGTTTCACAAGCAGAGTTCAACTAGATATGGTCCGTATGAGTAAGAAACACAGTTCGTTTTTTCTGGGCATGCTCATGTTTCTTGCTGTATTTGAGGTGCTGGAAAGAAGAGCATGCTTCATGCGTTAAAACAGAGTATGTTTCATGGATGAGAACACTGGTCTGAATTTGCCTTCACAAACGGAGTTAAACCAAAGTCTCTGTGTCTTCCTACAAGCAAGAGTTCATTTCCAGAAAACCCAGTGATTTTTCGGCTAAAATGAATTTACCCAGTTCACAAACCCCACACGATTTTCACTATAAACTAAATAGCATCTATGTAAGAGATGCTGTGGTTTTTCACAGTTTCACAAGCAGAGTTTAACTAGATATGGTCCGTATGAGTAGGAAATACAGTTATTTTTTCCTGGACATGCTCATATTTCTTGCTGTATTGCAACTCTGGACAGAATAGGATGCTTCTTGTGTTAAAACAGACGGTGTTTCATGGATGAGAACACTGGTCTGAATTTGCCTTCACAAACGGAGTTAAACCAAAGTCTCTGTGTCTTCCTACAAGCAAGAGTTCATTTCCAGAAGACCCAGTTATTTTTCGGCTTAAATGAATTTACCCAGTTCACAAACCCCACACGTTTTTCACAATAAACTAAATAGCATCTATGTAAGTGATGCTGTGGTTTGTTAAAGTTTCACAAGCAGAGTTCAACTAGATATGGTCCGTATGAGTAGGAAATACAGTTCTTTTTTTATGGACATGCTCATGTTTCTTGCTGTTTTGGAGACGCTGGACAGAAGAGGCTGCTTCTTGCGTTAAACCAGAGTATGTTTCATGGATGAGAACACTGGTCTGAATTTCCATTCACAAACGGAGTTAACAAAAGTCTCTGTGTCTTCCTACAAGCAAGAGTTCATTTCCTGAAAACCCAGTGATTTTCGGCTAAAATGAATTTACACAATTCAAGAACCCAACACGTTTTTCACTATAAACTAAAGAGCATCTATGTAAGAGATGCTGTGGTTTCTTACAGTTTTATAAGCAGAGTTCAACTAGATATGGTCAGTATTTGTAAGAAACACAGTTCGTTTTTTCTGGGCATGCTCATGTTTCTTGCTGTATTGGAGATGCTGGAAAGAAGAGCATGCTTCTTGCGTTAAAACAGAGTATGTTTCATGGATGAGAACACTGGTCTGAATTTCCCTTCACTAACGGAGTTAAACCAAAGGCTCTGTGTCTTCCTACAAGGAAGAGTTCATTTCCGGAAAACCCAGTGATTTTTCGGCTCAAATGAATTTACCCAGTTCACGAACCCAACATGTTTTTCACTATAAACTAAAGAGCATCTATGAAAGAGATGCTGTGGTTTGTTACAGTTTCACAAGCAGAGTTCAACTAGATATGGTCCGTATGAGTAAGAAACACAGTTCGTTTTTTCTGGGCATGCTCATGTTTCTTGCTGTATTGGAGGTGCTGGAAAGAAGAGCATGCTTCATACGTTAAAACAGAGTATGTTTCATGGATGAGAACACTGGTCTGAATTTGCCTTCACAAACGGAGTTAAACCAAAGTCTCTGTGTCTTCCTACAACCAAGAGTTCATTTCCAGAAAATCCAATGATTTTTCGGCTTAAATGAATTTACCCACTTCACAAACCCCACACGTTTTTCACTATAAACTAAAGAGCATCTATGTAAGAGTTGCTGTGGTTTGTTACAGTTTCACTAGCAGAGTTCAACTAGATATGGTCAGTAATCGTAGGAAACACAGTTCTTTTTTTCTGGGCATGCTCATGTTTCTTGCTGTAGTAGAGACTCTGGAAAGAAGAGCATGCCCTTTGCGTTAAAACAGAGTGTGTTTCATGGATGAGAACACTGGTCTGAATTTCCCTTCACAAACGGAGTTAAACCAAAGGCTCTGTGTCTTCCTACAAGCAAGAGTTCATTTCTGGAAATCCCGGTGATTTTTCGGCTGAAATGAATTTACACAGTTCACGCACCCAACACGATTTTCACTATAAACTAAATAGCATCTACGTAAGAGATGCTGTGGGTTGTTACAGTTTCACAAGCAGAGTTACCTAGATATGGTCCGTATGAGTAGGAAATACAGTTCTTTTTTCCTGGACATGCTCATATTTCTTGCTGTATTGCAACTCTGGACAGAATAGGATGCTTCTTGTGTTAAAACAGAGAGTGTTTCATGGATGAGAACACTGGTCTGAATTTGCCTTCACAAACGGAGTTAAACCAAAGTCTCTGTGTCTTACTACAAGCAATGTTCATTTCGGGAAATCCCAGTGATTTTTCGGCTCAAATGTATTTACACAGTTCACGAACCCAACACGTTTTTCACTATAAACTAAAGAGCATCTATGTAAGAGATGCTGTGATTTGTTACAGTTTCACAAGCACAGTTAAACTATATATTGTCCGTAAGAGTAAGAAACACAGTTCGTTTTTTCTGGGCATGCTCATGTTTCTTGCTGTATTGGAGACGCTGGAAAGAAGAGCATGCTTCTTGCGTTAAAACAGAGTATGTTTCATGGATGAGAACACTGGTCTGAATTTCCCTTCACAAACGGAGTTAAACCAAAGGCTCTGTGTCTTGCTACAAGGAAGAATTCATTTCCGGAAAACCCAGTGATTTTTCGGCTCAAATGAATTTACCCAGTTCACGAACCCAACACGTTTTTCACTATAAACTAAAGAGCATCTATGTAAGAGATACTGTGGTTTGCTACAGTTTCACAAGCAGAGTTCAACTAGATATGGTCCGTATGAGTAAGAAACACAGTTCGTTTTTTCTGGGCATGCTCATGTTTCTTGCTGTATTTGAGGTGCTGGAAAGAAGAGCATGCTTCATGCGTTAAAACAGAGTATGTTTCATGGATGAGAACACTGGTCTGAATTTGCCTTCACAAACGGAGTTAAACCAAAGTCTCTGTGTCTTCCTACAAGCAAGAGTTCATTTCCAGAAAACCCAGTGATTTTTCGGCTAAAATGAATTTACCCAGTTCACAAACCCCACACGATTTTCACTATAAACTAAATAGCATCTATGTAAGAGATGCTGTGGTTTGTTACAGTTTCACAAGCAGAGTTTAACTAGATATGGTCCGTATGAGTAGGAAATACAGTTCTTTTTTCCTGGACATGCTCATATTTCTTGCTGTATTGCAACTCTGGACAGAATAGGATGCTTCTTGTGTTAAAACAGACGGTGTTTCATGGATGAGAACACTGGTCTGAATTTGCCTTCACAAACGGAGTTAAACCAAAGTCTCTGTGTCTTCCTACAAGCAAGAGTTCATTTCCAGAAGACCCAGTTATTTTTCGGCTTAAATGAATTTACCCAGTTCACAAACCCCACACGTTTTTCACAATAAACTAAATAGCATCTATGTAAGTGATGCTGTGGTTTGTTAAAGTTTCACAAGCAGAGTTCAACTAGATATGGTCCGTATGAGTAGGAAATACAGTTCTTTTTTTATGGACATGCTCATGTTTCTTGCTGTTTTGGAGACGCTGGACAGAAGAGGCTGCTTCTTGCGTTAAACCAGAGTATGTTTCATGGATGAGAACACTGGTCTGAATTTCCATTCACAAACGGAGTTAACAAAAGTCTCTGTGTCTTCCTACAAGCAAGAGTTCATTTCCTGAAAACCCAGTGATTTTCGGCTAAAATGAATTTACACAATTCAAGAACCCAACACGTTTTTCACTATAAACTAAAGAGCATCTATGTAAGAGATGCTGTGGTTTCTTACAGTTTTATAAGCAGAGTTCAACTAGATATGGTCAGTATTTGTAAGAAACACAGTTCGTTTTTTCTGGGCATGCTCATGTTTCTTGCTGTATTGGAGATGCTGGAAAGAAGAGCATGCTTCTTGCGTTAAAACACAGTATGTTTCATGGATGAGAACACTGGTCTGAATTTCCCTTCACTAACGGAGTTAAACCAAAGGCTCTGTGTCTTCCTACAAGGAAGAGTTCATTTCCGGAAAACCCAGTGATTTTTCGGCTCAAATGAATTTACCCAGTTCACGAACCCAACACGTTTTTCACTATAAACTAAAGAGCATCTATGAAAGAGATGCTGTGGTTTGTTACAGTTTCACAAGCAGAGTTCAACTAGATATGGTCCGTATGAGTAAGAAACACAGTTCGTTTTTTCTGGGCATGCTCATGTTTCTTGCTGTATTGGAGGTGCTGGAAAGAAGAGCATGCTTCATACGTTAAAACAGAGTATGTTTCATGGATGAGAACACTGGTCTGAATTTGCCTTCACAAACGGAGTTAAACCAAAGTCTCTGTGTCTTCCTACAAGCAAGAGTTCATTTCCAGAAAATCCAATGATTTTTCGGCTTAAATGAATTTACCCACTTCACAAACCCCACACGTTTTTCACAATAAACTAAAGAGCATCTATGTAAGAGTTGCTGTGGTTTGTTACAGTTTCACTAGCAGAGTTCAACTAGATATGGTCAGTAATCGTAGGAAACACAGTTCTTTTTTTCTGGGCATGCTCATGTTTCTTGCTGTAGTAGAGACTCTGGAAAGAAGAGCATGCCCTTTGCGTTAAAACAGAGTGTGTTTCATGGATGAGAACACTGGTCTGAATTTCCCTTCACAAACGGAGTTAAACCAAAGGCTCTGTGTCTTCCTACAAGCAAGAGTTCATTTCTGGAAATCCCGGTGATTTTTCGGCTAAAATGAATTTACACAGTTCACGCACCCAACACGATTTTCACTATAAACTAAATAGCATCTGCGTAAGAGATGCTGTGGTTTGTTACAGTTTCACAAGCAGAGTTACCTAGATATGGTCCGTATGAGTAGGAAATACAGTTCTTTTTTCCTGGACATGCTCATATTTCTTGCTGTATTGCAACTCTGGACAGAATAGGATGCTTCTTGTGTTAAAACAGAGAGTGTTTCATGGATGAGAACACTGGTCTGAATTTGCCTTCACAAACGGAGTTAAACCAAAGTCTCTGTGTCTTACTACAAGCAATGTTCATTTCGGGAAATCCCAGTGATTTTTCGGCTCAAATGTATTTACACAGTTCACGAACCCAACACGTTTTTCACTATAAACTAAAGAGCATCTATGTAAGAGATGCTGTGATTTGTTACAGTTTCACAAGCACAGTTAAACTATATATTGTCCGTAAGAGTAAGAAACACAGTTCGTTTTTTCTGGGCATGCTCATGTTTCTTGCTGTATTGGAGACGCTGGAAAGAAGAGCATGCTTCTTGCGTTAAAACAGAGTATGTTTCATGGATGAGAACACTGGTCTGAATTTCCCTTCACAAACAGAGTTAAACCAAAGGCTCTGTGTCTTGCTACAAGGAAGAATTCATTTCCGGAAAACCCAGTGATTTTTCGGCTCAAATGAATTTACCCAGTTCACGAAACCAACACGTTTTTCACTATAAACTAAAGAGCATCTATGTAAGAGATACTGTGGTTTGCTACAGTTTCACAAGCAGAGTTCAACTAGATATGGTCCGTATGAGTAAGAAACACAGTTCGTTTTTTCTGGGCATGCTCATGTTTCTTGCTGTATTTGAGGTGCTGGAAAGAAGAGCATGCTTCATGCGTTAAAACAGAGTATGTTTCATGGATGAGAACACTGGTCTGAATTTGCCTTCACAAACGGAGTTAAACCAAAGTCTCTGTGTCTTCCTACAAGCAAGAGTTCATTTCCAGAAAACCCAGTGATTTTTCGGCTAAAATGAATTTACCCAGTTCACAAACCCCACACGATTTTCACTATAAACTAAATAGCATCTATGTAAGAGATGCTGTGGTTTGTTACAGTTTCACAAGCAGAGTTTAACTAGATATGGTCCGTATGAGTAGGAAATACAGTTCTTTTTTCCTGGACATGCTCATATTTCTTGCTGTATTGCAACTCTGGACAGAATAGGATGCTTCTTGTGTTAAAACAGAGTGTGTTTCATGGATGAGAACACTGGTCTGAATTTGCCTTCACAAACAGAGTTAAACCAAAGTCTCTGTGTCTTCCTACAAGCAAGAGTTCATTTCCAGAAGACCCAGTTATTTTTCGGCTTAAATGAATTTACCCAGTTCACAAACCCCACACGTTTTTCACAATAAACTAAATAGCATCTATGTAAGTGATGCTGTGGTTTGTTAAAGTTTCACAAGCAGAGTTCAACTAGATATGGTCCGTATGAGTAGGAAATACAGTTCTTTTTTTATGGACATGCTCATGTTTCTTGCTGTTTTGGAGACGCTGGACAGAAGAGGCTGCTTCTTGCGTTAAACCAGAGTATGTTTCATGGATGAGAACACTGGTCTGAATTTCCATTCACAAACGGAGTTAACAAAAGTCTCTGTGTCTTCCTACAAGCAAGAGTTCATTTCCTGAAAACCCAGTGATTTTCGGCTAAAATGAATTTACACAATTCAAGAACCCAACACGTTTTTCACTATAAACTAAAGAGCATCTATGTAAGAGATGCTGTGGTTTCTTACAGTTTTATAAGCAGAGTTCAACTAGATATGGTCAGTATTTGTAAGAAACACAGTTCGTTTTTTCTGGGCATGCTCATGTTTCTTGCTGTATTGGAGATGCTGGAAAGAAGAGCATGCTTCTTGCGTTAAAACAGAGTATGTTTCATGGATGAGAACACTGGTCTGAATTTCCCTTCACTAACGGAGTTAAACCAAAGGCTCTGTGTCTTCCTACAAGGAAGAGTTCATTTCCGGAAAACCCAGTGATTTTTCGGCTCAAATGAATTTACCCAGTTCACGAACCCAACACGTTTTTCACTATAAACTAAAGAGCATCTATGAAAGAGATGCTGTGGTTTGTTACAGTTTCACAAGCAGAGTTCAACTAGATATGGTCCGTATGAGTAAGAAACACAGTTCGTTTTTTCTGGGCATGCTCATGTTTCTTGCTGTATTGGAGGTGCTGGAAAGAAGAGCATGCTTCATACGTTAAAACAGAGTATGTTTCATGGATGAGAACACTGGTCTGAATTTGCCTTCACAAACGGAGTTAAACCAAAGTCTCTGTGTCTTCCTACAAGCAAGAGTTCATTTCCAGAAAATCCAATGATTTTTCGGCTTAAATGAATTTACCCACTTCACAAACCCCACACGTTTTTCACTATAAACTAAAGAGCATCTATGTAAGAGTTGCTGTGGTTTGTTACAGTTTCACTAGCAGAGTTCAACTAGATATGGTCAGTAATCGTAGGAAATACAGTTCTTTTTTTATGGACATGCTCATATTTCTTGCTGTATTGCAACTCAGGACAGAATAGGATGCTTCTTGTGTTAAAACAGAGAGTGTTTCATGGATGAGAACACTGGTCTGAATTTGCCTTCACAAATGGAGTTAAACCAAAGTCTCTGTGTCTTCCTACAAGCAATGTTCATTTCGGGAAATCCCAGTGATTTTTCGGCTCAAATGTATTTACACAGTTCACGAACCCAACACGTTTTTCACTATAAACTAAAGAGCATCTATGTAAGAGATGCTGTGATTTGTTACAGTTTCACAAGCACAGTTAAACTATATATTGTCCATAAGACTAAGAAACACAGTTCGTTTTTTCTGGGCATGCTCATGTTTCTTGCTGTATTGGAGACGTTGGAAAGAAGAGCATGCTTCTTGCGTTAAAACAGAGTATGTTTCATGGATGAGAACACTGGTCTGAATTTCCCTTCACAAACGGAGTTAAACCAAAGGCTCTGTGTCTTGCTACAAGGAAGAATTCATTTCCGGAAAACCCAGTGATTTTTCGGCTCAAATGAATTTACCCAGTTCACGAACCCAACAAGTTTTTCACTATAAACTAAAGACCATCTATGTAAGAGATACTGTGGTTTGCTACAGTTTCACAAGCAGAGTTCAACTAGATATGGTCCGTATGAGTAAGAAACACAGTTCGTTTTTTCTGGGCATGCTCATGTTTCTTGCTGTATTTGAGGTGCTGGAAAAAGAGCATGCTTCATGCGTTAAAACAGAGTATGTTTCATGGATGAGAACACTGGTCTGAATTTGCCTTCACAAACGGAGTTAAACCAAAGTCTCTGTGTCTTCCTACAAGCAAGAGTTCATTTCCAGAAAACCCAGTGATTTTTCGGCTAAAATGAATTTACCCAGTTTACAAACCCCACACGATTTTCACTATAATCTAAATAGCATCTATGTAAGAGATGCTGTGGTTTGTTAGAGTTTCACAAGCAGAGTTTAACTAGATATGGTCCGTATGAGTAGGAAATACAGTTCTTTTTTCCTGGACATGCTCATATTTCTTGCTGTATTGCAACTCTGGACAGAATAGGATGCTTCTTGTGTTAAAACAGACGGTGTTTCATGGATGAGAACACTGGTCTGAATTTGCCTTCACAAACGGAGTTAAACGAAAGTCTCTGTGTCTTCCTACAAGCAAGAGTTCATTTCCAGAAAACCCAGTTATTTTTCGGCTTAAATGAATTTACCCAGTTCACAAACCCCACACGTTTTTCACAATAAACTAAATAGCATCTATGTAAGAGATGCTGTGGTTTGTTACAGTTTCACAAGCAGAGTTCAACTAGATATGGTCCGTATGAGTAGGAAATACAGTTCTTTTTTTATGGACATGCTCATGTTTCTTGCTGTTTTGGAGACGCTGGACAGAAGAGGCTGCTTCTTGCGTTAAAACAGAGTATGTTTCATGGATGAGAACACTGGTCTGAATTTCCATTCACAAACGGAGTTAACCAAAGTCTCTGTGTCTTCCTACAAGCAAGAGTTCATTTCCTGAAAACCCAGTGATTTTTCGGCTAAAATGAATTTACACAATTCAAGAACCCAACACGTTTTTCACTATAAACTAAAGAGCATCTATGTAAGAGATGCTGTGGTTTCTTACAGTTTTATAAGCAGAGTTCAACTAGATATGGTCAGTATTTGTAAGAAACACAGTTCGTTTTTTCTGGGCATGCTCATGTTTCTTGCTGTATTGGAGATGCTGGAAAGAAGAGCATGCTTCTTGCGTTAAAACAGAGTATGTTTCATGGATGAGAACACTGGTCTGAATTTCCCTTCACAAACGGAGTTAAACGAAAGGCTCTGTGTCTTCCTACAAGCAAGAGTTCATTTCCAGAAAATCCAATGATTTTTCGGCTTAAATGAATTTACCCACTTCACAAACCCCACACGTTTTTCACAATAAACTAAAGATCATCTATGTAAGAGTTGCTGTGGTTTGTTACAGTTTCACTAGCAGAGTTCAACTAGATATGGTCAGTAATCGTAGGAAACACAGTTCTTTTTTTCTGGGCATGCTCATGTTTCTTGCTGTAGTAGAGACTCTGGAAAGAAGAGAATGCCCTTTGCGTTAAAACAGAGTGTGTTTCATGGATGAGAACACTGGTCTGAATTTCCCTTCACAAACGGAGTTAAACCAAAGGCTCTGTGTCTTCCTACAAGCAAGAGTTCATTTCTGGAAATCCCGGTGATTTTTCGGCTAAAATGAATTTACACAGTTCACGCACCCAACACGATTTTCACTATAAACTAAATAGCATCTATGTAAGAGATGCTGTGGTTTGTTACAGTTTCACAAGCAGAGTTACCTAGACATGGTCCGTACGAGTAGGAAATACAGTTCTTTTTTCCTGGACATGCTCATATTTCTTGCTGTATTGCAACTCTGGACAGAATAGGATGCTTCTTGTGTTAAAACAGAGAGTGTTTCATGGATGAGAACACTGGTCTGAATTTGCCTTCACAAACGGAGTTAAACCAAAGTCTCTGTGTCTTCCTACAAGCAAGAGTTCATTTCCGGAAATCCCAGTGATTTTTCGGCTCAAATGTATTTACACAGTTCACGAACCCAACACGTTTTTCACTATTAACTAAAGAGCATCTATGTAAGAGATGCTGTGATTTGTTACATTTTCACAAGCACAGTTTAACTATATATTGTCCGTAAGAGTAAGAAACACAGTTCGTTTTTTCTGGGCATGCTCATGTTTCTTGCTGTATTGGAGACGCTGGAAAGAAGAGCATGCTTCTTGCGTTAAAACAGAGTATGTTTCATGGATGAGAACACTGGTCTGAATTTCCCTTCACAAACGGAGTTAAACCAAAGGCTCTGTGTCTTCCTACAAGAAAGAATTCATTTCCGGAAAACCCAGTGATTTTTCGGCTCAAATGAATTTACCCAGTAAACGAACCCAACACGTTTTTCACTATAAACCAAAGAGCATCTATGTAAGAGATACTGTGGTTTGCTACAGTTTCACAAGCAGAGTTCAACTAGATATGGTCCGTATGAGTAAGAAACACAGTTCGTTTTTTCTGGGCATGCTCATGTTTCTTGCTGTATTGGAGGTGCTGGAAAGAAGAGCATGCTTCATGCGTTAAAACAGAGTATGTTTCATGGATGAGAACACTGGTCTGAATTTCCCTTCACAAACGGAGTTAAACCAAATCTCTGTGTCTTCCTACAAGCAAGAGTTCATTTCCGGAAAACCCAGTGATTTTTCGGCTAAAATGAATTTACCCAGTTCACAAACCCCACACGATTTTCACTATAAACAAATAGCATCTATGTAAGAGATGCTGTGGTTTGTTACAGTTTCACAAGCAGAGTTTAACTAGATATGGTCCGTATGAGTAGGAAATACAGTTCTTTTTTCCTGGACATGCTCATATTTCTTGCTGTATTGCAACTCTGGACAGAATAGGATGCTTCTTGTGTTAAAACAGACGGTGTTTCATGGATGAGAACACTGGTCTGAATTTGCCTTCACAAACGGAGGTAAACCAAAGTCTCTGGGTCTTCCTACAAGCAAGAGTTCATTTCCAGAAAACCCAGTTATTTTTCGGCTTAAATGAATTTACCCAGTTCACAAACCCCACACGTTTTTCGCAATAAACTAAATAGCATCTATGTAAGAGATGCTGTGGTTTGTTACAGTTTCACAAGCAGAGTTCAACTAGATATGGTCCGTATGAGTAGGAAATACAGTTCTTTTTTTATGGACATGCTCATGTTTCTTGCTGTTTTGGAGACGCTGGACAGAAGAGGCTGCTTCTTGCGTTAAAACAGAGTATGTTTCATGGATGAGAACACTGGACTGAATTTCCATTCACAAACGGAGTTAACCAAAGTCTCTGTGTCTTCCTACAAGCAAGAGTTCATTTCCTGAAAACCCAGTGATTTTTCGGCTAAAATGAATTTACATAATTCAAGAACCCAACACGTTTTTCACTATAAACTAAAGAGCATCTATGTAAGAGATGCTGTGATTTGTTACAGTTTCACAAGCACAGTTTAACTATATATTGTCCGTAAGAGTAAGAAACACAGTTCGTTTTTTCTGGGCATGCTCATGTTTCTTGCTGTTTTGGAGACGCTGGAAAGAAGAGCATGCTTCTTGCGTTTAAACAGAGTATGTTTCATGGATGAGAACACTGGTCTGAATTTCCCTTCACAAACGGAGTTAAACCAAAGGCTCTGTGTCTTCCTACAAGGAAGAATTCATTTCCGGAAAACCCAGTGATTTTTCGGCTCAAATGAATTTACCCAGTTCACGAACCCAACACGTTTTTCACTATAAACTAAAGAGCATCTATGTAAGAGATACTGTGGTTTGCTACAGTTTCACAAGCAGAGTTCAACTAGATATGGTCCGTTTGAGTAGGAAATACAGTTCTTTTTTCCTGGACATGCTCATATTTCTTGCTGTATTGCAACTCTGGACAGAATAGGATGCTTCTTGTGTTAAAACAGACGGTGTTTCATGGATGAGAACACTGGTCTGAATTTGCCTTCACAAACGGAGTTAAACCAAAGTCTCTGTGTCTTCCTACAAGCAAGAGTTCATTTCCAGAAAACCCAGTTATTTTTCAGCTTAAATGAATTTACCCAGTTCACAAACCCCACACGTTTTTCACAATAAACTAAATAGCATCTATGTAAGAGATGCTGTGGTTTGTTAAAGTTTCACAAGCAGAGTTCAACTAGATATTGTCCGTATGAGTAGGAAATACAGTTCTTTTTTTATGGACATGCTCATGTTTCTTGCTGTTTTGGAGACGCTGGACAGAAGAGGCTGCTTCTTGCGTTAAAACAGAGTATGTTTCATGGATGAGAACACTGGTCTGAATTTCCATTCACAAACGGAGTTAACAAAAGTCTCTGTGTCTTCCTACAAGCAAGAGTTCATTTCCTGAAAACCCAGTGATTTTTCGGCTAAAATGAATTTACCCAGTTCACGAACCCAACACGTTTTTCACTATAAACTAAAGAGCATCTATGTAAGAGATGCTGTGGTTTCTTACAGTTTTATAAGCAGAGTTCAACTAGATATGGTCAGTATTTGTAAGAAACACAGTTCGTTTTTTCTGGGCATGCTCATGTTTCTTGCTGTATTGGAGATGCTGGAAAGAAGAGCATGCTTCTTGCGATAAAACACAGTATGTTTCATGGATGAGAACACTGGTCTGAATTTCCCTTCACTAACGGAGTTAAACCAAAGGCTCTGTGTCTTCCTACAAGGAAGAGTTCATTTCCGGAAAACCCAGTGATTTTTCGGCTCAAATGAATTTACCCAGTTCACGAACCCAACACGTTTTTCACTATAAACTAAAGAGCATCTATGAAAGAGATGCTGTGGTTTGTTACAGTTTCACAAGCAGAGTTCAACTAGATATGGTCCGTATGAGTAAGAAACACAGTTCGTTTTTTCTGGGCATGCTCATGTTTCTTGCTGTATTGGAGGTGCTGGAAAGAAGAGCATGCTTCATACGTTAAAACAGAGTATGTTTCATGGATGAGAACACTGGTCTGAATTTGCCTTCACAAACGGAGTTAAACCAAAGTCTCTGTGTCTTCCTACAAGCAAGAGTTCATTTCCAGAAAATCCAATGATTTTTCGGCTTAAATGAATTTACCCACTTCACAAACCCCACACGTTTTTCACAATAAACTAAAGAGCATCTATGTAAGAGTTGCTGTGGTTTCTTACAGTTTCACTAGCAGAGTTCAACTAGATATGGTCAGTAATCGTAGGAAACACAGTTCTTTTTTTCTGGGCATGCTCATGTTTCTTGCTGTAGTAGAGACTCTGGAAAGAAGAGCATGCCCTTTGCGTTAAAACAGAGTGTGTTTCATGGATGAGAACACTGGTCTGAATTTCCCTTCACAAACGGAGTTAAACCAAAGGCTCTGTGTCTTCCTACAAGCAAGAGTTCATTTCTGGAAATCCTGGTGATTTTTCGGCTAAAATGAATTTACACAGTTCACGCACCCAACACGATTTTCACTATAAACTAAATAGCATCTATGAAAGAGATGCTGTGGTTTGTTACAGTTTCACAAGCAGAGTTCAACTAGATATGGTCCGTATGAGTAAGAAACACAGTTCGTTTTTTCTGGGCATGCTCATGTTTCTTGCTGTATTGGAGGTGCTGGAAAGAAGAGCATGCTTCATACGTTAAAACAGAGTATGTTTCATGGATGAGAACACTGGTCTGAATTTGCCTTCACAAACGGAGTTAAACCAAAGTCTCTGTGTCTTCCTACAAGCAAGAGTTCATTTCCAGAAAATCCAATGATTTTTCGGCTTAAATGAATTTACCCACTTCACAAACCCCACACGTTTTTCACAATAAACTAAAGAGCATCTATGTAAGAGTTGCTGTGGTTTCTTACAGTTTCACTAGCAGAGTTAAACTAGATATGGTCAGTAATCGTAGGAAACACAGTTCTTTTTTTCTGGGCATGCTCATGTTTCTTGCTGTAGTAGAGACTCTGGAAAGAAGAGCATGTCCTTTGCGTTAAAACAGAGTTTGTTTTATGGATGAGAACACTGGTCTGAATTTCCATTCACAAACGGAGTTAAACCAAAGGCTCTGTGTCTTCCTACAAGCAAGAGTTCATTTCTGGAAATCCTGGTGATTTTTCGGCTAAAATGAATTTACCCAGTTCACGCACCCAACACGATTTTCACTATAAACTAAATAGCATCTACGTAAGAGATGCTGTGGTTTGTTACAGTTTCACAAGCAGAGTTACCTAGATATGGTCCGTAAGAGTAGGAAATACAGTTCTTTTTTCCTGGACATGCTCATATTTCTTGCTGTATTGCAACTCTGGACAGAATAGGATGCTTCTTGTGTTAAAACAGAGAGTGTTTCATGGATGAGAACACTGGTCTGAATTTGCCTTCACAAACGGAGTTAAACCAAAGTCTCTGTGTCTTCGTACAAGCAATGTTCATTTCGGGAAATCCCAGTGATTTTTCGGCTCAAATGTATTTACACAGTTCACGAACCCAACAAGTTTTTCACTATAAACTAAAGAGCATCTATGTAAGAGATACTGTGGTTTGCTACAGTTTCACAAGCAGAGTTCAACTAGATATGGTCCGTATGAGTAAGAAACACAGTTCGATTTTTCTGGGCATGCTCATGTTTCTTGCTGTATTGGAGACGCTGGAAAGAAGAGCATGCTTCTTGCGTTAAAACAGAGTATGTTTCATGGATGAGAACACTGGTCTGAATTTCCCTTCACAAACGGAGTTAAACCAAAGGCTCTGTGTCTTGCTACAAGGAAGAATTCATTTCCGGAAAACCCAGTGATTTTTCGGCTCAAATGAATTTACCCAGTTCACGAACCCAACAAGTTTTTCACTATAAACTAAAGACCATCTATGTAAGAGATACTGTGGTTTGCTACAGTTTCACAAGCAGAGTTCAACTAGATATGGTCCGTATGAGTAAGAAACACAGTTCGTTTTTTCTGGGCATGCTCATGTTTCTTGCTGTATTTGAGGTGCTGGAAAGAAAAGCATGCTTCATGCGTTAAAACAGAGTATGTTTCATGGATGAGAACACTGGTCTGAATTTGCCTTCACAAACGGAGGTAAACCAAAGTCTCTGTGTCTTCCTACAAGCAAGAGTTCATTTCCAGAAAACCCAGTGATTTTTCGGCTAAAATGAATTTACCCAGTTCACAAACACCACACGTTTTTTGCAATAAACTAAATAGCATCTATGTAAGAGATGCTGTGGTTTGTTACAGTTTCACAAGCAGAGTTCAACTAGATATGGTCCGTATGAGTAGGAAATACAGTTCTTTTTTTATGGACATGCTCATGTTTCTTGCTGTTTTGGAGACGCTGGACAGAAGAGGCTGCTTCTTGCGTTAAAACAGAGTATGTTTCATGGATGAGAACACTGGACTGAATTTCCATTCACAAACGGAGTTAACCAAAGTCTCTGTGTCTTCCTACAAGCAAGAGTTCATTTCCTGAAAACCCAGTGATTTTTCGGCTAAAATGAATTTACACAATTCAAGAACCCAACACGTTTTTCACTATAAACTAAAGAGCATCTATGTAAGAGATGCTGTGATTTGTTACAGTTTCACAAGCACAGTTTAACTATATATTGTCCGTAAGAGTAAGAAACACAGTTCGTTTTTTCTGGGCATGCTCATGTTTCTTGCTGTTTTGGAGACGATGGAAAGAAGAGCATGCTTCTTGCGTTAAAACAGAGTATGTTTCATGGATGAGAACACTGGTCTGAATTTCCCTTCACAAACGGAGTTAAACCAAAGGCTCTGTGTCTTCCTACAAGGAAGAATTCATTTCCTGAAAACCCAGTGATTTTTCTGCTAAAATGAATTTACACAATTCAAGAACCCAACACGTTTTTCACTATAAACTAAAGAGCATCTATGTAAGAGATACTGTGGTTTGCTACAGTTTCACAAGCAGAGTTCAACTAGATATGGTCCGTATGAGTAGGAAATACAGTTCTTTTTTCCTGGACATGCTCATATTTCTTGCTGTATTGCAACTCTGGACAGAATAGGATGCTTCTTGTGTTAAAACAGACGGTGTTTCATGGATGAGAACACTGGTCTGAATTTGCCTTCACAAACGGAGTTAAACCAAAGTCTCTGTGTCTTCCTACAAGCAAGAGTTCATTTCCAGAAAACCCAGTTATTTTTCAGCTTAAATGAATTTACCCAGTTCACAAACCCCACACGTTTTTCACAATAAACTAAATAGCATCTATGTAAGAGATGCTGTGGTTTGTTAAAGTTTCACAAGCAGAGTTCAACTAGATATGGTCTCTATGAGTAGGAAATACAGTTCTTTTTTTATGGACATGCTCATGTTTCTTGCTGTTTTGGAGACGCTGGACAGAAGAGGCTGCTTCTTGCGTTAAAACAGAGTATGTTTCATGGATGAGAACACTGGTCTGAATTTCCATTCACAAACGGAGTTAACTAAAGTCTCTGTGTCTTCCTACAAGCAAGAGTTCATTTCCTGAAAACCCAGTGATTTTTCGGCTAAAATGAATTTACCCAGTTCACAAACCCCACACGATTTTCACTATAAACTAAAGAGCATCTATGTAAGAGATGCTGTGGTTTCCTACAGTTTTATAAGCAGAGTTCAACTAGATATGGTCAGTATTTGTAAGAAACACAGTTCGTTTTTTCTGGGCATGCTCATGTTTCTTGCTGTAGTAGAGACTCTGGAAAGAAGAGAATGCCCTTTGCGTTAAAACAGAGTGTGTTTCATGGATGAGAACACTGGTCTGAATTTCCCTTCACAAACGGAGTTAAACCAAAGGCTCTGTGTCTTCCTACAAGCAAGAGTTCATTTCTGGAAATCCCGGTGATTTTTCGGCTAAAATGAATTTACACAGTTCACGCACCCAACACGATTTTCACTATAAACTAAATAGCATCTATGTAAGAGATGCTGTGGTTTGTTACAGTTTCACAAGCAGAGTTACCTAGATATGGTCCGTATGAGTAGGAAATACAGTTCTTTTTTCCTGGACATGCTCATATTTCTTGCTGTATTGCAACTCTGGACAGAATAGGATGCTTCTTGTGTTAAAACAGAGAGTGTTTCATGGATGAGAACACTGGTCTGAATTTGCCTTCACAAACGGAGTTAAACCAAAGTCTCTGTGTCTTCCTACAAGCAAGAGTTCATTTCCGGAAATCCCAGTGATTTTTCGGCTCAAATGTATTTACACAGTTCACGAACCCAACACGTTTTTCACTATTAACTAAAGAGCATCTATGTAAGAGATGCTGTGATTTGTTACAGTTTCACAAGCAGAGTTTAACTAGATATGGTCCGTATGAGTAGGAAATACAGTTCTTTTTTCCTGGACATGCTCATATTTCTTGCTGTATTGCAACTCTGGACAGAATAGGATGCTTCTTGTGTTAAAACAGACGGTGTTTCATGGATGAGAACACTGGTCTGAATTTGCCTTCACAAACGGAGGTAAACCAAAGTCTCTGGGTCTTCCTACAAGCAAGAGTTCATTTCCAGAAAACCCAGTTATTTTTCGGCTTAAATGAATTTACCCAGTTCACAAACCCCACACGTTTTTCGCAATAAACTAAATAGCATCTATGTAAGAGATGCTGTGGTTTGTTACAGTTTCACAAGCAGAGTTCAACTAGATATGGTCTGTATGAGTAGGAAATACAGTTCTTTTTTTATGGACATGCTCATGTTTCTTGCTGTTTTGGAGACGCTGGACAGAAGAGGCTGCTTCTTGCGTTAAAACAGAGTATGTTTCATGGATGAGAACACTGGACTGAATTTCCATTCACAAACGGAGTTAACCAAAGTCTCTGTGTCTTCCTACAAGCAAGAGTTCATTTCCTGAAAACCCAGTGATTTTTCGGCTAAAATGAATTTACACAATTCAAGAACCCAACACGTTTTTCACTATAAACTAAAGAGCATCTATGTAAGAGATGCTGTGATTTGTTACAGTTTCACAAGCACAGTTTAACTATATATTGTCCGTAAGAGTAAGAAACACAGTTCGTTTTTTCTGGGCATGCTCATGTTTCTTGCTGTTTTGGAGACGCTGGAAAGAAGAGCATGCTTCTTGCGTTAAAACAGAGTATGTTTCATGGATGAGAACACTGGTCTGAATTTCCCTTCACAAACAGAGTTAAACCAAAGGCTCTGTGTCTTCCTACAAGGAAGAATTCATTTCCGGAAAACCCAGTGATTTTTCGGCTCAAATGAATTTATCCAGTTCACGAACCCAACACGTTTTTCACTATAAACTAAAGAGCATCTATGTAAGAGATACTGTGGTTTGCTACAGTTTCACAAGCAGAGTTCAACTAGATATGGTCCGTATGAGTAGGAAATACAGTTCTTTTTTCCTGGACATGCTCATATTTCTTGCTGTATTGCAACTCTGGACAGAATAGGATGCTTCTTGTGTTAAAACAGACGGTGTTTCATGGATGAGAACACTGGTCTGAATTTGCCTTCACAAACGGAGTTAAACCAAAGTCTCTGTGTCTTCCTACAAGCAAGAGTTCATTTCCAGAAAACCCAGTTATTTTTCAGCTTAAATGAATTTACCCAGTTCACAAACCCCACACGTTTTTCACAATAAACTAAATAGCATCTATGTAAGAGATGCTGTGGTTTGTTAAAGATTCACAAGCAGAGTTCAACTAGATATTGTCCGTATGAGTAGGAAATACAGTTCTTTTTTTATGGACATGCTCATGTTTCTTGCTGTTTTGGAGACGCTGGACAGAAGAGGCTGCTTCTTGCGTTAAAGCAGAGTATGTTTCATGGATGAGAACACTGGTCTGAATTTCCATTCACAAACGGAGTTAACCAAAGTCTCTGTGTCTTCCTACAAGCAAGAGTTCATTTCCTGAAAACCCAGTGATTTTTCGGCTCAAATGAATTTACCCAGTTCACGAACCCAACACGTTTTTCACTATAAACTAAAGAGCATCTATGTAAGAGATACTGTGGTTTGCTACAGTTTCACAAGCAGAGTTCAACTAGATATGGTCCGTATGAGTAAGAAACACAGTTCGTTTTTTCTGGGCATGCTCATGTTTCTTGCTGTATTTGAGGTGCTGGAAAGAAAAGCATGCTTCATGCGTTAAAACAGAGTATGTTTCATGGATGAGAACACTGGTCTGAATTTGCCTTCACAAACGGAGGTAAACCAAAGTCTCTGGGTCTTCCTACAAGCAAGAGTTCATTTCCAGAAAACCCAGTGATTTTTCGGCTAAAATGAATTTACCCAGTTCACAAACCCCACACGTTTTTCGCAATAAACTAAATAGCATCTATGTAAGAGATGCTGTGGTTTGTTACAGTTTCACAAGCAGAGTTCAACTAGATATGGTCCGTATGAGTAGGAAATACAGTTCTTTTTTTATGGACATGCTCATGTTTCTTGCTGTTTTGGAGACACTGGACAGAAGAGGCTGCTTCTTGCGTTAAAACAGAGTATGTTTCATGGATGAGAACACTGGACTGAATTTCCATTCACAAACGGAGTTAACCAAAGTCTCTGTGTCTTCCTACAAGCAAGAGTTCATTTCCTGAAAACCCAGTGATTTTTCGGCTAAAATGAATTTACACAATTCAAGAACCCAACACGTTTTTCACTATAAACTAAAGAGCATCTATGTAAGAGATGCTGTGATTTGTTACAGTTTCACAAGCACAGTTTAACTATATATTGTCCGTAAGAGTAAGAAACACAGTTCGTTTTTTCTGGGCATGCTCATGTTTCTTGCTGTTTTGGAGACGCTGGAAAGAAGAGCATGCTTCTTGCGTTAAAACAGAGTATGTTTCATGGATGAGAACACTGGTCTGAATTTCCCTTCACAAACGGAGTTAAACCAAAGTCTCTGTGACTTCCTACAAGCAAGAGTTCATTTCCAGAAAACCCAGTGATTTTTCGGCTAAAATGAATTTACCCAGTTCACAAACCCCACACGATTTTCACTATAAACTAAATAGCATCTATGTAAGAGATGCTGTGGTTTGTTAGAGTTTCACAAGCAGAGTTTAACTAGATATGGTCCGTATGAGTAGGAAATACAGTTCTTTTTTCCTGGACATGCTCATATTTCTTGCTGTATTGCAACTCTGGACAGAATAGGATGCTTCTTGTGTTAAAACAGACGGTGTTTCATGGATGAGAACACTGGTCTGAATTTGCCTTCACAAACGGAGTTAAACCAAAGTCTCTGTGTCTTCCTACAAGCAAGAGTTCATTTCCAGAAAACCCAGTTATTTTTCGGCTTAAATGAATTTACCCAGTTCACAAACCCCACACGTTTTTCACAATAAACTAAATAGCATCTATGTAAGAGATGCTGTGGTTTGTTACAGTTTCACAAGCAAAGTTCAACTAGATATGGTCCGTATGAGTAGGAAATACAGTTCTTTTTTTATGGACATGCTCATGTTTCTTGCTGTTTTGGAGACGCTGGACAGAAGAGGCTGCTTCTTGCGTTAAAACAGAGTATGTTTCATGGATGAGAACACTGGTCTGAATTTCCATTCACAAAAGGAGTTAACCAAAGTCTCTGTGTCTTCCTACAAGCAAGAGTTCATTTCCTGAAAACCCAGTGATTTTTCGGCTAAAATGAATTTACACAATTCAAGAACCAAACACGTTTTTCACTATAAACTAAAGAGCATCTATGTAAGAGATGCTGTGGTTTGTTACAGTTTCACAAGCAGAGTTCAACTAGATATGGTCAGTATTTGTAAGAAACACAGTTCGATTTTTCTGGGCATGCTCATGTTTCTTGCTGTATTGGAGGTGCTGGAAAGAAGAGCATGCTTCATGCGTTAAAACAGAGTATGTTTCATGGATGAGAACACTGGTCTGAATTTGCCTTCACAAACGGAGTTAAACCAAAGTCTCTGTGTCTTCCTACAAGCAAGAGTTCATTTCCAGAAAATCCAATGATTTTTCGGCTTAAATGAATTTACCCACTTCACAAACCCCACACGTTTTTCACAATAAACTAAAGAGCATCTATGTAAGAGTTGCTGTGGTTTGTTACAGTTTCACTAGCAGAGTTCAACTAGATATGGTCAGTAATCGTAGGAAACACAGTTCTTTTTTTCTGGGCATGCTCATGTTTCTTGCTGTAGTAGAGACTCTGGAAAGAAGAGCATGCCCTTTGCGTTAAAACAGAGTGTGTTTCATGGATGAGAACACTGGTCTGAATTTCCCTTCACAAACGGAGTTAAACCAAAGGCTCTGTGTCTTCCTACAAGCAAGAGTTCATTTCTGGAAATCCCGGTGATTTTTCGGCTAAAATGAATTTACACAGTTCACGCACCCAACACGATTTTCACTATAAACTAAATAGCATCTATGTAAGAGATGCTGTGGTTTGTTACAGTTTCACAAGCAGAGTTACCTAGATATGGTCCGTATGAGTAGGAAATACAGTTCTTTTTTCCTGGACATGCTCATATTTCTTGCTGTATTGCAACTCTGGACAGAATAGGATGCTTCTTGTGTTAAAACAGAGAGTGTTTCATGGATGAGAACACTGGTCTGAATTTGCCTTCACAAACGGAGTTAAAACAAGTCTCTGTGTCTTCCTACAAGCAAGAGTTCATTTCCGGAAATCCCAGTGATTTTTCGGCTCAAATGTATTTACACAGTTCACGAACCCAACACGTTTTTCACTATAAACTAAAGAGCATCTATGTAAGAGATGCTGTGATTTGTTACATTTTTACAAGCACAGTTTAACTATATATTGTCCGTAAGAGTAAGAAACACAGTTCGTTTTTTCTGGGCATGCTCATGTTTCTTGCTGTATTGGAGACGCTGGAAAGAAGAGCATGCTTCTTGCGTTAAAACAGAGTATGTTTCATGGATGAGAACACTGGTCTGAATTTCCCTTCACAAAGGGAGTTAAACCAAGGCTCTGTGTCTTCCTACAAGGAAGAATTCATTTCCGGAAAACCCAGTGATTTTTCGGCTCAAATGAATTTACCCAGTAAACGAACCCAACACGTTTTTCACTATAAACCAAAGAGCATCTATGTAAGAGATACTGTGGTTTGCTACAGTTTCACAAGCAGAGTTCAACTAGATATGGTCCGTATGAGTAAGAAACACAGTTCGTTTTTTCTGGGCATGCTCATGTTTCTTGCTGCATTGGAGGTGCTGGAAAGAAGAGCATGCTTCATGCGTTAAAATAGAGTATGTTTCATGGATGAGAACACTGGTCTGAATTTGCCTTCACAAACGGAGTTAAACCAAATGTCTGTGTCTTCCTACAAGCAAGAGTTCATTTTCGGAAAACCCAGTGATTTTTCGGCTAAAATGAATTTACCCAGTTCACAAACCCCACACGATTTTCACTATAAACTAAATAGCATCTATGTAAGAGATGCTGTGGTTTGTTACAGTTTCACAAGCAGAGTTTAACTAAATATTGTCCGTATGAGTAGGAAATACAGTTCTTTTTTCCTGGACATGCTCATATTTCTTGCTGTATTGCAACTCTGGACAGAATAGGATGCTTCTTGTGTTAAAACAGACGGTGTTTCATGGATGAGAACACTTTTCTGAATTTGCCTTCACAAACGGAGTTAAACCAAAGTCTCTGGGTCTTCCTACAAGCAAGAGTTCATTTCCAGAAAACCCAGTTATTTTTCGGCTTAAATGAATTTACCCAGTTCACAAACCCCACACGTTTTTCGCAATAAACTAAATAGCATCTATGTAAGAGATGCTGTGGTTTGTTACAGTTTCACAAGCAGAGTTCAACTAGATATGGTCCGTATGAGTAGGAAATACAGTTCTTTTTTTATGGACATGCTCATGTTTCTTGCTGTTTTGGAGACGCTGGACAGAAGAGGCTGCTTCTTGCGTTAAAACAGAGTATGTTTCATGGATGAGAACACTGGTCTTAATTTCCATTCACAAACGGAGTTAACCAAAGTCTCTGTGTCTTCCTACAAGCAAGAGTTCATTTCCTGAAAACCCAGTGATTTTTCGGCTAAAATGAATTTACACAATTCAAGAACCCAACACGTTTTTCACTATAAACTAAAGAGCATCTATGTAAGAGATGCTGTGGTTTCTTACAGTTTTATAAGCAGAGTTCAACTAGATATGGTCAGTATTTGTAGGAAACACAGTTCTTTTTTTCTGGGCATGCTCATGTTTCTTGCTGTATTAGAGACTCTGGAAAGAAGAGCATGCTCTTTGTGTTAAAACAGAGTGTGTTTCATGGATGAGAACACTGGTCTGAATTTGCCTTCACAAACGGAGGTAAACCAAAGTCTCTGGGTCTTCCTACAAGCAAGAGTTCATTTCCAGAAAACCCAGTGATTTTTCGGCTAAAATGAATTTACCCAGTTCACAAACCCCACACGTTTTTCGCAATAAACTAAATAGCATCTATGTAAGAGATGCTGTGGTTTGTTACAGTTTCACAAGCAGAGTTCAACTAGATATGGTCCGTATGAGTAGGAAATACAGTTCTTTTTTTATGGACATGCTCATGTTTCTTGCTGTTTTGGAGACACTGGACAGAAGAGGCTGCTTCTTGCGTTAAAACAGAGTATGTTTCATGGATGAGAACACTGGACTGAATTTCCATTCACAAACGGAGTTAACCAAAGTCTCTGTGTCTTCCTACAAGCAAGAGTTCATTTCCTGAAAACCCAGTGATTTTTCGGCTAAAATGAATTTACACAATTCAAGAACCCAACACGTTTTTCACTATAAACTAAAGAGCATCTATGTAAGAGATGCTGTGATTTGTTACAGTTTCACAAGCACAGTTTAACTATATATTGTCCGTAAGAGTAAGAAACACAGTTCGTTTTTTCTGGGCATGCTCATGTTTCTTGCTGTTTTGGAGACGCTGGAAAGAAGAGCATGCTTCTTGCGTTAAAACAGAGTATGTTTCATGGATGAGAACACTGGTCTGAATTTCCCTTCACAAACGGAGTTAAACCAAAGTCTCTGTGACTTCCTACAAGCAAGAGTTCATTTCCAGAAAACCCAGTGATTTTTCGGCTAAAATGAATTTACCCAGTTCACAAACCCCACACGATTTTCACTATAAACTAAATAGCATCTATGTAAGAGATGCTGTGGTTTGTTAGAGTTTCACAAGCAGAGTTTAACTAGATATGGTCCGTATGAGTAGGAAATACAGTTCTTTTTTCCTGGACATGCTCATATTTCTTGCTGTATTGCAACTCTGGACAGAATAGGATGCTTCTTGTGTTAAAACAGACGGTGTTTCATGGATGAGAACACTGGTCTGAATTTGCCTTCACAAACGGAGTTAAACCAAAGTCTCTGTGTCTTCCTACAAGCAAGAGTTCATTTCCAGAAAACCCAGTTATTTTTCGGCTTAAATGAATTTACCCAGTTCACAAACCCCACACGTTTTTCACAATAAACTAAATAGCATCTATGTAAGAGATGCTGTGGTTTGTTACAGTTTCACAAGCAAAGTTCAACTAGATATGGTCCGTATGAGTAGGAAATACAGTTCTTTTTTTATGGACATGCTCATGTTTCTTGCTGTTTTGGAGACGCTGGACAGAAGAGGCTGCTTCTTGCGTTAAAACAGAGTATGTTTCATGGATGAGAACACTGGTCTGAATTTCCATTCACAAAAGGAGTTAACCAAAGTCTCTGTGTCTTCCTACAAGCAAGAGTTCATTTCCTGAAAACCCAGTGATTTTTCGGCTAAAATGAATTTACACAATTCAAGAACCAAACACGTTTTTCACTATAAACTAAAGAGCATCTATGTAAGAGATGCTGTGGTTTGTTACAGTTTCACAAGCAGAGTTCAACTAGATATGGTCAGTATTTGTAAGAAACACAGTTCGATTTTTCTGGGCATGCTCATGTTTCTTGCTGTATTGGAGGTGCTGGAAAGAAGAGCATGCTTCATGCGTTAAAACAGAGTATGTTTCATGGATGAGAACACTGGTCTGAATTTGCCTTCACAAACGGAGTTAAACCAAAGTCTCTGTGTCTTCCTACAAGCAAGAGTTCATTTCCAGAAAATCCAATGATTTTTCGGCTTAAATGAATTTACCCACTTCACAAACCCCACACGTTTTTCACAATAAACTAAAGAGCATCTATGTAAGAGTTGCTGTGGTTTGTTACAGTTTCACTAGCAGAGTTCAACTAGATATGGTCAGTAATCGTAGGAAACACAGTTCTTTTTTTCTGGGCATGCTCATGTTTCTTGCTGTAGTAGAGACTCTGGAAAGAAGAGCATGCCCTTTGCGTTAAAACAGAGTGTGTTTCATGGATGAGAACACTGGTCTGAATTTCCCTTCACAAACGGAGTTAAACCAAAGGCTCTGTGTCTTCCTACAAGCAAGAGTTCATTTCTGGAAATCCCGGTGATTTTTCGGCTAAAATGAATTTACACAGTTCACGCACCCAACACGATTTTCACTATAAACTAAATAGCATCTATGTAAGAGATGCTGTGGTTTGTTACAGTTTCACAAGCAGAGTTACCTAGATATGGTCCGTATGAGTAGGAAATACAGTTCTTTTTTCCTGGACATGCTCATATTTCTTGCTGTATTGCAACTCTGGACAGAATAGGATGCTTCTTGTGTTAAAACAGAGAGTGTTTCATGGATGAGAACACTGGTCTGAATTTGCCTTCACAAACGGAGTTAAAACAAGTCTCTGTGTCTTCCTACAAGCAAGAGTTCATTTCCGGAAATCCCAGTGATTTTTCGGCTCAAATGTATTTACACAGTTCACGAACCCAACACGTTTTTCACTATAAACTAAAGAGCATCTATGTAAGAGATGCTGTGATTTGTTACATTTTTACAAGCACAGTTTAACTATATATTGTCTGTAAGAGTAAGAAACACAGTTCGTTTTTTCTGGGCATGCTCATGTTTCTTGCTGTATTGGAGACGCTGGAAAGAAGAGCATGCTTCTTGCGTTAAAACAGAGTATGTTTCATGGATGAGAACACTGGTCTGAATTTCCCTTCACAAAGGGAGTTAAACCAAGGCTCTGTGTCTTCCTACAAGGAAGAATTCATTTCCGGAAAACCCAGTGATTTTTCGGCTCAAATGAATTTACCCAGTAAACGAACCCAACACGTTTTTCACTATAAACCAAAGAGCATCTATGTAAGAGATACTGTGGTTTGCTACAGTTTCACAAGCAGAGTTCAACTAGATATGGTCCGTATGAGTAAGAAACACAGTTCGTTTTTTCTGGGCATGCTCATGTTTCTTGCTGCATTGGAGGTGCTGGAAAGAAGAGCATGCTTCATGCGTTAAAATAGAGTATGTTTCATGGATGAGAACACTGGTCTGAATTTGCCTTCACAAACGGAGTTAAACCAAATGTCTGTGTCTTCCTACAAGCAAGAGTTCATTTTCGGAAAACCCAGTGATTTTTCGGCTAAAATGAATTTACCCAGTTCACAAACCCCACACGATTTTCACTATAAACTAAATAGCATCTATGTAAGAGATGCTGTGGTTTGTTACAGTTTCACAAGCAGAGTTTAACTAGATATTGTCCGTATGAGTAGGAAATACAGTTCTTTTTTCCTGGACATGCTCATATTTCTTGCTGTATTGCAACTCTGGACAGAATAGGATGCTTCTTGTGTTAAAACAGACGGTGTTTCATGGATGAGAACACTGGTCTGAATTTGCCTTCACAAACGGAGTTAAACCAAAGTCTCTGGGTCTTCCTACAAGCAAGAGTTCATTTCCAGAAAACCCAGTTATTTTTCGGCTTAAATGAATTTACCCAGTTCACAAACCCCACACGTTTTTCGCAATAAACTAAATAGCATCTATGTAAGAGATGCTGTGGTTTGTTACAGTTTCACAAGCAGAGTTCAACTAGATATGGTCCGTATGAGTAGGAAATACAGTTCTTTTTTTATGGACATGCTCATGTTTCTTGCTGTTTTGGAGACGCTGGACAGAAGAGGCTGCTTCTTGCGTTAAAACAGAGTATGTTTCATGGATGAGAACACTGGTCTTAATTTCCATTCACAAACGGAGTTAACCAAAGTCTCTGTGTCTTCCTACAAGCAAGAGTTCATTTCCTGAAAACCCAGTGATTTTTCGGCTAAAATGAATTTACACAATTCAAGAACCCAACACGTTTTTCACTATAAACTAAAGAGCATCTATGTAAGAGATGCTGTGGTTTCTTACAGTTTTATAAGCAGAGTTCAACTAGATATGGTCAGTATTTGTAGGAAACACAGTTCTTTTTTTCTGGGCATGCTCATGTTTCTTGCTGTATTAGAGACTCTGGAAAGAAGAGCATGCTCTTTGTGTTAAAACAGAGTGTGTTTCATGGATGAGAACACTGGTCTGAATTTCCATTCACAAACGGAGTTAAACCAAAGGCTCTGTGTCTTCCTACAAGCAAGAGGTCATTTCCGGAAATCCTGGTGATTTTTTGGCTAAAATGAATTTACACAGTTGACGCAACCAACACGATTTTCACTATAAACTAAAGAGCATCTATGTAAGAGATGCTGTGGTTTGTTACAGTTTCACAAGCAGAGATTAACTAGATATGGTCCGTATGAGTAAGAAACACAGTTCGTTATTCCTGGGCATGCACATGTTTCTTGCTGTATTGGAGACGCTGGAAAGAAGAGCATGCTTCTTGCGTTAAACAGAGTATGTTTCATTGATGAGAGCAATGGTCTGAATTTGCCTTCACAAACGGAGTTAAACCAAAGTCTCTGTGTCTTCCTTCAAGCAAGAGTTCATTTCCTGAAAACCCAGTGATTTTTCGGCTAAAATGAATTTATACAATTCACGAACCCAACATGTTTTTCAGTATAAACTAAAGAGCATCTATGTAAGAGATGCTGTGGTTTGTTACAGTTTGATAAGCTGAGTTCAACTAGATATGGTCAGTATTCGTAGGAAACACAGTTCTTTTTTTTCTGGGCATTCTCATGTTTCTTGCTGTAGTAGAGACTCTGGAAAGAAGAGCATGCTCTTTGCGTTAAAACAGAGTGTGTTTCATGGATGAGAACACTGGTCTGAATTTCCCTTCACAAACGGAGTTAAACCAAAGGCTCTGTGTCTTCCTACAAGAAAGAGGTCATTTCCGGAAATCCCAGGGATTTTGCGGCTCAAATGAATTTACAAACTTCACGCACCCAACACGATTTTCACTATAAACTAAAGAGCATCTATGTAAGAGATGCTGTGGTTTGTTACAGTTTTACAAGCAGAGTTTAACTAGATATGGTCCGTATGAGTAGGAAACACAGTTCTTTTTTTCTGGACATGCTCATATTTCTTGCTGTATTGGAGATGCTGGAAAGAAGAACATATTTCTTGCATTAAAACAGAGTATGTTTAATGGATGAGAACACTGGTCTGAATTTCCCTTCACAAACGGAGTTAAACCAAAGGCTCTGTGTCTTGCTACAAGGAAGAATTCATTTCCGGAAAACCCAGTGATTTTTCGGCTCAAATGAATTTACCCAGTTCACGAACCCAACACGTTTTTCACTATAAACTAAACACCATCTATGTAAGAGATACTGTGGTTTGCTACAGTTTCACAAGCAGAGTTCAACTAGATATGGTCCGTATGAGTAAGAAACACAGTTCGTTTTTTCTGGGCATGCTCATGTTTCTTGCTGTATTTGAGGTGCTGGAAAGAAGAGCATGCTTCATGCGTTAAAACAGAGTATGTTTCATGGATGAGAACACTGGTCTGAATTTGCCTTCACAAACGGAGTTAAACCAAAGTCTCTGTGTCTTCCTACAAGCAAGAGTTCATTTCCAGAAAACCCAGTGATTTTTCGGCTAAAATGAATTTACCCAGTTCACAAACCCCACACGATTTTCACTTTAAACTAAATAGCATCTATGTAAGAGATGCTGTGGTTTGTTAGAGTTTCACAAGCAGAGTTCAACTAGATATGGTCCGTATGAGTAGGAAATACAGTTCTTTTTTCCTGGACATGCTCATATTTCTTGCTGTATTGCAACTCTGGACAGAATAGGATGCTTCTTGTGTTAAAACAGACGGTGTTTCATGGATGAGAACACTGGTCTGAATTTGCCTTCACAAACGGAGTTAAACCAAAGTCTCTGTGTCTTCCTACAAGCAAGAGTTCATTTCCAGAAAACCCAGTTATTTTTCGGCTTAAATGAATTTACCCAGTTCACAAACCCCACACGTTTTTCACAATAAACTAAATAGCATCTATGTAAGAGATGCTGTGGTTTGTTACAGTTTCACAAGCAGAGTTCAACTAGATATGGTCCGTATGAGTAGGAAATACAGTTCTTTTTTTATGGACATGCTCATGTTTCTTGCTGTTTTGGAGACGCTGGACAGAAGAGGCTGCTTCTTGCGTTAAAACAGAGTATGTTTCATGGATGAGAACACTGGTCTGAATTTCCATTCACAAACGGAGTTAACCAATGTCTCTGTGTCTTCCTACAAGCAAGAGTTCATTTCCTGAAAACCCAGTGATTTTTCGGCTAAAATGAATTTACACAATTCAAGAACCCAACACGTTTTTCACTATAAACTAAAGAGCATCTATGTAAGAGATGCTGTGGTTTCTTACAGTTTTATAAGCAGAGTTCAACTAGATATGGTCAGTATTTGTAAGAAACACAGTTCGTTTTTTCTGGGCATGCTCATGTTTCTTGCTGTATTGGAGATGCTGGAAAGAAGAGCATGCTTCTTGCGTTAAAACAGAGTATGTTTCATGGATGAGAACACTGGTCTGAATTTCCCTTCACTAACGGAGTTAAACGAAAGGCTCTGTGTCTTCCTACAAGGAAGAGTTCATTTCCGGAAAACCCAGTGATTTTTCGGCTCAAATGAATTTACCCCGTTCACTAACCCAACACGTTTTTCACTATAAACTAAAGAGCATCTATGAAAGAGATGCTGTGGTTTGTTACAGTTTCACAAGCAGAGTTCAACTAGATATGGTCCGTATGAGTAAGAAACACAGTTCGATTTTTCTGGGCATGCTCATGTTTCTTGCTGTATTGGAGGTGCTGGAAAGAAGAGCATGCTTCATGCGTTAAAACAGAGTATGTTTCATGGATGAGAACACTGGTCTGAATTTGCCTTCACAAACGGAGTTAAACCAAAGTCTCTGTGTCTTCCTACAAGCAAGAGTTCATTTCCAGAAAATCCAATGATTTTTCGGCTTAAATGAATTTACCCACTTCACAAACCCCACACGTTTTTCACAATAAACTAAAGAGCATCTATGTAAGAGTTGCTGTGGTTTGTTACAGTTTCACTAGCAGAGTTCAACTAGATATGGTCAGTAATCGTAGGAAACACAGTTCTTTTTTTCTGGGCATTCTCATGTTTCTTGCTGTAGTAGAGACTCTGGAAAGAAGAGCATGCCCTTTGCGTTAAAACAGAGTGTGTTTCATGGATGAGAACACTGGTCTGAATTTCCCTTCACAAAAGGAGTTAAACCAAAGGCTCTGTGTCTTCCTACAAGCAAGAGTTCATTTCTGGAAATCCCGGTGATTTTTCGGCTAAAATGAATTTACACAGTTCACGCACCCAACACGATTTTCACTATAAACTAAATAGCATCTATGTAAGAGATGCTGTGGTTTGTTACAGTTTCACAAGCAGAGTTACCTAGATATGGTCCGTATGAGTAGGAAATACAGTTCTTTTTTCCTGGACATGCTCATATTTCTTGCTGTATTGCAACTCTGGACAGAATAGGATGCTTCTTGTGTTAAAACAGAGAGTGTTTCATGGATGAGAACACTGGTCTGAATTTGCCTTCACAAACGGAGTTAAACCAAAGTCTCTGTGTCTTCCTACAAGCAAGAGTTCATTTCCGGAAATCCCAGTGATTTTTCGGCTCAAATGTATTTACACAGTTCACGAACCCAACACGTTTTTCACTATAAACTAAAGAGCATCTATGTAAGAGATGCTGTGATTTGTTACATTTTCACAAGCACAGTTTAACTATATATTGTCCGTAAGAGTAAGAAACACAGTTCGTTTTTTCTGGGCATGCTCATGTTTCTTGCTGTATTGGAGACGCTGGAAAGAAGAGCATGCTTCTTGCATTAAAACAGAGTATGTTTCATGGATGAGAACACTGGTCTGAATTTCCCTTCACAAACGGAGTTAAACCAAAGGCTCTGTGTCTTCCTACAAGGAAGAATTCATTTCCGGAAAACCCAGTGATTTTTCGGCTCAAATGAATTTACCCAGTAAACGAACCCAACACGTTTTTCATTATAAACCAAAGAGCATCTATGTAAGAGATACTGTGGTTTGCTACAGTTTCACAAGCAGAGTTCAACTAGATATGGTCCGTATGAGTAAGAAACACAGTTCGTTTTTTCTGGGCATGCTCATGTTTCTTGCTGCATTGGAGGTGCTGGAAAGAAGAGCATGCTTCATGCGTTAAAACAGAGTATGTTTCATGGATGAGAACACTGGTCTGAATTTGCCTTCACAAACGGAGTTAAACCAAATCTCTGTGTCTTCCTACAAGCAAGAGTTCATTTCCGGAAAACCCAGTGATTTTTCGGCTAAAATGAATTTACCCAGTTCACAAACCCCACACGATTTTCACTATAAACTAAATAGCATCTATGTAAGAGATGCTGTGGTTTGTTACAGTTTCACAAGCAGAGTTTAACTAGATATGGTCCGTATGAGTAGGAAATACAGTTTTTTTTTCCTGGACATGCTCATATTTCTTGCTGTATTGCAACTCTGGACAGAATAGGATGCTTCTTGTGTTTAAACAGACGGTGTTTCATGGATGAGAACACTGGTCTGAATTTGCCTTCACAAACGGAGGTAAACCAAAGTCTCTGGGTCTTCCTACAAGCAAGAGTTCATTTCCAGAAAACCCAGTTATTTTTCGGCTTAAATGAATTTACCCAGTTCACAAACCCCACACGTTTTTCGCAATAAACTAAATAGCATCTATGTAAGAGATGCTGTGGTTTGTTACAGTTTCACAAGCAGAGTTCAACTAGATATGGTCCGTATGAGTAGGAAATACAGTTCTTTTTTTATGCACATGCTCATGTTTCTTGCTGTTTTGGAGACGCTGGACAGAAGAGGCTGCTTCTTGCGTTAAAACAGAGTATGTTTCATGGATGAGAACACTGGTCTGAATTTCCATTCACAAACGGAGTTAACCAAAGTCTCTGTGTCTTCCTACAAGCAAGAGTTCATTTCCTGAAAACCCAGTGATTTTTCAGCTAAAATGAATTTACACAATTCAAGAACCCAACACGTTTTTTACTATAAACTAAAGAGCATCTATGTAAGAGATGCTGTGGTTTCTTACAGTTTTATAAGCAGAGTTCAACTAGATATGGTCAGTATTTGTAGGAAACACAGTTCTTTTTTTCTGGGCATGCTCATGTTTCTTTCTGTATTAGAGACTCTGGAAAGAAGAGCATGCTCTTTGCGTTAAAACAGAGTGTGTTTCATGGATGAGAACACTGGTCTGAATTTCCCTTCACAAACGGAGTTAAACCAAAGGCTCTGTGTCTTCCTACAAGCAAGAGTTCATTTCCGGAAATCCCGGTGATTTTTCGGCTAAAATGAATTTACACAGTTCACGCACCCAACACGATTTTCACTATAAACTAAAGAGCATCTATGTAAGAGATGCTGTGGTTTGTTACAGTTTCACAAGCAGAGATTAACTAGATATGGTCCGTATGAGTAAGAAACACAGTTTGTTTTTTCTGGGCATGCTCATGTTTCTTGCTGTATTGGAGACACTGGAAAGAAGAGCATGCTTCTTGCGTTAAAACAGATTATGTTTCATTGATGAGAGCACTGGTCTGAATTTGCCTTCACAAATGGAGTTAAACCAAAGTGTCTGTGTCTTCCTTTAAGCAAGAGTTCATTTCCTGAAAACCCAGGGATTTTTCGGCTAAAATGAAAATACACAATTCACGAACCCAACATGATTTTCACTATAAACTAAATAGCATCTATGTAAGAGATGCTGTGGTTTGTTACAGTTTGATAGGCAGAGTTCAACTAGATATGGTCAGTATTCTTAGGAAACACAGTTCTTTTTTTATGGGCATTCTCATGTTTCTTGCTGTAGTAGAGACTCTGGAAAGAAGAGCATGCTCTTTGCGTTAAAACAGAGTGTGTTTCATGGATGAGAACACTGGTCTGAATTTCCCTTCACAAACGGAGTTAAACCAAAGGCTCTGTGTCTTCCTACAAGAAAGAGTTCATTTCCGGAAATCCCAGGGATTTTTCGGCTCAAATGAATTTACAAAGTTCACGCACCCAACACGATTTTCACTATAAACTAAAGAGCATCTATGTAAGAGATGCTGTGGTTTGTTACAGTTTTACAAGCAGAGTTTAACTTGATATGGTCCGTATGAGTAGGAAACACAGTTCTTTTTTTCTGGACATGCTCATATTTCTTGCTGTATTGGAGATGCTGGAAAGAAGAGCATGTTTCTTGCATTAAAACAGAGTATGTTTAATGGATGAGAACACTGGTCTGAATTTCCCTTCACAAACGGAGTTAAAGCAAAGGCTCTGTGTCTTACTACAAGCAAGAGTTCATTTCCGGAAAACCCAGTGATTTTTCGGCCCAATGAATTTACCCAGTTCACGAACCCCACACGTTTTTCACTATAAACTAAAGAGCATCTATGTAAGAGATGCTGTGGTTTATTACAGTTTCACAAGAAGAGTTCAACTAGATATGGTCAGTATTAGTAGGAAACACAGTTCTTTTTTTCTGGGCATGCTCATCTTTCTTGCTGTATTAGAGACTCTGGAAAGAAGAGCATGCTCTTTGCGTTAAAACAGAGTGTGTTTCATGGATGAGAACATTGGTCTGAATTTCCCTTCACAAACGTAGTTAAACCAAAGGCTCTATGTCTTCCTTCAAACAAGAGTTCATTTCCAGAAATGCCAGTGATTTTTCGACTCAAATGAATTTACACAGTTCACGCACCCAACACGATTTTCACTATAAACTAAAGAGCATCTACATAAGAGATGCTGTGGTTTGTTACAGTTTCACAAGTAGAGTTTAACTAGATATGGTCTGTATGAGTAAGAAACACAGTTCGTTTTTTCTGGGCATGTTCATGTTTCTTGCTGTATTGGAGATGCAGGAAAGAAGAGGATGATTCTTGCGTTAAAACAGAGGCTCGTTCATGGATGAGAACACTGGTCTTAATTTCCCTTCACAAACGGAGTTAAACCAAAGACTCTGTGTCTTCCTACAAGCAAGATTTCATTTCTGGAATTCCCACTGATTTTTCGGCTCAAATTAATTTACACAGTTCACGCACCCAACACGATTTTCACTATAAACTAAAGAGCATCTATGTAAGAGATGCTGTGGTTTGTTACAGTTTCACAAGCAGAGTTTAACTAGATATGGTCCGTATGAGTAAGAAACACAGTTTGTTTTTTCTGGGCATGCTCATGTTTCTTGCTTTATTGGAGACGCTGGAAAGAAGAGCATGCTTCTTGCGTTAAAACAGAGTATGGTTCATGGATGAGAACACTGGTCTGAATTTTCCTTCACAAACGGAGTTAAAACAAAGTCTCTGTGTCTTCCTACAAGCAAGAATTTATTTCCGAAAAACCTAGTGATTTTTCGGCTAAAATGAATTTACACAGTTCACGAACCCAACACGTTTTTCACTATAAACTAAAGAGCATCTATGTAAGAGATGCTGGTGTTTGTTACAGTTTCACAAGCAGAGTTTAACTAGATATGGTCCTTATGAGTAAGAAACACAGTTCGTTTTTTCTGGGCATGCTCATGTTTCTTCCTGTAGTAGAGACTCTGGAAAGAAGAGCATGCCCTTTGCGTTAAAACAGAGTGTGTTTCATGGATGAGAACACTGGTCTGAATTTCCCTTCACAAACGTAGTTAAACCAAAGGCTCTGTGTGTTCCTACAAGCAAGAGTTCATTTCCGGAAATCCCGGTGATTTTTCGGCTAAAATGAATTTACACAGTTCACGCACCCAACACGTTTTTCACTATAAACTAAATAGCATCTAAGTAAGAGATGCTGTGGTTTGTTACAGTTTCACAAGCAGAGTTTAACTAGATATGGTCCGTATGAGTAGGAAATACAGTTCTTTTTTCCTGGACATGCTCATATTGCTTGCTGTATTGCAACTCTGGACAGAATAGGATGCTTCTTGTGTTAAAACAGACGGTGTTTCATGGATGAGAACACTGGTCTGAATTTGCCTTCAGAAACGGAGTTAAACCAAAGTCTCTGTGTCTTCCTACAAGCAAGAGAACATTTCCAGAAATCCCAGTGATTTTTCGGCTCAAATGAATTTACATAGTTCACGAACCCAACACGATTTTCACTATAAACTAAAGAGCATCTATGTAAGAGATGCTGTGATTTGTTACAGTTTCACAAGCAGAGTTTAACTAGATATTGTCCGTAAGAGTAAGAAACACAGTTCGTTTTTTCTGGGCATGCTCATGTTTCTTGCTGTATTGGAGATGCTGGAAAGAAGAGCATGCTTCTTGCGTTAAAACAGAGTACGTTTCATGGATGAGAACATTGGTCTGAATTTCCCTTCACAAACGTAGTTAAACCAAAGGCTCTGTGTCTTCCTACAAGGAAGAGTTCATTTCCGGAAAACCCAGTGATTTTTCGGCTCAAATGAATTTACCCAGTTCACGAACCCAACACGTTTTTCACTATAAACTAAAGAGCATCTATGTAAGAGATGCTGTGGTTTGTTACAGTTTAACGAGCAGAGTTCAACTAGATATGGTCCGTATGGGTAAGAAACACAGTTCGTTTTTTCTGGGCATGCTCATGTTTCTTGCTGTATTGGAGGTGCTGGAAAGAAGAGCATGCTTCATACGTTAAACAGAGTATGTTTCATGGATGAGAACACTGGTCTGAATTTCCCTTCACAAACGGAGTTAAACCAAAGGCTCTGTGTCTTCCTACAAGCAAGAGGTCATTTCCGGAAATCCCGGTGATTTTTCGGCTAAAATGAATTTACACAGTTCACGCACCCAACACGTTTTTCACTATAAACTAAATAGCATCTAAGTAAGAGATGCTGTGGTTTGTTACAGTTTCACAAGCAGAGTTTAACTAGATATGGTCCGTCTGAGTAGGAAATACAGTTCTTTTTTCCTGGACATGCTCATATTGCTTGCTGTATTGCAACTCTGGACAGAATAGGATGCTTCTTGTGTTAAAACAGACGGTGTTTCATGGATGAGAACACTGGTCTGAATTTGCCTTCACAAACGGAGTTAAACCAAAGTCTCTGTGTCTTCCTACAAGCAAGAGAACATTTCCAGAAATCCCAGTGATTTTTCGGCTCAAATGAATTTACACAGTTCACGAACCCAACACGATTTTCACTATAAACTAAAGAGCATCTATGTAAGAGATGCTGTGATTTGTTACAGTTTCACAAGCAGAGTTTAACTAGATATGGTCCGTATGAGTAGGAAATACAGTTCTTTTTTCCTGGACATGCTCATATTGCTTGCTGTATTGCAACTCTGGACAGAATAGGATGCTTCTTGTGTTAAAACAGACGGTGTTTCATGGATGAGAACACTGGTCTGAATTTGCCTTCACAAACGGAGTTAAACCAAAGTCTCTGTGTCTTCCTACAAGCAAGAGAACATTTCCAGAAATCCCAGTGATTTTTCGGCTCAAATGAATTTACACAGTTCACGAACCCAACACGATTTTCACTATAAACTAAAGAGCATCTATGTAAGAGATGCTGTGATTTGTTACAGTTTCACAAGCAGAGTTTAACTAGATATTGTCCGTAAGAGTAAGAAACACAGTTCGTTTTTTCTGGGCATGCTCATGTTTCTTGCTGTATTGGAGATGCTGGAAAGAAGAGCATGCTTCTTGCGTTAAAACAGAGTACGTTTCATGGATGAGAACATTGGTCTGAATTTCCCTTCACAAACGTAGTTAAACCAAAGGCTCTGTGTCTTCCTACAAGGAAGAGTTCATTTCCGGAAAACCCAGTGATTTTTCGGCTCAAATGAATTTACCCAGTTCACGAACCCAACACGTTTTTCACTATAAACTAAAGAGCATCTATGTAAGAGATGCTGTGGTTTGTTACAGTTTAACGAGAAGAGTTCAACTAGATATGGTCCGTATGAGTAAGAAACACAGTTCGTTTTTTCTGGGCATGCTCATGTTTCTTGCTGTATTGGAGGTGCTGGAAAGAAGAGCATGCTTCATGCGTTAATACAGAGTATGTTTCATGGATGAGAACACTGGTCTGAATTTCCCTTCACAAACGGAGTTAAACCAAAGGCTCTGTGTCTTCCTTCAAGCAAGAGTTCATTTCCGGAAATCCCGGTGATTTTTCGGCTAAAACGAATTTACACAGTTCACGCACCCAACACGATTTTCACTATAAACTAAATAGCATCTATGTAAGAGATGCTGTGGTTTGTTACAGTTTCACAAGCAGAGTTTAACTAGATATGGTCTGTATGAGTAGGAAATACAGTTCTTTTTTCCTGGACATGCTCATATTTCTTGCTGTATTGCAACTCTGGACAGAATAGGATGCTTCTTGTGGTAAAACAGACGGTGTTTCATGGATGAGAACACTGGTCTGAATTTGCCGTCACAAACGGAGTTAAACCAAAGTCTCTGTGTCTTCCTTCAAGCAAGAGTGCATTTCCTGAAAACCCAGTGATTTTTTGGCTAAAATGAATTTACACAATTCACGAACCCAACATGTTTTTCACTATAAACTAAAGAGCATCTATGTAAGAGATGCTGTGGTTTGTTACAGTTTGATAAGCAGAGTTCAACTAGATATGGTCAGTAATTGTAGGAAACACAGTTCTTTTTTTCTTGGCATGCTCATGATTCTTGCTGTATTAGAGACTCTGGAAAGAAGAGCATGCCCTTTGCGTTAAAACAGAGTGTGTTTCATGAATGAGAACACTGGTCTGAATTTCCCTTCAAAAACGGAGTTAAACCAAAGTCTCTGTGTCTTCCTACAAGCAAGAGTTCATTTCCGGAAATCCCAGTGATTTTTCGGCTCAAATGAATTTACACAGTTCACGAACCCAACACGATTTTCACTATAAACTAAAGAGCATCTACGTAAGAGATTCTGTGGTTTGTTACAAGTTCACAAGTAGAGTTTAACTAGATATGGTCTGTATGAGTAAGAAACACAGTTCGTTTTTTCTGGGCATGCTCATGTTTCTTGCTGTATTGGAGATGCTAGAAAAAGAAGAGCATGCTTCTTGCGTTAAAACAGAGGGTGTTTCATGGATGAGAACACTGGTCTGAATTTCCCTTCACAAACGGAGTTAAACCAAAGGCTCTGTGTCTTCCTACAAGCAAGAGTTCATTTCCGGAAATCCCAGTGATTTTTCGGCTCAAATGAATTTATCCAGTTCACGAACCCCACAAGTTTTTCACTATAAACTAAACAGTATGTATGTAAGAGATGCTGTGGTTTGTTACAGTTTCACAAGCAGAGTTCAACTAGATATGGTCCGTATGAGTAGGAAATACAGTTCTTTTTTTATGCACATGCTCATGTTTCTTGCTGTTTTGGAGACGCTGGACGGAAGAGGCTGCTTCTTGCGTTAAAACAGAGTATGTTTCATGGATGAGAACACTGGTCTGAATTTCCATTCACATACGGAGTTAAACCAAAGTCTCTGGGTCTTCCTTCAAGCAAGAGTTCATTTCCTGAAAACCCAGTGATTTTTCGGCTAAAATGAATTTACACAATTCAAGAACCCAACACGTTTTTCACTATAAACTAAAGAGCATCTATGTAAGAGATGCTGTGGTTTATTACAGTTTCACAAGCAGAGTTTAACTAGATATGTTCCGTATGAGTAAGAAACACAGTTCGTTTTTTCTGGGCATGCTCATGTTTCTTGCTGTATTGGAGACGCTGGAAAGAATAGCATGCTTCTTGCGTTAAAACAGAGTATGTTTCATGGTTGAGAGCACTGGTCTGAATTTGCCTTCACAAACGGAGTTAAACCAAAGTCTCTGTGTCTTCCTTCAAGCAAGAGTTCATTTCCTGAAAACCCAGTGATTTTTCGGCTAAAATGAATTTACACAATTCACGAACCCAACATGTTTTTCACTATAAACTAAAGAGCATCTATGTAAGAGATGCTGTGGTTTGTTACAGTTTGATAAGCAGAGTTCAACTAGATATGGTCAGTATTCGTAGGAAACACAGTTCTTTTTTTCCGGGCATTCTCATGTTTCTTGCTGTAGTAGAGACTCTGGAAAGAAGAGCATGCTTCTTCCGTTAAAACACAGTATGTTTCATGGATGAGAACACGGGTCTGAATTTCCCTTCACAAACGGAGTTAAACCAAAGGCTCTTTGTCTTCCTAAAAGCAAGAATTCATTTCCGGAAAACCCAGTGATTTTTCGGCTAAAATGAATTTACACAGTTCTCGCACCCAACACGATTATCACTATAAACTAAAGAGCATCTATGTAAGAGATGCTGTGGTTTGTTACAGTTTCACAAGCAGAGTTTAACTAGATATGGTCCGTATGAGTAAGAAACACAGTTCGTTTTTTCTGGGCATGCTCATGTTTCTTGCTGTATTGGAGACGCTGGAAAGAAGAGCATGCTTCTTGCGTTAAAACAGAGTATGTTTCATGGATGAGAGCACTGGTCTGAATTTGCCTTCACAAACGGAGTTAAACCAAAGTCTCTGTGTCTTCCTTCAAGCAAGAGTTCATTTCCTAAAAACCCAGTGATTTTTCGGCTAAAATGAATTTACACAATTCACGAACCCAACATGTTTTTCACTATAAACTAAAGAGCATCTATGTAAGAGATGCTGTGGTTTGTTAGAGTTTGATAAGCAGAGTTCAACTAGATATGGTCAGTATTCGTAGGAAACACAGTTCTTTTTTTCTGGGCATTCTCATGTTTCTTGCTGTAGTAGAGACTCTGGAAAGAAGAGCATGCTCTTTGCGTTAAAACAGAGTGTGTTTCATGGATGAGAACACTGGTCTGAATTTCCCTTCACAAACGGAGTTAAACCAAAGGCTCTGTGTCTTCCTACAAGAAAGAGTTCATTTCCGGAAATCCCAGGGATTTTTCGGCTCAAATGAATTTATCCAGTTCACGAACCCCACAAGTTTCTCACTATAAACTAAAGAGCATCTATGTAAGAAATGCTGTGGTTTGTTACAGTTTCACAAGCAGAGTTTAACTAGATATGGTCCGTATGAGTAGGAAATACAGTTCTTTTTTCCTGGACATGCTCATATTTCTTGCTGTATTGCAACTCTGGACAGAATAGGATGCTTCTTGTGTTAAAACAGACGGTGTTTAATGGATGAGAACACTGGTCTGAATTTGCCTTCACAAACGGAGTTAAACCAAAGTTTCTGTGTCTTCCTACAAGCAAGAGTTCATTTCCAGAAAACCCAGTGATTATTCGGCTTAAATGAAGTTACCCAGTTCACAAACCCCACACGTTTTTCACAATAAACTAAATAGCATCTATGTAAGAGATGCTGTGGTTTGTTACAGTTTCACAAGCAGAGTTCAACTAGATATGGTCCGTATGAGTAGGAAATACAGTTCTTTTTTTATGCACATGCTCATGTTTCTTGCTGTTTTGGAGACGCTGGACAGAAGAGGCTGCTTCTTGCGTTAAAACAGTGTATGTTTCATGGATGAGAACACTGGTCTGAATTTCCATTCACAAACGGAGTTAACCAAAGTCTCTGTGTCTTCCTACAAGCAAGAGTTCATTTCCTGAAAACCCAGGGATTTTTCGGCTAAAATGAATTTACACAATTCACGAACCCAACATGTTTTTCACTATAAACTAAAGAGCATCTATGTAAGAGATGCTGTGGTTTGTTACAGTTTGATAGGCAGAGTTCAACTAGATATGGTCAGTATTCGTAGGAAACACAGTTCTTTTTTTCTGGGCATTCTCATGTTTCTTGCTGTAGTAGAGACTCTGGAAAGAAGAGCATGCTCTTTGCGTTAAAACAGAGTGTGTTTCATGGATGAGAACACTGGTCTGAATTTCCCTTCACAAACGGAGTTAAACCAAAGGCTCTGTGTCTTCCTACAAGAAAGAGGTCATTTCCGGAAATCCCAGGGTTTTTTCGGCTCAAATGAATTTACAAAGTTCACGCACCCAACACGATTTTCACTATAAACTAAAGAGCATCTATGTAAGAGATGCTGTGGTTTGTTTCAGTTTTACAAGCAGAGTTTAACTAGATATGGTCCGTATGAGTAGGAAACACAGTTCTTTTTTTCTGGACATGCTCATATTTCTTGCTGTATTGGAGATGCTGGAAAGAAGAGCATGTTTCTTGCATTAAAACAGAGTATGTTTAATGGATGAGAACACTGGTCTGAATTTCCCTTCACAAACGGAGTTAAAGCAAAGGCTCTGTGTCTTACTACAAGCAAGAGTTCATTTCCGGAAAACCCAGTGATTTTTCGGCCCAATGAATTTACCCAGTTCACGAACCCCACACGTTTTTCACTATAAACTAAAGAGCATCTATGTAAGAGATGCTGTGGTTTATTACAGTTTCACAAGAAGAGTTCAACTAGATATGGTCAGTATTAGTAGGAAACACAGTTCTTTTTTTCTGGGCATGCTCATGTTTCTTGCTGTATTAGAGACTCTGGAAAGAAGAGCATGCTCTTTGCGTTAAAACAGAGTGTGTTTCATGGATGAGAACATTGGTCTGAATTTCCCTTCACAAACGTAGTTAAACCAAAGGCTCTGTGTCTTCCTTCAAGCAAGAGTTCATTTCCAGAAATGCCAGTGATTTTTCGACTCAAATGAATTTACACAGTTCACGCACCCAACACGATTTTCACTATAAACTAAAGAGCATCTACGTAAGAGATGCTGTGGTTTGTTACAGTTTCACAAGTAGAGTTTAACTAGATATGGTCTGTATGAGTAAGAAACACAGTTCATTTTTTCTGGGCATGCTCATGTTTCTTGCTGTATTGGAGACGCTGGAAAGAAGAGCATGCTTCTTGCGTTAAAACAGAGTATGGTTCATGGATGAGAACACTGGTCTGAATTTGCCTTCACAAACGGAGTTAAAACAAAGTCTCTGTGTCTTCCTACAAGCAAGAATTTATTTCCGAAAAACCCAGTGATTTTTCGGCTAAAATGAATTTACACAGTTCACGAACCCCACAAGTTTTTCACTATAAACTAAAGAGCATCTATGTAAGAGATGCTGGTGTTTGTTACAGTTTCACAAGCAGAGTTTAACTAGATATGGTCCTTATGAGTAAGAAACACAGTTCGTTTTTTCTGGGCATGCTCATGTTTCTTCCTGTATTAGAGACTCTGGAAAGAAGAGCATGCCCTTTGCGTTAAAACAGAGTGTGTTTCATGGATGAGAACACTGGTCTGAATTTCCCTTCACAAACGTAGTTAAACCAAAGGCTCTGTGTCTTCCTACAAGCAAGAGGTCATTTCCGGAAATCCCGGTGATTTTTCGGCTAAAATGAATTTACACAGTTCACGCACCCAACACGTTTTTCACTATAAACTAAATAGCATCTAAGTAAGAGATGCTGTGGTTTGTTACAGTTTCACAAGCAGAGTTTAACTAGATATGGTCCGTATGAGTAGGAAATACAGTTCTTTTTTCCTGGACATGCTCATATTGCTTGCTGTATTGCAACTCTGGACAGAATAGGATGCTTCTTGTGTTAAAACAGACGGTGTTTAATGGATGACAACACTGGTCTGAATTTGCCTTCACAAACGGAGTTAAACCAAAGTCTCTGTGTCTTCCTACAAGCAAGAGAACATTTCCAGAAATCCCAGTGATTTTTCGGCTCAAATGAATTTACACAGTTCACGAACCCAACACGATTTTCACTATAAACTAAAGAGCATCTATGTAAGAGATGCTGTGATTTGTTACAGTTTCACAAGCAGAGTTTAACTAGATATTGTCCGTAAGAGTAAGAAACACAGTTCGTTTTTTCTGGGCATGCTCATGTTTCTTGCTGTATTGGAGATGCTGGAAAGAAGAGCATGCTTCTTGCGTTAAAACAGAGTACGTTTCATGGATGAGAACATTGGTCTGAATTTCCCTTCACAAACGTAGTTAAACCAAAGGCTCTGTGTCTTCCTACAAGGAAGAGTTCATTTCCGGAAAACCCAGTGATTTTTCGGCTCAAATGAATTTACCCAGTTCACGAACCCAACACGATTTTCACTATAAACTAAAGAGCATCTACGTAAGAGATTCTGTGGTTTGTTACAAGTTCACAAGTAGAGTTTAACTAGATATGGTCTGTATGAGTAAGAAACACAGTTCGTTTTTTCTGGGCATGCTCATGTTTCTTGCTGTATTGGAGATGCTGGAAAAAGAAGAGGATGCTTCTTGCGTTAAAACAGAGGGTGTTTCATGGATGAGAACACTGGTCTGAATTTCCCTTCACAAACGGAGTTAAACCAAAGGCTCTGTGTCTTCCTACAAGCAAGAGTTCATTTCCGGAAATCCCAGTGATTTTTCGGCTCAAATGAATTTATCCAGTTCACGAACCCCACAAGTTTTTCAATATAAACTAAAGAGCATGTATGTAAGAGATGCTGTGGTTTGTTACAGTTTCACAAGCAGAGTTCAACTAGATATGGTCCGTATGAGTAGGAAATACAGTTCTTTTTTTATGCACATGCTCATGTTTCTTGCTGTTTTGGAGACGCTGGACGGAAGAGGCTGCTTCTTGCGTTAAAACAGAGTATGTTTCATGGATGAGAACACTGGTCTGAATTTCCATTCACATACGGAGTTAAACCAAAGTCTCTGGGTCTTCCTCAAGCAAGAATTCATTTCCTGAAAACCCAGTGATTTTTCGGCTAAAATGAATTTACACAATTCAAGAACCCAACACGTTTTTCACTATAAAATAAGAGCATCTATGTAAGAGATGCTGTGGTTTGTTACAGTTTCACAAGCAGAGTTTAACTAGATATGGTCCGTATGAGTAAGAAACACAGTTCGTTTTTTCTGGGCATGCTCATGTTTCTTGCTGTATTGGAGACGCTGGAAAGAAGAGCATGCTTCTTGCGTTAAAACAGAGTGTGTTTCATGGATGAGAACACTGGTCTGAATTTCCCTTCACAAACGGAGTTAAACCAAATTCTCTGTGTCTTCCTTCAAGCAAGAGTTCATTTCCTGAAAACCCAGTGATTTTTCGGCTAAAATGAATTTACACAATTCACGAACCCAACATGTTTTTCACTATAAACTAAAGAGCATCTATGTAAGAGATGCTGTGGTTTGTTACAGTTTGATAAGCAGAGTTCAACTAGATATGGTCAGTATTCGTAGGAAACACAGTTCTTTTTTTCCGGGCATTCTCATGTTTCTTGCTGTAGTAGAGACTCTGGAAAGAAGGGCATGCTTCTTCCGTTAAAACACAGTATGTTTCATGGATGAGAACACGGGTCTGAATTTCCCTTCACAAACGAGTTAAACCAAAGGCTCTTTGTCTTCCTAAAAGCAAGAATTCATTTCCGGAAAACCCAGTGATTTTTCGGCTAAAATGAATTTACACAGTTCTCGCACCCAACACGATTATCACTATAAACTAAAGAGCATCTATGTAAGAGATGCTGTGGTTTGTTACAGTTTCACAAGCAGAGATTAACTAGATATGGTCCGTATGAGTAAGAAACACAGTTCGTTTTTTCTGGGCATGCTCATGTTTCTTGCTGTATTGGAGACACTGGAAAGAACAGCATGCTTCTTGCGTTAAAACAGAGTATGTTTCATTGATGAGAGCACTGGTCTGAATTTGCCTTCCCAAACGGAGTTAAACCAAAGTCTCTGTGTCTTCCTTTAAGCAAGAGTTCATTTCCTGAAAACCCAGGGATTTTTCGGCTAAAATGAATTTACACAATTCACGAACCCAACATGTTTTTCACTATAAACTAAAGAGCATCTATGTAAGAGATGCTGTGGTTTGTTACAGTTTGATAGGCAGAGTTCAACTAGATATGGTAGTATTCGTAGGAAACACAGTTCTTTTTTTCTGGGCATTCTCATGTTTCTTGCTGTAGTAGAGACTCTGGAAAGAAGAGCATACTCTTTGCGTTAAAACAGAGTGTGTTTCATGGATGAGAACACTGGTCTGAATTTCCCTTCACAAACGGAGTTAAACCAAAGGCTCTGTGTCTTCCTACAAGAAAGAGGTCATTTCCGGAAATCCCAGGGATTTTTTGGCTCAAATGAATTTACAAAGTTCACGCACCCAACACGATTTTCACTATAAACTAAAGAGCATCTATGTAAGAGATGCTGTGGTTTGTTACAGTTTTACAGGCAGAGTTTAACTAGATATGTTCCGTATGAGTAGGAAACACAGTTCTTTTTTTCTGGACATGCTCATATATCTTGCTGTATTGGAGATGCTGGAAAGAAGAGCATGTTTCTTGCATTAAAACAGAGTATGTTTAATGGATGAGAACACTGGTCTGAATTTCCCTTCACAAACGGAGTTAAAGCAAAGGCTCTGTGTCTTACTACAAGCAAGAGTTCATTTCCGGAAAACCCAGTGATTTTTCGGCCCAATGAATTTACCCAGTTCACGAACCCCACACGTTTTTCACTATAAACTAAAGAGCATCTATGTAAGAGATGCTGTGGTTTATTACAGTTTCACAAGAAGAGTTCAACTAGATATGGTCAGTATTAGTAGGAAACACAGTTCTTTTTTTCTGGGCATGCTCATGTTTCTTGCTGTATTAGAGACTCTGGAAAGAAGAGCATGCTCTTTGCGTTAAAACAGAGTGTGTTTCATGGATGAGAACATTGGTCTGAATTTCCCTTCACAAACGTAGTTAAACCAAAGGCTCTGTGTCTTCCTTCAAGCAAGAGTTCATTTCCAGAAATGCCAGTGATTTTTCGACTCAAATGAATTTACACAGTTCACGCACCCAACACGATTTTCACTATAAACTAAAGAGCATCTACGTAAGAGATGCTGTGGTTTGTTACAGTTTCACAAGTAGAGTTTAACTAGATATGGTCTGTATGAGTAAGAAACACAGTTCATTTTTTCTGGGCATGCTCATATTTCTTGCTGTATTGGAGACGCTGGAAAGAAGAGCATGCTTCTTGCGTTAAAACAGAGTATGGTTCATGGATGAGAACACTGGTCTGAATTTCCCTTCACAAACGTAGTTAAACCAAAGGCTCTGTGTCTTCCTACAAGCAAGAGGTCATTTCCGGAAATCCCGGTGATTTTTCGGCTAAAATGAATTTACACAGTTCACGCACCCAACACGTTTTTCACTATAAACTAAATAGCATCTAAGTAAGAGATGCTGTGGTTTGTTACAGTTTCACAAGCAGAGTTTAACTAGATATGGTCCGTATGAGTAGGAAATACAGTTCTTTTTTCCTGGACATGCTCATATTGCTTGCTGTATTGCAACTCTGGACAGAATAGGATGCTTCTTGTGTTAAAACAGACGGTGTTTAATGGATGAGAACACTGGTCTGAATTTGCCTTCACAAACGGAGTTAAACCAAAGTCTCTGTGTCTTCCTACAAGCAAGAGAACATTTCCAGAAATCCCAGTGATTTTTCGGCTCAAATGAATTTACACAGTTCACGAACCCAACACGATTTTCACTATAAACTAAAGAGCATCTATGTAAGAGATGCTGTGATTTGTTACAGTTTCACAAGCAGAGTTTAACTAGATATTGTCCGTAAGAGTAAGAAACACAGTTCGTTTTTTCTGGGCATGCTCATGTTTCTTGCTGTATTGGAGATGCTGGAAAGAAGAGCATGCTTCTTGCGTTAAAACAGAGTATGTTTCATGGATGAGAACATTGGTCTGAATTTCCCTTCACAAACGTAGTTAAACCAAAGGCTCTGTGTCTTCCTACAAGGAAGAGTTCATTTCCGGAAAACCCAGTGATTTTTCGGCTCAAATGAATTTACCCAGTTCACGAACCCAACACGATTTTCACTATAAACTAAAGAGCATTTACGTAAGAGATTCTGTGGTTTGTTACAAGTTCACAAGTAGAGTTTAACTAGATATGGTCTGTATGAGTAAGAAACACAGTTCGTTTTTTCTGGGCATGCTCATGTTTCTTGCTGTATTGGAGATGCTGGAAAAAGAAGAGGATGCTTCTTGCGTTAAAACAGAGGGTGTTTCATGGATGAGAACACTGGTCTGAATTTCCCTTCACAAACGGAGTTAAACCAAAGGCTCTGTGTCTTCCTACAAGCAAGAGTTCATTTCCGGAAATCCCAGTGATTTTTCGGCTCAAATGAATTTATCCAGTTCACGAACCCCACAAGTTTTTCAATATAAACTAAAGAGCATGTATGTAAGAGATGCTGTGGTTTGTTACAGTTTCACAAGCAGAGTTCAACTAGATATGGTCCGTATGAGTAGGAAATACAGTTCTTTTTTTATGCACATGCTCATGTTTCTTGCTGTTTTGGAGACGCTGGACGGAAGAGGCTGCTTCTTGCGTTAAAACAGAGTATGTTTCATGGATGAGAACACTGGTCTGAATTTCCATTCACATACGGAGTTAAACCAAAGTCTCTGGGTCTTCCTTCAAGCAAGAATTCATTTCCTGAAAACCCAGTGATTTTTCGGCTAAAATGAATTTACACAATTCAAGAACCCAACACGTTTTTCACTATAAAATAAGAGCATCTATGTAAGAGATGCTGTGGTTTGTTACAGTTTCACAAGCAGAGTTTAACTAGATATGGTCCGTATGAGTAAGAAACACAGTTCGTTTTTTCTGGGCATGCTCATGTTTCTTGCTGTATTGGAGACGCTGGAAAGAAGAACATGCTTCTTGCGTTAAAACAGAGTGTGTTTCATGGATGAGAACACTGGTCTGAATTTGCCTTCACAAACGTAGTTAAACCAAAGGCTCTGTGTCTTCCTTCAAGCAAGAGTTCATTTCCAGAAATGCCAGTGATTTTTCGACTCAAATGAATTTACACAGTTCACGCACCCAACACGATTTTCACTATAAACTAAAGAGCATCTACGTAAGAGATGCTGTGGTTTGTTACAGTTTCACAAGTAGAGTTTAACTAGATATGGTCTGTATGAGTAAGAAACACAGTTCATTTTTTCTGGGCATGCTCATGTTTCTTGCTGTATTGGAGACGCTGGAAAGAAGAGCATGCTTCTTGCGTTAAAACAGAGTATGGTTCATGGATGAGAACACTGGTCTGAATTTGCCTTCACAAACGGAGTTAAACCAAAGTCTCTGTGTCTTCCTACAAGCAAGAATTTATTTCCGAAAAACCCAGTGATTTTTCGGCTAAAATGAATTTACACAGTTCACGAACCCCACAAGTTTTTCACTATAAACTAAAGAGCATCTATGTAAGAGATGCTGGTGTTTGTTACAGTTTCACAAGCAGAGTTTAACTAGATATGGTCCTTATGAGTAAGAAACACAGTTCATTTTTTCTGGGCATGCTCATGTTTCTTCCTGTAGTAGAGACTCTGGAAAGAAGAGCATGCCCTTTGCGTTAAAAAAGAGTGTGTTTCATGGATGAGAACACTGGTCTGAATTTCCCTTCACAAACGTAGTTAAACCAAAGGCTCTGTGTCTTCCTACAAGCAAGAGGTCATTTCCGGAAATCCCGGTGATTTTTCGGCTAAAATGAATTTACACAGTTCACGCACCCAACACGTTTTTCACTATAAACTAAATAGCATCTAAGTTAGAGATGCTGTGGTTTGTTACAGTTTCACAAGCAGAGTTTAACTAGATATGGTCCGTATGAGTAGGAAATACAGTTCTTTTTTCCTGGACATGCTCATATTGCTTGCTGTATTGCAACTCTGGACAGAATAGGATGCTTCTTGTGTTAAAACAGACGGTGTTAAATGGATGAGAACACTGGTCTGAATTTGCCTTCACAAACGTAGTTAAACCAAAGGCTCTGTGTCTTCCTACAAGGAAGAGTTCATTTCCGGAAAACCCAGTGATTTTTCGGCTCAAATGAATTTACCCAGTTCACGAACCCAACACGATTTTCACTATAAACTAAAGAGCATCTACGTAAGAGATTCTGTGGTTTGTTACAAGTTCACAAGTAGAGTTTAACTAGATATGGTCTGTATGAGTAAGAAACACAGTTCGTTTTTTCTGGGCATGCTCATGTTTCTTGCTGTATTGGAGATGCTGGAAAAAGAAGAGGATGCTTCTTGCGTTAAAACAGAGGGTGTTTCATGGATGAGAACACTGGTCTGAATTTCCCTTCACAAACGGAGTTAAAGCAAAGGCTCTGTGTCTTCCTACAAGCAAGAGTTCATTTCCGGAAATCCCAGTGATTTTTCGGCTCAAATGAATTTATCCAGTTCACGAACCCCACAAGTTTTTCAATATAAACTAAAGAGCATGTATGTAAGAGATGCTGTGGTTTGTTACAGTTTCACAAGCAGAGTTCAACTAGATATGGTCCGTATGAGTAGGAAATACAGTTCTTTTTTTATGCACATGCTCATGTTTCTTGCTGTTTTGGAGACGCTTGACGGAAGAGGCTGCTTCTTGCGTTAAAACAGAGTATGTTTCATGGATGAGAACACTGGTCTGAATTTCCATTCACATACGGAGTTAAACCAAAGTCTCTGGGTCTTCCTTCAAGCAAGAATTCATTTCCTGAAAACCCAGTGATTTTTCGGCTAAAATGAATTTACACAATTCAAGAACACAACACGTTTTTCACTATAAAATAAGAGCATCTATGTAAGAGATGCTGTGGTTTGTTACAGTTTCACAAGCAGAGTTTAACTAGATATGGTACGTATGAGTAAGAAACACAGTTCGTTTTTTCTGGGCATGCTCATGTTTCTTGCTGTATTGGAGACGCTGGAAAGAAGAGCATGCTTCTTGCGTTAAAACAGAGTGTGTTTCATGGATGAGAACACTGGTCTGAATTTCCCTTCACAAACGGAGTTAAACCAAATTCTCTGTGTCTTCCTTCAAGCAAGAGTTCATTTCCTGAAAACCCAGTGATTTTTCGGCTAAAATGAATTTACACAATTCACGAACCCAACATGTTTTTCACTATAAACTAAAGAGCATCTATGTAAGAGATGGTGTGGTTTGTTACAGTTTGATAAGCAGAGTTCAACTAGATATGGTCAGTATTCGTAGGAAACACAGTTCTTTTTTTCCGGGCATTCTCATGTTTCTTGCTGTAGTAGAGACTCTGGAAAGAAGAGCATGCTTCTTCCGTTAAAACACAGTATGTTTAATGGATGAGAACACGGGTCTGAATTTCCCTTCACAAACGGAGTTAAACCAAAGGCTCTTTGTCTTCCTAAAAGCAAGAATTCATTTCCGGAAAAACCAGTGATTTTTCGGCTAAAATGAATTTACACAGTTCTCGCACCCAACACGATTATCACTATAAACTAAAGAGCATCTATGTAAGAGATGCTGTGGTTTGTTACAGTTTCACAAGCAGAGATTAACTAGATATGGTCCGTATGAGTAAGAAACACAGTTCGTTTTTTCTGGGCATGCTCATGTTTCTTGCTGTATTGGAGACACTGGAAAGAAGAGCATGCTTCTTGCGTTAAAACAGAGTATGTTTCATGGATGAGAGCACTGGTCTGAATTTGCCTTCCCAAACGGAGTTAAACCAAAGTCTCTGTGTCTTCCTTTAAGCAAGAGTTCATTTCCTGAAAACCCAGGGATTTTTCGGCTAAAATGAATTTACACAATTCACGAACCCAACATGTTTTTCACTATAAACTAAAGAGCATCTATGTAAGAGATGCTGTGGTTTGTTACAGTTTTACAGGCAGAGTTTAACTAGATATGGTCCGTATGAGTAGGAAATACAGTTCTTTTTTCCTGGACATGCTCATATTGCTTGCTGTATTGCAACTCTGGACAGAATAGGATGCTTCTTGTGTTAAAACAGACGGTGTTTCATGGATGAGAACACTGGTCTGAATTTGCCTTCACAAACGGAGTTAAACCAAAGTCTCTGTGTCTTCCTACAAGCAAGAGAACATTTCCAGAAATCCCAGTGATTTTTCGGCTCAAATGAATTTACACAGTTCACGAACCCAACACGATTTTCACTATAAACTAAAGAGCATCTATGTAAGAGATGCTGTGATTTGTTACAGTTTCACAAGCAGAGTTTAACTAGATATTGTCCGTAAGAGTAAGAAACACAGTTCGTTTTTTCTGGGCATGCTCATGTTTCTTGCTGTATTGGAGATGCTGGAAAGAAGAGCATGCTTCTTGCGTTAAAACAGAGTACGTTTCATGGATGAGAACATTGGTCTGAATTTCCCTTCACAAAGTAGTTAAACCAAAGGCTCTGTGTCTTCCTACAAGGAAGAGTTCATTTCCGGAAAACCCAGTGATTTTTCGGCTCAAATGAATTTACCCAGTTCACGAACCCAACACGTTTTTCACTATAAACTAAAGAGCATCTATGTAAGAGATGCTGTGGTTTGTTACAGTTTAACAAGCAGAGTTCAACTAGATATGGTCCGTATGAGTAAGAAACACAGTTCGTTTTTTCTGGGCATGCTCATGTTTCTTGCTGTATTGGAGGTGCTGGAAAGAAGAGCATGCTTCATGCGTTAAAACAGAGTATGTTTCATGGATGAGAACACTGGTCTGAATTTCCCTTCACAAACGGAGTTAAACCAAAGGCTCTGTGTCTTCCTTCAAGGAAGAGTTCATTTCTGGAAATCCCGGTGATTTTTCGGCTAAAACGAATTTACACAGTTCACGCACCCAACACGATTTTCACTATAAACTAAATAGCATCTATGTAAGAGATGCTGTAGTTTGTTACAGTTTCACAAGCAGAGTTTAACTAGATATGGTCCGTATGAGTAGGAAATACAGTTCTTTTTTCCTGGACATGCTCATATTTCTTGCTGTATTGCAACTCTGGACAGAATAGGATGCTTCTTGTGTTAAAACAGAGAGTGTTTCATGGATGAGAACACTGGTCTGAATTTGCCTTCACAAACGGAGTTAAACCAAAGTCTCTGTGTCTTCCTACAAGCAAGAGTTCATTTCCGGAAATCCCAGTGATTTTTCGGCTCAAATGTATTTACACAGTTCACAAACCAACACGTTTTTCACTATAAACTAAAGAGCATCTATGTAAGAGATGCTGTGATTTGTTACATTTTCACAAGCACAGTTTAACTATATATTGTCCGTAAGAGTAAGAAACACAGTTCGTTTTTTCTGGGCATGCTCATGTTTCTTGCTGTATTGGAGACGCTGGAAAGAAGAGCATGCTTCTTGCATTAAAACAGAGTATGTTTCATGGATGAGAACACTGGTCTGAATTTCCCTTCACAAACGGAGTTAAACCAAAGGCTCTGTGTCTTCCTACAAGGAAGAATTCATTTCCGGAAAACCCAGTGATTTTTCGGCTCAAATGAATTTACCCAGTAAACGAACCCAACACGTTTTTCATTATAAACCAAAGAGCATCTATGTAAGAGATACTGTGGTTTGCTACAGTTTCACAAGCAGAGTTCAACAAGATATGGTCTGTATGAGTAAGAAACACAGTTCGTTTTTTCTGGGCATGCTCATGTTTCTTGCTGCATTGGAGGTGCTGGAAAGAAGAGCATGCTTCATGCGTTAAAACAGAGTATGTTTCATGGATGAGAACACTGGTCTGAATTTCCCTTCACAAACGGAGTTAAACCAAAGTCTCTGTGTCTTCCTACAAGCAAGAGTTCATTTCCGGAAAACCCAGTGATTTTTCGGCTAAAATGAATTTACCCAGTTCACAAACCCCACACGATTTTCACTATAAACTAAATAGCATCTATGTAAGAGATGCTGTGGTTTGTTACAGTTTCACAAGCAGAGTTTAACTAGATATGGTCCGTATGAGTAGGAAATACAGTTCTTTTTTCCTGGACATGCTCATATTTCTTGCTGTATTGCAACTCTGGACAGAATAGGATGCTTCTTGTGTTAAAACAGACGGTGTTTCATGGATGAGAACACTGGTCTGAATTTGCCTTCACAAACGGAGGTAAACCAAAGTCTCTGGGTCTTCCTACAAGCAAGAGTTCATTTCCAGAAAACCCAGTTATTTTTCGGCTTAAATGAATTTACCCAGTTCACAAACCCCACACGTTTTTCGCAATAAACTAAATAGCATCTATGTAAGAGATGCTGTGGTTTGTTACAGTTTCACAAGCAGAGTTCAACTAGATATGGTCCGTATGAGTAGGAAATACAGTTCTTTTTTTATGGACATGCTCATGTTTCTTGCTGTTTTGGAGACGCTGGACAGAAGAGGCTGCTTCTTGCGTTAAAACAGAGTATGTTTCATGGATGAGAACACTGGTCTGAATTTCCATTCACAAACGGAGTTAACCAAAGTCTCTGTGTCTTCCTACAAGCAAGAGTTCATTTCCTGAAAACCCAGTGATTTTTCGGCTAAAATGAATTTACACAATTCAAGAACCCAACACGTTTTTCACTATAAACTAAAGCGCATCTATGTAAGAGATGCTGTGGTTTCTTACAGTTTTATAAGCAGAGTTCAACTAGATATTGTCAGTATTTGTAGGAAACACAGTTCTTTTTTTCTGGGCATGCTCATGTTTCTTGCTGTATTAGAGACTCTGGAAAGAAGAGCATGCTCTTTGTGTTAAAACAGAGTGTGTTTCATGGATGAGAACACTGGTCTGAATTTCCATTCACAAACGGAGTTAAACCAAAGGCTCTGTGTCTTCCTACAAGCAAGAGGTCATTTCCGGAAATCCTGGTGATTTTTCGGCTAAAATGAATTTACACAGTTGACGCAACCAACACGATTTTCACTATAAACTAAAGAGCATCTATGTAAGAGATGCTGTGGTTTGTTACAGTTTCACAAGCAGAGATTAACTAGATATGGTCCGTATGAGTAAGAAACACAGTTCGTTTTTCCTGGGCATGCACATGTTTCTTGCTGTATTGGAGACGCTGGAAAGAAGAGCATGCTTCTTGCGTTAAAACAGAGTATGTTTCATTGATGAGAGCAATGGTCTGAATTTGCCTTCACAAACGGAGTTAAACCAAAGTCTCTGTGTCTTCCTTCAAGCAAGAGTTCATTTCCTGAAAACCCAGTGATTTTTCGGCTAAAATGAATTTATACAATTCACGAACCCAACATGTTTTTCAGTATAAACTAAAGAGCATCTATGTAAGAGATGCTGTGGTTTGTTACAGTTTGATAAGCTGAGTTCAACTAGATATGGTCAGTATTCGTAGGAAACACAGTTCTTTTTTTCTGGGCATTCTAATGTTTCTTGCTGTAGTAGAGACTCTGGAAAGAAGAGCATGCTCTTTGCGTTAAAACAGAGTGTGTTTCATGGATGAGAACACTGGTCTGAATTTCCCTTCACTAACGGAGTTAAACCAAAGGCTCTGTGTCTTCCTACAAGAAAGAGGTCATTTCCGGAAATCCCAGGGATTTTGCGGCTCAAATGAATTTACAAAGTTCACGCACCCAACACGATTTTAACTATAAACTAAAGAGCATCTATGTAAGAGATGCTGTGGTTTGTTACAGTTTTACAAGCAGAGTTTAACTAGATATGGTCCGTATGAGTAGGAAACACAGTTCTTTTTTTCTGGACATGCTCATATTTCTTGCTGTATTGGAGATGCTGGAAAGAAGAACATATTTCTTGCATTAAAACAGAGTATGTTTAATGGATGAGAACACTGGTCTGAATTTCCCTTCACAAACGGAGTTAAAGCATAGGCTCTGTGTCTTACTACAAGCAAGAGTTCATTTCCGGAAAACCCAGTGATTTTTTGGCTCAAATGAATTTACCCAGTTCACGAACCCCACACGTTTTTCACTATAAACTAAAGAGCATCTATGTAAGAGATGCTGTGGTTTGTTACAGTTTCACTAGCAGAGTTCAACTAGGTATGGTCAGTAATCATAGGAAACACAGTTCTTTTTTTCTGGGCATGCTCATGTTTCTTGCTGTAGTAGAGACTCTGGAAAGAAGAGCATGCCCTTTGCGTTAAAACAGAGTGTGTTTCATGGATGAGAACACTGGTCTGAATTTCCCTTCACAAACGGAGTTAAACCAAAGTCTCTGTGTCTTCCTACAAGCAAGAGTTCATTTCCGGAAATCCCGGTGATTTTTCGGCTAAAATGAATTTACACAGTTCACGCACCCAACACGATTTTCACTATAAACTAAAGAGCATCTATGTAAGAGATGCTGTGGTTTGTTACAGTTTCACAAGCAGAGTTTAACTAGATATGGTCCGTATGAGTAGGAAATGCAGTTCTTTTTTCCTGGACATGCTCATATTTCTTGCTGTATTGCAACTCTGGACAGAATAGGATGCTTCTTGTGTTAAAACAGACGGTGTTTCATGGATGAGAACACTGGTCTGAATTTCCCTTCACAAACGGAGTTAAACCAAAGGCTCAGTATCTTCCTACAAGCAAGAGTTCATTTCCGGAAAACCCAGTGATTTTTCGGCTCAAATGAATTTACCCAGTTCACCAAACCCACACGTTTTTCACTATAAACTAAAGAGCATCTATGTAAGAGATGCTGTTGTTTGTTACAGTTTCACAAGCAGAGTTTAACTAGATATGGTCCGTATGAGTAAGAAACACATTTCGTTTTTTCTGGGCATGCTCATGTTTCTTGCTGTATTGGAGATGCTGGAAAGAAGAGCATGCTTCTTGCGTTAAAACAGAGTATGTTTCATGGATGAGAACACTGGTCTGAATTTCCCTTCACAAACAGAGTTAAACCAAAGGCTCAGTATCTTCCTACAAGCAAGAGTTCATTTCCGGAAAACCCAGTGATTTTAGGGCTCAAATGAATTTGCCCAGTTCACGAACCCCACACGTTTTCCCTATAAACTAAAGAGCATCTATGTAAGAGATGCTGTGGTTTGTTACAGTTTCACAAGCAGAGTTCAACTAGATATGGTCCTTATGAGTAGGAAATACAGTTCTTTTTTTATGGACATGCTCATATTTCTTGCTGTATTGCAACTCTTGACAGAAGAGGATGCTTCTTGCGTTAAAACAGAGGATGTTTCATGGATGAGAACACTGGTCTGAATTTCCCTTCACAAACGGAGTTAAACCTAAGGCTCTGTGTCTTCCTAAAAGCAAGAGTTCATTTCCGGAAATCCCAGTGATTTTTCGGCTCAAATGAATTTACCCAGTTCACGAACCCCACACGTTTTTCACTATAAACTAAAGAGCATCTATGTAAGAGATGCTGTGTTTTGTTACAGTTTCACAAGCAGAGTTCAACTAGATATGGTCAGTATTAGTAGGAAACACAGTTGTTTTTTCCTGGGCATGCTCGTGTTTCTTGTTGTATTAGAGACTCTGGAAAGAAGAGCATGCTCTTTGCATTAAAACAGAGTGTGTTTCTTGGATGAGAACATTGTTCTGAATTTCCCTTAACAAACGGAGTTAAACCAAAGGCTCTGTGTCTTCCTACAAGCAAGAGTTCATTTCCGGAAAACCCAGTGATTTTAGGGCTCAAATGAATTTACCCAGTTCACGAACCCCACACGTTTTTCACTATAAACTAAAGAGCATCTATGTAAGAGATGCTGTGGTTTGTTACAGTTTCACAAGCAGAGTTCAACTAGATATGGTCCTTATGAGTAGGAAATACAGTTCTTTTTTTATGGACATGCTCATATTTCTTGCTGTATTGCAACTCTTGACAGAAGAGGATGCTTCTTGCGTTAAAACAGAGGATGTTTCATGGATGAGAACACTGGTCTGAATTTCCCTTCACAAACGGAGTTAAACCTAAGGCTCTGTGTCTTCCTAAAAGCAAGAGTTCATTTCCGGAAATCCCAGTGATTTTTCGGCTCAAATGAATTTACCCAGTTCACGAACCCCACACGTTTTTCACTATAAACTAAAGAGCATCTATGTAAGAGATGCTGTGTTTTGTTACAGTTTCACAAGCAGAGTTCAACTAGATATGGTCAGTATTAGTAGGAAACACAGTTGTTTTTTCCTGGGCATGCTCGTGTTTCTTGTTGTATTAGAGACTCTGGAAAGAAGAGCATGCTCTTTGCATTAAAACAGAGTGTGTTTCTTGGATGAGAACATTGTTCTGAATTTCCCTTAACAAACGGAGTTAAACCAAAGGCTCTGTGTCTTCCTACAAGCAAGAGTTCATTTCCGGAAAACCCAGTGATTTTTCGGCTCAAATGAATTTACCCAGTTCACGATCCCCACACGTTTTTCACTATAAACTAAAGAGCATCTATGTAAGAGATGCTGTGGTTTGTTACAGTTTCACAAGCAGAGTTCAACTAGATATGGTCCGTATAAGGGGGAAATACAGTTCTTTTTTTATGGACATGCTCATATTTCTTGCTGTATTGCAACTCTGGACAGAAGAGGATGCTTCTTGCGTTAAAACAGAGGATGTTCCATGGATGAGAACACTGGTCTCAATTTCCCTATACAAACGGAGTTAAACCAATGGCTCTGTGTCTTCCTACCAGCAAGAGTTCATTTCCGGAATTCCCAGTGATTTTTCGGCTCAAATGAATTTACACAGTTCACGCACCCAACACGTTTTTCACTATAAACTAGAGATTATCTATGTAAGAGATGCTGTGATTTGTTACAGTTTCACAAGCAGAGTTTAACTAGATATGGTCCGTATGTGTAAGAAACACAGTGGGTTTTTTCTGGGCATGCTCATGTTTCTTGCTGTTTGGAGACGCTGGAAAGAAGAGCATGCTTCTTGCGTTAAAACAGAGTATGTTTCATGGATGAGAACACTGGTCTAAATTTCCCTTCACAAACGGAGTTAAACAAAAGTCTCTGTGTCTTCCTTCAAGCAAGAGTTCATTTCCTGAGAACCCAGTGTTTTTTTGGCTAAAATGAATTTACATAGTTCACGAACCCAACACGTTTTTCACTATAAACTAAAGCGCATCTATGTAAGAGTTGCTGTTGTTTGTTACAGTTTCACAAGCAGAGTTTAACTAGATATGGTCCATATGAGTAAGAAACAAATTTCGTTTTTTCTGGGCATGCTCATGTTTCTTGCTGTATTGGAGATGGTGGAAAGAAGAGCATGCTTCTTGCGTTAAAACAGAGTATGTTTCATGGATGAGAACACTGGTCTGAATTTCCATTCACATACGGAGTTAAACCAAAGTCTCTGGGTCTTCCTTCAAGCAAGAATTCATTTCCTGAAAACCCAGTGATTTTTCGGCTAAAATGAATTTACACAATTCAAGAACACAACACGTTTTTCACTATAAAATAAGAGCATCTATGTAAGAGATGCTGTGGTTTGTTACAGTTTCACAAGCAGAGTTTAACTAGATATGGTACGTATGAGTAAGAAACACAGTTCGTTTTTTCTGGGCATGCTCATGTTTCTTGCTGTATTGGAGACGCTGGAAAGAAGAGCATGCTTCTTGCGTTAAAACAGAGTGTGTTTCATGGATGAGAACACTGGTCTGAATTTCCCTTCACAAACGGAGTTAAACCAAATTCTCTGTGTCTTCCTTCAAGCAAGAGTTCATTTCCTGAAAACCCAGTGATTTTTCGGCTAAAATGAATTTACACAATTCACGAACCCAACATGTTTTTCACTATAAACTAAAGAGCATCTATGTAAGAGATGGTGTGGTTTGTTACAGTTTGATAAGCAGAGTTCAACTAGATATGGTCAGTATTCGTAGGAAACACAGTTCTTTTTTTCCGGGCATTCTCATGTTTCTTGCTGTAGTAGAGACTCTGGAAAGAAGAGCATGCTTCTTCCGTTAAAACACAGTATGTTTAATGGATGAGAACACGGGTCTGAATTTCCCTTCACAAACGGAGTTAAACCAAAGGCTCTTTGTCTTCCTAAAAGCAAGAATTCATTTCCGGAAAAACCAGTGATTTTTCGGCTAAAATGAATTTACACAGTTCTCGCACCCAACACGATTATCACTATAAACTAAAGAGCATCTATGTAAGAGATGCTGTGATTTGTTACAGTTTCACAAGCAGAGTTTAACTAGATATTGTCCGTAAGAGTAAGAAACACAGTTCGTTTTTTCTGGGCATGCTCATGTTTCTTGCTGTATTGGAGATGCTGGAAAGAAGAGCATGCTTCTTGCGTTAAAACAGAGTACGTTTCATGGATGAGAACATTGGTCTGAATTTCCCTTCACAAAGTAGTTAAACCAAAGGCTCTGTGTCTTCCTACAAGGAAGAGTTCATTTCCGGAAAACCCAGTGATTTTTCGGCTCAAATGAATTTACCCAGTTCACGAACCCAACACGTTTTTCACTATAAACTAAAGAGCATCTATGTAAGAGATGCTGTGGTTTGTTACAGTTTAACAAGCAGAGTTCAACTAGATATGGTCCGTATGAGTAAGAAACACAGTTCGTTTTTTCTGGGCATGCTCATGTTTCTTGCTGTATTGGAGGTGCTGGAAAGAAGAGCATGCTTCATGCGTTAAAACAGAGTATGTTTCATGGATGAGAACACTGGTCTGAATTTCCCTTCACAAACGGAGTTAAACCAAAGGCTCTGTGTCTTCCTTCAAGGAAGAGTTCATTTCTGGAAATCCCGGTGATTTTTCGGCTAAAACGAATTTACACAGTTCACGCACCCAACACGATTTTCACTATAAACTAAATATCATCTATGTAAGAGATGCTGTAGTTTGTTACAGTTTCACAAGCAGAGTTTAACTAGATATGGTCCGTATGAGTAGGAAATACAGTTCTTTTTTCCTGGACATGCTCATATTTCTTGCTGTATTGCAACTCTGGACAGAATAGGATGCTTCTTGTGTTAAAACAGAGAGTGTTTCATGGATGAGAACACTGGTCTGAATTTGCCTTCACAAACGGAGTTAAACCAAAGTCTCTGTGTCTTCCTACAAGCAAGAGTTCATTTCCGGAAATCCCAGTGATTTTTCGGCTCAAATGTATTTACACAGTTCACAAACCAACACGTTTTTCACTATAAACTAAAGAGCATCTATGTAAGAGATGCTGTGATTTGTTACATTTTCACAAGCACAGTTTAACTATATATTGTCCGTAAGAGTAAGAAACACAGTTCGTTTTTTCTGGGCATGCTCATGTTTCTTGCTGTATTGGAGACGCTGGAAAGAAGAGCATGCTTCTTGCATTAAAACAGAGTATGTTTCATGGATGAGAACACTGGTCTGAATTTCCCTTCACAAACGGAGTTAAACCAAAGGCTCTGTGTCTTCCTACAAGGAAGAATTCATTTCCGGAAAACCCAGTGATTTTTCGGCTCAAATGAATTTACCCAGTAAACGAACCCAACACGTTTTTCATTATAAACCAAAGAGCATCTATGTAAGAGATACTGTGGTTTGCTACAGTTTCACAAGCAGAGTTCAACAAGATATGGTCTGTATGAGTAAGAAACACAGTTCGTTTTTTCTGGGCATGCTCATGTTTCTTGCTGCATTGGAGGTGCTGGAAAGAAGAGCATGCTTCATGCGTTAAAACAGAGTATGTTTCATGGATGAGAACACTGGTCTGAATTTCCCTTCACAAACGGAGTTAAACCAAATCTCTGTGTCTTCCTACAAGCAAGAGTTCATTTCCGGAAAACCCAGTGATTTTTCGGCTAAAATGAATTTACCCAGTTCACAAACCCCACACGATTTTCACTATAAACTAAATAGCATCTATGTAAGAGATGCTGTGGTTTGTTACAGTTTCACAAGCAGAGTTTAACTAGATATGGTCCGTATGAGTAGGAAATACAGTTCTTTTTTCCTGGACATGCTCATATTTCTTGCTGTATTGCAACTCTGGACAGAATAGGATGCTTCTTGTGTTAAAACAGACGGTGTTTCATGGATGAGAACACTGGTCTGAATTTGCCTTCACAAACGGAGGTAAACCAAAGTCTCTGGGTCTTCCTACAAGCAAGAGTTCATTTCCAGAAAACCCAGTTATTTTTCGGCTTAAATGAATTTACCCAGTTCACAAACCCCACACGTTTTTCGCAATAAACTAAATAGCATCTATGTAAGAGATGCTGTGGTTTGTTACAGTTTCACAAGCAGAGTTCAACTAGATATGGTCCGTATGAGTAGGAAATACAGTTCTTTTTTTATGGACATGCTCATGTTTCTTGCTGTTTTGGAGACGCTGGACAGAAGAGGCTGCTTCTTGCGTTAAAACAGAGTATGTTTCATGGATGAGAACACTGGTCTGAATTTCCATTCACAAACGGAGTTAACCAAAGTCTCTGTGTCTTCCTACAAGCAAGAGTTCATTTCCTGAAAACCCAGTGATTTTTCGGCTAAAATGAATTTACACAATTCAAGAACCCAACACGTTTTTCACTATAAACTAAAGAGCATCTATGTAAGAGATGCTGTGGTTTCTTACAGTTTTATAAGCAGAGTTCAACTAGATATTGTCAGTATTTGTAGGAAACACAGTTCTTTTTTTCTGGGCATGCTCATGTTTCTTGCTGTATTAGAGACTCTGGAAAGAAGAGCATGCTCTTTGTGTTAAAACAGAGTGTGTTTCATGGATGAGAACACTGGTCTGAATTTCCATTCACAAACGGAGTTAAACCAAAGGCTCTGTGTCTTCCTACAAGCAAGAGGTCATTTCCGGAAATCCTGGTGATTTTTCGGCTAAAATGAATTTACACAGTTGACGCAACCAACACGATTTTCACTATAAACTAAAGAGCATCTATGTAAGAGATGCTGTGGTTTGTTACAGTTTCACAAGCAGAGATTAACTAGATATGGTCCGTATGAGTAAGAAACACAGTTCGTTTTTCCTGGGCATGCACATGTTTCTTGCTGTATTGGAGACGCTGGAAAGAAGAGCATGCTTCTTGCGTTAAAACAGAGTATGTTTCATTGATGAGAGCAATGGTCTGAATTTGCCTTCACAAACGGAGTTAAACCAAAGTCTCTGTGTCTTCCTTCAAGCAAGAGTTCATTTCCTGAAAACCCAGTGATTTTTCGGCTAAAATGAATTTATACAATTCACGAACCCAACATGTTTTTCAGTATAAACTAAAGAGCATCTATGTAAGAGATGCTGTGGTTTGTTACAGTTTGATAAGCTGAGTTCAACTAGATATGGTCAGTATTCGTAGGAAACACAGTTCTTTTTTTCTGGGCATTCTAATGTTTCTTGCTGTAGTAGAGACTCTGGAAAGAAGAGCATGCTCTTTGCGTTAAAACAGAGTGTGTTTCATGGATGAGAACACTGGTCTGAATTTCCCTTCACAAACGGAGTTAAACCAAAGGCTCTGTGTCTTCCTACAAGAAAGAGGTCATTTCCGGAAATCCCAGGGATTTTGCGGCTCAAATGAATTTACAAAGTTCACGCACCCAACACGATTTTAACTATAAACTAAAGAGCATCTATGTAAGAGATGCTGTGGTTTGTTACAGTTTTACAAGCAGAGTTTAACTAGATATGGTCCGTATGAGTAGGAAACACAGTTCTTTTTTTCTGGACATGCTCATATTTCTTGCTGTATTGGAGATGCTGGAAAGAAGAACATATTTCTTGCATTAAAACAGAGTATGTTTAATGGATGAGAACACTGGTCTGAATTTCCCTTCACAAACGGAGTTAAAGCATAGGCTCTGTGTCTTACTACAAGCAAGAGTTCATTTCCGGAAAACCCAGTGATTTTTTGGCTCAAATGAATTTACCCAGTTCACGAACCCCACACGTTTTTCACTATAAACTAAAGAGCATCTATGTAAGAGATGCTGTGGTTTGTTACAGTTTCACTAGCAGAGTTCAACTAGGTATGGTCAGTAATCATAGGAAACACAGTTCTTTTTTTCTGGGCATGCTCATGTTTCTTGCTGTAGTAGAGACTCTGGAAAGAAGAGCATGCCCTTTGCGTTAAAACAGAGTGTGTTTCATGGATGAGAACACTGGTCTGAATTTCCCTTCACAAACGGAGTTAAACCAAAGTCTCTGTGTCTTCCTACAAGCAAGAGTTCATTTCCGGAAATCCCGGTGATTTTTCGGCTAAAATGAATTTACACAGTTCACGCACCCAACACGATTTTCACTATAAACTAAAGAGCATCTATGTAAGAGATGCTGTGGTTTGTTACAGTTTCACAAGCAGAGTTTAACTAGATATGGTCCGTATGAGTAGGAAATGCAGTTCTTTTTTCCTGGACATGCTCATATTTCTTGCTGTATTGCAACTCTGGACAGAATAGGATGCTTCTTGTGTTAAAACAGACGGTGTTTCATGGATGAGAACACTGGTCTGAATTTCCCTTCACAAACGGAGTTAAACCAAAGGCTCAGTATCTTCCTACAAGCAAGAGTTCATTTCCGGAAAACCCAGTGATTTTTCGGCTCAAATGAATTTACCCAGTTCACCAAACCCACACGTTTTTCACTATAAACTAAAGAGCATCTATGTAAGAGATGCTGTTGTTTGTTACAGTTTCACAAGCAGAGTTTAACTAGATATGGTCCGTATGAGTAAGAAACACATTTCGTTTTTTCTGGGCATGCTCATGTTTCTTGCTGTATTGGAGATGCTGGAAAGAAGAGCATGCTTCTTGCGTTAAAACAGAGTATGTTTCATGGATGAGAACACTGGTCTGAATTTCCCTTCACAAACAGAGTTAAACCAAAGGCTCAGTATCTTCCTACAAGCAAGAGTTCATTTCCGGAAAACCCAGTGATTTTAGGGCTCAAATGAATTTGCCCAGTTCACGAACCCCACACGTTTTCCCTATAAACTAAAGAGCATCTATGTAAGAGATGCTGTGGTTTGTTACAGTTTCACAAGCAGAGTTCAACTAGATATGGTCCTTATGAGTAGGAAATACAGTTCTTTTTTTATGGACATGCTCATATTTCTTGCTGTATTGCAACTCTTGACAGAAGAGGATGCTTCTTGCGTTAAAACAGAGGATGTTTCATGGATGAGAACACTGGTCTGAATTTCCCTTCACAAACGGAGTTAAACCTAAGGCTCTGTGTCTTCCTAAAAGCAAGAGTTCATTTCCGGAAATCCCAGTGATTTTTCGGCTCAAATGAATTTACCCAGTTCACGAACCCCACACGTTTTTCACTATAAACTAAAGAGCATCTATGTAAGAGATGCTGTGTTTTGTTACAGTTTCACAAGCAGAGTTCAACTAGATATGGTCAGTATTAGTAGGAAACACAGTTGTTTTTTCCTGGGCATGCTCGTGTTTCTTGTTGTATTAGAGACTCTGGAAAGAAGAGCATGCTCTTTGCATTAAAACAGAGTGTGTTTCTTGGATGAGAACATTGTTCTGAATTTCCCTTAACAAACGGAGTTAAACCAAAGGCTCTGTGTCTTCCTACAAGCAAGAGTTCATTTCCGGAAAACCCAGTGATTTTAGGGCTCAAATGAATTTACCCAGTTCACGAACCCCACACGTTTTTCACTATAAACTAAAGAGCATCTATGTAAGAGATGCTGTGGTTTGTTACAGTTTCACAAGCAGAGTTCAACTAGATATGGTCCTTATGAGTAGGAAATACAGTTCTTTTTTTATGGACATGCTCATATTTCTTGCTGTATTGCAACTCTTGACAGAAGAGGATGCTTCTTGCGTTAAAACAGAGGATGTTTCATGGATGAGAACACTGGTCTGAATTTCCCTTCACAAACGGAGTTAAACCTAAGGCTCTGTGTCTTCCTAAAAGCAAGAGTTCATTTCCGGAAATCCCAGTGATTTTTCGGCTCAAATGAATTTACCCAGTTCACGAACCCCACACGTTTTTCACTATAAACTAAAGAGCATCTATGTAAGAGATGCTGTGTTTTGTTACAGTTTCACAAGCAGAGTTCAACTAGATATGGTCAGTATTAGTAGGAAACACAGTTGTTTTTTCCTGGGCATGCTCGTGTTTCTTGTTGTATTAGAGACTCTGGAAAGAAGAGCATGCTCTTTGCATTAAAACAGAGTGTGTTTCTTGGATGAGAACATTGTTCTGAATTTCCCTTAACAAACGGAGTTAAACCAAAGGCTCTGTGTCTTCCTACAAGCAAGAGTTCATTTCCGGAAAACCCAGTGATTTTTCGGCTCAAATGAATTTACCCAGTTCACGATCCCCACACGTTTTTCACTATAAACTAAAGAGCATCTATGTAAGAGATGCTGTGGTTTGTTACAGTTTCACAAGCAGAGTTCAACTAGATATGGTCCGTATAAGGGGGAAATACAGTTCTTTTTTTATGGACATGCTCATATTTCTTGCTGTATTGCAACTCTGGACAGAAGAGGATGCTTCTTGCGTTAAAACAGAGGATGTTCCATGGATGAGAACACTGGTCTCAATTTCCCTATACAAACGGAGTTAAACCAATGGCTCTGTGTCTTCCTACCAGCAAGAGTTCATTTCCGGAATTCCCAGTGATTTTTCGGCTCAAATGAATTTACACAGTTCACGCACCCAACACGTTTTTCACTATAAACTAGAGATTATCTATGTAAGAGATGCTGTGATTTGTTACAGTTTCACAAGCAGAGTTTAACTAGATATGGTCCGTATGTGTAAGAAACACAGTGGGTTTTTTCTGGGCATGCTCATGTTTCTTGCTGTTTGGAGACACTGGAAAGAAGAGCATGCTTCTTGCGTTAAAACAGAGTATGTTTCATGGATGAGAACACTGGTCTAAATTTCCCTTCACAAACGGAGTTAAACAAAAGTCTCTGTGTCTTCCTTCAAGCAAGAGTTCATTTCCTGAGAACCCAGTGTTTTTTTGGCTAAAATGAATTTACATAGTTCACGAACCCAACACGTTTTTCACTATAAACTAAAGCGCATCTATGTAAGAGTTGCTGTTGTTTGTTACAGTTTCACAAGCAGAGTTTAACTAGATATGGTCCATATGAGTAAGAAACAAATTTCGTTTTTTCTGGGCATGCTCATGTTTCTTGCTGTATTGGAGATGGTGGAAAGAAGAGCATGCTTCTTGCGTTAAAACAGAGTATGTTTCATGGATGAGAACACTGGTCTGAATTTCCATTCACATACGGAGTTAAACCAAAGTCTCTGGGTCTTCCTTCAAGCAAGAATTCATTTCCTGAAAACCCAGTGATTTTTCGGCTAAAATGAATTTACACAATTCAAGAACACAACACGTTTTTCACTATAAAATAAGAGCATCTATGTAAGAGATGCTGTGGTTTGTTACAGTTTCACAAGCAGAGTTTAACTAGATATGGTACGTATGAGTAAGAAACACAGTTCGTTTTTTCTGGGCATGCTCATGTTTCTTGCTGTATTGGAGACGCTGGAAAGAAGAGCATGCTTCTTGCGTTAAAACAGAGTGTGTTTCATGGATGAGAACACTGGTCTGAATTTCCCTTCACAAACGGAGTTAAACCAAATTCTCTGTGTCTTCCTTCAAGCAAGAGTTCATTTCCTGAAAACCCAGTGATTTTTCGGCTAAAATGAATTTACACAATTCACGAACCCAACATGTTTTTCACTATAAACTAAAGAGCATCTATGTAAGAGATGGTGTGGTTTGTTACAGTTTGATAAGCAGAGTTCAACTAGATATGGTCAGTATTCGTAGGAAACACAGTTCTTTTTTTCCGGGCATTCTCATGTTTCTTGCTGTAGTAGAGACTCTGGAAAGAAGAGCATGCTTCTTCCGTTAAAACACAGTATGTTTAATGGATGAGAACACGGGTCTGAATTTCCCTTCACAAACGGAGTTAAACCAAAGGCTCTTTGTCTTCCTAAAAGCAAGAATTCATTTCCGGAAAAACCAGTGATTTTTCGGCTAAAATGAATTTACACAGTTCTCGCACCCAACACGATTATCACTATAAACTAAAGAGCATCTATGTAAGAGATGCTGTGGTTTGTTACAGTTTCACAAGCAGAGATTAACTAGATATGGTCCGTATGAGTAAGAAACACAGTTCGTTTTTTCTGGGCATGCTCATGTTTCTTGCTGTATTGGAGACACTGGAAAGAAGAGCATGCTTCTTGCGTTAAAACAGAGTATGTTTCATGGATGAGAGCACTGGTCTGAATTTGCCTTCCCAAACGGAGTTAAACCAAAGTCTCTGTGTCTTCCTTTAAGCAAGAGTTCATTTCCTGAAAACCCAGGGATTTTTCGGCTAAAATGAATTTACACAATTCACGAACCCAACATGTTTTTCACTATAAACTAAAGAGCATCTATGTAAGAGATGCTGTGGTTTGTTACAGTTTTACAGGCAGAGTTTAACTAGATATGGTCCGTATGAGTAGGAAATACAGTTCTTTTTTCCTGGACATGCTCATATTGCTTGCTGTATTGCAACTCTGGACAGAATAGGATGCTTCTTGTGTTAAAACAGACGGTGTTTCATGGATGAGAACACTGGTCTGAATTTGCCTTCACAAACGGAGTTAAACCAAAGTCTCTGTGTCTTCCTACAAGCAAGAGAACATTTCCAGAAATCCCAGTGATTTTTCGGCTCAAATGAATTTACACAGTTCACGAACCCAACACGATTTTCACTATAAACTAAAGAGCATCTATGTAAGAGATGCTGTGATTTGTTACAGTTTCACAAGCAGAGTTTAACTAGATATTGTCCGTAAGAGTAAGAAACACAGTTCGTTTTTTCTGGGCATGCTCATGTTTCTTGCTGTATTGGAGATGCTGGAAAGAAGAGCATGCTTCTTGCGTTAAAACAGAGTACGTTTCATGGATGAGAACATTGGTCTGAATTTCCCTTCACAAAGTAGTTAAACCAAAGGCTCTGTGTCTTCCTACAAGGAAGAGTTCATTTCCGGAAAACCCAGTGATTTTTCGGCTCAAATGAATTTACCCAGTTCACGAACCCAACACGTTTTTCACTATAAACTAAAGAGCATCTATGTAAGAGATGCTGTGGTTTGTTACAGTTTAACAAGCAGAGTTCAACTAGATATGGTCCGTATGAGTAAGAAACACAGTTCGTTTTTTCTGGGCATGCTCATGTTTCTTGCTGTATTGGAGGTGCTGGAAAGAAGAGCATGCTTCATGCGTTAAAACAGAGTATGTTTCATGGATGAGAACACTGGTCTGAATTTCCCTTCACAAACGGAGTTAAACCAAAGGCTCTGTGTCTTCCTTCAAGGAAGAGTTCATTTCTGGAAATCCCGGTGATTTTTCGGCTAAAACGAATTTACACAGTTCACGCACCCAACACGATTTTCACTATAAACTAAATAGCATCTATGTAAGAGATGCTGTAGTTTGTTACAGTTTCACAAGCAGAGTTTAACTAGATATGGTCCGTATGAGTAGGAAATACAGTTCTTTTTTCCTGGACATGCTCATATTTCTTGCTGTATTGCAACTCTGGACAGAATAGGATGCTTCTTGTGTTAAAACAGAGAGTGTTTCATGGATGAGAACACTGGTCTGAATTTGCCTTCACAAACGGAGTTAAACCAAAGTCTCTGTGTCTTCCTACAAGCAAGAGTTCATTTCCGGAAATCCCAGTGATTTTTCGGCTCAAATGTATTTACACAGTTCACAAACCAACACGTTTTTCACTATAAACTAAAGAGCATCTATGTAAGAGATGCTGTGATTTGTTACATTTTCACAAGCACAGTTTAACTATATATTGTCCGTAAGAGTAAGAAACACAGTTCGTTTTTTCTGGGCATGCTCATGTTTCTTGCTGTATTGGAGACGCTGGAAAGAAGAGCATGCTTCTTGCATTAAAACAGAGTATGTTTCATGGATGAGAACACTGGTCTGAATTTCCCTTCACAAACGGAGTTAAACCAAAGGCTCTGTGTCTTCCTACAAGGAAGAATTCATTTCCGGAAAACCCAGTGATTTTTCGGCTCAAATGAATTTACCCAGTAAACGAACCCAACACGTTTTTCATTATAAACCAAAGAGCATCTATGTAAGAGATACTGTGGTTTGCTACAGTTTCACAAGCAGAGTTCAACAAGATATGGTCTGTATGAGTAAGAAACACAGTTCGTTTTTTCTGGGCATGCTCATGTTTCTTGCTGCATTGGAGGTGCTGGAAAGAAGAGCATGCTTCTTGCGTTAAAACAGAGTATGTTTCATGGATGAGAACACTGGTCTGAATTTCCCTTCACAAACGGAGTTAAACCAAATCTCTGTGTCTTCCTACAAGCAAGAGTTCATTTCCGGAAAACCCAGTGATTTTTCGGCTAAAATGAATTTACCCAGTTCACAAACCCCACACGATTTTCACTATAAACTAAATAGCATCTATGTAAGAGATGCTGTGGTTTGTTACAGTTTCACAAGCAGAGTTTAACTAGATATGGTCCGTATGAGTAGGAAATACAGTTCTTTTTTCCTGGACATGCTCATATTTCTTGCTGTATTGCAACTCTGGACAGAATAGGATGCTTCTTGTGTTAAAACAGACGGTGTTTCATGGATGAGAACACTGGTCTGAATTTGCCTTCACAAACGGAGGTAAACCAAAGTCTCTGGGTCTTCCTACAAGCAAGAGTTCATTTCCAGAAAACCCAGTTATTTTTCGGCTTAAATGAATTTACCCAGTTCACAAACCCCACACGTTTTTCGCAATAAACTAAATAGCATCTATGTAAGAGATGCTGTGGTTTGTTACAGTTTCACAAGCAGAGTTCAACTAGATATGGTCCGTATGAGTAGGAAATACAGTTCTTTTTTTATGGACATGCTCATGTTTCTTGCTGTTTTGGAGACGCTGGACAGAAGAGGCTGCTTCTTGCGTTAAAACAGAGTATGTTTCATGGATGAGAACACTGGTCTGAATTTCCATTCACAAACGGAGTTAACCAAAGTCTCTGTGTCTTCCTACAAGCAAGAGTTCATTTCCTGAAAACCCAGTGATTTTTCGGCTAAAATGAATTTACACAATTCAAGAACCCAACACGTTTTTCACTATAAACTAAAGAGCATCTATGTAAGAGATGCTGTGGTTTCTTACAGTTTTATAAGCAGAGTTCAACTAGATATTGTCAGTATTTGTAGGAAACACAGTTCTTTTTTTCTGGGCATGCTCATGTTTCTTGCTGTATTAGAGACTCTGGAAAGAAGAGCATGCTCTTTGTGTTAAAACAGAGTGTGTTTCATGGATGAGAACACTGGTCTGAATTTCCATTCACAAACGGAGTTAAACCAAAGGCTCTGTGTCTTCCTACAAGCAAGAGGTCATTTCCGGAAATCCTGGTGATTTTTCGGCTAAAATGAATTTACACAGTTGACGCAACCAACACGATTTTCACTATAAACTAAAGAGCATCTATGTAAGAGATGCTGTGGTTTGTTACAGTTTCACAAGCAGAGATTAACTAGATATGGTCCGTATGAGTAAGAAACACAGTTCGTTTTTCCTGGGCATGCACATGTTTCTTGCTGTATTGGAGACGCTGGAAAGAAGAGCATGCTTCTTGCGTTAAAACAGAGTATGTTTCATTGATGAGAGCAATGGTCTGAATTTGCCTTCACAAACGGAGTTAAACCAAAGTCTCTGTGTCTTCCTTCAAGCAAGAGTTCATTTCCTGAAAACCCAGTGATTTTTCGGCTAAAATGAATTTATACAATTCACGAACCCAACATGTTTTTCAGTATAAACTAAAGAGCATCTATGTAAGAGATGCTGTGGTTTGTTACAGTTTGATAAGCTGAGTTCAACTAGATATGGTCAGTATTCGTAGGAAACACAGTTCTTTTTTTCTGGGCATTCTAATGTTTCTTGCTGTAGTAGAGACTCTGGAAAGAAGAGCATGCTCTTTGCGTTAAAACAGAGTGTGTTTCATGGATGAGAACACTGGTCTGAATTTCCCTTCACAAACGGAGTTAAACCAAAGGCTCTGTGTCTTCCTACAAGAAAGAGGTCATTTCCGGAAATCCCAGGGATTTTGCGGCTCAAATGAATTTACAAAGTTCACGCACCCAACACGATTTTAACTATAAACTAAAGAGCATCTATGTAAGAGATGCTGTGGTTTGTTACAGTTTTACAAGCAGAGTTTAACTAGATATGGTCCGTATGAGTAGGAAACACAGTTCTTTTTTTCTGGACATGCTCATATTTCTTGCTGTATTGGAGATGCTGGAAAGAAGAACATATTTCTTGCATTAAAACAGAGTATGTTTAATGGATGAGAACACTGGTCTGAATTTCCCTTCACAAACGGAGTTAAAGCATAGGCTCTGTGTCTTACTACAAGCAAGAGTTCATTTCCGGAAAACCCAGTGATTTTTTGGCTCAAATGAATTTACCCAGTTCACGAACCCCACACGTTTTTCACTATAAACTAAAGAGCATCTATGTAAGAGATGCTGTGGTTTGTTACAGTTTCACTAGCAGAGTTCAACTAGGTATGGTCAGTAATCATAGGAAACACAGTTCTTTTTTTCTGGGCATGCTCATGTTTCTTGCTGTAGTAGAGACTCTGGAAAGAAGAGCATGCCCTTTGCGTTAAAACAGAGTGTGTTTCATGGATGAGAACACTGGTCTGAATTTCCCTTCACAAACGGAGTTAAACCAAAGTCTCTGTGTCTTCCTACAAGCAAGAGTTCATTTCCGGAAATCCCGGTGATTTTTCGGCTAAAATGAATTTACACAGTTCACGCACCCAACACGATTTTCACTATAAACTAAAGAGCATCTATGTAAGAGATGCTGTGGTTTGTTACAGTTTCACAAGCAGAGTTTAACTAGATATGGTCCGTATGAGTAGGAAATGCAGTTCTTTTTTCCTGGACATGCTCATATTTCTTGCTGTATTGCAACTCTGGACAGAATAGGATGCTTCTTGTGTTAAAACAGACGGTGTTTCATGGATGAGAACACTGGTCTGAATTTCCCTTCACAAACGGAGTTAAACCAAAGGCTCAGTATCTTCCTACAAGCAAGAGTTCATTTCCGGAAAACCCAGTGATTTTTCGGCTCAAATGAATTTACCCAGTTCACCAAACCCACACGTTTTTCACTATAAACTAAAGAGCATCTATGTAAGAGATGCTGTTGTTTGTTACAGTTTCACAAGCAGAGTTTAACTAGATATGGTCCGTATGAGTAAGAAACACATTTCGTTTTTTCTGGGCATGCTCATGTTTCTTGCTGTATTGGAGATGCTGGAAAGAAGAGCATGCTTCTTGCGTTAAAACAGAGTATGTTTCATGGATGAGAACACTGGTCTGAATTTCCCTTCACAAACAGAGTTAAACCAAAGGCTCAGTATCTTCCTACAAGCAAGAGTTCATTTCCGGAAAACCCAGTGATTTTAGGGCTCAAATGAATTTGCCCAGTTCACGAACCCCACACGTTTTCCCTATAAACTAAAGAGCATCTATGTAAGAGATGCTGTGGTTTGTTACAGTTTCACAAGCAGAGTTCAACTAGATATGGTCCTTATGAGTAGGAAATACAGTTCTTTTTTTATGGACATGCTCATATTTCTTGCTGTATTGCAACTCTTGACAGAAGAGGATGCTTCTTGCGTTAAAACAGAGGATGTTTCATGGATGAGAACACTGGTCTGAATTTCCCTTCACAAACGGAGTTAAACCTAAGGCTCTGTGTCTTCCTAAAAGCAAGAGTTCATTTCCGGAAATCCCAGTGATTTTTCGGCTCAAATGAATTTACCCAGTTCACGAACCCCACACGTTTTTCACTATAAACTAAAGAGCATCTATGTAAGAGATGCTGTGTTTTGTTACAGTTTCACAAGCAGAGTTCAACTAGATATGGTCAGTATTAGTAGGAAACACAGTTGTTTTTTCCTGGGCATGCTCGTGTTTCTTGTTGTATTAGAGACTCTGGAAAGAAGAGCATGCTCTTTGCATTAAAACAGAGTGTGTTTCTTGGATGAGAACATTGTTCTGAATTTCCCTTAACAAACGGAGTTAAACCAAAGGCTCTGTGTCTTCCTACAAGCAAGAGTTCATTTCCGGAAAACCCAGTGATTTTAGGGCTCAAATGAATTTACCCAGTTCACGAACCCCACACGTTTTTCACTATAAACTAAAGAGCATCTATGTAAGAGATGCTGTGGTTTGTTACAGTTTCACAAGCAGAGTTCAACTAGATATGGTCCTTATGAGTAGGAAATACAGTTCTTTTTTTATGGACATGCTCATATTTCTTGCTGTATTGCAACTCTTGACAGAAGAGGATGCTTCTTGCGTTAAAACAGAGGATGTTTCATGGATGAGAACACTGGTCTGAATTTCCCTTCACAAACGGAGTTAAACCTAAGGCTCTGTGTCTTCCTAAAAGCAAGAGTTCATTTCCGGAAATCCCAGTGATTTTTCGGCTCAAATGAATTTACCCAGTTCACGAACCCCACACGTTTTTCACTATAAACTAAAGAGCATCTATGTAAGAGATGCTGTGTTTTGTTACAGTTTCACAAGCAGAGTTCAACTAGATATGGTCAGTATTAGTAGGAAACACAGTTGTTTTTTCCTGGGCATGCTCGTGTTTCTTGTTGTATTAGAGACTCTGGAAAGAAGAGCATGCTCTTTGCATTAAAACAGAGTGTGTTTCTTGGATGAGAACATTGTTCTGAATTTCCCTTAACAAACGGAGTTAAACCAAAGGCTCTGTGTCTTCCTACAAGCAAGAGTTCATTTCCGGAAAACCCAGTGATTTTTCGGCTCAAATGAATTTACCCAGTTCACGATCCCCACACGTTTTTCACTATAAACTAAAGAGCATCTATGTAAGAGATGCTGTGGTTTGTTACAGTTTCACAAGCAGAGTTCAACTAGATATGGTCCGTATAAGGGGGAAATACAGTTCTTTTTTTATGGACATGCTCATATTTCTTGCTGTATTGCAACTCTGGACAGAAGAGGATGCTTCTTGCGTTAAAACAGAGGATGTTCCATGGATGAGAACACTGGTCTCAATTTCCCTATACAAACGGAGTTAAACCAATGGCTCTGTGTCTTCCTACCAGCAAGAGTTCATTTCCGGAATTCCCAGTGATTTTTCGGCTCAAATGAATTTACACAGTTCACGCACCCAACACGTTTTTCACTATAAACTAGAGATTATCTATGTAAGAGATGCTGTGATTTGTTACAGTTTCACAAGCAGAGTTTAACTAGATATGGTCCGTATGTGTAAGAAACACAGTGGGTTTTTTCTGGGCATGCTCATGTTTCTTGCTGTTTGGAGACGCTGGAAAGAAGAGCATGCTTCTTGCGTTAAAACAGAGTATGTTTCATGGATGAGAACACTGGTCTAAATTTCCCTTCACAAACGGAGTTAAACAAAAGTCTCTGTGTCTTCCTTCAAGCAAGAGTTCATTTCCTGAGAACCCAGTGTTTTTTTGGCTAAAATGAATTTACATAGTTCACGAACCCAACACGTTTTTCACTATAAACTAAAGCGCATCTATGTAAGAGTTGCTGTTGTTTGTTACAGTTTCACAAGCAGAGTTTAACTAGATATGGTCCATATGAGTAAGAAACAAATTTCGTTTTTTCTGGGCATGCTCATGTTTCTTGCTGTATTGGAGATGGTGGAAAGAAGAGCATGCTTCTTGCGTTAAAACAGAGTATGTTTCATGGATGAGAACACTGGTCTGAATTTCCCTTCACAAACGGAGTTAAACCAAAGGCTCAGTATCTTCCTACAAGCAAGAGTTCATTTCCGGAAAACCCAGTGATTTTAGGGCTCAAATGAATTTGCCCAGTTCACGAACCCCACACGTTTTCCCTATAAACTAAAGAGCATCTATGTAAGAGATGCTGTGGTTTGTTACAGTTTCACAAGCAGAGTTCAACTAGATATGGTCCTTATGAGTAGGAAATACAGTTCTTTTTTTATGGACATGCTCATATTTCTTGCTGTATTGCAACTCTTGACAGAAGAGGATGCTTCTTGCGTTAAAACAGAGGATGTTTCATGGATTAGAACACTGGTCTGAATTTCCCTTCACAAACGGAGTTAAACCTAAGGCTCTGTGTCTTCCTAAATGCAAGAGTTCATTTCCGGAAATCCCAGTGATTTTTCGGCTCAAATGAATTTACCCAGTTCACGAACCCCACACGTTTTTCACTATAAACTAAAGAGCATCTATGTAAGAGATGCTGTGTTTTGTTACAGTTTCACAAGCAGAGTTCAACTAGATATGGTCAGTATTAGTAGGAAACACAGTTGTTCTTTCCTGGGCATGCTCGTGTTTCTTGTTGTATTAGAGACTCTGGAAAGAAGAGCATGCTCTTTGCATTAAAACAGAGTGTGTTTCTTGGATGAGAACATTGTTCTGAATTTCCCTTAACAAACGGAGTTAAACCAAAGGCTCTGTGTCTTCCTACAAGCAAGAGTTCATTTCCGGAAAACCCAGTGATTTTTCGGCTCAAATGAATTTACCCAGTTCACGAACCCCACACGTTTTTCACTATAAACTAAAGAGCATCTATGTAAGAGATGCTGTGGTTTGTTACAGTTTCACAAGCAGAGTTCAACTAGATATGGTCCGTATAAGGGGGAAATACAGTTCTTTTTTTATGGACATGCTCATATTTCTTGCTGTATTGCAACTCTGGACAGAAGAGGATGCTTCTTGCGTTAAAACAGAGGATGTTCCATGGATGAGAACACTGGTCTCAATTTCCCTATACAAACGGAGTTAAACCAATGGCTCTGTGTCTTCCTACCAGCAAGAGTTCATTTCCGGAATTCCCAGTGATTTTTCGGCTCAAATGAATTTACACAGTTCACGCACCCAACACGTTTTTCACTATAAACTAGAGATTATCTATGTAAGAGATGCTGTGATTTGTTACAGTTTCACAAGCAGAGTTTAACTAGATATGGTCCGTATGTGTAAGAAACACAGTGGGTTTTTTCTGGGCATGCTCATGTTTCTTGCTGTTTGGAGACGCTGGAAAGAAGAGCATGCTTCTTGCGTTAAAACAGAGTATGTTTCATGGATGAGAACACTGGTCTAAATTTCCCTTCACAAACGGAGTTAAACAAAAGTCTCTGTGTCTTCCTTCAAGCAAGAGTTCATTTCCTGAGAACCCAGTGTTTTTTTGGCTAAAATGAATTTACATAGTTCACGAACCCAACACGTTTTTCACTATAAACTAAAGAGCATCTATGTAAGAGATGCTGTTGTTTGTTACAGTTTCACAAGCAGAGTTTAACTAGATATGGTCCGTATGAGTAAGAAACAAATTTCGTTTTTTCTGGGCATGCTCATGTTTCTTGCTGTATTGGAGATGGTGGAAAGAAGAGCATGCTTCTTGCGTTAAAACAGAGTATGTTTCATGGATGAGAACACTGGTCTGAATTTCCCTTCACAAACGGAGTTAAACCAAAGGCTCTGTGTCTTCCTACAAGCAAGAGTTCATTTCCGGAAAACCCAGTGATTTTAGGGCTCAAATGAATTTGCCCAGTTCACGAACCCCACACGTTTTCCCTATAAACTAAAGAGCATCTATGTAAGAGATGCTGTGGTTTGTTACAGTTTCACAAGCAGAGTTCAACTAGATATGGTCCTTATGAGTAGGAAATACAGTTCTTTTTTTATGGACATGCTCATATTTCTTGCTGTATTGCAACTCTTGACAGAAGAGGATGCTTCTTGCGTTAAAACAGAGGATGTTTCATGGATTAGAACACTGGTCTGAATTTCCCTTCACAAACGGAGTTAATCCTAAGGCTCTGTGTCTTCCTAAAAGCAAGAGTTCATTTCCGGAAATCCCAGTGATTTTTCGGCACAAATGAATTTACCCAGTTCACGAACCCCACACGTTTTTCACTATAAACTAAAGAGCATCTATGTAAGAGATGCTGTGTTTTGTTACAGTTTCACAAGCAGAGTTCAACTAGATATGGTCAGTATTAGTAGGAAACACAGTTGTTTTTTCCTGGGCATGCTCGTGTTTCTTGTTGTATTAGAGACTCTGGAAAGAAGAGCATGCTCTTTGCATTAAAACAGAGTGTGTTTCTTGGATGAGAACATTGTTCTGAATTTCCCTTAACAAACGGAGTTAAACCAAAGGCTCTGTGTCTTCCTACAAGCAAGAGTTCATTTCCGGAAAACCCAGTGATTTTAGGGCTCAAATGAATTTGCCCAGTTCACGAACCCCACACGTTTTCCCTATAAACTAAAGAGCATCTTTGTAAGAGATGCTGTGGTTTGTTACAGTTTCACAAGCAGAGTTCAACTAGATATGGTCCTTATGAGTAGGAAATACAGTTCTTTTTTTATGGACATGCTCATATTTCTTGCTGTATTGCAACTCTTGACAGAAGAGGATGCTTCCTGCGTTAAAACAGAGTGTGTTTCATGGATGAGAACACTGGTCTGAATTTTCCTTCTCAAACGGAGTTAAACCAAATTCTCTGTGTCTTCCTTCAAGCAAGAGTTCATTTCCTGAAAACCCAGGGATTTTTCGGCTAAAATGAATTTACACAGTTCACGAACCCAACACGTTTTTCACTATAAACTAAAGAGCATCTATGAAAGAGATGCTGTGGTTTGTTACAGTTACATAAGCAGAGTTCAACTAGATATGGTCAGTATTAGTAGGAAACACAGTTCTTTTTTTCTGGGCATGCTCATGTTTCTTGCTGTATTAGAGACTCAGGAAAGAAGAGCATGCTCTTGCATTAAAACAGAGTGTGTTTCATGGATGAGAACATTGGTCTGAATTTCCCTTCACAAACGTAGTTAAACCAAAGGCTCTGTGTTCCTACAAGCAAGAGTTCATTTCCGGAAATCCTAGTGATTTTTCGGCTCAAATGAATTTACACAGTTCACGCACCCAACACGATTTTCACTATAAACTAAAGAGCATCTATGTAAGAGATGCTGTGTTTTGTTACAGTTTCACAAGCAGAGTTCAACTAGATATGGTCAGTATTAGTAGGAAACACAGTTGTTTTTTCCTGGGCGTGCTCGTGTTTCTTGTTGGATTAGAGACTCTGGAAAGAAGAGCATGCTCTTTGCGTGAAAACAGAGTGTGTTTCATGGATGAGAACATTGTTCTGAATTTCCCTTAACAAACGGAGTTAAACCAAAGGCTCTGTGTCTTCCTACAAGCAAGAGTTCATTTTTCGGCTCAAATGAATTTACCCAGTTCACGAACCCCACACGTTTTTCACTATAAACTAAAGAGCATCTATGTAAGAGATGCTGTGGTTTGTTACAGTTTCACAAGCAGAGTTCAACTAGATATGGTCCGTATAAGGGGGAAATACAGTTCTTTTTTTATGGACATGCTCATATTTCTTGCTGTATTGCAACTCTGGACAGAAGAGGATGCTTCTTGCGTTAAAACAGAGGATGTTCCATGGATGAGAACACTGGTCTCAATTTCCCTATACAAACGGAGTTAAACCAATGGCTCTGTGTCTTCCTACCAGCAAGAGTTCATTTCCGGAATTTCCAGTGATTTTTCGGCTCAAATTAATTTACACAGTTCACGCACCCAACACGTTTTTCACTATAAACTAGAGATTATCTATGTAAGAGATGCTGTGTTTTGTTACAGTTTCACAAGCAGAGTTCAACTAGATATGGTCAGTATTAGTAGGAAACACAGTTGTTTTTTCCTGGGCATGCTCGTGTTTCTTGTTGTATTAGAGACTCTGGAAAGAAGAGCATGCTCTTTGCGTTAAAACAGAGTGTGTTTCATGGATGAGAACATTGTTCTGAATTTCCCTTAACAAACGGAGTTAAACCAAAGGCTCTGTGTCTTCCTACAAGCAAGAGTTCATTTCCGGAAAACCCAGTGATTTTTCGGCTCAAATGAATTTACCCAGTTCACGAACCCCACACGTTTGTCACTATAAACTAAAGAGCATCTATGTAAGAGATGCTGTGGTTTGTTACAGTTTCACAAGCAGAGTTCAACTAGATATGGTCCCCATAAGGGGCAAATACAGTTCTTTTTTTATGGACATGCTCATATTTCTTGCTGTATTACAACTCTGGACAGAAGAGGATGCTTCTTGCGTTAAAACAGAGGATGTTCCATGGATGAGAACACTGGTCTGAATTTCCCTATACAAACGTAGTTAAACCAATGGCTCTGTGTCTTCCTACCAGCAAGAGTTCATTTCCGGAATTCCCAGTGATTTTTCGGCTCAAATGAATTTACACAGTTCACGCACCCAACACGTTTTTCACTATAAACTAGAGATTATCTATGTAAGAGATGCTGTGGTTTGTTACAGTTTCACAAGCAGAGTTTAACTAGATATGGTCCGTATGTGTAAGAAACACAGTGGGTTTTTTCTGGGCATGCTCATGTTTCTTACTGTATTGGAGAAGTTGGAAAGAAGAGCATGCTTCTTGCATTAAAACAGAGTATGTTTCATGGATGAGAACACTGGTCTGAATTTCCCTTCACAAACGGAGTTAAACCAAAGGCTCTTTGTCTTCCTACAAGCAAGAGTTCATTTCTGGAAATCCCAGTGATTTTTTGGCTCAAATGAATTTACCCAGTTCACAAACCCCACAAGTTTTTCACTATAAACTAAAGAGCATCTATGTAAGAGATGCTGTTGTTTGTTACAGTTTCACAAGCAGAGTTTAACTAGATATGGTCCGTATGTGTAAGAAACACGGTTCGTTTTTCCTGGGCATGCTCATGTCTCTTGCTGTTTTGGAGACGCTGGAAAGAAGAGCATGTTTCTTGCATTAAAACAGAGTATATTTCATGGATGAGAACACTGGTCTGAATTTCCCTTCACAAACGGAGTTAAAGCAAAGGCTCTGTGTCTTTCTTCAAGCAAGAGTTCATTTCCCGAAAACCCAGTGATTTTTCTGCTAAAATGAATTTACACAGTTCACGCACCCAACAGGATTTTCACTATAAACTAAAGAGCATCTATGTAAGAGATGCTATTGTTTGTTACAGTTTCACAAGCAGAGTTCAACTAGATATGGTCCGTAGGAGTAGGAAATACAGTTCTTTTTTTATGGATATGCTCATATTTCTTGCTGTATTGCAACTCTTGACCGAAGAGGATGCTTCTTGCGTTAAAACAGAGGATGTTTCATGGATGAGAACACTGGTCTGAATTTCCCTTCACAAACGGAGTTAAACCAAAGTCTCTGTGTCTTCCTTCAAGCAAGAGTTCATTTCCTGAGAACCCAGTGTTTTTTTGGCTAAAATGAATTTACATAGTTCACGAACCCAACACGTTTTTCACTATAAACTAAAGAGCATCTATGTAAGAGATGCTATTGTTTGTTACAGTTTCACAAGCAGAGTTCAAATAGATATGTTCCGTTGGAGTAGGAAATACAGTTCTTTTTTTATGGATATGCTCATATTTCTTGCTGTATTGCAACTCTGGACAGAAGAGGATGCTTCTTGCGTTAAAACAGAGGATGTTTCATGGATGAGAACACTGGTCTGAATTTCCCTTCACAAACGGAGTTAAAACTAAGGCTCTGTGTCTTCCTAAAAGCAAGAGTTCATTTCCGGAAATCCCAGTGATTTTTCGGCTCAAATGAATTTACCCAGTTCACGAACCCCACACGTTTTTCACTATAAACTAAACAGCATCTATGTAAGAGATGCTGTGTTTTGTTACAGTTTCACAAGCAGAGTTCAACTAGATATGGTCAGTATTAGTAGGAAACACAGTTGTTTTTTCCTGGGCATTCTCGTGTTTCTTGTTGTATTAGAGACTCTGGAAAGAAGAGCATGCTCTTTGCATTAAAACAGAGTGTGTTTCATGGATGAGAACATTGTTCTGAATTTCCCTTAACAAACGGAGTTAAACCAAAGGCTCTGTGTCTTCCTACAAGCAAGAGTTCATTTCCGGAAAACCCAGTGATTTTTCGGCTCAAATGAATTTACCCAGTTCACGAACCCCACACGTCTTTCACTATAAACTAAAGAGCATCTATGTAAGAGATGCTGTGGTTTGTTACAGTTTCACAAGCAGAGTTCAACTAGATATGGACCGTATAAGGGGGAAATACAGTTCTTTTTTTATGGACATGCTCATATTTCTTGCTGTATTGCAACTCTGGACAGAAGAGGATGCTTCTTGCGTTAAAACAGAGGATGTTCCATGGATGAGAACACTGGTCTGAATTTCCCTATACAAACGGAGTTAAACCAATGGCTCTGTGTCTTCCTACCAGCAAGAGTTCATTTCCGGAATTCCCAGTGATTTTTCGGCTCAAATGAATTTACACAGTTCACGCACCCAACACGTTTTTCACTATAAACTAGAGATTATCTATGTAAGAGATGCTTTGATTTGTTACAGTTTCACAAGCAGAGTTTAACTAGATATGGTCCGTATGTGTAAGAAATACAGTGGGTTTTTTCTGGGCATGCTCATGTTTCTTGCTGTTTTGGAGACGCTGGAAAGAAGAGCATGCTTCTTGCGTTAAAACAGAGTATGTTTCATGGATGAGAACACTGGTCTACATTTCCCTTCACAAACGGAGTTAAACCAAAGTCTCTGTGTCTTCCTTCAAGCAAGAGTTCATTTCCTGAGAACCCAGTGTTTTTTTGGCTAAAATGAATTTACATAGTTCACGAACCCAACACGTTTTTCACTATAAACTAAAGAGCATCTATGTAAGAGATGCTGTTGTTTGTTACAGTTTCACAAGCAGAGTTTAACTAGATATGGTCCGTATGAGTAAGAAACAAATTTCGTTTTTTCTGGGCATGCTCATGTTTCTTGCTGTATTGGAGATGGTGGAAAGAAGAGCATGCTTCTTGCGTTAAAACAGAGTATGTTTCATGGATGAGAACACTGGTCTGAATTTCCCTTCACAAACGGAGTTAAACCAAAGGCTCAGTATCTTCCTTCTAGCAAGAGTTCATTTCCGGAAAACCCAGTGATTTTAGGGCTCAAATGAATTTGCCCAGTTCATGAACCCCACACGTTTTCCCTATAAACTAAAGAGCATCTTTGTAAGAGATGCTGTGGTTTGTTACAGTTTCACAAGCAGAGTTCAACTAGATATGGTCCTTATGAGTAGGAAATACAGTTCTTTTTTTATGGACATGCTCATATTTCTTGCTGTATTGCAACTCTTGACAGAAGAGGATGCTTCCTGCGTTAAAACAGAGTGTGTTTCATGGATGAGAACACTGGTCTGAATTTTCCTTCACAAACGGAGTTAAACCAAATTCTCTGTGTCTTCCTTCAAGCAAGAGTTCATTTCCTGAAAACCCAGGGATTTTTCGGCTAAAATGAATTTACACAGTTCACGAACCCAACACGTTTTTCACTATAAACTAAAGAGCATCTATGAAAGAGATGCTGTGGTTTGTTACAGTTACATAAGCAGAGTTCAACTAGATATGGTCAGTATTAGTAGGAAACACAGTTCTTTTTTTCTGGGCATGCTCATGTTTCTTGCTGTATTAGAGACTCAGGAAAGAAGAGCATGCTCTTGCGTTAAAACAGAGTGTGTTTCATGGATGAGAACATTGGTCTGAATTTCCCTTCACAAACGTAGTTAAACCAAAGGCTCTGTGTTCCTACAAGCAAGAGTTCATTTCCGGAAATCCTAGTGATTTTTTGGCTCAAATGAATTTACACAGTTCACGCACCCAACACGATTTTCACTATAAACTAAAGAGCATCTATGTAAGAGATGCTGTGTTTTGTTACAGTTTCACAAGCAGAGTTCAACTAGATATGGTCAGTATTAGTAGGAAACACAGTTGTTTTTTCCTGGGCGTGCTCGTGTTTCTTGTTGGATTAGAGACTCTGGAAAGAAGAGCATGCTCTTTGCGTTAAAACAGAGTGTGTTTCATGGATGAGAACATTGTTCTGAATTTCCCTTAACAAACGGAGTTAAACCAAAGGCTCTGTGTCTTCCTACAAGCAAGAGTTCATTTTTCGGCTCAAATGAATTTACCCAGTTCACGAACCCCACACGTTTTTCACTATAAACTAAAGAGCATCTATGTAAGAGATGCTGTGGTTTGTTACAGTTTCACAAGCAGAGTTCAACTAGATATGGTCCGTATAAGGGGGAAATACAGTTCTTTTTTTATGGACATGCTCATATTTCTTGCTGTATTGCAACTCTGGACAGAAGAGGATGCTTCTTGCGTTAAAACAGAGGATGTTCCATGGATGAGAACACTGGTCTCAATTTCCCTATACAAACGGAGTTAAACCAATGGCTCTGTGTCTTCCTACCAGCAAGAGTTCATTTCCGGAATTTCCAGTGATTTTTCGGCTCAAATTAATTTACACAGTTCACGCACCCAACACGTTTTTCACTATAACCTAGAGATTATCTATGTAAGAGATGCTGTGTTTTGTTACAGTTTCACAAGCAGAGTTCAACTAGATATGGTCAGTATTAGTAGGAAACACAGTTGTTTTTTCCTGGGCATGCTCGTGTTTCTTGTTGTATTAGAGACTCTGGAAAGAAGAGCATGCTCTTTGCGTTAAAACAGAGTGTGTTTCATGGATGAGAACATTGTTCTGAATTTCCCTTAACAAACGGAGTTAAACCAAAGGCTCTGTGTCTTCCTACAAGCAAGAGTTCATTTCCGGAAAACCCAGTGATTTTTCGGCTCAAATGAATTTACCCAGTTCACGAACCCCACACGTTTGTCACTATAAACTAAAGAGCATCTATGTAAGAGATGCTGTGGTTTGTTACAGTTTCACAAGCAGAGTTCAACTAGATATGGTCCCCATAAGGGGCAAATACAGTTCTTTTTTTATGGACATGCTCATATTTCTTGCTGTATTACAACTCTGGACAGAAGAGGATGCTTCTTGCGTTAAAACAGAGGATGTTCCATGGATGAGAACACTGGTCTGAATTTCCCTATACAAACGTAGTTAAACCAATGGCTCTGTGTCTTCCTACCAGCAAGAGTTCATTTCCGGAATTCCCAGTGATTTTTCGGCTCAAATGAATTTACACAGTTCACGCACCCAACACGTTTTTCACTATAAACTAGAGATTATCTATGTAAGAGATGCTGTGGTTTGTTACAGTTTCACAAGCAGAGTTTAACTAGATATGGTCCGTATGTGTAAGAAACACAGTGGGTTTTTTCTGGGCATGCTCATGTTTCTTACTGTATTGGAGAAGTTGGAAAGAAGAGCATGCTTCTTGCATTAAAACAGAGTATGTTTCATGGATGAGAACACTGGTCTGAATTTCCCTTCACAAACGGAGTTAAACCAAAGGCTCTTTGTCTTCCTACAAGCAAGAGTTCATTTCTGGAAATCCCAGTGATTTTTTGGCTCAAATGAATTTACCCAGTTCACAAACCCCACAAGTTTTTCACTATAAACTAAAGAGCATCTATGTAAGAGATGCTGTTGTTTGTTACAGTTTCACAAGCAGAGTTTAACTAGATATGGTCCGTAAGTGTAAGAAACACGGTTCGTTTTTCCTGGGCATGCTCATGTCTCTTGCTGTTTTGGAGACGCTGGAAAGAAGAGCATGTTTCTTGCATTAAAACAGAGTATATTTCATGGATGAGAACACTGGTCTGAATTTCCCTTCACAAACGGAGTTAAAGCAAAGGCTCTGTGTCTTTCTTCAAGCAAGAGTTCATTTCCCGAAAACCCAGTGATTTTTCTGCTAAAATGAATTTACACAGTTCACGCACCCAACAGGATTTTCACTATAAACTAAAGAGCATCTATGTAAGAGATGCTATTGTTTGTTACAGTTTCACAAGCAGAGTTCAACTAGATATGGTCCGTAGGAGTAGGAAATACAGTTCTTTTTTTATGGATATGCTCATATTTCTTGCTGTATTGCAACTCTTGACCGAAGAGGATGCTTCTTGCGTTAAAACAGAGGATGTTTCATGGATGAGAACACTGGTCTGAATTTCCCTTCACAAACGGAGTTAAACCAAAGTCTCTGTGTCTTCCTTCAAGCAAGAGTTCATTTCCTGAGAACCCAGTGTTTTTTTGGCTAAAATGAATTTACATAGTTCACGAACCCAACACGTTTTTCACTATAAACTAAAGAGCATCTATGTAAGAGATGCTGTTGTTTGTTACAGTTTCACAAGCAGAGTTTAACTAGATATGGTCCGTATGAGTAAGAAACAAATTTCGTTTTTTCTGGGCATGCTCATGTTTCTTGCTGTATTGGAGATGGTGGAAAGAAGAGCATGCTTCTTGCGTTAAAACAGAGTATGTTTCATGGATGAGAACACTGGTCTGAATTTCCCTTCACAAACGGAGTTAAACCCAAGGCTCAGTATCTTCCTTCAAGCAAGAGTTCATTTCCGGAAAACCCAGTGATTTTAGGGCTCAAATGAATTTGCCCAGTTCATGAACCCCACACGTTTTCCCTATAAACTAAAGAGCATCTTTGTAAGAGATGCTGTGGTTTGTTACAGTTTCACAAGCAGAGTTCAACTAGATATGGTCCTTATGAGTAGGAAATACAGTTCTTTTTTTATGGACATGCTCATATTTCTTGCTGTATTGCAACACTTGACAGAAGAGGATGCTTCCTGCGTTAAAACAGAGTGTGTTTCATGGATGAGAACACTGGTCTGAATTTCCCTTCACAAACGGAGTTAAAGCAAAGGCTCTGTGTCTTTCTTCAAGCAAGAGTTCATTTCCCGAAAACCCAGTGATTTTTCTGCTAAAATGAATTTACACAGTTCACGCACCCAACAGGATTTTTACTATAAACTAAAGAGCATCTATGTAAGAGATGCTATTGTTTGTTACAGTTTCACAAGCAGAGTTCAACTAGATATGGTCCGTAGGAGTAGGAAATACAGTTCTTTTTTTATGGATATGCTCATATTTCTTGCTGTATTGCAACTCTTGACCGAAGAGGATCCTTCTTGCGTTAAAACAGAGGATGTTTCATGGATGAGAACACTGGTCTGAATTTCCCTTCACAAACGGAGTTAAACCAAAGTCTCTGTGTCTTCCTTCAAGCAAGAGTTCATTTCCTGAGAACCCAGTGTTTTTTTGGCTAAAATGAATTTACATAGTTCACGAACCCAACACGTTTTTCACTATAAACTAAAGAGCATCTATGTAAGAGATGCTGTTGTTTGTTACAGTTTCACAAGCAGAGTTTAACTAGATATGGTCCGTATGAGTAAGAAACAAATTTCGTTTTTTCTGGGCATGCTCATGTTTCTTGCTGTATTGGAGATGCTGGAAAGAAGAGCATGCTTCTTGCGTTAAAACAGAGTATGTTTCATGGATGAGAACACTGGTCTGAATTTCCCTTCACAAACGGAGTTAAACCAAAGGCTCAGTGTCTTCCTTCAAGCAAGAGTTCATTTCCGGAAAACCCAGTGATTTTAGGGCTCAAATGAATTTGCCCAGTTCATGAACCCCACACGTTTTCCCTATAAACTAAAGAGCATCTTTGTAAGAGATGCTGTGGTTTGTTACAGTTTCACAAGCAGAGTTCAACTAGATATGGTCCTTATGAGTAGGAAATACAGTTCTTTTTTTATGGACATGCTCATATTTCTTGCTGTATTGCAACTCTTGACAGAAGAGGATGCTTCCTGCGTTAAAACAGAGTGTGTTTCATGGATGAGAAAACTGGTCTGAATTTTCCTTCACAAACGGAGTTAAACCAAATTCTCTGTGTCTTCCTTCAAGCAAGAGTTCATTTCCTGAAAACCCAGGGATTTTTCGGCTAAAATGAATTTACACAGTTCACGAACCCAACACGTTTTTCACTATAAACTAAAGAGCATCTATGAAAGAGATGCTGTGGTTTGTTACAGTTACATAAGCAGAGTTCAACTAGATATGGTCAGTATTAGTAGGAAACACAGTTCTTTTTTTCTGGGCATGCTCATGTTTCTTGCTGTATTAGAGACTCAGGAAAGAAGAGCATGCTCTTGCGTTAAAACAGAGTGTGTTTCATGGATGAGAACATTGGTCTGAATTTCCCTTCACAAACGTAGTTAAACCAAAGGCTCTGTGTTCCTACAAGCAAGAGTTCATTTCCGGAAATCCTAGTGATTTTTCGGCTCAAATGAATTTACACAGTTCACGCACCCAACACGATTTTCACTATAAACTAAAGAGCATCTATGTAAGAGATGCTGTGTTTTGTTACAGTTTCACAAGCAGAGTTCAACTAGATATGGTCAGTATTAGTAGGAAACACAGTTGTTTTTTCCTGGGCGTGCTCGTGTTTCTTGTTGGATTAGAGACTCTGGAAAGAAGAGCATGCTCTTTGCGTTAAAACAGAGTGTGTTTCATGGATGAGAACATTGTTCTGAATTTCCCTTAACAAACGGAGTTAAACCAAAGGCTCTGTGTCTTCCTACAAGCAAGAGTTCATTTTTCGGCTCAAATGAATTTACCCAGTTCACGAACCCCACAAGTTTTTCACTATAAACTAAAGAGCATCTATGTAAGAGATGCTGTGGTTTGTTACAGTTTCACAAGCAGAGTTCAACTAGATATGGTCCGTAAAAGGGGGAAATACAGTTCTTTTTTTATGGACATGCTCATATTTCTTGCTGTATTGCAACTCTGGACAGAAGAGGATGCTTCTTGCGTTAAAACAGAGGATGTTCCATGGATGAGAACACTGGTCTCAATTTCCCTATACAAACGGAGTTAAACCAATGGCTCTGTGTCTTCCTACCAGCAAGAGTTCATTTCCGGAATTTCCAGTGATTTTTCGGCTCAAATTAATTTACACAGTTCACGCACCCAACACGTTTTTCACTATAAACTAGAGATTATCTATGTAAGAGATGCTGTGTTTTGTTACAGTTTCACAAGCAGAGTTCAACTAGATATGGTCAGTATTAGTAGGAAACACAGTTGTTTTTTCCTGGGCATGCTCGTGTTTCTTGTTGTATTAGAGACTCTGGAAAGAAGAGCATGCTCTTTGCGTTAAAACAGAGTGTGTTTCATGGATGAGAACATTGTTCTGAATTTCCCTTAACAAACGGAGTTAAACCAAAGGCTCTGTGTCTTCCTACAAGCAAGAGTTCATTTCCGGAAAACCCAGTGATTTTTCGGCTCAAATGAATTTACCCAGTTCACGAACCCCACACGTTTGTCACTATAAACTAAAGAGCATCTATGTAAGAGATGCTGTGGTTTGTTACAGTTTCACAAGCAGAGTTCAACTAGATATGGTCCCCATAAGGGGCAAATACAGTTCTTTTTTTATGGACATGCTCATATTTCTTGCTGTATTACAACTCTGGACAGAAGAGGATGCTTCTTGCGTTAAAACAGAGGATGTTCCATGGATGAGAACACTGGTCTGAATTTTCCTTCACAAACGGAGTTAAACCAAATTCTCTGTGTCTTCCTTCAAGCAAGAGTTCATTTCCTGAAAACCCAGGGATTTTTCGGCTAAAATGAATTTACACAGTTCACGAACCCAACACGTTTTTCACTATAAACTAAAGAGCATCTATGAAAGAGATGCTGTGGTTTGTTACAGTTACATAAGCAGAGTTAAACTAGATATGGTCAGTATTAGTAGGAAACACAGTTCTTTTTTTCTGGGCATGCTCATGTTTCTTGCTGTATTAGAGACTCAGTAAAGAAGAGCATGCTCTTGCGTTAAAACAGAGTGTGTTTCATGGATGAGAACATTGGTCTGAATTTCCCTCACAAACGTAGTTAAACCAAAGGCTCTGTGTTCCTACAAGCAAGAGTTCATTTCCGGAAATCCCAGTGATTTTTCGGCTCAAATGAATTTACACAGTTCACGCATCCAACACGATTTTCACTATAAACTAAAGAGCATCTATGTAAGAGATGCTATTGTTTGTTACAGTTTCACAAGCAGAGTTTAACTAGATATGGTCTGTATGATTAAGAAACACAGTTCGTTTTTTCTGGGCATGCTCATGTTTCTTGCTGTATTGGAGATGCTGGAAAGAAGAGCATGCTTATTGCGTTAAAACAGAGTATGTTTCATGGATGAGAACACTGGTCTGAATTTCCCTTCACAAACGGAGTTAAACCAAAGGCTCTGTATCTTCCTACAAGCAAGAGTTCATTTCCGGAAAACCCAGTGATTTTAGGGCTCAAATGAAGTTGCCCAGTTCACGAACCCCACACGTTTTTCACTATAACCTTAAGAGCATCTATGTAAGAGATGCTGTGTTTTGTTACAGTTTCACAAGCAGAGTTCAACTAGATATGGTCAGTATTAGTAGGAAACACAGTTGTTTTTTCCTGGGCATGCTCGTGTTTCTTGTTTTATTAGAGACTCTGTAAAGAAGAGCATGCTCTTTGTGTTAAAACAGAGTGTGTTTCATGGATGAGAACATTTTTCTGAATTTCCCTTAACAAACGGAGTTAAACCAAAGGCTCTGTGTCTTCCTACAAGCAAGAGTTCATTTCCGGAAAACCCAGTGATTTTTCGGCTCAAATGAATTTACCCAGTTCACGAACCCCACACGTTTTTCACTTTAAACTAAAGTGCAGCTATGTAAGAGATGCTGTGATTTGTTACAGTTTCACAAGCAGAGTTCAACTAGATATGGTCCGTATGAGTAGGAAATACAGTTCTTTTTTTATGGACATGCTCATATTTCTTGCTGTATTGCAACTCTGGACAGAAGAGGATGCTTCTTGCGTTAAAACAGAGGATGTTCCATGGATGAGAACACTGGTCTGAATTTCCGTTCACAAACTGAGTTAAACCAATGGCTCTGTGTCTTCCTACCAGCAAGAGTTCATTTCCGGAATTCCCAGTGATTTTTCGGCTCAAATGAATTTACACAGTTCACGCACCCAACATGTTTTTCACTATAAACTAGAGATTATCTATGTAAGAGATGCTGTGGTTTGTTACAGTTTCATAAGCAGAGTTCAACAAGATATTGTCAGTATTAGTAGGAAACACAGTTCTTTTTTTCTGGGCATGCTCATTTTCTTGCTGTATTAGAGACTCTGGAAAGAAGAGCATGCTCTTTGCGTTAAAACAGAGTGTGTTTCATGGATGAGAACATTGGTCTGAATTTCCCTTCAGAAACGTAGTTAAACCAAAGGCTCTGTGTCTTCCTGCAAGCAAGAGTTCATTTCCGGAAATCCCAGTGATTTTTCAGCTCAAATGAATTTACACAGTTCATGAACCCCACACGATTTTCACTATAAACTAAAGAGCATCTATGTAAGAGATGCGGTGGTTTGTTACAGTTTCACAAGCAGAGTTTAACTAGATATGGTTCGTATGAGTAAGAAACACAGTTCGTTTTTTCTGGGCATGCTCATGTTTCTTACTGTATTGGAGATGCTGGAAAGAGAGCATGCTTCTTGCGTTAAAACAGAGTATGTTTCATGGATGAGAACACTGGTCTGAATTTCCCTTCACAAACGGAGTTAAACCAAAGGCTCTGTGTCTTCCTGCAAGCAAGAGTTCATTTCTGGAAATCCCAGTGATTTTTCGGCTCAAATGAATTTACCCAGTTCACGAACCCCACACGTTTTTCACTATAAACTAAAGAGCATCTATGTAAGAGATGCTGTTGTTTGTTACAGTTTCACAAGCAGAGTTTAACTAGATATGGTCCGTATGAGTAAGAAACACATTTCGTTTTTTCTAGGCATGCTCATGTTTCTTGCTGTATTGGAGATGCTGGAAAGAAGAGCATGCTTCTTGCGTTAAAACAGAGTATGTTTCATGGATGAGAACACTGGTCTGAATTTCCCTTCACAAACGGAGTTAAACCAAAGGCTCAGTATCTTCCTACAAGCAAGAATTCATTTCCGGAAAACCCAGTGATTTTAGGGCTCAAATGAATTTGCCCAGTTCACGAACCCCACATGTTTTCCCTATAAACTAAAGAGCATCTATGTAAGAGATGCTGTGGTTTGTTACAGTTTCACAAGCAGAGTTCAACTAGATATGTCCTTATGAGTAGGAAATACAGTTCTTTTTTTATGGACATGCTCATATTTCTTGCTGTATTGCAACTCTGGACAGAAGAGGATGCTTCTTGCGTTAAGACAGAGGATGTTTCATGGATGAGAACACTGGTCTGAATTTCCCTTCACAAACGGAGTTAAACCAAAGGCTCTGTGTCTTCCTACAAGCAAGAGTTCATTTCTGGAAATCCCAGTGATTTTTCGGCTCAAATGAATTTACCCAGTTCAAGAACCCCACACGTTTTTCACTATATACTAAAGAGCATCTATGTAAGAGATGCTGTGGTTTGTTACAGTTTCACAAGCAGAGTTCAACTAGATATGGTCGGTATGAGTAGGAAATACAGTTCTTTGTTTATGGACATGCTCATATTTCTTGCTGTATTGCAACTCTTGACAGAAGAGGATGCTTCCTGCGTTAAAACAGAGTGTGTTTCATGGATGAGAACACTGGTCTGAATTTTCCTTCACAAACGGAGTTAAACCAAATTCTCTGTGTCTTCGTTCAAGCAAGAGTTCATTTCCTGAAAACCCAGGGATTTTTCGGCTCAAATGAATTTACACAGTTCACGCACCCAACACGATTTTCACTATAAACTAAAGAGCATCTATGTAAGAGATGCTATTGTTTGTTACAGTTTCACAAGCAGAGTTTAACTAGATATGGTCAGTATTAGTAGGAAACACAGTTCTTTTTTTCTGGGCATGCTCATGTTTCTTGCTGTATTAGAGACTCAGGAAAGAAGAGCATGCTCTTGCGTTAAAACAGAGTGTGTTTCATGGATGAGAACATTGGTCTGAATTTCCCTTCACAAATGGAGTTAAACCAAAGTCTCTGTGTCTTCCTTCAAGCAAGAGTTCATTTCTTGAAAACCCAGTGATTTTTCGGCTAAAATGAATTTACACACTTCACGAACCCAACACGTTTTTCACTATAAACTAAAGAGCATCTCTGTAAGAGATGCCGTGGTTTGTTACAGTTTCATAAGCAGAGTTCAACTAGATATGGTCAGTATTCGTAGGAAACACAGTTCATTTTTTCTGGGCATGCTCATATTTCTTGCTGTATTAGAGACTCTGGAAAGAAGAGCATGCTCTTTGCATTAAAACAGAGTGTGTTTCATGGATGAGAACACTGCTTTGAATTTCCCTTCACAAACGGTGTTAAAACAAAGGCTCTGTGTCTTCCTACAAGCAAGAGTTCATTTCCGGAAAACCCAGTGATTTTTCGGCTCAAATGAATTTACCCAGTTCACGCACCCAACAAGATTTTCACTATAAACTAAAGAGCATCTATGTAAGAGATGCTGTGGTTTGTTACAGTTTCACAAGCAGAGTTCAACTAGACATGGTCAGTATTAGTAGGAAACACAGTTCTTTTTTTCTGGGCATGATCATGTTTCTTGCTGTATTAGAGACTCTGGAAAGAAGAGCATGCTCTTTGCGTTAAAACAGAGTGTGTTTCATGGATGAGAACACTGGTCTGAATTTCCCTTCACAAACGGAGTTAAACCAAAGGCTCTGGGTCTTCCTACAAGCAAGAGTTCATTTCCGGAAAGCCCAGTGATTTTTCGGCTCAAATGAATTTATACAGTTCACGCACCCAACAAGATTTTCACTATAAACTAAAGAGCATCTATGTAAGGGATGCTGTGGTTTGTTACAGTTTCACAAGCAGAGTTCAACTAGACATGGTCAGTAAAGGTAGGAAACACAGTTCTTTTTTTCTGGGCAGGCTCATGTTTCTTGCTTTATTAGAGAATCTGGAAAGAAGAGCATGCTCTTTGCGTTAAAACAGAGTGTGTTTCATGGATGAGATCATTGGTCTGAATTTCCCTTCAGAAACGTAGTTAAACCAAAGGATCTGTGTCTTTCTACAAGCAAGAGTTCATTTCCGGAAATCCCAGTGATTTTTCGGCTCAAATGAATTTACACAGTTCACGAACCCAACACGTTATTCACTATAAAATAAGAGAATCTATGTAAGAGATGCGGTGTTTTGTTACAGTTTCACAAGCAGAGTTTAACTAGATATGGTCCGTATGAGTACGAAACACAGTTCTTTTTTTCTTGGCATGCTCATGTTTCTTGATGTATTGGAGACTCTGGAAAGAAGAGCATGCTCTTTGCGTTAAAACAGAGTGTGTTTCATGGATGAGAACATTGGTCTGAATTTCCCTTCACAATCAGAGTTAAAGCAAAGGCTCTGTGTCTTACTACAAGCAAGAGTTCATTTCCGGAAAACCCAGTGATTTTTCGGCTCAAATGAATTTACCCAGTTCACGAACCCCACACGTTTTTCACTATAAACTAAAGAGCATCTATGTAAGAGATGCTGTGGTTTGTTACAGGTTCACAAGCAGAGTTCAACTAGATAAGGTTGGTATGAGTAGGAAATACAGTTCTTTTTTTATGGACATGCTCATATTTCTTGCTGTATTGCAACTCTGGACAGAAGAGGATGCTTCTTGCATTAAGACAGAGGATGTTTCATGGATGAGAACACTGGTCTGAATTTCCATTCACAAACGGAGTTAAACCAAAGGCTCTGTGTCTTCCTACAAGCAAGAGTTCATTTCCGGAAATCCCAGTGATTTTTCAGCTCAAATTAATTTACACAGTTCACGAACCCAACACGTTTTTCACTATAAACTAAAGAGCATCTATGTAAGAGATGCTGTTGTTTGTTACAGTTTCACAAGCAGAGTTTAACTAGATATGGTCCGTAGGAGTAAGAAACACAGTTCGTTTTTTCTGGGCATGCTCATGTTTCTTGCTGTATTGGAGATGCTGGAAAGAAGAGCATGCTTCTTGCGTTAAAGCAGAGTATGTTTCATGGATGAGAACACTGGTCTGAATTTCCCTTCACAAACGGAGTTAAACCAAAGTCTCTGTGTCTTCCTTCAAGCAAGAGTTCATTTCCTGAGAACCCAGTGTTTTTTTGGCTAAAATGAATTTACATAGTTCACGAACCCAACACGTTTTTCACTATAAACTAAAGAGCATCTATGTAAGAGATGCTGTTGTTTGTTACAGTTTCACAAGCAGAGTTTAACTAGATATGGTCCGTAGGAGTAAGAAACACAGTTCATTTTTTCTGGGCATGCTCATGTTTCTTGCTGTATTGGAGATGGTGGAAAGAAGAGCATGCTTCTTGCGTTAAAACAGAGTGTGTTTCATGGATGAGAACACTGGTCTGAATTTTCCTTCACAAACGGAGTTAAACCAAATTCTCTGTGTCTTCCTTCAAGCAAGAGTTCATTTCCTGAAAACCCAGGGATTTTTCGGCTAAAATGAATATACACACTTCACGAACCCAACACGTTTTTCACTATAAACTAAAGAGCATCTCTGTAAGAGATGCTGTGGTTTGTTACAGTTTCATAAGCAGAGTTCAACTAGATATGGTTAGTATTCGTAGGAAACACAGTTCTTTTTTTCTGGGCATGCTCATATTTCTTGCTGTATTAGAGACTCTGGAAAGAAGAGCATGCTCTTTGCATTAAAACAGAGTGTGTTTCATGGATGAGAACACTGCTTTGAATTTCCCTTCACAAACGGAGTTAAAACAAAGGCTCTGTGTCTTCCTACAAGCAAGAGTTCATTTCCGGAAAACCCAGTGATTTTTCGGCTCAAATGAATTTACCCAGTTCACGCACCCAACAAGATTTTCACTATAAACTAAAGAGCATCTATGTAAGAGATGCTGTGGTTTGTTACAGTTTCACAAGCAGAGTTCAACTAGACATGGTCAGTATTAGTAGGAAACACAGTTCTTTTTTTCTGGGCATGATCATGTTTCTTGCTGTATTAGAGACTCTGGAAAGAAGAGCATGCTCTTTGCGTTAAAACAGAGTGTGTTTCATGGATGAGAACACTGGTCTGAATTTCCCTTCACAAACGGAGTTAAACCAAAGGCTCTGTGTCTTTCTACAAGCAAGAGTTCATTTCCGGAAATCCCAGTGATTTTTCGGCTCAAATGAATTTACACAGTTCACGAACCCAACACGTTATTCACTATAAAATAAGAGCATCTATGTAAGAGATGCGGTGTTTTGTTACAGTTTCACAAGCAGAGTTTAACTAGATATGGTCCATATGAGTACGAAACACAGTTCTTTTTTTCTTGGCATGCTCATGTTTCTTGATGTATTGGAGACTCTGGAAAGAAGAGCATGCTCTTTGCGTTAAAACAGAGTGTGTTTCATGGATGAGAACATTGGTCTGAATTTCCCTTCACAATCAGAGTTAAAGCAAAGGCTCTGTGTCTTACTACAAGCAAGAGTTCATTTCCGGAAAACCCAGTGATTTTTCGGCTCAAATGAATTTACCCAGTTCACGAACCCCACACGTTTTTCACTATAAACTAAAGAGCATCTATGTAAGAGATGCTGTGGTTTGTTACAGGTTCACAAGCAGAGTTCAACTAGATAAGGTTGGTATGAGTAGGAAATACAGTTCTTTTTTTATGGACATGCTCATATTTCTTGCTGTATTGCAACTCTGGACAGAAGAGGATGCTTCTTGCATTAAGACAGAGGATGTTTCATGGATGAGAACACTGGTCTGAATTTCCATTCACAAACGGAGTTAAACCAAAGGCTCTGTGTCTTCCTACAAGCAAGAGTTCATTTCCGGAAATCCCAGTGATTTTTCAGCTCAAATTAATTTACACAGTTCACGAACCCAACACGTTTTTCACTATAAACTAAAGAGCATCTATGTAAGAGATGCTGTTGTTTGTTACAGTTTCACAAGCAGAGTTTAACTAGATATGGTCCGTAGGAGTAAGAAACACAGTTCGTTTTTTCTGGGCATGCTCATGTTTCTTGCTGTATTGGAGATGCTGGAAAGAAGAGCATGCTTCTTGCGTTAAAACAGAGTATGTTTCATGGATGAGAACACTGGTCTGAATTTCCCTTCACAAACGGAGTTAAACCTAAGTCTCTGTGTCTTCCTTCAAGCAAGAGTTCATTTCCTGAGAACCCAGTGTTTTTTTGGCTAAAATGAATTTACATAGTTCACGAACCCAACACGTTTTTCACTATAAACTAAAGAGCATCTATGTAAGAGATGCTGTTGTTTGTTACAGTTTCACAAGCAGAGTTTAACTAGATATGGTCCGTAGGAGTAAGAAACACAGTTCATTTTTTCTGGGCATGCTCATGTTTCTTGCTGTATTGGAGATGGTGGAAAGAAGAGCATGCTTCTTGCGTTAAAACAGAGTGTGTTTCATGGATGAGAACACTGGTCTGAATTTTCCTTCACAAACGGAGTTAAACCAAATTCTCTGTGTCTTCCTTCAAGCAAGAGTTCATTTCCTGAAAACCCAGGGATTTTTCGGCTAAAATGAATATACACACTTCACGAACCCAACACGTTTTTCACTATAAACTAAAGAGCATCTCTGTAAGAGATGCTGTGGTTTGTTACAGTTTCATAAGCAGAGTTCAACTAGATATGGTTAGTATTCGTAGGAAACACAGTTCTTTTTTTCTGGGCATGCTCATATTTCTTGCTGTATTAGAGACTCTGGAAAGAAGAGCATGCTCTTTGCATTAAAACAGAGTGTGTTTCATGGATGAGAACACTGCTTTGAATTTCCCTTCACAAACGGAGTTAAAACAAAGGCTCTGTGTCTTCCTACAAGCAAGAGTTCATTTCCGGAAAACCCAGTGATTTTTCGGCTCAAATGAATTTACCCAGTTCACGCACCCAACAAGATTTTCACTATAAACTAAAGAGCATCTATGTAAGAGATGCTGTGGTTTGTTACAGTTTCACAAGCAGAGTTCAACTAGACATGGTCAGTATTAGTAGGAAACACAGTTCTTTTTTTCTGGGCATGATCATGTTTCTTGCTGTATTAGAGACTCTGGAAAGAAGAGCATGCTCTTTGCGTTAAAACAGAGTGTGTTTCATGGATGAGAACACTGGTCTGAATTTCCCTTCACAAACGGAGTTAAACCAAAGGCTCTGGGTCTTCCTACAAGCAAGAGTTCATTTCCGGAAAGCCCAGTGATTTTTCGGCTCAAATGAATTTACACAGTTCACGAACCCAACACGTTATTCACTATAAACTAAAGAGCATCTATGTAAGAGATGCTGTGGTTTGTTACAGTTTCATAAGCAGAGTTCAACTAGATATGGTCAGTATTAGTAGGAAACACAGTTCTTTTTTTCTGGGAAGGCTCATGTTTCTTGCTTTATTAGAGAATCTGGAAAGAAGAGCATGCTCTTTGCATTAAAACAGAGTGTGTTTCATGGATGAGGACATTGGTCTGAATTTCCCTTCAGAAACGTAGTTAAACCAAAGGCTCTGTGTCTTTCTACAAGCAAGAGTTCATTTCCGGAAATCCCAGTGATTTTTCGGCTCAAATGAATTTACACAGTTCACGAACCCAACACGTTATTCACTAAAAACTAAAGAGAATCTATGTAAGAGATGCGGTGGTTTGTTACAGTTCCACAAGCAGAGTTTAACTAGATATGGTCCGTATGAGTACGAAACACAGTTCTTTTTTTCTTGGCATGCTCATGTTTCTTGATGTATTGGAGATGCTGGAAAGAAGAGCATGCTTCTTGCGTTAAAACAGAATATGTTTCATGGATGAGAACACTGGTCTGAATTTCACTTCACAAACGGAGTTAAACCAAAGGCCCTGTGTCTTCCTACATGCAAGAGTTCATTTCTGGAAATCCAAGTGATTTTTCGGCTCAAATGAATTTACCCAGTTCACGCACCCAACACGATTTTCACTATAAACTAAAGAGCATCTATGTAAGAGATGCTGTGGTTTGTTACAGTTTCATAAGCAGAGTTCAACTAGATATGGTCAGTATTAGTAGGAAACACAGTTCGTTTTTTCTGGGCATGCTCATGTTTCTTGCTGTATTAGAGACTCTGGAAAGAAGAGCATGCTCTTTGCGTTAAAACAGAGTGTGTTTCATGGATGAGAACATTGGTCTGAATTTCCCTTCACAATCAGAGTTAAAGCAAAGGCTCTGTGTCTTACTACAAGCAAGAGTTCATTTCCGGAAAACCCAGTGATTTTTCGGCTCAAAAGAATTTACCCAGTTCACGAACCCCACACGTTTTTCACTATAAACTAAAGAGCATCTATGTAAGAGATGCTGTGGTTTGTTACAGGTTCACAAGCAGAGTTCAACTAGATATGGTTGGTATGAGTAGGAAATACAGTTCTTTTTTTATGGACATGCTCATATTTCTTGCTGTATTGCAACTCTGGACAGAAGAGGATGCTTCTTGCATTAAGACAGGGGATGTTTCATGGATGAGAACACTGGTCTGAATTTCCATTCACAAACGGAGTTAAACCAAAGGCTCTGTGTCTTTCTACAAGCAAGAGTTCATTTCCGGAATTCCCACTGATTTTTAGGCTCAAATGAATTTACACAGTTCACGAACCCAACACGTTTTTCACTATAAACTAAAGAGCATCTATGTAAGAGATGCTGTGGTTTGTTACAGTTTCACAAGCAGAGTTCAACTAGATATACCCCTATGAGTAGGAAATACAGTTCTTTTTTTGTGGACATGCTCATATTTCTTGCTTTATTGCAACTCTGGACAGAAGAGGATGCTTCTTGTGTTAAAACAGACGGTGTTTCATGGATGAGAACACTGGTCTGAGTTTCCCTTCACAAACGGAGTTAAACCAAAGGCTCTGTGTCTTCCTACAAGCAAGAGTTCATTTCTGGAAATCCCAGTGATTTTTCGGCTCAAATGAATTTACCCAGTTCACGAACCCCACACGTTTTTCACTATAAACTAAAGAGCATCTATGTAAGAGATGCTGTGGTTTGTTACAGGTTCACAAGCAGAGTTCAACTAGATATGGTTGGAATGAGTAGGAAATACAGTTCTTTGTTTATGGACATGCTCATATTTCTTGCTTTATTGCAACTCTGGACAGAAGAGGATGCTTCTTGTGTTAAAACAGTCGGTGTTTCATGGATGAGAACACTGGTCTGAATTTCCCTTCACAAGGGGGTTAAACCAAAGGCTCTGTGTCTTCCTACGAGCAAGAGTTCATTTCCGGAAATCCAAGTGATTTTTCGGCTCATATGAATTTACACAGTTCACACACCCAACACTATTTTCACTATAAACTAAAGAGCATCTATGTAAGAGATGCTGTGTTTTGTTACAGTTTCACAAGCAGAGTTTAACTAGATATGGTCCGTATGAGTAAGAAACACAGTTTGTTTTTTCTGGGCATGCTCATGTTTCTTGCTGTATTGGAGATGCTGGAAAGAAGAGCAGGCTATTGCGTTAAAAAAGAGTATGTTTCATGGATGAGAACACTGGTCTGAATTTCCCTTCACAAACGGAGTTAAACCAAATTCTCTGTGTCTTCCTTCAAGCAAGAGTTCATTTCTTGAAAACCCAGTGATTTTTCGGCTAAAATGAATTTACACACTTCACGAACCCAACACGTTTTTCACTATAAACTAAAGAGCATCTATGTAAGAGATGCTGTGGTTTGTTACAGTTTCATAAGCAGAGTTCAACTAGATATGGTCGGTATTCGTAGGAAACACAGTTCTTTTTTTCTGGGCATGCTCATATTTCTTGCTGTATTAGAGACTCTGGAAAGAAGAGCATGCTCTTTGCATTAAAACAGAGTGTGTTTCATGGATGAGAACACTGCTTTGAATGTCCCTTCACAAACGGAGTTAAAACAAAGGCTCTGTGTCTTCCTACAAGCAAGAGTTCATTTCCGGAAAACCCAGTGATATTTCGGCTCAAATGAATTTACCCAGTTCACGCACCCAACAAGATTTTCACTATAAACTAAAGAGCATCTATGTAAGAGATGCTGTGGTTTGTTACAGTTTCACAAGCAGAGTTCAACTAGACATGGTCAGTATTAGTAGGAAACACAGTTCTTTTTTTCTGGGCATGATCATGTTTCTTGCTGTATTAGAGACTCTGGAAAGAAGAGCATGCTCTTTGCGTTAAAACAGAGTGTGTTTCATGGATGAGAACACTGGTCTGAATTTCCCTTCACAAACGGAGTTAAACCAAAGGCTCTGGGTCTTCCTACAAGCAAGAGTTCATTTCCGGAAAGCCCAGTGATTTTTCGGCTCAAATGAATTTATACAGTTCACGCACCCAACAAGATTTTCACTATAAACTAAAGAGCATCTATGTAAGGGATGCTGTGGTTTGTTACAGTTTCACAAGCAGAGTTCAACTAGACATAGTCAGTAATGGTAGGAAACACAGTTCTTTTTTTCTGGGCAGGCTCATGTTTCTTGCTTTATTATAGAATCTGGAAAGAAGAGCATGCTCTTTGCATTAAAACAGAGTGTGTTTCATGGATGAGAACACTGGTCTGAATTTCCCTTCACAAACGGAGTTAAACCAAAGGCTCAGTATCTTCCTACAAGCAAGAGTTCATTTCTGGAAAATCCAGTGATTTTAGGGCTCAAATGAATTTGCCCAGTTCACGAACCCCACACGTTTTTCACTATAAACTAAAGAGCATCTATGTAAGAGATGCTGTGGTTTGTAACAGTTTCACAAGCAGAGTTCAACTAGATATGGTCCGTATGAGTAGGAAATACAATTCTTTTTTTATGGACATGCTGATATTTCTTGCTGTATTGCAACTCTGGATAGAAGAGGATGCTTCTTGCGTTTAAACAGAGGATGTTTCATGGATGAGAACACTGTTCTGAATTTCCCTTCACAAACGGAGTTAAACCAAAGTCTCTGTGTCTTCATACATGCAAGAGTTCATTTCCTGAAATCCCAGTGATTTTTCGGCTAAAATGAATTTACACAATTCATGAACCCAACACTTTTTTCAGTATAAACTAAACAGCATCTATGTAAGAGATGCTGTGGTTTGTTACAGTTTCATAAGCAGAGTTCAACTAGATATGGTCAGTATCATTAGGAAACAGAGTTCTTTTTTTCTGGGCATGCTCATGTTTCTTGCTGTATTAGAGACTCTGGAAAGAAGAGCATGCTCTTTGCGTTAAAACAGAGTGTGTTTCATGGATGAGAACATTGGTCTGAATTTCCCTTCACAATCGGAGTTAAAGCAAAGGCTCTGTGTCTTACTACAAGCAAGAGTTCATTTCCGGAAAACCCAGTGATTTTTCGGCTCAAATGAATTTACCCAGTTCACGCACCCCACACGTTTTTCACTATAAACTAAAGAGCATCTATGTAAGAGATGCTGTGGTTTGTTACAGTTTCACAAGCAGAGTTCAACTAGATATGGTCGGTATGAGTAGGAAATACAGTTCTTTATTTATGGACATGCTCATATTTCTAGCTGTATTGCAGCTCTGGACAGAAGAGGATGCTTCTTGCATTAAGACAGAGGATGTTTCATGGATGAGAACACTGGTCTGAATTTCCATTCACAAACGGAGTTAAACCAAAGGCTCTGTGTCTTTCTACAAGCAAGAGTTCATTTCCGGAATTCCCACTGATTTTTAGGCTCAAATGAATTTACACAGTTCACGAACCCAACACGTTTTTCACTATAAACTAAAGAGCATCTTTGTAAGAAATGTTGTTGTTTATTACAGTTTCACCAGCAGAGTTTAACTAGATATGGTCCGTATGAGTAAGTAACACAGTTCGTTTTTTTTGGGCATGCTCATGTTTCTTGCTGTATTGGAGATGCTGGAAAGAAGCGCATGCTTCTTGCGTTAAAACAGAGTATGTTTCATGGATGAGAACACTGGTCTGAATTTCCCTTCACAAACGGAGTTAAACCAAAGGCTCAGTATCTTCCTACAAGCAAGAGTTCATTTCCGGAAAACCCAGTGATTTTAGGGCTCAAATGAATTTGCCCAGTTCACGAACCCCACACGTTTTTCACTATAAACTAAAGAGCATCTATGTAAGAGATGCTGTGGTTTGTTACAGTTTCACAAGCAGAGTTCAACTAGATATGGTCCCTATGAGTAGGAAATACAGTTCTTTTTTTATGGACATGCTCATATTTCTTGCTTTATTGCAACTCTGGAAAGAAGAGGATGCTTCTTGTGTTAAAACAGACGGTGTTTCATGGATGAGAACACTGGTCTGAATTTTCCTTCACAAACGGAGTTAAACCAAAGGCTCTGTGTCGTCCTACAAGGAAGAGTTCATTTCCGGAAATCCCAGTGATTTTTCAGCTCAAATGAATTTACCCAGTTCACAAACCCAACACGTTTTTCACTATAAACTAAAGAGCATCTATGTAAGAGATGCTGTTGTTTGTTACAGTTTCACAAACAGAGTTCAACTAGATATGGTCCGTATGAGTAAGAAATACAGTTCGTTTTTTCTGGGCATGCTCATGTTTCTTGCTGTATTGGAGCTGCTGGAAGGAAGAGCATGCTTCTTGAGTTAAAACAGAGTATGTTTCATGGATGAGAACACTGGTCTGAATTTCCCTTCACAAACGTAGTTTAACCAAAGGCTCAGTATCTTCCTACAAGCAAGAGTTCATTTCCGGAAAACCCAGAGATTTTAGGGCTCAAATAAATTTGCCCAGTTCACGAACCCCACACGTTTTTCACTATAAACTAAAGAGCATCTTTGTAAGAGATGCTGTGGTTTTTTACAGTTTCACAAGCAGAGTTATCTAGATATGGTCCCTATGAGTAGGAAATACAGTTCTTTTTTTATGGACATGCTCATATTTCTTGCTGTATTGCAACTCTGGACAGAAGAGGATGCTTCTTGCGTTGAAACAGAGGATGTTTCATGGATGAGAACACTGGTGTGAAATTCCCTTCACAAACGGAGTTACACCAAAGGCTCTGTGTCTACCTACAAGCAAGAGTTCATTTCCGGAAATCCCAGTGATTTTTCGGCTCAAATGAATTTACCCAGTTCACAAACCCAACACGTTTTTCACTATAAACTAAAGAGCATCTATGTAAGAGATGCTGTGTTTTGTTACAGTTTCACAAGCAGAGTTCAACTAGACATGGTCAGTATTCGTAGGAAACACAGTACTTTTTTTCTGGGCATGCTCATGTTTCTTGCTCTATTAGAGATTCTGGAAAGAAGAGCATGCTCTTTGCGTTAAAACAGAGTGTGTTTCATGGATGAGAACATTGGTCTCAATTTCCCTTCACAAACAGTGTTAAACCAAAGGCTCTGGGACTTCCTACAAGCAAGAGTTCATTTCCGGAAATCCCAGTGATTTTTCGGCTCATATGAATTTACACAGTTCACGCACCCAACACTATTTTCACTATAAACTAAAGAGCATCTATGTAAGAGATGCTGTGGTTTGTTACAGTTTCACAAGCAGAGTTTAACTAGATATGGTCCGTATGAGTAAGAAACACAGTTCGTTTTTTCTGGGCATGCTCATGTTTCTTGCTGTATTGGAGATGCTGGAAAGAAGAGCATGCTATTGCGTTAAAAAAGAGTATGTTTCATGGATGAGAACACTGGTCTGAATTTCCCTTCACAAATGGAGTTAAACCAAAGTCTCTGTGTCTTCCTTCAAGCAAGAGTTCATTTCTTGAAAACCCAGTGATTTTTCGGCTAAAATGAATTTACACACTTCACGAACCCAACAAGATTTTCACTATAAACTAAAGAGCATCTATGTAAGAGATGCTGTGGTTTGTTACAGTTTCATGAGCAGAGTTCAACTAGATATGGTCAGTATTCGTAGGAAACACAGTTCTTTTTTTCTGGGCATGCTCATATTTCTTGCTGTATTAAAGACTCTGGAAAGAAGAGCATGCTCTTTGCATTAAAACAGAGTGTGTTTCATGGATGAGAACACTGCTTTGAATGTCCCTTCACAAACGGAGTTAAAACAAAGGCTCTGTGTCTTCCTACAAGCAAGAGTTCATTTCCGGAAAACCCAGTGATTTTTCGGCTCAAATGAATTTACCCAGTTCACGCACCCAACAAGATTTTCACTATAAACTAAAGAGCATCTATGTAAGAGATGCTGTGGTTTGTTACAGTTTCACAAGCAGAGTTCAACTAGACATGGTCAGTATTAGTAGGAAACACAGTTCTTTTTTTCTGGGCATGATCATGTTTCTTGCTGTATTAGAGACTCTGGAAAGAAGCGCATGCTCTTTGCGTTAAAACAGAGTGTGTTTCATGGATGAGAACACTGGTCTGAATTTCCCTTCACAAACGGAGTTAAACCAAAGGCTCTGGGTCTTCCTACAAGCAAGAGTTCATTTCCGGAAAGCCCAGTGATTTTTCGGCTCAAATGAATTTATACAGTTCACGCACCCAACAAGATTTTCACTATAAACTAAAGAGCATCTATGTAAGGGATGCTGTGGTTTGTTACAGTTTCACAAGCAGAGTTCAACTAGACATAGTCAGTAATGGTAGGAAACACAGTTCTTTTTTTCTGGGTAGGCTCATGTTTCTTGCTTTATTATAGAATCTGGAAAGAAGAGCATGCTCTTTGCGTTAAAACAGAGTGTGTTTCATGGATGAGAACACTGGTCTGAATTTCCCTTCACAAACGGAGTTAAACCAAAGGCTCAGTATGTTCCTACAAGCAAGAGTTCATTTCTGGAAAACCCAGTGATTTTAGGGCTCAAATGAATTTGCCCAGTTCACGAACCCCACACGTTTTTCACTATAAACTAAAGAGCATCTATGTAAGAGATGCTGTGGTTTGTTACAGTTTCACAAGCAGAGTTCAACTAGATATGGTCCGTATGAGTAGGAAATACAATTCTTTTTTTATGGACATGCTGATATTTCTTGCTGTATTGCAACTCTGGATAGAAGAGGATGCTTCTTGCGTTAAAACAGAGGATGTTTCATGGATGAGAACACTGTTCTGAATTTCCCTTCACAAACGGAGTTAAACCAAAGTCTCTGTGTCTTCCTACATGCAAGAGTTCATTTCCTGAAATCCCAGTGATTTTTCGGCTAAAATGAATTTACACAATTCATGAACCCAACACGTTTTTCAGTATAAACTAAACAGCATCTATGTAAGAGATGCTGTGGTTTGTTACAGTTTCATAAGCAGAGTTCAACTAGATATGGTCAGTATTAGTAGGAAACACAGTTCTTTTTTTCTGGGCATGCTCATGTTTCTTGCTGTATTAGAGACTCTGGAAAGAAGAGCATGCTCTTTGCGTTAAAACAGAGTGTGTTTCATGGATGAGAACATTGGTCTGAATTTCCCTTCACAATCGGAGTTAAAGCAAAGGCTCTGTGTCTTACTACAAGCAAGAGTTCATTTCCGGAAAACCCAGTGATTTTTCGGCTCAAATGAATTTACCCAGTTCACAAACCCAACACGTTTTTCACTATAAACTAAAGAGCATCTATGTAAGAGATGCTGTGGTTTGTTACAGTTTCACAAGCAGAGTTCAACTAGATATGGTCGGTATGAGTAGGAAATACAGTTCTTTATTTATGGACATGCTCATATTTCTTGCTGTATTGCAAGTCTGGACAGAAGAGGATGCTTCTTGCTTTAAGACAGAGGATGTTTCATGGATGAGAACACTGGTCTGAATTTCCATTCACAAACGGAGTTAAACCAAAGGCTCTGTGTCTTTCTACAAGCAAGAGTTCATTTCCGGAATTCCCACTGATTTTTAGGCTCAAATGAATTTACACAGTTCACGAACCCAACACGTTTTTCACTATAAACTAAAGAGCATCTATGTAAGTGATGCTGTGGTTTGTTACAGTTTCACAAGCAGAGTTCAACTAGATATAACCCTATGAGTAGGAAATACAGTTCTTTTTTTATGGACATGCTCATATTTCTTGCTTTATTGCAACTCTGGACAGAAGAGGATGCTTCCTGTGTTAAAACAGACGGTGTTTCCTGGATGAGAACACTGGTCTGAATTTCCCTTCACAAACGGAGTGAAACCAAAGGCTCTGTGTCTTCCTACAAGCAAGAGTTCATTTCTGGAAATCCCAGTGATTTTTCAGCTCAAATGAATTTACACAGTTCACGAACCCAACACGTTTTTCACTATAAACTAAAGAGCATCTTTGTAAGAGATGTTGTTGTTTATTACAGTTTCACCAGCAGAGTTTAACTAGATATGGTCCGTATGAGTAAGTAACACAGTTCGTTTTTTCTGGGCATGCTCATGTTTCTTGCTGTATTGGAGATGCTGGAAAGAAGAGCATGCTTCTTGCGTTAAAACAGAGTATGTTTCATGGATGAGAACACTGGTCTGAATTTCCCTTCACAAACGGATTTAAACCAAAGGCTCAGTATCTTCCTACAAGCAAGAGTTCATTTCCGGAAAACCCAGTGATTTTAGGGCTCAAATGAATTTGCCCAGTTCACGAACCCCACACGTTTTTCACTATAAACTAAAGAGCATCTATGTAAGAGATGCTGTGGTTTGTTACAGTTTCACAAGCAGAGTTCAACTAGATATGGTCCCTATGAGTAGGAAATACAGTTCTTTTTTTATGGACATGCTCATATTTCTTGCTTTATTGCAACTCTGGAAAGAAGAGGATGCTTCTTGTGTTAAAACAGACGGTGTTTCATGGATGAGAACACTGGTCTGAATTTTCCTTCACAAACGGAGTTAAACCAAAGGCTCTGTGTCGTCCTACAAGGAAGAGTTCATTTCCGGAAATCCCAGTGATTTTTCAGCTCAAATGAATTTACACCGTTCACAAACCCAACACGTTTTTCACTATAAACTACAGAGCATCTATGTAAGAGATGCTGTTGTTTGTTACAGTTTCACAAACAGAGTTCAACTAGATATGGTCCGTATGAGTAAGAAATATAGTTCGTTTTTTCTGGGCATGCTCATGTTTCTTGCTGTATTGGAGCTGCTGGAAGGAAGAGCATGCTTCTTGAGTTAAAACAGAGTATGTTTCATGGATGAGAACACTGGTCTGAATTTCCCTTCACAAACGTAGTTTAACCAAAGGCTCAGTATCTTCCTACAAGCAAGAGTTCATTTCCGGAAAACCCAGAGATTTTAGAGCTCAAATAAATTTGCCCAGTTCACGAACCCCACACGTTTTTCACTATAAACTAAAGAGCATCTTTGTAAGAGATGCTGTGGTTTGTTACAGTTTCACAAGCAGAGTTCAACTAGATATGGTCCCTATGAGTAGGAAATACAGTTCTTTTTTTATGGACATGCTCATATTTCTTGCTGTATTGCAACTCTGGACAGAAGAGGATGCTTCTTGCGTTGAAACAGAGGATGTTTCATGGATGAGAACACTGGTCTGAATTTCCCTTCACAAACGGAGTTACACCAAAGGCTCTGTGTCTACCTACAAGCAAGAGTTCATTTCCGGAAATCCCAGTGATTTTTCGGCTCAAATGAATTTACCCAGTTCACGCACCCAACAAGATTTTCACTATAAACTAAAGAGCATCTATGTAAAAGATGCTGTGGTTGTTACAGTTTCATAAGCAGAGTTCTACTAGATATGGTCAGTATTCGTAGGAATCACAGTTCTTTTTTTCTGGGCATGCTCATATTTCTTGCTGTATTAGAGACTCTGGAAAGAAGAGCATGCTCTTTGCATTAAAACAGAGTGTGTTTCATGGATGAGAACACTGCTTTGAATTTCCCTTAACAAACGGAGTTAAACCAAAGGCTCTGTGTCTTCCTACAAGCAAGAGTTCATTTCCGGAAAACCCAGTGATTTTTCGGCTCAAATGAATTTACACAGTTCACGCACCCAACAAGATTTTCACTATAAACTAAAGAGCATCTATGTAAGAGAAGCTGTGGTTTGTTACATTTTCACAAGCAGAGTTTAACTAGATATGGTCCGTATGAGTAAGAAACACAGTTCGTTTTTTCTGGGCATGCTCATGTTTCTTGCTGTATTGGAGATGCTGGAAAGAAGAGCATGCTATTGCGTTAAAAAAGAGTATGTTTCATGGATGAGAACACTGGTCTGAATTTCCCTTCACAAATGGAGTTAAACCAAAGTCTCTGTGTCTTCCTTCAAGCAAGAGTACATTTCTTGAAAACCCAGACATTTTTCGGCCAAAATGAATTTACACATTTCACGAACCCAACACGTTTTTCACTATAAACTAAAGAGCATCTATGTAAGAGATGCTGTGGTTTGTTACAGTTTCATAAGCAGAGTTCAACTAGATATGGTCAGTATTCGTAGGAAACACAGTTCTTTTTTTCTAGGCATGCTCATATTTCTTGCTGTATTAGAGACTCTGGAAAGAAGAGCATGCTCTTTGCATTAAAACAGAGTGTGTTTCATGGATGAGAACACTGCTTTGAATTTCCCTTCACAAACGGAGTTAAACCAAAGGCTCTGTGTCTTCCTACAAGCAAGAGTTCATTTCCGGAAAACCCAGTGATTTTTCGGCTCAAATGAATTTACCCAGTTCACGCACCCAACAAGATTTTCACTATAAACTAAAGAGCATCTATGTAAGAGATGCTGTGGTTTGTTACAGTTTCACAAGCAGAGTTCTACTAGACATGGTCAGTATTAGTAGGAAACACAGTTCTTTTTTTCTGGGCATGCTCATGTTTCTTGCTGTATTAGAGACTCTGGAAAGAAGAGCATGCTCTTTGCATTAAAACAGAGTGTGTTTCATGGATGAGAACACTGCTTTGAATTTCCCTTCACAAACGGAGTTAAACCAAAGGCTCTGTGTCTTCCTACAAGCAAGAGTTCATTTCTTGAAAACCCAGCGATTTTTCGGCCAAAATGAATTTACACATTTCACGAACCCAACACGTTTTTCACTATAAACTAAAGAGCATCTATGTAAGAGATGCTGTGGTTTGTTACAGTTTCATAAGCAGAGTTCAACTAGATATGGTCAGTATTCGTAGGAATCACAGTTCTTTTTTTCTGGGCATGCTCATATTTCTTGCTGTATTAGAGACTCTGGAAAGAAGAGCATGCTCTTTGCATTAAAACAGAGTGTGTTTCATGGATGAGAACACTGCTTTGAATTTCCCTTAACAAACGGAGTTAAACCAAAGGCTCTGTGTCTTCCTACAAGCAAGAGTTCATTTCCGGAAAACCCAGTGATTTTTCGGCTCAAATGAATTTACCCAGTTCACGCATCCAACAAGATTTTCACTATAAAATAAAGAGCATCTATTTAAGAGAAGCTGTGGTTTGTTACAGTTTCACAAGCAGAGTTTAACTAGATATGGTCCGTATGAGTAAGAAACACAGTTCGTTTTTTCTGGGCATGCTCATGTTTCTTGCTGTATTGGAGATGCTGGAAAGAAGAGCATGCTATTGCGTTAAAAAAGAGTATGTTTCATGGATGAGAACACTGGTCTGAATTTCCCTTCACAAATGGAGTTAAACCAAAGTCTCTGTGTCTTCCTTCAAGCAAGAGTTCATTTCTTGAAAACCCAGTGATTTTTCGGCCAAAATGAATTTACACATTTCACGAACCCAACACGTTTTTCACTATAAACTAAAGAGCATCTATGTAAGAGATGCTGTGGTTTGTTACAGTTTCATAAGCAGAGTTCAACTAGATATGGTCAGTATTCGTAGGAAACACAGTTCTTTTTTTCTGGGCATGCTCATATTTCTTGCTGTATTAGAGACTCTGGAAAGAAGAGCATGCTCTTTGCATTAAAACAGAGTGTGTTTCATGGATGAGAACACTGCTTTGAATTTCCCTTCACAAACGGAGTTAAACCAAAGGCTCTGTGTCTTCCTACAAGCAAGAGTTCATTTCCGGAAAACCCAGTGATTTTTCGGCTCAAATGAATTTACACAGTTCACGCACCCAACAAGATTTTCACTATAAACTAAAGAGCATCTATGTAAGAGATGCTGTGGTTTGTTACAGTTTCACAAGCAGAGTTCAACTAGACATGGTCAGTATTAGTAGGAAACACAGTTCTTTTTTTCTGGGCATGCTCATGTTTCTTGCTGTATTAGAGACTCTGGAAACAAGAGCATGCTGTTTGCATTAAAACAGAGTGTGTTTCATGGATGAGAACACTGCTTTGAATTTCCCTTCACAAACGGAGTTAACCAAAGGCTCTGTGTCTTCCTACAAGCAAGAGTTCATTTCCGGAAAACCCAGTGATTTTTCGGCTCAAATGAATTTACCCAGTTCACGCACCCAACAATATTTTCACTATAAACTAAAGAGCATCTATGTAAGAGATGCTGTGATTTGTTACAGTTTCACAAGCAGAGTTTAACTAGATATGGTCCGTATGTGTAAGAAACACAGTTCGTTTTTTCTGGGCATGCTCATGTTTCTTGCTGTTTTGGAGATGCTGGAAAGAAGAGCATGCTTCTTGCGTTAAAACAGAGTATGTTTCATGGATGAGAACACTGGTCTGAATTTCCATTCACAAACGGAGTTAAACTAAAGTCTCTGTGTCTTCCTTCAAGCAAGAGTTCATTTCCTGAAAACCCAGTGATTTTTCCGCTAAAATGAATTTACACAATTCAAGAACCCAACACGTTTTTCATTATAAACTAAAGAGCATCTATGTAAGAGATGCTGTGGTTTGTTACAGTTTCATAAGCAGAGTTCAACTAGATATGGTTAGTATTAGTAGGAAACACAGTTCTTGTTTTCTGGGCATGCTCATGTTTCTTGCTGTATTTGAGACTCTGGAAAGAAGAGCATGCTCTTTGCATTAAAACAGAGTGTGTTTCATGGATGAGAACATTGGTCTGAATTTCCCTTCACAATCGGAGTTAAACCAAAGGCTCTGTGTCTTCCTACAAGCAAGAGTACATTTCCGGAAAGCCCAGTGATTTTTCAGCTCAAATGAATTTACCCAGTTCACAAACCCAACACGTTTTTCACTATAAACTAAAGAGCATCTATATAAGAGATGCTGTTGTTTGTTACAGTTTCACAAACAGAGTTCAACTAGATATGGTCCGTATGAGTAAGAAATACAGTTCGTTTTTTCTGGGCATGCTCATGTTTCTTGCTGTATTGGAGCTGCTGGAAGGAAGAGCATGCTTCTTGAGTTAAAACAGAGTATGTTTCATGGATGAGAACACTGGTCTGAATTTCCCTTCACAAACGTAGTTTAACCAAAGGCTCAGTATCTTCCTACAAGCAAGAGTTCATTTCCGGAAAACCCAGAGATTTTAGGGCTCAAATAAATTTGCCCAGTTCACGAACCCCACACGTTTTTCACTATAAACTAAAGAGCATCTTTGTAAGAGATGCTGTGGTTTTTTACAGTTTCACAAGCAGAGTTCAACTAGATATGGTCCCTATGAGTAGGAAATACAGTTCTTTTTTTATGGACATGCTCATATTTCTTGCTGTATTGCAACTCTGGACAGAAGAGGATGCTTCTTGCGTTGAAACAGAGGATGTTTCATGGATGAGAACACTGGTGTGAATTTCCCTTCACAAACGGAGTTACACCAAAGGCTCTGTGTCTACCTACAAGCAAGAGTTCATTTCCGGAAATCCCAGTGATTTTTCGGCTCAAATGAATTTACCCAGTTCACAAACCCAACACGTTTTTCACTATAAACTAAAGAGCATCTATGTAAGAGATGCTGTGTTTTGTTACAGTTTCACAAGCAGAGTTCAACTAGACATGGTCAGTATTCGTAGGAAACACAGTACTTTTTTTCTGGGCATGCTCATGTTTCTTGCTCTATTAGAGATTCTGGAAAGAAGAGCATGCTCTTTGCGTTAAAACAGAGTGTGTTTCATGGATGAGAACATTGGTCTCAATTTCCCTTCACAAACAGTGTTAAACCAAAGGCTCTGGGACTTCCTACAAGCAAGAGTTCATTTCCGGAAATCCCAGTGATTTTTCGGCTCATATGAATTTACACAGTTCACGCACCCAACACTATTTTCACTATAAACTAAAGAGCATCTATGTAAGAGATGCTGTGGTTTGTTACAGTTTCACAAGCAGAGTTTAACTAGATATGGTCCGTATGAGTAAGAAACACAGTTCGTTTTTTCTGGGCATGCTCATGTTTCTTGCTGTATTGGAGATGCTGGAAAGAAGAGCATGCTATTGCGTTAAAAAAGAGTATGTTTCATGGATGAGAACACTGGTCTGAATTTCCCTTCACAAATGGAGTTAAAGCAAAGTCTCTGTGTCTTCCTTCAAGCAAGAGTTCATTTATTGAAAACCCAGTGATTTTTCGGCTAAAATGAATTTACACACTTCACGAACCCAACAAGATTTTCACTATAAACTAAAGAGCATCTATGTAAGAGATGCTGTGGTTTGTTACAGTTTCACAAGCAGAGTTCAACTAGACATGGTCAGTATTAGTAGGAAACACAGTTCTTTTTTTCTGGGCATGATCATGTTTCTTGCTGTATTAGAGACTCTGGAAAGAAGCGCATGCTCTTTGCGTTAAAACAGAGTGTGTTTCATGGATGAGAACACTGGTCTGAATTTCCCTTCACAAACGGAGTTAAACCAAAGGCTCTGGGTCTTCCTACAAGCAAGAGTTCATTTCCGGAAAGCCCAGTGATTTTTCGGCTCAAATGAATTTATACAGTTCACGCACCCAACAAGATTTTCACTATAAACTAAAGAGCATCTATGTAAGGGATGCTGTGGTTTGTTACAGTTTCACGAGCAGAGTTCAACTAGACATAGTCAGTAATGGTAGGAAACACAGTTCTTTTTTTCTGGGTAGGCTCATGTTTCTTGCTTTATTATAGAATCTGGAAAGAAGAGCATGCTCTTTGCGTTAAAACAGAGTGTGTTTCATGGATGAGAACACTGGTCTGAATTTCCCTTCACAAACGGAGTTAAACCAAAGGCTCAGTATGTTCCTACAAGCAAGAGTTCATTTCTGGAAAACCCAGTGATTTTAGGGCTCAAATGAATTTGCCCAGTTCACGAACCCCACACGTTTTTCACTATAAACTAAAGAGCATCTATGTAAGAGATGCTGTGGTTTGTTACAGTTTCACAAGCAGAGTTCAACTAGATATGGTCCGTATGAGTAGGAAATACAATTCTTTTTTTATGGACATGCTGATATTTCTTGCTGTATTGCAACTCTGGATAGAAGAGGATGCTTCTTGCGTTAAAACAGAGGATGTTTCATGGATGAGAACACTGTTCTGAATTTCCCTTCACAAACGGAGTTAAACCAAAGTCTCTGTGTCTTCCTACATGCAAGAGTTCATTTCCTGAAATCCCAGTGATTTTTCGGCTAAAATGAATTTACACAATTCATGAACCCAACACGTTTTTCAGTATAAACTAAACAGCATCTATGTAAGAGATGCTGTGGTTTGTTACAGTTTCATAAGCAGAGTTCAACTAGATATGGTCAGTATTAGTAGGAAACACAGTTCTTTTTTTCTGGGCATGCTCATGTTTCTTGCTGTATTAGAGACTCTGGAAAGAAGAGCATGCTCTTTGCGTTAAAACAGAGTGTGTTTCATGGATGAGAACATTGGTCTGAATTTCCCTTCACAATCGGAGTTAAAGCAAAGGCTCTGTGTCTTACTACAAGCAAGAGTTCATTTCCGGAAAACCCAGTGATTTTTCGGCTCAAATGAATTTACCCAGTTCACAAACCCAACACGTTTTTCACTATAAACTAAAGAGCATCTATGTAAGAGATGCTGTGGTTTGTTACAGTTTCACAAGCAGAGTTCAACTAGATATGGTCGGTATGAGTAGGAAATACAGTTCTTTATTTATGGACATGCTCATATTTCTTGCTGTATTGCAACTCTGGACAGAAGAGGATGCTTCTTGCATTAAGACAGAGGATGTTTCATGGATGAGAACACTGGTCTGAATTTCCATTCACAAACGGAGTTAAACCAAAGGCTCTGTGTCTTTCTACAAGCAAGAGTTCATTTCCGGAATTCCCACTGATTTTTAGGCTCAAATGAATTTACACAGTTCACGAACCCAACACGTTTTTCACTATAAACTAAAGAGCATCTATGTAAGAGATGCTGTGGTTTGTTACAGTTTCACAAGCAGAGTTCAACTAGATATAACCCTATGAGTAGGAAATACAGTTCTTTTTTTATGGACATGCTCATATTTCTTGCTTTATTGCAACTCTGGACAGAAGAGGATGCTTCCTGTGTTAAAACAGACGGTGTTTCCTGGATGAGAACACTGGTCTGAATTTCCCTTCACAAACGGAGTGAAACCAAAGGCTCTGTGTCTTCCTACAAGCAAGAGTTCATTTCTGGAAATCCCAGTGATTTTTCAGCTCAAATGAATTTACACAGTTCACGAACCCAACACGTTTTTCACTATAAACTAAAGAGCATCTTTGTAAGAGATGTTGTTGTTTATTACAGTTTCACCAGCAGAGTTTAACTAGATATGGTCCGTATGAGTAAGTAACACAGTTCGTTTTTTCTGGGCATGCTCATGTTTCTTGCTGTATTGGAGATGCTGGAAAGAAGAGCATGCTTCTTGCGTTAAAACAGAGTATGTTTCATGGATGAGAACACTGGTCTGAATTTCCCTTCACAAACGGATTTAAACCAAAGGCTCAGTATCTTCCTACAAGCAAGAGTTCATTTCCGGAAAACCCAGTGATTTTAGGGCTCAAATGAATTTGCCCAGTTCACGAACCCCACACGTTTTTCACTATAAACTAAAGAGCATCTATGTAAGAGATGCTGTGGTTTGTTACAGTTTCACAAGCAGAGTTCAACTAGATATGGTCCCTATGAGTAGGAAATACAGTTCTTTTTTTATGGACATGCTCATATTTCTTGCTTTATTGCAACTCTGGAAAGAAGAGGATGCTTCTTGTGTTAAAACAGACGGTGTTTCATGGATGAGAACACTGGTCTGAATTTTCCTTCACAAACGGAGTTAAACCAAAGGCTCTGTGTCGTCCTACAAGGAAGAGTTCATTTCCGGAAATCCCAGTGATTTTTCAGCTCAAATGAATTTACACCGTTCACAAACCCAACACGTTTTTCACTATAAACTACAGAGCATCTATGTAAGAGATGCTGTTGTTTGTTACAGTTTCACAAACAGAGTTCAACTAGATATGGTCCGTATGAGTAAGAAATACAGTTCGTTTTTTCTGGGCATGCTCATGTTTCTTGCTGTATTGGAGCTGCTGGAAGGAAGAGCATGCTTCTTGAGTTAAAACAGAGTATGTTTCATGGATGAGAACACTGGTCTGAATTTCCCTTCACAAACGTAGTTTAACCAAAGGCTCAGTATCTTCCTACAAGCAAGAGTTCATTTCCGGAAAACCCAGAGATTTTAGAGCTCAAATAAATTTGCCCAGTTCACGAACCCCACACGTTTTTCACTATAAACTAAAGAGCATCTTTGTAAGAGATGCTGTGGTTTGTTACAGTTTCACAAGCAGAGTTCAACTAGATATGGTCCCTATGAGTAGGAAATACAGTTCTTTTTTTATGGACATGCTCATATTTCTTGCTGTATTGCAACTCTGGACAGAAGAGGATGCTTCTTGCGTTGAAACAGAGGATGTTTCATGGATGAGAACACTGGTCTGAATTTCCCTTCACAAACGGAGTTACACCAAAGGCTCTGTGTCTACCTACAAGCAAGAGTTCATTTCCGGAAATCCCAGTGATTTTTCGGCTCAAATGAATTTACCCAGTTCACGCACCCAACAAGATTTTCACTATAAACTAAAGAGCATCTATGTAAAAGATGCTGTGGTTTGTTACAGTTTCATAAGCAGAGTTCTACTAGATATGGTCAGTATTCGTAGGAATCACAGTTCTTTTTTTCTGGGCATGCTCATATTTCTTGCTGTATTAGAGACTCTGGAAAGAAGAGCATGCTCTTTGCATTAAAACAGAGTGTGTTTCATGGATGAGAACACTGCTTTGAATTTCCCTTAACAAACGGAGTTAAACCAAAGGCTCTGTGTCTTCCTACAAGCAAGAGTTCATTTCCGGAAAACCCAGTGATTTTTCGGCTCAAATGAATTTACACAGTTCACGCACCCAACAAGATTTTCACTATAAACTAAAGAGCATCTATGTAAGAGAAGCTGTGGTTTGTTACATTTTCACAAGCAGAGTTTAACTAGATATGGTCCGTATGAGTAAGAAACACAGTTCGTTTTTTCTGGGCATGCTCATGTTTCTTGCTGTATTGGAGATGCTGGAAAGAAGAGCATGCTATTGCGTTAAAAAAGAGTATGTTTCATGGATGAGAACACTGGTCTGAATTTCCCTTCACAAATGGAGTTAAACCAAAGTCTCTGTGTCTTCCTTCAAGCAAGAGTACATTTCTTGAAAACCCAGTGATTTTTCGGCCAAAATGAATTTACACATTTCACGAACCCAACACGTTTTTCACTATAAACTAAAGAGCATCTATGTAAGAGATGCTGTGGTTTGTTACAGTTTCATAAGCAGAGTTCAACTAGATATGGTCAGTATTCGTAGGAAACACAGTTCTTTTTTTCTAGGCATGCTCATATTTCTTGCTGTATTAGAGACTCTGGAAAGAAGAGCATGCTCTTTGCATTAAAACAGAGTGTGTTTCATGGATGAGAACACTGCTTTGAATTTCCCTTCACAAACGGAGTTAAACCAAAGGCTCTGTGTCTTCCTACAAGCAAGAGTTCATTTCCGGAAAACCCAGTGATTTTTCGGCTCAAATGAATTTACACAGTTCACGCACCCAACAAGATTTTCACTATAAACTAAAGAGCATCTATGTAAGAGATGCTGTGGTTTGTTACAGTTTCACAAGCAGAGTTCAACTAGACATGGTCAGTATTAGTAGGAAACACAGTTCTTTTTTTCTGGGCATGCTCATGTTTCTTGCTGTATTAGAGACTCTGGAAACAAGAGCATGCTGTTTGCATTAAAACAGAGTGTGTTTCATGGATGAGAACACTGCTTTGAATTTCCCTTCACAAACGGAGTTAACCAAAGGCTCTGTGTCTTCCTACAAGCAAGAGTTCATTTCCGGAAAACCCAGTGATTTTTCGGCTCAAATGAATTTACCCAGTTCACGCACCCAACAAGATTTTCACTATAAACTAAAGAGCATCTATGTAAGAGATGCTGTGATTTGTTACAGTTTCACAAGCAGAGTTTAACTAGATATGGTCCGTATGTGTAAGAAACACAGTTCGTTTTTTCTGGGCATGCTCATGTTTCTTGCTGTTTTGGAGATGCTGGAAAGAAGAGCATGCTTCTTGCGTTAAAACAGAGGATGTTTCATGGATGAGAACACTGGTCTGAATTTCCATTCACAAACGGAGTTAAACTAAAGTCTCTGTGTCTTCCTTCAAGCAAGAGTTCATTTCCTGAAAACCCAGTGATTTTTCCGCTAAAATGAATTTACACAATTCAAGAACCCAACACGTTTTTCATTATAAACTAAAGAGCATCTATGTAAGAGATGCTGTGGTTTGTTACAGTTTCATAAGCAGAGTTCAACTAGATATGGTTAGTATTAGTAGGAAACACAGTTCTTGTTTTCTGGGCATGCTCATGTTTCTTGCTGTATTTGAGACTCTGGAAAGAAGAGCATGCTCTTTGCATTAAAACAGAGTGTGTTTCATGGATGAGAACATTGGTCTGAATTTCCCTTCACAATTGGAGTTAAACCAAAGGCTCTGTGTCTTCCTACAAGCAAGAGTACATTTCCGGAAAGCCCAGTGATTTTTCGGCTCCAATGAATTTACACAGTTCACGCACCCAACAAGATTTTCACTATAAACTAAAGAGCATCTATGTAAGAGATGCTGTGGTTTGTTACAGTTTCACAAGCAGAGTTCAACTAGACATGGTAAGTATTAGTAGGAAACACAGTTCTTTTTTTCTGGGCATGCTCATGTTTCTTGCTGTATTAGAGACTCTGGAAAGAAGAGCATGCTCTTTGCGTAAAACAGAGTGTGTTTCATGGATGAGAACACTGGTCTGAATTTCGCTTCACAAACGGAGTTAAACCAAAGGCTCTGTGTCTTCCTACAAGCAAGAGTTCATTTCCGGAAAGCCCAGTGATTTTTCGGCTCAATTGAATTTACACAGTTCACACACCCAACAAGATTTTCACTATAAACTAAAGAGCATCTATGTAAGGGATGCTGTGATTTGTTACAGTTTCACAAGCAGAGTTTAACTAGATATGGTCCGTATGAGTAAGAAACACAGTTCGTTTTTTCTGGGCATGCTCATGTTTCTTGCTGTATTGGAGATGCTGGAAAGAAGAGCATGCTATTGCGTTAAAAAAGAGTATGTTTCATGGATGAGAACACTGTTCTGAATTTCCCTTCACAAACGGAGTTAAACCAAAGTCTCTGTGTCTTCCTACATGCAAGAGTTCATTTCCTGAAATCCCAGTGATTTTTCGGCTAAAATGAATTTACACAATTCATGAACCCAACACGTTTTTCAGTATAAACTAAACAGCATCTATGTAAGAGATGCTGTGGTTTGTTACAGTTTCATAAGCAGAGTTCAACTAGATATGGTCAGTATTAGTAGGAAACACAGTTCTTTTTTTCTGGGCATGCTCATGTTTCTTGCTGTATTAGAGACTCTGGAAAGAAGAGCATGCTCTTTGCGTTAAAACAGAGTGTGTTTCATGGATGAGAACATTGGTCTGAATTTCCCTTCACAATCGGAGTTAAAGCAAAGGCTCTGTGTCTTACTACAAGCAAGAGTTCATTTCCGGAAAACCCAGTGATTTTTCGGCTCAAATGAATTTACCCAGTTCACAAACCCAACACGTTTTTCACTATAAACTAAAGAGCATCTATGTAAGAGATGCTGTGGTTTGTTACAGTTTCACAAGCAGAGTTTAACTAGATATGGTCGGTATGAGTAGGAAATACAGTTCTTTATTTATGGACATGCTCATATTTCTTGCTGTATTGCAACTCTGGACAGAAGAGGATGCTTCTTGCATTAAGACAGAGGATGTTTCATGGATGAGAACACTGGTCTGAATTTCCATTCACAAACGGAGTTAAACCAAAGGCTCTGTGTCTTTCTACAAGCAAGAGTTCATTTCCGGAATTCCCACTGATTTTTAGGCTCAAATGAATTTACACAGTTCACGAACCCAACACGTTTTTCACTATAAACTAAAGAGCATCTATGTAAGAGATGCTGTGGTTTGTTACAGTTTCACAAGCAGAGTTCAACTAGATATAACCCTATGAGTAGGAAATACAGTTCTTTTTTTATGGACATGCTCATATTTCTTGCTGTATTGCAACTCTGGACAGAAGAGGATGCTTCTTGCGTTAAAACAGAGGATATTTCATGGATGAGAACACTGGTCTGAATTTCCCTTCACAAACGGATTTAAACCAAAGGCTCAGTATCTTCCTACAAGCAAGAGTTCATTTCCGGAAAACCCAGTGATTTTAGGGCTCAAATGAATTTGCCCAGTTCACGAACCCCACACGTTTTTCACTATAAACTAAAGAGCATCTATGTAAGAGATGCTGTGGTTTGTTACAGTTTCACAAGCAGAGTTCAACTAGATATGGTCCCTATGAGTAGGAAATACAGTTCTTTTTTTATGGACATGCTCATATTTCTTGCTTTATTGCAACTCTGGAAAGAAGAGGATGCTTCTTGTGTTAAAACAGACGGTGTTTCATGGATGAGAACACTGGTCTGAATTTTCCTTCACAAACGGAGTTAAACCAAAGGCTCTGTGTCGTCCTACAAGGAAGAGTTCATTTCCGGAAATCCCAGTGATTTTTCAGCTCAAATGAATTTACACCGTTCACAAACCCAACACGTTTTTCACTATAAACTACAGAGCATCTATGTAAGAGATGCTGTTGTTTGTTACAGTTTCACAAACAGAGTTCAACTAAATATGGTCCGTATGAGTAAGAAATACAGTTCGTTTTTTCTGGGCATGCTCATGTTTCTTGCTGTATTGGAGCTGCTGGAAGGAAGAGCATGCTTCTTGAGTTAAAACAGAGTATGTTTCATGGATGAGAACACTGGTCTGAATTTCCCTTCACAAACGTAGTTTAACCAAAGGCTCAGTATCTTCCTACAAGCAAGAGTTCATTTCCGGAAAACCCAGAGATTTTAGAGCTCAAATAAATTTGCCCAGTTCACGAACCCCACACGTTTTTCACTATAAACTAAAGAGCATCTTTGTAAGAGATGCTGTGGTTTGTTACAGTTTCACAAGCAGAGTTCAACTAGATATGGTCCCTATGAGTAGGAAATACAGTTCTTTTTTTATGGACATGCTCATATTTCTTGCTGTATTGCAACTCTGGACAGAAGAGGATGCTTCTTGCGTTGAAACAGAGGATGTTTCATGGATGAGAACACTGGTCTGAATTTCCCTTCACAAACGGAGTTACACCAAAGGCTCTGTGTCTACCTACAAGCAAGAGTTCATTTCCGGAAATCCCAGTGATTTTTCGGCTCAAATGAATTTACCCAGTTCACGCACCCAACAAGATTTTCACTATAAACTAAAGAGCATCTATGTAAAAGATGCTGTGGTTTGTTACAGTTTCATAAGCAGAGTTCTACTAGATATGGTCAGTATTCGTAGGAATCACAGTTCTTTTTTTCTGGGCATGCTCATATTTCTTGCTGTATTAGAGACTCTGGAAAGAAGAGCATGCTCTTTGCATTAAAACAGAGTGTGTTTCATGGATGAGAACACTGCTTTGAATTTCCCTTAACAAACGGAGTTAAACCAAAGGCTCTGTGTCTTCCTACAAGCAAGAGTTCATTTCCGGAAAACCCAGTGATTTTTCGGCTCAAATGAATTTACACAGTTCACGCACCCAACAAGATTTTCACTATAAACTAAAGAGCATCTATGTAAGAGAAGCTGTGGTTTGTTACATTTTCACAAGCAGAGTTTAACTAGATATGGTCCGTATGAGTAAGAAACACAGTTCGTTTTTTCTGGGCATGCTCATGTTTCTTGCTGTATTGGAGATGCTGGAAAGAAGAGCATGCTATTGCGTTAAAAAAGAGTATGTTTCATGGATGAGAACACTGGTCTGAATTTCCCTTCACAAATGGAGTTAAACCAAAGTCTCTGTGTCTTCCTTCAAGCAAGAGTACATTTCTTGAAAACCCAGTGATTTTTCGGCCAAAATGAATTTACACATTTCACGAACCCAACACGTTTTTCACTATAAACTAAAGAGCATCTATGTAAGAGATGCTGTGGTTTGTTACAGTTTCATAAGCAGAGTTCAACTAGATATGGTCAGTATTCGTAGGAAACACAGTTCTTTTTTTCTAGGCATGTTCATATTTCTTGCTGTATAAGAGACTCTGGAAAGAAGAGCATGCTCTTTGCATTAAAACAGAGTGTGTTTCATGGATGAGAACACTGCTTTGAATTTCCCTTCACAAACGGAGTTAAACCAAAGGCTCTGTGTCTTCCTACAAGCAAGAGTTCATTTCCGGAAAACCCAGTGATTTTTCGGCTCAAATGAATTTACACAGTTCACGCACCCAACAAGATTTTCACTATAAACTAAAGAGCATCTATGTAAGAGATGCTGTGGTTTGTTACAGTTTCACAAGCAGAGTTCAACTAGACATGGTCAGTATTAGTAGGAAACACAGTTCTTTTTTTCTGGGCATGCTCATGTTTCTTGCTGTATTAGAGACTCTGGAAACAAGAGCATGCTGTTTGCATTAAAACAGAGTGTGTTTCATGGATGAGAACACTGCTTTGAATTTCCCTTCACAAACGGAGTTAACCAAAGGCTCTGTGTCTTCCTACAAGCAAGAGTTCATTTCCGGAAAACCCAGTGATTTTTCGGCTCAAATGAATTTACCCAGTTCACGCACCCAACAAGATTTTCACTATAAACTAAAGAGCATCTATGTAAGAGATGCTGTGATTTGTTACAGTTTCACAAGCAGAGTTTAACTAGATATGGTCCGTATGTGTAAGAAACACAGTTCGTTTTTTCTGGGCATGCTCATGTTTCTTGCTGTTTTGGAGATGCTGGAAAGAAGAGCATGCTTCTTGCGTTAAAACAGAGGATGTTTCATGGATGAGAACACTGGTCTGAATTTCCATTCACAAACGGAGTTAAACTAAAGTCTCTGTGTCTTCCTTCAAGCAAGAGTTCATTTCCTGAAAACCCAGTGATTTTTCCGCTAAAATGAATTTACACAATTCAAGAACCCAACACGTTTTTCATTATAAACTAAAGAGCATCTATGTAAGAGATGCTGTGGTTTGTTACAGTTTCATAAGCAGAGTTCAACTAGATATGGTTAGTATTAGTAGGAAACACAGTTCTTGTTTTCTGGGCATGCTCATGTTTCTTGCTGTATTTGAGACTCTGGAAAGAAGAGCATGCTCTTTGCATTAAAACAGAGTGTGTTTCATGGATGAGAACATTGGTCTGAATTTCCCTTCACAATCGGAGTTAAACCAAAGGCTCTGTGTCTTCCTACAAGCAAGAGTACATTTCCGGAAAGCCCAGTGATTTTTCGGCTCCAATGAATTTACACAGTTCACGCACCCAACAAGATTTTCACTATAAACTAAAGAGCATCTATGTAAGAGATGCTGTGGTTTGTTACAGTTTCACAAGCAGAGTTCAACTAGACATAGTAAGTATTAGTAGGAAACACAGTTCTTTTTTTCTGGGCATGCTCATGTTTCTTGCTGTATTAGAGACTCTGGAAAGAAGAGCATGCTCTTTGCGTAAAACAGAGTGTGTTTCATAGATGAGAACACTGGTCTGAATTTCGCTTCACAAACGGAGTTAAACCAAAGGCTCTGTGTCTTCCTACAAGCAAGAGTTCATTTCCGGAAAGCCCAGTGATTTTTCGGCTCAATTGAATTTACACAGTTCACACACCCAACAAGATTTTCACTATAAACTAAAGAGCATCTATGTAAGGGATGCTGTGGTTTGTTACAGTTTCACAAGCAGAGTTTAACTAGATATGGTCCGTATGAGTAAGAAACACAGTTCGTTTTTTCTGGGCATGCTCATGTTTCTTGCTGTATTGGAGATGCTGGAAAGAAGAGCATGCTATTGCGTTAAAAAAGAGTATGTTTCATGGATGAGAACACTGGTCTGAATTTCCCTTCACAAATGGAGTTAAACCAAAGTCTCTGTGTCTTCCTTCAAGCAAGAGTTCATTTCTTGAAAACCCAGTGATTTTTCGGCCAAAATGAATTTACACATTTCACGAACCCAACACGTTTTTCACTATAAACTAAAGAGCATCTATGTAAGAGATGCTGTGGTTTGTTACAGTTTCATAAGCAGAGTTCAACTAGATATGGTCAGTATTCGTAGGAAACACAGTTCTTTTTTTCTGGGCATGCTCATATTTCTTGCTGTATTAGAGACTCTGGAAAGAAGAGCATGCTCTTTGCATTAAAACAGAGTGTGTTTCATGGATGAGAACACTGCTTTGAATTTCCCTTCACAAACGGAGTTAAACCAAAGGCTCTGTGTCTTCCTACAAGCAAGAGTTCATTTCCGGAAAACCCAGTGATTTTTCGGCTCAAATGAATTTACACAGTTCACGCACCCAACAAGATTTTCACTATAAACTAAAGAGCATCTATGTAAGAGATGCTGTGGTTTGTTACAGTTTCACAAGCAGAGTTCAACTAGACATGGTCAGTATTAGTAGGAAACACAGTTCTTTTTTTCTGGGCATGCTCATGTTTCTTGCTGTATTAGAGACTCTGGAAACAAGAGCATGCTGTTTGCATTAAAACAGAGTGTGTTTCATGGATGAGAACACTGCTTTGAATTTCCCTTCACAAACGGAGTTAACCAAAGGCTCTGTGTCTTCCTACAAGCAAGAGTTCATTTCCGGAAAACCCAGTGATTTTTCGGCTCAAATGAATTTACCCAGTTCACGCACCCAACAAGATTTTCACTATAAACTAAAGAGCATCTATGTAAGAGATGCTGTGATTTGTTACAGTTTCACAAGCAGAGTTTAACTAGATATGGTCCGTATGTGTAAGAAACACAGTTCGTTTTTTCTGGGCATGCTCATGTTTCTTGCTGTTTTGGAGATGCTGGAAAGAAGAGCATGCTTCTTGCGTTAAAACAGAGTATGTTTCATGGATGAGAACACTGGTCTGAATTTCCATTCACAAACGGAGTTAAACTAAAGTCTCTGTGTCTTCCTTCAAGCAAGAGTTCATTTCCTGAAAACCCAGTGATTTTTCCGCTAAAATGAATTTACACAATTCAAGAACCCAACACGTTTTTCACTATAAACTAAAGAGCATCTATGTAAGAGATGCTGTGGTTTGTTACAGTTTCATAAGCAGAGTTCAACTAGATATGGTTAGTATTAGTAGGAAACACAGTTCTTGTTTTCTGGGCATGCTCATGTTTCTTGCTGTATTTGAGACTCTGGAAAGAAGAGCATGCTCTTTGCATTAAAACAGAGTGTGTTTCATGGATGAGAACATTGGTCTGAATTTCCCTTCACAATCGGAGTTAAACCAAAGGCTCTGTGTCTTCCTACAAGCAAGAGTACATTTCCGGAAAGCCCAGTGATTTTTCGGCTCCAATGAATTTACACAGTTCACGCACCCAACAAGATTTTCACTATAAACTAAAGAGCATCTATGTAAGAGATGCTGTGGTTTGTTACAGTTTCACAAGCAGAGTTCAACTAGACATGGTAAGTATTAGTAGGAAACACAGTTCTTTTTTTCTGGGCATGCTCATGTTTCTTGCTGTATTAGAGACTCTGGAAAGAAGAGCATGCTCTTTGCGTAAAACAGAGTGTGTTTCATGGATGAGAACACTGGTCTGAATTTCGCTTCACAAACGTAGTTAAACCAAAGGCTCTGTGTCTTTCTACAAGCAAGAGTTCATTTCCGGAAATCCCAGTTATTTTTCGGCTCAAATGATTTTACACAGTTCACGAACCCAACACGTTATTCGCTATAAACTAAAGAGCATCTATGTAGGAGATGCGGTGGTTTGTTACACTTTCACAAGCAGAGTTTAACTAGACATGGTCCGTATGAGTACGAAACACAGTTCTTTTTTTCTTGGCATGCTCATGTTTCTTGCTGTATTGGAGATGCTGGAAAGAAGAGCATGCTTCTTGCGTTAAAACAGAATATGTTTCATGGATGAGAACACTTGTCTGAATTTCACTTCACAAACGGAGTTAAACCAAAGGCTCTGTGTCTTCCTACAAGCAAGAGTTCATTTCTGGAAATCTCAGTGATTTTTCGGCTCAAATGAATTTACCCAGGTCACGAACCCCACACGTTTTTCACTATAAACTAAAGAGCATCTATGTAAGAGATGCTGTGGTTTGTTACAGTTTCACAAGCAGAGTTCAACTAGATATGGTCTGTATGAGTAGGAAATACAGTTCTTTTTTTATGGACATGCTCATATTTCTTGCTGTATTGCAACCTGGACAGAAGAGGATGCTTCTTGCATTAAAACAGAGGATGTTTCATGGAGGAGAACACTGGTCTGAATTTCCCTTCACAAACGGAGTTAAACCAAAGGCTCTGTGTCTTTCTACAAGCAAGAGTTCATTTCCGGAATTCCCACTGATTTTTCGGGTCAAATGAATTTACACAGTTCACGAACCCAACACGTTTTTTACTATAAACTAAAGAGCATCTATGTAAGAGATGCTGTTGTTTGTTACAGTTTCACAAGCAGAGTTCAACTAGATATGGTCCCTATGAGTAGGAAATACAGTTCTTTTTTTATGGACATGCTCATATTTCTTGCTTTATTGCAACTCTGGACACAAGAGGATGCTTCTTGTGTTAAAACAGACGCTGTTTCATGGATGAGAACACTGGTCTGAAATTTCCTTCACAAACGGAGTTAAACCAAAGGCTCTGTGTCTTCCTACAAGCAAGAGTTCATTTCCGGAAATCCCAGTGATTTTTCAGCTCAAATGAATTTACACAGTTCACAAACCCAACACGTTTTTCACTATAAACTAAAGAGCATCTATGTAAGAGATGCTGTGATTTGTTACAGTTTCACAAGCAGAGTTTAACTACATAGGGTCCGTATGTGTAAGAAACACGGTTCGTTTTTCCTGGGCATGCTCATGTCTCTTGCTGTTTTGGAGACGCTGGAAAGAAGAGCATGTTTCTTGCATTAAAACAGAGTATATTTCATGGATGAGAACACTGGTCTGAATTTCCCTTCACAAACGGAGTTAAAGCAAAGGCTCTGTGTCTTTCTTCAAGCAAGAGTTCATTTCCCGAAAACCCAGTGATTTTTCTGCTAAAATGAATTTACACAATTCATGAATCCAACACGTTTTTCACTATAAACTAAAGAGCATCTATGTAAGAGATGCTGTGATTTGTTACAGTTTCATAAGCAGAGTTCAACTAGATATGGTCAGTATTTGTAGGAAACACAGTTCTTTTTTTCTGGGCATGCTCATGTTTCTTGCTGTATTAGAGACTCTGTAAAGAAGAGCATGCTCTTTGCGTTAAAACAGAGTGTGTTTCATGGATGAGAACACTGGTCTGAATTTCCCTTCACAAACGGAGTTAAACCTAAGGCTCTGTGTCTTCCTACAAGCAAGAATTCATTTCCGGAAATCCCAGGGATTTTTCGGCTCAAATGAATTTACACAGTTCACGCACCCAACACGATTTTCACTATAAACTAAAGAGCATTTATGTAAGAGATGCTGTGGTTTGTTACAGTTTCACAAGCAGAGTTCAACTAGATATGGTCTGTATGAGTAGGAAACACAGTTCTTTTTTTCTGGGCATGCTCATGTTTCTTGCTGAATTCGAGACGCTGGAAAGAAGAGCATGATCTTTGCGTTAAAACAGAGTGTTTTTCATGGATGAGAACACTGGTCTGAATTTCCCTTCACAAACGGAGTTAAACCAAAGGCTCTGTGTCTTCCTACAAGCAAGAGTTTATTTCCGGAAAACCCAGTGACTTTTCGGCACAAATGAATTTACCCAGTTCACGAACCCCAAAAGTTTTTCACTATAAACTGAAGAGCATCTATGTAAGAGATGGTGTGGTTTGTTACAGTTTCACAACCAGAGTTCAACTAGATATGGTCTGTATGAGTAGGAAACACAGTTCTTTTTTTCTGGGCATGCACATGTTTCTTGCTGTATTAGAGACTCTGGAAAGAAGAGCATGCTCTTTGTGTTAAAACCGAGTGTGTTTCATGGATGAGAACATTGGTCTGAATTTCCCTTCACAAACGTAGTTAAACAAAAGGCTCTGTGTCTTCCTACAAGGAAGAGTTCATTTCCGGAAATCCCAGTGATTTTTCGGCTCAAATGAATTTACACAGTTCACGCACCCAACAAGTTTATCACTATAAACTAAAGAGCATCTATGTAAGAGATGCTGTGGTTTGTTACAGTGTCACAAGCAGAGTTCAACAAGATATGGTACGTATGAGTAGGAAATACAGTTCTTTTTTTATGGACATGCTCATATTTCTTGCTGTATTGCAACTCTGGACAGAAGAGGATGCTTCTTGCGTTAAAACAGAGGATGTTTCATGGATGAGAACACTCGTCTGAATTTCCCTTCACAAACGGAGTTAAACCAAAGGCTCTGTATCTTCCTTCAAGCAAGAGTTCATTTCCGGAAAACCCAGTGATTGTAGTGCTCAAATGAATTTGCCCAGTTCACGAACCCCACACGTTTTTCACTATAAACTAAAGAGCATCTATGTAAGATATGCTGTGGTTTGTTACAGTTTCACAAGCAGAGTTCAACTAGATAAGGTCCGTATGAGTAGGAAATACAGTTCTTTTTTTATGGACATGCTCATATTTCTTGCTGTATTGCAACTCTGGACAGAAGAGGATGCTTCTTGCGTTAAAACAGAGGATGTTTCATGGATGAGAACACTGGTCTGAATTTCCCTTCACAAACAGAGTTAAACCAAAGGCTCTGTGTCTTCCTACAAGCAAGAGTTCATTTCCGGAATACCCACTGATTTTTCGGCTCAAATGTCTTTACACAGTTCACGCACCCAACACGTTTTTCAGTATAAACTAAAGAGCATCTATGTAAGAGATGCTGTGGTTTGTTACAGTTTCACAAGCAGAGTTCAACTAGACATGGTCAGTATTAGTAGGAAACACAGTTCTTTTTTTCTGGGCATGCTCATGTTTCTTGCTGTATTAGAGACTCTGGAAACAAGAGCATGCTGTTTGCATTAAAACAGAGTGTGTTTCATGGATGAGAACACTGCTTTGAATTTCCCTTCACAAACGGAGTTAACCAAAGGCTCTGTGTCTTCCTACAAGCAAGAGTTCATTTCCGGAAAACCCAGTGATTTTTCGGCTCAAATGAATTTACCCAGTTCACGCACCCAACAAGATTTTCACTATAAACTAAAGAGCATCTATGTAAGAGATGCTGTGATTTGTTACAGTTTCACAAGCAGAGTTTAACTAGATATGGTCCGTATGTGTAAGAAACACAGTTCGTTTTTTCTGGGCATGCTCATGTTTCTTGCTGTTTTGGAGATGCTGGAAAGAAGAGCATGCTTCTTGCGTTAAAACAGAGTATGTTTCATGGATGAGAACACTGGTCTGAATTTCCATTCACAAACGGAGTTAAACTAAAGTCTCTGTGTCTTCCTTCAAGCAAGAGTTCATTTCCTGAAAACCCAGTGATTTTTCCGCTAAAATGAATTTACACAATTCAAGAACCCAACACGTTTTTCACTATAAACTAAAGAGCATCTATGTAAGAGATGCTGTGGTTTGTTACAGTTTCATAAGCAGAGTTCAACTAGATATGGTTAGTATTAGTAGGAAACACAGTTCTTGTTTTCTGGGCATGCTCATGTTTCTTGCTGTATTTGAGACTCTGGAAAGAAGAGCATGCTCTTTGCATTAAAACAGAGTGTGTTTCATGGATGAGAACATTGGTCTGAATTTCCCTTCACAATCGGAGTTAAACCAAAGGCTCTGTGTCTTCCTACAAGCAAGAGTACATTTCCGGAAAGCCCAGTGATTTTTCGGCTCCAATGAATTTACACAGTTCACGCACCCAACAAGATTTTCACTATAAACTAAAGAGCATCTATGTAAGAGATGCTGTGGTTTGTTACAGTTTCACAAGCAGAGTTCAACTAGACATGGTAAGTATTAGTAGGAAACACAGTTCTTTTTTTCTGGGCATGCTCATGTTTCTTGCTGTATTAGAGACTCTGGAAAGAAGAGCATGCTCTTTGCGTAAAACAGAGTGTGTTTCATGGATGAGAACACTGGTCTGAATTTCGCTTCACAAACGTAGTTAAACCAAAGGCTCTGTGTCTTTCTACAAGCAAGAGTTCATTTCCGGAAATCCCAGTTATTTTTCGGCTCAAATGATTTTACACAGTTCACGAACCCAACACGTTATTCGCTATAAACTAAAGAGCATCTATGTAGGAGATGCGGTGGTTTGTTACACTTTCACAAGCAGAGTTTAACTAGACATGGTCCGTATGAGTACGAAACACAGTTCTTTTTTTCTTGGCATGCTCATGTTTCTTGCTGTATTGGAGATGCTGGAAAGAAGAGCATGCTTCTTGCGTTAAAACAGAATATGTTTCATGGATGAGAACACTTGTCTGAATTTCACTTCACAAACGGAGTTAAACCAAAGGCTCTGTGTCTTCCTACAAGCAAGAGTTCATTTCTGGAAATCTCAGTGATTTTTCGGCTCAAATGAATTTACCCAGGTCACGAACCCCACACGTTTTTCACTATAAACTAAAGAGCATCTATGTAAGAGATGCTGTGGTTTGTTACAGTTTCACAAGCAGAGTTCAACTAGATATGGTCTGTATGAGTAGGAAATACAGTTCTTTTTTTATGGACATGCTCATATTTCTTGCTGTATTGCAACCTGGACAGAAGAGGATGCTTCTTGCATTAAAACAGAGGATGTTTCATGGAGGAGAACACTGGTCTGAATTTCCCTTCACAAACGGAGTTAAACCAAAGGCTCTGTGTCTTTCTACAAGCAAGAGTTCATTTCCGGAATTCCCACTGATTTTTCGGGTCAAATGAATTTACACAGTTCACGAACCCAACACGTTTTTTACTATAAACTAAAGAGCATCTATGTAAGAGATGCTGTTGTTTGTTACAGTTTCACAAGCAGAGTTCAACTAGATATGGTCCCTATGAGTAGGAAATACAGTTCTTTTTTTATGGACATGCTCATATTTCTTGCTTTATTGCAACTCTGGACACAAGAGGATGCTTCTTGTGTTAAAACAGACGCTGTTTCATGGATGAGAACACTGGTCTGAAATTTCCTTCACAAACGGAGTTAAACCAAAGGCTCTGTGTCTTCCTACAAGCAAGAGTTCATTTCCGGAAATCCCAGTGATTTTTCAGCTCAAATGAATTTACACAGTTCACAAACCCAACACGTTTTTCACTATAAACTAAAGAGCATCTATGTAAGAGATGCTGTGATTTGTTACAGTTTCACAAGCAGAGTTTAACTACATAGGGTCCGTATGTGTAAGAAACACGGTTCGTTTTTCCTGGGCATGCTCATGTCTCTTGCTGTTTTGGAGACGCTGGAAAGAAGAGCATGTTTCTTGCATTAAAACAGAGTATATTTCATGGATGAGAACACTGGTCTGAATTTCCCTTCACAAACGGAGTTAAAGCAAAGGCTCTGTGTCTTTCTTCAAGCAAGAGTTCATTTCCCGAAAACCCAGTGATTTTTCTGCTAAAATGAATTTACACAATTCATGAATCCAACACGTTTTTCACTATAAACTAAAGAGCATCTATGTAAGAGATGCTGTGATTTGTTACAGTTTCATAAGCAGAGTTCAACTAGATATGGTCAGTATTTGTAGGAAACACAGTTCTTTTTTTCTGGGCATGCTCATGTTTCTTGCTGTATTAGAGACTCTGTAAAGAAGAGCATGCTCTTTGCGTTAAAACAGAGTGTGTTTCATGGATGAGAACACTGGTCTGAATTTCCCTTCACAAACGGAGTTAAACCTAAGGCTCTGTGTCTTCCTACAAGCAAGAATTCATTTCCGGAAATCCCAGGGATTTTTCGGCTCAAATGAATTTACACAGTTCACGCACCCAACACGATTTTCACTATAAACTAAAGAGCATTTATGTAAGAGATGCTGTGGTTTGTTACAGTTTCACAAGCAGAGTTCAACTAGATATGGTCTGTATGAGTAGGAAACACAGTTCTTTTTTTCTGGGCATGCTCATGTTTCTTGCTGAATTCGAGACGCTGGAAAGAAGAGCATGATCTTTGCGTTAAAACAGAGTGTTTTTCATGGATGAGAACACTGGTCTGAATTTCCCTTCACAAACGGAGTTAAACCAAAGGCTCTGTGTCTTCCTACAAGCAAGAGTTTATTTCCGGAAAACCCAGTGACTTTTCGGCACAAATGAATTTACCCAGTTCACGAACCCCAAAAGTTTTTCACTATAAACTGAAGAGCATCTATGTAAGAGATGGTGTGGTTTGTTACAGTTTCACAACCAGAGTTCAACTAGATATGGTCTGTATGAGTAGGAAACACAGTTCTTTTTTTCTGGGCATGCACATGTTTCTTGCTGTATTAGAGACTCTGGAAAGAAGAGCATGCTCTTTGTGTTAAAACCGAGTGTGTTTCATGGATGAGAACATTGGTCTGAATTTCCCTTCACAAACGTAGTTAAACAAAAGGCTCTGTGTCTTCCTACAAGGAAGAGTTCATTTCCGGAAATCCCAGTGATTTTTCGGCTCAAATGAATTTACACAGTTCACGCACCCAACAAGTTTATCACTATAAACTAAAGAGCATCTATGTAAGAGATGCTGTGGTTTGTTACAGTGTCACAAGCAGAGTTCAACAAGATATGGTACGTATGAGTAGGAAATACAGTTCTTTTTTTATGGACATGCTCATATTTCTTGCTGTATTGCAACTCTGGACAGAAGAGGATGCTTCTTGCGTTAAAACAGAGGATGTTTCATGGATGAGAACACTCGTCTGAATTTCCCTTCACAAACGGAGTTAAACCAAAGGCTCTGTATCTTCCTTCAAGCAAGAGTTCATTTCCGGAAAACCCAGTGATTGTAGTGCTCAAATGAATTTGCCCAGTTCACGAACCCCACACGTTTTTCACTATAAACTAAAGAGCATCTATGTAAGATATGCTGTGGTTTGTTACAGTTTCACAAGCAGAGTTCAACTAGATAAGGTCCGTATGAGTAGGAAATACAGTTCTTTTTTTATGGACATGCTCATATTTCTTGCTGTATTGCAACTCTGGACAGAAGAGGATGCTTCTTGCGTTAAAACAGAGGATGTTTCATGGATGAGAACACTGGTCTGAATTTCCCTTCACAAACAGAGTTAAACCAAAGGCTCTGTGTCTTCCTACAAGCAAGAGTTCATTTCCGGAATACCCACTGATTTTTCGGCTCAAATGTCTTTACACAGTTCACGCACCCAACACGTTTTTCAGTATAAACTAAAGAGCATCTATGTAAGAGATGCTGTGATTTGTTCCAGTTTCATAAGCAGAGTTTAACTAGATATGGTCCGTATGTGTAAGAAACACAGATCGTTTTTTCTGGGCATGCTTTTGTTTCTTGCTGTTTTGGAGATGCTGGAAAGAAGAGCATGCTTCTTGCGTTAAAACAGAGTATGTTTCATGGATGAGAACACTGGTCTGAATTTCCCCTCACAAACGGAGTTAAAGCAAAGTCTCTGTGTCTTCCTACAAGCAAGAGTTCATTTCCGGAAAGCCCAGTGATTTTTCGGCTCAAATGAATTTACACAGTTCACACACCCAACAAGATTTTCACTATAAACTAAAGAGCATCTATGTAAGAGATGCTGTGGTTTGTTACAGTTTCACAAGCAGAGTTCAACTAGACATGGTCAGTATTAGTAGGAAACACAGTTCTTTTTTTCTGGGCATGCTCATGTTTCTTGCTGTATTAGAGACTCTGGAAACAAGAGCATGCTCTTTGCATTAAAACAGAGTGTGTTTCATGGATGAGAACACTGCTTTGAATTTCCCTTCACAAACGGAGTTAAACCAAAGGCTCTGTGTCTTCCTACAAGCAAGAGTTCATTTCCGGAAAACCCAGTGATATTTCGGCTCAAATGAATTTACCCAGTTCACGCACCCAACAAGATTTTCACTATAAACTAAAGAGCATCTATGTAAGAGATGCTGTGATTTGTTACAGTTTCACAAGCAGAGTTTAACTAGATATGGTCCGTATGTGTAAGAAACACAGTTCGTTTTTTCTGGGCATGCTCATGTTTCTTGCTGTTTTGGAGATGCTGGAAAGAAGAGCATGCTTCTTGCGTTAAAACAGAGGATGTTTCATGGATGAGAACACTGGTCTGAATTTCCATTCACAAACGGAGTTAAACTAAAGTCTCTGTGTCTTCCTTCAAGCAAGAGTTCATTTCCTGAAAACCCAGTGATTTTTCCGCTAAAATGAATTTACACAATTCAAGAACCCAACACGTTTTTCACTATAAACTAAAGAGCATCTATGTAAGAGATGCTGTGGTTTGTTACAGTTTCATAAGCAGAGTTCAACTAGATATGGTTAGTATTAGTAGGAAACACAGTTCTTGTTTTCTGGGCATGCTCATGTTTCTTGCTGTATTAGAGACTCTGGAAAGAAGAGCATGCTCTTTGCGTAAAACAGAGTGTGTTTCATGGATGAGAACACTGGTCTGAATTTCGCTTCACAAACGGAGTTAAACCAAAGGCTCTGTGTCTTCCTACAAGCAAGAGTTCATTTCCGGAAAGCCCAGTGATTTTTCGGCTCAAATGAATTTACACAGTTCACACACCCAACAAGATTTTCACTATAAACTAAAGAGCATCTATGTAAGGGATGCTGTGGTTTGTTACAGTTTCACAAGCAGAGTTCAACTAGACATGGTCAGTAATGGTAGGAAACACAGTTCTTTTTTTCTGGGCAGGCTCATGTTTCTTGCTTTATTAGAGACTCTGGAAAGAAGAGCATGCTCTTTGCGTTAAAACAGAGTGTGTTTCATGGATGAGAACATTCGTCTGAATTTCCCTTCAGAAACGTAGTTAAACCAAAGGCTCTGTGTCTTTCTACAAGCAAGAGTTCATTTCCGGAAATCCCAGTGATTTTTCGGCTCAAATGATTTTACACAGTTCCCGAACCCAACACGTTATTCGCTATAAACTAAAGAGCATCTATGTAGGAGATGCGGTGGTTTGTTACACTTTCACAAGCAGAGTTTAACTAGACATGGTCCGTATGAGTACGAAACACAGTTCTTTTTTTCTTGGCATGCTCATGTTTCTTGCTGTATTGGAGATGCTGGAAAGAAGAGCATGCTTCTTGCGTTAAAACAGAATATGTTTCATGGATGAGAACACTTGTCTGAATTTCACTTCACAAACGGAGTTAAACCAAAGGCTCTGTGTCTTCCTACAAGCAAGAGTTCATTTCTGGAAATCTCAGTGATTTTTCGGCTCAAATGAATTTACCCAGGTCACGAACCCCACACGTTTTTCACTATAAACTAAAGAGCATCTATGTAAGAGATGCTGTGGTTTGTTACAGTTTCACAAGCAGAGTTCAACTAGATATGGTCTGTATGAGTAGGAAATACAGTTCTTTTTTTATGGACATGCTCATATTTCTTGCTGTATTGCAACCTGGACAGAAGAGGATGCTTCTTGCATTAAAACAGAGGATGTTTCATGGAGGAGAACACTGGTCTGAATTTCCCTTCACAAACGGAGTTAAACCAAAGGCTCTGTGTCTTTCTACAAGAAAGAGTTCATTTCCGGAATTCCCACTGATTTTTCGGCTCAAATGAATTTACACAGTTCACGAACCCAACACGTTTTTTACTATAAACTAAAGAGCATCTATGTAAGAGATGCTGTTGTTTGTTACAGTTTCACAAGCAGAGTTCAACTAGATATGGTCCCTATGAGTAGGAAATACAGTTCTTTTTTTATGGACATGCTCATATTTCTTGCTTTATTGCAACTCTGGACAGAAGAGGATGCTTCTTGTGTTAAAACAGACGCTGTTTCATGGATGAGAACACTGGTCTGAATTTTCCTTCACAAACGGAGTTAAACAAAAGGCTCTGTGTCTTCCTACAAGCAAGAGTTCATTTCCGGAAATCCCAGTGATTTTTCAGCTCAAATGAATTTACACAGTTCACAAACCCAACACGTTTTTCACTATAAACTAAAGAGCATCTATGTAAGAGATGCTGTGATTTGTTACAGTTTTACAAGCAGAGTTTAACTACATAGGGTCCTTATGTGTAAGAAACACGGTTCGTTTTTCCTGGGCATGCTCATGTCTCTTGCTGTTTTGGAGACGCTGGAAAGAAGAGCATGTTTCTTGCATTAAAACAGAGTATATTTCATGGATGAGAACACTGTTCTGAATTTCCTTTCACAAACGGAGTTAAAGCAAAGGCTCTGTGTCTTTCTTCAAGCAAGAGTTCATTTCCCGAAAACCCAGTGATTTTTCTGCTAAAATGAATTTACACAATTCATGAATCCAACACGTTTTTCACTATAAACTAAAGAGCATCTATGTAAGAGATGCTGTGGTTTGTTACAGTTTCACAAGCAGAGTTCAACTAGATATGGTCCGTATGAGTAGGAAATACAGTTCTTTTTTTATGGACATGCTCATATTTCTTGCTGTACTGCAACTCTGGACAGAAGAGGATGCTTCTTGCGTTAAAACAAAGGATGTTCCATGGATGAGAACACTGGTCTGAATTTCCCTTCACAAACGGAGTTAAACAAAGGCTCTGTGTCTTCCTACAAGCAAGGGTTCATTTACAGAATTCCCAGTGATTTTTCGGCTCAAATGAATTTAAACAGTTCACGCACCCAACACGTTTTTCACTATAAACTGAAGAGCATCTATGTAAGAGATGCTGTGATTTGTTACAGTTTCATAAGCAGAGTTCAACTAGATATGGTCAGTATTTGTAGGAAACACAGTTCTTTTTTTCTGGGCATGCTCATGTTTCTTGCTGTATTAGAGACTCTGTAAAGAAGAGCATGCTCTTTGCGTTAAAACAGAGTGTGTTTCATGGATGAGAACACTGGTCTGAATTTCCCTTCACAAACGGAGTTAAACCAAAGGCTCTGTGTCTTCCTACAAGCAAGAATTCATTTCCGGAAATTCCAGGGATTTTTCGGCTCAAATGAATTTACACAGTTCACGCACCCAACCCGATTTTCACTATAAACTAAAGAGAATTTATGTAAGAGATGCTGTGGTTTGTTACAGTTTCACAAGCAGAGTTCAACTTGATATGGTCAGTATTAGTAGGAAACACAGTTCTTTTTTTCTGGGCATGCTCATGTTTCTTGCTGAATTCGAGACGCTGGAAAGAAGAGCATGATCTTTGCGTTAAAACAGAGTGTTTTTCATGGATGAGAACACTGGTCTGAATTTCCCTTCACAAACGGAGTTAAACCAAAGGCTCTGTGTCTTCCTACAAGCAAGAGTTTATTTCCGGAAAACCCAGTGACTTTTCGGCACAAATGAATTTACCCAGTTCACGAACCCCAAAAGTTTTTCACTATAAACTGAAGAGCATCTATGTAAGAGATGGTGTGGTTTGTTACAGTTTCACAACCAGAGTTCAACTAGATATGGTCTGTATGAGTAGGAAACACAGTTCTTTTTTTCTGGGCATGCACATGTTTCTTGCTGTATTAGAGACTCTGGAAAGAAGAGCATGCTCTTTGCGTTAAAACCGAGTGTGTTTCATGGATGAGAACATTGGTCTGAATTTCCCTTCACAAACGTAGTTAAACCAAAGGCTCTGTGTCTTCCTACAAGGAAGAGTTCATTTCCGGAAATCCCAGTGATTTTTCGGCTCAAATGAATTTACACAGTTCACGCACCCAACAAGTTTATCACTATAAACTAAAGAGCATCTATGTAAGAGATGCTGTGGTTTGTTACAGTGTCACAAGCAGAGTTCAACAAGATATGGTACGTATGAGTAGGAAATACAGTTCTTTTTTTATGGACATGCTCATATTTCTTGCTGTATTGCAACTCTGGACAGAAGAGGATGCTTCTTGCGTTAAAACAGAGGATGTTTCATGGATGAGAACACTCGTCTGAATTTCCCTTCACAAACGGAGTTAAACCAAAGGCTCTGTATCTTCCTTCAAGCAAGAGTTCATTTCCGGAATACCCAGTGATTTTAGTGCTCAAATGAATTTGCCCAGTTCACGAACCCCACACGTTTTTCACTATAAACTAAAGAGCATCTATGTAAGATATGCTGTGGTTTGTTACAGTTTCACAAGCAGAGTTCAACTAGATAAGGTCCGTATGAGTAGGAAATACAGTTCTTTTTTTATGGACATGCTCATATTTCTTGCTGTATTGCAACTCTGGACAGAAGAGGATGCTTCTTGCGTTAAAACAGAGGATGTTTCATGGATGAGAACACTGGTCTGAATTTCCCTTCACAAACAGAGTTAAACCAAAGGCTCTGTGTCTTCCTACAAGCAAGAGTTCATTTCCGGAATACCCACTGATTTTTCGGCTCAAATGTCTTTACACAGTTCACGCACCCAACACGTTTTTCAGTATAAACTAAAGAGCATCTATGTAAGAGATGCTGTGATTTGTTCCAGTTTCATAAGCAGAGTTTAACTAGATATGGTCCGTATGTGTAAGAAACACAGATCGTTTTTTCTGGGCATGCTTTTGTTTCTTGCTGTTTTGGAGACGCTGGAAAGAAGAGCATGCTTCTTGCGTTAAAACAGAGTATGTTTCATGGATGAGAACACTGGTCTGAATTTCCCCTCACAAACGGAGTTAAAGCAAAGTCTCTGTGTCTTCCTTCAAGCAAGAGTTCATTTCCTGAAATCCCAGTGATTTTTCGGCTCAAATGAATTTACACAGTTTACGCACCCAACACGTTTATCACTATAAACTAAAGAGCATCTAAGTAAGAGATGCTGTGTTTTGTTACAGTTTCACAAGCAGAGTTCAACTAGATATGGTCTGTATGAGTAGGAAATACAGTTCTATTTTATGGACATGCTCATAGTTCTTGCTGTATTGCAACTCTGGACAGAAGAGGATGCTTCTTGCTTTAAAACAGAGGATATTCCATGGATGAGAACACTGGTCTGAATTTCCCTTCACAAACGGAGTTAAACCAAAGGCTCTGTGTCTTCCTAAAAGCAAGAGTTCATTTCCTGAAAACCCAGTGATTTTTCGGCTAAAATGAATTTACACAATTCAAGAACCCAACACGTTTTTCACTATAAACTAAAGAGCATCTATGTAAGAGATGCTGTGGTTTGTTACAGTTTCATAAGCAGAGTTCAACTAGATATGGTTAGTATTAGTAGGAAACACAGTTCTTTTTTTCTGGGCATGCTCATGTTTCTTGCTGTATTAGAGACTCTGGAAAGAAGAGCATGCTCTTTGCGTTAAAACAGAGTGTGTTTCATGGATGAGAACATTGGTCTGAATTTCCCTTCACAAACGTAGTTAAACCAAAGGCTCTGTGTCTTCCTACAAGGAAGAGTTCATTTCCGGAAATCCCAGTGATTTTTCGGCTCAAATGAATTTACACAGTTCATGCACCCAACAAGTTTATCAATATAAACTAAAGAGCATCTATGTAAGAGATGCTGTGGTTTGTTACAGTGTCACAAGCAGAGTTCAACAAGATATGGTATGTATGAGTAGGAAATACAGTTCTTTTTTTATGGACATGCTCATATTTCTTGCTGTATTGCAACTCTGGACAGAAGAGGATGCTTCTTGCGTTAAAATAGAGGATGTTTCATGGATGAGAACACTCGTCTGAATTTCCCTTCACAAACGGAGTTAAACCAAAGGCTCTGTATCTTCCTTCAAGCAAGAGTTCATTTCTGGAATACCCAGTGATTTTAGTGCTCAAATGAATTTGCCCAGTTCACGAACCCCACACGTTTTTCACTATAAACTAAAGAGCATCTATGTAAGATATGCTGTGGTTTGTTACAGTTTCACAAGCAGAGTTCAACTAGATAAGGTCCGTATGAGTAGGAAATACAGTTCTTTTTTTATGGACATGCTCATATTTCTTGCTGTATTGCAACTCTGGACAGAAGAGGATGCTTCTTGCGTTAAAACAGAGGATGTTTCATGGATGAGAACACTGGTCTGAATTTCCCTTCACAAACAGAGTTAAACCAAAGGCTCTGTGTCTTCCTACAAGCAAGAGTTCATTTCCGGAATACCCACTGATTTTTCGGCTCAAATGTCTTTACACAGTTCACGCACCCAACACGTTTTTCAGTATAAACTAAAGAGCATCTATGTAAGAGATGCTGTGATTTGTTCCAGTTTCATAAGCAGAGTTTAACTAGATATGGTCCGTATGTGTAAGAAACACAGATCGTTTTTTCTGGGCATGCTTTTGTTTCTTGCTGTTTTGGAGACGCTGGAAAGAAGAGCATGCTTCTTGCGTTAAAACAGAGTATGTTTCATGGATGAGAACACTGGTCTGAATTTCCCCTCACAAACGGAGTTAAAGCAAAGTCTCTGTGTCTTCCTTCAAGCAAGAGTTCATTTCCTGAAATCCCAGTGATTTTTCGGCTCAAATGAATTTACACAGTTTACGCACCCAACACGTTTATCACTATAAACTAAAGAGCATCTAAGTAAGAGATGCTGTGTTTTGTTACAGTTTCACAAGCAGAGTTCAACTAGATATGGTCTGTATGAGTAGGAAATACAGTTCTATTTTATGGACATGCTCATAGTTCTTGCTGTATTGCAACTCTGGACAGAAGAGGATGCTTCTTGCTTTAAAACAGAGGATATTCCATGGATGAGAACACTGGTCTGAATTTCCCTTCACAAACGGAGGTAAACCAAAGGCTCTGTGTCTTCCTAAAAGCAAGAGTTCATTTCCTGAAAACCCAGTGATTTTTCGGCTAAAATGAATTTACACAATTCAAGAACCCAACACGTTTTTCACTATAAACTAAAGAGCATCTATGTAAGAGATGCTGTGGTTTGTTACAGTTTCATAAGCAGAGTTCAACTAGATATGGTTAGTATTAGTAGGAAACACAGTTCTTTTTTTCTGGGCATGCTCATGTTTCTTGCTGTATTAGAGACTCTGGAAAGAAGAGCATGCTCTTTGCGTTAAAACAGAGTGTGTTTCATGGATGAGAACACTGGTCTGAATTTCCCTTCACAATTGGAGTTAAACCAAAGGCTCTGTGTCTTCCTACAAGCAAGAGTTCATTTCCGGAAAGCCCAGTGATTTTTCGGCTCAAATGAATTTACACAGTTCACACACCCAACAAGATTTTCACTATAAACTAAAGAGCATCTATGTAAGGGATGCTGTAGTTTGTTACAGTTTCACAAGCAGAGTTCAACTAGACATGGTCAGTAATGGTAGGAAACACAGTTCTTTTTTTCTGGGCAGGCTCATGTTTCTTTCTTTATTACAGACTCTGGAAAGAAGAGCATGCTCTTTGCGTTGAAACAGAGTGTGTTTCATGTATGAGAACATTGGTCTGAATTTCCCTTCAGAAACGTAGTTAAACCAAAGGCTCTGTGTCTTTCTACAAGCAAGAGTTCATTTCCGGAAATCCCAGTGATTTTTCGGCTCAAATGAATTTACACAGTTCACGAACCAAACACGTTATTCGCTATAAACTAAAGAGCATCTATGTAGGAGATGCGGTGGTTTGTTACACTTTCACAAGCAGAGTTTAACTAGACATGGTCCGTATGAGTACGAAACACAGTTCTTTTTTTCTTGGCATGCTCATGTTTCTTGCTTTATTGGAGATGCTGGAAAGAAGAGCATGCTTCTTGCGTTAAAACAGAATATATTTCATGGATGAGAACACTTGTCTGAATTTCACTTCACAAACGGAGTTAAACCAAAGGCTCTGTGTCTTCCTACAAGCAAGAGTTCATTTCTGGAAATCCCAGTGATTTTTCGGCTCAAATGAATTTACCCAGGTCACGAACCCCACACGTTTTTCACTATAAACTAAAGAGCATCTATGTAAGAGATGCTGTGGTTTGTTACAGTTTCACAAGCAGAGTTCAACTAGATATGGTCGGTATGAGTAGGAAATACAGTTCTTTTTTTATGGACATGCTCATATTTCTTGCTGTATTGCAACTCAGGACAGAAGAGGATGCTTCTTGCGTTAAGACAGAGGATGTTTCATGGATGAGATCACTTGTCTGAATTTCCCTTCACAAACGGAGTTAAACCAAAGGCTCTGTGTCTTTCTACCAGCAAGAGTTCATTTCCGGAATTCCCACTGATTTTTCGGCTCAAATGAATTTACACAGTTCACCAACCCAACACGTTTTTCAATATAAACTAAAGAGCATCTATGTAAGAGATGCTGTTGTTTGTTGCAGTTTCACAAGCAGAGTTCAACTAGATATGGTCCCTATGAGAAGGAAATACAGTTCTTTTTTTATGGACATGCTCATATTTCTTGCTTTATTGCAACTCTGGACAGAAGAGGATGCTTCTTGTGTTAAAACAGACGCTGTTTCATGGATGAGAATACTGGTCTGAATTTTCCTTCACAAACGGAGTTAAACCAAAGGCTCTGTGTCTTCCTACAAGCAAGAGTTCATTTCCGGAAATCCCAGTGATTTTTCAGCTTAAATGAATTTACACAGTTCACAAACCCAACACGTTTTTCACTATAAACTAAAGAGCATCTATGTAAGAGATGCTGTGATTTGTTACAGTTTCACAAGCAGAGTTTAACTACATATGGTCCGTATGTGTAAGAAACACGGTTCGTTTTTTCTGGGCATGCTCATGTCTCTTGCTGTTTTGGAGACGCTGGAAAGAAGAGCATGTTTCTTGCATTAAAACAGAGTATATTTCATGGATGAGAACACTGGTCTGAATTTCCCTTCACAAACGGAGTTAAACCAAAGGCTCTGTTTCTTTCTTCAAGCAAGAGTTCATTTCCCGAAAACCCAGTGATTTTTCGGCTAAAATGAATTTACACAATTCATGAACCCAACACGTTTTTCACTATAAACTAAAGAGCATCTATGTAAGAGATGCTGTGGTTTGTTACAGTTTCACAAGCAGAGTTCAACTAGATATGGTCCGTATGAGTAGGAAATACAGTTCTTTTTTTATGGACATGCTCATGTTTCTTGCTGTATTAGAGTCTCTGTAAAGAAGAGCATGCTCTTTGCGTTAAAACAGAGTGTGTTTCATGGATGAGAACACTGGTCTGAATTTCCCTTCACAAACGGAGTTAAACCAAAGGCTCTGTGTCTTCCTACAAGCAACAATTCATTTCCGGAAATCCCAGGGTTTTTTCGGCTCAAATGAATTTACACAGTTCACGCACCCAACACGATTTTCACTATAAACTAAAGAGCATCTATGTAAGAGATGCTGTGGTTTGTTACAGTTTCACAAGCAGAGTTCAACTTGATATGGTCAGTATTAGTAGGAAACACAGTTCTTTTTTTCTGGGCATGCTCATGTTTCTTGCTGAATTCGAGACTCTGGAAAGAAGAGCATGATCTTTGCGTTAAAACAGAGTGTGTTTCATGGATGAGAACACTGGTCTGAATTTCCCTTCACAAACGGAGTTAAACCAAAGGCTCTGTGTCTTCCTATAAGCAAGAGTTCATTTCCGGAAAATCCAGTGACTTTTCGGCGCAAATGAATTTATGCAGTTCACGAACCCCAAAAGTTTTTCACTATAAACTTAAGAGCATCTATGTAAGAGATGGTGTGGTTTGTTACAGTTTCACAAGCAGAGTTCAACTAGATATGGTACGTATGAGTAGGAAATACAGTTCTTTTTTTATGGACATGCTCATATTTCTTGCTGTATTGCAACTCTGGACAGAAGAGGATGCTTCTTGCGTTAAAACAGAGGATGTTTCATGGATGAGAACACTCTTCTGAATTTCCCTTCACAAACGGAGTTAAACCAAAGGCTCTGTATCTTCCTTCAAGCAAGAGTTCATTTCCTGAAAACCCAGTGATTTTTCGGCTAAAATGAATTTACACAATTCAAGAACCCAACACGTTTTTCACTATAAACTAAAGAGCATCTATGTAAGAGATGCTGTGGTTTGTTACAGTTTCATAAGCAGAGTTAAACTAGATATGGTTAGTATTAGTAGGAAACACAGTTCTTTTTTTCTGGGCATGCTCATGTTTCTTGCTGTATTAGAGACTCTGGAAAGAAGAGCATGCTCTTTGCGTTAAAACAGAGTGTGTTTCATGGATGAGAACACTGGTCTGAATTTCCCTTCACAATCGGAGTTAAACCAAAGGCTCTGGGTCTTCCTACAAGCAAGAGTTCATTTCCGGAAAGCCCAGTGATTTTTCGGCTCAAATGAATTTACACAGTTCACACACCCAACAAGATATTCACTATAAACTAAAGAGCATCTATGTAAGGGATGCTGTGGTTCGTTACAGTTTCACAAGCAGAGTTCAACTAGACATGATCAGTAATGCTAGGAAACACAGTTCTTTTTTTCTGGGCAGGCTCATGTTTCTTGCTTTATTAGAGACTCTGGAAAGAAGAGCATGCTCTTTGCGTTAAAACAGAGTGTGTTTCATGCATGAGAACATTGGTCTGAATTTCCCTTCAGAAACGTAGTTAAACCAAAGGCTCTGTGTCTTTCTAGAAGCAAGAGTTCATTTCCGGAAATCCCAGTGATTATTCAGCTCAAATGAATTTACACAGTTCACGAACCAAACACGTTATTCGCTATAAACTAAAGAGCATCTATGTAGGAGATGCGGTGGTTTGTTACACTTTCACAAGCAGAGTTTAACTAGACATGGTCCGTATGAGTACGAAACACAGTTCTTTTTTTCTTGGCATGCTCATGTTTCTTGCTGTATTGGAGATGCTGGAAAGAAGAGCATGCTTCTTGCGTTAAAACAGAATATGTTTCATGGATGAGAACACTTGTCTGAATTTCACTTCACAAATGGAGTTAAACCAAAGGCTCTGTGTCTTCCTACAAGCAAGAGTTCATTTCTGGAAATCCCAGTGATTTTTCGGCTCAAATGAATTTACACAGGTCACGAACCCCACACGTTTTTCACTATAAACTAAAGAGCATCGATGTAAGAGATGCTGTGGTTTGTTACAGTTTCACAAGCAGAGTTCAACTAGATATGGTCGGTATGAGTAGGAAATACAGTTCTTTTTTTATGGACATGCTCATATTTCTTGCTGTATTGCAACTCAGGACAGAAGAGGATGCTTCTTGCGTTAAGACAGAGGATGTTTCATGGATGAGATCACTTGTCTGAATTTCCCTTCACAAACGGAGTTAAACCAAAGGCTCTGTGTCTTTCTACCAGCAAGAGTTCATTTCCGGAATTCCCACTGATTTTTCGGCTCAAATTAATTTACACAGTTCACGAACCCAACACGTTTTTCAATATAAACTAAAGAGCATCTATGTAAGAGATGCTGTTGTTTGTTACAGTTTCACAAGCAGAGTTCAACTAGATATAGTCCGTATGAGTAGGAAATACAGTTCTTTTTTTATGGACATGCTCATATTTCTTGCTTTATTGCAACTCTGGACAGAAGAGGATGCTTCTTGTGTTAAAACAGACACTGTTTCATGGATGAAAACACTGGTCTGAATTTTCCTTCACAAACGGAGTTAAACCAAAGGCTCTGTGTCTTCCTACAAGCAAGAGTTCATTTCCGGAAATCCCAGTGATTTTTCAGCTCAAATGAATTTACACAGTTCACAAACCCAACACGTTTTTCAGTATAAACTAAAGAGCATCTATGTAAGAGATGCTGTGATTTGTTCCAGTTTCATAAGCAGAGTTTATCTAGATATGGTCCGTATGTGTAAGAAACACAGATCGTTTTTTCTGGGCATGCTTTTGTTTCTTGCTGTTTTGGAGACTCTGTTAAGAATAGCATGCTTCTTGCGTTAAAACAGAGTATGTTTCATGGATGAGAACACTGGTCTGAATTTCCCCTCACAAACGGAGTTAAAGCAAAGTCTCTGTGTCTTCCTTCAAGCAAGAGTTCATTTCCTGAAATCCCAGTGATTTTTTGGCTCAAATGAATTTACACAGTTTACGCACCCAACACGTTTATCACTATAAACTAAAGAGCATCTAAGTAAGAGATGCTGTGTTTTGTTACAGTTTCACAAGCAGAGTTCAACTAAGTATGGTCTGTATGAGTAGGAAATACAGTTCTATTTTATGGACATGCTCATATTTCTTGCAGTATTGCAACTCTGGACAGAAGAGGATGCTTCTTGCTTTAAAACAGAGGATATTCCATGGATGAGAACACTGGTCTGAATTTCCCTTCACAGAAGGAGTTAAACCAAAGGCTCTGTGTCTTCCTAAAAGCAAGAGTTCTTTTCTGGAATTCCCAGTGATTTATCGGCTCAAATGAATTTACACAGTTCACGCACCGAACACGTTTTTCACTATAAACTAAAGAGCATCTATGTAAGAGATGCATTGATTTGTTACAGTTTCACAAGCAGAGTTTAACTAGATATGGTCCGTATGTGTAAGAAACACAGTTCCTTTTTTCTGGGCATGCTCATGTTTCTTGCTGTTTTGGAGATGCTGGAAAGAAGAGCATGCTTCTTGCGTTAAAACAGAGGATGTTTCATGGATGAGAACACTGGTCTGAATTTCCATTCACAAACGGAGTTAAACTAAAGTCTCTGTGTCTTTCTTCAAGCAAGAGTTCATTTCCTGAAAACCCAGTGATTTTTCGGCTAAAATGAATTTACACAATTCAAGAACCCAACACGTTTTTCACTATAAACTAAAGAGCATCTATGTAAGAGATGCTGTGGTTTGTTACAGTTTCATAAGCAGAGTTAAACTAGATATGGTTAGTATTAGTAGGAAACACAGTTCTTTTTTTCTGGGCATGCTCATGTTTCTTGCTGTATTAGAGACTCTGGAAAGAAGAGCATGCTCTTTGTGTTAAAACAGAGTGTGTTTCATGGATGAGAACACTGGTCTGAATTTCCCTTCACAATCGGAGTTAAACCAAAGGCTCTGGGTCTTCCTACAAGCAAGAGTTCATTTCCGGAAAGCCCAGTGATTTTTCGGCTGAAATGAATTTACACAGTTCACACACCCAACAAGATTTTCACTATAAACTAAAGAGCATCTATGTAAGGGATGCTGTGGTTTGTTACAGTTTCACAAGCAGAGTTCAACTAGACATGGTCAGTAATGCTAGGAAACACAGTTCTTTTTTTCTGGGCAGGCTCATGTTTCTTGCTTTATTAGAGACTCTGGAAAGAAGAGCATGCTCTTTGCGTTAAAACAGAGTGTGTTTCATGGATGAGATCACTTGTCTGAATTTCCCTTCACAAACTGAGTTAAACCAAAGGCTCTGTGTCTTTCTACCAGCAAGAGTTCATTTCCGGAATTCCCACTGATTTTTCGGCTCAAATGAATTTACACAGTTCACGAACCCAACACGTTTTTCAATATAAACTAAAGAGCATCTATGTAAGAGATGCTGTTGTTTGTTACAGTTTCACAAGCAGAGTTCAACTAGATATAGTCCGTATGAGTAGGAAATACAGTTCTTTTTTTATGGACATGCTCATATTTCTTGCTTTATTGCAACTCTGGACAGAAGAGGATGCTTCTTGTGTTAAAACAGACACTGTTTCATGGATGAGAACACTGGTCTGAATTTTCCTTCACAAACGGAGTTAAACCAAAGGCTCTGTGTCTTCCTACAAGCAAGAGTTCATTTCCGGAAATCCCAGTGATTTTTCAGCTTAAATGAATTTACACAGTTCACAAACCCAACACGTTTTTCACTATAAACTAAAGAGCATCTATGTAAGAGATGCTGTGATTTGTTACAGTTTCACAAGCAGAGTTTAACTACATATGGTTCCGTATGTGTAAGAAACACGGTTCGTTTTTTCTGGGCATGCTCATGTCTCTTGCTGTTTTGGAGACGCTGGAAAGAAGAGCATGTTTCTTGCATTAAAACAGAGTATATTTCATGGATGAGAACACTGGTCTGAATTTCCCTTCACAAACGGAGTTAAACCAAAGGCTCTGTGTCTTTCTTCAAGCAAGAGTTCATTTCCCGAAAACCCAGTGATTTTTCGGCTAAAATGAATTTACACAATTCATGAACCCATCACGTTTTTCACTATAAACTAAAGAGCATCTATGTAAGAGATGCTGTGGTTTGTTACAGTTTCACAAGCAGAGTTCAACTAGATATGGTCCGTATGAGTAGGAAATACAGTTCTTTTTTTATGGACATGCTCATATTTCTTGCTGTACTGCAACTCTGGACAGAAGAGGATGCTTCTTGCGTTAAAACAAAGGATGTTCCATGGATGAGAACACTGGTCTGAATTTCCCTTCACAAACGGAGTTAAACCAAAGGCTCTGTGTCTTCCTACAAGCAATAGTTCATTTCCAGAATTCCCAGTGATTTTTCGGCTCAAATGAATTTAAACAGTTCACGCACCCAACACGTTTTTCAATATAAACTGAAGAGCATCTATGTAAGAGATGCTGTGATTTGTTACAGTTTCATAAGCAGAGTTCAACTAGATATGGTCAGTATTTGTAGGAAACACAGTTCTTTTTTTCTGGGCATGCTCATGTTTCTTGCTGTATTAGAGACTCTGTAAAGAAGAGCATGCTCTTTGCGTTAAAACAGAGTGTGTTTCATGGATGAGAACACTGGTCTGAATTTCCCTTCACAAACGGAGTTAAACCAAAGGCTCTGTGTCTTCCTACAAGCAAGAGTTCATTTCCGGAAAACCCAGTGACTTTTTGGCGCAAATGAATTTACCCAGTTCACGAACCCCAAAAGTTTTTCACTATAAACTGAAGAGCATCTATGTAAGAGATGGTGTGGTTTGTTACAGTTTCACAAGCAGAGTTCAACTAGATATGTTCTGTATGAGTAGGAATCACAGTTCTTTTTTTCTGGGCATGCACATGTTTCTTGCTGTATTAGAGACTCTGGAAAGAAGAGCATGCTCTTTGCGTTAAAACCGAGTGTGTTTCATGGATGAGAACATTGGTCTGAATTTCCCTTCACAAACGTAGTTAAACCAAAGGCTCTGTGTCTTCCTACAAGGAAGAGTTCATTTCCGGAAATCCCAGTGATTTTTCAGCTCAAATGAATTTACACAGTTCACGCACCCAACAAGTTTATCACTATAAACTAAAGAGCATCTATGTAAGAGATGCTGTGGTTTGTTACAGTGTCACAAGCAGAGTTCAACAAGATATGGTACGTATGAGTAGGCAATACAGTTCTTTTTTTATGGACATGCTCATATTTCTTGCTGTATTGCAACTCTGGACAGAAGAGGATGCTTCTTGCGTTAAAACAGAGGATGTTTCATGGATGAGAACACTCGTCTGAATTTCCCTTCACAAACGGAGTTAAACCAAAGGCTCTGTATCTTCCTTCAAGCAAGAGTTCATTTCCGGAAAACCCAGTGATTTTAGTGCTCAAATGAATTTGCCCAGTTCACGAACCCCACACGTTTTTCACTATAAACTAAAGAGCATCTATGTAAGATATGCTGTGGTTTGTTACAGTTTCACAAGCAGAGTTCAACTAGATAAGGTCCGTATGAGTAGGAAATACAGTTCTTTTTTTATGGACATGCTCATATTTCTTGCTTTATTGCAACTCTGGACAGAAGAGGATGCTTCTTGTGTTAAAACAGACACTGTTTCATGGATGAGAACACTGGTCTGAATTTTCCTTCACAAACGGAGTTAAACCAAAGGCTCTGTGTCTTCCTACAAGCAAGAGTTCATTTCCGGAAATCCCTGTGATTTTTCAGCTCAAATGAATTTACACAGTTCACAAACCCAACACGTTTTTCACTATAAACTAAAGAGCATCTATGTAAGAGATGCTGTGATTTGTTACAGTTTCACAAGCAGAGTTTAACTACATATGGTTCCGTATGTGTAAGAAACACGGTTCGTTTTTTCTGGGCATGCTCATGTCTCTTGCTGTTTTGGAGACGCTGGAAAGAAGAGCATGTTTCTTGCATTAAAACAGAGTATATTTCATGGATGAGAACACTGGTCTGAATTTCCCTTCACAAACGGAGTTAAACCAAAGGCTCTGTGTCTTTCTTCAAGCAAGAGTTCATTTCCCGAAAACCCAGTGATTTTTCGGCTAAAATGAATTTACACAATTCATGAACCCAACACGTTTTTCACTATAAACTAAAGAGCATCTATGTAAGAGATGCTGTGGTTTGTTACAGTTTCACAAGCAGAGTTCAACTAGATATGGTCCTTATGAGTAGGAAATACAGTTCTTTTTTTATGGACATGCTCATATTTCTTGCTGTACTGCAACTCTGGACAGAAGAGGATGCTTCTTGCGTTAAAACAAAGGATGTTCCATGGATGAGAACACTGGTCTGAATTTCCCTTCACAAACGGAGTTAAACCAAAGGCTCTGTGTCTTCCTACAAGCAATAGTTCATTTCCAGAATTCCCAGTGATTTTTCGGCTCAAATGAATTTAAACAGTTCACGCACCCAACACGTTTTTCACTATAAACTGAAGAGCATCTATGTAAGAGATGCTGTGATTTGTTACAGTTTCATAAGCAGAGTTCAACTAGATATGGTCAGTATTTGTAGGAAACACAGTTCTTTTTTTCTGGGCATGCTCATGTTTCTTGCTGTATTAGAGACTCTGTAAAGAAGAGCATGCTCTTTGCGTTAAAACAGAGTGTGTTTCATGGATGAGAACACTGGTCTGAATTTCCCTTCACAAACGGAGTTAAACCAAAGGCTCTGTGTCTTCCTACAAGCAAGAGTTCATTTCCGGAAAACCCAGTGACTTTTTGGCGCAAATGAATTTACCCAGTTCACGAACCCCAAAAGTTTTTCACTATAAACTGAAGAGCATCTATGTAAGAGATGGTGTGGTTTGTTACAGTTTCACAAGCAGAGTTCAACTAGATATGTTCTGTATGAGTAGGAATCACAGTTCTTTTTTTCTGGGCAGGCTCATGTTTCTTGCTTTATTAGAGACTTTGGAAAGAAGAGCATGCTCTTTGCGTTAAAACAGAGTGTGTTTCATGTATGAGAACATTGGTCTGAATTTCCCTTCAGAAACGTAGTTAAACCAAAGGCTCTGTGTCTTTCTACAAGCAAGAGTTCATTTCCGGAAATCCCAGTGATTTTTCGGCTCAAATGAATTTACACAGTTCACGAACCAAACACGTTATTCGCTATAAACTAAAGAGCATCTATGTAGGAGATGCGGTGGTTTGTTACACTTTCACAAGCAGAGTTTAACTAGACATGGTCCATATGAGTACGAAACAAAGTTCTTTTTTTCTTGGCATGCTCATGTTTCTTGCTGTATTGGAGATGCTGGAAAGAAGAGCATGCTTCTTGCGTTAAAACAGAATATGTTTCATGGATGAGAACACTTGTCTGAATTTCACTTCACAAACGGAGTTAAACCAAAGGCTCTGTGTCTTCCTACAAGCAAGAGTTCATTTCTGGAAATCCCAGTGATTTTTCGGCTCAAATGAATTTACCCAGGTCACGAACACCACACGTTTTTCACTATAAACTAAAGAGCATCGATGTAAGAGATGCTGTGGTTTGTTACAGTTTCACAAGCAGAGTTCAACTAGATATGGTCGGTATGAGTAGGAAATACAGTTCTTTTTTTATGGACATGCTCATATTTCTTGCTGTATTGCAACTCAGGACAGAAGAGGATGCTTCTTGCGTTAAGACAGAGAATGTTTCATGGATGAGATCACTTGTCTGAATTTTCCTTCACAAACGGAGTTAAACCAAAGGCTCTGTGTCTTTCTACCAGCAAGAGTTCATTTCCGGAATTCCCAGTGATTTTTCGGCTCAAATGAATTTACACAGTTCACGAACCCAACACGTTTTTCACTATAAACTAAAGAGCATCTATGTAAGAGATGCTGTGGTTTGTTACAGTTGAACAAGCAGAGTTCAACTAGATATGGTCCATATTAGTAGGAAATACAGTTCTTTTTTATGGACATGCTCATATTTCTTTCTGTATTGCAACTCTGGACAGAAGAGGATGCTTCTTGTGTTAAAACAGACGGTGTTTCATGGATGAGAACACTGGTCTGAATTTCCCTTCACAAACGGAGTTAAACCAAAGGCTCTGTGTCTTTCTATAAGCAAGAGTTCATTTTCGGAAATCCCAGTGATTTTTCAGCTCAAATGAATTTACACAGTTCACGAACCCAACACGTTTTTCACTATAAACTAAAGAGCATCTATGTAAGAGATGTTGTTGTTTGTTACAGTTTCACAAGCAGAGTTTAACTAGATATGGTCCGTGTGAGTAAGTAACACAGTTCGTTTTTTCTGGGCATGCTCATGTTTCTTGCTATATTGGAGATGCTGGAAAGAAGAGCATGCTTCTTGCGTTAAAACAGAGTATGTTTCATGGATGAGAACACTGGTCTGAATTTCCCTTCACAAACGGAGTTAAACCAAAGGCTCAGTATCTTCCTACAAGCAAGAGTTCATTTCCGGAAAACCCAGTGATTTTAGGGCTCAAATGAATTTGCCCAGTTCACGAACCCCACACGTGTTTCACTATAAACTAAAAGCATCTATGTGAGAGATGCTGTGGTTTGTTACAGTTTCACAAGCAGAGTTCAATTAGATATGGTCTGTATGAGTAGGAAACACAGTTCTTTTTTTCTGGGCATGCTCATGTTTCTTGCTGAATTCGAGACTCTGGAAAGAAGAGCATGATCTTTGCGTTAAAACAGAGTGTGTTTCATGGATGAGAACACTGGTCTGAATTTCCCTTCACAAACGGAGTTAAACCAAAGGCTCTGTGTCTTCCTACAAGCAAGAGATCATTTCCGGAAAACCCAGTGACTTTTCGGCGCAAATGAATTTACCCAGTTCACGAACCCCAAAAGTTTTTCACTATAAACTGAAGAGCATCTATGTAAGAGATGGTGTGGTTTGTTACAGTTTCACAAGCAGAGTTCAACTAGATATGGTCTGTATGAGTAGGAAACACAGTTCTTTTTTTCTGGGCATGCACATGTTTCTTGCTGTATTAGAGACTCTGGAAAGAAGAGCATGCTCTTTACGTTAAAACCGAGTGTGTTTCATGGATGAGAACATTGGTCTGAATTTCCCTTCACAAACGTAGTTAAACCAAAGGCTCTGTGTCTTCCTACAAGGAAGAGTTCATTTCCGGAAATCCCAGTGATTTTTCGGCTCAAATGAATTTACACAGTTCACGCACCCAACAAGTTTATCACTATAAACTAAAGAGCATCTATGTAAGAGATGCTGTGGTTTGTTACAGTGTCACAAGCAGAGTTCAACAAGATATGGTACGTATGAGTAGGAAATACAGTTCTTTTTTTATGGACATGCTCATATTTCTTGCTGTATTGCAACTCTGGACAGAAGAGGATGCTTCTTGCGTTAAAACAGAGGAAGTTTCATGGATGAGAACACTCGTCTGAATTTCCCTTCACAAACGGAGTTAAACCAAAGGCTCTGTATCTTCCTTCAAGCAAGAGTTCATTTCCGGAAAACCCAGTGATTTTAGTGCTCAAATGAATTTGCCCAGTTCACGAACCCCACACGTTTTTCACTATAAACTAAAGAGCATCTATGTAAGATATGCTGTGTTTTGTTACAGTTTCATAAGCAGAGTTCAACTAGATATGGTCTGTATGAGTAGGAAATACAGTTCTTTTTTTATGGACATGCTCATATTTCTTGCAGTATTGCAACCCTGGACAGAAGAGGATGCTTCTTGCTTTAAAACAGAGGATATTCCATGGATGAGAACACTGGTCTGAATTTCCCTTCACAAACGGAGTTAAACCAAAGGCTCTGTGTCTTCCTACAAGCAAGAGTTCATTTCCGGAATTCCCAGTGATTTATCGGCTCAAATGAATTTACACAGTTCACGCACCCAACACGTTTTTCACTATAAACTAAAGAGCATCTATGTAAGAGATGCTGTGGTTTGTTACAGTTTCATAAGCAGAGTTCAACTACATATGGTCAGTATTTGTAGGAAACACAGTTCTTTTTTTCTGGGCATGCTCATGTTTCTTGCTGTATTAGACTCTGGAAAGAAGAGCATGCTCTTTGCGTTAAAACAGAGTGTGTTTCATGGATGAGAACACTGGTCTGAATTTCCCTTCACAAACGGCGTTAAACCAAAGGCTCTGTGTCTTCCTACAAGCAAGAGTTCATTTCCAGAAAACCCAGTGATTTTTCGGCTCAAATGAATTTACACAGTTCACGCACCCAACACGATTTTCACTATAAACTAAAGAGCATCTATGTAAGAGATGCTGTGGTTTGTTACATTTTCACAAGCAGAGTTCAACTAGATATGGTCTGCATTAGTAGGAAACACAGTTCTTTTTTTCTGGGCATGCTCATATTTCTTGCTGTATTTTATATGCTGGAAAGAAGAGCATGCTACTGGCGTTAAAAGAGATTATGTTTCATGGATGAGAACACTGGTCTGAATTTCCCTGCACAAACGGAGTTAAACCAAAGACTCAGTGTCTTCCTACAAGCAAGAGTTCATTTCCGGAAATCCCAGTGATTTATGGCTCAACTGAATTTACACAGTTCACGAACCCTACACGTTTTTCACTATAAACTAAAGAGCATCTATGTAAGAGATGCTGTTGTTTGTTACAGTTTCACAAGCAGAGTTTAACTAGATATGGTCCGTATGAGTAAGAAACACAGTTCGTTTTTTCTGGTCATGCTCATGTTTCTTGCTGTATTGGAGATGCTGGAAAGAAGAGCATGCTTCTTGCGTTAAAACAGAATATGTTTCATGGATGAGAATACTGGTCTGAATTTCCCTTCACAAACGGAGTTAAACCAAAGTCTCTGTGTCTTCCTTCAAGCAAGAGTTCATTTCCTGAAAACCCAATGATTTTTCGGCTAAAATGAATTTACACAGTTCACGAACCCAACACGTTTTTCAATATAAACTAAAGAGCATCTATGTAAGAGATGCTGTGGTTTGTTACAGTGTCACAAGCAGAGTTCAACAAGATATGGTACGTATGAGTAGGAAATACAGTTCTTTTTTTATGGACATGCTCATATTTCTTGCTGTATTGCAACTCTGGACAGAAGAGGATGCTTCTTGCGTTAAAACAGAGGAAGTTTCATGGATGAGAACACTCGTCTGAATTTCCCTTCACAAACGGAGTTAAACCAAAGGCTCTGTATCTTCCTTCAAGCAAGAGTTCATTTCCGGAAAACCCAGTGATTTTAGTGCTCAAATGAATTTGCCCAGTTCACGAACCCCACACGTTTTTCACTATAAACTAAAGAGCATCTATGTAAGATATGCTGTGTTTTGTTACAGTTTCACAAGCAGAGTTCAACTAGATATGGTCTGTATGAGTAGGAAATACAGTTCTTTTTTTATGGACATGCTCATATTTCTTGCAGTATTGCAACCCTGGACAGAAGAGGATGCTTCTTGCTTTAAAACAGAGGATATTCCATGGATGAGAACACTGGTCTGAATTTCCCTTCACAAACGGAGTTAAACCAAAGGCTCTGTGTCTTCCTACAAGCAAGAGTTCATTTCCGGAATTCCCAGTGATTTATCGGCTCAAATGAATTTACACAGTTCACGCACCCAACACGTTTTTCACTATAAACTAAAGAGCATCTATGTAAGAGATGCTGTGGTTTGTTACAGTTTCATAAGCAGAGTTCAACTACATATGGTCAGTATTTGTAGGAAACACAGTTCTTTTTTTCTGGGCATGCTCATGTTTCTTGCTGTATTAGACTCTGGAAAGAAGAGCATGCTCTTTGCGTTAAAACAGAGTGTGTTTCATGGATGAGAACACTGGTCTGAATTTCCCTTCACAAACGGCGTTAAACCAAAGGCTCTGTGTCTTCCTACAAGCAAGAGTTCATTTCCAGAAAACCCAGTGATTTTTCGGCTCAAATGAATTTACACAGTTCACGCACCCAACACGATTTTCACTATAAACTAAAGAGCATCTATGTAAGAGATGCTGTGGTTTGTTACATTTTCACAAGCAGAGTTCAACTAGATATGGTCTGCATTAGTAGGAAACACAGTTCTTTTTTTCTGGGCATGCTCATATTTCTTGCTGTATTTTATATGCTGGAAAGAAGAGCATGCTACTGGCGTTAAAAGAGATTATGTTTCATGGATGAGAACACTGGTCTGAATTTCCCTGCACAAACGGAGTTAAACCAAAGACTCAGTGTCTTCCTACAAGCAAGAGTTCATTTCCGGAAATCCCAGTGATTTATGGCTCAACTGAATTTACACAGTTCACGAACCCTACACGTTTTTCACTATAAACTAAAGAGCATCTATGTAAGAGATGCTGTTGTTTGTTACAGTTTCACAAGCAGAGTTTAACTAGATATGGTCCGTATGAGTAAGAAACACAGTTCGTTTTTTCTGGTCATGCTCATGTTTCTTGCTATATTGGAGATGGTGGAAAGAAGAGCATGCTTCTTGCGTTAAAACAGAATATGTTTCATGGATGAGAATACTGGTCTGAATTTCCCTTCACAAACGGAGTTAAACCAAAGTCTCTGTGTCTTCCTTCAAGCAAGAGTTCATTTCCTGAAAACCCAATGATTTTTCGGCTAAAATGAATTTACACAGTTCACGAACCCAACACGTTTTTCAATATAAACTAAAGAGCATCTATGTAAGAGATGCTGTGGATTGTTACAGTTTCACAAGCATAGTTCAACTAGATATGGTCTGTATGAGTAGGAAATACAGTTCTTTTTTTATTGACATGCTCATATTTCTTGCTGTATTGCAACTCTGGACAGAAGAGGATGCTTCTTGCGTTAAAACAGAGGATGTTTCATGGATGAGAACACTGGTCTGAATTTCCCTTCACAAACGGAGTTAAACCAAAGGCTCTGTGTCTTCATACAAGCAAGAGTTCAATTCCGGAAAACCCAGTGATTTTTCGGCTAAAATGAATTTACACAATTCACGAACCCAACACGTTTTTCACTATAAACTAAAGAGCATCTATGTAAGAGATGCTGTGGTTTGTTACAGTTTCATAAGCAGAGTTCAACTACATATGGTCAGTATTACTAGGAAATACAGTTCTTTTTTTATGGACATGCTCATATTTCTTGCTGTATTGCAACTCTGGACAGAAGAGGATGCTTCTTGCGTTGAAACAGAGGATGTTTCATGGATGAGAACACTGGTCTGAATATCCCTTCACAAACGGAGTTAAACCAAAGGCTCTGTGTCTACCTACAAGCAAGAGTTCATTTCCGGAATACCCAGTGATTTTTCGGCTCAAATGACTTTACACAGTTCATGCACCCAACACGTATTTCAGTATAAACTAAAGAGCATCTATGTAAGAGATGCTGTGATTTGTTACAGTTTCACAAGCAGAGTTTAACTAGATATGGTCCGTATGTGTAAGAAACACAGTTCGTTTTTTCTGGGCATACTCATTTTTCTTGCTCTTTTGGAGACGATGGAAAGAAGAGCATGCTTCTTGCATTAAAACAGAGTATGTTTCATGGATGAGAACACTGGTCTGAATTTCCACTCACAAACGGAGTTAAACCAAAGTCTCTGTGTCTTCCTTCAAGCAAGAGTTCAAATCCTGAAAACCCAGTGATTTTTCGGCTAAAATGAATTTACACAATTCACGAACCCAACACGTTTTTCACTATAAACTAAAGAGCATCTATGTAAGAGATGCTGTGGTTTGTTACAGTTTCATAAGCAGAGTTCAACTAGATATGGTCAGTATTATTAGGAAACACAGTTCTTTTATTCTGGGCATGCTCATTTTTCTTGGTGTATTAGAGACTCTGGAAAGAAGAGCATGCTCTTTGCGTTAAAACAGAGTGTGTTTCATGGATGAGAACATTGGTCTGAATTTCGCTTCACAAACGGAGTTAAACCAAAGGCTCTGTGTCTTCCTACAAGCAAGAGTTCATTTCTGGAAAACCCAGTGATTTTTCGGCTCAAATGAATTTACCCAGTTCACGAACCCCACACGTTTTTCACTATAAACTAAAGAGCATCTATGTAAGAGATGCTGTGGTTTATTACAGTTTCACAAGCAGAGTTCAACTAGATATGGTCCGTATGAGTAGGAAATACAGATATTTTTTTATGGACATGCTCATATTTCTTGCTGTATTGCAACTCTGGACAGAAGAGGATGCTTCTTGCGTTAAAACAGAGGATGTTCCATGGATGAGAATACTGGTCTGAATTTCCCTTCACAAACGGAGTTAAACCAAAGGCTCTGTGTCTTCCTACAAGCAAGAGTTCATTTCCAGAATTCCCAGTGATTTTTCGGCTCAAATGAATTTAAACAGTTCTCACACCCAACACGTTTTTCACTATAAACTAAAGAGCATCTATGTAAGAGATGCTGTGGTTTATTACAGTTTCACAAGCAGAGTTTAACTAGATATGGTCAGTATTAGTAGGAAACACAGTTCTTTTTTTCTGGGCATGCGCATGTTTCTTGCTGTATTAGAGACTCTGGAAAGAAGAGCATGCTCTTTGCGTTAAAACAGAGTGTGTTTCATGGATGAGAACATTGGTTTGAATTTCCCTTCACAAACGTAGTTAAACCAAAGGCTCTGGGTCTTCCTACAAGCAAGAGTTCATTTCTGGAAAACCCAGTGATTTTTCGGCTCAAATGAATTTACCCAGTTCACGAACCCCACATGTTTTTCACTATAAACTAAAGAGCATCTATGTAAGAGATGCTGTGGTTTATTACAGTTTCACAATCAGAGTTCAACCAGATATGGTCCGTATGTGTAAGAAACACAGTTCGTTTTTTCTGGGCATGCTCATGTTTCTTGCTGTTTTGAAGACGCTGGAAAGAAGAGCATGTTTCTTGCGTTAAAACAGAGTATGTTTCATGGATGAGAACACTGGTCTGAATTTCCCTTCACAAACGGAGTTAAACCAAAGTCTCTGTGTCTTCCTTCAAGCAAGAGTTCATTTCCTGAAAACCCAATGATTTTTCGGCTAAAATGAATTTACACAGTTCACGAACCCAACACGTTTTTCAATATAAACTAAAGAGCATCTATGTAAGAGATGCTGTGGATTGTTACAGTTTCACAAGCAGAGTTCAACTAGATATGGTCTGTATGACTAGGAAATACAGTTCTTTTTTTATTGACATGCTCATATTTCTTGCTGTATTGCAACTCTGGACAGAAGAGGATGCTTCTTGCGTTAAAACAGAGGATGTTTCATGGATGAGAACACTGGTCTGAATTTCCCTTCACAAACGGAGTTAAACCAAAGGCTCTGTGTCTTCATACAAGCAAGAGTTCAATTCCGGAAAACCCAGTGATTTTTCGGCTAAAATGAATTTACACAATTCACGAACCCAACACGTTTTTCACTATAAACTAAAGAGCATCTATGTAAGAGATGCTGTGGTTTGTTACAGTTTCATAAGCAGAGTTCAACTACATATGGTCAGTATTACTAGGAAATACAGTTCTTTTTTTATGGACATGCTCATATATCTTGCTGTATTGCAACTCTGGACAGAAGAGGATGCTTCTTGCGTTAAAACAGAGGATGTTCCATGGATGAGAATACTGGTCTGAATTTCCCTTCACAAACGGAGTTAAACCAAAGGCTCTGTGTCTTCCTACAAGCAAGAGTTCATTTCCAGAATTCCCAGTGATTTTTCGGCTCAAATGAATTTAAACAGTTCACGCACCCAACACGTTTTTCACTATAAACTAAAGAGCATCTATGTAAGAGATGCTGTGGTTTATTACAGTTTCACAAGCAGAGTTTAACTAGATATGGTCAGTATTAGTAGGAAACACAGTTCTTTTTTTCTGGGCATGCGCATGTTTCTTGCTGTATTAGAGACTCTGGAAAGAAGAGCATGCTGTTTGCGTTAAAACAGAGTGTGTTTCATGGATGAGAACATTGGTCTGAATTTCCCTTCACAAACGTAGTTAAACCAAAGGCTCTGTGTCTTCCTACAAGCAAGAGTTCATTTCCGGAATACCCACTGATTTTTCGGCTCAAATGATTTTACTCAGTTCATGCACCCAACACGTTTTTCAGTATAAACTAAAGAGCATCTATGTAAGAGATGCTGTGATTTGTTACAGTTTCACAAGCAAAGTTTAACTACATATGGTCCGTATGTGTAAGAAACACGGTTCGTTTTTTCTGGGCATGCTCATGTCTCTTGCTGTTTTGGAGACGCTGGAAAGAAGAGCATGCTTCTTGCATTAAAACAGAGTATATTTCATGGATGAGAACACTGGTCTGATTTTCCCTTCACAAACGGAGTTAAAGCAAAGGCTCTGTGTCTTTCTTCAAGCAAGAGTTCATTTCCCGAAAACCCAGTGATTTTTCGGCTAAAATGAATTTACACAATTCATGAACCCAACACGTTTTTCACTATAAACTAAAGAGCATCTATGTAAGAGATGCTGTGGTTTGTTACAGTTTCACAAGCAGAGTTCAACTAGATATGGTCCGTATGAGTAGGAAATACAGTTCTTTTTTTATGGACATGCTCATATTTCTTGCTGTACTGCAACTCTGGACAGAAGAGGATGCTTCTTGCGTTAAAACAAAGGATGTTCCATGGATGAGAACACTGGTCTGAATTTCCCTTCACAAACGGAGTTAAACCAAAGGCTCTGTGTCTTCCTACAAGCAAGAGTTCATTTCCAGAATTCCCAGTGATTTTTCGGCTCAAATGAATTTAAACAGTTCACGCACCCAACACGTTTTTCACTATAAACTGAAGAGCATCTATGTAAGAGATGCTGTGATTTGTTACAGTTTCATAAGCAGAGTTCAACTAAATATGGTCAGTATTTGTAGGAAACACAGTTCTATTTTTCTGGGCATGCTCATGTTTCTTGCTGTATTAGAGACTCTGGAAAGAAGAGCATGATCTTTGCGTTAAAACAGAGTGTGTTTCAAGGATGAGAACACTGGTCTGAATTTCCCTTCACAAACGGAGTTAAACCAAAGGCTCTGTGTCTTCCTACAAGCAAGAGATCATTTGCGGAAAACCCAGTGACTTTTCGGCGCAAATGAATTTATCCAGTTAACGAACCCCAAAAGTTTTTCACTATAAACTGAAGAGCATCTATGTAAGAGATGCTGTGGTTTGTTACAGTTTCACAAGCAGAGTTCAACTAGATATGGTCTGTATGAGTAGGAAACACAGTTCTTTTTTTCTGGGCATGCACATGTTTCTTGCTGTATTAGAGACTCTGGAAAGAAGAGCATGCTCTTTGCATTAAAACCGAGTGTGTTTCAGGGATGAGAACATTGGTCTGAATTTCCCTTCACAAACGTAGTTAAACCAAAGGCTCTGTGTCTTCCTACAAGGAAGAATTCATTTCCGGAAAAGACATTGATTTTTCGGCTCAAATGAATTTACACAGTTCACGCACCCAACAAGTTTATCACTATAAACTAAAGAGCATCTATGTAAGAGATGCTGTGGTTTGTTACAGTGTCACAAGCAGAGTTCAACAAGATATGGTCCGTATGAGTAGGAAATACAGTTCTTTTTTTATGGACATGCTCATATTTCTTGCTGTATTGCAACTCTGGACAGAAGAGGATGCTTCTTGCGTTAAAACAGAGGATGTTTCATGGATGAGAACACTCGTCTGAATTTCCCTTCACAAACGGAGTTAAACCAAAGGCTCTGTATCTTCCTTCAAGCAAGAGTTCATTTCCGGAAAACCCAGTGATTTTAGTGCTCAAATGAATTTGCCCAGTTCACGAACCCCACACGTTTTTCACTATAAACTAAAGAGCATCTATGTAAGATATGCTGTGGTTTGTTACAGTTTCACAAGCAGAGTTTAACTATATGTGGTCCCTATGTGTAAGAAACACAGATCGTTTTTTCTGGGCATGCTTTTGTTTCTTGCTGTTTTGGAGACGCTGGAAAGAAGAGCATGCTTCTTGCGTTAAAACAGAGTATGTTTCATGGATGAGAACACTGGTCTGAATTTCCCCTCACAAACGGAGTTAAAGCAAAGTCTCTGTGTCTTCCTTCAAGCAAGAGTTCATTTCCTGAAAACCCAGTGATTTTTCGGCTAAAATGAATTTACACAATTCATGAACCCAACACGTTTTTCACTATAAACTAAAGAGCATCTATGTAAGAGATGCTGTGGTTTGTTACAGTTTCACAAGCAGAGTTTAACTAGATATGGTCAGTATTAGTAGGAAACACAGTTCTTTTTTTCTGGGCATGCACAGGTTTCTTGCAGAATTAGAGACTCTGGAAAGAAGAGCATGCTCTTTGCGCTAAAACAGAGTGTGTTTCATGGATGAGAACACTGGTCTGAATTTCCCTTCACAAATGTAATTAAACCAAAGGCTCTGTGTCTTCCTACAAGCAAGAGTTCATTTCCGGAAAACCCAGTGATTTTTCTGCTCAAATGAATTTACACAGTTCACGCACCCAACACGATTTTCACTATAAACTAAAGAGCTTCTATGTAAGAGATGCTGTGGTTTGTTACAGTTTCACAAGCAGAGTTTAACTAGATATGGTCAGTATTAGTAGGAAACACAGTTCTTTTTTTCTGGGCATGCTCATGTTTCTTGCTGAATTAGAGACTCTGGAAAGAAGAGCATGCTCTTTGCGCTAAAACAGAGTGTGTTTCATGGATGACAACATTGGTCTGAATTTCCCTTCACAAACGGAGTTAAACCAAAGGCTCTGTGTCTTCCTACAAGCAAGAGTTCATTTCCAGAATTCCCAGTGATTTTTCGGCTCAAATGAATTTAAACAGTTCACGCACCCAACACGTTTTTCACTATAAACTGAAGAGCATCTATGTAAGAGATGCTGTGATTTGTTACAGTTTCATAAGCAGAGTTCAACTAAATATGGTCAGTATTTGTAGGAAACACAGTTCTTTTTTTCTGGGCATGCTCATGTTTCTTGCTGTATTAGAGACTCTGTAAAGAAGAGCATGCTCTTTGCGTTAAAACAGAGTGTGTTTCATGGATGAGAACACTGGTCTGAATTTCCCTTCACAATTGGAGTTAAACCAAAGGCTCTGTGTCTTCCTACAAGCAAGAATTCATTTCCGGAAATCCCAGGGATTTTTCGGCTCAAATGAATTTACACAGTTCACGCACCCAACACGATTTTCACTATAAACTAAAGAGCATCTATGTAAGAGATGCTGTGGTTTGTTACAGTTTCACAAGCAGAGTTCAACTTGATATGGTCAGTATTAGTAGGAAACACAGTTCTTTTTTTCTGGGCATGCTCATGTTTCTTGCTGAATTCGAGACTCTGGAAAGAAGAGCATGATCTTTGCGTTAAAACAGAGTGTGTTTCAAGGATGAGAACACTGGTCTGAATTTCCCTTCACAAACGGAGTTAAACCAAAGGCTCTGTGTCTTCCTACAAGCAAGAGTTCATTTCCGGAAAACCCAGTGACTTTTCGGCGCAAATGAATTTATCCAGTTAACGAACCCCAAAAGTTTTTCACTATAAACTGAAGAGCATCTATGTAAGAGATGCTGTGGTTTGTTACAGTTTCACAAGCAGAGTTCAACTAGATATGGTCTGTATGAGTAGGAAACACAGTTCTTTTTTTCTGGGCATGCACATGTTTCTTGCTGTATTAGAGACTCTGGAAAGAAGAGCATGCTCTTTGCATTAAAACTGAGTGTGTTTCAGGGATGAGAACATTGGTCTGAATTTCCCCTCACAAACGTAGTTAAACCAAAGGCTCTGTGTCTTCCTACAAGGAAGAATTCATTTCCGGAAAAGACATTGATTTTTCGGCTCAAATGAATTTACACAGTTCACGCACCCAACAAGTTTATCACTATAAACTAAAGAGCATCTATGTAAGAGATGCTGTGGTTTGTTACAGTGTCACAAGCAGAGTTCAACAAGATATGGTCCGTATGAGTAGGAAATACAGTTCTTTTTTTATGGACATGCTCATATTTCTTGCTGTATTGCAACTCTGGACAGAAGAGGATGCTTCTTGCGTTAAAACAGAGGATGTTTCATGGATGAGAACACTCGTCTGAATTTCCCTTCACAAACGGAGTTAAACCAAAGGCTCTGTGTCTTCCTACAAGCAAGAGTTCATTTCCAGAATTCCCAGTGATTTTTCGGCTCAAATGAATTTAAACAGTTCACGCACCCAACACGTTTTTCACTATAAACTGAAGAGCATCTATGTAAGAGATGCTGTGATTTGTTACAGTTTCATAAGCAGAGTTCAACTAAATATGGTCAGTATTTGTAGGAAACACAGTTCTATTTTTCTGGGCATGCTCATGTTTCTTGCTGTATTAGAGACTCTGGAAAGAAGAGCATGATCTTTGCGTTAAAACAGAGTGTGTTTCAAGGATGAGAACACTGGTCTGAATTTCCCTTCACAAACGGAGTTAAACCAAAGGCTCTGTGTCTTCCTACAAGCAAGAGTTCATTTCCGGAAAACCCAGTGACTTTTCGGCGCAAATGAATTTATCCAGTTAACGAACCCCAAAAGTTTTTCACTATAAACTGAAGAGCATCTATGTAAGAGATGCTGTGGTTTGTTACAGTTTCACAAGCAGAGTTCAACTAGATATGGTCTGTATGAGTAGGAAACACAGTTCTTTTTTTCTGGGCATGCACATGTTTCTTGCTGTATTAGAGACTCTGGAAAGAAGAGCATGCTCTTTGCATTAAAACCGAGTGTGTTTCAGGGATGAGAACATTGGTCTGAATTTCCCTTCACAAACGTAGTTAAACCAAAGGCTCTGTGTCTTCCTACAAGGAAGAATTCATTTCCGGAAAAGACATTGATTTTTCGGCTCAAATGAATTTACACAGTTCACGCACCCAACAAGTTTATCACTATAAACTAAAGAGCATCTATGTAAGAGATGCTGTGGTTTGTTACAGTGTCACAAGCAGAGTTCAACAAGATATGGTCCGTATGAGTAGGAAATACAGTTCTTTTTTTATGGACATGCTCATATTTCTTGCTGTATTGCAACTCTGGACAGAAGAGGATGCTTCTTGCGTTAAAACAGAGGATGTTTCATGGATGAGAACACTCGTCTGAATTTCCCTTCACAAACGGAGTTAAACCAAAGGCTCTGTATCTTCCTTCAAGCAAGAGTTCATTTCCGGAAAACCCTATGATTTTAGTGCTCAAATGAATTTGCCCAGTTCACGAACCCCACACGTTTTTCACTATAAACTAAAGAGCATCTATGTAAGATATGCTGTGGTTTGTTACAGTTTCACAAGCAGAGTTTAACTATATGTGGTCCCTATGTGTAAGAAACACAGATCGTTTTTTCTGGGCATGCTTTTGTTTCTTGCTGTTTTGGAGACGCTGGAAAGAAGAGCATGCTTCTTGCGTTAAAACAGAGTATGTTTCATGGATGAGAACACTGGTCTGAATTTCCCCTCACAAACGGAGTTAAAGCAAAGTCTCTGTGTCTTCCTTCAAGCAAGAGTTCATTTCCTGAAAACCCAGTGATTTTTCGGCTAAAATGAATTTACACAATTCACGAACCCAACACGTTTTTCACTATAAACTAAAGAGCATCTATGTAAGAGATGCTGTGGTTTGTTACAGTTTCACAAGCAGAGTTTAACTAGATATGGTCAGTATTAGTAGGAAACACAGTTCTTTTTTTCTGGGCATGCACAGGTTTCTTGCAGAATTAGAGACTCTGGAAAGAAGAGCATGCTCTTTGCGCTAAAACAGAGTGTGTTTCATGGATGAGAACACTGGTCTGAATTTCCCTTCACAAATGTAATTAAACCAAAGGCTCTGTGTCTTCCTACAAGCAAGAGTTCATTTCCGGAAAACCCAGTGATTTTTCTGCTCAAATGAATTTACACAGTTCACGCACCCAACACGATTTTCACTATAAACTAAAGAGCATCTATGTAAGAGATGCTGTGGTTTGTTACAGTTTCACAAGCAGAGTTTAACTAGATATGGTCAGTATTAGTAGGAAACACAGTTCTTTTTTTCTGGGCATGCTCATGTTTCTTGCTGAATTAGAGACTCTGGAAAGAAGAGCATGCTCTTTGCGCTAAAACAGAGTGTGTTTCATGGATGACAACATTGGTCTGAATTTCCCTTCACAAACGGAGTTAAACCAAAGGCTCTGTGTCTTCCTACAAGCAAGAGTTCATTTCCAGAATTCCCAGTGATTTTTCGGCTCAAATGAATTTAAACAGTTCACGCACCCAACACGTTTTTCACTATAAACTGAAGAGCATCTATGTAAGAGATGCTGTGATTTGTTACAGTTTCATAAGCAGAGTTCAACTAAATATGGTCAGTATTTGTAGGAAACACAGTTCTTTTTTTCTGGGCATGCTCATGTTTCTTGCTGTATTAGAGACTCTGTAAAGAAGAGCATGCTCTTTGCGTTAAAACAGAGTGTGTTTCATGGATGAGAACACTGGTCTGAATTTCCCTTCACAATTGGAGTTAAACCAAAGGCTCTGTGTCTTCCTACAAGCAAGAATTCATTTCCGGAAATCCCAGGGATTTTTCGGCTCAAATGAATTTACACAGTTCACGCACCCAACACGATTTTCACTATAAACTAAAGAGCATCTATGTAAGAGATGCTGTGGTTTGTTACAGTTTCACAAGCAGAGTTCAACTTGATATGGTCAGTATTAGTAGGAAACACAGTTCTTTTTTTCTGGGCATGCTCATGTTTCTTGCTGAATTCGAGACTCTGGAAAGAAGAGCATGATCTTTGCGTTAAAACAGAGTGTGTTTCAAGGATGAGAACACTGGTCTGAATTTCCCTTCACAAACGGAGTTAAACCAAAGGCTCTGTGTCTTCCTACAAGCAAGAGTTCATTTCCGGAAAACCCAGTGACTTTTCGGCGCAAATGAATTTATCCAGTTAACGAACCCCAAAAGTTTTTCACTATAAACTGAAGAGCATCTATGTAAGAGATGCTGTGGTTTGTTACAGTTTCACAAGCAGAGTTCAACTAGATATGGTCTGTATGAGTAGGAAACACAGTTCTTTTTTTCTGGGCATGCACATGTTTCTTGCTGTATTAGAGACTCTGGAAAGAAGAGCATGCTCTTTGCATTAAAACTGAGTGTGTTTCAGGGATGAGAACATTGGTCTGAATTTCCCCTCACAAACGTAGTTAAACCAAAGGCTCTGTGTCTTCCTACAAGGAAGAATTCATTTCCGGAAAAGACATTGATTTTTCGGCTCAAATGAATTTACACAGTTCACGCACCCAACAAGTTTATCACTATAAACTAAAGAGCATCTATGTAAGAGATGCTGTGGTTTGTTACAGTGTCACAAGCAGAGTTCAACAAGATATGGTCCGTATGAGTAGGAAATACAGTTCTTTTTTTATGGACATGCTCATATTTCTTGCTGTATTGCAACTCTGGACAGAAGAGGATGCTTCTTGCGTTAAAACAGAGGATGTTTCATGGATGAGAACACTCGTCTGAATTTCCCTTCACAAACGGAGTTAAACCAAAGGCTCTGTATCTTCCTTCAAGCAAGAGTTCATTTCCGGAAAACCCAGTGATTTTAGTGCTCAAATGACAGTTCACGAACCCCACACGTTTTTCACTATAAACTAAAGAGCATCTATGTAAGATATGCTGTGGTTTGTTACAGTTTCACAAGCAGAGTTTAACTATATGTGGTCCCTATGTGTAAGAAACACAGATCGTTTTTTCTGGGCATGCTTTTGTTTCTTGCTGTTTTGGAGACGCTGGAAAGAAGAGCATGCTTCTTGCGTTAAAACAGAGTATGTTTCATGGATGAGAACACTGGTCTGAATTTCCCCTCACAAACGGAGTTAAAGCAAAGTCTCTGTGTCTTCCTTCAAGCAAGAGTTCATTTCCTGAAAACCCAGTGATTTTTCGGCTAAAATGAATTTACACAATTCACGAACCCAACACGTTTTTCACTATAAACTAAAGAGCATCTATGTAAGAGATGCTGTGGTTTGTTACAGTTTCACAAGCAGAGTTTAACTAGATATGGTCAGTATTAGTAGGAAACACAGTTCTTTTTTTCTGGGCATGCACAGGTTTCTTGCAGAATTAGAGACTCTGGAAAGAAGAGCATGCTCTTTGCGCTAAAACAGAGTGTGTTTCATGGATGAGAACACTGGTCTGAATTTCCCTTCACAAATGTAATTAAACCAAAGGCTCTGTGTCTTCCTACAAGCAAGAGTTCATTTCCGGAAAACCCAGTGATTTTTCTGCTCAAATGAATTTACACAGTTCACGCACCCAACACGATTTTCACTATAAACTAAAGAGCATCTATGTAAGAGATGCTGTGGTTTGTTACAGTTTCACAAGCAGAGTTTAACTAGATATGGTCAGTATTAGTAGGAAACACAGTTCTTTTTTTCTGGGCATGCTCATGTTTCTTGCTGAATTAGAGACTCTGGAAAGAAGAGCATGCTCTTTGCGCTAAAACAGAGTGTGTTTCATGGATGACAACATTGGTCTGAATTTCCCTTCACAAACGGAGTTAAACCAAAGGCTCTGTGTCTTCCTACAAGCAAGAGTTCATTTCCAGAATTCCCAGTGATTTTTCGGCTCAAATGAATTTAAACAGTTCACGCACCCAACACGTTTTTCACTATAAACTGAAGAGCATCTATGTAAGAGATGCTGTGATTTGTTACAGTTTCATAAGCAGAGTTCAACTAAATATGGTCAGTATTTGTAGGAAACACAGTTCTTTTTTTCTGGGCATGCTCATGTTTCTTGCTGTATTAGAGACTCTGTAAAGAAGAGCATGCTCTTTGCGTTAAAACAGAGTGTGTTTCATGGATGAGAACACTGGTCTGAATTTCCCTTCACAATTGGAGTTAAACCAAAGGCTCTGTGTCTTCCTACAAGCAAGAATTCATTTCCGGAAATCCCAGGGATTTTTCGGCTCAAATGAATTTACACAGTTCACGCACCCAACACGATTTTCACTATAAACTAAAGAGCATCTATGTAAGAGATGCTGTGGTTTGTTACAGTTTCACAAGCAGAGTTCAACTTGATATGGTCAGTATTAGTAGGAAACACAGTTCTTTTTTTCTGGGCATGCTCATGTTTCTTGCTGAATTCGAGACTCTGGAAAGAAGAGCATGATCTTTGCGTTAAAACAGAGTGTGTTTCAAGGATGAGAACACTGGTCTGAATTTCCCTTCACAAACGGAGTTAAACCAAAGGCTCTGTGTCTTCCTACAAGCAAGAGTTCATTTCCGGAAAACCCAGTGACTTTTCGGCGCAAATGAATTTATCCAGTTAACGAACCCCAAAAGTTTTTCACTATAAACTGAAGAGCATCTATGTAAGAGATGCTGTGGTTTGTTACAGTTTCACAAGCAGAGTTCAACTAGATATGGTCTGTATGAGTAGGAAACACAGTTCTTTTTTTCTGGGCATGCACATGTTTCTTGCTGTATTAGAGACTCTGGAAAGAAGAGCATGCTCTTTGCATTAAAACTGAGTGTGTTTCAGGGATGAGAACATTGGTCTGAATTTCCCCTCACAAACGTAGTTAAACCAAAGGCTCTGTGTCTTCCTACAAGGAAGAATTCATTTCCGGAAAAGACATTGATTTTTCGGCTCAAATGAATTTACACAGTTCACGCACCCAACAAGTTTATCACTATAAACTAAAGAGCATCTATGTAAGAGATGCTGTGGTTTGTTACAGTGTCACAAGCAGAGTTCAACAAGATATGGTCCGTATGAGTAGGAAATACAGTTCTTTTTTTATGGACATGCTCATATTTCTTGCTGTATTGCAACTCTGGACAGAAGAGGATGCTTCTTGCGTTAAAACAGAGGATGTTTCATGGATGAGAACACTCGTCTGAATTTCCCTTCACAAACGGAGTTAAACCAAAGGCTCTGTATCTTCCTTCAAGCAAGAGTTCATTTCCGGAAATCCCAGTGATTTTTCGGCTCAAATGAATTTACACAGTTCACGCACCCAACACGATATTCACTATAAACTAAAGAGAATCTATGTAAGAGATGCTGTGGTTTGTTACAGTTTCACAAGCAGAGTTTAACTAGATATGGTCTGTATGAGTAAGAAACACAGTTCGTTTTTTCTGGGCATGCTCATGTTTCTTGCTGTTTTGGAGACGCTGGAAAGAAGAGCAAGCTTCTTGCGTTAAAGCAGAGTATGTTTCATGGATGAGAACAATGGTCTGAATTTCCCTTCACAAACGGAGTTAAACCAAAGTCTCTGTGTCTTCCTTCAAGCAAGAGTTCATTTCCTGAAAACCCAGTGATTTTTCAGCTAAAATGAATTTACACAATTCACGAACCCAACACATTTTTCACTATAAACTAAAGAGCATCTATGTAAGCGATGCTGTGGTTTGTTACAGTTTCATAAGCAGAGTTCAACTACATATGGTGAGTATTTGTAGGAAACACAGTTCTTTTTTTCTGGGCATGCTCATGTTTCTTGCTGTATTAGACTCTGGAAAGAAGAGCATGCTCTTTGCGTTAAAACAGAGTGTGTTTCATGGATGAGAACACTGGTCTGAATTTCCCTTCACAAACGGCGTTAAACCAAAGGCTCTGTGTCTTCCTACAAGCAAGAGTTCATTTCCAGAAAACCCAGTGATTTTTCGGCTCAAATGAATTTACACAGTTCAAGCACCCAACACGATTTTCACTATAAACTAAAGAGCATCTATATAAGAGATGATGTTGTTTGTTACAGTTTCACAAGCAGAGTTCAACTAGATATGGTCCGTATGAGTAGGAAATACAGTTCTTTTTTTAGGGATATGCTCATATTTCTTGCTGTATTGCAACTCTGGACAGAAGAGGATGCTTCTTGCGTTAAAACAGAGGATGTTCCATGGATGAGAATACTGGTCTGAATTTCCCTTCACAAACGGAGTTAAACCAAAGGCTCTGTGTCTTCCTACAAGCAAGAGTTCATTTCCAGAATTCCCAGTGATTTTTCGGCTCAAATGAATTTAAACAGTTCACGCACCCTACACGTTTTTCACTATAAACTAAAGAGCATCTATGTAAGAGATGCTGTGATTTGTTACAGTTTCATAAGCAGAGTTCAACTAGATATGGTCAGTATTTGTAGTAAACACAGTTCTTTTTTTCTGGGCATGCTCATGTTTCTTGCTGTATTAGAGACTCTGGAAAGAAGAGCATGCTCTTTGCGTTAAAACAGAGTGTGTTTCATGGATGAGAACACTGGTCGGAATTTCCCTTCACAAACGGAGTTATACCAAAGGCTCTGTGTCTTCCTACAAGCAAGAATTCATTTCCAGAAATCCCAGGGATTTTTCAGCTCAAATGAATTTACACAGTTCACGGACCCAACACGATTTTCACTATAAACTAAAGAGCATCTATGTAAGAGATGCTGTGGTTTGTTACAGTTTCACAAGCAGAGTTCAACTTGATATGGTCAGTATTAGTAGGAAACACAGTTCTTTTTTTCTGGGCATGCTCATGTTTCTTGCTGTATTGGAGATGCTGGAAAGAAGAGCATCCTTCTGGCGTTAAAACAGAGTATGTTTCATGGATGAGAACACTGGTCTGAATTTCCCTTCACAAACGTAGTTAAACCAAAGGCTCTGTGTCTTCCTACAAGCAAGAGTTCATTTCCGGAAATCCCAGTGATTTTTCGGCTCAAATGAATTTACCCAGTTCACGAACCCCACACATTTTTCACTATAAACTAAAGAGCATCTATGTAAGAGATGCTGTGGTTTGTTACAGTTTCACAAGCAGAGTTCAACTAGATATGGTCCGTATGAGTAGGAAATACTGTTCTTTTTTTATGGATTGCTCATATTTCTTGCTGTATTACAACTCTGGACAGAAGAGGATGCTTCTTGCGTTAAAACAGAGTATGTTTCATGGATGAGAATACTGGTCTGAATTTCCCTTCACAAACGGAGTTAAACCAAAGGCTCTGTGTCTTCCTACAAGCAAGAGTTCATTTCCGGAATACCCACTTATTTTTCGGCTCAAATGACTTTACTCAGTTCATGCACCCAACACGTTTTTCAGTATAAACTAAAGAGGATCTATGTAAGAGATGCTGTGATTTGTTACAGTTTCACAAGCAGAGTTTAACTAGATATGGTCCGTATGAGTAGGAAACACAGTTCGTTTTTTCTGGTCATGCTCATGTTTCTTGCTGTATTGGAGATGCTGGAAAGAAGAGCATGCTTCTTGCGTTAAAACAGAGTATGTTTCATGGATGAGAACACTGGTCTGAATTTCCCTTCACAAACGGACTTAAACCAAAGTCTCTGTGTCTTCCTTCAAGCAAGAGTTCATTTCCTGAAAACCCACTGATTTTTCGGCTAAAATGAATTTACACAATTCACGAACCCAACACGTTTTTCACTATAAACTAAAGAGCATCTATGTAAGAGATGCTGTGGATTGTTACAGTTTCACAAGCAGAGTTCAACTAGATATGGTCAGTATTAGTAGGAAACACAGTTCTTTTTTTCTGGGCATGCTCATGTTTCTTGCTGTATTGGAGATGCTGGAAAGAAGAGCATGCTACTGGCGTTAAAAGAGAGTATGTTTCATGGATGAGAACACTGGTCTGAATTTCCCTGCACAAACGGAGTTAAACCAAAGTCTCTGTGTCTTCCTTCAAGCAAGAGTTCATTTCCTGAAAACCCAGTGATTTTTCGGCTAAAATGAATTTACAAAATTCACGAACCCAACACGTTTTTCACTATAAACTAAAGAGCATCTATGTAAGAGATGCTGTGGTTTGTTAGAGTTTCACAAGCAGAGTTTAACTAGATATGGTCCGTATGAGTAAGAAACACAGTTCGTTTTTTCTGGGCATGCTCATGTTTCTTGCTGAATTAGAGACTCTGGAAAGAAGAGCATGCTCTTTGCGCTAAAACAGAGTGTGTTTCATGGATGACAAGATTGGTCTGAATTTCCCTTCACAAACGTAGTTAAACCAAAGGCTGTGTGTCTTCCTACAAGCAAGAGTTCAATTCCGGAAATCCCAGTGATTTTTCGGCTCAAATGAATTTACACAGTTCACGCACCCAACACGATATTCACTATAAACTAAAGAGCATCTATGTAAGAGATGCTGTGGTTTGTTACAGTTTCACAAGCAGAGTTCAACTAGATATGGTCCGTATGAGTAAGAAACACAGTTCGTTTTTTCTGGGCATGCTCATGTTTCTTGCTGTATTGGAGATTCTGGAAAGAAGAGCATGCTTCTTGCGTTAAAACAGAGTATGTTTCATGGATGAGAACACTGGTCTGAATTTCCCTTCACAAACGGAGTTAAACCAAAGGCTTTGTATCTTCCTACAAGCAAGAGTTCATTTCCGGAAAACCCAGTGATTTTTCGGCTCAAATGAATTTACCCAGTTCACGAACCACACAAGTTTTTCACTATAAACTAAAGAGCATCTATGTAAGACATGCTGTGTTTTGTTACAGTTTCACAAGCAGAGTTCAACTAGATATGGTCCGTATGAGTAGGAAATACATTTCTTTTTTGATGGACATGCTCATATTACTTGTTGTATTGCAACTCTGGACAGAAGAGGATGCTTCTTGCGTTAAAACAGAAAATGTTTCATAGATGAGAACACTGGTCTGAATTTCCCTTCACAAATGGAGTTAAACCAAAGACTCTGTGTCTTCCTACAAGCAAGAGTTCATTTCCGGAAATCCCAGTGATTTTTCGGATCAACTGAATTTACACAGTTCACGAACCCTACACGTTTTTCAGTATAAACTAAAGAGCATCTATGTAAGAGATGCTGTTGTTTGTTACAGTTTCACAAGCAGAGTTTAACTAGATATGGTCTGTATGAGTAAGACACACAGTTGGTTTTTTCTGGTCATGCTCATGTTTCTTGCTGTATTGGAGATGCTGGAAAGAAGAGCATGCTTCTTGCGTTAAAACAGAGTATGTTTCATGGATGAGAACACTGGTTTGAATTTCCCTTCACAAACGGAGTTAAACCAAAGGCTCTGTGTCTTCCTACAAGCAAGAGTTCATTTCCAGAATTCCCAGTGATTTTTCGGCTCAAATGAATTTAAACAGTTCACACACCCAACACGTTTTTCACTATAAACTGAAGAGCATCTATGTAAGAGATGCTGTGGTTTGTTACAGTTTCACAAGCAGAGTTCAACTAGATATGGTCTGTATGAGTAGGAAACACAGTTCTTTTTTTCTGGGCATGCACATGTTTCTTGCTGTATTAGAGACTCTGGAAAGAAGAGCATGCTCTTTGCGTTAAAACCGAGTGTGTTTCATGGATGAGAACATTGGTCTGAATTTCCCTTCACAAAAGTAGTTAAACCAAAGGCTCTGTGTCTTCCTACAAGGAAGAGTTCATTTCCGGAAATCCCAGTGATTTTTCGGCTCAAATGAATTTACACAGTTCACGCACCAAACAAGTTTATCACTATAAACTAAAGAGCATCTATGTAAGAGATGCTGTGGTTTGTTACAGTGTCACAAGCAGAGTTCAACAAGATATGGTCCGTATGAGTAGGAAATACAGTTCTTTTTATATGGACATGCTCATATTTCTTGCTGTATTGCAACTATGGACAGAAGAGCATGCTTCTTGCGTTAAAACAGAAAATGTTTCATAGATGAGAACACTGTTCTGAATTTCCCTTCACAAACGGAGTTAAACCAAAGACTCTGTGTCTTCCTACAAGCAAGAGTTCATTTCCGGAAATCCCAGTGATTTTTTGGCTCAACTGAATTTACACAGTTCACGAACCCTACACGTTTTTCACTATAAACTAAAGAGCATCTATGTAAGAGATGCTGTTGTTTGTTATAGTTTCACAAGCAGAGTTTAACTAGATATGGTCCGTATGAGTAGGAAACACAGTTCGTTTTTTCTGGTCATGCTCATGTTTCTTGCTGTATTGGAGATGCTGGAAAGAAGAGCATGCTTCTTGCGTTAAAACAGAGTATGTTTCATGGATGAGAACACTGGTCTGAATTTCCCTTCACAAACGGACTTAAACCAAAGTCTCTGTGTCTTCCTTCAAGCAAGAGTTCATTTCCTGAAAACCCACTGATTTTTCGGCTAAAATGAATTTACACAATTCACGAACCCAACACGTTTTTCACTATAAACTAAAGAGCATCTATGTAAGAGATGCTGTGGATTGTTAGAGTTTCACAAGCAGAGTTCAACTAGATATGGTCAGTATTAGTAGGAAACACAGTTCTTTTTTTCTGGGCATGCTCATGTTTCTTGCTGTATTGGAGATGCTGGAAAGAAGAGCATGCTACTGGCGTTAAAAGAGTGTATGTTTCATGGATGAGAACACTGGTCTGAATTTCCCTGCACAAACGGAGTTAAACCAAAGTCTCTGTGTCTTCCTTCAAGCAAGAGTTCATTTCCTGAAAACCCAGTGATTTTTCGGCTAAAATGAATTTACAAAATTCACGAACCCAACACGTTTTTCACTATAAACTAAAGAGCATCTATGTAAGAGATGCTGTGGTTTGTTAGAGTTTCACAAGCAGAGTTTAACTAGATATGGTCCGTATGAGTAAGAAACACAGTTCGTTTTTTCTGGGCATGCTCATGTTTCTTGCTGAATTAGAGACTCTGGAAAGAAGAGCATGCTCTTTGCGCTAAAACAGAGTGTGTTTCATGGATGACAAGATTGGTCTGAATTTCCCTTCACAAACGTAGTTAAACCAAAGGCTGTGTGTCTTCCTACAAGCAAGAGTTCAATTCCGGAAATCCCAGTGATTTTTCGGCTCAAATGAATTTACACAGTTCACGCACCCAACACGATATTCACTATAAACTAAAGAGCATCTATGTAAGAGATGCTGTGGTTTGTTACAGTTTCACAAGCAGAGTTCAACTAGATATGGTCCGTATGAGTAAGAAACACAGTTCGTTTTTTCTGGGCATGCTCATGTTTCTTGCTGTATTGGAGATTCTGGAAAGAAGAGCATGCTTCTTGCGTTAAAACAGAGTATGTTTCATGGATGAGAACACTGGTCTGAATTTCCCTTCACAAACGGAGTTAAACCAAAGGCTCTGTATCTTCCTACAAGCAAGAGTTCATTTCCGGAAAACCCAGTGATTTTTCGGCTCAAATGAATTTACCCAGTTCACGAACCACACAAGTTTTTCACTATAAACTAAAGAGCATCTATGTAAGACATGCTGTGTTTTGTTACAGTTTCACAAGCAGAGTTCAACTAGATATGGTCCGTATGAGTAGGAAATACATTTCTTTTTTGATGGACATGCTCATATTACTTGTTGTATTGCAACTCTGGACAGAAGAGGATGCTTCTTGCGTTAAAACAGAAAATGTTTCATAGATGAGAACACTGGTCTGAATTTCCCTTCACAAATGGAGTTAAACCAAAGACTCTGTGTCTTCCTACAAGCAAGAGTTCATTTCCGGAAATCCCAGTGATTTTTCGGATCAACTGAATTTACACAGTTCACGAACCCTACACGTTTTTCAGTATAAACTAAAGAGCATCTATGTAAGAGATGCTGTTGTTTGTTACAGTTTCACAAGCAGAGTTTAACTAGATATGGTCTGTATTAGTAAGACACACAGTTCGTTTTTTCTGGTCATGCTCATGTTTCTTGCTGTATTGGAGATGCTGGAAAGAAGAGCATGCTTCTTGCGTTAAAACAGAGTATGTTTCATGGATGAGAACACTGGTCTGAATTTCCCTTCACAAACGGAGTTAAACCAAAGTCTCTGTGTCTTCCTTAAAGCAAGAGTTCCTTTCCTGAAAACCCAGTGATTTTTAGGCTAAAATGAATTTACACAATTCACGAACCCAACACGTTTTTCACTATAAACTAAAGAGCATCTATGTAAGAGATGCTGTGGATTGTTACAGTTTCACAAGCAGAGTTCAACTAGATATGGTCTGTATGAGTAGGAAATACAGCTCTTTTTTTATGTACATGCTCATATTTCTTGCTGTATTGCAACTCTGGACAGAAGAGGATGCTTCTTCTGTTAAAACAGAGGATGTTTCATGGATGAGAACACTGGTCTGAATTTCCCTTCACAAACGGAGTTAAACCAAAGGCTCTGTGTCTTCATACAAGCAAGCGTTCAATTCCGGAAAACACAGTGATTTTTCGGCAAAAATGAATTTACACAATTCACGAACCCAACACGTTTTTCACTATAAACTAAAGAGCATCTATGTAAGAGATGCTGTGGTTTGTTACAGTTTCATAAGCAGAGTTCAACTAGATATGGTCAGTATTTGTAGTAAACACAGTTGTTTTCTTCTGGGCATGCTCATGTTTCTTGCTGTATTGGAGATGCTGGAAAGAAGAGCATGCTTCTTGCCTTAAAACAGAGTATGTTTCATGGATGAGAACACTGGTCTGAATTTCCCTTCACAAACGGAGTTAAAAAAAAAGGCTCTGTGTTTTCCTGCAAGCAAGAGTTCTTTTCCGGAAAACCCAGTGATTTTTCGGCTCAAATGAATTTACCCAGTTCACGAACCCCACACGTTTTTCACTATAAATTAAAGAGCATCTATGTAAGAGGTGCTGTGTTTTGTTACAGTTTCACAAGCAGAGTTCAACTAGATATGGGCCCTTTGAGTAGGAAATACAGTTCTTTTTTTATGGACATGCTCATATTTCTTGCTGTATTGCAACTCTTGACAGAAGAGGATGCTTCTTGTGTTAAAACAGAGTATGTTTCATGGATGAGAACACTGGTCTGAATTTCCCTTCACAAACGGAGTTAAACCAAAGTCTCTGTGTCTTCCTTCAAGCAAGAGTTCATTTCCGGAAAACCCAGTGATTTTTCGGCTCAAATGAATTTACCCAGTTCACGAACCCCACACGTTATTCACTATAAACTAAAGAGCATCTATGTAAGAGGTGCTGTGGTTTGTTACAGTTTCACAAGCAGAGTTCAACTAGATATGGGCCCTATGAGTAGGAAACACAGTTCTTTTTTTCTGGACATGCTCATATTTCTTGCTGTAATGCAGGCTCTGGACAAAAGAGGATGCTTCTTGCGTTAAAACAGAGGGTGTTTCATGGATGAGAACACTGGTCTGAATTTCCCTTCACAAACGGAGTTAAACCAAAGGCTCTGTGTCTTCCTACAAGCAAGAGTTCATTTCCAGAATTCCCAGTGATTTTTCGGCTCAAATGAATTTAAACAGTTCACGCACCCAACACGTTTTTCACTATAAACTAGAGAGCATCTATGTAAGAGATGCTGTGGTTTGTTACAGTTTGATAAGCAGAGTTCAACTAGATATGGTCAGTATTTGTAGTAAACACAGTTCTTTTTTCTGGGCATGCTCATGTTTCTTGCTGTATTAGAGACTCTGGAAAGCAGAGCATGCTCTTTGCGTTAAAACAGAGTGTGTTTCATGGATGAGAACACTGGTCGGAATTTCCCTTCACAAAGGAGTTAAACCAAAGGCTCTGTGTCTTCCTACAAGCAAGAGTTCATTTCCGGAAAACCCAGTGACTTTTCGGCGCAAACGAATTTACCCAGTTCACGAACCCCAAAAGTTTTTCACTATAAACTGAAGAGCATCTATGTAAGAGATGCTGTGGTTTGTTACAGTTTCACAAGCAGAGTTCAACTAGATATGGTCTGTATGAGTAGGAAACACAGTTCTTTTTTTCTGGGCATGCACATGTTTCTTGCTGTATTAGAGACTCTGGAAAGAAGAGCATGCTCTTTGCGTTAAAACCGAGTGTGTTTCATGGATGAGAACATTGGTCTGAATTTCCCTTCACAAACGTAGTTAAACCAAAGGCTCTGTGTCTTCCTACAAGGAAGAGTTCATTTCCGGAAATCCCAGTGATTTTTCGGCTCAAATGAATTTACACAGTTCACGCACCAAACAAGTTTATCACTATAAACTAAAGAGCATCTATGTAAGAGATGCTGTGGTTTGTTACAGTGTCACAAGCAGAGTTCAACAAGATATGGTCCGTATGAGTAGGAAATACAGTTCTTTTTATATGGACATGCTCATATTTCTTGCTGTATTGCAACTATGGACAGAAGAGCATGCTTCTTGCGTTAAAACAGAAAATGTTTCATAGATGAGAACACTGTTCTGAATTTCCCTTCACAAACGGAGTTAAACCAAAGACTCTGTGTCTTCCTACAAGCAAGAGTTCATTTCCGGAAATCCCAGTGATTTTTCGGCTCAACTGAATTTACACAGTTCACGAACCCTACACGTTTTTCACTATAAACTAAAGAGCATCTATGTAAGAGATGCTGTTGTTTGTTATAGTTTCACAAGCAGAGTTTAACTAGATATGGTCCGTATGAGTAGGAAACACAGTTCGTTTTTTCTGGTCATGCTCATGTTTCTTGCTGTATTGGAGATGCTGGAAAGAAGAGCATGCTTCTTGCTTTAAAACAGAGTATGTTTCATGGATGAGAACACTGGTCTGAATTTCCCTTCACAAACGGACTTAAACCAAAGTCTCTGTGTCTTCCTTCAAGCAAGAGTTCATTTCCTGAAAACCCACTGATTTTTCGGCTAAAATGAATTTACACAATTCACGAACCCAACACGTTTTTTACTATAAACTAAAGAGCATCTATGTAAGAGATGCTGTGGATTGTTACAGTTTCACAAGCAGAGTTCAACTAGATATGGTCAGTATTAGTAGGAAACACAGTTCTTTTTTTCTGGGCATGCTCATGTTTCTTGCTGTATTGGAGATGCTGGAAAGAAGAGCATGCTACTGGCGTTAAAAGAGTGTATGTTTCATGGATGAGAACACTGGTCTGAATTTCCCTGCACAAACGGAGTTAAACCAAAGTCTCTGTGTCTTCCTTCAAGCAAGAGTTCATTTCCTGAAAACCCAGTGATTTTTCGGCTAAAATGAATTTACAAAATTCACGAACCCAACACGTTTTTCACTATAAACTAAAGAGCATCTATGTAAGAGATGCTGTGGTTTGTTAGAGTTTCACAAGCAGAGTTTAACTAGATATGGTCCGTATGAGTAAGAAACACAGTTCGTTTTTTCTGGGCATGCTCATGTTTCTTGCTGAATTAGAGACTCTGGAAAGAAGAGCATGCTCTTTGCGCTAAAACAGAGTGTGTTTCATGGATGACAAGATTGGTCTGAATTTCCCTTCACAAACGTAGTTAAACCAAAGGCTGTGTGTCTTCCTACAAGCAAGAGTTCAATTCCGGAAATCCCAGTGATTTTTCGGCTCAAATGAATTTACACAGTTCACGCACCCAACACGATATTCACTATAAACTAAAGAGCATCTATGTAAGAGATGCTGTGGTTTGTTACAGTTTCACAAGCAGAGTTCAACTAGATATGGTCCGTATGAGTAAGAAACACAGTTCGTTTTTTCTGGGCATGCTCATGTTTCTTGCTGTATTGGAGATTCTGGAAAGAAGAGCATGCTTCTTGCGTTAAAACAGAGTATGTTTCATGGATGAGAACACTGGTCTGAATTTCCCTTCACAAACGGAGTTAAACCAAAGGCTCTGTATCTTCCTACAAGCAAGAGTTCATTTCCGGAAAACCCAGTGATTTTTCGGCTCAAATGAATTTACCCAGTTCACGAACCACACAAGTTTTTCACTATAAACTAAAGAGCATCTATGTAAGACATGCTGTGTTTTGTTACAGTTTCACAAGCAGAGTTCAACTAGATATGGTCCGTATGAGTAGGAAATACATTTCTTTTTTGATGGACATGCTCATATTACTTGTTGTATTGCAACTCTGGACAGAAGAGGATGCTTCTTGCGTTAAAACAGAAAATGTTTCATAGATGAGAACACTGGTCTGAATTTCCCTTCACAAATGGAGTTAAACCAAAGACTCTGTGTCTTCCTACAAGCAAGAGTTCATTTCCGGAAATCCCAGTGATTTTTCGGATCAACTGAATTTACACAGTTCACGAACCCTACACGTTTTTCAGTATAAACTAAAGAGCATCTATGTAAGAGATGCTGTTGTTTGTTACAGTTTCACAAGCAGAGTTTAACTAGATATGGTCTGTATGAGTAAGACACACAGTTCGTTTTTTCTGGTCATGCTCATGTTTCTTGCTGTATTGGAGATGCTGGAAAGAAGAGCATGCTTCTTGCGTTAAAACAGAGTATGTTTCATGGATGAGAACACTGGTCTGAATTTCCCTTCACAAACGGAGTTAAACCAAAGTCTCTGTGTCTTCCTTCAAGCAAGAGTTCCTTTCCTGAAAACCCAGTGATTTTTAGGCTAAAATGAATTTACACAATTCACGAACCCAACACGTTTTTCACTATAAACTAAAGAGCATCTATGTAAGAGATGCTGTGGATTGTTACAGTTTCACAAGCAGAGTTCAACTAGATATGGTCTGTATGAGTAGGAAATACAGTTCTTTTTTTATGTACATGCTCATATTTCTTGCTGTATTGCAACTCTGGACAGAAGAGGATGCTTCTTCTGTTAAAACAGAGGATGTTTCATGGATGAGAACACTGGTCTGAATTTCCCTTCACAAACGGAGTTAAACCAAAGGCTCTGTGTCTTCATACAAGCAAGAGTTCAATTCCGGAAAACCCAGTGATTTTTCGGCAAAAATGAATTTACACAATTCACGAACCCAACACGTTTTTCACTATAAACTAAAGAGCATCTATGTAAGAGATGCTGTGGTTTGTTACAGTTTCATAAGCAGAGTTCAACTAGATATGGTCAGTATTTGTAGTAAACACAGTTGTTTTCTTCTGGGCATGCTCATGTTTCTTGCTGTATTGGAGATGATGGAAAGAAGAGCATGCTTCTTGCCTTAAAACAGAGTATGTTTCATGGATGAGAACACTGGTCTGAATTTCCCTTCACAAACGGAGTTAAAAAAAAGGCTCTGTGTTTTCCTGCAAGCAAGAGTTCTTTTCCGGAAAACCCAGTGATTTTTCGGCTCAAATGAATTTACCCAGTTCACGAACCCCACACGTTTTTCACTATAAATTAAAGAGCATCTATGTAAGAGGTGCTGTGTTTTGTTACAGTTTCACAAGCAGAGTTCAACTAGATATGGGCCCTTTGAGTAGGAAATACAGTTCTTTTTTTATGGACATGCTCATATTTCTTGCTGTATTGCAACTCTTGACAGAAGAGGATGCTTCTTGTGTTAAAACAGAGTATGTTTCATGGATGAGAACACTGGTCTGAATTTCCCTTCACAAACGGAGTTAAACTAAAGTCTCTGTGTCTTCCTTCAAGCAAGAGTTCATTTCCGGAAAACCCAGTGATTTTTCGGCTCAAATGAATTTACCCAGTTCACGAACCCCACACGTTATTCACTATAAACTAAAGAGCATCTATGTAAGAGGTGCTGTGGTTTGTTACAGTTTCACAAGCAGAGTTCAACTAGATATGGGCCCTATGAGTAGGAAACACAGTTCTTTTTTTCTGGACATGCTCATATTTCTTGCTGTAATGCAGGCTCTGGACAAAAGAGGATGCTTCTTGCGTTAAAACAGAGGGTGTTTCATGGATGAGAACACTGGTCTGAATTTCCCTGCACAAACGGAGTTAAACCAAAGGCTCTGTGTCTTCCTACAAGCAAGAGTTCATTTCCAGAATTCCCAGTGATTTTTCGGCTCAAATGAATTTAAACAGTTCACGCACCCAACACGTTTTTCACTATAAACTAGAGAGCATCTATGTAAGAGATGCTGTGATTTGTTACAGTTTCATAAGCAGAGTTCAACTAGATATGGTCAGTATTTGTAGTAAACACAGTTCTTTTTTCTGGGCATGCTCATGTTTCTTGCTGTATTAGAGACTCTGGAAAGCAGAGCATGCTCTTTGCGTTAAAACAGAGTGTGTTTCATGGATGAGAACACTGGTCGGAATTTCCCTTCACAAACAGAGTTATACCAAAGGCTCTGTGTCTTCCTACAAGCAAGAATTCATTTCCAGAAATCCCAGGGATTTTTCAGCTCAAATGAATTTACACAGTTCACGGACCCAACACGATTTTCACTATAAACTAAAGAGCATCTATGTAAGAGATGCTGTGGTTTGTTACAGTTTCACAAGCAGAGTTCAACTTGATATGGTCAGTATTAGTAGGAAACACAGTTCTTTTTTCTGGGCATGCTCATGTTTCTTGCTGTATTGGAGATGCTGGAAAGAAGAGCATCCTTCTGGCGTTAAAACAGAGTATGTTTCATGGATGAGAACACTGGTCTGAATTTCCCTTCACAAACGTAGTTAAACCAAAGGCTCTGTGTCTTCCTACAAGCAAGAGTTCATTTCCGGAAATCCCAGTGATTTTTCGGCTCAAATGAATTTACCCAGTTCACGAACCCCACACATTTTTCACTATAAACTAAAGAGCATCTATGTAAGAGATGCTGTGGTTTGTTACAGTTTCACAAGCAGAGTTCAACTAGATATGGTCCGTATGAGTAGGAAATACAGTTCTTTTTTTATGGACATGCTCATATTTCTTGCTGTATTACAACTCTGGACAGAAGAGGATGCTTCTTGCGTTAAAACAGAGTATGTTTCATGGATGAGAATACTGGTCTGAATTTCCCTTCACAAACGGAGTTAAACCAAAGGCTCTGTGTCTTCCTACAAGCAAGAGTTCATTTCCGGAATACCCACTTATTTTTCGGCTCAAATGTCTTTACTCAGTTCATGCACCCAACACGTTTTTCAGTATAAACTAAAGAGCATCTATGTAAGAGATGCTGTGATTTGTTACAGTTTCACAAGCAGAGTTTAACTAGATATGGTCCTTATGTGTAAGAAACACAGTTCGTTTTTTCTGGGCATGCTCATGTTTCTTGCTGTTTTGGAGACACTGGAAAGAAGAGCATGCTTCTTGCGTTAAAACAGAGTATGTTTCATGGATGAGAACACTGGTCTGAATTTCCCCTCACAAACGGAGTTAAACCAAAGTCTCTGTGTCTTCCTTCAAGCAAGAGTTCAAATCCTGAAAACCCAGTGATTTTTCGGCTAAAATGAATTTACACAATTCATGAACCCAACACGTTTTTCACTATAAACTAAAGATCATCTATGTAAGAGATGCTGTGTTTTGTTACAGTTTCACAAGCAGAGTTCAACTAGATATGGTCCGTATGAGTAGGAAATACAGTTCTTTTTTTATGGACATGCTCATATTTCTTGCTGTACAGCAACTCTGGACAGAAGAGGATGCTTCTTGCGTTAAAACAAAGGATGTTCCATGGATGAGAACACTGGTCTGAATTTCCCTTCACAAACGGAGTTAAACCAAAGGCTCTGTGTCTTCCTACAAGCAAGAGTTCATTTCCAGAATTCCCAGGGATTTTTCGGCTCAAATGAATTTAAACAGTTCACACACCCAACACGTTTTTCACTATAAACTGAAGAGCATCTATGTAAGAGATGCTGTGATTTGTTACTGTTTCATAAGCAGAGTTCAACTAGATATGGTCAGTATTTGTAGGAAACACAGTTCTTTTTTTCTATGCATGCTCATGTTTCTTGCTGTATTAGAGACTCTGTAAAGAAGAGCATGCTCTTTGCGTTAAAACCGAGTGTGTTTCATGGATGAGAACATTGGTCTGAATTTCCCTTCACAAACGTAGTTAATCCAAAGGCTCTGTGTCTTCCTACAAGCAAGAGTTCATTTCTGGAAAACCCAGTGACTTTTCGGCGCAAATGAATTTACCCAGTTCACGAACCCCAAAAGTTTTTCACTATAAACTAAAGAGCATCTATGTAAGAGATGCTGTGGTTTGTTACAGTTTCACAAGCAGAGTTCAACAAGATATGGTCTGTATGAGTAGGAAACACAGTTCTTTTTTTCTGGGCATGCACATGTTTCTTGCTGTATTAGAGACTCTGGAAAGAAGAGCATGCTCTTTGCGTTAAAACCGAGTGTGTTTCATGGATGAGAACATTGGTCTGAATTTCCCTTCACAAACGTAGTTAAACCAAAGGCTCTGTGTCTTCCTACAAGGAAGAGTTCATTTCCGGAAATCCCAGTGATTTTTCGGCTCAAATGAATTTACACAGTTCACGCACCCAACAAGTTTATCACTATAAACTAAAGAGCATCTATGTAAGAGATGCTGTGGTTTGTTACAGTGTCACAAGCAGAGTTCAACAAGATATGGTCCGTATGAGTAGGAAATACAGTTCTTTTTTTATGGACATGCTCATATTTCTTGCTGTATTGCAACTCTGGACAGAAGAGGATGCTTCTTGCGTTAAAACAGAGGATGTTTCATGGATGAGAACACTCGTCTGAATTTCCCTTCACAAACGTAGTTAAACCAAAGGCTCTGTGTCTTCCTACAAGGAAGAGTTCATTTCCGGAAATCCCAGTGATTTTTCGGATCAACTGAATTTACACAGTTCACGAACCCTACACGTTTTTCAGTATAAACTAAAGAGCATCTATGTAAGAGATGCTGTTGTTTGTTACAGTTTCACAAGCAGAGTTTAACTAGATATGGTCTGTATGAGTAAGACACACAGTTCGTTTTTTCTGGTCATGCTCATGTTTCTTGCTGTATTGGAGATGCTGGAAAGAAGAGCATGCTTCTTGCGTTAAAACAGAGTATGTTTCATGGATGAGAACACTGGTTTGAATTTCCCTTCACAAACGGAGTTAAACCAAAGGCTCTGTGTCTTCCTACAAGCAAGAGTTCATTTCCAGAATTCCCAGTGATTTTTCGGCTCAAATGAATTTAAACAGTTCACACACCCAACACGTTTTTCACTATAAACTGAAGAGCATCTATGTAAGAGATGCTGTGATTTGTTACTGTTTCATAAGCAGAGTTCAACTAGATATGGTCAGTATTTGTAGGAAACACAGTTCTTTTTTTCTATGCATGCTCATGTTTCTTGCTGTATTAGAGACTCTGTAAAGAAGAGCATGCTCTTTGCGTTAAAACAGAGTGTGTTTCATGGATGAGAACACTGGTCTGAATTTCCCTTCACAAACGGAGTTAAACCAAAGGCTCTGTGTCTTCCTACAAGCAAGAATTCATTTCCGGAAATCCCAGGGATTTTTCGGCTCAAATGAATTTACACAGTTCACGCACCCAACACGATTTTCACTATAAACTAAAGAGCATCTATGTAAGAGATGCTGTGGTTTGTTACAGTTTCACAAGCAGAGTTCAACTTGATATGGTCAGTATTAGTAGGAAACACAGTTCTTTTTTTCTGGGCATGCTCATGTTTCTTGCTGAATTTGAGAATCTGGAAAGAATAGCATGATCTTTGCGTTAAAACAGAGTGTGTTTCATGGATGACAACACTGGTCTGAATTTCCCTTCACAAACGTGGTTAAAACAAAGGCTCTGTGTCTTCCTACAAGCAAGAGTTCATTTCCGGAAAACCCAGTGACTTTTCGGCGCAAACGAATTTACCCAGTTCACGAACCCCAAAAGTTTTTCACTATAAACTGAAGAGCATCTATGTAAGAGATGCTGTGGTTTGTTACAGTTTCACAAGCAGAGTTCAACTAGATATGGTCTGTATGAGTAGGAAACACAGTTCTTTTTTTCTGGGCATGCACATGTTTCTTGCTGTATTAGAGACTCTGGAAAGAAGAGCATGCTCTTTGCGTTAAAACCGAGTGTGTTTCATGGATGAGAACATTGGTCTGAATTTCCCTTCACAAACGTAGTTAAACCAAAGGCTCTGTGTCTTGCTACAAGGAAGAGTTCATTTCCGGAAATCCCAGTGATTTTTCGGCTCAAATGAATTTACACAGTTCACGCACCAAACAAGTTTATCACTATAAACTAAAGAGCATCTATGTAAGAGATGCTGTGGTTTGTTACAGTGTCACAAGCAGAGTTCAACAAGATATGGTCCGTATGAGTAGGAAATACAGTTCTTTTTATATGGACATGCTCATATTTCTTGCTGTATTGCAACTATGGACAGAAGAGCATGCTTCTTGCGTTAAAACAGAAAATGTTTCATAGATGAGAACACTGTTCTGAATTTCCCTTCACAAACGGAGTTAAACCAAAGACTCTGTGTCTTCCTACAAGCAAGAGTTCATTTCCGGAAATCCCAGTGATTTTTCGGCTCAACTGAATTTACACAGTTCACGAACCCTACACGTTTTTCACTATAAACTAAAGAGCATCTATGTAAGAGATGCTGTTGTTTGTTATAGTTTCACAAGCAGAGTTTAACTAGATATGGTCCGTATGAGTAGGAAACACAGTTCGTTTTTTCTGGTCATGCTCATGTTTCTTGCTGTATTGGAGATGCTGGAAAGAAGAGCATGCTTCTTGCGTTAAAACAGAGTATGTTTCATGGATGAGAACACTGGTCTGAATTTCCCTTCACAAACGGACTTAAACCAAAGTCTCTGTGTCTTCCTTCAAGCAAGAGTTCATTTCCTGAAAACCCACTGATTTTTCGGCTAAAATGAATTTACACAATTCACGAACCCAACACGTTTTTCACTATAAACTAAAGAGCATCTATGTAAGAGATGCTGTGGATTGTTACAGTTTCACAAGCAGAGTTCAACTAGATATGGTCAGTATTAGTAGGAAACACAGTTCTTTTTTTCTGGGCATGCTCATGTTTCTTGCTGTATTGGAGATGCTGGAAAGAAGAGCATGCTACTGGCGTTAAAAGAGAGTATGTTTCATGGATGAGAACACTGGTCTGAATTTCCCTGCACAAACGGAGTTAAACCAAAGTCTCTGTGTCTTCCTTCAAGCAAGAGTTCATTTCCTGAAAACCCAGTGATTTTTCGGCTAAAATGAATTTACAAAATTCACGAACCCAACACGTTTTTCACTATAAACTAAAGAGCATCTATGTAAGAGATGCTGTGGTTTGTTAGAGTTTCACAAGCAGAGTTTAACTAGATATGGTCTGTATGAGTAAGAAACACAGTTCGTTTTTTCTGGGCATGCTCATGTTTCTTGCTGAATTAGAGACTCTGGAAAGAAGAGCATGCTCTTTGCGCTAAAACAGAGTGTGTTTCATGGATGACAACATTGGTCTGAATTTCCCTTCACAAACGTAGTTAAACCAAAGGCTGTGTGTCTTCCTACAAGCAAGAGTTCAATTCCGGAAATCCCAGTGATTTTTCGGCTCAAATGAATTTACACAGTTCACGCACCCAACACGATATTCACTATAAACTAAAGAGCATCTATGTAAGAGATGCTGTGGTTTGTTACAGTTTCACAAGCAGAGTTCAACTAGATATGGTCCGTATGAGTAAGAAACACAGTTCGTTTTTTCTGGGCATGCTCATGTTTCTTGCTGTATTGGAGATTCTGGAAAGAAGAGCATGCTTCTTGCGTTAAAACAGAGTATGTTTCATGGATGAGAACACTGGTCTGAATTTCCCTTCACAAACGGAGTTAAACCAAAGGCTCTGTATCTTCCTACAAGCAAGAGTTCATTTCCGGAAAACCCAGTGATTTTTCGGCTCAAATGAATTTACCCAGTTCACGAACCACACAAGTTTTTCACTATAAACTAAAGAGCATCTATGTAAGACATGCTGTGTTTTGTTACAGTTTCACAAGCAGAGTTCAACTAGATATGGTCCGTATGAGTAGGAAATACATTTCTTTTTTGATGGACATGCTCATATTACTTGTTGTATTGCAACTCTGGACAGAAGAGGATGCTTCTTGCGTTAAAACAGAAAATGTTTCATAGATGAGAACACTGGTCTGAATTTCCCTTCACAAATGGAGTTAAACCAAAGACTCTGTGTCTTCCTACAAGCAAGAGTTCATTTCCGGAAATCCCAGTGATTTTTCGGATCAACTGAATTTACACAGTTCATGAACCCTACACGTTTTTCAGTATAAACTAAAGAGCATCTATGTAAGAGATGCTGTTGTTTGTTACAGTTTCACAAGCAGAGTTTAACTAGATATGGTCAGTATTTGTAGTAAACACAGTTCTTTTTTCTGGGCATGCTCATGTTTCTTGCTGTATTAGAGACTCTGGAAAGCAGAGCATGCTCTTTGCGTTAAAACAGAGTGTGTTTCATGGATGAGAACACTGGTCGGAATTTCCCTTCACAAACAGAGTTATACCAAAGGCTCTGTGTCTTCCTACAAGCAAGAATTCATTTCCAGAAATCCCAGGGATTTTTCAGCTCAAATGAATTTACACAGTTCACGGACCCAACACGATTTTCACTATAAACTAAAGAGCATCTATGTAAGAGATGCTGTGGTTTGTTACAGTTTCACAAGCAGAGTTCAACTTGATATGGTCAGTATTAGTAGGAAACACAGTTCTTTTTTTCTGGGCATGCTCATGTTTCTTGCTGTATTGGAGATGCTGGAAAGAAGAGCATCCTTCTGGCGTTAAAACAGAGTATGTTTCATGGATGAGAACACTGGTCTGAATTTCCCTTCACAAACGTAGTTAAACCAAAGGCTCTGTGTCTTCCTACAAGCAAGAGTTCATTTCCGGAAATCCCAGTGATTTTTCGGCTCAAATGAATTTACCCAGTTCACGAACCCCACACATTTTTCACTATAAACTAAAGAGCATCTATGTAAGAGATGCTGTGGTTTGTTACAGTTTCACAAGCAGAGTTCAACTAGATATGGTCCGTATGAGTAGGAAATACAGTTCTTTTTTTATGGACATGCTCATATTTCTTGCTGTATTACAACTCTGGACAGAAGAGGATGCTTCTTGCGTTAAAACAGAGTATGTTTCATGGATGAGAATACTGGTCTGAATTTCCCTTCACAAACGGAGTTAAACCAAAGGCTCTGTGTCTTCCTACAAGCAAGAGTTCATTTCCGGAATACCCACTTATTTTTCGGCTCAAATGTCTTTACTCAGTTCATGCACCCAACACGTTTTTCAGTATAAACTAAAGAGCATCTATGTAAGAGATGCTGTGATTTGTTACAGTTTCACAAGCAGAGTTTAACTAGATATGGTCCTTATGTGTAAGAAACACAGTTCGTTTTTTCTGGGCATGCTCATGTTTCTTGCTGTTTTGGAGACACTGGAAAGAAGAGCATGCTTCTTGCGTTAAAACAGAGTATGTTTCATGGATGAGAACACTGGTCTGAATTTCCCCTCACAAACGGAGTTAAACCAAAGTCTCTGTGTCTTCCTTCAAGCAAGAGTTCAAATCCTGAAAACCCAGTGATTTTTCGGCTAAAATGAATTTACACAATTCATGAACCCAACACGTTTTTCACTATAAACTAAAGATCATCTATGTAAGAGATGCTGTGTTTTGTTACAGTTTCACAAGCAGAGTTCAACTAGATATGGTCCGTATGAGTAGGAAATACAGTTCTTTTTTTATGGACATGCTCATATTTCTTGCTGTACAGCAACTCTGGACAGAAGAGGATGCTTCTTGCGTTAAAACAAAGGATGTTCTATGGATGAGAACACTGGTCTGAATTTCCCTTCACAAACGGAGTTAAACCAAAGGCTCTGTGTCTTCCTACAAGCAAGAGTTCATTTCCAGAATTCCCAGTGATTTTTCGGCTCAAATGAATTTAAACAGTTCACACACCCAACACGTTTTTCACTATAAACTGAAGAGCATCTATGTAAGAGATGCTGTGATTTGTTACTGTTTCATAAGCAGAGTTCAACTAGATATGGTCAGTATTTGTAGGAAACACAGTTCTTTTTTTCTATGCATGCTCATGTTTCTTGCTGTATTAGAGACTCTGTAAAGAAGAGCATGCTCTTTGCGTTAAAACCGAGTGTGTTTCATGGATGAGAACATTGGTCTGAATTTCCCTTCACAAACGTAGTTAATCCAAAGGCTCTGTGTCTTCCTACAAGCAAGAGTTCATTTCTGGAAAACCCAGTGACTTTTCGGCGCAAATGAATTTACCCAGTTCACGAACCCCAAAAGTTTTTCACTATAAACTAAAGAGCATCTATGTAAGAGATGCTGTGGTTTGTTACAGTTTCACAAGCAGAGTTCAACAAGATATGGTCTGTATGAGTAGGAAACACAGTTCTTTTTTTCTGGGCATGCACATGTTTCTTGCTGTATTAGAGACTCTGGAAAGAAGAGCATGCTCTTTGCGTTAAAACCGAGTGTGTTTCATGGATGAGAACATTGGTCTGAATTTCCCTTCACAAACGTAGTTAAACCAAAGGCTCTGTGTCTTCCTACAAGGAAGAGTTCATTTCCGGAAATCCCAGTGATTTTTCGGCTCAAATGAATTTACACAGTTCACGCACCCAACAAGTTTATCACTATAAACTAAAGAGCATCTATGTAAGAGATGCTGTGGTTTGTTACAGTGTCACAAGCAGAGTTCAACAAGATATGGTCCGTATGAGTAGGAAATACAGTTCTTTTTTTATGGACATGCTCATATTTCTTGCTGTATTGCAACTCTGGACAGAAGAGGATGCTTCTTGCGTTAAAACAGAGGATGTTTCATGGATGAGAACACTCGTCTGAATTTCCCTTCACAAACGTAGTTAAACCAAAGGCTCTGTGTCTTCCTACAAGGAAGAGTTCATTTCCGGAAATCCCAGTGATTTTTCGGATCAACTGAATTTACACAGTTCACGAACCCTACACGTTTTTCAGTATAAACTAAAGAGCATCTATGTAAGAGATGCTGTTGTTTGTTCCAGTTTCACAAGCAGAGTTTAACTAGATATGGTCTGTATGAGTAAGACACACAGTTCGTTTTTTCTGGTCATGCTCATGTTTCTTGCTGTATTGGAGATGCTGGAAAGAAGAGCATGCTTCTTGCGTTAAAACAGAGTATGTTTCATGGATGAGAACACTGGTTTGAATTTCCCTTCACAAACGGAGTTAAACCAAAGGCTCTGTGTCTTCCTACAAGCAAGAGTTCATTTCCAGAATTCCCAGTGATTTTTCGGCTCAAATGAATTTAAACAGTTCACACACCCAACACGTTTTTCACTATAAACTGAAGAGCATCTATGTAAGAGATGCTGTGATTTGTTACTGTTTCATAAGCAGAGTTCAACTAGATATGGTCAGTATTTGTAGGAAACACAGTTCTTTTTTTCTATGCATGCTCATGTTTCTTGCTGTATTAGAGACTCTGTAAAGAAGAGCATGCTCTTTGCGTTAAAACAGAGTGTGTTTCATGGATGAGAACACTGGTCTGAATTTCCCTTCACAAACGGAGTTAAACCAAAGGCTCTGTGTCTTCCTACAAGCAAGAATTCATTTCCGGAAATCCCAGGGATTTTTCGGCTCAAATGAATTTACACAGTTCACGCACCCAACACGATTTTCACTATAAACTAAAGAGCATCTATGTAAGAGATGCTGTGGTTTGTTACAGTTTCACAAGCAGAGTTCAACTTGATATGGTCAGTATTAGTAGGAAACACAGTTCTTTTTTTCTGGGCATGCTCATGTTTCTTGCTGAATTTGAGACTCTGGAAAGAAGAGCATGATCTTTGCGTTAAAACAGAGTGTGTTTCATGGATGACAACACTGGTCTGAATTTCCCTTCACAAACGAGGTTAAAACAAAGGCTCTGTGTCTTCCTACAAGCAAGAGTTCATTTCCGGAAAACCCAGTGACTTTTCGGCGCAAACGAATTTACCCAGTTCACGAACCCCAAAAGTTTTTCACTATAAACTGAAGAGCATCTATGTAAGAGATGCTGTGGTTTGTTACAGTTTCACAAGCAGAGTTCAACTAGATATGGTCTGTATGAGTAGGAAACACAGTTCTTTTTTTCTGGGCATGCACATGTTTCTTGCTGTATTAGAGACTCTGGAAAGAAGAGCATGCTCTTTGCGTTAAAACCGAGTGTGTTTCATGGATGAGAACATTGGTCTGAATTTCCCTTCACAAACGTAGTTAAACCAAAGGCTCTGTGTCTTGCTACAAGGAAGAGTTCATTTCCGGAAATCCCAGTGATTTTTCGGCTCAAATGAATTTACACAGTTCACGCACCAAACAAGTTTATCACTATAAACTAAAGAGCATCTATGTAAGAGATGCTGTGGTTTGTTACAGTGTCACAAGCAGAGTTCAACAAGATATGGTCCGTATGAGTAGGAAATACAGTTCTTTTTATATGGACATGCTCATATTTCTTGCTGTATTGCAACTATGGACAGAAGAGCATGCTTCTTGCGTTAAAACAGAAAATGTTTCATAGATGAGAACACTGTTCTGAATTTCCCTTCACAAACGGAGTTAAACCAAAGACTCTGTGTCTTCCTACAAGCAAGAGTTCATTTCCGGAAATCCCAGTGATTTTTCGGCTCAACTGAATTTACACAGTTCACGAACCCTACACGTTTTTCACTATAAACTAAAGAGCATCTATGTAAGAGATGCTGTTGTTTGTTATAGTTTCACAAGCAGAGTTTAACTAGATATGGTCCGTATGAGTAGGAAACACAGTTCGTTTTTTCTGGTCATGCTCATGTTTCTTGCTGTATTGGAGATGCTGGAAAGAAGAGCATGCTTCTTGCGTTAAAACAGAGTATGTTTCATGGATGAGAACACTGGTCTGAATTTCCCTTCACAAACGGACTTAAACCAAAGTCTCTGTGTCTTCCTTCAAGCAAGAGTTCATTTCCTGAAAACCCACTGATTTTTCGGCTAAAATGAATTTACACAATTCACGAACCCAACACGTTTTTCACTATAAACTAAAGAGCATCTATGTAAGAGATGCTGTGGATTGTTACAGTTTCACAAGCAGAGTTCAACTAGATATGGTCAGTATTAGTAGGAAACACAGTTCTTTTTTTCTGGGCATGCTCATGTTTCTTGCTGTATTGGAGATGCTGGAAAGAAGAGCATGCTACTGGCGTTAAAAGAGAGTATGTTTCATGGATGAGAACACTGGTCTGAATTTCCCTGCACAAACGGAGTTAAACCAAAGTCTCTGTGTCTTCCTTCAAGCAAGAGTTCATTTCCTGAAAACCCAGTGATTTTTCGGCTAAAATGAATTTACAAAATTCACGAACCCAACACGTTTTTCACTATAAACTAAAGAGCATCTATGTAAGAGATGCTGTGGTTTGTTAGAGTTTCACAAGCAGAGTTTAACTAGATATGGTCTGTATGAGTAAGAAACACAGTTCGTTTTTTCTGGGCATGCTCATGTTTCTTGCTGAATTAGAGACTCTGGAAAGAAGAGCATGCTCTTTGCGCTAAAACAGAGTGTGTTTCATGGATGACAACATTGGTCTGAATTTCCCTTCACAAACGTAGTTAAACCAAAGGCTGTGTGTCTTCCTACAAGCAAGAGTTCAATTCCGGAAATCCCAGTGATTTTTCGGCTCAAATGAATTTACACAGTTCACGCAGCCAACACGATATTCACTATAAACTAAAGAGCATCTATGTAAGAGATGCTGTGGTTTGTTACAGTTTCACAAGCAGAGTTCAACTAGATATGGTCCGTATGAGTAAGAAACACAGTTCGTTTTTTCTGGGCATGCTCATGTTTCTTGCTGTATTGGAGATTCTGGAAAGAAGAGCATGCTTCTTGCGTTAAAACAGAGTATGTTTCATGGATGAGAACACTGGTCTGAATTTCCCTTCACAAACGGAGTTAAACCAAAGGCTCTGTATCTTCCTACAAGCAAGAGTTCATTTCCGGAAATCCCAGTGATTTTTCGGATCAACTGAATTTACACAGTTCACGAACCCTACACGTTTTTCAGTATAAACTAAAGAGCATCTATGTAAGAGATGCTGTTGTTTGTTCCAGTTTCACAAGCAGAGTTTAACTAGATATGGTCTGTATGAGTAAGACACACAGTTCGTTTTTTCTGGTCATGCTCATGTTTCTTGCTGTATTGGAGATGCTGGAAAGAAGAGCATGCTTCTTGCGTTAAAACAGAGTATGTTTCATGGATGAGAACACTGGTTTGAATTTCCCTTCACAAACGGAGTTAAACCAAAGGCTCTGTGTCTTCCTACAAGCAAGAGTTCATTTCCAGAATTCCCAGTGATTTTTCGGCTCAAATGAATTTAAACAGTTCACACACCCAACACGTTTTTCACTATAAACTGAAGAGCATCTATGTAAGAGATGCTGTGATTTGTTACTGTTTCATAAGCAGAGTTCAACTAGATATGGTCAGTATTTGTAGGAAACACAGTTCTTTTTTTCTATGCATGCTCATGTTTCTTGCTGTATTAGAGACTCTGTAAAGAAGAGCATGCTCTTTGCGTTAAAACAGAGTGTGTTTCATGGATGAGAACACTGGTCTGAATTTCCCTTCACAAACGGAGTTAAACCAAAGGCTCTGTGTCTTCCTACAAGCAAGAATTCATTTCCGGAAATCCCAGGGATTTTTCGGCTCAAATGAATTTACACAGTTCACGCACCCAACACGATTTTCACTATAAACTAAAGAGCATCTATGTAAGAGATGCTGTGGTTTGTTACAGTTTCACAAGCAGAGTTCAACTTGATATGGTCAGTATTAGTAGGAAACACAGTTCTTTTTTTCTGGGCATGCTCATGTTTCTTGCTGAATTTGAGACTCTGGAAAGAAGAGCATGATCTTTGCGTTAAAACAGAGTGTGTTTCATGGATGACAACACTGGTCTGAATTTCCCTTCACAAACGAGGTTAAAACAAAGGCTCTGTGTCTTCCTACAAGCAAGAGTTCATTTCCGGAAAACCCAGTGACTTTTCGGCGCAAACGAATTTACCCAGTTCACGAACCCCAAAAGTTTTTCACTATAAACTGAAGAGCATCTATGTAAGAGATGCTGTGGTTTGTTACAGTTTCACAAGCAGAGTTCAACTAGATATGGTCTGTATGAGTAGGAAACACAGTTCTTTTTTTCTGGGCATGCACATGTTTCTTGCTGTATTAGAGACTCTGGAAAGAAGAGCATGCTCTTTGCGTTAAAACCGAGTGTGTTTCATGGATGAGAACATTGGTCTGAATTTCCCTTCACAAACGTAGTTAAACCAAAGGCTCTGTGTCTTGCTACAAGGAAGAGTTCATTTCCGGAAATCCCAGTGATTTTTCGGCTCAAATGAATTTACACAGTTCACGCACCAAACAAGTTTATCACTATAAACTAAAGAGCATCTATGTAAGAGATGCTGTGGTTTGTTACAGTGTCACAAGCAGAGTTCAACAAGATATGGTCCGTATGAGTAGGAAATACAGTTCTTTTTATATGGACATGCTCATATTTCTTGCTGTATTGCAACTATGGACAGAAGAGCATGCTTCTTGCGTTAAAACAGAAAATGTTTCATAGATGAGAACACTGTTCTGAATTTCCCTTCACAAACGGAGTTAAACCAAAGACTCTGTGTCTTCCTACAAGCAAGAGTTCATTTCCGGAAATCCCAGTGATTTTTCGGCTCAACTGAATTTACACAGTTCACGAACCCTACACGTTTTTCACTATAAACTAAAGAGCATCTATGTAAGAGATGCTGTTGTTTGTTATAGTTTCACAAGCAGAGTTTAACTAGATATGGTCCGTATGAGTAGGAAACACAGTTCGTTTTTTCTGGTCATGCTCATGTTTCTTGCTGTATTGGAGATGCTGGAAAGAAGAGCATGCTTCTTGCGTTAAAACAGAGTATGTTTCATGGATGAGAACACTGGTCTGAATTTCCCTTCACAAACGGACTTAAACCAAAGTCTCTGTGTCTTCCTTCAAGCAAGAGTTCATTTCCTGAAAACCCACTGATTTTTCGGCTAAAATGAATTTACACAATTCACGAACCCAACACGTTTTTCACTATAAACTAAAGAGCATCTATGTAAGAGATGCTGTGGATTGTTACAGTTTCACAAGCAGAGTTCAACTAGATATGGTCAGTATTAGTAGGAAACACAGTTCTTTTTTTCTGGGCATGCTCATGTTTCTTGCTGTATTGGAGATGCTGGAAAGAAGAGCATGCTACTGGCGTTAAAAGAGAGTATGTTTCATGGATGAGAACACTGGTCTGAATTTCCCTGCACAAACGGAGTTAAACCAAAGTCTCTGTGTCTTCCTTCAAGCAAGAGTTCATTTCCTGAAAACCCAGTGATTTTTCGGCTAAAATGAATTTACAAAATTCACGAACCCAACACGTTTTTCACTATAAACTAAAGAGCATCTATGTAAGAGATGCTGTGGTTTGTTAGAGTTTCACAAGCAGAGTTTAACTAGATATGGTCTGTATGAGTAAGAAACACAGTTCGTTTTTTCTGGGCATGCTCATGTTTCTTGCTGAATTAGAGACTCTGGAAAGAAGAGCATGCTCTTTGCGCTAAAACAGAGTGTGTTTCATGGATGACAACATTGGTCTGAATTTCCCTTCACAAACGTAGTTAAACCAAAGGCTGTGTGTCTTCCTACAAGCAAGAGTTCAATTCCGGAAATCCCAGTGATTTTTCGGCTCAAATGAATTTACACAGTTCACGCAGCCAACACGATATTCACTATAAACTAAAGAGCATCTATGTAAGAGATGCTGTGGTTTGTTACAGTTTCACAAGCAGAGTTCAACTAGATATGGTCCGTATGAGTAAGAAACACAGTTCGTTTTTTCTGGGCATGCTCATGTTTCTTGCTGTATTGGAGATTCTGGAAAGAAGAGCATGCTTCTTGCGTTAAAACAGAGTATGTTTCATGGATGAGAACACTGGCCTGAATTTCCCTTCACAAACGGAGTTAAACCAAAGGCTCTGTATCTTCCTACAAGCAAGAGTTCATTTCCGGAAAACCCAGTGATTTTTCGGCTCAAATGAATTTACCCAGTTCACGAACCACACAAGTTTTTCACTATAAACTAAAGAGCATCTATGTAAGACATGCTGTGTTTTGTTACAGTTTCACAAGCAGAGTTCAACTAGATATGGTCCGTATGAGTAGGAAATACATTTCTTTTTTGATGGACATGCTCATATTACTTGTTGTATTGCAACTCTGGACAGAAGAGGATGCTTCTTGCGTTAAAACAGAAAATGTTTCATAGATGAGAACACTGGTCTGAATTTCCCTTCACAAATGGAGTTAAACCAAAGACTCTGTGTCTTCCTACAAGCAAGAGTTCATTTCCGGAAATCCCAGTGATTTTTCGGATCAACTGAATTTACACAGTTCACGAACCCTACACGTTTTTCAGTATAAACTAAAGAGCATCTATGTAAGAGATGCTGTTGTTTGTTACAGTTTCACAAGCAGAGTTTAACTAGATATGGTCTGTATGAGTAAGACACACAGTTCGTTTTTTCTGGTCATGCTCATGTTTCTTGCTGTATTGGAGATGCTGGAAAGAAGAGCATGCTTCTTGCGTTAAAACAGAGTATGTTTCATGGATGAGAACACTGGTCTGAATTTCCCTTCACAAACGGAGTTAAACCAAAGTCTCTGTGTCTTCCTTCAAGCAAGAGTTCCTTTCCTGAAAACCCAGTGATTTTTAGGCTAAAATGAATTTACACAATTCACGAACCCAACACGTTTTTCACTATAAACTAAAGAGCATCTATGTAAGAGATGCTGTGGATTGTTACAGTTTCACAAGCAGAGTTCAACTAGATATGGTCTGTATGAGTAGGAAATACAGTTCTTTTTTTATGTACATGCTCATATTTCTTGCTGTATTGCAACTCTGGACAGAAGAGGATGCTTCTTCTGTTAAAACAGAGGATGTTTCATGGATGAGAACACTGGTCTGAATTTCCCTTCACAAACGGAGTTAAACCAAAGGCTCTGTGTCTTCATACAAGCAAGAGTTCAATTCCGGAAAACCCAGTGATTTTTCGGCAAAAATGAATTTACACAATTCACGAACCCAACACGTTTTTCACTATAAACTAAAGAGCATCTATGTAAGAGATGCTGTGGTTTGTTACAGTTTCATAAGCAGAGTTCAACTAGATATGGTCAGTATTTGTAGTAAACACAGTTGTTTTCTTCTGGGCATGCTCATGTTTCTTGCTGTATTGGAGATGCTGGAAAGTAGAGCATGCTTCTGGCGTTAAAACAGAGTATGTTTCATGGATGAGAACACTGGTCTGAATTTCCCTGCACAAACGGAGTTAAACCAAAGGCTCTGTGTCTTCCTACAAGCAGGAGTTCACTTCCGGAAATCCCAGTGATTTTTCGGCTCAAATGAATTTACACAGTTCACGAACCCAACACGTTTTTCACTATAAACTAAAGAGCATCTATGTAAGAGATGCTGTGGTTTGTTACAGTTTCACAAGCAGAGTTTAACTAGATATGGTCCGTAAGAGTAAGAAACACAGTTCGTTTTTTCTGGGCATGCTCATGTTTCTTGCTGTATTGGAGATGTTGGAAAGAAGAGCATGCTTCTTGCCTTAAAACAGAGTATGTTTCATGGATGAGAACACTGGTCTGAATTTCCCTTCACAAACGGAGTTAAAAAAAAGGCTCTGTGTTTTCCTGCAAGCAAGAGTTCTTTTCCGGAAAACTCAGTGATTTTTCGGCTCAAATGAATTTACCCAGTTCACGAACCCCACACGTTTTTCACTATAAATTAAAGAGCATCTATGTAAGAGGTGCTGTGTTTTGTTACAGTTTCACAAGCAGAGTTCAACTAGATATGGGCCCTTTGAGTAGGAAATACAGTTCTTTTTTTATGGACATGCTCATATTTCTTGCTGTATTGCAACTCTTGACAGAAGAGGATGCTTCTTGTGTTAAAACAGAGTATGTTTCATGGATGAGAACACTGGTCTGAATTTCCCTTCACAAACGGAGTTAAACCAAAGTCTCTGTGTCTTCCTTCAAGCAAGAGTTCATTTCCGGAAAACCCAGTGATTTTTCGGCTCAAATGAATTTACCCAGTTCACGAACCCCACACGTTATTCACTATAAACTAAAGAGCATCTATGTAAGAGGTGCTGTGGTTTGTTACAGTTTCACAAGCAGAGTTCAACTAGATATGGGCCCTATGAGTAGGAAACACAGTTCTTTTTTTCTGGACATGCTCATATTTCTTGCTGTAATGCAGGCTCTGGACAAAAGAGGATGCTTCTTGCGTTAAAACAGAGGGTGTTTCATGGATGAGAACACTGGTCTGAATTTCCCTGCACAAACGGAGTTAAACCAAAGGCTCTGTGTCTTCCTACAAGCAAGAGTTCATTTCCAGAATTCCCAGTGATTTTTCGGCTCAAATGAATTTAAACAGTTCACGCACCCAACACGTTTTTCACTATAAACTAGAGAGCATCTATGTAAGAGATGCTGTGATTTGTTACAGTTTCATAAGCAGAGTTCAACTAGATATGGTCAGTATTTGTAGTAAACACAGTTCTTTTTTCTGGGCATGCTCATGTTTCTTGCTGTATTAGAGACTCTGGAAAGCAGAGCATGCTCTTTGCGTTAAAACAGAGTGTGTTTCATGGATGAGAACACTGGTCGGAATTTCCCTTCACAAACAGAGTTATACCAAAGGCTCTGTGTCTTCCTACAAGCAAGAATTCATTTCCAGAAATCCCAGGGATTTTTCAGCTCAAATGAATTTACACAGTTCACGGACCCAACACGATTTTCACTATAAACTAAAGAGCATCTATGTAAGAGATGCTGTGGTTTGTTACAGTTTCACAAGCAGAGTTCAACTTGATATGGTCAGTATTAGTAGGAAACACAGTTCTTTTTTTCTGGGCATGCTCATGTTTCTTGCTGTATTGGAGATGCTGGAAAGAAGAGCATCCTTCTGGCGTTAAAACAGAGTATGTTTCATGGATGAGAACACTGGTCTGAATTTCCCTTCACAAACGTAGTTAAACCAAAGGCTCTGTGTCTTCCTACAAGCAAGAGTTCATTTCCGGAAATCCCAGTGAATTTTCGGCTCAAATGAATTTACCCAGTTCACGAACCCCACACATTTTTCACTATAAACTAAAGAGCATCTATGTAAGAGATGCTGTGGTTTGTTACAGTTTCACAAGCAGAGTTCAACTAGATATGGTCCGTATGAGTAGGAAATACAGTCCTTTTTTTATGGACATGCTCATATTTCTTGCTGTATTACAACTCTGGACAGAAGAGGATGCTTCTTGCGTTAAAACAGAGTATGTTTCATGGATGAGAATACTGGTCTGAATTTCCCTTCACAAACGGAGTTAAACCAAAGGCTCTGTGTCTTCCTACAAGCAAGAGTTCATTTCCGGAATACCCACTTATTTTTCGGCTCAAATGACTTTACTCAGTTCATGCACCCAACACGTTTTTCAGTATAAACTAAAGAGCATCTATGTAAGAGATGCTGTGATTTGTTACAGTTTCACAAGCAGAGTTTAACTAGATATGGTCCTTATGTGTAAGAAACACAGTTCGTTTTTTCTGGGCATGCTCATGTTTCTTGCTGTTTTGGAGACACTGGAAAGAAGAGCATGCTTCTTGCGTTAAAACAGAGTATGTTTCATGGATGAGAACACTGGTCTGAATTTCCCCTCACAAACGGAGTTAAACCAAAGTCTCTGTGTCTTCCTTCAAGCAAGAGTTCAAATCCTGAAAACCCAGTGATTTTTCGGCTAAAATGAATTTACACAATTCATGAACACAACACGTTTTTCACTATAAACTAAAGATCATCTATGTAAGAGATGCTGTGTTTTGTTACAGTTTCACAAGCAGAGTTCAACTAGATATGGTCCGTATGAGTAGGAAATACAGTTCTTTTTTTATGGACATGCTCATATTTCTTGCTGTACAGCAACTCTGGACAGAAGAGGATGCTTCTTGCGTTAAAACAAAGGATGTTCCATGGATGAGAACACTGGTCTGAATTTCCCTTCACAAACGGAGTTAAACCAAAGGCTCTGTGTCTTCCTACAAGCAAGAGTGCATTTCCAGAATTCCCAGTGATTTTTCGGCTCAAATGAATTTAAACAGTTCACACACCCAACACGTTTTTCACTATAAACTGAAGAGCATCTATGTAAGAGATGCTGTGATTTGTTACTGTTTCATAAGCAGAGTTCAACTAGATATGGTCAGTATTTGTAGGAAACACAGTTCTTTTTTTCTATGCATGCTCATGTTTCTTGCTGTATTAGAGACTCTGTAAAGAAGAGCATGCTCTTTGCGTTAAAACCGAGTGTGTTTCATGGATGAGAACATTGGTCTGAATTTCCCTTCACAAACGTAGTTAATCCAAAGGCTCTGTGTCTTCCTACAAGCAAGAGTTCATTTCTGGAAAACCCAGTGACTTTTCGGCGCAAATGAATTTACCCAGTTCACGAACCCCAAAAGTTTTTCACTATAAACTAAAGAGCATCTATGTAAGAGATGCTGTGGTTTGTTACAGTTTCACAAGCAGAGTTCAACTAGATATGGTCTGTATGAGTAGGAAACACAGTTCTTTTTTTCTGGGCATGCACATGTTTCTTGCTGTATTAGAGACTCTGGAAAGAAGAGCATGCTCTTTGCGTTAAAACCGAGTGTGTTTCATGGATGAGAACATTGGTCTGAATTTCCCTTCACAAACGTAGTTAAACCAAAGGCTCTGTGTCTTCCTACAAGGAAGAGTTCATTTCCGGAAATCCCAGTGATTTTTCGGCTCAAATGAATTTACACAGTTCACGCACCCAACAAGTTTATCACTATAAACTAAAGAGCATCTATGTAAGAGATGCTGTGGTTTGTTACAGTGTCACAAGCAGAGTTCAACAAGATATGGTCCGTATGAGTAGGAAATACAGTTCTTTTTTTATGGACATGCTCATATTTCTTGCTGTATTGCAACTCTGGACAGAAGAGGATGCTTCTTGCGTTAAAACAGAGGATGTTTCATGGATGAGAACACTCGTCTGAATTTCCCTTCACAAACGGAGTTAAACCAAAGGCTCTGTATCTTCCTTCAAGCAAGTGTTCATTTCCGGAAAACCCAGTGATTTTAGTGCTCAAATGAATTTGCCCAGTTCACGAACCCCACACGTTTTTCACTATAAACTAAAGAGCATCTATGTAAGAGATGCTGTGGTTTGTTACAGTTTCACAAGCAGAGTTCAACTAGATATGGTCCATATGAGTAGGAAATACATTTCTTTTTTGATGGACATGCTCATATTACTTGTTGTATTGCAACTCTGGACAGAAGAGGATGCTTCTTGCGTTAAAACAGAAAATGTTTCATAGATGAGAACACTGTTCTGAATTTCCCTGCACAAACGGAGTTAAACCAAAGTCTCTGTGGCTTCCTCCAAGCAAGAGTTCATTTCCTGAAAACCCAGAGATTTTTCGGCTAAAATGAATTTACAAAATTCACGAACCCAACAAGTTTTTCACTATAAACTAAAGAGCATCTATGTAAGAGATGCTGTGGTTTGTTAGAGATTCACAAGCAGAGTTTAACTAGATATGGTCCGTATGAGTAAGAAACACAGTTCGTTTTTTCTGGGCATGCTCATGTTTCTTGCTGAATTAGAGACTCTGGAAAGAAGAGCATGCTCTTTGCGCTAAAACAGAGTGTGTTTCATGGATGACAACATTGGTCTGAATTTCCCTTCACAAACGGAGTTAAACCAAAGGCTGTGTGTCTTCCTACAAGCAAGAGTTCAATTCCGGAAATCCCAGTGATTTTTCGGCTCAAATGAATTTACACAGTTCACGCACCCAACACGATATTCACTATAAACTAAAGAGCATCTATGTAAGAGATGCTGTGGTTTGTTACAGTTTCACAAGCAGAGTTTAACTAGATATGGTCCGTATGAGTAAGAAACACAGTTCATTTTTTCTGGGCATGCTCATGTTTCTTGCTGTATTGGAGATTCTGGAAAGAAGAGCATGCTTCTTGCGTTAAAACAGAGTATGTTTCATGGATGAGAACACTGGTCTGAATTTCCCTTCACAAACGGAGTTAAACCAAAGTCTCTGTGTCTTCCTTCAAGCAAGAGTTCATTTCCGGAAAACACAGTGATTTTTCGGCTCAAATGAATTTACCCAGTTCACGAACCCCACACGTTATTCACTATAAACTAAAGAGCATCTATGTAAGAGGTGCTGTGGTTTGTTACAGTTTCACAAGCAGAGTTCAACTAGATATGGGCCCTATGAGTAGGAAACACAGTTCTTTTTTTCTGGACATGCTCATATTTCTTGCTGTAATGCAGGCTCTGGACAAAAGAGGATGCTTCTTGCGTTAAAACAGAGGGTGTTTCATGGATGAGAACACTGGTCTGAATTTCCCTGCACAAACGGAGTTAAACCAAAGGCTCTGTGTCTTCCTACAAGCAAGAGTTCATTTCCAGAATTCCCAGTGATTTTTCGGCTCAAATGAATTTAAACAGTTCACGCACCCAACACGTTTTTCACTATAAACTAGAGAGCATCTATGTAAGAGATGCTGTGATTTGTTACAGTTTCATAAGCAGAGTTCAACTAGATATGGTCAGTATTTGTAGTAAACACAGTTCTTTTTTCTGGGCATGCTCATGTTTCTTGCTGTATTAGAGACTCTGGAAAGCAGAGCATGCTCTTTGCGTTAAAACAGAGTGTGTTTCATGGATGAGAACACTGGTCGGAATTTCCCTTCACAAACAGAGTTATACCAAAGGCTCTGTGTCTTCCTACAAGCAAGAATTCATTTCCAGAAATCCCAGGGATTTTTCAGCTCAAATGAATTTACACAGTTCACGGACCCAACACGATTTTCACTATAAACTAAAGAGCATCTATGTAAGAGATGCTGTGGTTTGTTACAGTTTCACAAGCAGAGTTCAACTTGATATGGTCAGTATTAGTAGGAAACACAGTTCTTTTTTTCTGGGCATGCTCATGTTTCTTGCTGTATTGGAGATGCTGGAAAGAAGAGCATCCTTCTGGCGTTAAAACAGAGTATGTTTCATGGATGAGAACACTGGTCTGAATTTCCCTTCACAAACGTAGTTAAACCAAAGGCTCTGTGTCTTCCTACAAGCAAGAGTTCATTTCCGGAAATCCCAGTGATTTTTCGGCTCAAATGAATTTACCCAGTTCACGAACCCCACACATTTTTCACTATAAACTAAAGAGCATCTATGTAAGAGATGCTGTGGTTTGTTACAGTTTCACAAGCAGAGTTCAACTAGATATGGTCCGTATGAGTAGGAAATACAGTTCTTTTTTTATGGACATGCTCATATTTCTTGCTGTATTACAACTCTGGACAGAAGAGGATGCTTCTTGCGTTAAAACAGAGTATGTTTCATGGATGAGAATACTGGTCTGAATTTCCCTTCACAAATGGAGTTAAACCAAAGGCTCTGTGTCTTCCTACAAGCAAGAGTTCATTTCCGGAATACCCACTTATTTTTCGGCTCAAATGACTTTACTCAGTTCATGCACCCAACACGTTTTTCAGTATAAACTAAAGAGCATCTATGTAAGAGATGCTGTGATTTGTTACAGTTTCACAAGCAGAGTTTAACTAGATATGGTCCTTATGTGTAAGAAACACAGTTCGTTTTTTCTGGGCATGCTCATGTTTCTTGCTGTTTTGGAGACACTGGAAAGAAGAGCATGCTTCTTGCGTTAAAACAGAGTATGTTTCATGGATGAGAACACTGGTCTGAATTTCCCCTCACAAACGGAGTTAAACCAAAGTCTCTGTGTCTTCCTTCAAGCAAGAGTTCAAATCCTGAAAACCCAGTGATTTTTCGGCTAAAATGAATTTACACAATTCATGAACCCAACACGTTTTTCACTATAAACTAAAGATCATCTATGTAAGAGATGCTGTGTTTTGTTACAGTTTCACAAGTAGAGTTCAACTAGATATGGTCCGTATGAGTAAGAAATACAGTTCTTTTTTTATGGACATGCTCATATTTCTTGCTGTACTGCAACTCTGGACAGAAGAGGATGCTTCTTGCGTTAAAACAAAGGATGTTCCATGGATGAGAACACTGGTCTGAATTTCCCTTCACAAACGGAGTTAAACCAAAGGCTCTGTGTCTTCCTACAAGCAAGAGTTCATTTCCAGAATTCCCAGTGATTTTTCGGCTCAAATGAATTTAAACAGTTCACACACCCAACACGTTTTTCACTATAAACTGAAGAGCATCTATGTAAGAGATGCTGTGATTTGTTACTGTTTCATAAGCAGAGTTCAACTAGATATGGTCAGTATTTGTAGGAAACACAGTTCTTTTTTTCTATGCATGCTCATGTTTCTTGCTGTATTAGAGACTCTGTAAAGAAGAGCATGCTCTTTGCGTTAAAACCGAGTGTGTTTCATGGATGAGAACATTGGTCTGAATTTCCCTTCACAAACGTAGTTAAACCAAAGGCTCTGTGTCTTCCTACAAGCAAGAGTTCATTTCTGGATAACCCAGTGACTTTTCGGCGCAAATGAATTTACCCAGTTCACGAACCCCAAAAGTTTTTCACTATAAACTGAAGAGCATCTATGTAAGAGATGCTGTGGTTTGTTACAGTTTCACAAGCAGAGTTCAACTAGATATGGTCTGTATGAGTAGGAAACACAGTTCTTTTTTTCTGGGCATGCACATGTTTCTTGCTGTATTAGAGACTCTGGAAAGAAGAGCATGCTCTTTGCGTTAAAACCGAGTGTGTTTCATGGATGAGAACATTGGTCTGAATTTCCCTTCACAAACGTAGTTAAACCAAAGGCTCTGTGTCTTCCTACAAGGAAGAGTTCATTTCCGGAAATCCCAGTGATTTTTCGGCTCAAATGAATTTACACAGTTCACGCACCCAACAAGTTTATCACTATAAACTAAAGAGCATCTATGTAAGAGATGCTGTGGTTTGTTACAGTGTCACAAGCAGAGTTCAACAAGATATGGTCCGTATGAGTAGGAAATACAGTTCTTTTTTTATGGACATGCTCATATTTCTTGCTGTATTGCAACTCTGGACAGAAGAGGATGCTTCTTGCGTTAAAACAGAGGATGTTTCATGGATGAGAACACTCGTCTGAATTTCCCTTCACAAACGGAGTTAAACCAAAGGCTCTGTATCTTCTTTCAAGCAAGAGTTCATTTCCGGAAAACCCAGTGATTTTAGTGCTCAAATGAATTTGCCCAGTTCACGAACCCCACACGTTTTTCACTATAAACTAAAGAGCATCTATGTAAGAGATGCTGTGGTTTGTTACAGTTTCACAAGCAGAGTTCAACTAGATATGGTCCATATGAGTAGGAAATACATTTCTTTTTTGATGGACATGCTCATATTACTTGTTGTATTGCAACTCTGGACAGAAGAGGATGCTTCTTGCGTTAAAACAGAAAATGTTTCATAGATGAGAACACTGTTCTGAATTTCCCTGCACAAACGGAGTTAAACCAAAGTCTCTGTGTCTTCCTTCAAGCAAGAGTTCATTTCCTGAAAACCCAGAGATTTTTCGGCTAAAATGAATTTACACAGTTCACGCACCCAACACGATATTCACTATAAACTAAAGAGCATCTATGTAAGAGATGCTGTGGTTTGTTACAGTTTCACAAGCAGAGTTTAACTAGATATGGTCCGTATGAGTAAGAAACACAGTTCATTTTTTCTGGGCATGCTCATGTTTCTTGCTGTATTGGAGATTCTGGAAAGAAGAGCATGCTTCTTGCGTTAAAACAGAGTATGTTTCATGGATGAGAACACTGGTCTGAATTTCCCTTCACAAACGGAGTTAAACCAAAGGCTCTGTATCTTCCTACAAGCAAGAGTTCATTTCCGGAAAACCCAGTGATTTTTCGGCTCAAATGAATTTACCCAGTTCACGAACCACACAAGTTTTTCACTATAAACTAAAGAGCATCTATGTAAGACATGCTGTGTTTTGTTACAGTTTCACAAGCAGAGTTCAACTAGATATGGTCCCTATGAGTAGGAAATACATTTCTTTGTTGATGGACATGCTCATATTACTTGATGTATTGCAACTCTGGACAGAAGAGGATGCTTCTTGCGTTAAAACAGAAAATGTTTCATGGATGAGAACACTGGTCTGAATTTCCTTTCACAAACGGAGTTAAACCAAAGTCTCTGTGTCTTCCTTCAAGCAAGAGTTCCTTTCCTGAAAACCCAGTGATTTTTCGGCTAAAATGAATTTACACAATTCACGAACCCAACACGTTTTTCACTATAAACTAAAGAGCATCTATGTAAGAGATGCTGTGGATTGTTACAGTTTCACAAGCAGAGTTCAACTAGATATGGGCCCTTTGAGTAGGAAATACAGTTCTTTTTTTATGTACATGCTCATATTTCTTGCTGTATTGCAACTCTGGACAGAAGAGGATGCTTCTTCTGTTAAAACAGAGGATGTTTCATGGATGAGAACACTGGTCTGAATTTCCCTTCACAAACGGAGTTAAACCAAAGGCTCTGTGTCTTCATACAAGCAAGAGTTCAATTCCGGAAAACCCAGTGATTTTTCGGCAAAAATGAATTTACACAATTCACGAACCCAACACGTTTTTCACTATAAACTAAAGAGCATCTATGTAAGAGATGCTGTGGTTTGTTACAGTTTCATAAGCAGAGTTCAACTAGATACGGTCAGTATTTGTAGTAAACACAGTTGTTTTCTTCTGGGCATGCTCATGTTTCTTGCTGTATTGCAGGCTCTGGACAAAAGAGGATGCTTCTTGCATTAAAACAGAGGGTGTTTCATGGATGAGAACACTGGTCTGAATTTCCCTTCACAAACGGAGTTAAACCAAAGGCTCTGTGTCTACCTACAAGCAAGCTTTCATTTCCGGAAATTCCAGTGATTTTTCGGCTCAAATGAATTTACACGGTTCATGAACCCCATACGTTTTTCACGATAAACTAAATAGCATCTGTGTAAGAGGTGCTGTGGTTTGTTACAGTTTCACAAGCAGAGTTTATCTAGATATGGTCCGTATGAGTACGAAACACAGTTATTTTTTTCTGACAATGCTCATGTTTCTTGCTGTATAGGAGTTGCTGGAAAGAAGAGCATCCTTCTGGCGTTAAAACAGAGTATGTTTCATGGATGAGAACACTGGTCTGAATTTCCCTTCACAAACGGAGTTAAACCAAAGGCTCTGTATCTTCCTACAAGCAAGAGTTCATTTCCGGAAAACCCAGTGATTTTTCGGCTCAAATGAATTTACCCAGTTCACGAACCACACAAGTTTTTCACTATAAACTAAAGAGCATCTATGTAAGACATGCTGTGTTTTGTTACAGTTTCACAAGCAGAGTTCAACTAGATATGGTCCCTATGAGTAGGAAATACATTTCTTTGTTGATGGACATGCTCATATTACTTGATGTATTGCAACTCTGGACAGAAGAGGATGCTTCTTGCGTTAAAACAGAAAATGTTTCATGGATGAGAACACTGGTCTGAATTTCCTTTCACAAACGGAGTTAAACCAAAGTCTCTGTGTCTTCCTTCAAGCAAGAGTTCCTTTCCTGAAAACCCAGTGATTTTTCGGCTAAAATGAATTTACACAATTCACGAACCCAACACGTTTTTCACTATAAACTAAAGAGCATCTATGTAAGAGATGCTGTGGATTGTTACAGTTTCACAAGCAGAGTTCAACTAGATATGGGCCCTTTGAGTAGGAAATACAGTTCTTTTTTTATGTACATGCTCATATTTCTTGCTGTATTGCAACTCTGGACAGAAGAGGATGCTTCTTCTGTTAAAACAGAGGATGTTTCATGGATGAGAACACTGGTCTGAATTTCCCTTCACAAACGGAGTTAAACCAAAGGCTCTGTGTCTTCATACAAGCAAGAGTTCAATTCCGGAAAACCCAGTGATTTTTCGGCAAAAATGAATTTACACAATTCACAAACCCAACACGTTTTTCACTATAAACTAAAGAGCATCTATGTAAGAGATGCTGTGGTTTGTTACAGTTTCATAAGCAGAGTTCAACTAGATACGGTCAGTATTTGTAGTAAACACAGTTGTTTTCTTCTGGGCATGCTCATGTTTCTTGCTGTATTGCAGGCTCTGGACAAAAGAGGATGCTTCTTGCATTAAAACAGAGGGTGTTTCATGGATGAGAACACTGGTCTGAATTTCCCTTCACAAACGGAGTTAAACCAAAGGCTCTGTGTCTACCTACAAGCAAGCTTTCATTTCCGGAAATTCCAGTGATTTTTCGGCTCAAATGAATTTACACGGTTCATGAACCCCATACGTTTTTCACGATAAACTAAATAGCATCTGTGTAAGAGGTGCTGTGGTTTGTTACAGTTTCACAAGCAGAGTTTATCTAGATATGGTCCGTATGAGTACGAAACACAGTTATTTTTTTCTGACAATGCTCATGTTTCTTGCTGTATAGGAGTTGCTGGAAAGAAGAGCATGCTTCTTGCGTTAAAAAGAGTATGTTTCATGGATGAGAACACTGGTCTGAATTTCCCTTCCCAAACGGAGTTAAAGCAAAGGCTCTGTGTCTTCCTACAAGTGAGAGTTCATTTCCGGAAAACCCAGTGATTTTTCGGCTCAAATTAATTTATCCAGTTCACGAACCCCACACGTTTTTCACTATAAACTAAAGAGCATCTATGTAAGAGGTGCTGTGGTTTGTTACAGTTTCACAAGCAGAGTTAAACTAGATATGGTCCCTATGAGTAGGAAACACAGTTCTTTTTTTCTGGACATGCTCATATTTCTTGCTGTATTGCAGGCTATGGACAAAAGAGGATGCTTCTTGCGTTAAAACAGAGTATGTTTCATGGATGAGAACACTGGTCTGAATTTCCCTTCACAAACGGAGTTAAACCAAAGGCTCTATGTCTTCCTACAAGCAATAGTTCATTTCCGGAAATCCCCGTGATTTTTCGGCTCAAATGAATTTACACAGTTCACGACCCCAACACGTTTTTCACTATAAACTAAAGAGCATCTATGTAAGAGATGCTGTGTTTTGTTACTGTTTCACAAACAGAGTTCAACTAGATATGGTCCCTATGAGTAGAAAACACAGTTCTTTTTTCTGGACATGCTCATATTTCTTGCTGTATTGCAACTCTGGACAGAAGAGGATGCTTCTTGCGTTAAAACAGAGGATGTTTCATGGATGAGAACACTTGTCTGAATTTCCCTTCACAAACGGAGTTAAACCAAAGGCTCTGTATCTTCCTTCAAGCAAGAGTTCATTTCCGGAAAACCCAGTGATTTTAGTGCTCAAATGAATTTGCCCAGTTCACGAACCCCACACGTTTTTCACTATAAACTAAAGAGCATCTATGTAAGAGATGCTGTGGTTTGTTACAGTTTCACAAGCAGAGTTCAACTAGATATGGTCCATATGAGTAGGAAATACATTTCTTTTTTGATGGACATGCTCATATTACTTGTTGTATTGCAACTCTGGACAGAAGAGGATGCTTCTTGCGTTAAAACAGAAAATGTTTCATAGATGAGAACACTGTTCTGAATTTCCCTTCACAAACGGAGTTAAACCAAAGGCTCTGTGTCTTCCTACAAGCAAGAGTTCATTTCCGGAAATCCCAGTGATTTTTCGGCTCAACTGTATTTACACAGTTCACGAACCCTACACGTTTTTCACTATAAACTAAAGAGCATCTATGTAAGAGAAGCTGTTGTTTGTTACAGTTTCACAAGCAGAGTTTAACTAGATATGGTCCGTATGAGTAGGAAACACAGTTCGTTTTTTCTGGTCATGCTCATGTTTCTTGCTGTATTGGAGATGCTGGAAAGAAGAGCATGCTTCTTGCGTTAAAACAGAGTATGTTTCATGGATGAGAACACTGGTCTGAATTTCCCTTCACAATCGGACTTAAACCAAAGTCTCTGTGTCTTCCTTCAAGCAAGAGTTCATTTCCTGAAAACCCCCTGATTTTTCGGCTAAAATGAATTTACACAATTCACGAACCCAACACGTTTTTCACTATAAACTAAAGAGCATCTATGTAAGAGATGCTGTGGATTGTTACAGTTTCACAAGCAGAGTTCAACTAGATATGGTCAGTATTAGTAGGAAACACAGTTCTTTTTTTCTGGGCATGCTCATGTTTCTTGCTGTATTGGAGATGCTGGAAAGAAGAGCATGCTACTGGCGTTAAAAGAGAGTATGTTTCATGGATGAGAACACTGGTCTGAATTTCCCTGCACAAACGGAGTTAAACCAAAGTCTCTGTGTCTTCCTTCAAGCAAGAGTTCATTTCCTGAAAACCCAGTGATTTTTCGGCTAAAACGAATTTACAAAATTCTCGAACCAAACACGTTTTTCACTATAAACTAAAGAGCATCTATGTAAGAAATGCTGTGGTTTGTTAGAGTTTCACAAGCAGAGTTTAACTAGATATGGTCCTTATGAGTAAGACACACAGTTCTTTTTTTCTGGGCATGCTCATGTTTCTTGCTGAATTAGAGACTCTGGAAAGAAGAGCATGCTCTTTGCGCTAAAACAGAGTGTGTTTCATGGATGACAACATTGGTCTGAATTTCCCTTCACAAACGGAGTTAAACCAAAGGCTGTGTGTCTTCCTACAAGCAAGAGTTCAATTCCGGAAATCCCAGTGATTTTTCGGCTCAAATGAATTTACACAGTTCACGCACCCAACACGATATTCACTATAAACTAAAGAGCATCTATGTAAGAGATGCTGTGGTTTGTTACAGTTTCACAAGCAGAGTTTAACTAGACATGGTCCGTATGAGTAAGAAACACAGTTCATTTTTTCTGGGCATGCTCATGTTTCTTGCTGTATTGGAGATTCTGGAAAGAAGAGCATGCTTCTTGCGTTAAAACACAGTATGTTTCATGGATGAGAACACTGGTCTGAATTTCCCTTCACAAACGGAGTTAAACCAAAGGCTCTGTATCTTCCTACAAGCAAAAGTTCATTTCCGGAAAACCCAGTGATTTTTCGGCTCAAATGAATTTACCCAGTTCACGAACCACACAAGTTTTTCACTATAAACTAAAGAGCATCTATGTAAGACATGCTGTGTTTTGTTACAGTTTCACAAGCAGAGTAAAACTAGATATGGTCCGTATGAGTAGGAAATACATTTCTTTTTTGATGGACATGCTCATATTACTTGTTGTATTGCAACTCTGGACAGAAGAGGATGCTTCTTGCGTTAAAACAGAAAATGTTTCATCGATGAGAACACTGGTCTGAATTTCCCTTCACAAATGGAGTTAAACCAAAGACCCTGTGTCTTCCTACAAGCAAGAGTTCATTTCCGGAAATCCCAGTGATTTTTCGGATCAACTGAATTTACACAGTTCACGAACCCTACACGTTTTTCACTATAAACTAAAGAGCATCTATGTAAGAGATGCTGTTGTTTGTTACAGTTTCACAAGCAGAGTTTTACTAGATATGGTCCGTATGAGTAAGACACACAGTTCGTTTTTTCTGGTCATGCTCATGTTTCTTGCTGTATTGGAGATGCTGGAAAGAAGAGCATGCTTCTTGCGTTAAAACAGAGTATGTTTCATGGATGAGAACACTGGTCTGAATTTCCCTTCACAAACGGAGTTAAACCAAAGTCTCTGTGTCTTCCTTCAAGCAAGAGTTCCTTTCCTGAAAACCCAGTGATTTTTAGGATAAAATGAATTTACACAATTCACGAACCCAACACGTTTTTCACTATAAACTAAAGAGCATCTATGTAAGAGATGCTGTGGTTTGTTACAGTTTCACAGGCAGAGTTCAACTAGATATGGTCCGTATAAGTAGGAAATACAGTTCTTTTTTTTATGGACATGCTCATATTTCTTGCTGTTTTGCAACTCTTGACAGAAGAGGATGCTTCTTGCGTTAAAACAGAGGATGTTTCATGGATGAGAACACTGGTCTGAATTTCCCTGCACAAACGGAGTTAAACCAAAGGCTCTGTGTCTTTCTACAAGCAAGAGTTCATTTCCGGAAATCCCAGTGATTTTTCGGCTCAAATGAATTTACACAGTTCACGAACCCAACACGTTTTTCAGTATAAACTAAAGAGCATCTATGTAAGAGATGCTGTTGTTTGTTACAGTTTCACAAGCAGAGTTTAACTAGATATGGTCCGTATGAGTAAGACACACAGTTCGTTTTTTCTGGTCATGCTCATGTTTCTTGCTGTATTGGAGATGCTGGAAAGAAGAGCATGCTTCTTGCTTTAAAACAGAGTATGTTTCATGGATGAGAACACTGGTCTGAATTTCCCTTCACAAACGGAGTTAAACCAAAGTCTCTGTGTCTTCCTTCAAGCAAGAGTTCCTTTCCTGAAAACCCAGTGATTTTTAGGCTAAAATGAATTTACACAATTCACGAACCCAACACGTTTTTCACTATAAACTAAAGAGCATCTATGTAAGAGATGCTGTGGATTGTTACAGTTTCACAAGCAGAGTTCAACTAGATATGGTCTGTATGAGTAGGAAATACAGTTCTTTTTTTATGTACATGCTCATATTTCTTGCTGTATTGCAACTCTGGACAGAAGAGGATGCTTCTTCTGTTAAAACAGAGGATGTTTCATGGATGAGAACACTGGTCTGAATTTCCCTTCACAAACGGAGTTAAACCAAAGGCTCTGTGTCTTCATACAAGCAAGAGTTAAATTCCGGAAAACCCAGTGATTTTTCGGCAAAAATGAATTTACACAATTCACGAACCCAACACGTTTTTCACTATAAACTAAAGAGCATCTATGTAAGAGATGCTGTGGTTTGTTACAGTTTCATAAGCAGAGTTCAACTAGATATGGTCAGTATTTGTAGTAAACACAGTTGTTTTCTTCAGGGCATGCTCATGTTTCTTGCTGTATTGCAGGCTCTGGACAAAAGAGGATGCTTCTTGCGTTAAAACAGAGGGTGTTTCATGGATGAGAACACTGGTCTGAATTTCCCTTCACAAACGGAGTTAAACCAAAGGCTCTGTGTCTACCTACAAGCAAGCTTTCATTTCCGGAAATTCCAGTGATTTTTCGGCTCAAATGAATTTACACGGTTCATGAACCCCATACGTTTTTCACTATAAACTAAAGAGCATCTATGTAAGAGATGCTGTGGTTTGTTACAGTTTCACAAGCAGAGTTTAACTTGATATGGTCCGTATGAGTGAGAAACACAGTTCGTTTTTTCTGGGCATGCTCATGTTTCTTGCTGTATTGGAGATGTTGGAAAGAAGAGCATGCTTCTTGCCTTAAAACAGAGTATGTTTCATGGATGAGAACACTGGTCTGAATTTCCCTTCACAAACGGAGTTAAAACAAAGGCTCTGTGTTTTCCTACAAGCAAGAGTTCATTTCCGGAAAACCCAGTGATTTTTCGGCTCAAATGAATTTACCCAGGTCACGAACCCCACACGTTTTTCACTATAAATTAAAGAGCATCTATGTAAGAGATGCTGTGGTTTGTTACAGTTTCACAAGCAGAATTCAACTAGATATGGGCCCTATGAGTAGGAAATACAGTTCTTTTTTCTGGACATGCTCATATTTCTTGCTGTATTGCAGACTCTGGACAAAAGAGGATGCTTCTTGCGTTAAAACAGAGGGTGTTTCATGGATGAGAACACTGGTCTGAATTTCCCTGCACAAACGGAGTTAAACCAAAGGCTCTGTGTCTTCCTACAAGCAAGAGTTCATTTCCGGAAATCCCAGTGATTTTTCGGCTCAAATGAATTTACCCAGTTCACGAACCCCACACGTTATTCACTATAAACTAAAGAGCATCTATGTAAGAGGTGCTGTGGTTTGTTACAGTTTCACAAGCAGAGTTCAACTAGATATGGGCCCTATGAGTAGGAAACACAGTTCTTTTTTTCTGGACATGCTCATATTTCTTGCTGTATTGCAGGCTCTGGACAAAAGAGGATGCTTCTTGTGTTAAAACAGAGGGTGTTTCATGGAAGAGAACACTGGTCTGAATTTCCCTTCACAAACGGAGTTAAACCAAAGGCTCTGTGTCTACCTACAAGCAAGAGTTCATTTCCGGAAATTCCAGTGATTTTTCGGCTCAAATGAATTTACACGGTTCATGAACCCCATACGTTTTTCACTATAAACTAAAGAGCATCTATGTAAGAGATGCTGTGGTTTGTTACAGTTTCACAAACAGAGTTTAACTTGATATGGTCCGTATGAGTCAGAAACACAGTTCGTTTTTTCTGGGCATGCTCATGTTTCTTGCTGTATTGGAGATGTTGGAAAGAAGAGCATGCTTCTTGCCTTAAAACAGAGTATGTTTCATGGATGAGAACACTGGTCTGAATTTCCCTTCACAAACGGAGTTAAAACAAAGGCGCTGTGTTTTCCTACAAGCAAGAGTTCATTTCCGGAAAACCCAGTGATTTTTCGCCTCAAATGAATTTACCCAGGTCACGAACCCCACACGTTTTTCACTATAAATTAAAGAGCATCTATGTAAGAGGTGCTGTGGTTTGTTACAGTTTCACAAGCAGAATTCAACTAGATATGGGCCCTTTGAGTAGGAAATACTGTTCTTTTTTTATGGACATGCTCATATTTCTTGCTGTATTGCAACTCTTGACAGAAGAGGATGCTTCTTGCGTTAAAACAGAGGATGTTTCATGGATGAGAACACTGGTCTGTATTTCCCTGCACAAACGGAGTTAAACCAAAGGCTCTGTGTCTTCCTACAAGCAAGAGTTCATTTCCGGAAATCCCAGTGATTTTTCGGCTCAAATGAATTTACACAGTTCACGAACCCAACACGTTTTTCACTATAAACTAAAGAGCATCTATGTAAGAGATGCTGTGGTTTGTTACAGTTTCACAAGCAGAGTTTAACTAGATATGGTCCGTAAGAGTAAGAAACACAGTTCGTTTTTTCTGGGCATGCTCATGTTTCTTGCTGTATTGGAGATGTTGGAAAGAAGAGCATGCTTCTTGCCTTAAAACAGAGTATGTTTCATGGATGAGAACACTGGTCTGAATTTCCCTTCACAAACGGAGTTAAAACAAAGGCTCTGTGTTTTCCTACAAGCAAGAGTTCTTTTCCGGAAAACCCAGTGATTTTTCGGCTCAAATGAATTTACCCAGTTCACGAACCCCACACGTTTTTCACTATAAATTAAAGGGCATCTATGTAAGAGGTGCTGTGTTTTGTTACAGTTTCACAAGCAGAGTTCAACTAGATATGGGCCCTTTGAGTAGGAAATACAGTTCTCTTTTTATGGACATGCTCATATTTCTTGCTGTATTGCAACTCTTGACAGAAGAGGATGCTTCTTGCGTTAAAACAGAGTATGTTTCATGGATGAGAACACTGGTCTGAATTTCCCTTCACAAACGGAGTTAAACCAAAGTCTCTGTGTCTTCCTTCAAGCAAGAGTTCATTTCCGGAAAACCCAGTGATTTTTCGGCTCAAATGAATTTACCCAGTTCACGAACCCCACACGTTTTTCACTATAAATTAAAGGGCATCTATGTAAGAGGTGCTGTGTTTTGTTACAGTTTCACAAGCAGAGTTCAACTAGATATGGGCCCTTTGAGTAGGAAATACAGTTCTTTTTTTATGGACATGCTCATATTTCTTGCTGTATTGCAACTCTTGACAGAAGAGGATGCTTCTTGCGTTAAAACAGAGTATGTTTCATGGATGAGAACACTGGTCTGAATTTCCCTTCACAAACGGAGTTAAACCAAAGTCTCTGTGTCTTCCTTCAAGCAAGAGTTCATTTCCGGAAAACCCAGTGATTTTTCGGCTCAAATGAATTTACCCAGTTCACGAATCCCACACGTTATTCACTATAAACTAAAGAGCATCTATGTAAGAGGTGCTGTGGTTTGTTACAGTTTAACAAGCAGAGTTCAACTAGATATGGGCCCTATGAGTATGAAACACAGTTCTTTTTTTTCTGGACATGCTCATATTTCTTGCTGTATTGCAGGCTCTGGACAAAAGAGGATGCTTCTTGCGTTAAAACAGAGGGTGTTTCATGGATGAGAACACTGGTCTGAATTTCCCTTCACAAACGGAGTTAAAAAAAATGCTCTGTGTTTTCCGACAAGCAAGAGTTCATTTCCGGAAATTCCAGTGATTTTTCGGCTCAAATGAATTTACACGGTTCATGAACCCCATACGTTTTTCACTATAAACTAAAGAGCATCTATGTAAGAGATGCTGTGGTTTGTTACAGTTTCACAAGCAGAGTTTAACTTGATATTGTCCGTATGAGTAAGAAACACAGTTCGTTTTTTCTGGGCATGCTCATGTTTCTTGCTGTATTGGAGATGTTGGAAAGAAGAGCATGCTTCTTGCCTTAAAACAGAGTATGTTTCATGGATGAGAACACTGGTCTGAATTTCCCTTCTCAAACGGAGTTAAAACAAAGGCGCTGTGTTTTCCTACAAGCAAGAGTTCATTTCCGGAAAACCCAGTGATTTTTCGGCTCAAATGAATTTACCCAGGTCACGAACCCCACACGTTTTTCACTATAAATTAAAGAGCATCTATGTAAGAGGTGCTGTGGTTTGTTACAGTTTCACAAGCAGAATTCAACTAGATATGGGCCCTTTGAGTAGGAAATACTGTTCTTTTTTTATGGACATGCTCATATTTCTTGCTGTATTGCAACTCTTGACAGAAGAGGATGCTTCTTGCGTTAAAACAGAGGATGTTTCATGGATGAGAACACTGGTCTGTATTTCCCTGCACAAACGGAGTTAAACCAAAGTCTCTGTGTCTTCCTTCAAGCAAGAGTTCATTTCCGGAAAACCCAGTGATTTTTCGGCTCAAATGAATTTACCCAGTTCACGAACCCCACACGTTATTCACTATAAACTAAAGAGCATCTATGTAAGAGGTGCTGTGGTTTGTTACAGTTTCACAAGCAGAGTTCAACTAGATATGGGCCCTATGAGTAGGAAACACAGTTCTTTTTTTTCTGGACATGCTCATATTTCTTGCTGTATTGCAGGCTCTGGACAAAAGAGGATGCTTCTTGCGTTAAAACAGAGAGTGTTTCATGGATGAGAACACTGGTCTGAATTTCCCTTCACAAACGGAGTTAAACCAAAGGCTCTGTGTCTACCTACAAGCAAGATTTCATTTCCGGAAATTCCAGTGATTTTTCGGCTCAAATGAATTTACACGGTTCATGAACCCCATACGTTTTTCACTATAAACTAAAGAGCATCTATGTAAGAGATGCTGTGGTTTGTTACAGTTTCACAAGCAGAGTTTAACTTGATATGGTCCGTATGAGTAAGAAACACAGTTCGTTTTTTCTGGGCATGCTCATGTTTCTTGCTGTATTGGAAATGTTGGAAAGAATAGCATGCTTCTTGCCTTAAAACAGAGTATGTTTCATGGATGAGAACACTGGTCTGAATTTCCCTTCACAAATGGAGTTAAAAAAAAGGCTTTGTGTTTTCCGACAAGCAAGAGTTCATTTCCGGAAATCCCAGTGATTTTTCGGCTCAAATGAATTTACCCAGTTCACGAACCCCACACGTTTTTCACTATAAATTAAAGAGCATCTATGTAAGAGGTGCTGTGGTTTGTTACAGTTTCACAAGCAGAATTCAACTAGATATGGGCCCTTTGAGTAGGAAATACAGTTCTTTTTTTATGGACATGCTCATATTTCTTGCTGTATTGCAACTCTTGACAGAAGAGGATGCTTCTTGCGTTAAAACAGAGGATGTTTCATGGATGAGAACACTGGTCTGAATTTCCCTGCACAAACAGAGTTAAACCAAAGGCTCTGTGTCTTCCTACAAGCAAGAGTTCATTTCCGGAAATCCCAGTGATTTTTCGGCTCATATGAATTTACACAGTTCACGAACCCAACACGTTTTTCACTATAAACTAAAGACCATCTATGTAAGAGGTGCTGTGGTTTGTTACAGTTTCACAAGCAGAGTTTATCTAGATATGGTCCGTATGAGTATGAAACACAGTTATTTTTTTCTGACAATGCTCATGTTTCTTGCTGTATAGGAGTTGCTGGAAAGAAGAGCATGCTTCTGGCGTTAAAAAGAGTATGTTTCATGGATGAGAACACTGGTCTGAATTTCCCTTCCCAAACGGAGTTAAAGCAAACGCTCTGTGTCTTCCTACAAGCAAGAGTTCATTTCCGGAAAACCCAGTGATTTTTCGGCTCAAATGAATTTATCCAGTTCACGAACCCCACACGTTTTTCACTATAAACTAAAGAGCATCTATGTAAGAGATGCTGTGGTTTGTTACAGTTTCACAAGCAGAGTTCAACTACATATGGTCCATATGAGTAGGAAATACAGTTCTTTTTTTCTGGACATGCTCATATTTCTTGCTGTATTGCAACTCTGGACAGAAGAGGATGCTTCTTGCATTAAAACAGAGGATGTTTCATGGATGAGAACACTGGTCTGAATTTCCCTTCACAAACGGAGTTAAACCAAAGGCTCTTTGTCTTTCTACAAGCAAGAGTTCATTTCCGGAATTCCCACTGATTTTTCGGCTCAAATAAATATACACAGTTCACGCACCCAACACGTTTTTCACTATAAACTAAAGAGCATCTATGTAAGAGATGCTGTGATTTGTTACAGTTTCACAAGCAGAGTTTAACTAGATATGGTCCATATGAGTAGGAAACACAGTTCTTTTTTTCTGGACATGCTCATATTTCTTGCTGTATTGCAGGCTCTGGACAAAAGAGGATGCTTCTTGCGTTAAAACAGAGGGTGTTTCATGGAAGAGAACACTGGTCTGAATTTCCCTTCACAAACGGAGTTAAACCAAAGGCTCTGTGTCTACCTACAAGCAAGAGTTCATTTCCGGAAATTCCAGTGATTTTTCGGCTCAAATGAATTTACACGGTTCATGAACCCCATACGTTTTCACTATAAACTAAAGAGCATCTATGTAAGAGATGCTGTGGTTTGTTACAGTTTCACAAGCAGAGTTTAACTTGATATGGTCCATATGAATAAGAAACACAGTTCGTTTTTTCTGGGCATGCTCATGTTTCTTGCTGTATTGGAGATGTAGGAAAGAAGAGCATGCTTCTTGCCTTAAAACAGAGTATTTTTCATGGATGAGAACACTGGTCTGAATTTCGCTTCACAAACGGAGTTAAAACAAAGGCTCTGTGTCTACCTACAAGCAAGAGTTCATTTCCGGAAATTCCAGTGATTTTTCGGCTCAAATGAATTTACACGGTTCATGAACCCAACATGTTTTTCACTATAAACTAAAGAGCATCTATGTAAGAGGTGCTGTGGTTTGTTACAGTTTCACAAGCAGAGTTTAACTAGATATGGTCCGTAAGAGTAAGAAACACAGTTCGTTTTTTCTGGGCATGCTCATGTTTCTTGCTGTATTGGAGATGTTGGAAAGAAGAACATGCTTCTTGCCTTAAAACAGAGTATGTTTCATGGATGAGAACACTGGTCTGAATTTCCCTTCACAAACGGAGTTAAAACAAAGGCTCTGTGTTTTCCTACAAGCAAGAGTTCTTTTCCGGAAAACCCAGTGATTTTTCGGCTCAAATGAATTTACCCAGTTCACGAACCCCACACGTTTTTCACTATAAATTAAAGAGCATCTATGTAAGAGGTGCTGTGTTTTGTTACAGTTTCACAAGCAGAGTTCAACTAGATATGGGCCCTTTGAGTAGGAAATACAGTTCTTTTTTTTATGGACATGCTCATATTTCTTGCTGTATTGCAACTCTTGACAGAAGAGGATGCTTCTTGCGTTAAAACAGAGGATGTTTCATGGATGAGAACACTGGTCTGAATTTCCCTTCACAAACGGAGTTAAACCAAAGTCTCTGTGTCTTCCTTCAAGCAAGAGTTCATTTCCGGAAAACCCAGTGATTTTTCAGCTCAAATGAATTTACCCAGTTCACGAACCCCACACGTTATTCACTATAAACTAAAGAGCATCTATGTAAGAGGTGCTGTGGTTTGTTACAGTTTCACAAGCAGAGTTCAACTAGATATGGGCCCTATGAGTAGGAAACACAGTTCTTTTTTTCTGGACATGCTCATATTTCTTGCTGTATAGGAGTTGCTGGAAAGAAGAGCATGCTTCTTGCGTTAAAACAGAGTATGTTTCATGGATGAGAACACTGGTCTGAATTTCCCTTCACAAACGGAGTTAAACCAAAGGCTCTGTGTCTTCCTACAAGCAAGAGATCTTTTCCGGAAATCCCAGTGATTTTTCGGCTCAAATGATTTACACAGTTCACGAACCCCACTCGTTTTTCACTATAAACTAAAGAGCATCTATGTAAGAGGTGCTGTTATTTTTTACAGTTTTACAAGCAGAATTTAACTAGATATGGTCCATATGAGTAGGAAATACAGTTCTTTTTTATGGACATGCTCATGTTTCTTGCTGTATTGGAGATGCTGGAAAGAAGAGCATTCTTCTTGCGTTAAAACAGAGTATGTTTCATGGATGAGAACACTGGTCTGAATTTCCCTTCACAAACGGAGTTAAACCAAACTCTCTGTGTCTTCCTTCAAGCAAGAGTTCATTTCCGGAAAACCCAGTGATTTTTCGGCTCAAATGAATTTACCCAGTTCACGAACCCCACACGTTTTTCACTATAAACTAAAGAGCATCTATGTAAGAGGTGCTGTGGTTTGTTACAGTTTCACAAGCAGAGTTCAACTAGATGGTCCCTATGAGTAGGAAACACAGTTCTTTTTTTCTGGGCATGCTCATGTTTCTTGCAGTATTAGAGACTCTGGAAAGAAGAGCATGCTCTTTGCGTTAAAACAGAGTGTGTTTCATGGATGAGAACACTGGTCTGAATTTCCCTTCACATACGGAGTTAAAGCAAAGGTTCTGTGTCTTCCTACAAGCAAGACTTCATTTCCGGAAAAACCCAGTGATTTTCCGGCTCAAATGAATTTACACAGTTCACGAACCCAACACGTTTTTCACTATAAACTAAAGAGCATCTATGTAAGATATGCTGTTGTTTGTTACAGTTTCACAAGCAGAGTTTCACTAGATATGGTCCGTATGAGTAAGACACACAGTTCATTTTTTCTGGGCATACTCATGTTTCTTGCTGTATTGGAGATGCTGGAAAGAAGAGCATTCTTCTTGCGTTAAAACAGAGTATGTTTCATGGATGAGAACACTGGTCTGAATTTCCCTTCACAAACGGAGTTAAACAAAACTCTCTGTGTCTTCCTTCAAGCAAGAGTTCATTTCCGGAAAACCCAGTGATTTTTCGGCTCAAATGAATTTACCCAGTTCACGAACCCCACACGTTTTTCACTATAAACTAAAGAGCATCTATGTAAGAGGTGCTGTGATTTGTTACAGTTTCACAAGCAGAGTTCAACTAGATATGGGGCCTATGAGTAGGAAACACAGTTCTTTTCTTCTGGACATGCTCATATTTCTTGCTGTATTGCAGGCTCTGGACAAAAGAGGATGCTTCTTGCGTTAAAACAGAGGGTGTTTCATGGATGAGAACACTGGTCTGAATTTCCCTTTACAAACGGAGTTAAACCAAAGGCTCTGTGTCTACCTACAAGCAAGAGTTCATTTCCGGAAATTCCAGTGATTTTTCGGCTCAAATGAATTTACACGGTTCATGAACCCAACACGTTTTTCACTTTAACCAAAGAGCATCTATGTAAGAGATGCTGTAGTTTGTTACAGTTTCACAAGCAGAGTTTAACTAGATATGGTCCGTATGAGTAAGAAACACAGTTCGTTTTTTCTGGCCATGCTCATGTTTCTTGCTGTATTGCAGATGTTGGAAAGAAGAGCATGCTTCTTGCCTTAAAACAGAGTATGTTTCATGGATGAGAACACTGGTCTGAATTTCCCTTCACAAACGGAGTTAAACCAAAGGCTCTGTGTTTTCCTACAATCAAGAGTTCATTTCCGGAAAACCCAGTGATTTTTCGGCTCAAATGAATTTACCCAGTTCACGAACCCCACACGTTTTTCACTATAAATTAAAGAGCATCTATGTAAAGGTGCTGTGGTTTGTTACAGTTTCACACGCAGAATTCAACTAGATATGGTCCCTTTGAGTAGGAAATACAGTTCTTTTTTTATGGACATGCTCATATTTCTTGCTGTATTGCAACTCTTGACAGAAGAGGATGCTTCTTGCGTTAAAACAGAGTATGTTTCATGGATGAGAACACTGGTCTGAATTTCCCTTCACAAACGGAGTTAAACCAAAGTCTCTGTGTCTTCCTTCAAGCAAGAGTTCATTTCCGGAAAACCCAGTGATTTTTCGGCTCAAATGAATTTACCCAGTTCACGAACCCCACACGTTATTCACTATAAACTAAAGAGCATCTATGTAAGAGGTGCTCTGGTTTGTTACAGTTTAACAAGCAGAGTTCAACTAGATATGGGCCCTATGAGTATGAAACACAGTTCTTTTTTTTCTGGACATGCTCATATTTCTTGCTGTATTGCAGGCTCTGGACAAAAGAGGATGCTTCTTGCGTTAAAACAGAGGGTGTTTCATGGATGAGAACACTGGTCTGAATTTCCCTTCACAAACGGAGTTAAAAAAAAGGCTCTGTGTTTTCCGACAAGCAAGAGTTCATTTCCGGAAATTCCAGTGATTTTTCGGCTCAAATGAATTTACACGGTTCATGAACCCCATACGTTTTTCACTATAAACTAAAGAGCATCTATGTAAGAGATGCTGTGGTTTGTTACAGTTTCACAAGCAGAGTTTAACTTGATATGGTCTGTATGAGTAAGAAACACAGTTCGTTTTTTCTGGGCATGCTCATGTTTCTTGCTGTATTGGAGATGTTGGAAAGAAGAGCATGCTTCTTGCCTTAAAACAGAGTATGTTTCATGGATGAGAACACTGGTCTGAATTTCCCTTCTCAAACGGAGTTAAAACAAAGGCGCTGTGTCTTCCTACAAGCAAGAGTTCATTTCCGGAAAACCCAGTGATTTTTCGGCTCAAATGAATTTACCCAGGTCACGAACCCCACACGTTTTTCACTATAAATTAAAGAGCATCTATGTAAGAGGTGCTGTGGTTTGTTACAGTTTCACAAGCAGAATTCAACTAGATATGGGCCCTTTGAGTAGGAAATACTGTTCTTTTTTTATGGACATGCTCATATTTCTTGCTGTATTGCAACTCTTGACAGAAGAGGATGCTTCTTGCGTTAAAACAGAGGATGTTTCATGGATGAGAACACTGGTCTGTATTTCCCTGCACAAACGGAGTTAAACCAAAGGCTCTGTGTCTTCCTACAAGCAAGAGTTCATTTCCGGAAATCCCAGTGATTTTTCGGCTCAAATGAATTTACACAGTTCACGAACCCAACACGTTTTTCACTATAAACTAAAGAGCATATATGTAAGAGATGCTGTGGTTTGTTACAGTTTCACAAGCAGAGTTTAACTAGATATGGTCCGTAAGAGTAAGAAACACAGTTCGTTTTTTCTGGGCATGCTCATGTTTCTTGCTGTATTGGAGATGTTGGAAAGAAGAGCATGCTTCTTGCCTTAAAACAGAGTATGTTTCATGGATGAGAACACTGGTCTGAATTTCCCTTCACAAACGGAGTTAAAACAAAGGCTCTGTGTTTTCCTACAAGCAAGAGTTCTTTTCCGGAAAACCCAGTGATTTTTCGGCTCAAATGAATTTACCCAGTTCACGAACCCCACACGTTTTTCACTATAAATTAAAGGGCATCTCTGTAAGATGTGCTGTGTTTTGTTACAGTTTCACAAGCAGAGTTCAACTAGATATGGGCCCTTTGAGGAGGAAATACAGTTCTTTTTTTATGGACATGCTCATATTTCTTGCTGTATTGCAACTCTTGACAGAAGAGGATGCTTCTTGCGTTAAAACAGAGGATGTTTCATGGATGAGAACACTGGTCTGTATTTCCCTGCACAAACAGAGTTAAACCAAAGGCTCTGTGTCTTCCTACAAGCAAGAGTTCATTTCCGGAAATCCCAGTGATTTTTCGGCTCATATGAATTTACACAGTTCACGAACCCAACACGTTTTTCACTATAAACTAAAGAGCATCTATGTAAGAGGTGCTGTGGTTTGTTACAGTTTCACAAGCAGAGTTTATCTAGATATGGTCCGTATGAGTATGAAACACAGTTATTTTTTTCTGACAATGCTCATGTTTCTTGCTGTATATGAGTTGCTGGAAAGAAGAGCATGCTTCTGGCGTTAAAAAGAGTATGTTTCATGGATGAGAACACTGGTCTGAATTTCCCTTCCCAAACGGAGTTAAAGCAAACGCTCTGTGTCTTCCTACAAGCAAGAGTTCATTTCCGGAAAACCCAGTGATTTTTCGGCTCAAATGAATTTATCCAGTTCACGAACCCCACACGTTTTTCACTATAAACTAAAGAGCATCTATGTAAGAGATGCTGTGGTTTGTTACAGTTTCACAAGCAGAGTTCAACTACATATGGTCCATATGAGTAGGAAATACAGTTCTTTTTTTATGGACATGCTCATATTTCTTGCTGTATTGCAACTCTTGACAGAAGAGGATGCTTCTTGCATTAAAACAGAGGATGTTTCATGGATGAGAACACTGGTCTGAATTTCCCTTCACAAACGGAGTTAAACCAAAGGCTCTTTGTCTTTCTACAAGCAAGAGTTCATTTCCGGAATTCCCACTGATTTTTCGGCTCAAATAAATATACACAGTTCACGCACCCAACACGTTTTTCACTATAAACTAAAGAGCATCTCTGTAAGAGATGCTGTGATTTGTTACAGTTTCACAAGCAGAGTTTAACTAGATATGGTCCGTAAGAGTAAGAAACACAGTTCGTTTTTTCTGGGCATGCTCATGTTTCTTGCTGTATTGGAGATGTTGGAAAGAAGAACATGCTTCTTGCGTTAAAACAGAGGATGTTTCATGGATGAGAACACTGGTCTGAATTTCCCTTCACAAACGGAGTTAAACCAAAGTCTCTGTGTCTTCCTTCAAGCAAGAGTTCATTTCCGGAAAACCCAGTGATTTTTCGGCTCAAATGAATTTACCCAGTTCACGAACCCCACACGTTATTCACTATAAACTAAAGAGCATCTATGTAAGAGGTGCTGTGGTTTGTTACAGTTTCACAAGCAGAGTTCAACTAGATATGGGCCCTATGAGTAGGAAACACAGTTCTTTTTTTCTGGACATGCTCATATTTCTTGCTGTATAGGAGTTGCTGGAAAGAAGAGCATGCTTCTTGCGTTAAAACAGAGTATGTTTCATGGATGAGAACACTGGTCTGAATTTCCCTTCACAAACGGAGTTAAACCAAAGGCTCTGTGTCTTCCTACAAGCAAGAGATCATTTCCGGAAATCCCAGTGATTTTTCGGCTCAAATGAATTTACACAGTTCACGAACCCCACTCGTTTTTCACTATAAACTAAAGAGCATCTATGTAAGAGGTGCTGTTATTTTTTACAGTTTTACAAGCAGAGTTTAACTAGATATGGTCCATATGAGTAGGAAATACAGTTCTTTTTTATGGACATGCTCATGTTTCTTGCTGTATTGGAGATGCTGGAAAGAAGAGCATTCTTCTTGTGTTAAAACAGGGTATGTTTCATGGATGAGAACACTGGTCTGAATTTCCCTTCACAAACGGAGTTAAACCAAACTCTCTGTGTCTTCCTTCAAGCAAGAGTTCATTTCCGGAAAACCCAGTGATTTTTCGGCTCAAATGAATTTACCCAGTTCACGAACCCCACACGTTTTTCACTATAAACTAAAGAGCATCTATGTAAGAGGTGCTGTGGTTTGTTACAGTTTCACAAGCAGAGTTCAACTAGATGGTCCCTATGAGTAGGAAACACAGTTCTTTTTTTCTGGGCATGCTCATGTTTCTTGCAGTATTAGAGACTCTGGAAAGAAGAGCATGCTCTTTGCGTTAAAACAGAGTGTGTTTCATGGATGAGAACACTGGTCTGAATTTCCCTTCACATACGGAGTTAAAGCAAAGGTTCTGTGTCTTCCTACAAGCAAGACTTCATTTCCGGAAAAACCCAGTGATTTTCCGGCTCAAATGAATTTACACAGTTCACGAACCCAACACGTTTTTCACTATAAACTAAAGAGCATCTATGTAAGATATGCTGTTGTTTGTTACAGTTTCACAAGCAGAGTTTCACTAGATATGGTCCGTATGAGTAAGACACACAGTTCATTTTTTCTGGGCATACTCATGTTTCTTGCTGTATTGGAGATGCTGGAAAGAAGAGCATTCTTCTTGCGTTAAAACAGAGTATGTTTCATGGATGAGAACACTGGTCTGAATTTCCCTTCACAAACGGAGTTAAACAAAACTCTCTGTGTCTTCCTTCAAGCAAGAGTTCATTTCCGGAAAACCCAGTGATTTTTCGGCTCAAATGAATTTACCCAGTTCACGAACCCCACACGTTTTTCACTATAAACTAAAGAGCATCTATGTAAGAGGTGCTGTGATTTGTTACAGTTTCACAAGCAGAGTTCAACTAGATATGGGGCCTATGAGTAGGAAACACAGTTCTTTTCTTCTGGACATGCTCATATTTCTTGCTGTATTGCAGGCTCTGGACAAAAGAGGATGCTTCTTGCGTTAAAACAGAGGGTGTTTCATGGATGAGAACACTGGTCTGAATTTCCCTTTACAAACGGAGTTAAACCAAAGGCTCTGTGTCTACCTACAAGCAAGAGTTCATTTCCGGAAATTCCAGTGATTTTTCGGCTCAAATGAATTTACACGGTTCATGAACCCAACACGTTTTTCACTTTAACCAAAGAGCATCTATGTAAGAGATGCTGTAGTTTGTTACAGTTTCACAAGCAGAGTTTAACTAGATATGGTCCGTATGAGTAAGAAACACAGTTCGTTTTTTCTGGCCATGCTCATGTTTCTTGCTGTATTGCAGATGTTGGAAGGAAGAGCATGCTTCTTGCCTTAAAACAGAGTATGTTTCATGGATGAGAACACTGGTCTGAATTTCCCTTCACAAACGGAGTTAAACCAAAGGCTCTGTGTTTTCCTACAATCAAGAGTTCATTTCCGGAAAACCCAGTGATTTTTCGGCTCAAATGAATTTACCCAGTTCACGAACCCCACACGTTTTTCACTATAAATTAAAGAGCATCTATGTAAAGGTGCTGTGGTTTGTTACAGTTTCACACGGAGAATTCAACTAGATATGGTCCCTTTGAGTAGGAAATACAGTTCTTTTTTTATGGACATGCTCATATTTCTTGCTGTATTGCAACTCTGGACAGAAGAGGATGCTTCTTGTTTTAAAACAGACGGTGATTCATGGACAGGAATACTGGTCTGAATTTCGCTTCACAAACGGAGTTAAACCAAAGGCTCTGTGTCTTCCTAAAGCAAGAGTTCATTTCCGGAAATCCAAGTGATTTTTTGGCTCAAATGAATTTACACAGTTCATGAACCCAACACGTTTTTCACTGTAAACTAAAGAGCATCTATGTAAGAGATGCTGGTGTTTGTTACAGTTTCACAAGCAGAGCTTAACTAGAAATGGTCCGTATGAGTTAGAAACACAGTTCGTTTTTTCTGGGCATGCTCATGTTTCTTGCTGTATTGGAGACGTTGGAAAGAAGAGAATGCTCTTTGTGTTAAAACAGAGTGTGTTTCATGGATGAAAACACTGGTCTGAAATTCCCTTCACAAACGGAGTTAAAACAAAGCGCTGTGTTTTCCTACAAGCAAGAGATCATTTCCGGAAATCCCAGTGATTTTTCGGCTCAAATGAATTTACACAGTTCACGAACCCCACTCGTTTTTCACTATAAACTAAAGAGCATCTATGTAAGAGGTGCTGTTATTTTTTACAGTTTTACAAGCAGAGTTTAACTAGATATGGTCCATATGAGTAGGAAATACAGTTCTTTTTTATGGACATGCTCATGTTTCTTGCTGTATTGGAGATGCTGGAAAGAAGAGCATTCTTCTTGTGTTAAAACAGGGTATGTTTCATGGATGAGAACACTGGTCTGAATTTCCCTTCACAAACGGAGTTAAACCAAACTCTCTGTGTCTTCCTTCAAGCAAGAGTTCATTTCCGGAAAACCCAGTGATTTTTCGGCTCAAATGAATTTACCCAGTTCACGAACCCCACACGTTTTTCACTATAAACTAAAGAGCATCTATGTAAGAGGTGCTGTGGTTTGTTACAGTTTCACAAGCAGAGTTCAACTAGATGGTCCCTATGAGTAGGAAACACAGTTCTTTTTTTCTGGGCATGCTCATGTTTCTTGCAGTATTAGAGACTCTGGAAAGAAGAGCATGCTCTTTGCGTTAAAACAGAGTGTGTTTCATGGATGAGAACACTGGTCTGAATTTCCCTTCACATACGGAGTTAAAGCAAAGGTTCTGTGTCTTCCTACAAGCAAGACTTCATTTCCGGAAAAACCCAGTGATTTTCCGGCTCAAATGAATTTACACAGTTCACGAACCCAACACGTTTTTCACTATAAACTAAAGAGCATCTATGTAAGATATGCTGTTGTTTGTTACAGTTTCACAAGCAGAGTTTCACTAGATATGGTCCGTATGAGTAAGACACACAGTTCATTTTTTCTGGGCATACTCATGTTTCTTGCTGTATTGGAGATGCTGGAAAGAAGAGCATTCTTCTTGCGTTAAAACAGAGTATGTTTCATGGATGAGAACACTGGTCTGAATTTCCCTTCACAAACGGAGTTAAACAAAACTCTCTGTGTCTTCCTTCAAGCAAGAGTTCATTTCCGGAAAACCCAGTGATTTTTCGGCTCAAATGAATTTACCCAGTTCACGAACCCCACACGTTTTTCACTATAAACTAAAGAGCATCTATGTAAGAGGTGCTGTGATTTGTTACAGTTTCACAAGCAGAGTTCAACTAGATATGGGGCCTATGAGTAGGAAACACAGTTCTTTTCTTCTGGACATGCTCATATTTCTTGCTGTATTGCAGGCTCTGGACAAAAGAGGATGCTTCTTGCGTTAAAACAGAGGGTGTTTCATGGATGAGAACACTGGTCTGAATTTCCCTTTACAAACGGAGTTAAACCAAAGGCTCTGTGTCTACCTACAAGCAAGAGTTCATTTCCGGAAATTCCAGTGATTTTTCGGCTCAAATGAATTTACACGGTTCATGAACCCAACACGTTTTTCACTTTAACCAAAGAGCATCTATGTAAGAGATGCTGTAGTTTGTTACAGTTTCACAAGCAGAGTTTAACTAGATATGGTCCGTATGAGTAAGAAACACAGTTCGTTTTTTCTGGCCATGCTCATGTTTCTTGCTGTATTGCAGATGTTGGAAGGAAGAGCATGCTTCTTGCCTTAAAACAGAGTATGTTTCATGGATGAGAACACTGGTCTGAATTTCCCTTCACAAACGGAGTTAAACCAAAGGCTCTGTGTTTTCCTACAATCAAGAGTTCATTTCCGGAAAACCCAGTGATTTTTCGGCTCAAATGAATTTACCCAGTTCACGAACCCCACACGTTTTTCACTATAAATTAAAGAGCATCTATGTAAAGGTGCTGTGGTTTGTTACAGTTTCACACGGAGAATTCAACTAGATATGGTCCCTTTGAGTAGGAAATACAGTTCTTTTTTTATGGACATGCTCATATTTCTTGCTGTATTGCAACTCTGGACAGAAGAGGATGCTTCTTGTTTTAAAACAGACGGTGTTTCATGGACAGGAATACTGGTCTGAATTTCGCTTCACAAACGGAGTTAAACCAAAGGCTCTGTGTCTTCCTAAAGCAAGAGTTCATTTCCGGAAATCCCAGTGATTTTTTGGCTCAAATGAATTTACACAGTTCATGAACCCAACACGTTTTTCACTGTAAACTAAAGAGCATCTATGTAAGAGATGCTGGTGTTTGTTACAGTTTCACAAGCAGAGCTTAACTAGAAATGGTCCGTATGAGTTAGAAACACAGTTCGTTTTTTCTGGGCATGCTCATGTTTCTTGCTGTATTGGAGACGTTGGAAAGAAGAGAATGCTCTTTGTGTTAAAACAGAGTGTGTTTCATGGATGAAAACACTGGTCTGAAATTCCCTTCACAAACGGAGTTAAAACAAAGCGCTGTGTTTTCCTACAAGCAAGAGTTCATTTCCAGAAAACCCAGTAATTTTTCAGCTCAAATGAATTAACCCAGTTCACAAACCCCACACGTTTTTCACTATAAATTAAAGAGCATCTATGTAAGAGATGCTGTGGTTTGTTACAGTTTCACAAGCAGAGTTCAACTAGATATGGTCTGTATGAGTAGGAAATACAGTTCTTTTTTTATGGACATGCTCATATTTCTTGCTGTATTGCAACTCTTGACAGAAGAGGATGCTTCTTGCGTTAAAATAGAGGATGTTTCATGGATAAGAACACTGGTCTGAATTTCCCTTCACAAATGGAGTTAAACCAAAGGCTCTGTGTCTTCCTACAAGCAAGAGTTCATTTACGGAATTCCCACTGATTTTTCGGCTCAAGTGAATTTACACAGTTCACGCACCCAACATGTTTTCACAATAAACTAAAGAGCATCTATGTAAGAGGTGCTGTGGTTTGTTACAGTTTCACAAGCAGAGTTCAACTAGAATGGGCCCTTTGAGTAGGAAACACAGTTCTTTTTTTCTGGACATGTTCATATTTCTTGCTGTATTGCAGGCTCTGGACAAAAGAGGATGCTTCTTGCGTTAAAACAGAGGATGTTTCATGGATGAGAACACTGGTCTGAATTTCCCTGCACAAACGGAGTTAAACCAAAGGCTCTGTGTCTTCCTACAAGCAAGAGTTCATTTCCGGAAATCCCAGTGATTTTTAGGCTCAAATGAATTTACACAGTTCACGAACCCAACACGTTTTTCACTATAAACTAAAGAGCATCTATGTAAGAGGTGCTGTGGTTTGTTACAGTTTCACAAGCAGAGTTTATCTAGATATGGTCCGTATGAGTACGAAACACAGTTATTTTTTTCTGACAATGCTCATGTTTCTTGCTGTATAGGAGTTGCTGGAAAGAAGAGCATGCTTCTTGCGTTAAAAAGAGTATGTTTCATGGATGAGAACACTGGTCTGAATTTCCCTTCACAAATGGAGGTAAAGAAAACGCTCTGTGTCTTCCTACAAGCAAGAGTTCATTTCCGGAAAACCCAGTGATTTTTCGGCTCAAATGAATTTATCCAGTTCACGAACCCCACACGTTTTTCACTATAAACTAAAGAGCATCTATGTAAGAGATGCTGTGGTTTGTTACTGTTTCACAAGCAGAGTTCAACTACATATGGTCCATATGAGTAGGAAATACAGTTCTTTTTTTATGGACATGCTCATATTTCTTGCTGTATTGCAACTCTGGACAGAAGAGGATGCTTCTTGCGTTAAAACAGAGTATGTTTCATGGATGAGAACACTGGTCTGAATTTCCCTTCACAAACGGAGTTAAACCAAAGGCTCTTTGTCTTTCTACAAGCAAGAGTTCATTTCCGGAATTCCCACTGATTTTTCGGCTCAAATGAATATACACAGTTCACGCACCCAACACGTTTTTCACTATAAACTAAAGAGCATCTATGTAAGAGATGCTGTGGTTTGTTACAGTTTCACAAGCAGAGTTTAACTAGATATGGTCCATATGAGTAAGAAACACAGTTCGTTTTTTATGGGCATGCTCATGTTTCTTGGTGTTTTGGAGACGCTGGAAAGAAGAGCATGCTCTTTTCGTTAAAACAGAGTGTGTTTCATGGATGAGAACACTGGTCTGAATTTCCCTTCACAAACGGAGTTAAACCAAAGGCTCTGTGTCTTCCTACAAGCAAGAGTTCATTTCCGGAAATCCCAGTGATTTTTCGGCTCAAATGAATTTACACAGTTCACGAACCCCACTCGTTTTTCACTATAAACTAAAGAGCATCTATGTAAGAGGTGCTGTTATTTTTTACAGTTTTACAAGCAGAGTTTAACTAGATATGGTCCATGTGAGTAGGAAATACAGTTCTTTTTTTATGGACATGCTCATATTTTTTGCTGTATTGCAACTCTTGACAGAAGAGGATGCTTCCTGCGTTAAAACAGAGTGTGTTTCATGGATGAGAACACTGCTCTGAATTTCACTTCACAAACGGAGTTAAAACAATGGTTCTGTGTCTTCCTACAAGCAAGAGTTCATTTCCGGAAATCCCAGTGATTTTTTGGCTCAAATGAATTTACACAGTTCATGAACCCAACACGTTTTTCACTGTAAACTAAAGAGCATCTATGTAAGAGATGCTGGTGTTTGTTACAGTTTCACAAGCAGAGCTTAACTAGAAATGGTCCGTATGAGTTAGAAACACAGTTCGTTTTTTCGGGGCATGCTCATGTTTCTTGCTGTATTGGAGACGTTGGAAAGAAGAGAATGCTCTTTGTGTTAAAACAGAGTGTGTTTCATGGATGAAAACACTGGTCTGAATTTCCCTTCACAAATGGAGTTAAATCAAAGGCGCTGTGTTTTCCTACAAGCAAGAGTTCATTTCCGGAAAACCCAGTAATTTTTCAGCTCAAATGAATTTACCCAGTTCACGAACCCCACACGTTTTTCAGTATAAATTAAAGAGCATCTATGTAAGAGATGCTGTGGTTTGTTACAGTTTCACAAGCAGAGTTCAACTAGATATGGTCTGTATAAGTAGGAAATACAGTTCTTTTTTTATGGACATGCTCATATTTCTTGCTGTATTGCAACTCTTGACAGAAGAGGATGCTTCTGGCGTTAAAATAGAGGATGTTTCATGGATAAGAACACTGGTCTGAATTTCCCTTCACAAACGGAGTTAAACCAAAGGCTCTGTGTCTTCCTACAAGCAAGAGTTCATTTACGGAATTCCCACTGATTTTTCGGCTCAAGTGAATTTACACAGTTCACGCACCCAACATGTTTTTCACAATAAACTAAAGAGCATCTATGTAAGAGGTGCTGTGGTTTGTTACAGTTTCACAAGCAGAGTTCAACTAGAATGGGCCCTTTGAGTAGGAAACACAGTTCTTTTTTTCTGGACATGTTCATATTTCTTGCTGTATTGCAGGCTCTGGACAAAAGAGGATGCTTCTTGCGTTAAAACAGAGGATGTTTCATGGATGAGAACACTGGTCTGAATTTCCCTGCACAAACGGAGTTAAACCAAAGGCTCTGTGTCTTCCTACAAGCAAGAGTTCATTTCCGGAAATCCCAGTGATTTTTAGGCTCAAATGAATTTACACAGTTCACGAACCCAACACGTTTTTCACTATAAACTAAAGAGCGTCTATGTAAGAGGTGCTGTGGTTTGTGACAGTTTCACAAGCAGAGTTTATCTAGATATGGTCCGTATGAGTACGAAACACAGTTATTTTTTTCTGACAATGCTCATGTTTCTTGCTGTATAGGAGTTGCTGGAAAGAAGAGCATGCTTCTTGCGTTAAAAAGAGTATGTTTCATGGATGAGAACACTGGTCTGAATTTCCCTTCCCAAACGGAGGTAAAGCAAACGCTCTGTGTCTTCCTACAAGCAAGAGTTCATTTCCGGAAAACCCAGTGATTTTTCGGCTCAAATGAATTTATCCAGTTCACGAACCCCACACGTTTTTCACTATAAACTAAAGAGCATCTATGTAAGAGATGCTGTGGTTTGTTACTGTTTCACAAGCAGAGTTCAACTACATATGGTCCATATGAGTAGGAAATACAGTTCTTTTTTTATGGACATGCTCATATTTCTTGCTGTATTGCAACTCTGGACAGAAGAGGATGCTTCTTGCGTTAAAACAGAGTATGTTTCATGGATGAGAACACTGGTCTGAATTCCCTTCACAAACGGAGTTAAACCAAAGGCTCTTTGTCTTTCTACAAGCAAGAGTTCATTTCCGGAATTCCCACTGATTTTTCGGCTCAAATGAATATACACAGTTCACGCACCCAACACGTTTTTCACTATAAACTAAAGAGCATCTATGTAAGAGATGCTGTGGTTTGTTACAGTTTCACAAGCAGAGTTTAACTAGATATGGTCCATATGAGTAAGAAACACAGTTCGTTTTTTATGGGCATGCTCATGTTTCTTGGTGTTTTGGAGACGCTGGAAAGAAGAGCATGCTCTTTTCGTTAAAACAGAGTGTGTTTCATGGATGAGAACACTGGTCTGAATTTCCCTTCACAAACGGAGTTAAACCAAAGGCTCTGTGTCTTCCTGCAAGCAAGAGTTCATTTCCGGAAATCCCAGTGATTTTTCGGCTCAAATGAATTTACACAGTTCACGAACCCCACTCGTTTTTCACTATAAACTAAAGAGCATCTATGTAAGAGGTGCTGTTATTTTTTACAGTTTTACAAGCAGAGTTTAACTAGATATGGTCCATGTGAGTAGGAAATACAGTTCTTTTTTTATGGACATGCTCATATTTTTTGCTGTATTGCAACTCTTGACAGAAGAGGATGCTTCCTGCGTTAAAACAGAGTATGTTTCATGGATGAGAACACTGCTCTGAATTTCACTTCACAAACGGAGTTAAAACAAAGGTTCTGTGTCTTCCTACAAGCAAGAGTTCATTTCTGGAAAACCCAGTGATTTTTCGGCTCAAATGAATTTACCCAGTTCACGAACCCCACACGTATTTCACTATAAACTAAAGAGCATCTATGTAAGTGGTGCTGTGGTTTGTTACAGTTTCACAAGCAGAGTTCAACTAGATGGTCCCTATGAGTAGGAAACACAGTTCTTTTTTTCTGGGCATGCTCATGTTTCTTGCAGTATTAGAGACTCTGGTAAGAAGAGCATGCTCTTTGCGTTAAAACAGAGTATGTTTCATGGATGAGAACACTGGTCTGAATTTCCCTTCACAAACGGAGTTAAACCAAACTCTCTGTGTCTTCCTTCAAGCAAGAGTTCATTTCCGGAAAACCCAGTGATTTTTCGGCTCAAATGAATTTACCCAGTTCACGAACCCCACACGTTTTTCACTATAAACTAAAGAGCATCTATGTAAGAGGTGCTGTGGTTTGTTACAGTTTCACATGCACAATTCAACTAGATATGGGCCCTTTGAGTAGGAAATACAGTTCTTTTTTTATGGACATGCTCATATTTCTTGCTTTATTGCAACTCTGGACAGAAGGGGATGCTTCTTGTATTAAAACAGATGGTGTTTCATGGATGAGAATACTGGTCTGAATTTTGCTTCACAAACGGAGTTAAACCAAAGGCTCTGTGTCTTCCTACAAGCAAGAGTTCATTTCCGGAAATCCCAGTGATTTTTCGGCTCTAATGAATTTACACAGTTCATGAACCCAACACGTTTTTCACTATAAACTAAAGAGCATCTATGTAAGAGATGCTGGTGTTTGTTACAGTTTCACAAGCAGAGCTTAACTAGAAATGGTCCGTATGAGTTAGAAACACAGTTCGTTTTTTCTGGGCATGCTCATGTTTCTTGCTGTATTGGAGATGCTGGAAAGAAGAGCATGCTCTTTGTGTTAACACAGAGTGTGTTTCATGGATGAAAACACTGGTCTGAATTTCCCTTCACAAACGGAGTTAAAACAAAGGCGCTGTGTTTTCCTACAAGCAAGAGTTCATTTCCGGAAAACCCAGTAATTTTTCAGCTCAAATGAATTTACCCAGTTCACGAACCCCACACGTTTTTCACTATAAATTAAAGAGCATCTATGTAAGAGATGCTGTGGTTTGTTACAGTTTCACAAACAGAGTTCAACTAGATATGGTCCCTATGAAAAGGAAACACAGTTCTTTTTTCTGGACATGCTCATATTTCTTGCTGTATTGCAGACTCTGGACAAAAGAGGATGCTTCTTGCGTTAAAACAGAGGGTGTTTCATGGATGAGAACACTGGTCTGAATTTCCCTTCAGAAACGGAGTTAAACCAAAGACTCTGTGTCTTCCTACAAGCAAGAGTTCACTTCCAGAAATCCCAGTGATTTTTCGGCTCAAATGAATTTACACAGTTCACAAACCCAACACTTTTTTCACTATAAACTAAAGAGCATCTATGTAAGAGATGCTGTGGTTTGTTACAGTTTCACAAGCAGAGTTCAACTAGATATGGTCTGTATGAGTAGGAAATACAGTTCTTTTTTTATGGACATGCTCATATTTCTTGCTGTATTGCAACTCTTGACAGAAGAGGATGCTTCTTGCGTTAAAATAGAGGATGTTTCATGGATAAGAACACTGGTCTGAATTTCCCTTCACAAACGGAGTTAAACCAAAGGCTCTGTGTCTTCCTACAAGCAAGAGTTCATTTACGGAATTCCCACAGTTTTTTCGGCTCAAATGAATTTACACAGTTCACGCACCCAACATGTTTTTCACAATAAACTAAAGAGCATCTATGTAAGAGGTGCTGTGGTTTGTTACAGTTTCACAAGCAGAGTTCAACTAGAATGGGCCCTTTGAGTAGGAAACACAGTTCTTTTTTTCTGGACATGTTCATATTTCTTGCTGTATTGCAGGCTCTGGACAAAAGAGGATGCTTCTTGCGTAAAAAGAGAGGGTGTTTCATGGATGAGAACACTGGTCTGAATTTCCCTTCACAAAAGGAGTTAAACCAAAGGCTCTGTGTCTACCTACAAGCAAGAGTTCATTTCCGGAAATCCCAGTGATTTTTCGGCTCAAATGAATTTACACAGTTCATGAACCCAACACGTTTTTCACTATAAACTAATGAGCATCTATGTAAGAGATGCTGTGGTTTGTTACAGTTTCACAAGCAGAGTTTAACTATATACGGTCCGTATGAGTAAGAAACACAGTTCGTTTTTTCTGGGCATGCTCAGGTTTCTTGCTGTATTGGAGATGTCAGAAAGAAGAGCATGCTTCTTGCCTTAAAACAGAGTATGTTTCATGGATGAGAACACTGGTCTGAATTTCATTTCACAAACGGAGTTAAAACAAATGCTCTGTGTTTTCCTACAAGCAAGAGTTCATTTCCAGAAAACCCAGTGATTTTTTGGCTCAAATGAATTTACCCAGTTCACGAACCCCACACGTTTTTCACTATAAATTAAAGAGCATCTATGTAAGAGGTGCTGTGGTTTGTTACAGTTTCACAAACAGAGTTCAACTAGATATGGTCCCTATGAGAAGGAAACACAGTTCTTTTTTCTGGACATGCTCATATTTCTTGCTGTATTGCAGACTCTGGACAAAAGAGGATGCTTCTTGCGTTAAAACAGAGGGTGTTTCATGGATGAGAACACTGGTCTGAATTTCCCTTCAGAAACGGAGTTAAACCAAAGGCTCTGTGTCTTCCTAAAAGCAAGAGTTCACTTCCGGAAATCCCAGTGATTTTTCGGCTCAAATGAATTTACACAGTTCACAAACCCAACACTTTTTTCACTATAAACTAAAGAGCATCTATGTAAGAGATGCTGTGGTTTGTTACAGTTTCACAGGCAGAGTTCAACTAGATATGGTCTGTATAAGTAGGAAATACAGTTCTTTTTTTATGGACATGCTCATATTTCTTGCTGTATTGCAACTCTTGACAGAAGAGGATGCTTCTTGCGTTAAAACAGAGGATGTTTCATGGATGAGAACACTGGTCTGAATTTCCCTGCACAAACGGAGTTAAACCAAAGGCTCTGTGTCTTCCTACAAGCAAGAGTTCATTTCCAGAAATCCCAGTGATTTTTCGGCTCAAATGAATTTACACAGTTCACGAACCCAACACGTTTTTCACTATAAACTAAAGAGCATCTATGTAAGAGGTGCTGTGGTTTGTTACAGTTTCACAAGCAGAGTTTATCTAGATATGGTCCGTATGAGTACGAAACACAGTTATTTTTTTCTGACAATGCTCATGTTTCTTGCTGTATTGGAGATGTTGGAAAGAAGAGCATGCTTCTTGCCTTAAAACAGAGTGTGTTTCATGGATGAGAACACTGGTCTGAATTTCCCTTCACAAACGGAGTTAAAACAAAGGCTCTGTGTCTTCCTACAAGCAAGAGTTCTTTTCCGGAAAACCCAGTGATTTTTCGGCTCAAATGAATTTACCCAGTTCACGAACCCCACACGTTTTTCACTATAAATTAAAGAGCATCTATGTAAGAGTTGCTGTGTTTTGTTACAGTTTCACAAGCAGAGTTCAACTAGATATGGGCCCTATGAGTAGGAAACACAGTTCTTTTTTTCTGGACATGCTCATATTTCTTGCTGTATTGCAGGCCCTTGACAAAAGAGGATGCTTCTTGCGTTAAAACAGAGGGTGTTTCATGGATGAGAACACTGGTCTGAATTTCCCTTCACAAACGGAGTTAAACCAAAGGCTCTGTGTCTACCTACAAGCAAGAGTTCATTTCCGTAAATTCCAGTGATTTTTCGGCTCAAATGAATTTACACGGTTCATGAACCCCATACGTTTTTCACTATAAACTAAAGAGCATCTATGTAAGAGATGCTGTGGTTTGTTACAGTTTCACAAGCAGAGTTTAACTAGATATGGTCCATAAGAGTAAGAAACACAGTTCGTTTTTTCTGGGCATGCTCATGTTTCTTGCTGTATTGGAGATGTTGGAAAGAAGAGCATGCTTCTTGCCTTAAAACAGAGTGTGTTTCATGGATGAGAACACTGGTCTGAATTTCCCTTCACAAACGGAGTTAAAACAAAGGCTCTGTGTCTTCCTACAAGCAAGAGTTCTTTTCCGGAAAACCCAGTGATTTTTCAGCTCAAATGAATTTACCCAGTTCACGAACCCCACACGTTTTTCACTATAAATTAAAGAGCATCTATGTAAGAGGTGCTGTGTTTTGTTACAGTTTCACAAGCAGAGTTCAACTAGATATGGCCCTATGAGTAGGAAACACAGTTCTTTTTTTCTGGACATGCTCATATTTCTTGCTGTATTGCAGGCTCTGGACAAAAGAGGATGCTTCTTGCGTTAAAACAGAGGGTGTTTCATGGATGAGAACACTGGTCTGAATTTCCCTTCACAAACGGAGTTAAACCAAAGGCTCTGTGTCTACCTACAAGCAAGAGTTCATTTCCGGAAATTCCAGTGATTTTTCGGCTCAAATGAATTTACACGGTTCATGAACCCCATACGTTTTTCACTATAAACTAAAGAGCATCTATGTAAGAGATGCTGTGGTTTGTTACAGTTTCACAAGCAGAGTTTAACTTGATATGGTCCGTATGAGTACGAAACACAGTTCGTTTTTTCTGACAATGCTCATGTTTCTTGCTGTATAGGAGTTGTTGGAAAGAAGAGCATGCTTCTTGCGTTAAAAAGAGTATGTTTCATGGATGAGAACACTGGTCTGAATTTCCCTTCACAAACGGAGTTAAAGCAAAGGCTCTGTGTCTTCCTACAAGCAAGAGTTCCTTTCCGGAAAACCCAGTGATTTTTCGGCTCAAATGAATTTATCCAGTTCACAAACCCCACACGTTTTTCACTATAAGCTAAAGAGCATCTATGTAAGAGATGCTGTGGTTTGTTTCAGTTTCACAAACAGAGTTCAACTAGATATGGTCCCTATGAGTAGGAAACACAGTTCTTTTTTTTGGACATGCTCATATTTCTTGCTGTATTGCAGGCTCTGGACAAAAGAGGATGCTTCTTGCGTTAAAACAGAGGGTGTTTCATGGATGAGAACACTGGTCTGAATTTCCCTTCACAAACGGAGTTAAAACAAAGGCTCTGTGTCTACCTACAAGCAAGAGTTCATTTCCGGAAATTCCAGTGATTTTTCGGCTCAAATGAATTTACACGGTTCATGAACCCCATACTTTTTTCACTATAAACTAAAGAGCATCTATGTAAGAGATGCTGTGGTTTGTTACAGTTTCACAAGCAGAGTTTAACTTGATATGGTCCGTATGAGTACGAAACACAGTTCGTTTTTTCTGACAATGCTCATGTTTCTTGCTGTATAGGAGTTGCTGGAAAGAAGAGCATGCTTCTTGCGTTAAAAAGAGTATGTTTCATGGATGAGAACACTGGTCTGAATTTCCCTTCACAAACGGAGTTAAAGCAAAGCTCTGTGTCTTCCTACAAGCAAGAGTTCATTTCCGGAAAACCCAGTGATTTTTCGGCTCAAATGAATTTATCCAGTTCACAAACCCCACACGTTTTTCACTATAAGCTAAAGAGCATCTATGTAAGAGATGCTGTTGTTTGTTACATTTTCACAAGCAGAGTTCAATTAGATATGGTCCGTATGAGTAGGAAATACAGTTCTTTTTTTATGGACATGCTCATACTTCTTGCTGTATTGCAACTCTGGACAGAAGAGGATGCTTCTTGTGTTAAAACAGACGGTGTTTGATGGATGAGAACACTGGTCTGAATTTCCCTTCACAAACGTAGTTAAACCAAAGTCTCTGTGTCTTCCTTCAAGCAAGAGTTCATTTCCGGAAATCCCAGTGATTTTTTGGCTCAAATGAATTTACACGGTTCACAAACCCAACACGTTTTTCACTATAAACTAAAGAGCATCTATGTAAGAGGTGCTGTGGTTTGTTACAGTTTTACAATCAGAGTTCAACTAGATATGGGCCCTATGAGTAGGAAACACAGTTCTTTGTTTCTGGACATGCTCATATTTCTTGCTGTATTGCAGGCCCTTGACAAAAGAGGATGCTTCTTGCGTTAAAACAGAGGGTGTTTCATGGATGAGTACACTGGTCTGAATTTCCCTTCACAAAGGGAGTTAAACCAAAGGCTCTGTGGCTTCCTACAAGCAAGAATTCATTTCCGGAAATCCCAGTGATTTTTTGGCTCAAATGAATTTACACAGTTCATGAACCCAACACGTTTTTCACTATAAACTAAAGAGCATCTATGTAAGAGATGCTGTGGTTTGTTACAATTTCACAAGCAGAGTTCAACTAGATAAGGGGCCTTTGAGTAGGAAAACAGTTCTTTTTTTCTGGTCATGCTCATATTTCTTGCTGTACTGCAGGCTCTGGACAAAAGAGGATGCTTCTTGCGTTAAAACAGAGGGTGTATCATGGATGAGAACACTGGTCTGAATTTCCCTTCACAAACGGAGTTAAACCAAAGGCTCTGTGTCTACCTACAAGCAAGAGTTCATTTCCGGAAATCCCAGTGATTTTTCGGCTCAAATGAATTTACACGGTTCATGAACCCATCAAGTTTATCACTATAAACTAAAGAGCATCTATGTAAGAGATTCTGTGGTTTGTTACAGTTTCACAAGCAGAGTTTAACTAGGTATGGTCCGTATGAGTAAGAAGCACAGCTCGTTTTTTCTGGGCATGCTCATGTTTCTTGCTGTATTAGAGATGTTGGAAAGAAGAGCATGCTTCTTGCCTTAAAACAGAGTATGTTTCATGGATTAGAACACTGGTCTGAATTTCACTTCAAAAACGGAGTTAAAACAAAGGCTCTGTGTTTTCCTACAAGCAAGAGTTCATTTCCAGAAAACCCAGTGATTTTTCGGCTCAAATGAATTTACCCAGTTCACGAACCCCACACGTTTTTCACTATAAATTAAAGAGCATCTATGTAAGAGGTGCTGTGGTTTGTTACAGTTTCACGAGCAGAATTCAACTAGATATGGGCCCTATGAGTAGGAAATACAGTTCTTTTTTAATGGACATGCTCATATTTCTTTCTGTATTGCAACTCTTGACAGAAGAGGATGCTTCTTGCGTTAAAACAGAGTATGTTTCATGGATGAGAACACTGGTCTGAATTTCCCTTCACAAACGGAGTTAAACCAAAGTCTCTGTGTCTTCCTTCAAGCAAGAGTTCATTTCCAGAAAACCCAGTGATTTTTCGGCTCAAATGAATTTACCCAGTTCACGAACCCCACACGTTATTCACTATAAACTAAAGAGCATCTATGTAAGAGGTGCTGTGGTTTGTTACAGTTTCACAAGCAGAGTTCAACTAGATATGGGCCCTATGAGTAGGAAACACAGTTCTTTTTTTCTGGACATGCTCATATTTCTTGCTGTATTGCAGGCTCTGGACCAAAGAGGATGCTTCTTGCGTTAAAATAGAGGGTGTTTCATGGATGAGAACACTGGTCTGAATTTTCCTTCACAAACGGAGTTAAACCAAAGGCTCTGTGTCTACCTACAAGCAAGAGTTCATTTCCGGAAATTCCAGTGATTTTTCGGCTCAAATGAATTTACACGGTTCATGAACCCCATACGTTTTTCACTATAAACTAAAGAGCATCTATGTAAGAGATGCTGTGGTTTGTTACAGTTTCACCAGCAGAGTTTAACTTGATATGGTCCATATGAGTAAGAAACACAGTTCTTTTTTTCTGGACATGCTCATATTTCTTGCTGTATTGCAGACTCTGGACAAAAGAGGATGCTTCTTGCGTTAAAACAGAGGGTGTTTCATGGATGAGAACACTGGTCTGAATTTCCCTTCAGAAACGGAGTTAAACCAAAGGCTCTGTGTCTTCCTACAAGCAAGAGTTCACTTCCGGAAATCCCAGTGATTTTTCGGCTCAAATGAATTTACACAGTTCACAAACCCAACACTTTTTTCACTATAAACTAAAGAGCATCTATGTAAGAGATGCTGTGGTTTGTTACAGTTTCACAGGCAGAGTTCAACTAGATATGGTCTGTATAAGTAGGAAATACAGTTCTTTTTTTATGGACATGCTCATATTTCTTGCTGTATTGCAACTCTTGACAGAAGAGGATGCTTCTTGCGTTAAAACAGAGGATGTTTCATGGATGAGAACACTGGTCTGAATTTCCCTGCACAAACGGAGTTAAACCAAAGGCTCTGTGTCTTCCTACAAGCAAGAGTTCATTTCCAGAAATCCCAGTGATTTTTCGGCTCAAATGAATTTACACAGTTCACGAACCCAACACGTTTTTCACTATAAACTAAAGAGCATCTATGTAAGAGGTGCTGTGGTTTGTTACAGTTTCACAAGCAGAGTTTATCTAGATATGGTCCGTATGAGTACGAAACACAGTTATTTTTTTCTGACAATGCTCATGTTTCTTGGTGTATAGGAGTTGCTGGAAAGAAGAGCATGCTTCTTGCCTTAAAAAGAGTATGTTTCATGGATGAGAACACAGGTCTGAATTTCCCTTCCCAAACGGAGTTAAAGCAAAGGCTCTGTGTCTTCCTACAAGCAAGAGTTCATTTCCGGAAAACCCAGTGATTTTTCGGCTCAAATGAATTTATCCAGTTCACGAACACCACACGTTTTTCACTATAAACTAAAGAGCATATATGTAAGAGATGCTGTGGTTTGTTTCAGTTTCACAAACAGAGTTCAACTAGATATGGTCCCTATGAGTAGGAAACACAGTTCTTTTTTTTGGACATGCTCATATTTCTTGCTGTATTGCAGACTCTGGACAAAAGAGGATGCTTCTTGTGTTAAAACAGAGGGTGTTTCATGGATGAGAACACTGGTCTGAATTTCCCTTCAGAAACGGAGTTAAACCAAAGGCTCTGTGTCTTCCTACAAGCAAGAGTTCACTTCCGGAAATCCCAGTGATTTTTCGGCTCAAATGAATTTACACAGTTCACGAACCCAACACGTTTTTCAATATAAACTAAAGAGCATCTATGTAAGAGATGCTGTGGTTTGTTACAGTTTCACAGGCAGAGTTCAACTAGATATGGTCCGTATAAGTAGGAAATACAGTTCTTTTTTTATGGACATACTCATATTTCTTGCTGTATTGCAACTCTTGACAGAAGAGGATGCTTCTTGTGTTAAAACAGAGGATGTTTCGTGGATGAGAACACAGGTCTGAATTTCCCTGCACAAACGGAGTTAAACCAAAGGCTCTGTGTCTTCCTACAAGCAAGAGTTCATTTCCAGAAATCCCAGTGATTTTTCGGCTCAAATGAATTTACACAGTTCACGAACCCAACACGTTTTTCACTATAAACTAAAGAGCACCTATGTAAGAAATGCTGTGGTTTGTTACAGTTTCACAAGCAGAGTTTAACTAGATATGGTCCATAAGAGTAAGAAACACAGTTCGTTTTTTCTGGGCATGCTCATGTTTCTTGCTGTATTGGAGATGTTGGAAAGAAGAGCATGCTTCTTGCCTTAAAACAGAGTGTGTTTCATGGATGAGAACACTGGTCTGAATTTCCCTTCACAAACGGAGTTAAAACAAAGGCTCTGTGTCTTCCTACAAGCAAGAGTTCTTTTCCGGAAAACCCAGTGATTTTTCGGCTCAAATGAATTTACCCAGTTCACGAACCCCACACGTTTTTCACTATAAATTAAAGAGCATCTATGTAAGAGTTGCTGTGTTTTGTTACAGTTTCACAAGCAGAGTTCAACTAGATATGGGCCCTATGAGTAGGAAACACAGTTCTTTTTTTCTGGACATGCTCATATTTCTTGCTGTATTGCAGGCCCTTGACAAAAGAGGATGCTTCTTGCGTTAAAACAGAGGGTGTTTCATGGATGAGAACACTGGTCTGAATTTCCCTTCACAAACGGAGTTAAACCAAAGGCTCTGTGTCTACCTACAAGCAAGAGTTCATTTCCGTAAATTCCAGTGATTTTTCGGCTCAAATGAATTTACACGGTTCATGAACCCCATACGTTTTTCACTATAAACTAAAGAGCATCTATGTAAGAGATGCTGTGGTTTGTTACAGTTTCACAAGCAGAGTTTAACTAGATATGGTCCATAAGAGTAAGAAACACAGTTCGTTTTTTCTGGGCATGCTCATGTTTCTTGCTGTATTGGAGATGTTGGAAAGAAGAGCATGCTTCTTGCCTTAAAACAGAGTGTGTTTCATGGATGAGAACACTGGTCTGAATTTCCCTTCACAAACGGAGTTAAAACAAAGGCTCTGTGTCTTCCTACAAGCAAGAGTTCTTTTCCGGAAAACCCAGTGATTTTTCGGCTCAAATGAATTTACCCAGTTCACGAACCCCACACGTTTTTCACTATAAATTAAAGAGCATCTATGTAAGAGGTGCTGTGTTTTGTTACAGTTTCACAAGCAGAGTTCAACTAGATATGGCCCTATGAGTAGGAAACACAGTTCTTTTTTTCTGGACATGCTCATATTTCTTGCTGTATTGCAGGCTCTGGACAAAAGAGGATGCTTCTTGCGTTAAAACAGAGGGTGTTTCATGGATGAGAACACTGGTCTGAATTTCCCTTCACAAACGGAGTTAAACCAAAGGCTCTGTGTCTACCTACAAGCAAGAGTTCATTTCCGGAAATTCCAGTGATTTTTCGGCTCAAATGAATTTACACGGTTCATGAACCCCATACGTTTTTCACTATAAACTAAAGAGCATCTATGTAAGAGATGCTGTGGTTTGTTACAGTTTCACAAGCAGAGTTTAACTTGATATGGTCCGTATGAGTACGAAACACAATTCGTTTTTTCTGACAATGCTCATGTTTCTTGCTGTATTGGAGTTGTTGGAAAGAAGAGCATGCTTCTTGCGTTAAAAAGAGTATGTTTCATGGATGAGAACACTGGTCTGAATTTCCCTTCACAAACGGAGTTAAAGCAAAGGCTCTGTGTCTTCCTACAAGCAAGAGTTCCTTTCCGGAAAACCCAGTGATTTTTCGGCTCAAATGAATTTATCCAGTTCACAAACCCCACACGTTTTTCACTATAAGCTCAAGAGCATCTATGTAAGAGGTGCTGTGGTTTGTTACAGTTTCACAAACAGAGTTCAACTAGATATGGTCCCTATGAGTAGGAAACACAGTTCTTTTTTCTGGACATGCTCATATTTCTTGCTGTATTGCAGACTCTGGACAAAAGAGGATGATTCTTGCGTTAAAACAGAGGATGTTTCATGGATGAGAACACTGGTCTGAATTTCCCTTCAGAAACGGAGTTAAACCAAAGGCTCTGTGTCTTCCTACAAGCAAGAGTTCACTTCCGGAAATCCCAGTGATTTTTCGGCTCAAATGAATTTACACAGTTCACAAACCCAACACGTTTTTCACTATAAACTAAAGAGCATCTATGTAAGAGATGCTGTGGTTTGTTACAGTTTCACAGGCAGAGTTCAACTAGATATGGTCTGTATAAGTAGGAAATACAGTTCTTTTTTTATGGACATGCTCATATTTCTTGCTGTATTGCAACTCTTGACAGAAGAGGATGCTTCTTGCGTTAAAACAGAGGATGTTTCATGGATGAGAACACTGGTCTGAATTTCCCTGCACAAACGGAGTTAAACCAAAGGTTCTGTGTCTTCCTACAAGCAAGAGTTCATTTCCAGAAATCCCAGTGATTTTTCGGCTCAAATGAATTTACACAGTTCACGAACCCAACACGTTTTTCACTATAAACTAAAGAGCATCTATGTAAGAGGTGCTGTGGTTTGTTACAGTTTCACAAGCAGAGTTTATCTAGATATGGTCCGTATGAGTACGAAACACAGTTATTTTTTTCTGACAATGCTCATGTTTCTTGGTGTATAGGAGTTGCTGGAAAGAAGAGCATGCTTCTTGCATTAAAAAGAGTATGTTACATGGATGAGAACACTGGTCTGAATTTCCCTTCCCAAACGGAGTTAAAGCAAAGGCTCTGTGTCTTCCTACAAGCAAGAGTTCATTTCCGGAAAACCCAGTGATTTTTCGGCTCAAATGAATTTATCCAGTTCACGAACCCCACACGTTTTTCACTATAAACTAAAGAGCATCTATGTAAGAGATGCTGTGGTTTGTTTCAGTTTCACAAACAGAGTTCAACTAGATATGGTCCCTATGAGTAGGAAACACAGTTTCTTTTTCTGGACATGCTCATATTTCTTGCTGTATTGCAGGCTCTGGACAAAAGAGGATGCTTCTTGCGTTAAAACAGAGGGTGTTTCATGGATGAGAACACTGGTCTGAATTTCCCTTCACAAACGGAGTTAAAACAAAGGCTCTGTGTCTACCTACAAGCAAGAGTTCATTTCCGGAAATTCCAGTGATTTTTCGGCTCAAATGAATTTACACGGTTCATGAACCCCATACTTTTTTCACTATAAACTAAAGAGCATCTATGTAAGAGATGCTGTGGTTTGTTACAGTTTCACAAGCAGAGTTTAACTTGATATGGTCCGTATGAGTACGAAACACAGTTCGTTTTTTCTGACAATGCTCATGTTTCTTGCTGTATAGGAGTTGCTGGAAAGAAGAGCATGCTTCTTGCGTTAAAAAGAGTATGTTTCATGGATGAGAACACTGATCTGAATTTCCCTTCACAAACGGAGTTAAAGCAAAGCTCTGTGTCTTCCTACAAGCAAGAGTTCATTTCCGGAAAACCCAGTGATTTTTCGGCTCAAATGAATTTATCCAGTTCACAAACCCCACACGTTTTTCACTATAAGCTAAAGAGCATCTATGTAAGAGATGCTGTTGTTTGTTACATTTTCACAAGCAGAGTTCAATTAGATATGGTCCGTATGAGTAGGAAATACAGTTCTTTTTTTATGGACATGCTCATACTTCTTGCTGTATTGCAACTCTGGACAGAAGAGGATGCTTCTTGTGTTAAAACAGACGGTGTTTGATGGATGAGAACACTGGACTGAATTTCCCTTCACAAACGTAGTTAAACCAAAGTCTCTGTGTCTTCCTTCAAGCAAGAGTTCATTTCCGGAAATCCCAGTGATTTTTCGGCTCAAATGAATTTACACGGTTCACAAACCCAACACGTTTTTCACTATAAACTAAAGAGCATCTATGTAAGAGGTGCTGTGGTTTGTTACAGTTTTACAATCAGAGTTCAACTAGATATGGGCCCTATGAGTAGGAAACACAGATCTTTGTTTCTGGACATGCTCATATTTCTTGCTGTATTGCAGGCCCTTGACAAAAGAGGATGCTTCTTGCGTTAAAACAGAGGGTGTTTCATGGATGAGTACACTGGTCTGAATTTCCCTTCACAAAGGGAGTTAAACCAAAGGCTCTGTGGCTTCCTACAAGCAAGAATTCATTTCCGGAAATCCCAGTGATTTTTTGGCTCAAATGAATTTACACAGTTCATGAACCCAACACGTTTTTCACTATAAACTAAAGAGCATCTATGTAAGAGATGCTGTGGTTTGTTACAATTTCACAAGCAGAGTTCAACTAGATAAGGGGCCTTTGAGTAGGAAAACAGTTCTTTTTTTCTGGTCATGCTCATATTTCTTGCTGTACTGCAGGCTCTGGACAAAAGAGGATGCTTCTTGCGTTAAAACAGAGGGTGTATCATGGATGAGAACACTGGTCTGAATTTCCCTTCACAAACGGAGTTAAACCAAAGGCTCTGTGTCTACCTACAAGCAAGAGTTCATTTCCGGAAATCCCAGTGATTTTTCGGCTCAAATGAATTTACACGGTTCATGAACCCATCAAGTTTATCACTATAAACTAAAGAGCATCTATGTAAGAGATTCTGTGGTTTGTTACAGTTTCACAAGCAGAGTTTAACTAGGTATGGTCCGTATGAGTAAGAAGCACAGCTCGTTTTTTCTGGGCATGCTCATGTTTCTTGCTGTATTAGAGATGTTGGAAAGAAGAGCATGCTTCTTGCCTTAAAACAGAGTATGTTTCATGGATGAGAACACTGGTCTGAATTTCACTTCACAAACGGAGTTAAAACAAAGGCTCTGTGTTTTCCTACAAGCAAGAGTTCATTTCCAGAAAACCCAGTGATTTTTCGGCTCAAATGAATTTACCCAGTTCACGAACCCCACACGTTTTTCACTATAAATTAAAGAGCATCTATGTAAGAGGTGCTGTGGTTTGTTACAGTTTCACGAGCAGAATTCAACTAGATATGGGCCCTATGAGTAGGAAATACAGTTCTTTTTTAATGGACATGATCATATTTCTTGCTGTATTGCAACTCTTGACAGAAGAGGATGCTTCTTGCGTTAAAACAGAGTATGTTTCATGGATGAGAACACTGGTCTGAATTTCCCTTCACAAACGGAGTTAAACCAAAGTCTCTGTGTCTTCCTTCAAGCAAGAGTTCATTTCCAGAAAACCCAGTGATTTTTCGGCTCAAATGAATTTACCCAGTTCACGAACCCCACACGTTATTCACTATAAACTAAAGAGCATCTATGTAAGAGGTGCTGTGGTTTGTTACAGTTTCACAAGCAGAGTTCAACTAGATATGGGCCCTATGAGTAGGAAACACAGTTCTTTTTTTCTGGACATGCTCATATTTCTTGCTGTATTGCAGGCTCTGGACCAAAGAGGATGCTTCTTGCGTTAAAATAGAGGGTGTTTCATGGATGAGAACACTGGTCTGAATTTTCCTTCACAAACGGAGTTAAACCAAAGGCTCTGTGTCTACCTACAAGCAAGAGTTCATTTCCGGAAATTCCAGTGATTTTTCGGCTCAAATGAATTTACACGGTTCATGAACCCCATACGTTTTTCACTATAAACTAAAGAGCATCTATGTAAGAGATGCTGTGGTTTGTTACAGTTTCACCAGCAGAGTTTAACTTGATATGGTCCATATGAGTAAGAAACACAGTTCGTTTTTTCTGGGCATGCTCATGTTTCTTGCTGTATTGGAGATGTTGGAAAGAAGAGCATGCTTCTTGCCTTAAAACAGAGTATGTTTCATGGATGAGAAGACTGGTCTTAATTTCCCTTCACAAATGGAGTTAAAACAAAGGCTCTGTGTTTTCCTACAAGCAAGAGTTCATTTCCGGAAAACCCAGTGATTTTTCGGCTCAAATGAATTTACCCAGTTCACGAACCCCACACGTTTTTCACTATAAATTAAAGAGCATCTATGTAAGAGGTGCTGTGGTCTGTTACAGTTTTACAAGCAGAGTTCAACTAGATAAGGGGCCTTTGAGTAGGAAAACAGTTCTTTTTTTCTGGACATGCTCATATTTCTTGCTGTAATGCAGGCTCTGGACAAAAGAGGATGCTTCTTGTGTTAAAAGAGAGGGTGTATCATGGATGAGAACACTGGTCTGAATTTCACTTCACAAACGGAGTTAAAACAAAGGCTCTGTGTTTTCCTACAAGCAAGAGATCATTTCTGGAAAACCCAGTGATTTTTCGGCTCAAATGAATTTACCCAGTTCACGAACCCCACACGTTTTTCACTATAAATTAAAGAGCATCTACGTAAGAGGTGCTGTGGTTTGTTACAGTTTCACAAGCAGAATTCAACTAGATATGGGCCCTATGAGTAGGAAATACAGTTCTTTTTTAATGGACATGCTCATATTTATTGCTGTATTGCAACTCTTGACAGAAGAGGATGCTTCTTGCGTTAAAACAGAGTATGTTTCATGGATGAGAACACTGGTCTGAATTTCCCTTCACAAACGGAGTTAAACCACAGGCTGTGTGTCTTCCTACAATCAAGAGTTCATTTCCGGAAATGCCAGTGATTTTTCGGCTCAAATGAATTTACACAGTTCACGAACCCAACACGTTTTTCACTATTAACTAAAGAGCATCTATGTAAGAGATGCTGTGGTTTGTTACAGATTCACAAGCAGAGTTTATCTAGATATGGTCCATATGAGTAAGAAACACAGTTCGTTTTTTCTGGGCATGCTCATGTTTCTAGCTGTTTTGGAGACGCTGGAAAGAAGAGCATGCTTCTTGCGTTAAAAAAGAGTATGTTTCATGGATGAGAACACTGGTCTGAATTTCGCTTCACAAACGGAGTTTAACCAAAGTCTCTGTGTCTTCCTTCAAGCAAGAGTTCATTTCCTGAAAACCCAGTGATTTTTCGGCTAAAATGAATTTACACAGTTCACGCACACAACATGTTTTTCACTATAAACTAAAGAGCATCTACGTAAGAGGTGCTGTGGTTTGTTACAGTTTCACAAGCAGAATTCAACTAGATATGGGCCCTATGAGTAGGAAATACAGTTCTTTTTTAATGGACATGCTCATATTTATTGCTGTATTGCAACTCTTGACAGAAGAGGATGCTTCTTGCGTTAAAACAGAGTATGTTTCATGGATGAGAACACTGGTCTGAATTTCCCTTCACAAACGGAGTTAAACCACAGGCTGTGTGTCTTCCTACAATCAAGAGTTCATTTCCGGAAATGCCAGTGATTTTTCGGCTCAAATGAATTTACACAGTTCACGAACCCAACACGTTTTTCACTATTAACTAAAGAGCATCTATGTAAGAGATGCTGTGGTTTGTTACAGATTCACAAGCAGAGTTTATCTAGATATGGTCCATATGAGTAAGAAACACAGTTCGTTTTTTCTGGGCATGCTCATGTTTCTAGCTGTTTTGGAGACGCTGGAAAGAAGAGCATGCTTCTTGCGTTAAAAAAGAGTATGTTTCATGGATGAGAACACTGGTCTGAATTTCGCTTCACAAATGGAGTTTAACCAAAGTCTCTGTGTCTTCCTTCAAGCAAGAGTTCATTTCCTGAAAACCCAGTGATTTTTCGGCTAAAATGAATTTACACAGTTCACGCACACAACATGTTTTTCACTATAAACTAAAGAGCATCTAAGTAAGAGATGCTGTCGTTTGTTACAGATTCACAAGCAGAGTTTAACTAGATATGGTCCATATGAGTAAGACACACAGTTCGTTTTTTCTGGCCATGCTCATGTTTCTTGGGGTTTTGGTGACGCTGGAAAGAAGAGCATGCTCTTTGTGTTAAAACAGAGTGTGTTTCATGGATGAGAACACTGGTCTGAATTTCCCTTCACAAACGGAGTTAAACCAAAGGCTCTGTGTCTTCCTACTAGCAAGAGTTCATTTCAGGAAAACCCAGTTATTTTTCGGCTCAAATGAATTTACCCAGTTCACCAACCCAACACGTTTTACACTATAAACTAAAGAGCATCTTTGTAAGAGATGCTGTGATTTGTTACAGTTTCACAAGCAGAGTTCAACTAGATATGGTCCCTATGAGAAAGAAACACAGTTCTTTGTTTCTGGACATGCTCCTATTTCTTGCTGTATTGCAACTCTGGACAGAAGAGGATGCTTCTTGCGTTAAAACAGAGGATGTTTCAAGGATGAGAACACTGGTGTGAATTTCCCTTCAAAAAAGGAATTAAACCAAAGGCTCTGTGTCTTTCTACAAGCAAGAGTTCATTTCCGGAAAACCCAGTGATTTTTCGGCTCAAATGAATTTACACAGTTCACGCACCCAACACGTTTTTCACTATAAACTAAAGAGCATCTATTTAAGAGATGCTGTGGTTTGTTACAGTTACACAAGCAGAGTCTAACTAGATATGGTCCGTATGAGTAAGAAACACAGTTCGTTTTTTCTGGGCATGCTCATGTTTCTTGCTGTTTTGGAGACGCTGGAAAGAAGAGCATGCTTCTTGCCTTAAAACAGATTATGTTTCATGGAAGAGAACACTGGTCTGAATTTCGCTTCACAAACGGAGTTAAACCAAAGTCTCTGTGTCTTCCTTCAAGCAAGAGTTTATTTCCTGAAAACCCAGTGATTTTTCGGCTAAAATGAATTTACACAGTTCACGAACCCAACACGTTTTTCACTATAAACTAAAGAGAATCCATGTAAGAGATGCTGTGGTTTGCTACAGCAGAGTTCAACTAGATATGGTCAGCATTAGTAGGAAACACAATTCTTTTTTCCTGGGCATGCTCATGTTTCTTGCTGTATTAGAGACTCTGGATAGAAGAGCATGCTCTTTGTGTTAAAACAGAGTGTGTTTCATGGATGAGAACACTGGTCTGAATTTCACTTCACAAACGGAGTTAAAACAAAGGCTCTGTGTTTTCCTACAAGCAAGAGTTCATTTCCAGAAAACCCAGTGATTTTTCGGCTCAAATGAATTTACCCAGTTCACGAACCCCACACGTTTTTCATTATAAATTAAAGAGCATCTATGTAAGAGGTGCTGTGGTTTGTTACAGTTTCACGAGCAGAATTCAACTAGATATGGGCCCTATGAGTAGGAAATACAGTTCTTTTTTAATGGACATGATCATATTTCTTGCTGTATTGCAACTCTTGACAGAAGAGGATGCTTCTTGCGTTAAAACAGAGTATGTTTCATGGATGAGAACACTGGTCTGAATTTCCCTTCACAAACGGAGTTAAACCAAAGTCTCTGTGTCTTCCTTCAAGCAAGAGTTCATTTCCAGAAAACCCAGTGATTTTTCGGCTCAAATGAATTTACCCAGTTCACGAACCCCACACGTTATTCACTATAAACTAAAGAGCATCTATGTAAGAGGTGCTGTGGTTTGTTACAGTTTCACAAGCAGAGTTCAACTAGATATGGGCCCTATGAGTAGGAAACACAGTTCTTTTTTTCTGGACATGCTCATATTTCTTGCTGTATTGCAGGCTCTGGACCAAAGAGGATGCTTCTTGCGTTAAAATAGAGGGTGTTTCATGGATGAGAACACTGGTCTGAATTTTCCTTCACAAACGGAGTTAAACCAAAGGCTCTGTGTCTACCTACAAGCAAGAGTTCATTTCCGGAAATTCCAGTGATTTTTCGGCTCAAATGAATTTACACGGTTCATGAACCCCATACGTTTTTCACTATAAAATAAAGAGCATCTATGTAAGAGATGCTGTGGTTTGTTACAGTTTCACCAGCAGAGTTTAACTTGATATGGTCCATATGAGTAAGAAACACAGTTCGTTTTTTCTGGGCATGCTCATGTTTCTTGCTGTATTGGAGATGTTGGAAAGAAGAGCATGCTTCTTGCCTTAAAACAGAGTATGTTTCATGGATGAGAAGACTGGTCTTAATTTCCCTTCACAAATGGAGTTAAAACAAAGGCTCTGTGTTTTCCTACAAGCAAGAGTTCATTTCCGGAAAACCCAGTGATTTTTCGGCTCAAATGAATTTACCCAGTTCACGAACCCCACACGTTTTTCACTATAAATTAAAGAGCATCTATGTAAGAGGTGCTGTGGTCTGTTACAGTTTTACAAGCAGAGTTCAACTAGATAAGGGGCCTTTGAGTAGGAAAACAGTTCTTTTTTTCTGGACATGCTCATATTTCTTGCTGTAATGCAGGCTCTGGACAAAAGAGGATGCTTCTTGTGTTAAAAGAGAGGGTGTATCATGGATGAGAACACTGGTCTGAATTTCACTTCACAAACGGAGTTAAAACAAAGGCTCTGTGTTTTCCTACAAGCAAGAGATCATTTCTGGAAAACCCAGTGATTTTTCGGCTCAAATGAATTTACCCAATTCACGAACCCCACACGTTTTTCACTATAAATTAAAGAGCATCTACGTAAGAGGTGCTGTGGTTTGTTACAGTTTCACAAGCAGAATTCAACTAGATATGGGCCCTATGAGTAGGAAATACAGTTCTTTTTTAATGGACATGCTCATATTTATTGCTGTATTGCCACTCTTGACAGAAGAGGATGCTTCTTGCGTTAAAACAGAGTATGTTTCATGGATGAGAACACTGGTCTGAATTTCCCTTCACAAACGGAGTTAAACCACAGGCTGTGTGTCTTCCTACAATCAAGAGTTCATTTCCGGAAATGCCAGTGATTTTTCGGCTCAAATGAATTTACACAGTTCACGAACCCAACACGTTTTTCACTATTAACTAAAGAGCATCTATGTAAGAGATGCTGTGGTTTGTTACAGATTCACAAGCAGAGTTTATCTAGATATGGTCCATATGAGTAAGAAACACAGTTCGTTTTTTCTGGGCATGCTCATGTTTCTAGCTGTTTTGGAGACGCTGGAAAGAAGAGCATGCTTCTTGCGTTAAAAAAGAGTATGTTTCATGGATGAGAACACTGGTCTGAATTTCGCTTCACAAACGGAGTTTAACCAAAGTCTCTGTGTCTTCCTTCAAGCAAGAGTTCATTTCCTGAAAACCCAGTGATTTTTCGGCTAAAATGAATTTACACAGTTCACGCACACAACATGTTTTTCACTATAAACTAAAGAGCATCTAAGTAAGAGATGCTGTCGTTTGTTACAGATTCACAAGCAGAGTTTAACTAGATATGGTCCATATGAGTAAGACACACAGTTCGTTTTTTCTGGCCATGCTCATGTTTCTTGGGGTTTTGGTGACGCTGGAAAGAAGAGCATGCTCTTTGTGTTAAAACAGAGTGTGTTTCATGGATGAGAACACTGGTCTGAATTTCCCTTCACAAACGGAGTTAAACCAAAGGCTCTGTGTCTTCCTACTAGCAAGAGTTCATTTCAGGAAAACCCAGTTATTTTTCGGCTCAAATGAATTTACCCAGTTCACCAACCCAACACGTTTTACACTATAAACTAAAGAGCATCTTTGTAAGAGATGCTGTGATTTGTTACAGTTTCACAAGCAGAGTTCAACTAGATATGGTCCCTATGAGAAAGAAACACAGTTCTTTGTTTCTGGACATGCTCCTATTTCTTGCTGTATTGCAACTCTGGACAGAAGAGGATGCTTCTTGCGTTAAAACAGAGGATGTTTCAAGGATGAGAACACTGGTGTGAATTTCCCTTCAAAAAAGGAATTAAACCAAAGGCTCTGTGTCTTTCTACAAGCAAGAGTTCATTTCCGGAAAACCCAGTGATTTTTCGGCTCAAATGAATTTACACAGTTCACGCACCCAACACGTTTTTCACTATAAACTAAAGAGCATCTATTTAAGAGATGCTGTGGTTTGTTACAGTTACACAAGCAGAGTCTAACTAGATATGGTCCGTATGAGTAAGAAACACAGTTCGTTTTTTCTGGGCATGCTCATGTTTCTTGCTGTTTTGGAGACGCTGGAAAGAAGAGCATGCTTCTTGCCTTAAAACAGATTATGTTTCATGGAAGAGAACACTGGTCTGAATTTCGCTTCACAAACGGAGTTAAACCAAAGTCTCTGTGTCTTCCTTCAAGCAAGAGTTTATTTCCTGAAAACCCAGTGATTTTTCGGCTAAAATGAATTTACACAGTTCACGAACCCAACACGTTTTTCACTATAAACTAAAGAGAATCCATGTAAGAGATGCTGTGGTTTGCTACAGCAGAGTTCAACTAGATATGGTCAGCATTAGTAGGAAACACAATTCTTTTTTCCTGGGCATGCTCATGTTTCTTGCTGTATTAGAGACTCTGGATAGAAGAGCATGCTCTTTGTGTTAAAACAGAGTGTGTTTCATGGATGAGAACACTGGTCTGAATTTCACTTCACAAACGGAGTTAAAACAAAGGCTCTGTGTCATTCTACAAGTAAGAGTTCATTTCCGGAAAACCCAGTGATTTTTCGGCTCAAATGAATTTACCCAGTTCACGAACCCCACACGTTTTTCACTATAAATTAACGAGCATCTATGTAAGAGGTGCTGTGGTTTGTTACAGTTTCACTAGCAGAATTCAACTAGATATGGGCCCTTTGAGTAGGAAATACAGTTCTTTTTTTATGGACATGCTCATATTTCTTGCTGTATTGCAACTCTTGACAGAAGAGGATGCTTCTTGCGTTAAAACAGAGGATGTTTCATGGATGAGAACACTGGTCTGAATTTCCCTGCACAAACGGAGTTAAACCAAAGGCTCTGTTTCTTCCTACAAGCAAGAGTTCATTTCCGGAAATCCCAGTGATTTTTCGGCTTAAATGAATTTACACAGTTCACCAACTCAACACGTTTTTCACTATAAACCAAAGAGCATCTATGTAAGAGATGCTGTGGTTTGTTACAGTTTTGCAAGGAGAGTTTATCTAGATATAGTACGTATGTGTAGGAAACACAGTTCGTTTTTTCTGACAATGCTCATGTTTCTTGATGTATAGGAGTTGCTGAAAGAAGAGCATGCTTCTTGCGTTAAAAAGAGTATGTTTCATGGATGAGAACACTGGTCTGAATTTCCCTTCACAAACGGAGTTAAACCAAACTCTCTGTGTCTTCCTTCAAGCAAGAGTTCATTTCCGTTAAACCCAGTGATTTTTCGGCTCAAATGAATTTACCCAGTTCATGAACCCCACAGGTTTTTCACTATAAACTAAAGAGCATCTATGTAAGAGGTGCTGTGGTTTGTTACAGTTTTACAAGCAGAGTTCAACTAGATATGGGCCCTATGAGTAGGAAACACAGTTCTTTGTTTCAGGACATGCTCATATTTCTTGCTGTATTGCAGGCCCTTGACAAAAGAGGATGCTTCTTGCATTAAAAGAGGGTGTTTCATGGATGAGAACACTGGTCTGAATTTCCCTTCACAAACGGAGTGAAACCAAAGGCTCTGTGTCTTCCTACAAGCAAGAGTTCATTTCCGGAAAACCCAGTGATTTTTCGGCTCAAATGAATTTATCCAGTTCACAAACCCCACACGTTTTTCACTATAAGCTAAAGAGCATCTATGTAAGAGATGCTGTCGTTTGTTACACTTTCACAAGCAGAGTTCAATTAGATATGGTCTGTATGAGTAGGAAATACAGTTCTTTTTTTATGGACATGCTCATACTTCTTGCTGTATTGCAACTCTGGACAGAAGTGGATTCTTCTTGTGTTAAAACAGACGGTGTTTGATGGATGAGAACACTGGTCTGAATTTCGCTTCACAAACGGAGTTAAACCAAAGACTCTGTGTCTTCCTACAAGCAAGAGTTCATTTCCGGAAATCCCAGTGATTTTTCGGCTCAAATGAATTTACACAGTTCATGAACCCAACACGTTTTTCACTATAAACTAAAGAGCATCTATGTAAGAGATGCTGTGGTTTGTTACAGTTCCACAAGCAGAGTTTAACTAGATATGTTCTGTATGAGTAAGAAACACAGTTCGTTTTTTCTGGGCATGTTCATGTTTCTTGCTGTATTGGAGATGCTGGAAAGAAGACCACGCTTCTTGCAATAAAACAGAGTATATTTCATGGATGAGAACACTGGTCTGAATTTCCCTTCACAAACGGAGTTAAACCAAAGTCTCTGTGTCTTCCTTCAAGCAAGAGTTCATTTCCGTTAAACCCAGTAATTTTTCGGCTCAAATGAATTTACCCAGTTCATGAACCCCACAGGTTTTTCACTATAAACTAAAGAGCATCTATGTAAGAGGTGCTGTGGTTTGTTACAGTTTTACAAGCAGAGTTCAACTAGATATGGGCCCTATGAGTAGGAAACACAGTTCTTTGTTTCAGGACATGCTCATATTTCTTGCTGTATTGCAGGCCCTTGACAAAAGAGGATGCTTCTTGCGTTAAAACAGAGGGTGTTTCATGGATGAGAACACTGGTCTGAATTTCCCTTCACAAACGGAGTGAAACCAAAGGCTCTGTGGCTTCCTACAAGCAAGAGTTCATTTCCGGAAAACCCAGTGATTTTTCGGCTCAAATGAATTTATCCAGTTCACAAACCCCACACGTTTTTCACTATAAGCTAAAGAGCATCTATGTAAGAGATGCTGTCGTTTGTTACACTTTCACAAGCAGAGTTCAATTAGATATGGTCCATATGAGTAGGAAATACAGTTCTTTTTTTATATACATGCTCATACTTCTTGCTGTATTGCAACTCTGGACAGAAGTGGATGCTTCTTGTGTTAAAACAGACGGTGTTTGATGGATGAGAACACTGGTCTGAATTTCGCTTCACAAAGGGAGTTAAACCAAAGACTCTGTGTCTTCCTACAAGCAAGAGTTCATTTCCGGAAATCCCTGTGGTTTTTCGGCTCAAATGAATTTACACAGTTCACGAACCCAACACGTTTTTCACTATAAACTAAAGAGCATCTATGTAAGAGGTGCTGTGGCTTGTTACAGATTTACAAGCAGAGTTCAACTAGATATGGGCCCTATGAGTAGGAAACACAGTTCTTTGTTTCAGGACATGCTCATATTTCTTGCTGTATTGCAGGCCCTTGACAAAAGAGGATGCTTCTTGCGTTAAAACAGAGGGTGTTTCATGGATGAGAACACTGGTCTGAATTTCCCTTCACAAACGGAGTTAAACCAAAGGCTCTGTGGCTTCCTACAAGCAAGAATTCATTTCCGGAAATCCCAGTGATTTTTTGGCTCAAATGGATTTACACAGTTCATGAACCCAACACGTTTTTCACTATAAACTAAAGAGCATCTATGTAAGAGATGCTGTGGTTTGTTACAATTTCACAAGCAGAGTTTAACTAGATATGGTCCCTATGAGTAAGAAACACAGTTCGTTTTTTCTGGGAATGCTCATGTTTCTTGCTGTATTGGAGATGTTGGAAAGAAGAGCATGCTTCTTGCCTTAAAACAGAGTATGTTTCATGGATGAGAAGACTGGTCTGAATTTCCCTTCACAAACGGAGTTAAAACAAAGGCTCTGAGTTTTCCTACAAGCAAGAGTTCTTTTCCGGAAAACCAAGTGATTTTTCGGCACAAATGAAATTACCCAGTTCACGAACCCCACACGTTTTTCACTATAAATTAAAGAGCATCTATGTAAGAGGTGCTGTATTTTGTTACAGTTTCACAAGCAGAGTTCAACTAGATAAGGGGCCTTTGAGTAGGAACACAGTTCTTTTTTTCTGGACATGCTCATATTTCTTGCTGTATTGCAGGCTCTGGACAAAAGAGGATGCTTCTTGCATTAAAAGAGAGTGTGTGTCATCGATGAGAACACTGGTCTGAATTTCCCTTCACAAACGGAGTTAAACCAAAGGCTCTGTGTCTTTCTACAAGCAAGAGTTCATTTCCGGAAATCCCAGTGATTTTTCGGCTCAAATGAATTTACACAGTTCACGCACCCAACACGTTTTTCACTATAAACTAAAGAGCATCTATATAAGAGATGCTGTGGTTTGTTACAGTTACACAAGCAGAGTCTAACTAGATATGGTCCGTATGAGTAAGAAACACAGCTCGTTTTTTCTGGGCATGCTCATGTTTCTTGCTGTTTTGGAGACGCTGGAAAGAAGAGCATGCTTCTTGCCTTAAAACAGATTATGTTTCATGGAAGAGAACACTGGTCTGAATTTCGCTTCACAAACGGAGTTAAACCAAAGTCTCTCTGTCTTCCTTCAAGCAAGAGTTTATTTCCTGAAAACCCAGTGATTTTTCGGCTAAAATGAATTTACACAGTTCACGAACCCAACACGTTTTTCACTATAAACTAAAGAGAATCCATGTAAGAGATGCTGTGGTTTGTTACAGCAGAGTACAACTAGATATGGTCAGTATTAGTAGGAAACACAATTCTTTTTTTCTGGGCATGCTCATGTTTCTTGCTGTATTAGAGACTCTGGAAAGAAGAGCATGCTCTTTGTGTTAAAACAGAGTGTGTTTCATGGATGAGAACACTGGTCTGAATTTCCCTTCACAAACGGAGTTAAACCAAAGGCTCTGTGTCTTTCTACAAGCAAGAGTTCATTTCCGGAAAACCCAGTGATTTTTCGGCTCAAATGAATTTACCCAGTTCACGAACCCCACACGTTTTTCACTATAAATTAAAGAGCATCTATGTAAGAGGTGCTCTGGTTTGTTACAGTTTCACAAGCAGAATTCAACTAGATATGGGCCCTTTGAGTAGGAAATACAGTGCTTTTTTTATGGACATGCTCATATTTCTTGCTGTATTGCAACTCTTGACAGAAGAGGATGCTTCTTGCGTTAAAACAGAGGATGTTTCATATATGAGAACACTGGTCTGAATTTCCCTGCACAAACGGAGTTAAACCAAAGGCTCTGTGTCTTCCTACAAGCAAGAGTTCATTTCCGGAAATCCCAGTGATTTTTCGGCTCAAATGAATTTACACAGTTCATGAACCCAACACGTTTTTCACTATAAGCTAAAGAGCATCTATGTAAGAGATACTGTGGTTTGTTACACTTTCACAAGCAGAGTTCAATTAGATATGGTCCGTATGAGTAGGAAATACAGTTCTTTTTTTATGGACATGCTCATACTTCTTGCTGTATTGCAACTCTGGACAGAAGAGGATGCTTCTTGTGTTAAAACAGACGTTGTTTGTTGGATGAGAACACTGGTCTGAAATTCGCTTCACAAACGGAGTTAAACCAAAGGCTCTGTTTCTTCCTACAAGCAAGAGTTCATTTCCGGAAATCCCAGTGATTTTTCGGCTCAAATGAATTTACACCGTTCACGAACCCAACACGTTTTTCACTATAAGCTAAAGAGCATCTATGTAAGAGATACTGTGGTTTGTTACACTTTCACAAGCAGAGTTCAACTAGATATGGGCCCTATGAGTAGGAAACACAGTTCTTTGTTTCTGGACATGCTCATATTTCTTGCTGTATTGCAGGCCCTTGACAAAAGAGGATGCTTCTTGCGTTAAAACAGAGGGTGTTTCATGGATGAGAACACTGGTCTGAATTTCCCTTCACAAACGGAGTTAAACCAAAGGCTCTGTGGCTTCCTACAAGCAAGAATTCATTTCCGGAAATCCCAGTGATTTTTTGGCTCAAATGAATTTACACAGTTCATGAACCCAACACGTTTTTCACTATAAACTAAAGAGCATCTATGTAAGAGATACTGTGGTTTGTTACAATTTCACAAGCAGAGATTAACTAGATATGGTCCGTATGAGTAAGAAACACAGTTCGTTTTTTCTGGGCATGCTCATGTTTCTTGCTGTATTGGAGATGTTGGAAAGAAGAGCATGCTTCTTGCCTTAAAACAGAGTATGTTTCATGGATGAGAAGACTGGTCTGAATTTCCCTTCAGAAACGGAGTTAAAACAAAGGCTCTGAGTTTTCCTACAAGCAAGAGTTCTTTTCCGTAAAACCAAGTGATTTTTCGGCACAAATGAATTTACCCAGTTCACGAACCCCACACGTTTTTCACAATAAATTAAAGAGCATCTATGTAAGAGGTGCTGTGTTTTGTTACAGTTTCACAAGCAGAGTTCAACTAGATAAGGGGCCTTTGAGTAGGAAAACAGTTCTTTTTTTCTGGACATGCTCATATTTCTTGCTGTATTGCAGGCTCTGGACAAAAGAGGATGCTTCTTGAGTTAAAAGATAGGGTGTTTCATGGATGAGAACACTGGTCTGAATTTCCCATCACAAACGGAGTTAAACCAAAGGCTCTGTGTCTAACTACAAGCAAGAGTTCATTTCCGGAAATCCCAGTGATTTTTCGGCTCAAATGAATTTACACGGTTCATGAACCCAACAGGTTTTTCACTATAAACTAAAGAGCGTCTATGTAAGAGATGCTGTGGTTTGTTACAGTTTCACAAGCAGAGTTTAACTAGATATGGTCCATATGAGTAAGAAACACAGTTCGTTTTTTCTGGCCATGCTCATGTTTCTTGCTGTATTGGAGATGCTGGAAAGAAGAGCATGCTTCTTGCGTTAAAACAGAGTATGTTTCAAGGATGATAACACTGGTCTGAATTTCCCTTCACAAACGGAGTTAAAACAAAGGCTCTGTGTCTTCCTACTAGCAAGATTTCATTTCCAGAAAACCCACTTATTTTTCGGCTCAAATGAATTTACCCAGTTCACGAACCCAACACGTTTTTTACTATAAACTAAAGAGCATCTTTGTAAGAGATGCTGTGATTTGTTACAGTTTCACAAGCAGAGTTCAACTAGATATGGTCCCTATGAGTAAGAAACACAGTTCTTTTTTTCTGGACATGCTCATATTTCTTGCTGTATTGCAACTCTGGACAGAAGAGGATGCTTCTTGCGTTAAAACAGAATGTGTTTCATGGATGAGAACACTGGTCTGAATTTCCCTTCACAAACAGAGTTAAACCAAAGGCTCTGTGGCTTCCTACAAGCAAGAATTCATTTCCGGAAATCCCAGTGATTTTTTGGCTCAAATGAATTTACACAGTTCATGAACCCAACACGTTTTTCACTATAAACTAAAGAGCATCTATGTAAGAGATGCTGTGGTTTGTTACAATTTCACAAGCAGAGTTTAACTAGATATTGTCCCTATGAGTTAGAAACTCAGTTCGTTTTTTCTGGGCATGCTTATGTTTCTTGCTGTATTGGAGATGTTGGAAAGAAGAGCATGCTTCTTGCCTTAAAACAGAGTATGTTTCATGGATGAGAAGACTGGTCTGAATTTCCCTTCAGAAACGGAGTTAAAACAAAGGCTGTGAGTTTTCCTACAAGCAAGAGTTCTTTTCCGGAAAACCAAGTGATTTTTCGGCACAAATGAATTTACCCAGTTCACGAACCCCACACGTTTTTCACTATAAATTAAAGAGCATCTATATAAGAAGTGCTGTGGTTTGTTACAGTTTCACAAGCAGAATTCAACTAGATATGGGCCCTATGAGTAGGAAATACAGTTCTTTGTTAATGGACATGCTCATATTTCTTGATGTATTGCAACTCTTGACAGAAGAGGATGCTTCTTGCGTTAAAAAAGAGGGTGTTTCATGGATGAGAACAGTGGTCTGAATTTCCCTTCACAAACGGAGTTAAACCAAAGGCTCTGTGTCTTCCTACAATCAAGAGTTCATTTCCGGAAATCCCAGTGATTTTTCGGCTCAAATGAATTTACACAGTTCACGAACCCAACACGTTTTTCACTATTAACTAAAGAGCATCTATGTAAGAGATGCTGTGGATTGTTACAGATTCACAAGCAGAGTTTTACTAGATATGGTCCATATGAGTAAGAAACACAGTTCGTTTTTTCTGGCCATGCTCATGTTTCTTGCTGTATTGGAGATGCTGGAAAGAAGAGCATGCTTCTTGCGTTAAAACAGAGTATGTTTCATGGATGATAACACTGGTCTGAATTTCCCTTCACAAACGGAGTTAAACCAAAGGCTCTGTGTCTTCCTACTAGCAAGAGTTCATTTCCGGAAAACCCAGTTATTTTTCGGCTCAAATGAATTTACCTAGTTCACGAACCCAACACGTTTTTCACTATAAACTAAAGAGCATCTTTGTAAGAGATGCTGTGATTTGTTACAGTTTCACAAGCAGAGTTCAACTAGATATGGTCCCTATGAGTAAGAAACACAGTTCTTTTTTTCTGGACATGCTGATATTTCTTGCTGTATTGCAACTCTGGACAGAAGAGGATGCTTCTTGCGTTAAAACAGAGTGTGTTTCATGGATGAGAACACTGGTCTGAATTTCCCTTCACAAACGGAGTTAAACCAAAGGCTCTGTGTCTTTCTACAAGCAAGAGTTCATTTCCGGAAAACCCAGTGATTTTTCGGCTAAAATGAATTTACCCAGTTCACGAACCCCACACGTTTTCACTATAAATTAAAGAGCATCTGTGTAAGAGGTGCTGTGGTTTGTTACAGTTTCACAAGCAGAATTCAACTAGATATGGGCCCTTTGAGTAGGAAACACAGTTCTTTGTTTCTGGACATGCTCATATTTCTTGCTGTATTACAGGCCCTTGACAAAAGAGGATGCTTCTTGCGTTAAAACAGAGGGTGTTTCATGGATGAGAACACTGGTCTGAATTTCCCTTCACAAACGGAGTTAAACCAAAGGCTCTGTGGCTTCCTACAAGCAAGAATTCATTTCCGGAAATCCCAGTGATTTTTTGGCTCAAATGAATTTACACAGTTCATGAACCCAACACGTTTTTCACTATAAACTAAAGAGCATCTATGTAAGAGATGCTGTGGTTTGTTACAATTTCACAAGCAGAGATTAACTAGATATGGTCCGTATGAGTAAGAAACACAGTTCGTTTTTTCTGGGCATGCTCATGTTTCTTGCTGTATTGGAGATGTTGGAAAGAAGAGCATGCTTCTTGCCTTAAAACAGAGTATGTTTCATGGATGAGAAGACTGGTCTGAATTTCCCTTCAGAAACGGAGTTAAAACAAAGGCTCTGAGTTTTCCTACAAGCAAGAGTTCTTTTCCGGAAAACCAAGTGATTTTTCGGCACAAATGAATTTACCCAGTTCACGAACCCCACACGTTTTTCACTATAAATTAAAGAGCATCTATGTAAGAGGTGCTGTGTTTTGTTACAGTTTCACAAGCAGAGTTCAACTAGATAAGGGGCCTTTGAGTAGGAAAACAGTTCTTTTTTTCTGGACATGCTCATATTTCTTGCTGTATTGCAGGCTCTGGACAAAAGAGGATGCTTCTTGAGTTAAAAGAGAGGGTGTTTCATGGATGAGAACACTGGTCTGAATTTCCCATCACAAACGGAGTTAAACCAAAGGCTCTGTGTCTAACTACAAGCAAGAGTTCATTTCCGGAAATCCCAGTGATTTTTCGGCTCAAATGAATTTACACGGTTCATGAACCCAACAGGTTTTTCACTATAAACTAAAGAGCGTCTATGTAAGAGATGCTGTGGTTTGTTACAGTTTCACAAGCAGAGTTTAACTAGATATGGTCCGTATGAGTAAGAAACACAGTTCGTTTTTTCTGGGCATGCTCATATTTCTTGCTGTATTAGAGATGTTGGAAAGAAGAGCATGCTTCTTGCCTTAAAACAGAGTATGTTTCATGGATGAGAACACTGGTCTGAATTTCACTTCACAAACGGAGTTAAAACAAAGGCTCTGTGTTTTCCTACAAGCAAGAGTTCATTTCCGGAAAACCCACTTATTTTTCGGCTCAAATGAATTTACCCAGTTCACGAACCCAACACGTTTTTCACTATAAACTAAAGAGCATCTTTGTAAGAGATGCTGTGGTTTGTTACAGTTTTACAAGCAGGGTTCATCTAGATATGGGCCCTATGAGTAGGAAACACAGTTCTTTGTTTCTGGACATGCTCATATTTCTTGCTGTATTGCAGGCCCTTGACAAAAGAGGATGCTTCTTGCGTTAAAACAGAGGGTTTTTCATGGATGAGAACACTGGTCTGAATTTCCCTTCACAAACGGAGTTAAACCAAAGGCTCTGTGGCTTCCTACAAGCAAGAATTCATTTCCGGAAATCCCAGTGATTTTTTGGCTCAAATGAATTTACACAGTTCATGAACCCAACACGTTTTTCACTATAAACTAAAGAGCATCTATGTAAGAGATGCTGTGGTTTGTTACAATTTCACAAGCAGAGATTAACTAGATATGGTCCGTATGAGTAAGAAACACAGTTCGTTTTTTCTGGGCATGCTCATGTTTCTTGCTGTATTGGAGATGTTGGAAAGAAGAGCATGCTTCTTGCCTTAAAACAGAGTATGTTTCATGGATGAGAAGACTGGTCTGAATTTCCCTTCAGAAACGGAGTTAAAACAAAGGCTCTGAGTTTTCCTACAAGCAAGAGTTCTTTTCCGGAAAACCAAGTGATTTTTCGGCACAAATGAATTTACCCAGTTCACGAACCCCACACGTTTTTCACTATAAATTAAAGAGCATCTATGTAAGAGGTGCTGTGTTTTGTTACAGTTTCACAAGCAGAGTTCAACTAGATAAGGGGCCTTTGAGTAGGAAAACAGTTCTTTTTTTCTGGACATGCTCATATTTCTTGCTGTATTGCAGGCTCTGGACAAAAGAGGATGCTTCTTGAGTTAAAAGAGAGGGTGTTTCATGGATGAGAACACTGGTCTGAATTTCCCTTCACAAACGGAGTTAAACCAAAGGCTCTGTGTCTACCTACAAGCAAGAGTTCATTTCCGGAAATCCCAGTGATTTTTCGGCTCAAATGAATTTACACGGTTCATGAACCCAACAAGTTTTTCACTATAAACTAAAGAGCATCTATGTAAGAGATGCTGTGGTTTGTTACAGATTCACAAGCAGAGTTTAACTAGATATTGTCCCTATGAGTAAGAAACTCAGTTCGTTTTTTCAGGGCATGCTCATGTTTCTTGCTGTATTGGAGATGTTGGAAAGAAGAGCATGCTTCTTGCCTTAAAACAGAGTATGTTTCATGGATGAGAAGACTGGTCTGAATTTCCCTTCAGAAACGGAGTTAAAACAAAGGCTGTGAGTTTTCCTACAAGCAAGAGTTCTTTTCCGGAAAACCAAGTGATTTTTCGGCACAAATGAATTTACCCAGTTCACGAACCCCACACGTTTTTCACTATAAATTAAAGAGCATCTATATAAGAAGTGCTGTGGTTTGTTACAGTTTCACAAGCAGAATTCAACTAGATATGGGCCCTATGAGTAGGATACAGTTCTTTGTTAATGGACATGCTCATATTTCTTGATGTATTGCAACTCTTGACAGAAGAGGATGCTTCTTGCGTTAAAAAAGAGGGTGTTTCATGGATGAGAACAGTGGTCTGAATTTCCCTTCACAAACGGAGTTAAACCAAAGGCTCTGTGTCTTCCTACAATCAAGAGTTCATTTCCGGAAATCCCAGTGATTTTTCGGCTCAATTGAATTTACACAGTTCACGAACCCAACACGTTTTTCACTATTAACTAAAGAGCATCTATGTAAGAGATGCTGTGGATTGTTACAGATTCACAAGCAGAGTTTTACTAGATATGGTCCATATGAGTAAGAAACACAGTTCGTTTTTTCTGGCCATGCTCATGTTTCTTGCTGTATTGGAGATGCTGGAAAGAAGAGCATGCTTCTTGCGTTAAAACAGAGTATGTTTCATGGATGATAACACTGGTCTGAATTTCCCTTCACAAACGGAGTTAAACCAAAGGCTCTGTGTCTTCCTACTAGCAAGAGTTCATTTCCGGAAAACCCAGTTATTTTTCGGCTCAAATGAATTTACCTAGTTCACGAACCCAACACGTTTTTCACTATAAACTAAAGAGCATCTTTGTAAGAGATGCTGTGATTTGTTACAGTTTCACAAGCAGAGTTCAACTAGATATGGTCCCTATGAGTAAGAAACACAGTTCTTTTTTTCTGGACATGCTGATATTTCTTGCTGTATTGCAACTCTGGACAGAAGAGGATGCTTCTTGCGTTAAAACAGAGTGTGTTTCATGGATGAGAACACTGGTCTGAATTTCCCTTCACAAACGGAGTTAAACCAAAGGCTCTGTGTCTTTCTACAAGCAAGAGTTCATTTCCGGAAAACCCAGTGATTTTTCGGCTAAAATGAATTTACCCAGTTCACGAACCCCACACGTTTTCACTATAAATTAAAGAGCATCTGTGTAAGAGGTGCTGTGGTTTGTTACAGTTTCACAAGCAGAATTCAACTAGATATGGGCCCTTTGAGTAGGAAACACAGTTCTTTGTTTCTGGACATGCTCATATTTCTTGCTGTATTACAGGCCCTTGACAAAAGAGGATGCTTCTTGCGTTAAAACAGAGGGTGTTTCATGGATGAGAACACTGGTCTGAATTTCCCTTCACAAACGGAGTTAAACCAAAGGCTCTGTGGCTTCCTACAAGCAAGAATTCATTTCCGGAAATCCCAGTGATTTTTTGGCTCAAATGAATTTACACAGTTCATGAACCCAACACGTTTTTCACTATAAACTAAAGAGCATCTATGTAAGAGATGCTGTGGTTTGTTACAATTTCACAAGCAGAGATTAACTAGATATGGTCCGTATGAGTAAGAAACACAGTTCGTTTTTTCTGGGCATGCTCATGTTTCTTGCTGTATTGGAGATGTTGGAAAGAAGAGCATGCTTCTTGCCTTAAAACAGAGTATGTTTCATGGATGAGAAGACTGGTCTGAATTTCCCTTCAGAAACGGAGTTAAAACAAAGGCTCTGAGTTTTCCTACAAGCAAGAGTTCTTTTCCGGAAAACCAAGTGATTTTTCGGCACAAATGAATTTACCCAGTTCACGAACCCCACACGTTTTTCACTATAAATTAAAGAGCATCTATGTAAGAGGTGCTGTGTTTTGTTACAGTTTCACAAGCAGAGTTCAACTAGATAAGGGGCCTTTGAGTAGGAAAACAGTTCTTTTTTTCTGGACATGCTCATATTTCTTGCTGTATTGCAGGCTCTGGACAAAAGAGGATGCTTCTTGAGTTAAAAGAGAGGGTGTTTCATGGATGAGAACACTGGTCTGAATTTCCCATCACAAACGGAGTTAAACCAAAGGCTCTGTGTCTAACTACAAGCAAGAGTTCATTTCCGGAAATCCCAGTGATTTTTCGGCTCAAATGAATATACACGGTTCATGAACCCAACAGGTTTTTCACTATAAACTAAAGAGCGTCTATGTAAGAGATGCTGTGGTTTGTTACAGTTTCACAAGCAGACTTTAACTAGATATGGTCCGTATGAGTAAGAAGCACAGTTCGTTTTTTCTGGGCATGCTCATGTTTCTTGCTGTATTAGAGATGTTGGAAAGAAGAGCATGCTTCTTGCCTTAAAACAGAGTATGTTTCATGGATGAGAACACTGGTCTGAATTTCACTTCACAAACGGAGTTAAAACAAAGGCTCTGTGTTTTCCTACAAGCAAGAGTTCATTTCCGGAAAACCCACTTATTTTTCGGCTCAAATGAATTTACCCAGTTCACGAACCCAACACGTTTTTCACTATAAACTAAAGAGCATCTTTGTAAGAGATGCTGTGGTTTGTTACAGTTTTACAAGCAGAGTTCATCTAGATATGGGCCCTATGAGTAGGAAACACAGTTCTTTGTTTCTGGACATGCTCATATTTCTTGCTGTATTGCAGGCTCTGGACAAAAGAGGATGCTTCTTGAGTTAAAAGAGAGGGTGTTTCATGGATGAGAACACTGGTCTGAATTTCCCTTCACAAACGGAGTTAAACCAAAGGCTCTGTGTCTACCTACAAGCAAGAGTTCATTTCCGGAAATCCCAGTGATTTTTCGGCTCAAATGAATTTACACGGTTCATGAACCCAACAAGTTTTTCACTATAAACTAAAGAGCATCTATGTAAGAGATGCTGTGGTTTGTTACAGATTCACAAGCAGAGTTTAACTAGATATGGTCCATATGAGTAAGAAACACAGTTCGTTTTTTCTGGCCATGCTCATGTTTCTTGCTGTATTGGAGATGCTGGAAAGAAGAGCATGCTTCTTGCGTTAAAACAGAGTATGTTTCAAGGATGATAACACTGGTCTGAATTTCCCTTCACAAACGGAGTTAAAACAAAGGCTATGTGTCTTCCTACTAGCAAGATTTCATTTCCGGAAAACCCACTTATTTTTCGGCTCAAATGAATTTACCCAGTTCACGAACCCAACACGTTTTTTACTATAAACTAAAGAGCATCTTTGTAAGAGATGCTGTGATTTGTTACAGTTTCACAAGCAGAGTTCAACTAGATATGGTCCCTATGAGTAAGAAACACAGTTCTTTTTTTCTGGACATGCTCATATTTCTTGCTGTATTGCAACTCTGGACAGAAGAGGATGCTTCTTGCGTTAAAACAGAATGTGTTTCATGGATGAGAACACTGGTCTGAATTTCCCTTCACAAACGGAGTTAAACCAAAGGCTCTGTGTCTTTCTACAAGCAAGAGTTCATTTCCGGAAAACCCAGTGATTTTTCGGCTAAAATGAATTTACCCAGTTCACGAACCCCACACGTTTTCACTATAAATTAAAGAGCATTTGTGTAAGAGGTGCTGTGGTTTGTTACAGTTTCACAAGCAGAATTCAACTAGATATGGGCCCTTTGAGTAGGAAATACAGTTCTTTTTTTATGGACATGCTCATATTTCTTGCTGTATTGCAATTCTTGACAGAAGAGGATGCTTCTTGCGTTAAAACAGAGGATGTTTCATGGATGAGAACACTAATCTGAATTTCCCTGCACAAACGGAGTTAAACCAAAGGCTCTGTGTCTTCCTTCAAGCAAGAGTTCATTTCCGGAAAACCCAGTTATTTTTCGGCTCAAATGAATTTACCCAGTTCACAAACCCAACACGTTTTTCACTATAAACTAAAGAGCATCTTTGTAAGAGATGCTGTGATTTGTTACAGTTTCACAAGCAGAGTTAAACTAGATATGGTCCCTATGAGAAAGAAACACAGTTCTTTTTTTCTGGACATGCTCATATTTCTTGCTGTATTGCAACTCTGGACAGAAGAGGATGCTTCTTGCGTTAAAACAGAGGATGTTTCAAGGATGAGAACACTGGTGTGAATTTCCCTTCACAAACGGAGTTAAACCAAAGGCTCTGTGTCTTTCTACAAGCAAGAGTTCATTTCCGGAAATCCCAGTGATTTTTCGGCTCAAATGAATTTACACAGTTCACGCACCCAACACGTTTTTCACTATAAACTAAAGAGCATCTATGTAAGAGATGCTGTGGTTTGTTACAGTTACACAAGCAGAGTCTAACTAGATATGGTCCGTATGAGTAAGAAACACAGTTCGTTTTTTCTGGGCATGCTCATGTTTCTTGCTGTTTTGGAGACGCTGGAAAGAAGAGCATGCTTCTTGCCTTAAAACAGAGTATGTTTCATGGAAGAGAACACTGGTCTGAATTTCGCTTCACAAACGGAGTTAAACCAAAGTCTCTGTGTCTTCCTTCAAGCAAGAGTTTATTTCCTGAAAACCCAGTGATTTTTCGGCTAAAATGAATTTACACATTTCACGAACCCAACACGTTTTTCACTATAAACTAAAGAGAATCCATGTAAGAGATGCTGTGGTTTGTTACAGCAGAGTTCAACTAGATATGGTCAGTATTAGTAGGAAACACAATTCTTTTTTTCTGGGCATGCTCATGTTTCTTGCTGTATTAGAGACTCTGGAAAGAAGAGCATGCTCTTTGTGTTAAAACAAAGTGTGTTTCATGGATGAGAACACTGGTCTGAATTTCCCTTCACAAACGGAGTTAAACCAAAGGCTCTGTGTCTTCCTACAAGCAAGAGTTCATTTCCGGAAATCCCAGTGATTTTTCGGCTTAAATGAATTTACACAGTTCATGAACCCAACACGTTTTTCACTATAAACTAAAGAGCATCTATGTAAGGATGCTGTGGTTTGTTACAGTTTCACAAGCAGAGTTTATCTAGATGTGGTACGTATGAGTATGAAACACAGTTCGTTTTTTTCTGACAGTGCTCATGTTTCTTGCTGTATAGGAGTTGCTGGAAAGAAGAGCATGCTTCTTGCGTTAAAAAGAGTATGTTTCATGGATGAGAACACTGGTCTGAATTTCCCTTCACAAACGGAGTTAAAGCAAAGGCTCTGTGTCTTCCTACAAGCAAGAGTTCATTTCCGGAAAACCCAGTGATTTTTCGGCACAAATGAATTTACCCAGTTCACGAACCCCACACGTTTTTCACTATAAACTAAAGAGCATCTTTGTAAGAGATGCTGTGATTTGTTACAGTTTCACAAGCAGAGTTCAACTAGATATGGTCCCTATGAGTAAGAAACACAGTTCTTTTTTTCTGGACATGCTCATATTTCTTGCTGTATTGCAACTCTGGACAGAAGAGGATGCTTCTTGCGTTAAAACAGAGTGTGTTTCATGGATGAGAACACTGGTCTGAATTTCCCTTCACAAACGGAGTTAAACCAAAGGCTCTGTGTCTTTCTACAAGCAAGAGTTCATTTCCGGAAAACCCAGTGATTTTTCGGCTAAAATGAATTTACCCAGTTCACGAACCCCACACGTTTTCACTATAAATTAAAGAGCATCTGTGTAAGAGGTGCTGTGGTTTGTTACAGTTTCACAAGCAGAATTCAACTAGATATGGGCCATTTGAGTAGGAAATACAGTTCTTTTTTTATGGACATGCTCATATTTCTTGCTGTATTGCAATTCTTGACAGAAGAGGATGCTTCTTGCGTTAAAACAGAGGATGTTTCATGGATGAGAACACTAATCTGAATTTCCCTGCACAAACGGAGTTAAACCAAAGGCTCTGTGTCTTCCTTCAAGCAAGAGTTCATTTCCGGAAAACCCAGTTATTTTTCGGCTCAAATGAATTTACCCAGTTCACAAACCCAACACGTTTTTCACTATAAACTAAAGAGCATCTTTGTAAGAGATGCTGTGATTTGTTACAGTTTCACAAGCAGAGTTCAACTAGATATGGTCCCTATGAGAAAGAAACACAGTTCTTTTTTTCTGGACATGCTCATATTTCTTGCTGTATTGCAACTCTGGACAGAAGAGGATGCTTCTTGCGTTAAAACAGAGGATGTTTCAAGGATGAGAACACTGGTGTGAATTTCCCTTCACAAACGGAGTTAAACCAAAGGCTCTGTGTCTTTCTACAAGCAAGAGTTCATTTCCGGAAATCCCAGTGATTTTTCGGCTCAAATGAATTTACACAGTTCACGCACCCAACACGTTTTTCACTATAAACTAAAGAGCATCTATGTAAGAGATGCTGTGGTTTGTTACAGTTACACAAGCAGAGTCTAACTAGATATGGTCCGTATGAGTAAGAAACACAGTTCGTTTTTTCTGGGCATGCTCATGTTTCTTGCTGTTTTGGAGACGCTGGAAAGAAGAGCATGCTTCTTGCCTTAAAACAGAGTATGTTTCATGGAAGAGAACACTGGTCTGAATTTCGCTTCACAAACGGAGTTAAACCAAAGTCTCTGTGTCTTCCTTCAAGCAAGAGTTTATTTCCTGAAAACCCAGTGATTTTTCGGCTAAAATGAATTTACACAGTTCACGAACCCAACACGTTTTTCACTATAAACTAAAGAGAATCCATGTAAGAGATGCTGTGGTTTGTTACAGCAGAGTTCAACTAGATATGGTCAGTATTAGTAGGAAACACAATTCTTTTTTTCTGGGCATGCTCATGTTTCTTGCTGTATTAGAGACTCTGGAAAGAAGAGCATGCTCTTTGTGTTAAAACAAAGTGTGTTTCATGGATGAGAACACTGGTCTGAATTTCCCTTCACAAACGGAGTTAAACCAAAGGCTCTGTGTCTTCCTACAAGCAAGAGTTCAATTCCGGAAATCCCAGTGATTTTTCGGCTTAAATGAATTTACACAGTTCACGAACCCAACACGTTTTTCACTATAAACTAAAGAGCATCTATGTAAGGATGCTGTGGTTTGTTACAGTTTCACAAGCAGAGTTTATCTAGATATGGTACGTATGAGTACGAAACACAGTTCGTTTTTTCTGACAGTGCTCATGTTTCTTGCTGTATAGGAGTTGCTGGAAAGAAGAGCATGCTTCTTGCGTTAAAAAGAGTATGTTTCATGGATGAGAACACTGGTCTGAATTTCCCTTCACAAACGGAGTTAAAGCAAAGGCTCTGTGTCTTCCTACAAGCAAGAGTTCATTTCCGGAAAACCCAGTGATTTTTCGGCACAAATGAATTTACCCAGTTCACGAACCCCACACGTTTTTCACTATAAATTAAAGAGCATCTATGTAAGAGGTGCTGTGTTTTGTTACAGTTTCACAAGCAGATTTCAACTAGATAAGTGGCCTTTGAGTAGGAAAACAGTTCTTTTTTTCTGGACATGCTCATATTTCTTGCTGTATTGCAGGCTCTGGACAAAAGAGGATGCTTCTTGAGTTAAAAGAGAGGGTGTTTCATGGATGAGAACACTGGTCTGAATTTCCCTTCACAAACGGAGTTAAACCAAAGGCTCTGTGTCTAACTACAAGCAAGAGTTCATTTCCGGAAATCCCAGTGATTTTTCGGCTCAAATGAATTTACACGGTTCATGAACCCAACAGGTTTTTCACTATAAACTAAAGAGCGTCTATAAGAGATGCTGTGGTTTGTTACAGTTTCACAAGCAGAGTTTAACTAGATATGGTCCGTATGAGTAAGAAGCACAGTTCGTTTTTTCTGGGCATGCTCATGTTTCTTGCTGTATTAGAGATGTTGGAAAGAAGAGCATGCTTCTTGCCTTAAAACAGAGTATGTTTCATGGATGAGAACACTGGTCTGAATTTCACTTCACAAACGGAGTTAAAACAAAGGCTCTGTGTTTTCCTACAAGCAAGAGTTCATTTCCGGAAAACCCACTTATTTTTCGGCTCAAATGAATTTACCCAGTTCACGAACCCAACACGTTTTTCACTATAAACTAAAGAGCATCTTTGTAAGAGATGCTGTGGTTTGTTACAGTTTTACAAGCAGAGTTCATCTAGATATGGGCCCTATGAGTAGGAAACACAGTTCTTTGTTTCTGGACATGCTCATATTTCTTGCTGTATTGCAGGCCCTTGACAAAAGAGGATGCTTCTTGCGTTAAAACAGAGGGTTTTTCATGGATGAGAACACTGGTCTGAATTTCCCTTCAGAAACAGAGTTAAACCAAAGGCTCTGTGGCTTCCTATAAGCAAGAATTTATTTCCGGAAATCCCAGTGATTTTTTGGCTCAAATGAATTTACACAGTTCATGAACCCAACACGTTTTTCACTATAAACTAAAGAGCATCTATGTAAGAGATGCTGTGGTTTGTTACAATTTCACAAGCAGAGTTTAACTAGATATTGTCCCTATGAGTAAGAAACTCAGTTCGTTTTTTCTGGGCATGCTCATGTTTCTTGCTGTATTGGAGATGTTGGAAAGAAGAGCATGCTTCTTGCCTTAAAACAGAGTATGTTTCATGGATGAGAAGACTGGTCTGAATTTCCCTTCAGAAACGGAGTTAAAACAAAGGCTGTGAGTTTTCCTACAAGCAAGAGTTCTTTTCCGGAAAACCAAGTGATTTTTCGGCACAAATGAATTTACCCAGTTCACGAACCCCACACGTTTTTCACTATAAATTAAAGAGCATCTATATAAGAAGTGCTGTGGTTTGTTACAGTTTCACAAGCAGAATTCAACTAGATATGGGCCCTATGAGTAGGAAATACAGTTCTTTGTTAATGGACATGCTCATATTTCTTGATGTATTGCAACTCTTGACAGAAGAGGATGCTTCTTGCGTTAAAAAAGAGGGTGTTTCATGGATGAGAACAGTGGTCTGAATTTCCCTTCACAAACGGAGTTAAACCAAAGGCTCTGTGTCTTCCTACTAGCAAGAGTTCATTTCCGGAAAACCCAGTTATTTTTCGGCTCAAATGAATTTACCTAGTTCACGAACCCAACACGTTTTTCACTATAAACTAAAGAGCATCTTTGTAAGAGATGCTGTGATTTGTTACAGTTTCACAAGCAGAGTTCAACTAGATATGGTCCCTATGAGAAAGAAACACAGTTCTTTTTTTCTGGACATGTTCATATTTCTTGCTGTATTGCAACTCTGGACAGAAGAGGATGCTTCTTGCGTTAAAACAGAGGATGTTTCAAGGATGAGAACACTGGTGTGAATTTCCCTTCACAAACGGAGTTAAACCAAAGGCTCTGTGTCTTTCTACAAGCAAGAGTTCATTTCCGGAAATCCCAGTGATTTTTCGGCTCAAATGAATTTACACAGTTCACGCACCCAACACGTTTTTCACTATAAACTAAAGAGCATCTATGTAAGAGATGCTGTGGTTTGTTACAGCAGAGTTCATCTAGATATGGTCAGTATTAGTAGGAAACACAATTCTTTTTTTCTGGGCATGCTCATGTTTCTTGCTGTATTAGAGACTCTGGAAAGAAGAGCATGCTCTTTGTGTTAAAACAAAGTGTGTTTCATGGATGAGAACACTGGTCTGAATTTCCCTTCACAAACGGAGTTAAACCAAAGGCTCTGTGTCTTCCTACAAGCAAGAGTTCATTTCCGGAAATCCCAGTGATTTTTCGGCTTAAATGAATTTACACAGTTCACGAACCCAACACGTTTTTCACTATAAACTAAAGAGCATCTATGTAAGGATGCTGTGGTTTGTTACAGTTTCACAAGCAGAGTTTATCTAGATATGGTACGTATGAGTACGAAACACAGTTCGTTTTTTCTGACAGTGCTCATGTTTCTTGCTGTATAGGAGTTGCTGGAAAGAAGAGCATGCTTCTTGCGTTAAAAAGAGTATGTTTCATGGATGAGAACACTGGTCTGAATTTCCCTTCACAAACGGAGTTAAAGCAAAGGCTCTGTGTCTTCCTACAAGCAAGAGTTCATTTCCGGAAAACCCAGTGATTTTTCGGCACAAATGAATTTACCCAGTTCACGAACCCCACACGTTTTTCACTATAAATTAAAGAGCATCTATGTAAGAGGTGCTGTGTTTTGTTACAGTTTCACAAGCAGATTTCAACTAGATAAGGGGCCTTTGAGTAGGAAAACAGTTCTTTTTTTCTGGACATGCTCATATTTGTTGCTGTATTGCAGGCTCTGGACAAAAGAGGATGCTTCTTGAGTTAAAAGAGAGGGTGTTTCATGGATGAGAACACTGGTCTGAATTTCCCTTCACAAACGGAGTTAAACCAAAGGCTCTGTGTCTAACTACAAGCAAGAGTTCATTTCCGGAAATCCCAGTGATTTTTCGGCTCAAATGAATTTACACGGTTCATGAACCCAACAGGTTTTTCACTATAAACTAAAGAGCGTCTATAAGAGATGCTGTGGTTTGTTACAATTTCACAAGCAGAGTTTAACTAGATATGGTCCGTATGAGTAACAAGCACAGTTCGTTTTTTCTGGGCATGCTCATGTTTCTTGCTGTATTAGAGATGTTGGAAAGAAGAGCATGCTTCTTGCCTTAAAACAGAGTATGTTTCATGGATGAGAACACTGGTCTGAATTTCACTTCACAAACGGAGTTAAAACAAACGCTCTGTGTTTTCCTACAAGCAAGAGTTCATACCAGAAAACCCAGTGATTTTTCGGCTCAAATGAATTTACCCAGTTCACGAACCCCACACGTTTTTCACTATAAATTAAAGAGCATCTATGTAAGAGGTGCTGTGGTTTGTTACAGTTTCACAAGCAGAATTCAACTAGATATGGGCCCTATGAGTAGGAAATACGGTTCTTTTTTTATGGACATGCTCATATTTCTTGCTGTATTGCAACTCTTGACAGAAGAGGATGCTTCTTGCGTTAAAACAGAGGGTGTTTCATGGATGAGAACACTGGTCTGAATTTCCCTTCACAAATGGAGTTAAACCAAAGGCTGTGTGTCTTCCTACAATCAATAGTTCATTTCCGGAAATCCCAGTGATTTTTCGGCTCAAATGAATTTACACAGTTCACGAACCCAACACGTTTTTCACTATTAACTAAAGAGCATCTATGTAAGAGATGCTGTGGATTGTTACAGATTCACAAGCAGAGTTTATCTAGATATGGTCCATATGAGTAAGAAACACAGTTCGTTTTTTCTGGGCATGCTCATGTTTCTTTCTGTTTTGGAGACGCTGGAAAGAAGAGCATGCTTCTTGCGTTAAAACAGAGTATGTTTCATGGATGAGAACACTGGTCTGAATTTCGCTTCACAAACGGAGTTTAACCAAAGTCTCTGTGTCTTCCTTCAAGCAAGAGTTCATTTCCTGAAAACCCAGTGATTTTTTGGCTAAAATGAATTTACACAGTTCACGCACACAACATGTTTTTCACTATAAACTAAAGAGCATTTAAGTAAGAGATGCTGTGGTTTGTTACAGATTCACAAGCAGAGTTTAACTAGATATGGTCCATATGAGTAAGAAACACAGTTCGTTTTTTCTGGCCATGCTCATGTTTCTTGCTGTATTGGAGATGCTGGAAAGAAGAGCATGCTTCTTGCGTTAAAACAGAGTATGTTTCATGGATGATAACACTGGTCTGAATTTCCCTTCACAAAAGGAGTTAAACCAAAGGCTGTGTGTCTTCCTACAATCAAGAGTTCATTTCCGGAATTCCCAGTGATTTTTCGGCTCAAATGAATTTACACAGTTCACGAACCCAACATGTGTTTCACTATTAACTAAAGAGCATCTATGTAAGAGATGCTGTTGTTTGTTACAGATTCACAAGCAGAGTTTATCTAGATATGGTCCATATGAGTAAGAAACACAGTTCGTTTTTTCTGGGCATGCTCATGTTTCTTGCTGTATTGGAGACGCTGGAAAGAAGAGCATGCTTCTTGTGTTACAACAGAGTATGTTTCATGGATGAGAACACTGGTCTGAATTTCGCTTCACAAACGGAGTTTAACCAAAGTCTCTGTGTCTTCCTTCCAGCAAGAGTTCATTTCCTGAAAACCCAGTGATTTTTCGGCTAAAATGAATTTACACAGTTCACGCACACAACATGTTTTTCACTATAAACTAAAGAGCATCTAAGTAAGAGATGCTGTGGTTTGTTACAGATTCAAAAGCAGAGTTTAACTAGATATGGTCCATATGAGTAAGAAACACAGTTCGTTTTTTCTGGCCATGCTCATGTTTCTTGCTGTATTGGAGATGCTGGAAAGAAGAGCATGCTTCTTGCGTTAAAACAGAGTATGTTTCATGGATGATAACACTGGTCGAATTTCCCTTCACAAACGGAGTTAAACCAAAGGCTCTGTGTCTTCCTACTAGCAAGAGTTCATTTCCAGAAAACCCAGTTATTTTTTGGCTCAAATGAATTTATCCAGTTCACGAACCCAACACGTTTTTCACTATAAACTAAAGAGCATCTTTGTAAGAGATGCTGTGATTTGTTACAGTTTCACAAGCAGAGTTCAACTAGATATGGTCCCTATGAGTAAGAAACACAGTTCTTTTTTTCTGGACATGCTCATATTTCTTGCTGTATTGCAACTCTGGACAGAAGAGGATGCTTCTTGCATTAAATCAGATGATGTTTCAAGGATGAGAACACTGGTGTGAATTTCCCTTCACAAACGGAGTTAAACCAAAGGCTCTGTGTCTACCTACAAGCAAGAGTTCATTTCCGGAAATCCCAGTGATTTTTCGGCTCAAATGAATTTACACAGTTCATGAACCCAACACGTTTTTCACTATAAACTAAAGAGCATCTATGTAAGAGATGCTGTGGTTTATTACAGTTTCACAAGCAGAGTTTAACTAGATATGGTCCATATGAGTAAGAAACACAGTTCGCTTTTTCTGGGCATGCTCATGTTTCTTGCTGTTTTGGAGACGCTGGAAAGAAGAGCATGCTTCTTGCCTTAAAACAGAGTATGTTTCATGGAAGAGAACACTGGTCTGAATTTCGCTTCACAAACGGAGTTAAACCAAAGTCTCTGTGTCTTCCTTCAAGCAAGAGTTTATTTCCTGAAAACCCAGTGATTTTTCGGCTAAAATGAATTTACACAGTTCACGAACCCAACACATTTTTCACTATAAACTAAAGAGAATCCATGTAAGAGATGCTGTGGTTTGTTACAGCAGAGTTCAACTAGATATGGTCAGTATTAGTAGGAAACACAATTCTTTTTTTCTGGGCATGCTCATGTTTCTTGCTGTATTAGAGACTCTGGAAAGAAGAGCATGCTCTTTGTGTTAAAACAGAGTGTGTTTCATGGATGAGAACACTGGTCTGAATTTCCCTTCACAAACGGAGTTAAACCAAAGGCTCTGTGTCTTTCTACAAGCAAGAGTTCATTTCCGGAAAACCCAGTGATTTTTCGGCTCAAATGAATTTACCCAGTTCACGAACCCCACACGTTTTTCACTATAAATTAAAGAGCATCTATGTAAGAGGTGCTGTGGTTTGTTACAGTTTCACAAGCAGAATTCAACTAGATATGGGCCCTTTGAGTAGGAAATACAGTTCTTTTTTTATGGACATGCTCATATTTCTTGCTGTATTGCAACTCTTGACAGAAGAGAATGCTTCTTGCGTTAAAACAGAGGATGTTTCATGGATGAGAACACTGGTCTGAATTTCCCTGCACAAACGGAGTTAAACCAAAGGCTCTGTGTCTTCCTACAAGCAAGAGTTCATTTCCGGAAATCCCAGTGATTTTTCGGCTTAAATGAATTTACACAGTTCACGAACCCAACATGTTTTTCACTATAAACTAAAGAGCATCTATGTAAGAGATGCTGTGGTTTGTTACAGTTTCACAAGCAGAGTTTATCTAGATATGGTACGTATGAGTACGAAACACAGTTCGTTTTTTCTGACAATGCTCATGTTTCTTGCTGTATAGGAGTTGCTGGAAAGAAGAGCATGCTTCTTGCGTTAAAAAGAGTATGTTTCATGGATGAGAACACTGGTCTGAATTTCCCTTCACAAACGGAGTTAAAGCAAAGGCTCTGTGTTTTCCTACAAGCAAGAGTTCATTTCCGGAAAACCCAGTGATTTTTCGGCTTAAATGAATTTATCCAGTTCACAAACCCCACACGTTTTTCACTATAGGCTAAAGAGCATCTATGTAAGAGATGCTGTGGTTTATTACAGTTTCACAAGCAGAGTTTAACTAGATATGGTCCGTATGAGTAAGAAACACAGTTCGCTTTTTCTGGGCATGCTCATGTTTCTTGCTGTTTTGGAGACGCTGGAAAGTAGAGCATGCTCTTTGTGTTAAAACAGAGTGTGTTTCATGGATGAGAACACTGGTCTGAATTTCCCTTCACAAACGCATTAAACCAAAGGCTCTGTGTCTTCCTACTAGCAATAGTTCATTTCCGGAAAACCCAGTTATTTTTCGGCTCAAATGAATTTACCCAGTTCACGAACCCAACACGTTTTTCACTATAAACTAAAGAGCATCTTTGTAAGAGATGCTGTGATTTGTTACAGTTTCACAAGCAGAGTTCAACTAGACATGGTCCCTATGAGTAAGAAACACAGTTCTTTTTTTCTGGACATGCTCATATTTCTTGCTGTATTGCAACTCTGGACAGAAGAGGATGCTTCTTGCGTTAAAACAGAGGATGTTTCAAGGATGAGAACACTGGTGTGAATTTCCCTTCACAAACGGAGTTAAACCAAAGGCTCTGTGTCTTTCTACAAGCAAGAGTTCATTTCCGGAAATCCCAGTGATTTTTCGGCTCAAATGAATTTACACAGTTCACGCACCCAACACGTTTTTCACTATAAACTAAAGAGCATCTATGTAAGAGATGCTGTGGTTTGTTACAGTTACACAAGCAGAGTCTAACTAGATATGGTCCGTATGAGTAAGAAACACAGTTCGTTTTTTCTGGGCATGCTCATGTTTCTTGTTGTTTTGGAGACGCTGGAAAGAAGAGCATGCTTCTTGCCTTAAAACAGAGTATGTTTCATGGAAGAGAACACTGGTCTGAATTTCGCTTCCCAAAGGAGTTAAACCAAAGTCTCTGTGTCTTCCTTCAAGCAAGAGTTTATTTCCTGAAAACCCACTGATTTTTCGGCTAAAATGAATTTACACAGTTCACGAACCCAACACGTTTTTCACTATAAACTAAAGAGAATCCATGTAAGAGATGCTGTGGTTTGTTACAGCAGAGTTCAACTAGATATGGTCAGTATTAGTAGGAAACACAATTCTTTTTTTCTGGGCATGCTCATGTTTCTTGCTGTATTAGAGACTCTGGAAAGAAGAGCATGCTCTTTGTGTTAAAACAGAGTGTGTTTCATGGATGAGAACACTGGTCTGAATTTCCCTTCACAAACGGAGTTAAACCAAAGGCTCTGTGTCTTTCTACAAGCAAGAGTTCATTTCCGGAAAACCCAGTGATTTTTCGGCTCAAATGAATTTACCCAGTTCACGAACCCCACACGTTTTTCACTATAAATTAAAGAGCATCTATGTAAGAGGTGCTGTGGTTTGTTACAGTTTCACAAGCAGAATTCAACTAGATATGGGCCCTTTGAGTAGGAAATACAGTTCTTTTTTTATGGACATGCTCATATTTCTTGCTGTATTGCATCTCTTGACAGAAGAGGATGCTTCTTGCGTTAAAACAGAGGATGTTTCATGGATGATAACACTGGTCTGAATTTCCCTGCACAAACGCATTAAACCAAAGGCTCTGTGTCTTCCTACTAGCAATAGTTCATTTCCGGAAAACCCAGTGATTTTTCGGCTCAAATGAATTTATCCAGTTCACAAACCCCACCGTTTTTCACTATAGGCTAAAGAGCATCTATGTAAGAGATGCTGTGGTTTGTTACACTTTCACAAGCAGAGTTCAATTAGATATGGTCCATATGAATAGGAAATACAGTTCTTTTTTTAAGGACATGCTCATACTTCTTGCTGTATTGCAACTCTGGACAGAAGAGGATGCTTCTTGTGTTAAAACAGACGGTGTTTGATGGATGAGAACACTGGTCTGAATTCCGCTTCACAAACGGAGTTAAACCAAATGCTCTGTGTCTTCCTACAAGCAAGAGTTCATTTCCGGAAATCCCAGTGATTTTTCGGCTCAAATGAATTTACACAGTTCACGAACCCAACACGTTTTTCACTATAAACTAAAGAGCATCTATGTAAGAGATGCTGTGGTTTGTTACAGTTCCACAGGCAGAGTTTAACTAGATATGGTCTGTATGAGTAAGAAACACAGTTCGTTTTTTCTGGGCATGTTCATGTTTCTTGCTGTATTGGAGATGCTGGAAAGAAGACCACGCTTCTTGCGTTAAAACAGAGGGTGTTTCATGGATGAGAACACTGGTCTGAATTTCCCTTCACAAACGGAGTTAAACCAAAGGCTCTGTGGCTTCCTACAAGCAAGAGTTCATTTCCGGAAAACCCAGTGATTTTTCGGCTCAAATGAATTTATCCAGTTCACAAACCCCACACGTTTTTCACTATAGGCTAAAGAGCATCTATGTAAGAGATGCTGTGGTTTATTACAGTTTCACAAGCAGAGTTTAACTAGATATGGTCCGTATGAGTAAGAAACACAGTTCGCTTTTTCTGGGCATGCTCATGTTTCTTGCTGTTTTGGAGACGCTGGAAAGTAGAGCATGCTCTTTGTGTTAAAACAGAGTGTGTTTCATGGATGAGAACACTGGTCTGAATTTCCCTTCACAAACGCATTAAACCAAAGGCTCTGTGTCTTCCTAGTAGCAATAGTTCATTTCCGGAAAACCCAGTTATTTTTTGGCTCAAATGAATTTACCCAGTTCACGAACCCAACACGTTTTTCACTATAAACTAAAGAGCATCTTTGTAAGAGATGCTGTGATTTGTTACAGTTTCACAAGCAGAGTTCAACTAGACATGGTCCCTATGAGTAAGAAACACAGTTCGTTTTTTTCTGGACATGCTCATATTTCTTGCTGTATTGCAACTCTGGACAGAAGAGGATGCTTCTTGCGTTAAAACAGAGGATGTTTCAAGGATGAGAACACTGGTGTGAATTTCCCTTCACAAACGGAGTTAAACCAAAGGCTCTGTGTCTTTCTACAAGCAAGAGTTCATTTCCGGAAATCCCAGTGATTTTTCGGCTCAAATGAATTTACACAGTTCACGCACCCAACACGTTTTTCACTATAAACTAAAGAGCATCTATGTAAGAGATGCTGTGGTTTGTTACAGTTACACAAGCAGAGTCTAACTAGATATGGTCCGTATGAGTAAGAAACACAGTTCGTTTTTTCTGGGCATGCTCATGTTTCTTGTTGTTTTGGAGACGCTGGAAAGAAGAGCATGCTTCTTGCCTTAAAACAGAGTATGTTTCATGGAAGAGAACACTGGTCTGAATTTCGCTTCCCAAAGGAGTTAAACCAAAGTCTCTGTGTCTTCCTTCAAGCAAGAGTTTATTTCCTGAAAACCCAGTGATTTTTCGGCTAAAATGAATTTACACAGTTCACGAACCCAACACGTTTTTCACTATAAACTAAAGAGAATCCATGTAAGAGATGCTGTGGTGTGTTACAGCAGAGTTCAACTAGATATGGTCAGTATTAGTAGGAAACACAATTCTTTTTTTCTGGGCATGCTCATGTTTCTTGCTGTATTAGAGACTCTGGAAAGAAGAGCATGCTCTTTGTGTTAAAACAGAGTGTGTTTCATGGATGAGAACACTGGTCTGAATTTCCCTTCACAAACGGAGTTAAACCAAAGGCTCTGTGTCTTTCTACAAGCAAGAGTTCATTTCCGGAAAACCCAGTGATTTTTCGGCTCAATTGAATTTACCCAGTTCACGAACCCCACACGTTTTTCACTATAAATTAAAGAGCATCTATGTAAGAGGTGCTGTGGTTTGTTACAGTTTCACAAGCAGAATTCAACTAGATATGGGCCCTTTGAGTAGGAAATACAGTTCTTTTTTTATGGACATGCTCATATTTCTTGCTGTATTGCAACTCTTGACAGAAGAGGATGCTTCTTGCGTTAAAACAGAGGATGTTTCATGGATGAGAACACTGGTCTGAATTTCCCTGCACAAACGCATTAAACCAAAGGCTCTGTGTCTTCCTACTAGCAATAGTTCATTTCCGGAAAACCCAGTGATTTTTCGGCTCAAATGAATTTATCCAGTTCACAAACCCCACACGTTTTTCACTATAGGCTAAAGAGCATCTATGTAAGAGATGCTGTGGTTTGTTACACTTTCACAAGCAGAGTTCAATTAGATATGGTCCATATGAGTAGGAAATACAGTTCTTTTTTTAAGGACATGCTCATACTTCTTGCTGTATTGCAACTCTGGACAGAAGAGGATGCTTCTTGTGTTAAAACAGACGGTGTTTGATGGATGAGAACACTGGTCTGAATTCCGCTTCACAAACGGAGTTAAACCAAATGCTCTGTGTCTTCCTACAAGCAAGAGTTCATTTCCGGAAATCCCAGTGATTTTTCGGCTCAAATGAATTTACACAGTTCACGAACCCAACACGTTTTTCACTATAAACTAAAGAGCATCTATGTAAGAGATGCTGTGGTTTGTTACAATTTCACAAGCAGAGTTTAACTAGATATGGTCCATATGAGTAAGAAACACAGTTCGTTTTTTCTGGGCATGCTCATGTTTCTTGCTGTTTTGGAGACGCTGGAAAGAAGAGCATGCTCTTTGTGTCAAAACAGAGTGTGTTTCATGGATGAGAACACTGGTCTGAATTTCCCTTCACAAACGGAGTTAAACCAAAGGCTCTGTGTCTTCCTACTAGCAATAGTTCATTTCCGGAAAACCCAGTGATTTTTCGGCTAAAATGAATTTACACAGTTCACGAACCCAACACGTTTTTCACTATAAACTAAAGAGCATCTTTGTAAGAGATGCTGTGATTTGTTACAGTTTCACAAGCAGAGTTCAACTAGATATGGTCCCTATGAGTAAGAAACACAGTTCTTTTTTTCTGGACATGCTCATATTTCTTGCTGTATTGCAACTCTGGACAGAAGAGGATGCTTCTTGCGTGAAAACAGAGGATGTTTCAAGGATGAGAACACTGGTGTGAATTTCCCTTCACAAACGGAGTTAAACCAAAGGCTCTGTGTCTTTCTACAAGCAAGAGTTCATTTCCGGAAATCCCAGTGATTTTTCGGCTCAAATGAATTTACACAGTTCACGCACCCAACACGTTTTTCACTATAAACTAAAGAGCATCTATGTAAGAGATGCTGTGGTTTGTTACAGTTACACAAGCAGTGTCTAACTAGATATGGTCCGTATGAGTAAGAAACACAGTTCGTTTTTTCTGGGCATGCTCATGTTTCTTGCTGTTTTGGAGACACTGGAAAGAAGAGCATGCTTCTTGCCTTAAAACAGAGTATGTTTCATGGAAGAGAACACTGGTCTGAATTTCGCTTCACAAACAGAGTTAAACCAAAGTCTCTGTGTCTTCCTTCAAGCAAGAGTTTATTTCCTGAAAACCCAGGGATTTTTCGGCTAAAATGAATTTACACAGTTCACGAACCCAACAAGTTTTTCACTATAAACTAAAGAGAATCCATGTAAGAGATGCTGAGGTTTGTTACAGCAGAGTTCAACTAGATATGGTCAGTATTAGTAGGAAACACAATTCTTTTTTTCTGGGCATGCTCATGTTTCTTGCTGTATTAGAGACTCTGGAAAGAAGAGCATGCTCTTTGTGTTAAAACAGAGTGTGTTTCATGGATGAGAACACTGGTCTGAATTTCCCTTCACAAACGGAGTTAAACCAAAGGCTCTGTGTCTTTCTACAAGGAAGAGTTCATTTCCGGAAATCCCATTGATTTTTCGACTCAAATGAATTTACAAAGTTCACGCACCCAACACGATTTTCACTATAAACTAAAGAGCATCTATGTAAGAGATGCTGTGGTTTGTTACAGTTTCACAAGCAGAGTTTAACTAGATATGGTCCATATGAGTCAGAAACACAGTTCGTTTTTTCTGGCCATGCTCATGTTTCTTGCTGTATTGGAGATGCTGGAAAGAAGAGCATGTTTCTTGCGTTAAAACAGAGTTTGTTTCATGGATGAGAACACTGGTCTGAATTTCCCTTCACAAACAGAGTTAAAAGAAAGGCTGTGTGTCTTCCTACAAGCAATAGTTCATTTCCGGAAATCCCAGTGATTTTTCGGCTCAAATGAATTTACACAGTTCACGAAACCAACACGTTTTTCACTATAAACTGAAGAGCATCTATGTAAGAGATGCTGTGGTTTGTTACAGTTTCACAAGCAGAGATTAACTAGATATGGTCCATATGATTAGAAACACAGTTCGTTTTTTCTGGCCATGCTCATGTTTCTTGCTGTATTGGAGATGCTGGAAAGAAAAGCATGCTTCTTGTGTTAAAACAGAGTATGTTTCATGGATGAGAACACTGGTCTGAATTTCCATTCACAAACGGAGTTAAACCAAAGGCTCTTTGTCTTCCTACAAGCAAGATTCATTTCCGGAAAACCCAGTGATTTTTCGGCTCAAAAGAATTTACCCATTTCACGAACCCCACACGTTTTTCACTATAAACTAAAGAGCATCTATGTAAGAGATGCTGTGGTTTTTTACAGTTTCACAAGCAGAGTTCAACTAGATAAGGTCCGTATGAGTAGGAAATACAGTTCTTTTTTTATGGACATGCTCACATTTCTTGCTGTATTGAAACTCTGGACAGAAGAGGATGCTTCCTGTGTTAAAACAGACGGTGTTTCATGGATGAGAACACTGGTCTGAATTTCCCTTCACAAACGGAGTTAAACCAAAGGCTCTGTGTCTTCCTACAAGCAAGAGATCATTTACGGAAATCCCTATGATTTTTCGGCTCAAATGAATTTACGCAGTTCACGAACCCAACACGTTTTTCACTATAAACTAAAGAGCATCTATGTAAGAGATGCTGTAGTTTGTTACAGTTTCCCAAGCAAAGTTTAACTAGATATGGTCCGTATGAGTAAGAAACACAGTTCGTTTTTTCTGGGCACGCTCATTTTTCTTGCTGTACTGGAGATGCTGGAAAGAAGAGCATGCTTCCTGCGTTAAAACAGAGTATGCTTCATGGATGAGAACACTGGTCTGAATTTCCCTTCACAAACGGAGTTAAACCAAAGGCTCTGTGTCTTCCTACAAGCAAGAGTTCATTTCCGGAAAACCCAGTGATTTTTCAGCTCAAATGAATTTACCCAGTTCACGAACCCAACACGTTTTTCACTATAATTTAAAGAGCATCTTTGTAAGAGATGCTGTGGTTTGTTACAGTTTCACAAGCAGAGTTCAACTAGATATGGTCCCTATGAGTAGGAAACACAGTTATTTTTTACTGGACATGCTCATATTTCTTGCAGTTTGCAGACTCTGGACAGAAGAGGATGCTTCTTGCGTTAAAACAGAGGGTGTTTCATGGATGAGAACACTGGTATGAATTTCCATTCACAAACGGAGTTAAACCAACTCTCTGTGTCTTCCTACAAGCAATAGTTCATTTCCGGAAATCCAGTGATTTTTCGGCTAAAATGAATTTACACAGTTCACGAACCCAACACGTTTTTCACTATAAACTAAAGAGCATCTTTGTAAGAGATTCTGTGGTTTGTTACAGTTTCACTAGCAGAGTTCAACTAGATATGGTCCCTTTGAGTAGGAAACACAGTTCTTTTTTCTGGACATGCTCATATTTCTTGCTGTATTGCAGTCTGGACAGAAGAGGATGCTTCTTGCATTAAAACAGAGTATGTTTCATGGTTGAGAACACTGGTCTGAATTTCCCTTCACAAACGGAGTTAAAACAAAGGCTGTGTGTCTTCCTACAAGCAAGAGTTCATTTCTGGAAATCCCAGTGATTTTTCGGCTCAAATGAATTTACAAAGTTCACGAACCCAACACGTTTTTCACTATAAACTAAAGAGCATCTATGTAAGAGATGCTGTGGTTTGTTACAGTTTCACAAGCAGAGTTTAACTAGATATGGTCTGTATGAGTAAGAAACACAGTTCGTTTTTTCTGGGCATGCTCATGTTTCTTGCTGTTTTGGAGATGCTAGAAAGAAGAGCATGCTTCTTGTGTTAAATCAGAGTATGTTTCATAGATGAGAACACTGGTCTGAATTTCCCTTCACAAACGGAGTTAAACCAAAGTCTCTGTGTCTTCCTACAAGCAAGAGTTCATTTTCGGAAAACCCAGTGATTTTTTGGCTCAAATGAATTTACCCAGTTCACGAACCCAACATGTTTTTCACTATCATCTAAAGAGCATCTTTGTAAGAGATGCTGTGGTTTGTTACAGTTTCACAAGCAGAGTTCAACTAGATATGGTCCCTATGAGTAGGAAACACAGTTCTTTTTTTCTGGACATGCTCATATTTCTTGCAGTATTGCAGACTCTGGAAAGAGGAGGATGCTTCATGTGTTAAATCAGAGGGTGTTTCATGGATGAGAACACTGGTATGAATTACCATTCACAAACGGAGTTAAACCAAACTCTCTATGTCTTCCTACAAGCAAGAGTTCATTTCCGGAAATCCCAGTGATTTTTCGGCTATAATGAATTTACACAGTTCACGAACCCAACACATTTTTCACTAAAAACTAAATAGCATCTTCGTAAGAGATGCTGTGGTTTGTTACAGTTTCACTAGCAGAGTTCAACTAGATATGGTCCCTTTGAGTAGGAAACACAGTTCTTTTTTTCTGGACATGCTCATATTTCTTGCTGTATTGCAGTCTGGACAGAAGAGGATACTTCTTGCCTTAATACAGAGGGTGTTTCATGGATGAGAACACTGGTCTGAATTTCCCTTCACAAACGGAGTTAAAACAAAGGCTCTGTGTCTTCCTACAAGCAAGAGTTCATTTTCGGAAAACCCAGTGATTTTTTGGCTCAAATGAATTTACACAGTTCACGAACCCAACACGTTTTTCACTATTAACTAAAGAGCATTTTTGTAAGAGATGCTGTGGTTTGGTACAGTTTCACTAGCAGAGTTCAACTAGATATGGTCCTTATGAGTAGGAAACACAGTTCTTTTTTTCTGGACATGCTCATATTTCTTGTTGTATTGCAGTCTGGACAGAAGAGGATGCTTCTTGCGTTAAAACAGAGGGTGTTTCATGGATGAGAACACTGGTCTGAATTTCCCTTCACAAACGGAGTTAAACCAAAGGCTTGTGTGTCTTCCTACAAGCAAGAGTTCATTTCTGGAAATCCCAGTGATTTTTCGGCTCAGATGAATTTACGCAGTTCACGAAACCCAACACGTTTTTCACTATAAACTAAAGAGCATCTATGTAAGAGATGCTGTGGTTTGTTACAGTTTCACAAGCAGAGTTTAACTAGATATGGTCCATATGAGTCAGAAACACAGTTCGTTTTTTCTGGCCATGCTCATGTTTCTTGCTGTATTGGAGATGCTGGAAAGAAGAGCATGTTTCTTGCGTTAAAACAGAGTTTGTTTCATGGATGAGAACACTGGTCTGAATTTCCCTTCACAAACGGAGTTAAAAGAAAGGCTGTGTGTCTTCCTACAAGCAATAGTTCATTTCCGGAAATCCCAGTGATTTTTCGGCTCAAATGAATTTACACAGTTCACGAACCCAACACGTTTTTCACTATAAACTAAAGAGCAACTATGTAAGAGATGCTGTGGTTTGTTACAGTTTCACAAGCAGAGATTAACTAGATATGGTCCATATGATTAGAAACACAGTTCGTTTTTTCTGGCCATGCTCATGTTTCTTGCTGTATTGGAGATGCTGGCAAGAAAAGCATTCTTCCTGCAATAAAACAGAGTATGTTACATGGATGAGAACAGTGGTCTTAATTTCCCTTCACAAATGGAGTTAAACCAAAGGCTCTGTGTCTTCCTACAAGCAAGAGTTCATTTTCAGAAAACCCAGTGATTTTTTGGCTCAAATGAATTTACCCAGTTCACGAACCCAACACGTTTTTCACTATAATTTAAAGAGCATCTTTGTAAGAGATGCTGTGGTTTGTTACAGTTTCACAAGCAGAGTTCAACTATATATGGTCCCTATGAGTAGGAAACACAGTTATTTTTTACTGTACATGCTCATATTTCTTGCAGTTTGCAGACTCTGGACAGAAGAGGATGCTTCTTGCGTTAAAACAGAGGGTGTTTCATGGATGAGAACACTGGTATGAATTTCCATTCACAAACGGAGTTAAAGCAAACTCTCTGTGTCTTCCTACAAGCAATAGTTCATTTCCGGAAATCCAGTGATTTTTCGGCTAAAATGAATTTACACAGTTCACGAACCCAACACGTTTTTCACTATAAACTAAAGAGCATCTTTGTTAGAGATTCTGTGGTTTGTTACAGTTTCACTAGCAGAGTTCAACTAGATATGGTCCCTTTGAGTAGGAAACACAGTTCTTTTTTCTGGACATGCTCATATTTCTTGCTGTATTGCAGTCTGGACAGAAGAGGATGCTTCTTGCATTAAAACAGAGTATGTTTCATGGTTGAGAACACTGGTCTGAATTTCCATTCACAAACGGAGTTAAAACAAAGGTTGTGTGTCTTCCTACAAGCAAGAGTTCATTTCTGGAAATCCCAGTGATTTTTCGGCTCAAATGAATTTACAAAGTTCACGAACCCAACACGTTTTTCACTATAAACTAAAGAGCATCTATGTAAGAGATGCTGTGGTTTGTTACAGTTTCACAAGCAGAGTTTAACTAGATATGGTCTGTATGAGTAAGAAACACAGTTCGTTTTTTCTGGGCATGCTCATGTTTCTTGCTGTTTTGGAGATGCTGGAAAGAAGAGCATGCTTCTTGTGTTAAATCAGAGTATGTTTCATAGATGAGAACACTGGTCTGAATTTCCCTTCACAAACGGAGTTAAACCAAAGTCTCTGTGTCTTCCTACAAGCAAGAGTTCATTTTCGGAAAACCCAGTGATTTTTTGGCTCAAATGAATTTACCCAGTTCACGAACCCAACATGTTTTTCACTATCATCTAAAGAGCATCTTTGTAAGAGATGCTGTGGTTTGTTACAGTTTCACAAGCAGAGTTCAACTAGATATGGTCCCTATGAGTAGGAAACACAGTTCTTTTTTTCTGGACATGCTCATATTTCTTGCAGTATTGCAGACTCTGGAAAGAGGAGGATGCTTCATGTGTTAAATCAGAGGGTGTTTCATGGATGAGAACACTGGTATGAATTACCATTCACAAACGGAGTTAAACCAAACTCTCTATGTCTTCCTACAAGCAAGAGTTCATTTTCGGAAAACCCAGTGATTTTTTGGCTCAAATGAATTTACACAGTTCACGAACCCAACACGTTTTTCACTATTAAATAAAGAGCATTTTTGTAAGAGATGCTGTGGTTTGGTACAGTTTCACTAGCAGAGTTCAACTAGGTATGGTCCTTATGAGTAGGAAACACAGTTCTTTTTTTCTGGACATGCTCATATTTCTTGTTGTATTGCAGTCTGGACAGAAGAGGATGCTTCTTGCGTTAAAACAGAGGGTGTTTCATGGATGAGAACACTGGTCTGAATTTCCCTTCACAAACGGAGTTAAACCAAAGGCTTGTGTGTCTTCCTACAAGCAAGAGTTCATTTCTGGAAATCCCAGTGATTTTTCGGCTCAGATGAATTTACGCAGTTCACGAAACCCAACACGTTTTTCACTATAAACTAAAGAGCATCTATGTAAGAGATGCTGTGGTTTGTTACAGTTTCACAAGCAGAGTTTAACTAGATATGGTCCATATGAGTCAGAAACACAGTTCGTTTTTTCTGGCCATGCTCATGTTTCTTGCTGTATTGGAGATGCTGGAAAGAAGAGCATGTTTCTTGCGTTAAAACAGAGTTTGTTTCATGGATGAGAACACTGGTCTGAATTTCCCTTCACAAACGGAGTTAAAAGAAAGGCTGTGTGTCTTCCTACAAGCAATAGTTCATTTCCGGAAATCCCAGTGATTTTTCGGCTCAAATGAATTTACACAGTTCACGAAACCAACACGTTTTTCACTATAAACTAAAAAGCATCTATGTAAGAGATGCTGTGGTTTGTTACAGTTTCACAGGCAGAGTTCAACTAGATATGGTCCCTATGAGTAGGAAACACAGTTCTTTTTTCTGGACATGCTCATATTTCTTGCTGTATTGCAGTCTGGACAGAAGAGGATGCTTCTTGCGTTAAAACAGAGTATGTTTCATGGATAAGAACACTGGTCTGAATTTCCCTTCACAAATGGAGTTAAACCAAATACTCTGTGTCTTCCTACAAGCAAGAGTTCATTCCCGGAAATCCTAGTGATTTTTCGGCTCAAATTAATTTACACAGTTCACGAACCCAACACGTTTTTCACTATAAACTAAAGAGCATCTATGTAAGAGATGCTGTGGTTTGTTACAGTTTCACAAGCAGAGTTTAACTAGATATGGTCCATATGAGTAAGAAACACAGTTCGTTTTTTCTGGCCATGCTCATGTTTCTTGCTGTATTGGAGATGCTGGAAAGAAGAGCATGTTTCTTGCGTTAAAACAGAGTATGTTTCATGGATGAGAACACTGGTCTGAATTTCCCTTCACAAACGGAGTTAAATCAAAGGCTCTGTGTCTTCCTACAAGCAAGAGTTCATTTCCGGAAAACCCAGTGATTTTTCGGCTCAAATGAATTTACCCAGTTCACGAACCCAACACGTTTTTCAGTATAAACTAAGCAGCATCTATGTAAGAGATGCTGTGGTTTGTTACAGTTTCACAAGCAGAGTTCAACTAGATATGGTCCCTATGAGTAGGAAACACAGTTCTTTTTTCTGGACATGCTCATATTTCTTGCTGTATTGCAGTCTGGACAGAAGAGGATGCTTCTTGCGTTAAAACAGAGTATGTTTCATGGATGAGAACACTGGTCTGAATTTCCCTTCACAAATGGAGTTGAACCAAATACTCTGTGTCTTCCTACAAGCAAGAGTTCATTCCCGGAAATCCCAGTGATTTTTCGGCTCAAATGAATTTACACAGTTCACGAACCCAACACGTTTTTCACTATAAACTAAAGAGCATCTATGTAAGAGATGCTGTGGTTTGTTACAGTTTCACAAGCAGAGTTTAACTAGATATGGTCCATATGAGTAAGAAACACAGTTCGTTTTTTCTGGCCATGCTCATGTTTCTTGCTGTATTGGAGATGCTGGAAAGAAGAGCATGTTTCTTGCGTTAAAACAGAGTATGTTTCATGGATGAGAACACTGGTCTGAATTTCCCTTCACAAACGGAGTTAAATCAAAGGCTCTGTGTCTTCCTACAAGCAAGAGTTCATTTCCGGAAAACCCAGTGATTTTTCGGCTCAAATGAATTTACCCAGTTCACGAACCCAACACGTTTTTCAGTATAAACTAAACAGCATCTATGTAAGAGATGCTGTGGTTTGTTACAGTTTCACAAGCAGAGTTCAACTAGATATGGTCCCTATGAGTAGGAAACACAGTTCTTTTTTCTGGACATGCTCATATTTCTTGCTGTATTGCAGTCTGGACAGAATAGGATGCTTCTTGTGTTAAAACAGAGTATGTTTCATGGATGAGAACACTGGTCTGAATTTCCCATCACAAACGGAGTTAAAACAAAGGCTGTGTGTCTTCCTACAAGCAATAGTTCATTTCCTGAAATCCCAGTGATTTTTGGGCTCAAATGAATTTACACAGTTCATGAACCCAACACGTTTTTCACTATAAACTAAAGAGCAACTATGTAGGAGATGCTGTGGTTTGTTACAGTTTCACAAGCAGAGATTAACTAGATATGGTCCATATGATTAGAAACACAGTTCGTTTTTTCTTGCCATGCTCATGTTTCTTGCTGTATTGGAGATGCTGGCAAGAAAAGCATGCTTCCTGCAATAAAACAGAGTATGTTTCATGGATGAGAACAGTGGTCTTAATTTCCCTTCACAAACGGAGTTAAACCAAAGGCTCTGTGTCTTCCTACAAGCAAGAGTTCATTTTCAGAAAACCCAGTGATTTTTTGGCTCAAATGAATTTACCCAGTTCACGAACCCAACACGTTTTTCACTATAATTTAAAGAGCATCTTTGTAAGAGATGCTGTGGTTTGTTACAGTTTCACTAGCAGAGTTCAACTAGATATGGTCCTTATGAGTAGGAAACACAGTTCTTTTTTTCTGGACATGCTCATATTTCTTGTTGTATTGCAGTCTGGACAGAAGAGGATGCTTCTTGCGTTAAAACAGAGGGTGTTTCATGGATGAGAACACTGGTCTGAATTTCCCTTCACAAACGGAGTTAAACCAAAGGCTTGTGTGTCTTCCTACAAGCAAGAGTTCATTTCTGGAAATCCCAGTGATTTTTCGGCTCAGATGAATTTACACAGTTCACGAAACCCAACACGTTTTTCACTATAAAATAAAGAGCATCTATGTAAGAGATGCTGTGGTTTGTTACAGTTTCACAAGCAGAGTTTAACTAGATATGGTCCATATGAGTCAGAAACACAGTTCGTTTTTTCTGGCCATGCTCATGTTTCTTGCTGTATTGGAGATGCTGGAAAGAAGAGCATGTTTCTTGCGTTAAAACAGAGTTTGTTTCATGGATGAGAACACTGGTCTGAATTTCCCTTCACAAACGGAGTTAAAAGAAAGGCTGTGTGTCTTCCTACAAGCAATAGTTCATTTCCGGAAATCCCAGTGATTTTTCGGCTCAAATGAATTTACACAGTTCACGAAACCAACACGTTTTTCACTATAAACTAAAGAGCATCTATGTAAGAGATGCTGTGGTTTGTTACAGTTTCACAAGCAGAGATTAACTAGATATGGTCCATATGATTAGAAACACAGTTCGTTTTTTCTGGCCATGCTCATGTTTCTTGCTGTATTGGAGATGCTGGAAAGAAAAGCATGCTTCTTGCGTTAAAACAGAGTATGTTTCATGGATGAGAACACTGGTCTGAATTTCCATTCACAAACGGAGTTAAACCAAAGGCTCTGTGTCTTCCTACAAGCAAGAGTTCATTTCCGGAAAACCCAGTGATTTTTCGGCTCAAATGAATTTACGGAGTTCACGAACCCAACACGTTTTTCACTATAAACTAAAGAGCATCTATGTAAGAGATGCTGTGGTTTGTTACACTTTCACAAGCAGAGTTTAACTAGATATGGTCCATATGAGTAAGAAACACAGTTCGTTTTTTCTGGCCATGCTCATGTTTCTTGCTGTATTGGAGATGCTGGAAAGAAGAACATGTTTCTTGCGTTAAAACAGAGTATGTTTCATGGATGAGAACACTGGTCTGAATTTCCCTTCACAAACGGAGTTAAATCAAAGGCTCTGTGTCTTCCTACAAGCAAGAGTTCATTTCCGGAAAACCCAGTGATTTTTCGGCTCAAATGAATTTACCCAGTTCACGAACCCAACACGTTTTTCAGTATAAACTAAGCAGCATCTATGTAAGAGATGCTGTGGTTTGTTACAGTTTCACAAGCAGAGTTCAACTAGATATGGTCCCTATGAGTAGGAAACACAGTTCTTTTTTCTGGACATGCTCATATTTCTTGCTGTATTGCAGTCTGGACAGAAGAGGATGCTTCTTGCGTTAAAACAGAGTATGTTTCATGGATGAGAACAATGGTCTGAATTTCCCTTCACAAATGGAGTTGAACCAAATACTCTGTGTCTTCCTACAAGCAAGAGTTCATTCCCGGAAATCCCAGTGATTTTTCGGCTCAAATGAATTTACACAGTTCACGAACCCAACACGTTTTTCACTATAAACTAAAGAGCATCTATGTAAGAGATGCTGTGGTTTGTTACAGTTTCACAAGCAGAGTTTAACTAGATATGGTCCATATGAGTAAGAAACACAGTTCATTTTTTCTGGCCATGCTCATGTTTCTTGCTGTATTGGAGATGCTGGAAAGAAGAGCATGTTTCTTGCGTTAAAACAGATTATGTTTCATGGATGAGAACACTGGTCTGAATTTCCCTTCACAAACGGAGTTAAATCAAAGGCTCTGTGTCTTCCTACAAGCAAGAGTTCATTTCCGGAAAACCCAGTGATTTTTCGGCTCAAATGAATTTACCCAGTTCACGAACCCAACATGTTTTTCAGTATAAACTAAACAGCATCTATGTAAGAGATGCTGTGGTTTGTTACAGTTTCACAAGCAGAGTTCAACTAGATATGGTCCCTATGAGTAGGAAACACAGTTCTTTTTTCTGGACATGCTCATATTTCTTGCTGTATTGCAGTCTGGACAGAATAGGATGCTTCTTGTGTTAAAACAGAGTATGTTTCATGGATGAGAACACTGGTCTGAATTTCCCATCACAAACGGAGTTAAAACAAAGGCTGTGTGTCTTCCTACAAGCAATAGTTCATTTCCTGAAATCCCAGTGATTTTTGGGCTCAAATGAATTTACACAGTTCATGAACCCAACACGTTTTTCACTATAAACTAAAGAGCAACTATGTAGGAGATGCTGTGGTTTGTTACAGTTTCACAAGCAGAGATTAACTAGATATGGTCCATATGATTAGAAACACAGTTCGTTTTTTCTTGCCATGCTCATGTTTCTTGCTGTATTGGAGATGCTGGCAAGAAAAGCATGCTTCCTGCAATAAAACAGAGTATGTTTCATGGATGAGAACAGTGGTCTTAATTTCCCTTCACAAACGGAGTTAAACCAAAGGCTCTGTGTCTTCCTACAAGCAAGAGTTCATTTTCAGAAAACCCAGTGATTTTTTGGCTCAAATGAATTTACCCAGTTCACGAACCCAACACGTTTTTCACTATAATTTAAAGAGCATCTTTGTAAGAGATGCTGTGGTTTGTTACAGTTTCACTAGCAGAGTTCAACTAGATATGGTCCTTATGAGTAGGAAACACAGTTCTTTTTTTCTGGACATGCTCATATTTCTTGTTGTATTGCAGTCTGGACAGAAGAGGATGCTTCTTGCGTTAAAACAGAGGGTGTTTCATGGATGAGAACACTGGTCTGAATTTCCCTTCACAAACGGAGTTAAACCAAAGGCTTGTGTGTCTTCCTACAAGCAAGAGTTCATTTCTGGAAATCCCAGTGATTTTTCGGCTCAGATGAATTTATGCAGTTCACGAAAACCAACACGTTTTTCACTATAAACTAAAGAGCATCTATGTAAGAGATGCTGTGGTTTGTTACAGTTTCACAAGCAGAGTTTAACTAGATATGGTCCATATGAGTCAGAAACACAGTTCGTTTTTTCTGGCCATGCTCATGTTTCTTGCTGTATTGGAGATGCTGGAAAGAAGAGCATGTTTCTTGCGTTAAAACAGAGTTTGTTTCATGGATGAGAACACTGGTCTGAATTTCCCTTCACAAACGGAGTTAAAAGAAAGGCTGTGTGTCTTCCTACAAGCAATAGTTCATTTCCGGAAATCCCAGTGATTTTTCGGCTCAAATGAATTTACACAGTTCACGAAACCAACACGTTTTTCACTATAAACTAAAGAGCATCTATGTAAGAGATGCTGTGGTTTGTTACAGTTTCACAAGCAGAGATTAACTAGATATGGTCCATATGATTAGAAACACAGTTCGTTTTTTCTGGCCATGCTCATGTTTCTTGCTGTATTGGAGATGCTGGAAAGAAAAGCATGCTTCTTGCGTTAAAACAGAGTGTGTTTCATGGATGAGAACACTGGTCTGAATTTCCATTCACAAACGGAGTTAAACCAAAGGCTCTGTGTCTTCCTACAAGCAAGAGTTCATTTCCGGAAAACCCAGTGATTTTTCGGCTCAAATGAATTTACGCAGTTCACGAACCCAACACGTTTTTCACTATAAACTAAAGAGCATCTTTGTAAGAGATGCTGTGGTTTGTTACAGTTTCACAGGCAGAGTTCAACTAGATATGGTCCCTATGAGTAGGAAACACAGTTCTTTTATCTGGACATGCTCATATTTCTTGCTGTATTGCAGTCTGGACAGAAGAGGATGCTTCTTGCGTTAAAACAGAGTATGTTTCATGGATAAGAACACTGGTCTGAATTTCCCTTCACAAATGGAGTTAAACCAAATACTCTGTGTCTTCCTACAAGCAAGAGTTCATTCCCGGAAATCCCAGTGATTTTTCGGCTCAAATGAATTTACACAGTTCACGAACCCAACACGTTTTTCACTATAAACTAAAGAGCATCTATGTAAGAGATGCTGTGGTTTGTTACAGTTTCACAAGCAGAGTTTAACTAGATATGGTCCATATGAGTAAGAAACACAGTTCGTTTTTTCTGGCCATGCTCATGTTTCTTGCTGTATTGGAGATGCTGGAAAGAAGAGCATGTTTCTTGCGTTAAAACAGAGTATGTTTCATGGATGAGAACACTGGTCTGAATTTCCCTTCACAAACGGAGTTAAATCAAAGGCTCTGTGTCTTCCTACAAGTAAGAGTTCATTTCCGGAAAACCCAGTGATTTTTCGGCTCAAATGAATTTACCCAGTTCACGAACCCAACACGTTTTTCAGTATAAACTAAGCAGCATCTATGTAAGAGATGCTCTGGTTTGTTACAGTTTCACAAGCAGAGTTCAACTAGATATGGTCCCTATGAGTAGGAAACACAGTTCTTTTTTCTGGACATGCTCATATTTCTTGCTGTATTGCAGTCTGGACAGAAGAGGATGCTTCTTGCGTTAAAACAGAGTATGTTTCATGGATGAGAACACTGGTCTGAATTTCCCTTCACAAATGGAGTTGAACCAAATACTCTGTGTCTTCCTACAAGCAAGAGTTCATTCCCGGAAATCCCAGTGATTTTTCGGCTCAAATGAATTTACACAGTTCACGAACCCAACACGTTTTTCACTATAAACTAAAGAGCATCTATGTAAGAGATGCTGTGGTTTGTTACAGTTTCACAAGCAGAGTTTAACTAGATATGGTCCATATGAGTAAGAAACACAGTTCGTTTTTTCTGGCCATGCTCATGTTTCTTGCTGTATTGGAGATGCTGGAAAGAAGAGCATGTTTCTTGCGTTAAAACAGAGTATGTTTCATGGATGAGAACACTGGTCTGAATTTCCCTTCACAAACGGAGTTAAATCAAAGGCTCTGTGTCTTCCTACAAGCAAGAGTTCATTTCCGGAAAACCCAGTGATTTTTCGGCTCAAATGAATTTACCCAGTTCACGAACCCAACACGTTTTTCAGTATAAACTAAACAGCATCTATGTAAGAGATGCTGTGGTTTGTTACAGTTTCACAAGCAGAGTTCAACTAGATATGGTCCCTATGAGTAGGAAACACAGTTCTTTTTTCTGGACAGGCTCATATTTCTTGCTGTATTGCAGTCTGGACAGAATAGGATGCTTCTTGTGTTAAAACAGAGTATGTTTCATGGATGAGAACACTGGTCTGAATTTCCCATCACAAACGGAGTTAAAACAAAGGCTGTGTGTCTTCCTACAAGCAATAGTTCATTTCCTGAAATCCCAGTGAATTTTGGGCTCAAATGAATTTACACAGTTCATGAACCCAACACGTTTTTCACTATAAACTAAAGAGCAACTATGTAGGAGATGCTGTGGTTTGTTACAGTTTCACAAGCAGAGATTAACTAGATATGGTCCATATGATTAGAAACACAGTTCGTTTTTTCTTGCCATGCTCATGTATCTTGCTGTATTGGAGATGCTGGCAAGAAAAGCATGCTTCCTGCAATAAAACAGAGTATGTTTCATGGATGAGAACAGTGGTCTTAATTTCCCTTCACAAACGGAGTTAAACCAAAGGCTCTGTGTCTTCCTACAAGCAAGAGTTCATTTCCAGAAAACCCAGTGATTTTTCGGCTCAAATGAATTTACCCAGTTCACGAACCCCACACGTTTTTCACTATAAATTAAAGAGCATCTATGTAAGAGGTGCTGTGGTTTGTTACAGTTTCACGAGCAGAATTCAACTAGATATGGGCCCTATGAGTAGGAAATACAGTTCTTTTTTAATGGACATGCTCATATTTCTTGCTGTATTGCAACTCTTGACAGAAGAGGATGCTTCTTGCGTTAAAACAGAGTATGTTTCATGGATGAGAACACTGGTCTGAATTTCCCTTCACAAACGGAGTTAAACCAAAGTCTCTGTGTCTTCCTTCAAGCAAGAGTTCATTTCCAGAAAACCCAGTGATTTTTCGGCTCAAATGAATTTACCCAGTTCACGAACCCCACACGTTATTCACTATAAACTAAAGAGCATCTATGTAAGAGGTGCTGTGGTTTGTTACAGTTTCACAAGCAGAGTTCAACTAGATATGGGCCCTATGAGTAGGAAACACAGTTCTTTTTTTCTGGACATGCTCATATTTCTTGCTGTATTGCAGGCTCTGGACCAAACAGGATGCTTCTTGCGTTAAAATAGAGGGTGTTTCATGGATGAGAACACTGGTCTGAATTTTCCTTCACAAACGGAGTTAAACCAAAGGCTCTGTGTCTACCTACAAGCAAGAGTTCATTTCCGGAAATTCCAGTGATTTTTCGGCTCAAATGAATTTACACGGTTCATGAACCCCATACGTTTTTCACTATAAACTAAAGAGCATCTATGTAAGAGATGCTGTGGTTTGTTACAGTTTCACCAGCAGAGTTTAACTTGATATGGTCCATATGAGTAAGAAACACAGTTCGTTTTTTCTGGGCATGCTCATGTTTCTTGCTGTATTGGAGATGTTGGAAAGAAGAGCATGCTTCTTGCCTTAAAACAGAGTATGTTTCATGGATGAGAAGACTGGTCTTAATTTCCCTTCACAAATGGAGTTAAAACAAAGGCTCTGTGTTTTCCTACAAGCAAGAGTTCATTTCCGGAAAACCCAGTGATTTTTCGGCTCAAATGAATTTACCCAGTTCACGAACCCCACACGTTTTTCACTATAAATTAAAGAGCATCTATGTGAGAGGTGCTGTGGTCTGTTACAGTTTTACAAGCAGAGTTCAACTAGATAAGGGGCCTTTGAGTAGGAAAACAGTTCTTTTTTTCTGGACATGCTCATATTTCTTGCTGTAATGCAGGCTCTGGACAAAAGAGGATGCTTCTTGTGTTAAAAGAGAGGGTGTATCATGGATGAGAACACTGGTCTGAATTTCACTTCACAAACGGAGTTAAAACAAAGGCTCTGTGTTTTCCTACAAGCAAGAGATCATTTCTGGAAAACCCAGTGATTTTTCGGCTCAAATGAATTTACCCAGTTCACGAACCCCACACGTTTTTCACTATAAATTAAAGAGCATCTACGTAAGAGGTGCTGTGGTTTGTTACAGTTTCACAAGCAGAATTCAACTAGATATGGGCCCTATGAGTAGGAAATACAGTTCTTTTTTAATGGACATGCTCATATTTATTGCTGTATTGCAACTCTTGACAGAAGAGGATGCTTCTTGCGTTAAAACAGAGTATGTTTCATGGATGAGAACACTGGTCTGAATTTCCCTTCACAAACGGAGTTAAACCACAGGCTGTGTGTCTTCCTACAATCAAGAGTTCATTTCCGGAAATGCCAGTGATTTTTCGGCTCAAATGAATTTACACAGTTCACGAACCCAACACGTTTTTCACTATTAACTAAAGAGCATCTATGTAAGAGATGCTGTGGTTTGTTACAGATTCACAAGCAGAGTTTATCTAGATATGGTCCATATGAGTAAGAAACACAGTTCGTTTTTTCTGGGCATGCTCATGTTTCTAGCTGTTTTGGAGACGCTGGAAAGAAGAGCATGCTTCTTGCGTTAAAAAAGAGTATGTTTCATGGATGAGAACACTGGTCTGAATTTCGCTTCACAAATGGAGTTTAACCAAAGTCTCTGTGTCTTCCTTCAAGCAAGAGTTCATTTCCTGAAAACCCAGTGATTTTTCGGCTAAAATGAATTTACACAGTTCACGCACACAACATGTTTTTCACTATAAACTAAAGAGCATCTAAGTAAGAGATGCTGTCGTTTGTTACAGATTCACAAGCAGAGTTTAACTAGATATGGTCCATATGAGTAAGACACACAGTTCGTTTTTTCTGGCCATGCTCATGTTTCTTGGGGTTTTGGTGACGCTGGAAAGAAGAGCATGCTCTTTGTGTTAAAACAGAGTGTGTTTCATGGATGAGAACACTGGTCTGAATTTCCCTTCACAAACGGAGTTAAACCAAAGGCTCTGTGTCTTCCTACTAGCAAGAGTTCATTTCAGGAAAACCCAGTTATTTTTCGGCTCAAATGAATTTACCCAGTTCACCAACCCAACACGTTTTACACTATAAACTAAAGAGCATCTTTGTAAGAGATGCTGTGATTTGTTAAAGTTTCACAAGCAGAGTTCAACTAGATATGGTCCCTATGAGAAAGAAACACAGTTCTTTGTTTCTGGACATGCTCCTATTTCTTGCTGTATTGCAACTCTGGACAGAAGAGGATGCTTCTTGCGTTAAAACAGAGGATGTTTCAAGGATGAGAACACTGGTGTGAATTTCCCTTCAAAAAAGGAATTAAACCAAAGGCTCTGTGTCTTTCTACAAGCAAGAGTTCATTTCCGGAAAACCCAGTGATTTTTCGGCTCAAATGAATTTACACAGTTCACGCACCCAACACGTTTTTCACTATAAACTAAAGAGCATCTATTTAAGAGATGCTGTGGTTTGTTACAGTTACACAAGCAGAGTCTAACTAGATATGGTCCGTATGAGTAAGAAACACAGTTCGTTTTTTCTGGGCATGCTCATGTTTCTTGCTGTTTTGGAGACGCTGGAAAGAAGAGCATGCTTCTTGCCTTAAAACAGATTATGTTTCATGGAAGAGAACACTGGTCTGAATTTCGCTTCACAAACGGAGTTAAACCAAAGTCTCTGTGTCTTCCTTCAAGCAAGAGTTTATTTCCTGAAAACCCAGTGATTTTTCGGCTAAAATGAATTTACACAGTTCACGAACCCAACACGTTTTTCACTATAAACTAAAGAGAATCCATGTAAGAGATGCTGTGGTTTGCTACAGCAGAGTTCAACTAGATATGGTCAGCATTAGTAGGAAACACAATTCTTTTTTCCTGGGCATGCTCATGTTTCTTGCTGTATTAGAGACTCTGGATAGAAGAGCATGCTCTTTGTGTTAAAACAGAGTGTGTTTCATGGATGAGAACACTGGTCTGAATTTCACTTCACAAACGGAGTTAAAACAAAGGCTCTGTGTCATTCTACAAGTAAGAGTTCATTTCCGGAAAACCCAGTGATTTTTCGGCTCAAATGAATTTACCCAGTTCACGAACCCCACACGTTTTTCACTATAAATTAACGAGCATCTATGTAAGAGGTGCTGTGGTTTGTTACAGTTTCACTAGCAGAATTCAACTAGATATGGGCCCTTTGAGTAGGAAATACAGTTCTTTTTTTATGGACATGCTCATATTTCTTGCTGTATTGCAACTCTTGACAGAAGAGGATGCTTCTTGCGTTAAAACAGAGGATGTTTCATGGATGAGAACACTGGTCTGAATTTCCCTGCACAAACGGAGTTAAACCAAAGGCTCTGTTTCTTCCTACAAGCAAGAGTTCATTTCCGGAAATCCCAGTGATTTTTCGGCTTAAATGAATTTACACAGTTCACCAACTCAACACGTTTTTCACTATAAACCAAAGAGCATCTATGTAAGAGATGCTGTGGTTTGTTACAGTTTTGCAAGGAGAGTTTATCTAGATATAGTACGTATGTGTAGGAAACACAGTTCGTTTTTTCTGACAATGCTCATGTTTCTTGATGTATAGGAGTTGCTGAAAGAAGAGCATGCTTCTTGCGTTAAAAAGAGTATGTTTCATGGATGAGAACACTGGTCTGAATTTCCCTTCACAAACGGAGTTAAACCAAACTCTCTGTGTCTTCCTTCAAGCAAGAGTTCATTTCCGTTAAACCCAGTGATTTTTCGGCTCAAATGAATTTACCCAGTTCATGAACCCCACAGGTTTTTCACTATAAACTAAAGAGCATCTATGTAAGAGGTGCTGTGGTTTGTTACAGTTTTACAAGCAGAGTTCAACTAGATATGGGCCCTATGAGTAGGAAACACAGTTCTTTGTTTCAGGACATGCTCATATTTCTTGCTGTATTGCAGGCCCTTGACAAAAGAGGATGCTTCTTGCATTAAAAGAGGGTGTTTCATGGATGAGAACACTGGTCTGAATTTCCCTTCACAAACGGAGTGAAACCAAAGGCTCTGTGTCTTCCTACAAGCAAGAGTTCATTTCCGGAAAACCCAGTGATTTTTCGGGTCAAATGAATTTATCCAGTTCACAAACCCCACACGTTTTTCACTATAAGTTAAAGAGCATCTATGTAAGAGATGCTGTCGTTTGTTACACTTTCACAAGCAGAGTTCAATTAGATATGGTCTGTATGAGTAGGAAATACAGTTCTTTTTTTATGGACATGCTCATACTTCTTGCTGTATTGCAACTCTGGACAGAAGTGGATTCTTCTTGTGTTAAAACAGACGGTGTTTGATGGATGAGAACACTGGTCTGAATTTCGCTTCACAAACGGAGTTAAACCAAAGACTCTGTGTCTTCCTACAAGCAAGAGTTCATTTCCGGAAATCCCAGTGATTTTTCGGCTCAAATGAATTTACACAGTTCATGAACCCAACACGTTTTTCACTATAAACTAAAGAGCATCTATGTAAGAGATGCTGTGGTTTTTTACAGTTCCACAAGCAGAGTTTAACTAGATATGTTCTGTATGAGTAAGAAACACAGTTCGTTTTTTCTGGGCATGTTCATGTTTCTTGCTGTATTGGAGATGCTGGAAAGAAGACCACGCTTCTTGCAATAAAACAGAGTATATTTCATGGATGAGAACACTGGTCTGAATTTCCCTTCACAAACGGAGTTAAACCAAAGTCTCTGTGTCTTCCTTCAAGCAAGAGTTCATTTCCGTTAAACCCAGTAATTTTTCGGCTCAAATGAATTTACCCAGTTCATGAACCCCACAGGTTTTTCACTATAAACTTAAGAGCATCTATGTAAGAGGTGCTGTGGTTTGTTACAGTTTTACAAGCAGAGTTCAACTAGATATGGGCCCTATGAGTAGGAAACACAGTTCTTTGTTTCAGGACATGCTCATATTTCTTGCTGTATTGCAGGCCCTTGACAAAAGAGGATGCTTCTTGCGTTAAAACAGAGGGTGTTTCATGGATGAGAACACTGGTCTGAATTTCCCTTCACAAACGGAGTGAAACCAAAGGCTCTGTGGCTTCCTACAAGCAAGAGTTCATTTCCGGAAAACCCAGTGATTTTTCGGCTCAAATGAATTTATCCAGTTCACAAACCCCACACGTTTTTCACTATAAGCTAAAGAGCATCTATGTAAGAGATGCTGTCGTTTGTTACACTTTCACAAGCAGAGTTCAATTAGATATGGTCCATATGAGTAGGAAATACAGTTCTTTTTTTATGTACATGCTCATACTTCTTGCTGTATTGCAACTCTGGACAGAAGTGGATGCTTCTTGTGTTAAAACAGACGGTGTTTGATGGATGAGAACACTGGTCTGAATTTCGCTTCACAAAGGGAGTTAAACCAAAGACTCTGTGTCTTCCTACAAGCAAGAGTTCATTTCCGGAAATCCCTGTGGTTTTTCGGCTCAAATGAATTTACACCGTTCACGAACCCAACACGTTTTTCACTATAAGCTAAAGAGCATCTATGTAAGAGATACTGTGGTTTGTTACACTTTCACAAGCAGAGTTCAACTAGATATGGGCCCTATGAGTAGGAAACACAGTTCTTTGTTTCTGGACATGCTCATATTTCTTGCTGTATTGCAGGCCCTTGACAAAAGAGGATGCTTCTTGCGTTAAAACAGAGGGTGTTTCATGGATGAGAACACTGGTCTGAATTTCCCTTCACAAACGGAGTTAAACCAAAGGCTCTGTGGCTTCCTACAAGCAAGAATTCATTTCCGGAAATCCCAGTGATTTTTTGGCTCAAATGAATTTACACAGTTCATGAACCCAACACGTTTTTCACTATAAACTAAAGAGCATCTATGTAAGAGATGCTGTGGTTTGTTACAATTTCACAAGCAGAGATTAACTAGATATGGTCCGTATGAGTAAGAAACACAGTTCGTTTTTTCTGGGCATGCTCATGTTTCTTGCTGTATTGGAGATGTTGGAAAGAAGAGCATGCTTCTTGCCTTAAAACAGAGTATGTTTCATGGATGAGAAGACTGGTCTGAATTTCCCTTCAGAAACGGAGTTAAAACAAAGGCTGTGAGTTTTCCTACAAGCAAGAGTTCTTTTCCGGAAAACCAAGTGATTTTTCGGCACAAATGAATTTACCCAGTTCACGAACCCCACACGTTTTTCACTATAAATTAAAGAGCATCTATGTAAGAGGTGCTGTGTTTTGTTACAGTTTCACAAGCAGAGTTCAACTAGATAAGGGGCCTTTGAGTAGGAAAACAGTTCTTTTTTTCTGGACATGCTCATATTTCTTGCTGTATTGCAGGCTCTGGACAAAAGAGGATGCTTCTTGAGTTAAAAGATAGGGTGTTTCATGGATGAGAACACTGGTCTGAATTTCCCATCACAAACGGAGTTAAACCAAAGGCTCTGTGTCTAACTACAAGCAAGAGTTCATTTCCGGAAAACCCAGTGATTTTTCGGCTCAAATGAATTTACACGGTTCATGAACCCAACAGGTTTTTCACTATAAACTAAAGAGCGTCTATGTAAGAGATGCTGTGGTTTGTTACAGTTTCACAAGCAGAGTTTAACTAGATATGGTCCATATGAGTAAGAAACACAGTTCGTTTTTTCTGGCCATGCTCATGTTTCTTGCTGTATTGGAGATGCTGGAAAGAAGAGCATGCTTCTTGCGTTAAAACAGAGTATGTTTCAAGGATGATAACACTGGTCTGAATTTCCCTTCACAAACGGAGTTAAAACAAAGGCTCTGTGTCTTCCTACTAGCAAGATTTCATTTCCGGAAAACCCACTTATTTTTCGGCTCAAATGAATTTACCCAGTTCACGAACCCAACACGTTTTTTACTATAAACTAAAGAGCATCTTTGTAAGAGATGCTGTGATTTGTTACAGTTTCACAAGCAGAGTTCAACTAGATATGGTCCCTATGAGTAAGAAACACAGTTCTTTTTTTCTGGACATGCTCATATTTCTTGCTGTATTGCAACTCTGGACAGAAGAGGATGCTTCTTGCGTTAAAACAGAATGTGTTTCATGGATGAGAACACTGGTCTGAATTTCCCTTCACAAACGGAGTTAAACCAAAGGCTCTGTGTCTTTCTACAAGCAAGAGTTCATTTCCGGAAAACCCAGTGATTTTTCGGCTCAAATGAATTTACCCAGTTCACGAACCCCACACGTTTTTCACTATAAATTAAAGAGCATCTATGTAAGAGGTGCTCTGGTTTGTTACAGTTTCACAAGCAGAATTCAACTAGATATGGGCCCTTTGAGTAGGAAATACAGTGCTTTTTTTATGGACATGCTCATATTTCTTGCTGTATTGCAACTCTTGACAGAAGAGGATGCTTCTTGCGTTAAAACAGAGGATGTTTCATATATGAGAACACTGGTCTGAATTTCCCTGCACAAACGGAGTTAAACCAAAGGCTCTGTGTCTTCCTACAAGCAAGAGTTCATTTCCGGAAATCCCAGTGATTTTTCGGCTCAAATGAATTTACACAGTTCATGAACCCAACACGTTTTTCACTATAAGCTAAAGAGCATCTATGTAAGAGATACTGTGGTTTGTTACACTTTCACAAGCAGAGTTCAATTAGATATGGTCCGTATGAGTAGGAAATACAGTTCTTTTTTTATGGACATGCTCATACTTCTTGCTGTATTGCAACTCTGGACAGAAGAGGATGCTTCTTGTGTTAAAACAGACGTTGTTTGTTGGATGAGAACACTGGTCTGAAATTCGCTTCACAAACGGAGTTAAACCAAAGGCTCTGTTTCTTCCTACAAGCAAGAGTTCATTTCCGGAAATCCCAGTGATTTTTCGGCTCAAATGAATTTACACCGTTCACGAACCCAACACGTTTTTCACTATAAGCTAAAGAGCATCTATGTAAGAGATACTGTGGTTTGTTACACTTTCACAAGCAGAGTTCAACTAGATATGGGCCCTATGAGTAGGAAACACAGTTCTTTGTTTCTGGACATGCTCATATTTCTTGCTGTATTGCAGGCCCTTGACAAAAGAGGATGCTTCTTGCGTTAAAACAGAGGGTGTTTCATGGATGAGAACACTGGTCTGAATTTCCCTTCACAAACGGAGTTAAACCAAAGGCTCTGTGGCTTCCTACAAGCAAGAATTCATTTCCGGAAATCCCAGTGATTTTTTGGCTCAAATGAATTTACACAGTTCATGAACCCAACACGTTTTTCACTATAAACTAAAGAGCATCTATGTAAGAGATGCTGTGGTTTGTTACAATTTCACAAGCAGAGTTTAACTAGATATTGTCCCTATGAGTTAGAAACTCAGTTCGTTTTTTCTGGGCATGCTCATGTTTCTTGCTGTATTGGAGATGTTGGAAAGAAGAGCATGCTTCTTGCCTTAAAACAGAGTATGTTTCATGGATGAGAAGACTGGTCTGAATTTCCCTTCACAAACGGAGTTAAAACAAAGGCTGTGAGTTTTCCTACAAGCAAGAGTTCTTTTCCGGAAAACCAAGTGATTTTTCGGCACAAATGAATTTACCCAGTTCACGAACCCCACACGTTTTTCACTATAAATTAAAGAGCATCTATATAAGAAGTGCTGTGGTTTGTTACAGTTTCACAAGCAGAATTCAACTAGATATGGGCCCTATGAGTAGGAAATACAGTTCTTTGTTAATGGACATGCTCATATTTCTTGATGTATTGCAACTCTTGACAGAAGAGGATGCTTCTTGCGTTAAAAAAGAGGGTGTTTCATGGATGAGAACAGTGGTCTGAATTTCCCTTCACAAACGGAGTTAAACCAAAGGCTCTGTGTCTTCCTACAATCAAGAGTTCATTTCCGGAAATCCCAGTGATTTTTCGGCTCAAATGAATTTACACAGTTCACGAACCCAACACGTTTTTCACTATTAACTAAAGAGCATCTATGTAAGAGATGCTGTGGATTGTTACAGATTCACAAGCAGAGTTTTACTAGATATGGTCCATATGAGTAAGAAACACAGTTCGTTTTTTCTGGCCATGCTCATGTTTCTTGCTGTATTGGAGATGCTGGAAAGAAGAGCATGCTTCTTGCGTTAAAACAGAGTATGTTTCATGGATGATAACACTGGTCTGAATTTCCCTTCACAAACGGAGTTAAACCAAAGGCTCTGTGTCTTCCTACTAGCAAGAGTTCATTTCCGGAAAACCCAGTTATTTTCCGGCTCAAATGAATTTACCTAGTTCACGAACCCAACACGTTTTTCACTATAAACTAAAGAGCATCTTTGTAAGAGATGCTGTGATTTGTTACAGTTTCACAAGCAGAGTTCAACTAGATATGGTCCCTATGAGTAAGAAACACAGTTCTTTTTTCTGGACATGCTGATATTTCTTGCTGTATTGCAACTCTGGACAGAAGAGGATGCTTCTTGCGTTAAAACAGAGTGTGTTTCATGGATGAGAACACTGGTCTGAATTTCCCTTCACAAACGGAGTTAAACCAAAGGCTCTGTGTCTTTCTACAAGCAAGAGTTCATTTCCGGAAAACCCAGTGATTTTTCGGCTAAAATGAATTTACCCAGTTCACGAACCCCACACGTTTTCACTATAAATTAAAGAGCATCTGTGTAAGAGGTGCTGTGGTTTGTTACAGTTTCACAAGCAGAATTCAACTAGATATGGGCCCTTTGAGTAGGAAACACAGTTCTTTGTTTCTGGACATGCTCATATTTCTTGCTGTATTACAGGCCCTTGACAAAAGAGGATGCTTCTTGCGTTAAAACAGAGGGTGTTTCATGGATGAGAACACTGGTCTGAATTTCCCTTCACAAACGGAGTTAAACCAAAGGCTCTGTGGCTTCCTACAAGCAAGAATTCATTTCCGGAAATCCCAGTGATTTTTTGGCTCAAATGAATTTACACAGTTCATGAACCCAACACGTTTTTCACTATAAACTAAAGAGCATCTATGTAAGAGATGCTGTGGTTTGTTACAATTTCACAAGCAGAGATTAACTAGATATGGTCCGTATGAGTAAGAAACACAGTTCGTTTTTTCTGGGCATGCTCATGTTTCTTGCTGTATTGGAGATGTTGGAAAGAAGAGCATGCTTCTTGCCTTAAAACAGAGTATGTTTCATGGATGAGAAGACTGGTCTGAATTTCCCTTCAGAAACGGAGTTAAAACAAAGGCTCTGAGTTTTCCTACAAGCAAGAGTTCTTTTCCGGAAAACCAAGTGATTTTTCGGCACAAATGAATTTACCCAGTTCACGAACCCCACACGTTTTTCACTATAAATTAAAGAGCATCTATGTAAGAGGTGCTGTGTTTTGTTACAGTTTCACAAGCAGAGTTCAACTAGATAAGGGGCCTTTGAGTAGGAAAACAGTTCTTTTTTTCTGGACATGCTCATATTTCTTGCTGTATTGCAGGCTCTGGACAAAAGAGGATGCTTCTTGAGTTAAAAGAGAGGGTGTTTCATGGATGAGAACACTGGTCTGAATTTCCCATCACAAACGGAGTTAAACCAAAGGATCTGTGTCTAACTACAAGCAAGAGTTCATTTCCGGAAATCCCAGTGATTTTTCGGCTCAAATGAATTTACACGGTTCATGAACCCAACAGGTTTTTCACTATAAACTAAAGAGCGTCTATGTAAGAGATGCTGTGGTTTGTTACAGTTTCACAAGCAGAGTTTAACTAGATATGGTCCGTATGAGTAAGAAGCACTGTTCGTTTTTTCTGGGCATGCTCATGTTTCTTGCTGTATTAGAGATGTTGGAAAGAAGAGCATGCTTCTTGCCTTAAAACAGAGTATGTTTCATGGATGAGAACACTGGTCTGAATTTCACTTCACAAACGGAGTTAAAACAAAGGCTCTGTGTTTTCCTACAAGCAAGAGTTCATTTCCGGAAAACCCACTTATTTTTCGGCTCAAATGAATTTACCCAGTTCACGAACCCAACATGTTTTTCACTATAAACTAAAGAGCATCTTTGTAAGAGATGCTGTGGTTTGTTACAGTTTTACAAGCAGGGTTCATCTAGATATGGGCCCTATGAGTAGGAAACACAGTTCTTTGTTTCTGGACATGCTCATATTTCTTGCTGTATTGCAGGCCCTTGACAAAAGAGGATGCTTCTTGCGTTAAAACAGAGGGTTTTTCATGGATGAGAACACTGGTCTGAATTTCCCTTCACAAACGGAGTTAAACCAAAGGCTCTGTGGCTTCCTACAAGCAAGAATTCATTTCCGGAAATCCCAGTGATTTTTTGGCTCAAATGAATTTACACAGTTCATGAACCCAACACGTTTTTCACTATAAACTAAAGAGCATCTATGTAAGAGATGCTGTGGTTTGTTACAATTTCACAAGCAGAGATTAACTAGATATGGTCCGTATGAGTAAGAAACACAGTTCGTTTTTTCTGGGCATGCTCATGTTTCTTGCTGTATTGGAGATGTTGGAAAGAAGAGCATGCTTCTTGCCTTAAAACAGAGTATGTTTCATGGATGAGAAGACTGGTCTGAATTTCCCTTCAGAAACGGAGTTAAAACAAAGGCTCTGAGTTTTCCTACAAGCAAGAGTTCTTTTCCGGAAAACCAAGTGATTTTTCGGCACAAATGAATTTACCCAGTTCACGAACCCCACACGTTTTTCACTATAAATTAAAGAGCATCTATGTAAGAGGTGCTGTGTTTTGTTACAGTTTCACAAGCAGAGTTCAACTAGATAAGGGGCCTTTGAGTAGGAAAACAGTTCTTTTTTTCTGGACATGCTCATATTTCTTGCTGTATTGCAGGCTCTGGACAAAAGAGGATGCTTCTTGAGTTAAAAGAGAGGGTGTTTCATGGATGAGAACACTGGTCTGAATTTCCCTTCACAAACGGAGTTAAACCAAAGGCTCTGTGTCTACCTACAAGCAAGAGTTCATTTCCGGAAATCCCAGTGATTTTTCGGCTCAAATGAATTTACACGGTTCATGAACCCAACAAGTTTTTCACTATAAACTAAAGAGCATCTATGTAAGAGATGCTGTGGTTTGTTACAGATTCACAAGCAGAGTTTAACTAGATATGGTCCATATGAGTAAGAAACACAGTTCGTTTTTTCTGGCCATGCTCATGTTTCTTGCTGTATTGGAGATGCTGGAAAGAAGAGCATGCTTCTTGCGTTAAAACAGAGTATGTTTCAAGGATGATAACACTGGTCTGAATTTCCCTTCACAAACGGAGTTAAAACAAAGGCTCTGTGTCTTCCTACTAGCAAGATTTCATTTCCGGAAAACCCACTTATTTTTCGGCTCAAATGAATTTACCCAGTTCACGAACCCAACACGTTTTTTACTATAAACTAAAGAGCATCTTTGTAAGAGATGCTGTGATTTGTTACAGTTTCACAAGCAGAGTTCAACTAGATATGGTCCCTATGAGTAAGAAACACAGTTCTTTTTTTCTGGACATGCTCATATTTCTTGCTGTATTGCAACTCTGGACAGAAGAGGATACTTCTTGCGTTAAAACAGAATGTGTTTCATGGATGAGAACACTGGTCTGAATTTCCCTTCACAAACAGAGTTAAACCAAAGGCTCTGTGGCTTCCTACAAGCAAGAATTCATTTCCGGAAATCCCAGTGATTTTTTGGCTCAAATGAATTTACACAGTTCATGAACCCAACACGTTTTTCACTATAAACTAAAGAGCATCTATGTAAGAGATGCTGTGGTTTGTTACAATTTCACAAGCAGAGTTTAACTAGATATTGTCCCTATGAGTAAGAAACTCAGTTCGTTTTTTCTGGGCATGCTCATGTTTCTTGCTGTATTGGAGATGTTGGAAAGAAGAGCATGCTTCTTGCCTTAAAACAGAGTATGTTTCATGGATGAGAAGACTGGTCTGAATTTCCCTTCAGAAACGGAGTTAAAACAAAGGCTGTGAGTTTTCCTACAAGCAAGAGTTCTTTTCCGGAAAACCAAGTGATTTTTCGGCACAAATGAATTTACCCAGTTCACGAACCCCACACGTTTTTCACTATAAATTAAAGAGCATCTATATAAGAAGTGCTGTGGTTTGTTACAGTTTCACAAGCAGAATTCAACTAGATATGGGCCCTATGAGTAGGATACAGTTCTTTGTTAATGGACATGCTCATATTTCTTGATGTATTGCAACTCTTGACAGAAGAGGATGCTTCTTGCGTTAAAAAAGAGGGTGTTTCATGGATGAGAACAGTGGTCTGAATTTCCCTTCACAAACGGAGTTAAACCAAAGGCTCTGTGTCTTCCTACAATCAAGAGTTCATTTCCGGAAATCCCAGTGATTTTTCGGCTCAATTGAATTTACACAGTTCACGAACCCAACACGTTTTTCACTATTAACTAAAGAGCATCTATGTAAGAGATGCTGTGGATTGTTACAGATTCACAAGCAGAGTTTTACTAGATATGGTCCATATGAGTAAGAAACACAGTTCGTTTTTTCTGGCCATGCTCATGTTTCTTGCTGTATTGGAGATGCTGGAAAGAAGAGCATGCTTCTTGCGTTAAAACAGAGTATGTTTCATGGATGATAACACTGGTCTGAATTTCCCTTCACAAACGGAGTTAAACCAAAGGCTCTGTGTCTTCCTACTAGCAAGAGTTCATTTCCGGAAAACCCAGTTATTTTTCGGCTCAAATGAATTTACCTAGTTCACGAACCCAACACGTTTTTCACTATAAACTAAAGAGCATCTTTGTAAGAGATGCTGTGATTTGTTACAGTTTCACAAGCAGAGTTCAACTAGATATGGTCCCTATGAGTAAGAAACACAGTTCTTTTTTTCTGGACATGCTGATATTTCTTGCTGTATTGCAACTCTGGACAGAAGAGGATGCTTCTTGCGTTAAAACAGAGTGTGTTTCATGGATGAGAACACTGGTCTGAATTTCCCTTCACAAACGGAGTTAAACCAAAGGCTCTGTGTCTTTCTACAAGCAAGAGTTCATTTCCGGAAAACCCAGTGATTTTTTGGCTAAAATGAATTTACCCAGTTCACGAACCCCACACGTTTTCACTATAAATTAAAGAGCATCTGTGTAAGAGGTGCTGTGGTTTGTTACAGTTTCACAAGCAGAATTCAACTAGATATGGGCCCTTTGAGTAGGAAACACAGTTCTTTGTTTCTGGACATGCTCATATTTCTTGCTGTATTACAGGCCCTTGACAAAAGAGGATGCTTCTTGCGTTAAAACAGAGGTTGTTTCATGGATGAGAACACTGGTCTGAATTTCCCTTCACAAATGGAGTTAAACCAAAGGCTCTGTGGCTTCCTACAAGCAAGAGTTCATTTCCGGAAATCCCAGTGATTTTTTGGCTCAAATGAATTTACACAGTTCATGAACCCAACACGTTTTTCACTATAAACTAAAGAGCATCTATGTAAGAGATGCTCTGGTTTGTTACAATTTCACAAGCAGAGATTAACTAGATATGGTCCGTATGAGTAAGAAACACAGTTCGTTTTTTCTGGGCATGCTCATGTTTCTTGCTGTATTAGAGATGTTGGAAAGAAGAGCATGCTTCTTGCCTTAAAACAGAGTATGTTTCATGGATGAGAACACTGGTCTGAATTTCACTTCACAAACGGAGTTAAAACAAAGGCTCTGTGTTTTCCTACAAGCAAGAGTTCATTTCCGGAAAACCCACTTATTTTTCGGCTCAAATGAATTTACCCAGTTCACGAACCCAACACGTTTTTCACTATAAACTAAAGAGCATCTTTGTAAGAGATGCTGTGGTTTGTTACAGTTTTACAAGCAGAGTTCATCTAGATATGGGCCCTATGAGTAGGAAACACAGTTCTTTTTTTCTGGACATGCTCATATTTCTTGCTGTATTGCAACTCTGGACAGAAGAGGATACTTCTTGCGTTAAAACAGAATGTGTTTCATGGATGAGAACACTGGTCTGAATTTCCCTTCACAAACAGAGTTAAACCAAAGGCTCTGTGGCTTCCTACAAGCAAGAATTCATTTCCGGAAATCCCAGTGATTTTTTGGCTCAAATGAATTTACACAGTTCATGAACCCAACACGTTTTTCACTATAAACTAAAGAGCATCTATGTAAGAGATGCTGTGGTTTGTTACAATTTCACAAGCAGAGTTTAACTAGATATTGTCCCTATGAGTAAGAAACTCAGTTCGTTTTTTCTGGGCATGCTCATGTTTCTTGCTGTATTGGAGATGTTGGAAAGAAGAGCATGCTTCTTGCCTTAAAACAGAGTATGTTTCATGGATGAGAAGACTGGTCTGAATTTCCCTTCAGAAACGGAGTTAAAACAAAGGCTGTGAGTTTTCCTACAAGCAAGAGTTCTTTTCCGGAAAACCAAGTGATTTTTCGGCACAAATGAATTTACCCAGTTCACGAACCCCACACGTTTTTCACTATAAATTAAAGAGCATCTATATAAGAAGTGCTGTGGTTTGTTACAGTTTCACAAGCAGAATTCAACTAGATATGGGCCCTATGAGTAGGATACAGTTCTTTGTTAATGGACATGCTCATATTTCTTGATGTATTGCAACTCTTGACAGAAGAGGATGCTTCTTGCGTTAAAAAAGAGGGTGTTTCATGGATGAGAACAGTGGTCTGAATTTCCCTTCACAAATGGAGTTAAACCAAAGGCTCTGTGTCTTCCTACAATCAAGAGTTCATTTCCGGAAATCCCAGTGATTTTTCGGCTCAATTGAATTTACACAGTTCACGAACCCAACACGTTTTTCACTATTAACTAAAGAGCATCTATGTAAGAGATGCTGTGGATTGTTACAGATTCACAAGCAGAGTTTTACTAGATATGGTCCATATGAGTAAGAAACACAGTTCGTTTTTTCTGGCCATGCTCATGTTTCTTGCTGTATTGGAGATGCTGGAAAGAAGAGCATGCTTCTTGCGTTAAAACAGAGTATGTTTCATGGATGATAACACTGGTCTGAATTTCCCTTCACAAACGGAGTTAAACCAAAGGCTCTGTGTCTTCCTACTAGCAAGAGTTCATTTCCGGAAAACCCAGTTATTTTTCGGCTCAAATGAATTTACCTAGTTCACGAACCCAACACGTTTTTCACTATAAACTAAAGAGCATCTTTGTAAGAGATGCTGTGATTTGTTACAGTTTCACAAGCAGAGTTCAACTAGATATGGTCCCTATGAGTAAGAAACACAGTTCTTTTTTTCTGGACATGCTGATATTTCTTGCTGTATTGCAACTCTGGACAGAAGAGGATGCTTCTTGCGTTAAAACAGAGTGTGTTTCATGGATGAGAACACTGGTCTGAATTTCCCTTCACAAACGGAGTTAAACCAAAGGCTCTGTGTCTTTCTACAAGCAAGAGTTCATTTCCGGAAAACCCAGTGATTTTTTGGCTAAAATGAATTTACCCAGTTCACGAACCCCACACGTTTTCACTATAAATTAAAGAGCATCTGTGTAAGAGGTGCTGTGGTTTGTTACAGTTTCACAAGCAGAATTCAACTAGATATGGGCCCTTTGAGTAGGAAACACAGTTCTTTGTTTCTGGACATGCTCATATTTCTTGCTGTATTACAGGCCCTTGACAAAAGAGGATGCTTCTTGCGTTAAAACAGAGGGTGTTTCATGGATGAGAACACTGGTCTGAATTTCCCTTCACAAACGGAGTTAAACCAAAGGCTCTGTGGCTTCCTACAAGCAAGAATTCATTTCCGGAAATCCCAGTGATTTTTTGGCTCAAATGAATTTACACAGTTCATGAACCCAACACGTTTTTCACTATAAACTAAAGAGCATCTATGTAAGAGATGCTGTGGTTTGTTACAATTTCACAAGCAGAGATTAACTAGATATGGTCCGTATGAGTAAGAAACACAGTTCGTTTTTTCTGGGCATGCTCATGTTTCTTGCTGTATTAGAGATGTTGGAAAGAAGAGCATGCTTCTTGCCTTAAAACAGAGTATGTTTCATGGATGAGAACACTGGTCTGAATTTCACTTCACAAACGGAGTTAAAACAAAGGCTCTGTGTTTTCCTACAAGCAAGAGTTCATTTCCGGAAAACCCACTTATTTTTCGGCTCAAATGAATTTACCCAGTTCACGAACCCAACACGTTTTTCACTATAAACTAAAGAGCATCTTTGTAAGAGATGCTGTGGTTTGTTACAGTTTTACAAGCAGAGTTCATCTAGATATGGGCCCTATGAGTAGGAAACACAGTTCTTTGTTTCTGGACATGCTCATATTTCTTGCTGTATTGCAGGCCCTTGACAAAAGAGGATGCTTCTTGCGTTAAAACAGAGGGTTTTTCATGGATGAGAACACTGGTCTGAATTTCCCTTCACAAACGGAGTTAAACCAAAGGCTCTGTGGCTTCCTACAAGCAAGAATTCATTTCCGGAAATCCCAGTGATTTTTTGGCTCAAATGAATTTACACAGTTCATGAACCCAACACGTTTTTCACTATAAACTAAAGAGCATCTATGTAAGAGATGCTGTGGTTTGTTACAATTTCACAAGCAGAGATTAACTAGATATGGTCCGTATGAGTAAGAAACACAGTTCGTTTTTTCTGGGCATGCTCATGTTTCTTGCTGTATTAGAGATGTTGGAAAGAAGAGCATGCTTCTTGCCTTAAAACAGAGTATGTTTCATGGATGAGAAGACTGGTCTGAATTTCCCTTCAGAAACGGAGTTAAAACAAAGGCTCTGAGTTTTCCTACAAGCAAGAGTTCTTTTCCGGAAAACCAAGTGATTTTTCGGCACAAATGAATTTACCCAGTTCACGAACCCCACACGTTTTTCACTATAAATTAAAGAGCATCTATGTAAGAGGTGCTGTGTTTTGTTACAGTTTCACAAGCAGAGTTCAACTAGATAAGGGGCCTTTGAGTAGGAAAACAGTTCTTTTTTTCTGGACATGCTCATATTTCTTGCTGTATTGGAGATGCTGGAAAGAAGAGCATGCTTCTTGCGTTAAAACAGAGTATGTTTCAAGGATGATAACACTGGTCTGAATTTCCCTTCACATACGGAGTTAAAACAAAGGCTCTGTGTCTTCCTACTAGCAAGAGTTCATTTCCGGAAAACCCACTTATTTTTCGGCTCAAATGAATTTACCCAGTTCACGAACCCAACACGTTTTTTACTATAAACTAAAGAGCATCTTTGTAAGAGATGCTGTGATTTGTTACAGTTTCACAAGCAGAGTTCAACTAGATATGGTCCCTATGAGTAAGAAACACAGTTCTTTTTTTCTGGACATGCTCATATTTCTTGCTGTATTGCAACTCTGGACAGAAGAGGATGCTTCTTGCGTTAAAACAGAATGTGTTTCATGGATGAGAACACTGGTCTGAATTTCCCTTCACAAACAGAGTTAAACCAAAGGCTCTGTGGCTTCCTATAAGCAAGAATTCATTTCCGGAAATCCCAGTGATTTTTTGGCTCAAATGAATTTACACAGTTCATGAACCCAACACGTTTTTCACTATAAACTAAAGAGCATCTATGTAAGAGATGCTGTGGTTTGTTACAATTTCACAAGCAGAGTTTAACTAGATATTGTCCCTATGAGTAAGAAACTCAGTTCGTTTTTTCTGGGCATGCTCATGTTTCTTGCTGTATTGGAGATGTTGGAAAGAAGAGCATGCTTCTTGCCTTAAAACAGAGTATGTTTCATGGATGAGAAGACTGGTCTAAATTTCCCTTCAGAAACGGAGTTAAAACAAAGGCTGTGAGTTTTCCTACAAGCAAGAGTTCTTTTCCGGAAAACCAAGTGATTTTTCGGCACAAATGAATTTACCCAGTTCACGAACCCCACACGTTTTTCACTATAAATTAAAGAGCATCTATATAAGAAGTGCTGTGGTTTGTTACAGTTTCACAAGCAGAATTCAACTAGATATGGGCCCTATGAGTAGGAAATACAGTTCTTTGTTAATGGACATGCTCATATTTCTTGATGTATTGCAACTCTTGACAGAAGAGGATGCTTCTTGCGTTAAAAAAGAGGGTGTTTCATGGATGAGAACAGTGGTCTGAATTTCCCTTCACAAACGGAGTTAAACCAAAGGCTCTGTGTCTTCCTACTAGCAAGAGTTCATTTCCGGAAAACCCAGTTATTTTTCGGCTCAAATGAATTTACCTAGTTCACGAACCCAACACGTTTTTCACTATAAACTAAAGAGCATCTTTGTAAGAGATGCTGTGATTTGTTACAGTTTCACAAGCAGAGTTCAACTAGATATGGTCCCTATGAGAAAGAAACACAGTTCTTTTTTTCTGGACATGTTCATATTTCTTGCTGTATTGCAACTCTGGACAGAAGAGGATGCTTCTTGCGTTAAAACAGAGGATGTTTCAAGGATGAGAACACTGGTGTGAATTTCCCTTCACAAACGGAGTTAAACCAAAGGCTCTGTGTCTTTCTACAAGCAAGAGTTCATTTCCGGAAATCCCAGTGATTTTTCGGCTCAAATGAATTTACACAGTTCACGCACCCAACACGTTTTTCACTATAAACTAAAGAGCATCTATGTAAGAGATGCTGTGGTTTGTTACAGCAGAGTTCATCTAGATATGGTCAGTATTAGTAGGAAACACAATTCTTTTTTTCTGGGCATGCTCATGTTTCTTGCTGTATTAGAGACTCTGGAAAGAAGAGCATGCTCTTTGTGTTAAAACAAAGTGTGTTTCATGGATGAGAACACTGGTCTGAATTTCCCTTCACAAACGGAGTTAAACCAAAGGCTCTGTGTCTTCCTACAAGCAAGAGTTCATTTCCGGAAATCCCAGTGATTTTTCGGCTTAAATGAATTTACACAGTTCACGAACCCAACACGTTTTTCACTATAAACTAAAGAGCATCTATGTAAGGATGCTGTGGTTTGTTACAGTTTCACAAGCAGAGTTTATCTAGATATGGTACGTATGAGTACGAAACACAGTTCATTTTTTCTGACAGTGCTCATGTTTCTTGCTGTATAGGAGTTGCTGGAAAGAAGAGCATGCTTCTTGCGTTAAAAAGAGTATGTTTCATGGATGAGAACACTGGTCTGAATTTCCCTTCACAAACGGAGTTAAAGCAAAGGCTCTGTGTCTTCCTACAAGCAAGAGTTCATTTCCGGAAAACCCAGTGATTTTTCGGCTCAAATGAATTTACACAGTTCATGAACCCAACACGTTTTTCACTATAAACTAAAGAGCATCTATGTAAGAGATGCTGTGGTTTATTACAGTTTCACAAGCAGAGTTTAACTAGATATGGTCCGTATGAGTAAGAAACACAGTTCGCTTTTTCTGTGCATGCTCATGTTTCTTGCTGTTTTGGAGACGCTGGAAAGAAGAGCATGGTTCTTGCCTTAAAACAGAGTATGTTTCATGGAAGAGAACACTGGTCTGAATTTCGCTTCACAAACGGAGTTAAACCAAAGTCTCTGTGTCTTCCTTCAAGCAAGAGTTTATTTCCTGAAAACCCAGTGATTTTTCGGCTAAAATGAATTTACACAGTTCACGAACCCAACACGTTTTTCACTATAAACTAAAGAGAATCCATGTAAGAGATGCTGTGGTTTGTTACAGCAGAGTTCAACTAGATATGGTCAGTATTAGTAGGAAACACAATTCTTTTTTTCTGGGCATGCTCATGTTTCTTGCTGTATTAGAGACTCTGGAAAGAAGAGCATGCTCTTTGTGTTAAAACAGAGTGTGTTTCATGGATGAGAACACTGGTCTGAATTTCCCTTCACAAACGGAGTTAAACCAAAGGCTCTGTGTCTTTCTACAAGCAAGAGTTCATTTCCGGAAAACCCAGTGATTTTTCGGCTCAAATGAATTTACCCAGTTCACGAACCTCACACGTTTTTCACTATAAATTAAAGAGCATCTATGTAAGAGGTGCTGTGGTTTGTTACAGTTTCACAAGCAGAATTCAACTAGATATGGGCCCTTTGAGTAGGAAATACAGTTCTTTTTTTATGGACATGCTCATATTTCTTGCTGTATTGCAACTCTTGACAGAAGAAAATGCTTCTTGCGTTAAAACAGAGGATGTTTCATGGATGAGAACACTGGTCTGAATTTCCCTGCACAAACGGAGTTAAACCAAAGGCTCTGTGTCTTCCTACAAGCAAGAGTTCATTTCCGGAAATCCCAGTGATTTTTCGGCTTAAATGAATTTACACAGTTCACGAACCCAACATGTTTTTCACTATAAACTAAAGAGCATCTATGTAAGAGATGCTGTGGTTTGTTACAGTTTCACAAGCAGAGTTTATCTAGATATGGTACGTATGAGTACGAAACACAGTTCGTTTTTTCTGACAATGCTCATGTTTCTTGCTGTATAGGAGTTGCTGGAAAGAAGAGCATGCTTCTTGCATTAAAAAGAGTATGTTTCATGGATGAGAACACTGGTCTGAATTTCCCTTCACAAACGGAGTTAAAGCAAAGGCTCTGTGTTTTCCTACAAGCAAGAGTTCATTTCCGGAAAACCCAGTGATTTTTCGGCTCAAATGAATTTACCCAGTTCACGAACCCCACACGTTTTTCACTATAAATTAAAGAGCATCTATGTAAGAGGTGCTGTGGTTTGTTACAGTTTCACAAGCAGAATTCAACTAGATATGGGCCCTATGAGTAGGAAATACGGTTCTTTTTTAATGGACATGCTCATATTTCTTGCTGTATTGCAACTCTTGACAGAAGAGGATGCTTCTTGCGTTAAAACAGAGGGTGTTTCATGGATGAGAACACTGGTCTGAATTTCCCTTCACAAATGGAGTTAAACCAAAGGCTGTGTGTCTTCCTACAATCAATAGTTCATTTCCGGAAATCCCAGTGATTTTTCGGCTCAAATGAATTTACACAGTTCACGAACCCAACACGTTTTTCACTATTAACTAAAGAGCATCTATGTAAGAGATGCTGTGGATTGTTACAGATTCACAAGCAGAGTTTATCTAGATATGGTCCATATGAGTAAGAAACACAGTTCGTTTTTTCTGGGCATGCTCATGTTTCTTGCTGTTTTGGAGACGCTGGAAAGAAGAGCATGCTTCTTGCGTTAAAACAGAGTATGTTTCATGGATGAGAACACTGGTCTGAATTTTGCTTCACAAACGGAGTTTAACCAAAGTCTCTGTGTCTTCCTTCAAGCAAGAGTTCATTTCCTGAAAACCCAGTGATTTTTTGGCTAAAATGAATTTACACAGTTCACGCACACAACATGTTTTTCACTATAAACTAAAGAGCATTTAAGTAAGAGATGCTGTGGTTTTTTACAGATTCACAAGCAGAGTTTAACTAGATATGGTCCATATGAGTAAGAAACACAGTTCGTTTTTTCTGGCCATGCTCATGTTTCTTGCTGTATTGGAGATGCTGGAAAGAAGAGCATGCTTCTTGCGTTAAAACAGAGTATGTTTCATGGATGATAACACTGGTCTGAATTTCCCTTCACAAAAGGAGTTAAACCAAAGGCTGTGTGTCTTCCTACAATCAAGAGTTCATTTCCGGAAATCCCAGTGATTTTTCGGCTCAAATGAATTTACACAGTTCATGAACCCAACATGTGTTTCACTATTAACTAAAGAGCATCTATGTAAGAGATGCTGTTGTTTGTTACAGATTCACAAGCAGAGTTTATCTAGATATGGTCCATATGAGTAAGAAACACAGTTCGTTTTTTCTGGGCATGCTCATGTTTCTTGCTGTATTGGAGACGCTGGAAAGAAGAGCATGCTTCTTGTGTTACAACAGAGTATGTTTCATGGATGAGAACACTGGTCTGAATTTCGCTTCACAAACGGAGTTTAACCAAAGTCTCTGTGTCTTCCTTCCAGCAAGAGTTCATTTCCTGAAAACCCAGTGATTTTTCGGCTAAAATGAATTTACACAGTTCACGCACACAACATGTTTTTCACTATAAACTAAAGAGCATCTAAGTAAGAGATGCTGTGGTTTGTTACAGATACAAAAGCAGAGTTTAACTAGATATGGTCCATATGAGTAAGAAACACAGTTCGTTTTTTCTGGCCATGCTCATGTTTCTTGCTGTATTGGAGATGCTGGAAAGAAGAGCATGCTTCTTGCGTTAAAACAGAGTATGTTTCATGGATGATAACACTGGTCTGAATTTCCCTTCACAAACGGAGTTAAACCAAAGGCTCTGTGTCTTCCTACTAGCAAGAGTTCATTTCCAGAAAACCCAGTTATTTTTTGGCTCAAATGAATTTATCCAGTTCACGAACCCAACACGTTTTTCACTATAAACTAAAGAGCATCTTTGTAAGAGATGCTGTGATTTGTTACAGTTTCACAAGCAGAGTTCAACTAGATATGGTCCCTATGAGTAAGAAACACAGTTCTTTTTTTCTGGACATGCTCATATTTCTTGCTGTATTGCAACTCTGGACAGAAGAGGATGCTTCTTGCATTAAATCAGATGATGTTTCAAGGATGAGAACACTGGTGTGAATTTCCCTTCACAAACGGAGTTAAACCAAAGGCTCTGTGTCTACCTACAAGCAAGAGTTCATTTCCGGAAATCCCAGTGATTTTTCGGCTCAAATGAATTTACACAGTTCATGAACCCAACACGTTTTTCACTATAAACTAAAGAGCATCTATGTAAGAGATGCTGTGGTTTATTACAGTTTCACAAGCAGAGTTTAACTAGATATGGTCCGTATGAGTAAGAAACACAGTTCGCTTTTTCTGGGCATGCTCATGTTTCTTGCTGTTTTGGAGACGCTGGAAAGAAGAGCATGCTTCTTGCCTTAAAACAGAGTATGTTTCATGGAAGAGAACACTGGTCTGAATTTCGCTTCACAAACGGAGTTAAACCAAAGTCTCTGTGTCTTCCTTCAAGCAAGAGTTTATTTCCTGAAAACCCAGTGATTTTTCGGCTAAAATGAATTTACACAGTTCACGAACCCAACACGTTTTTCACTATAAACTAAAGAGAATCCATGTAAGAGATGCTGTGGTTTGTTACAGCAGAGTTCAACTAGATATGGTCAGTATTAGTAGGAAACACAATTCTTTTTTTCTGGGCATGCTCATGTTTCTTGCTGTATTAGAGACTCTGGAAAGAAGAGCATGCTCTTTGTGTTAAAACAGAGTGTGTTTCATGGATGAGAACACTGGTCTGAATTTCCCTTCACAAACGGAGTTAAACCAAAGGCTCTGTGTCTTTCTACAAGCAAGAGTTCATTTCCGGAAAACCCAGTGATTTTTCGGCTCAAATGAATTTACCCAGTTCACGAACCCCACACGTTTTTCACTATAAATTAAAGAGCATCTATGTAAGAGGTGCTGTGGTTTGTTACAGTTTCACAAGCAGAATTCAACTAGATATGGGCCCTTTGAGTAGGAAATACAGTTCTTTTTTTATGGACATGCTCATATTTCTTGCTGTATTGCAACTCTTGACAGAAGAGAATGCTTCTTGCGTTAAAACAGAGGATGTTTCATGGATGAGAACACTGGTCTGAATTTCCCTGCACAAACGGAGTTAAACCAAAGGCTCTGTGTCTTCCTACAAGCAAGAGTTCATTTCCGGAAATCCCAGTGATTTTTCGGCTTAAATGAATTTACACAGTTCACGAACCCAACATGTTTTTCACTATAAACTAAAGAGCATCTATGTAAGAGATGCTGTGGTTTGTTACAGTTTCACAAGCAGAGTTTATCTAGATATGGTACGTATGAGTACGAAACACAGTTCGTTTTTTCTGACAATGCTCATGTTTCTTGCTGTATAGGAGTTGCTGGAAAGAAGAGCATGCTTCTTGCGTTAAAAAGAGTATGTTTCATGGATGAGAACACTGGTCTGAATTTCCCTTCACAAACGGAGTTAAAGCAAAGGCTCTGTGTTTTCCTACAAGCAAGAGTTCATTTCCGGAAAACCCAGTGATTTTTCGGCTTAAATGAATTTATCCAGTTCACAAACCCCACACGTTTTTCACTATAGGCTAAAGAGCATCTATGTAAGAGATGCTGTGGTTTATTACAGTTTCACAAGCAGAGTTTAACTAGATATGGTCCGTATGAGTAAGAAACACAGTTCGCTTTTTCTGGGCATGCTCATGTTTCTTGCTGTTTTGGAGACGCTGGAAAGTAGAGCATGCTCTTTGTGTTAAAACAGAGTGTGTTTCATGGATGAGAACACTGGTCTGAATTTCCCTTCACAAACGCATTAAACCAAAGGCTCTGTGTCTTCCTACTAGCAATAGTTCATTTCCGGAAAACCCAGTTATTTTTCGGCTCAAATGAATTTACCCAGTTCACGAACCCAACACGTTTTTCACTATAAACTAAAGAGCATCTTTGTAAGAGATGCTGTGATTTGTTACAGTTTCACAAGCAGAGTTCAACTAGACATGGTCCCTATGAGTAAGAAACACAGTTCTTTTTTTCTGGACATGCTCATATTTCTTGCTGTATTGCAACTCTGGACAGAAGAGGATGCTTCTTGCGTTAAAACAGAGGATGTTTCAAGGATGAGAACACTGGTGTGAATTTCCCTTCACAAACGGAGTTAAACCAAAGGCTCTGTGTCTTTCTACAAGCAAGAGTTCATTTCCGGAAATCCCAGTGATTTTTCGGCTCAAATGAATTTACACAGTTCACGCACCCAACACGTTTTTCACTATAAACTAAAGAGCATCTATGTAAGAGATGCTGTGGTTTGTTACAGTTACACAAGCAGAGTCTAACTAGATATGGTCCGTATGAGTAAGAAACACAGTTCGTTTTTTCTGGGCATGCTCATGTTTCTTGTTGTTTTGGAGACGCTGGAAAGAAGAGCATGCTTCTTGCCTTAAAACAGAGTATGTTTCATGGAAGAGAACACTGGTCTGAATTTCGCTTCCCAAAGGAGTTAAACCAAAGTCTCTGTGTCTTCCTTCAAGCAAGAGTTTATTTCCTGAAAACCCAGTGATTTTTCGGCTAAAATGAATTTACACAGTTCACGAACCCAACACGTTTTTCACTATAAACTAAAGAGAATCCATGTAAGAGATGCTGTGGTTTGTTACAGCAGAGTTCAACTAGATATGGTCAGTATTAGTAGGAAACACAATTCTTTTTTTCTGGGCATGCTCATGTTTCTTGCTGTATTAGAGACTCTGGAAAGAAGAGCATGCTCTTTGTGTTAAAACAGAGTGTGTTTCATGGATGAGAACACTGGTCTGAATTTCCCTTCACAAACGGAGTTAAACCATAGGCTCTGTGTCTTTCTACAAGCAAGAGTTCATTTCCGGAAAACCCAGTGATTTTTCGGCTCAAATGAATTTACCCAGTTCACGAACCCCACACGTTTTTCACTATAAATTAAAGAGCATCTATGTAAGAGGTGCTGTGGTTTGTTACAGTTTCACAAGCAGAATTCAACTAGATATGGGCCCTTTGAGTAGGAAATACAGTTCTTTTTTTATGGACATGCTCATATTTCTTGCTGTATTGCATCTCTTGACAGAAGAGGATGCTTCTTGCGTTAAAACAGAGGATGTTTCATGGATGATAACACTGGTCTGAATTTCCCTGCACAAACGCATTAAACCAAAGGCTCTGTGTCTTCCTACTAGCAATAGTTCATTTCCGGAAAACCCAGTGATTTTTCGGCTCAAATGAATTTATCCAGTTCACAAACCCCACCGTTTTTCACTATAGGCTAAAGAGCATCTATGTAAGAGATGCTGTGGTTTGTTACACTTTCACAAGCAGAGTTCAATTAGATATGGTCCATATGAATAGGAAATACAGTTCTTTTTTTAAGGACATGCTCATACTTCTTGCTGTATTGCAACTCTGGACAGAAGAGGATGCTTCTTGTGTTAAAACAGACGGTGTTTGATGGATGAGAACACTGGTCTGAATTCCGCTTCACAAACGGAGTTAAACCAAATGCTCTGTGTCTTCCTACAAGCAAGAGTTCATTTCCGGAAATCCCAGTGATTTTTCGGCTCAAATGAATTTACACAGTTCACGAACCCAACACGTTTTTCACTATAAACTAAAGAGCATCTATGTAAGAGATGCTGTGGTTTGTTACAGTTCCACAGGCAGAGTTTAACTAGATATGGTCTGTATGAGTAAGAAACACAGTTCGTTTTTTCTGGGCATGTTCATGTTTCTTGCTGTATTGGAGATGCTGGAAAGAAGACCACGCTTCTTGCGTTAAAACAGAGGGTGTTTCATGGATGAGAACACTGGTCTGAATTTCCCTTCACAAACGGAGTTAAACCAAAGGCTCTGTGGCTTCCTACAAGCAAGAGTTCATTTCCGGAAAACCCAGTGATTTTTCGGCTCAAATGAATTTATCCAGTTCACAAACCCCACACGTTTTTCACTATAGGCTAAAGAGCATCTATGTAAGAGATGCTGTGGTTTATTACAGTTTCACAAGCAGAGTTTAACTAGATATGGTCCGTATGAGTAAGAAACACAGTTCGCTTTTTCTGGGCATGCTCATGTTTCTTGCTGTTTTGGAGACGCTGGAAAGTAGAGCATGCTCTTTGTGTTAAAACAGAGTGTGTTTCATGGATGAGAACACTGGTCTGAATTTCCCTTCACAAACGCATTAAACCAAAGGCTCTGTGTCTTCCTAGTAGCAATAGTTCATTTCCGGAAAACCCAGTTATTTTTCGGCTCAAATGAATTTACCCAGTTCACGAACCCAACACGTTTTTCACTATAAACTAAAGAGCATCTTTGTAAGAGATGCTGTGATTTGTTACAGTTTCACAAGCAGAGTTCAACTAGACATGGTCCCTATGAGTAAGAAACACAGTTCGTTTTTTTCTGGACATGCTCATATTTCTTGCTGTATTGCAACTCTGGACAGAAGAGGATGCTTCTTGCGTTAAAACAGAGGATGTTTCAAGGATGAGAACACTGGTGTGAATTTCCCTTCACAAACGGAGTTAAACCAAAGGCTCTGTGTCTTTCTACAAGCAAGAGTTCATTTCCGGAAATCCCAGTGATTTTTCGGCTCAAATGAATTTACACAGTTCACGCACCCAACACGTTTTTCACTATAAACTAAAGAGCATCTATGTAAGAGATGCTGTGGTTTGTTACAGTTACACAAGCAGAGTCTAACTAGATATGGTCCGTATGAGTAAGAAACACAGTTCGTTTTTTCTGGGCATGCTCATGTTTCTTGTTGTTTTGGAGACGCTGGAAAGAAGAGCATGCTTCTTGCCTTAAAACAGAGTATGTTTCATGGAAGAGAACACTGGTCTGAATTTCGCTTCCCAAAGGAGTTAAACCAAAGTCTCTGTGTCTTCCTTCAAGCAAGAGTTTATTTCCTGAAAACCCAGTGATTTTTCGGCTAAAATGAATTTACACAGTTCACGAACCCAACACGTTTTTCACTATAAACTAAAGAGAATCCATGTAAGAGATGCTGTGGTGTGTTACAGCAGAGTTCAACTAGATATGGTCAGTATTAGTAGGAAACACAATTCTTTTTTTCTGGGCATGCTCATGTTTCTTGCTGTATTAGAGACTCTGGAAAGAAGAGCATGCTCTTTGTGTTAAAACAGAGTGTGTTTCATGGATGAGAACACTGGTCTGAATTTCCCTTCACAAACGGAGTTAAACCAAAGGCTCTGTGTCTTTCTACAAGCAAGAGTTCATTTCCGGAAAACCCAGTGATTTTTCGGCTCAAATGAATTTACCCAGTTCACGAACCCCACACGTTTTTCACTATAAATCAAAGAGCATCTATGTAAGAGGTGCTGTGGTTTGTTACAGTTTCACAAGCAGAATTCAACTAGATATGGGCCCTTTGAGTAGGAAATACAGTTCTTTTTTTATGGACATGCTCATATTTCTTGCTGTATTGCAACTCTTGACAGAAGAGGATGCTTCTTGCGTTAAAACAGAGGATGTTTCATGGATGAGAACACTGGTCTGAATTTCCCTGCACAAACGCATTAAACCAAAGGCTCTGTGTCTTCCTACTAGCAATAGTTCATTTCCGGAAAACCCAGTGATTTTTTGGCTCAAATGAATTTATCCAGTTCACAAACCCCACACGTTTTTCACTATAGGCTAAAGAGCATCTATGTAAGAGATGCTGTGGTTTGTTACACTTTCACAAGCAGAGTTCAATTAGATATGGTCCATATGAGTAGGAAATACAGTTCTTTTTTTAAGGACATGCTCATACTTCTTGCTGTATTGCAACTCTGGACAGAAGAGGATGCTTCTTGTGTTAAAACAGACGGTGTTTGATGGATGAGAACACTGGTCTGAATTTCGCTTCACAAACGGAGTTAAACCAAATGCTCTGTGTCTTCCTACAAGCAAGAGTTCATTTCCGGAAATCCCAGTGATTTTTCGGCTCAAATGAATTTACACAGTTCACGAACCAAACACGTTTTTCACTATAAACTAAAGAGCATCTATGTAAGAGATTCTGTGGTTTGTTACAGTTCCACAGGCAGAGTTTAACTAGATATGGTCTGTATGAGTAAGAAACACAGTTCGTTTTTTCTGGGCATGTTCATGTTTCTTGCTGTATTGGAGATGCTGGAAAGAAGACCACGCTTCTTGCGTTAAAACAGAGGGTGTTTCATGGATGAGAACACTGGTCTGAATTTCCCTTCACAAACGGAGTTAAACCAAAGGCTCTGTGGCTTCCTACAAGCAAGAATTCATTTCCGGAAATCCCAGTGATTTTTTGGCTCAAATGAATTTACACAGTTCATGAACCCAACAAGTTTTTCACTATAAACTAAAGAGCATCTATGTAAGAGATGCTGTGGTTTGTTACAATTTCACAAGCAGAGTTTAACTAGATATGGTCCATATGAGTAAGAAACACAGTTCGTTTTTTCTGGGCATGCTCATGTTTCTTGCTGTTTTGGAGACGCTGGAAAGAAGAGCATGCTCTTTGTGTCAAAACAGAGTGTGTTTCATGGATGAGAACACTGGTCTGAATTTCCCTTCACAAACGGAGTTAAACCAAAGGCTCTGTGTCTTCCTACTAGCAATAGTTCATTTCCGGAAAACCCAGTGATTTTTCGGCTAAAATGAATTTACACAGTTCACGAACCCAACACGTTTTTCACTATAAACTAAAGAGCATCTTTGTAAGAGATGCTGTGATTTGTTACAGTTTCACAAGCAGAGTTCAACTAGATATGGTCCCTATGAGTAAGAAACACAGTTCTTTTTTTCTGGACATGCTCATATTTCTTGCTGTATTGCAACTCTGGACAGAAGAGGATGCTTCTTGCGTTAAAACAGAGGATGTTTCAAGGATGAGAACACTGGTGTGAATTTCCCTTCACAAACGGAGTTAAACCAAAGGCTCTGTGTCTTTCTACAAGCAAGAGTTCATTTCCGGAAATCCCAGTGATTTTTCGGCTCAAATGAATTTACACAGTTCACGCACCCAACACGTTTTTCACTATAAACTAAAGAGCATCTATGTAAGAGATGCTGTGGTTTGTTACAGTTACACAAGCAGTGTCTAACTAGATATGGTCCTTATGAGTAAGAAACACAGTTCGTTTTTTCTGGGCATGCTCATGTTTCTTGCTGTTTTGGAGACACTGGAAAGAAGAGCATGCTTCTTGCCTTAAAACAGAGTATGTTTCATGGAGTAGAACACTGGTCTGAATTTCGCTTCACAAACAGAGTTAAACCAAAGTCTCTGTGTCTTCCTTCAAGCAAGAGTTTATTTCCTGAAAACCCAGGGATTTTTCGGCTAAAATGAATTTACACAGTTCACGAACCCAACAAGTTTTTCACTATAAACTAAAGAGAATCCATGTAAGAGATGCTGAGGTTTGTTACAGCAGAGTTCAACTAGATATGGTCAGTATTAGTAGGAAACACAATTCTTTTTTTCTGGGCATGCTCATGTTTCTTGCTGTATTAGAGACTCTGGAAAGAAGAGCATGCTCTTTGTGTTAAAACAGAGTGTGTTTCATGGATGAGAACACTGGTCTGAATTTCCCTTCACAAACGGAGTTAAACCAAAGGCTCTGTGTCTTTCTACAAGCAAGAGTTCATTTCCGGAAATCCCAATGATTTTTCGACTCAAATGAATTTACACAGTTCACGAACCCAACACGTTTTTCACTATAAACTAAATAGCATCTATGTAAGAGATGCTGTGGTTTGTTACAGTTTCACAAGCAGAGTTTAACTAGATATGGTCCGTATGAGTAAGAAACACAGTTCATTATTCTGGTCATACTCATGTTTCTTGCTGTATTGGAGACGCTGGAAAGAAGAGCATGCTTCATGCGTTAAAACAGAGTATGTTTCATGGATGAGAACACTGGTCTGAATTTGCCTTCACAAGCAGAGTTCAACTAGATATGGTCCCTATGAGTAGGCAACACAGTTCTTTTTTTCAGGACATGCTCACATTTCTTGCTGTATTGCAGTCTGGACAGAAGAGGATGCCTCTTGCGTTAAAAAAGAGTATGTGTCATGGATGAGAACACTGGTCTGAATTTCCCTTCACAAACGGAGTTAAAACAAAGGCTCTGTGTCTTCCTACAAGCAAGAGTTCATTTTCAAAAAACCCAGTGATTTTTTGGCTCAAATGAATTTACACAGTTCACGAACCCAACACGTTTTTCACTATTAACTAAAGAGCATTTTTGTAAGAGATGCTGTGGTTTGTTACAGTTTCACTAGCAGAGTTCAACTAGATATGGTCCTTATGAGTAGGAAACACAGTTCTTTTTTTCTGGACATGCTCATATTTCTTGCTGTATTGCAGTCTGGACAGAAGAGGATGCTTCTTGCGTTAAAACAGAGGGTGTTTCATGGATGAGAACACTGGTCTGAATTTCCCTTCACAAACGGAGTTAAACCAAAGGCTGTGTGTCTTCCTACAAGCAAGAGTTCATTTCTGGAAATCCCAGTGATTTTTCGGCTCAGATGAATTTACATAGTTCACGAACCCAACACGTTTTTCACTATAAACTAAAGAGCATCTATGTAAGAGATGCTGTGGTTTGTTACAGTTTCACAAGCAGAGTTTAACTAGATATGGTCCATATGAGTCAGAAACACAGGTCGTTTTTTCTGGCCATGCTCATGTTTCTTGCTGTATTGGAGATGCTGGAAAGAAGAGCATGTTTCTTGCGTTAAAACAGAGTTTGTTTCATGGATGAGAACACTGGTCTGAATTTCCATTCACAAACGGAGTTAAACCAAAGGCTCTTTGTCTTCCTACAAGCAAGATTCATTTCCGGAAAACCCAGTGATTTTTCGGCTCAAAAGAATTTACCCATTTCACGAACCCCACACGTTTTTCACTATAAACTAAAGAGCATCTATGTAAGAGATGCTGTGGTTTTTTACAGTTTCACAAGCAGAGTTCAACTAGATAAGGTCCGTATGAGTAGGAAATACAGTTCTTTTTTTATGGACATGCTCACATTTCTTGCTGTATTGAAACTCTGGACAGAAGAGGATGCTTCCTGTGTTAAAACAGACGGTGTTTCATGGATGAGAACACTGGTCTGAATTTCCCTTCACAAACGGAGTTAAACCAAAGGCTCTGTGTCTTCCTACAAGCAAGAGATCATTTACGGAAATCCCTATGATTTTTCGGCTCAAATGAATTTACGCAGTTCACGAACCCAACACGTTTTTCACTATAAACTAAAGAGCATCTATGTAAGAGATGCTGTAGTTTGTTACAGTTTCCCAAGCAAAGTTTAACTAGATATGGTCCGTATGAGTAAGAAACACAGTTCGTTTTTTCTGGGCACGCTCATTTTTCTTGCTGTGTTGGAGATGAGGGAAAGAAGAGCATGCTTCTTGTGTTAAAACAGAGTATGTTTCATAGATGAGAACACTTGTCTGAATTTCCCTTCACAATCGGAGTTAAACCAAAGTCTCTGTTTCTTCCTACAAGCAAGAGTTCATTTTCGGAAAACCCAGGTATTTTTTGGCTCAAATAAATTTACCCAGTTCACGAACCCAACACGTTTTTCACTATAATCTAAAGAGCATCTTTGTAAGAGATTCTGTGGTTTGCTACAGTTTCACAAGCAGAGTTCAACTAGATATGGTCCCTATGAGTAGAAAACACAGTTCTTTTTTTTTTTTGGACATGCTCATATTTCTTGCAGTATTGCAGACTCTGGACAGAAGAGGATGCTTCTTGCGTTAAAACAGAGGGTGTTTCATGGATGAGAACACTGGTATGAATTTGCATTCACAAACGGAGTTAAACCAAAGGCTGTGTGTCTTCCTACAAGCAAGAGTTCATTTCTGGAAATCCCAGTGATTTTTCGGCTCAGATGAATTTACATAGTTCACGAACCCAACACGTTTTTCACTATAAACTAAAGAGCATCTATGTAAGAGATGCTGTGGTTTGTTACAGTTTCACAAGCAGAGTTTAACTAGATATGGTCCATATGAGTCAGAAACACAGGTCGTTTTTTCTGGCCATGCTCATGTTTCTTGCTGTATTGGAGATGCTGGAAAGAAGAGCATGTTTCTTGCGTTAAAACAGAGTTTGTTTCATGGATGAGAACACTGGTCTGAATTTCCATTCACAAACGGAGTTAAACCAAAGGCTCTTTGTCTTCCTACAAGCAAGATTCATTTCCGGAAAACCCAGTGATTTTTCGGCTCAAAAGAATTTACCCATTTCACGAACCCCACACGTTTTTCACTATAAACTAAAGAGCATCTATGTAAGAGATGCTGTGGTTTTTTACAGTTTCACAAGCAGAGTTCAACTAGATAAGGTCCGTATGAGTAGGAAATACAGTTCTTTTTTTATGGACATGCTCACATTTCTTGCTGTATTGAAACTCTGGACAGAAGAGGATGCTTCCTGTGTTAAAACAGACGGTGTTTCATGGATGAGAACACTGGTCTGAATTTCCCTTCACAAACGGAGTTAAACCAAAGGCTCTGTGTCTTCCTACAAGCAAGAGATCATTTACGGAAATCCCTATGATTTTTCGGCTCAAATGAATTTACGCAGTTCACGAACCCAACACGTTTTTCACTATAAACTAAAGAGCATCTATGTAAGAGATGCTGTAGTTTGTTACAGTTTCCCAAGCAAAGTTTAACTAGATATGGTCCGTATGAGTAAGAAACACAGTTCGTTTTTTCTGGGCACGCTCATTTTTCTTGCTGTGTTGGAGATGAGGGAAAGAAGAGCATGCTTCTTGTGTTAAAACAGAGTATGTTTCATAGATGAGAACACTTGTCTGAATTTCCCTTCACAATCGGAGTTAAACCAAAGTCTCTGTTTCTTCCTACAAGCAAGAGTTCATTTTCGGAAAACCCAGGTATTTTTTGGCTCAAATAAATTTACCCAGTTCACGAACCCAACACGTTTTTCACTATAATCTAAAGAGCATCTTTGTAAGAGATTCTGTGGTTTGCTACAGTTTCACAAGCAGAGTTCAACTAGATATGGTCCCTATGAGTAGAAAACACAGTTCTTTTTTTTTTTTGGACATGCTCATATTTCTTGCAGTATTGCAGACTCTGGACAGAAGAGGATGCTTCTTGCGTTAAAACAGAGGGTGTTTCATGGATGAGAACACTGGTATGAATTTGCATTCACAAACGGAGTTAAACCAAACTCTCTGTGTCTTCCTACAAGCAAGAGTTCATTTCCGGAAATCCAGTGATTTTTCGGCTAAAATGAATTTACAAAGTTCACGAACCCAACACGTTTTTCACTATAAACTAAAGAGCATTTTTGTAAGAGATGCTGTGGTTTGTTACAGTTTCACTAGCAGAGTTCAACTAGATATGGTCCTTATGAGTAAGAAACACAGTTCTTTTTTTCTGGACATGCTCATATTTCTTGCTGTATTGCAGTCTGGACAGAAGAGGATGCTTCTTGCGTTAAAACAGAGGGTGTTTCATGGATGAGAACACTGGTCTGAATTTCCCTTCACAAACGGAGTTAAACCAAAGGCTGTGTGTCTTCCTACAAGCAAGAGTTCATTTCCGGAAATCCCAGTGATTTTTCGGCTCAGATGAATTTACGCAGGTCACGAACCCAACACGTTTTTCACTATTAACTAAAGAGCATCTATGTAAGAGATGCTGTGTTTTGTTACAGTTTCACAAGCAGAGTTTAACTAGATATGGTCCATATGAGTAAGAAACACAGTTCGTTTTTTTCTGGCCATGATCATGTTTCTTGCTGTACTGGAGATGCTGGAAAGAAGAGCATGCTTCCTGCGTTAAAACAGAGTATGCTTCATGGATGAGAACACTGGTCTGAATTTCCCTTCACAAACGGAGTTAAACCAAAGGCTCTGTGTCTTCCTACAAGCAAGAGTTCATTTCCGGAAAACCCAGTGATTTTTCAGCTCAAATGAATTTACCCAGTTCACGAACCCAACACGTTTTTCACTATAAACTAAAGAGCATCTATGTAAGAGATGCTGTGTTTTGTTACAGTTTCAAAAACAGAGTTCAACTAGATATGGTCCCTATGAGTAGGAAACACAGTTCTTTTTTCTGGACATGCTCATATTTCTTGCTGTATTGCAGTCTGGACAGAAGAGGATGCTTCTTGCGTTAAAACAGAGTATGTTTCATGGATAAGAACACTGGTCTGAATTTCCCTTCACAAATGGAGTTAAACCAAATACTCTGTGTCTTCCTACAAGCAAGAGTTCATTCCCGGAAATCCCAGTGATTTTTCGGCTCAAATGAATTTACACAGTTCACGAACCCAACACGTTTTTCACTATAAACTAAAGAGCATCTATGTAAGAGATGCTGTGGTTTGTTACAGTTTCACAAGCAGAGTTTAACTAGATATGGTCCATATGAGTAAGAAACACAGTTCGTTTTTTCTGGCCATGCTCATGTTTCTTGCTGTATTGGAGATGCTGGAAAGAAGAGCATGTTTCTTGCGTTAAAACAGAGTATGTTTCATGGATGAGAACACTGGTCTGAATTTCCCTTCACAAACGGAGTTAAATCAAAGGCTCTGTGTCTTCCTACAAGCAAGAGTTCATTTCCGGAAAACCCAGTGATTTTTCGGCTCAAATGAATTTACCCAGTTCACGAACCCAACACGTTTTTCAGTATAAACTAAGCAGCATCTATGTAAGAGATGCTGTGGTTTGTTACAGTTTCACAAGCAGAGTTCAACTAGATATGGTCCCTATGAGTAGGAAACACAGTTCTTTTTTCTGGACATGCTCATATTTCTTGCTGTATTTCAGTCTGGACAGAAGAGGATGCTTCTTGCGTTAAAACAGAGTATGTTTCATGGATAAGAACTCTGGTCTGAATTTCCCTTCACAAATGGAGTTAAACCAAATACTCTGTGTCTTCCTACAAGCAAGAGTTCATTCCCGGAAATCCCAGTGATTTTTCGGCTCAAATGAATTTACACAGTTCACGAACCCAACACGTTTTTCACTATAAACTAAAGAGCATCTATGTAAGAGATGCTGTGGTTTGTTACAGTTTCACAAGCAGAGATTAACTAGATATGGTCCATATGATTAGAAACACAGTTCGTTTTTTCTGGCCATGCTCATGTTTCTTGCTGTATTGGAGATGCTGGCAAGAAAAGCATGCTTCCTGCAATAAAACAGAGTATGTTACATGGATGAGAACAGTGGTCTTAATTTCCCTTCACAAATGGAGTTAAACCAAAGGCTCTGTGTCTTCCTACAAGCAAGAGTTCATTTTCAGAAAACCCAGTGATTTTTTGGCTCAAATGAATTTACCCAGTTCACGAACCCAACACGTTTTTCACTATAATTTAAAGAGCATCTTTGTAAGAGATGCTGTGGTTTGTTACAGTTTCACAAGCAGAGTTCAACTAGATATGGTCCCTATGAGTAGGAAACACAGTTATTTTTTACTGGACATGCTCATATTTCTTGCAGTTTGCAGACTCTGGACAGAAGAGGATGCTTCTTGCGTTAAAACAGAGGGTGTTTCATGGATGAGAACACTGGTATGAATTTCCATTCACAAACGGAGTTAAACCAACTCTCTGTGTCTTCCTACAAGCAATAGTTCATTTCCGGAAATCCAGTGATTTTTCGGCTAAAATGAATTTACACAGTTCACGAACCCAACACGTTTTTCACTATAAACTAAAGAGCATCTTTGTAAAAGATTCTGTGGTTTGTTACAGTTTCACTAGAAGAGTTCAACTAGATATGGTCCCTTTGAGTAGGAAACACAGTTCTTTTTTCTGGACATGCTCATATTTCTTGCTGTATTGCAGTCTGGACAGAAGAGGATGCTTCTTGCATTAAAACAGAGTATGTTTCATGGTTGAGAACACTGGTCTGAATTTCCCTTCACAAACGGAGTTAAAACAAAGGCTGTGTGTCTTCCTACAAGCAAGAGTTCATTTCTGGAAATCCCAGTGATTTTTCGGCTCAAATGAATTTACAAAGTTCACGAACCCAACACGTTTTTCACTATAAACTAAAGAGCATCTATGTAAGAGATGCTGTGGTTTGTTACAGTTTCACAAGCAGAGTTGAACTAGATATGGTCTGTATGAGTAAGAAGCACAGTTCGTTTTTTCTGGGCATGCTCATGTTTCTTGCTGTTTTGGAGATGCTAGAAAGAAGAGCATGCTTCTTGTGTTAAATCAGAGTATGTTTCATAGATGAGAACACTGGTCTGAATTTCCCTTCACAAACGGAGTTAAACCAAAGTCTCTGTGTCTTCCTACAAGCAAGAGTTCATTTTCGGAAAACCCAGTGATTTTTTGGCTCAAATGAATTTACCCAGTTCACGAACCCAACATGTTTTTCACTATCATCTAAAGAGCATCTTTGTAAGAGATGCTGTGGTTTGTTACAGTTTCACAAGCAGAGTTCAACTAGATATGGTCCCTATGAGTAGGAAACACAGTTCTTTTTTTCTGGACATGCTCATATTTCTTGCAGTATTGCAGACTCTGGAAAGAGGAGGATGCTTCATGTGTTAAATCAGAGGGTGTTTCATGGATGAGAACACTGGTATGAATTACCATTCACAAACGGAGTTAAACCAAACTCTCTATGTCTTCCTACAAGCAAGAGTTCATTTCCGGAAATCCCAGTGATTTTTCGGCTATAATGAATTTACACAGTTCACGAACCCAACACATTTTTCACTAAAAACTAAATAGCATCTTCGTAAGAGATGCTGTGGTTTGTTACAGTTTCACTAGCAGAGTTCAACTAGATATGGTCCCTTTGAGTAGGAAACACAGTTCTTTTTTTCTGGACATGCTCATATTTCTTGCTGTATTGCAGTCTGGACAGAAGAGGATACTTCTTGCCTTAATACAGAGGGTGTTTCATGGATGAGAACACTGGTCTGAATTTCACTTCACAAACGGAGTTAAAACAAAGGCTCTGTGTCTTCCTACAAGCAAGAGTTCATTTTCGGAAAACCCAGTGATTTTTTGGCTCAAATGAATTTACACAGTTCACGAACCCAACACGTTTTTCACTATTAACTAAAGAGCATTTTTGTAAGAGATGCTGTGGTTTGGTACAGTTTCACTAGCAGAGTTCAACTAGATATGGTCCTTATGAGTAGGAAACACAGTTCTTTTTTTCTGGACATGCTCATATTTCTTGTTGTATTGCAGTCTGGACAGAAGAGGATGCTTCTTGCGTTAAAACAGAGGGTGTTTCATGGATGAGAACACTGGTCTGAATTTCCCTTCACAAACGGAGTTAATCCAAAGGCTTGTGTGTCTTCCTACAAGCAAGAGTTCATTTCTGGAAATCCCAGTGATTTTTCGGCTCAGATGAATTTACGCAGTTCACGAAACCCAACACGTTTTTCACTATAAACTAAAGAGCATCTATGTAAGAGATGCTGTGGTTTGTTACAGTTTCACAAGCAGAGTTTAACTAGATATGGTCCATATGAGTCAGAAACACAGTTCGTTTTTTCTGGCCATGCTCATGTTTCTTGCTGTATTGGAGATGCTGGAAAGAAGAGCATGTTTCTTGCGTTAAAACAGAGTTTGTTTCATGGATGAGAACACTGGTCTGAATTTCCCTTCACAAACGGAGTTAAAAGAAAGGCTGTGTGTCTTCCTACAAGCAATAGTTCATTTCCGGAAATCCCAGTGATTTTTCGGCTCAAATGAATTTACACAGTTCACGAACCCAACACGTTTTTCACTATAAACTAAAGAGCAACTATGTAAGAGATGCTGTGGTTTGTTACAGTTTCACAAGCAGAGATTAACTAGATATGGTCCATATGATTAGAAACACAGTTCGTTTTTTCTGGCCATGCTCATGTTTCTTGCTGTATTGGAGATGCTGGCAAGAAAAGCATTCTTCCTGCAATAAAACAGAGTATGTTACATGGATGAGAACAGTGGTCTTAATTTCCCTTCACAAATGGAGTTAAACCAAAGGCTCTGTGTCTTCCTACAAGCAAGAGTTCATTTTAAGAAAACCCAGTGATTTTTTGGCTCAAATGAATTTACCCAGTTCACGAACCCAACACGTTTTTCACTATAATTTAAAGAGCATCTTTGTAAGAGATGCTGTGGTTTGTTACAGTTTCACAAGCAGAGTTCAACTATATATGGTCCCTATGAGTAGGAAACACAGTTATTTTTTACTGGACATGCTCATATTTCTTGCAGTTTGCAGACTCTGGACAGAAGAGGATGCTTCTTGCGTTAAAACAGAGGGTGTTTCATGGATGAGAACACTGGTATGAATTTCCATTCACAAACGGAGTTAAACCAAACTCTCTGTGTCTTCCTACAAGCAATAGTTCATTTCCGGAAATCCAGTGATTTTTCGGCTAAAATGAATTTACACAGTTCACGAACCCAACACGTTTTTCACTATAAACTAAAGAGCATCTTTGTAAGAGATTCTGTGGTTTGTTACAGTTTCACTAGCAGAGTTCAACTAGATATGGTCCCTTTGAGTAGGAAACACAGTTCTTTTTTCTGGACATGCTCATATTTCTTGCTGTATTGCAGTCTGGACAGAAGAGGATGCTTCTTGCATTAAAACAGAGTATGTTTCATGGTTGAGAACACTGGTCTGAATTTCCCTTCACAAACGGAGTTAAAACAAAGGTTGTGTGTCTTCCTACAAGCAAGAGTTCATTTCTGGAAATCCCAGTGATTTTTCGGCTCAAATGAATTTACAAAGTTCACGAACCCAACACGTTTTTCACTATAAACTAAAGAGCATCTATGTAAGAGATGCTGTGGTTTGTTACAGTTTCACAAGCAGAGTTTAACTAGATATGGTCCATATGAGTCAGAAACACAGTTCGTTTTTTCTGGCCATGCTCATGTTTCTTGCTGTATTGGAGATGCTGGAAAGAAGAGCATGTTTCTTGCGTTAAAACAGAGTTTGTTTCATGGATGAGAACACTGGTCTGAATTTCCCTTCACAAACGGAGTTAAAAGAAAGGCTGTGTGTCTTCCTACAAGCAATAGTTCATTTCCGGAAATCCCAGTGATTTTTCGGCTCAAATGAATTTACACAGTTCACGAACCCAACACGTTTTTCACTATAAACTAAAGAGCAACTATGTAAGAGATGCTGTGGTTTGTTACAGTTTCACAAGCAGAGATTAACTAGATATGGTCCATATGATTAGAAACACAGTTCGTTTTTTCTGGCCATGCTCATGTTTCTTGCTGTATTGGAGATGCTGGCAAGAAAAGCATTCTTCCTGCAATAAAACAGAGTATGTTACATGGATGAGAACAGTGGTCTTAATTTCCCTTCACAAATGGAGTTAAACCAAAGGCTCTGTGTCTTCCTACAAGCAAGAGTTCATTTTAAGAAAACCCAGTGATTTTTTGGCTCAAATGAATTTACCCAGTTCACGAACCCAACACGTTTTTCACTATAATTTAAAGAGCATCTTTGTAAGAGATGCTGTGGTTTGTTACAGTTTCACAAGCAGAGTTCAACTATATATGGTCCCTATGAGTAGGAAACACAGTTATTTTTTACTGGACATGCTCATATTTCTTGCAGTTTGCAGACTCTGGACAGAAGAGGATGCTTCTTGCGTTAAAACAGAGGGTGTTTCATGGATGAGAACACTGGTATGAATTTCCATTCACAAACGGAGTTAAACCAAACTCTCTGTGTCTTCCTACAAGCAATAGTTCATTTCCGGAAATCCAGTGATTTTTCGGCTAAAATGAATTTACACAGTTCACGAACCCAACACGTTTTTCACTATAAACTAAAGAGCATCTTTGTAAGAGATTCTGTGGTTTGTTACAGTTTCACTAGCAGAGTTCAACTAGATATGGTCCCTTTGAGTAGGAAACACAGTTCTTTTTTCTGGACATGCTCATATTTCTTGCTGTATTGCAGTCTGGACAGAAGAGGATGCTTCTTGCATTAAAACAGAGTATGTTTCATGGTTGAGAACACTGGTCTGAATTTCCCTTCACAAACGGAGTTAAAACAAAGGTTGTGTGTCTTCCTACAAGCAAGAGTTCATTTCTGGAAATCCCAGTGATTTTTCGGCTCAAATGAATTTACAAAGTTCACGAACCCAACACGTTTTTCACTATAAACTAAAGAGCATCTATGTAAGAGATGCTGTGGTTTGTTACAGTTTCACAAGCAGAGTTTAACTAGATATGGTCTGTATGAGTAAGAAACACAGTTCGTTTTTTCTGGGCATGCTCATGTTTCTTGCTGTTTTGGAAACGCTGGAAAGAAGAGCATGCTTCTTGTGTTAAATCAGAGTATGTTTCATAGATGAGAACACTGGTCTGAATTTCCCTTCACAAACGGAGTTAAACCAAAGTCTCTGTGTCTTCCTACAAGCAAGAGTTCATTTTCGGAAAACCCAGTGATTTTTTGGCTCAAATGAATTTACCCAGTTCACGAACCCAACATGTTTTTCACTATCATCTAAAGAGCATCTTTGTAAGAGATGCTGTGGTTTGTTACAGTTTCACAAGCAGAGTTCAACTAGATATGGTCCCTATGAGTAGGAAACACAGTTCTTTTTTTCTGGACATGCTCATATTTCTTGCAGTATTGCAGACTCTGGAAAGAGGAGGATGCTTCATGTGTTAAATCAGAGGGTGTTTCATGGATGAGAACACTGGTATGAATTACCATTCACAAACGGAGTTAAACCAAACTCTCTATGTCTTCCTACAAGCAAGAGTTCATTTTCGGAAAACCCAGTGATTTTTTGGCTCAAATGAATTTACACAGTTCACGAACCCAACACGTTTTTCACTATTAACTAAAGAGCATTTTTGTAAGAGATGCTGTGGTTTGGTACAGTTTCACTAGCAGAGTTCAACTAGGTATGGTCCTTATGAGTAGGAAACACAGTTCTTTTTTTCTGGACATGCTCATATTTCTTGTTGTATTGCAGTCTGGACAGAAGAGGATGCTTCTTGCGTTAAAACAGAGGGTGTTTCATGGATGAGAACACTGGTCTGAATTTCCCTTCACAAACGGAGTTAAACCAAAGGCTTGTGTGTCTTCCTACAAGCAAGAGTTCATTTCTGGAAATCCCAGTGATTTTTCGGCTCAGATGAATTTACGCAGTTCACGAAACCCAACACGTTTTTCACTATAAACTAAAGAGCATCTATGTAAGAGATGCTGTGGTTTGTTACAGTTTCACAAGCAGAGTTTAACTAGATATGGTCCATATGAGTCAGAAACACAGTTCGTTTTTTCTGGCCATGCTCATGTTTCTTGCTGTATTGGAGATGCTGGAAAGAAGAGCATGTTTCTTGCGTTAAAACAGAGTTTGTTTCATGGATGAGAACACTGGTCTGAATTTCCCTTCACAAACGGAGTTAAAAGAAAGGCTGTGTGTCTTCCTACAAGCAATAGTTCATTTCCGGAAATCCCAGTGATTTTTCGGCTCAAATGAATTTACACAGTTCACGAAACCAACACGTTTTTCACTATAAACTAAAAAGCATCTATGTAAGAGATGCTGTGGTTTGTTACAGTTTCACAGGCAGAGTTCAACTAGATATGGTCCCTATGAGTAGGAAACACAGTTCTTTTTTCTGGACATGCTCATATTTCTTGCTGTATTGCAGTCTGGACAGAAGAGGATGCTTCTTGCGTTAAAACAGAGTATGTTTCATGGATAAGAACACTGGTCTGAATTTCCCTTCACAAATGGAGTTAAACCAAATACTCTGTGTCTTCCTACAAGCAAGAGTTCATTCCCGGAAATCCCAGTGATTTTTCGGCTCAAATGAATTTACACAGTTCACGAACCCAACACGTTTTTCACTATAAACTAAAGAGCATCTATGTAAGAGATGCTGTGGTTTGTTACAGTTTCACAAGCAGAGTTTAACTAGATATGGTCCATATGAGTAAGAAACACAGTTCGTTTTTTCTGGCCATGCTCATGTTTCTTGCTGTATTGGAGATGCTGGAAAGAAGAGCATGTTTCTTGCGTTAAAACAGAGTATGTTTCATGGATGAGAACACTGGTCTGAATTTCCCTTCACAAACGGAGTTAAATCAAAGGCTCTGTGTCTTCCTACAAGCAAGAGTTCATTTCCGGAAAACCCAGTGATTTTTCGGCTCAAATGAATTTACCCAGTTCACGAACCCAACACGTTTTTCAGTATAAACTAAGCAGCATCTATGTAAGAGATGCTGTGGTTTGTTACAGTTTCACAAGCAGAGTTCAACTAGATATGGTCCCTATGAGTAGGAAACACAGTTCTTTTTTCTGGACATGCTCATATTTCTTGCTGTATTGCAGTCTGGAAAGAAGAGGATGCTTCTTGCGTTAAAACAGAGTATGTTTCATGGATGAGAACACTGGTCTGAATTTCCCTTCACAAATGGAGTTGAACCAAATACTCTGTGTCTTCCTACAAGCAAGAGTTCATTCCCGGAAATCCCAGTGATTTTTCGGCTCAAATGAATTTACACAGTTCACGAACCCAACACGTTTTTCACTATAAACTAAAGAGCATCTATGTAAGAGATGCTGTGGTTTGTTACAGTTTCACAAGCAGAGTTTAACTAGATATGGTCCATATGAGTAAGAAACACAGTTCGTTTTTTCTGGCCATGCTCATGTTTCTTGCTGTATTGGAGATGCTGGAAAGAAGAGCATGTTTCTTGCGTTAAAACAGAGTATGTTTCATGGATGAGAACACTGGTCTGAATTTCCCTTCACAAACGGAGTTAAATCAAAGGCTCTGTGTCTTCCTACAAGCAAGAGTTCATTTCCGGAAAACCCAGTGATTTTTTGGCTCAAATGAATTTACCCAGTTCACGAACCCAACACGTTTTTCAGTATAAACTAAACAGCATCTATGTAAGAGATGCTGTGGTTTGTTACAGTTTCACAAGCAGAGTTCAACTAGATATGGTCCCTATGAGTAGGAAACACAGTTCTTTCTTCTGGACATGCTCATAGTTCTTGCTGTATTGCAGTCTGGACAGAATAGGATGCTTCTTGTGTTAAAACAGAGTATGTTTCATGGATGAGAACACTGGTCTGAATTTCCCATCACAAACGGAGTTAAAACAAAGGCTGTGTGTCTTCCTACAAGCAATAGTTCATTTCCTGAAATCCCAGTGATTTTTGGGCTCAAATGAATTTACACAGTTCATGAACCCAACACGTTTTTCACTATAAACTAAAGAGCAACTATGTAGGAGATGCTGTGGTTTGTTACAGTTTCACAAGCAGAGATTAACTAGATATGGTCCATATGATTAGAAACACAGTTCGTTTTTTCTTGCCATGCTCATGTTTCTTGCTGTATTGGAGATGCTGGCAAGAAAAGCATGCTTCCTGCAATAAAACAGAGTATGTTTCATGGATGAGAACAGTGGTCTTAATTTCCCTTCACAAACGGAGTTAAACCAAAGGCTCTGTGTCTTCTTACAAGCAAGAGTTCATTTTCAGAAAACCCAGTGATTTTTTGGCTCAAATGAATTTACCCAGTTCACGAACCCAACACGTTTTTCACTATAATTTAAAGAGCATCTTTGTAAGAGATGCTGTGGTTTGTTACAGTTTCACTAGCAGAGTTCAACTAGATATGGTCCTTATGAGTAGGAAACACAGTTCTTTTTTTCTGGACATGCTCATATTTCTTGTTGTATTGCAGTCTGGACAGAAGAGGATGCTTCTTGCGTTAAAACAGAGGGTGTTTCATGGATGAGAACACTGGTCTGAATTTCCCTTCACAAACGGAGTTAAACCAAAGGCTTGTGTGTCTTCCTACAAGCAAGAGTTCATTTCTGGAAATCCCAGTGATTTTTCGGCTCAGATGAATTTACGCAGTTCACGAAACCCCACACGTTTTTCACTATAAAATAAAGAGCATCTATGTAAGAGATGCTGTGGTTTGTTACAGTTTCACAAGCAGAGTTTAACTAGATATGGTCCATATGAGTCAGAAACACAGTTCGTTTTTTCTGGCCATGCTCATGTTTCTTGCTGTATTGGAGATGCTGGAAAGAAGAGCATGTTTCTTGCGTTAAAACAGAGTTTGTTTCATGGATGAGAACACTGGTCTGAATTTCCCTTCACAAACGGAGTTAAAAGAAAGGCTGTGTGTCTTCCTACAAGCAATAGTTCATTTCCGGAAATCCCAGTGATTTTTCGGCTCAAATGAATTTACACAGTTCACGAAACCAACACGTTTTTCACTATAAACTAAAGAGCATCTATGTAAGAGATGCTGTGGTTTGTTACAGTTTCACAAGCAGAGATTAACTAGATATGGTCCATATGATTAGAAACACAGTTCGTTTTTTCTGGCCATGCTCATGTTTCTTGCTGTATTGGAGATGCTGGAAAGAAAAGCATGCTTCTTGCGTTAAAACAGAGTATGTTTCATGGATGAGAACACTGGTCTGAATTTCCATTCACAAACGGAGTTAAACCAAAGGCTCTGTGTCTTCCTACAAGCAAGAGTTCATTTCCGGAAAACCCAGTGATTTTTCGGCTCAAATGAATTTACGGAGTTCACGAACCCAACACGTTTTTCACTATAAACTAAAGAGCATCTATGTAAGAGATGCTGTGGTTTGTTACAGTTTCACAAGCAGAGTTTAACTAGATATGGTCCATATGAGTAAGAAACACAGTTCGTTTTTTCTGGCCATGCTCATGTTTCTTGCTGTATTGGAGATGCTGGAAAGAAGAACATGTTTCTTGCGATAAAACAGAGTATGTTTCATGGATGAGAACACTGGTCTGAATTTCCCTTCACAAACGGAGTTAAATCAAAGGCTCTGTGTCTTCCTACAAGCAAGAGTTCATTTCCGGAAAACCCAGTGATTTTTCGGCTCAAATGAATTCACCCAGTTCACGAACCCAACACGTTTTTCAGTATAAACTAAGCAGCATCTATGTAAGAGATGCTGTGGTTTGTTACAGTTTCACAAGCAGAGTTCAACTAGATATGGTCCCTATGAGTAGGAAACACAGTTCTTTTTTCTGGACATGCTCATATTTCTTGCTGTATTGCAGTCTGGACAGAAGAGGATGCTTCTTGCGTTAAAACAGAGTATGTTTCATGGATGAGAACAATGGTCTGAATTTCCCTTCACAAATGGAGTTGAACCAAATACTCTGTGTCTTCCTACAAGCAAGAGTTCATTCCCGGAAATCCCAGTGATTTTTCGGCTCAAATGAATTTACACAGTTCACGAACCCAACACGTTTTTCACTATAAACTAAAGAGCATCTATGTAAGAGATGCTGTGGTTTGTTACAGTTTCACAAGCAGAGTTTAACTAGATATGGTCCATATGAGTAAGAAACACAGTTCATTTTTTCTGGCCATGCTCATGTTTCTTGCTGTATTGGAGATGCTGGAAAGAAGAGCATGTTTCTTGCGTTAAAACAGAGTATGTTTCATGGATGAGAACACTGGTCTGAATTTCCCTTCACAAACGGAGTTAAATTAAAGGCTCTGTGTCTTCCTACAAGCAAGAGTTCATTTCCGGAAAACCCAGTGATTTTTCGGCTCAAATGAATTTACCCAGTTCACGAACCCAACACGTTTTTCAGTATAAACTAAACAGCATCTATGTAAGAGATGCTGTGGTTTGTTACAGTTTCACAAGCAGAGTTCAACTAGATATGGTCCCTATGAGTAGGAAACACAGTTCTTTTTTCTGGACATGCTCATATTTCTTGCTGTATTGCAGTCTGGACAGAATAGGATGCTTCTTGTGTTAAAACAGAGTATGTTTCATGGATGAGAACACTGGTCTGAATTTCCCATCACAAACGGAGTTAAAACAAAGGCTGTGTGTCTTCCTACAAGCAATAGTTCATTTCCTGAAATCCCAGTGATTTTTGGGCTCAAATGAATTTACACAGTTCATGAACCCAACACGTTTTTCACTATAAACTAAAGAGCAACTATGTAGGAGATGCTGTGGTTTGTTACAGTTTCACAAGCAGAGATTAACTAGATATGGTCCATATGATTAGAAACACAGTTCGTTTTTTCTTGCCATGCTCATGTTTCTTGCTGTATTGGAGATGCTGGCAAGAAAAGCATGCTTCCTGCAATAAAACAGAGTATGTTTCATGGATGAGAACAGTGGTCTTAATTTCCCTTCACAAACGGAGTTAAACCAAAGGCTCTGTGTCTTCCTACAAGCAAGAGTTCATTTTCAGAAAACCCAGTGATTTTTTGGCTCAAATGAATTTACCCAGTTCACGAACCCAACACGTTTTTCACTATAATTTAAAGAGCATCTTTGTAAGAGATGCTGTGGTTTGTTACAGTTTCACTAGCAGAGTTCAACTAGATATGGTCCTTATGAGTAGGAAACACAGTTCTTTTTTTCTGGACATGCTCATATTTCTTGTTGTATTGCAGTCTGGACAGAAGAGGATGCTTCTTGCGTTAAAACAGAGTATGTTTCATGGATGAGAACACTGGTCTGAATTTCCCTTCACAAACGGAGTTAAACCAAAGGCTTGTGTGTCTTCCTACAAGCAAGAGTTCATTTCTGGAAATCCCAGTGATTTTTCGGCTCAGATGAATTTACGCAGTTCACGAAAACCAACACGTTTTTCACTATAAACTAAAGAGCATCTATGTAAGAGATGCTGTGGTTTGTTACAGTTTCACAAGCAGAGTTTAACTAGATATGGTCCATATGAGTCAGAAACACAGTTCGTTTTTTCTGGCCATGCTCATGTTTCTTGCTGTATTGGAGATGCTGGAAAGAAGAGCATGTTTCTTGCGTTAAAACAGAGTTTGTTTCATGGATGAGAACACTGGTCTGAATTTCCCTTCACAAACGGAGTTAAAAGAAAGGCTGTGTGTCTTCCTACAAGCAATAGTTCATTTCCGGAAATCCCAGTGATTTTTCGGCTCAAATGAATTTACACAGTTCACGAAACCAACACGTTTTTCACTATAAACTAAAGAGCATCTATGTAAGAGATGCTGTGGTTTGTTACAGTTTCACAAGCAGAGATTAACTAGATATGGTCCATATGATTAGAAACACAGTTCGTTTTTTCTGGCCATGCTCATGTTTCTTGCTGTATTGGAGATGCTGGAAAGAAAAGCATGCTTCTTGCGTTAAAACAGAGTATGTTTCATGGATGAGAACACTGGTCTGAATTTCCATTCACAAACGGAGTTAAACCAAAGGCTCTGTGTCTTCCTACAAGCAAGAGTTCATTTCCGGAAAACCCAGTGATTTTTCGGCTCAAATGAATTTACGCAGTTCACGAACCCAACACGTTTTTCACTATAAACTAAAGAGCATCTATGTAAGAGATGCTGTAGTTTGTTACAGTTTCCCAAGCAAAGTTGAACTAGATATGGTCCGTATGAGTAAGAAACACAGTTCGTTTTTTCTGGGCATGCTCATTTTTCTTGCTGTGTTGGAGATGCGGGAAAGAAGAGCATGTTTCTTGTGTTAAAACAGAGTATGTTTCATAGATGAGAACACTTGTCTGAATTTCCCTTCACAAACGGAGTTAAACCAAAGGCTCTATGTCTTCCTACAAGCAAGAGTTCATTTCCGGAAATCCAGTGATTTTTCGGCTAAAATGAATTTACAAAGTTCACGAACCCAACACGTTTTTCACTATAAACTAAAGAGCATCTTTGTAAGAGATGCTGTGGTTTGTTACAGTTTCACAGGCAGAGTTCAACTAGATATGGTCCCTATGAGTAGGAAACACAGTTCTTTTATCTGGACATGCTCATATTTCTTGCTGTATTGCAGTCTGGACAGAAGAGGATGCTTCTTGCGTTAAAACAGAGTATGTTTCATGGATAAGAACACTGGTCTGAATTTCCCTTCACAAATGGAGTTAAACCAAATACTCTGTGTCTTCCTACAAGCAAGAGTTCATTCCCGGAAATCCCAGTGATTTTTCGGCTCAAATGAATTTACACAGTTCACGAACCCAACACGTTTTTCACTATAAACTAAAGAGCATCTATGTAAGAGATGCTGTGGTTTGTTACAGTTTCACAAGCAGAGTTTAACTAGATATGGTCCATATGAGTAAGAAACACAGTTCGTTTTTTCTGGCCATGCTCATGTTTCTTGCTGTATTGGAGATGCTGGAAAGAAGAGCATGTTTCTTGCGTTAAAACAGAGTATGTTTCATGGATGAGAACACTGGTCTGAATTTCCCTTCACAAACGGAGTTAAATCAAAGGCTCTGTGTCTTCCTACAAGTAAGAGTTCATTTCAGGAAAACCCAGTGATTTTTCGGCTCAAATGAATTTACCCAGTTCACGAACCCAACACGTTTTTCAGTATAAACTAAGCAGCATCTATGTAAGAGATGCTCTGGTTTGTTACAGTTTCACAAGCAGAGTTCAACTAGATATGGTCCCTATGAGTAGGAAACACAGTTCTTTTTTCTGGACATGCTCATATTTCTTGCTGTATTGCAGTCTGGACAGAAGAGGATGCTTCTTGCGTTAAAACAGAGTATGTTTCATGGATGAGAACACTGGTCTGAATTTCCCTTCACAAATGGAGTTGAACCAAATACTCTGTGTCTTCCTACAAGCAAGAGTTCATTCCCGGAAATCCCAGTGATTTTTCGGCTCAAATGAATTTACACAGTTCACGAACCCAACACGTTTTTCACTATAAACTAAAGAGCATCTATGTAAGAGATGCTGTGGTTTGTTACAGTTTCACAAGCAGAGTTTAACTAGATATGGTCCATATGAGTAAGAAACACAGTTCGTTTTTTCTGGCCATGCTCATGTTTCTTGCTGTATTGGAGATGCTGGAAAGAAGAGCATGTTTCTTGCGTTAAAACAGAGTATGTTTCATGGATGAGAACACTGGTCTGAATTTCCCTTCACAAACAGAGTTAAATCAAAGGCTCTGTATCTTCCTACAAGCAAGAGTTCATTTCCGGAAAACCCAGTGATTTTTCGGCTCAAATGAATTTACCCAGTTCACGAACCCAACACCTTTTTCAGTATAAACTAAACAGCATCTATGTAAGAGATGCTGTGGTTTGTTACAGTTTCACAAGCAGAGTTCAACTAGATATGGTCCCTATGAGTAGGAAACACAGTTCTTTCTTCTGGACATGCTCATAGTTCTTGCTGTATTGCAGTCTGGACAGAATAGGATGCTTCTTGTGTTAAAACAGAGTATGTTTCATGGATGAGAACACTGGTCTGAATTTCCCATCACAAACGGAGTTAAAACAAAGGCTGTGTGTCTTCCTACAAGCAATAGTTCATTTCCTGAAATCCCAGTGATTTTTGGGCTCAAATGAATTTACACAGTTCATGAACCCAACACGTTTTTCACTATAAACTAAAGAGCAACTATGTAGGAGATGCTGTGGTTTGTTACAGTTTCACAAGCAGAGATTAACTAGATATGGTCCATATGATTAGAAACACAGTTCGTTTTTTCTTGCCATGCTCATGTATCTTGCTGTATTGGAGATGCTGGCAAGAAAAGCATGCTTCCTGCAATAAAACAGAGTATGTTTCATGGATGAGAACAGTGGTCTTAATTTCCCTTCACAAACGGAGTTAAACCAAAGGCTCTGTGTCTTCCTACAAGCAAGAGTTCATTTTCAGAAAACCCAGTGATTTTTTGGCTCAAATGAATTTACCCAGTTCACGAACCCAACACGTTTTTCACTATAATTTAAAGAGCATCTTTGTAAGAGATGCTGTGGTTTGTTACAGTTTCACTAGCAGAGTTCAACTAGATATGGTCCTTATGAGTAGGAAACACAGTTCTTTTTTTCTGGACATGCTCATATTTCTTGTTGTATTGGAGATGCTGGAAAGAAGAGCATGTTTCTTGCGTTAAAACAGAGTTTGTTTCATGGATGAGAACACTGGTCTGAATTTCCCTTCACAAACGGAGTTAAAAGAAAGGCTGTGTGTCTTCCTACAAGCAATAGTTCATTTCCGGAAATCCCAGTGATTTTTCGGCTCAAATGAATTTACACAGTTCACGAAACCAACACGTTTTTCAATATAAACTAAAGAGCATCTATGTAAGAGATGCTGTGGTTTGTTACAGTTTCACAAGCAGAGATTAACTAGCTATGGTCCATATGATTAGAAACACAGTTCGTTTTTTCTGGCCATGCTCATGTTTCTTGCTGTATTGGAGATGCTGGAAAGAAAAGCATGCTTCTTGCGTTAAAACAGAGTATGTTTCATGGATGAGAACACTGGTCTGAATTTCCATTCACAAACGGAGTTAAACCAAAGGCTCTGTGTCTTCCTACAAGCAAGAGTTCATTTCCGGAAAACCCAGTGATTTTTCGGCTCAAATGAATTTACGCAGTTCACGAACCCAACACGTTTTTCACTATAAACTAAAGAGCATCTATGTAAGAGATGCTGTAGTTTGTTACAGTTTCCCAAGCAAAGTTGAACTAGATATGGTCCGTATGAGTAAGAAACACAGTTCGTTTTTTCTGGGCATGCTCATTTTTCTTGCTGTGTTGGAGATGCGGGAAAGAAGAACATGTTTCTTGTGTTAAAACAGAGTATGTTTCATAGATGAGAACACTTGTCTGAATTTCCCTTCACAAACGGAGTTAAACCAAAGGCTCTATGTCTTCCTACAAGCAAGAGTTCATTTCCGGAAATCCAGTGATTTTTCGGCTAAAATGAATTTACAAAGTTCACGAACCCAACACGTTTTTCACTATAAACTAAAGAGCATCTTTGTAAGAGATGCTGTGGTTTGTTACAGTTTCACAGGCAGAGTTCAACTAGATATGGTCCCTATGAGTAGGAAACACAGTTCTTTTATCTGGACATGCTCATATTTCTTGCTGTATTGCAGTCTGGACAGAAGAGGATGCTTCTTGCGTTAAAACAGAGTATGTTTCATGGATAAGAACACTGGTCTGAATTTCCCTTCACAAATGGAGTTAAACCAAATACTCTGTGTCTTCCTACAAGCAAGAGTTCATTCCCGGAAATCCCAGTGATTTTTCGGCTCAAATGAATTTACACAGTTCACGAACCCAACACGTTTTTCACTATAAACTAAAGAGCATCTATGTAAGAGATGCTGTGGTTTGTTACAGTTTCACAAGCAGAGTTTAACTAGATATGGTCCATATGAGTAAGAAACACAGTTCGTTTTTTCTGGCCATGCTCATGTTTCTTGCTGTATTGGAGATGCTGGAAAGAAGAGCATGTTTCTTGCGTTAAAACAGAGTATGTTTCATGGATGAGAACACTGGTCTGAATTTCCCTTCACAAACGGAGTTAAATCAAAGGCTCTGTGTCTTCCTACAAGCAAGAGTTCATTTCCGGAAAACCCAGTGATTTTTCGGCTCAAATGAATTTACCCAGTTCACGAACCCAACACCTTTTTCAGTATAAACTAAGCAGCATCTATGTAAGAGATGCTGTGGTTTGTTACAGTTTCACAAGCAGAGTTCAACTAGATATGGTCCCTATGAGTAGGAAACACAGTTCTTTTTTCTGGACATGCTCATATTTCTTGCTGTATTGCAGTCTGGACAGAAGAGGATGCTTCTTGCGTTAAAACAGAGTATGTTTCATGGATGAGAACACTGGTCTGAATTTCCCTTCACAAATGGAGTTGAACCAAATACTCTGTGTCTTCCTACAAGCAAGAGTTCATTCCCGGAAATCCCAGTGATTTTTCGGCTCAAATGAATTTACACAGTTCACGAACCCAACACGTTTTTCACTATAAACTAAAGAGCATCTATGTAAGAGATGCTGTGGTTTGTTACAGTTTCACAAGCAGAGTTTAACTAGATATGGTCCATATGAGTAAGAAACACAGTTCATTTTTTCTGGCCATGCTCATGTTTCTTGCTGTATTGGAGATGCTGGAAAGAAGAGCATGTTTCTTGCGTTAAAACAGAGTATGTTTCATGGATGAGAACACTGGTCTGAATTTCCCTTCACAAACGGAGTTAAATCAAAGGCTCTGTGTCTTCCTACAAGCAAGAGTTCATTTCCGGAAAACCCAGTGATTTTTCGGCTCAAATGAATTTACCCAGTTCACGAACCCAACACGTTTTTCAGTATAAACTAAACAGCATCTATGTAAGAGATGCTGTGGTTTGTTACAGTTTCACAAGCAGAGTTCAACTAGATATGGTCCCTATGAGTAGGAAACACAGTTCTTTTTTCTGGACATGCTCATATTTCTTGCTGTATTGCAGTCTGGACAGAATAGGATGCTTCTTGTGTTAAAACAGAGTATGTTTCATGGATGAGAACACTGGTCTGAATTTCCCATCACAAACGGAGTTAAAACAAAGGCTGTGTGTCTTCCTACAAGCAATAGTTCATTTCCTGAAATCCCAGTGATTTTTGGGCTCAAATGAATTTACACAGTTCATGAACCCAACACGTTTTTCACTATAAACTAAAGAGCAACTATGTAGGAGATGCTGTGGTTTGTTACAGTTTCACAAGCAGAGATTAACTAGATATGGTCCATATGATTAGAAACACAGTTCGTTTTTTCTTGCCATGCTCATGTTTCTTGCTGTATTGGAGATGCTGGCAAGAAAAGCATGCTTCCTGCAATAAAACAGAGTATGTTTCATGGATGAGAACAGTGGTCTTAATTTCCCTTCACAAACGGAGTTAAACCAAAGGCTCTGTGTCTTCCTACAAGCAAGAGTTCATTTTCAGAAAACCCAGTGATTTTTTGGCTCAAATGAATTTACCCAGTTCACGAACCCAACACGTTTTTCACTATAATTTAAGGAGCATCTTTGTAAGAGATGCTGTGGTTTGTTACAGTTTCACTAGCAGAGTTCAACTAGATATGGTCCTTATGAGTAGGAAACACAGTTCTTTTTTTCTGGACATGCTCATATTTCTTGTTGTATTGCAGTCTGGACAGAAGAGGATGCTTCTTGCGTTAAAACAGAGGGTGTTTCATGGATGAGAACACTGGTCTGAATTTCCCTTCACAAACGGAGTTAAACCAAAGGCTTGTGTGTCTTCCTACAAGCAAGAGTTCATTTCTGGAAATCCCAGTGATTTTTCGGCTCAGATGAATTTACGCAGTTCACGAAAACCAACACGTTTTTCACTATAAACTAAAGAGCATCTATGTAAGAGATGCTGTGGTTTGTTACAGTTTCACAAGCAGAGTTTAACTAGATATGGTCCATATGAGTCAGAAACACAGTTCGTTTTTTCTGGCCATGCTCATGTTTCTTGCTCTATTGGAGATGCTGGAAAGAAGAGCATGTTTCTTGCGTTAAAACAGAGTTTGTTTCATGGATGAGAACACTGGTCTGAATTTCCCTTCACAAACGGAGTTAAAAGAAAGGCTGTGTGTCTTCCTACAAGCAATAGTTCATTTCCGGAAATCCCAGTGATTTTTCGGCTCAAATGAATTTACACAGTTCACGAAACCAACACGTTTTTCACTATAAACTAAAGAGCATCTATGTAAGAGATGCTGTGGTTTGTTACAGTTTTACAAGCAGAGATTAACTAGCTATGGTCCATATGATTAGAAACACAGTTCGTTTTTTCTGGCCATGCTCATGTTTCTTGCTGTATTGGAGATGCTGGAAAGAAAAGCATGCTTCTTGCGTTAAAACAGAGTATGTTTCATGGATGAGAACACTGGTCTGAATTTCCATTCACAAACGGAGTTAAACCAAAGGCTCTGTGTCTTCCTACAAGCAAGAGTTCATTTCCGGAAAACCCAGTGATTTTTCGGCTCAAATGAATTTATGCAGTTCACGAACCCAACACGTTTTTCACTATAAACTAAAGAGCATCTATGTAAGAGATGCTGTAGTTTGTTACAGTTTCCCAAGCAAAGTTGAACTAGATATGGTCCGTATGAGTAAGAAACACAGTTCGTTTTTTCTGGGCATGCTCATTTTTCTTGCTGTGTTGGAGATGCGGGAAACAAGAGCATGTTTCTTGTGTTAAAACAGAGTATGTTTCATAGATGAGAACACTTGTCTGAATTTCCCTTCACAAACGGAGTTAAACCAAAGGCTCTATGTCTTCCTACAAGCAAGAGTTCATTTCCGGAAATCCAGTGATTTTTCGGCTAAAATGAATTTACAAAGTTCACGAACCCAACACGTTTTTCACTATAAACTAAAGAGCATCTTTGTAAGAGATGCTGTGGTTTGTTACAGTTTCACAGGCAGAGTTCAACTAGATATGGTCCCTATGAGTAGGAATCACAGTTCTTTTATCTGGACATGCTCATATTTCTTGCTGTATTGCAGTCTGGACAGAAGAGGATGCTTCTTGCGTTAAAACAGAGTATGTTTCATGGATAAGAACACTGGTCTGAATTTCCCTTCACAAATGGAGTTAAACCAAATACTCTGTGTCTTCCTACAAGCAAGAGTTCATTCCCGGAAATCCCAGTGATTTTTCGGCTCAAATGAATTTACACAGTTCACGAACCCAACACGTTTTTCACTATAAACTAAAGAGCATCTATGTAAGAGATGCTGTGGTTTGTTACAGTTTCACAAGCAGAGTTTAACTAGATATGGTCCTTATGAGTAGGAAACACAGTTCTTTTTTTCTGGACATGCTCATATTTCTTGTTGTATTGCAGTCTGGACAGAAGAGGATGCTTCTTGCGTTAAAACAGAGGGTGTTTCATGGATGAGAACACTGGTCTGAATTTCCCTTCACAAACGGAGTTAAACCAAAGGCTTGTGTGTCTTCCTACAAGCAAGAGTTCATTTCTGGAAATCCCAGTGATTTTTCGGCTCAGATGAATTTACGCAGTTCACGAAAACCAACACGTTTTTCACTATAAACTAAAGAGCATCTATGTAAGAGATGCTGTGGTTTGTTACAGTTTCACAAGCAGAGTTTAACTAGATATGGTCCATATGAGTCAGAAACACAGTTCGTTTTTTCTGGCCATGCTCATGTTTCTTGCTGTATTGGAGATGCTGGAAAGAAGAGCATGTTTCTTGCGTTAAAACAGAGTTTGTTTCATGGATGAGAACACTGGTCTGAATTTCCCTTCACAAACGGAGTTAAAAGAAAGGCTGTGTGTCTTCCTACAAGCAATAGTTCATTTCCGGAAATCCCAGTGATTTTTCGGCTCAAATGAATTTACACAGTTCACGAAACCAACACGTTTTTCACTATAAACTAAAGAGCATCTATGTAAGAGATGCTGTGGTTTGTTACAGTTTCACAAGCAGAGATTAACTAGCTATGGTCCATATGATTAGAAACACAGTTCGTTTTTTCTGGCCATGCTCATGTTTCTTGCTGTATTGGAGATGCTGGAAAGAAAAGCATGCTTCTTGCGTTAAAACAGAGTATGTTTCATGGATGAGAACACTGGTCTGAATTTCCCATCACAAACGGAGTTAAAACAAAGGCTGTGTGTCTTCCTACAAGCAATAGTTCATTTCCGGAAATCCCAGTGATTTTTGGGCTCAAATGAATTTACACAGTTCATGAACCCAACACGTTTTTCACTATAAACTAAAGAGCAACTATGTAAGGGATGCTGTGGTTTGTTACAGTTTCACACGCAGAGATTAACTAGATATGGTCCATATCATTAGAAACACAGTTCGTTTTTTCTGGCCATGCTCATGTTTCTTGCTGTATTGGAGATGCTGGCAAGAAAAGCATGCTTCTTGCAATAAAACAGAGTATGTTTCATGGATGAGAACACTGGTCTTAATTTCCCTTCACAAACGGAGTTAAACCAAAGGCTCTGTGTCTTCCTACAAGCAAGAGTTCATTTTCAGAAAACCCAGTGATTTTTTGGCTCAAATGAATTCACCCAGTTCACGAACCCAACACGTTTTTCATTATAATTTAAAGAGCATCTTTGTAAGAGATGCTGTGGTTTGTTACAGTTTCACAAGCAGAGTTCAACTAGATATGGTCCCTATGAATAGGAAACACAGTTATTTTTTACTGGACATGCTCATATTTCTTGCAGTTTGCAGACTCTGGACAGAAGAGGATGCTTCTTGCGTTAAAACAGAGGGTGTTTCATGGATGAGAACACTGGTATGAATTTCCATTCACAAACGGAGTTAAACCAAACTCTCTGTGTCTTCCTACAAGCAATAGTTCATTTCCGGAAATCCCAGTGATTTTTCGGCTAAAATGAATTTACACAGTTCACGAACCCAACACGTTTTTCACTATAAACTAAAGAGCATCTTTGTAAGAGATTCTGTGGTTTGTTACAGTTTCACTAGCAGAGTTCAACTAGATATGGTCCCTTTGAGTAGGAAACACAGTTCTTTTTTCTGGACATGCTCATATTTCTTGCTGTATTGCAGTCTGGACAGAAGAGGATGCTTCTTGCGTTAAAACCGAGTATGTTTCATGGTTGAGAACACTGGTCTTAATTTCCCTTCACAAACGGAGTTAAACCAAAGGCTCTGTGTCTTCCTACAAGCAAGAGTTCTTTTCCAGAAAACCCAGTGATTTTTCCGCTCACATGAATTTACCCAGTTCACGAACCCAACACGTTTTTCACTATAAACTAAAGAGCATCTTTGTAAGAGATGCTGTGGTTTGTTACAGTTTCACAAGCAGAGTTCAACTAGATATGGTCCGTATGAGTAGGAAACACAGTTCTTTTTTTCTGGACATGCTCATATTTCTTGCTGTATTGCAGACTCTGGACAGAAGGGGATGCTTCTTGCGTTAAAACGGAGGGTGTTTCATGGATGAGAACACTGGTCTGAATTTCCCTTCACAAACGGAGTTAAACCAAAGTGTCTGTGTCTTCCTACAAGCAAGAGTTCATTTCCGGAAATCACAGTGATTTTTCGGCTCAAATGAATTTACACAGTTCACGAACCCAACACGTTTTTCACTATAAACTAAAGAGCATCTATGTAAGAGATGCTGTGGTTTGTTACAGTTTCACAAGCAGAGTTCAACTAGATATGGTCCCTAGGAGTAGGAAATATAGTTCTTTTTTTATGGACCTGCTCATATTTCTTGCTGTATTGAAACTCTGGACAGAAGAGGATGCTTCTTGCGTTAAAACAGAGTATGTTTCATGGATGAGAACACTGGTCTTAATTTCCCTTCACAGACGGAGTTAAACCAAAGGCTCTGTGTCTTCCTACTAGCAAGAGTTCATTTGCGGAAATCCCAGTGATTTTTCGGCTCAAATGAAATTACCCAGTTCACTAACCCCACACGTTTTTCACTATAAAGTAAAGAGCATCTATGTAAGAGATGCTGTGGTTTGTTACAGTTTCACAAGCAGAGTTCAACTAGATATGGTCCGTATGAGTAGGAAATACAGGTCTTTTTTTATGGACATCCTCCCATTTCTTGCTGTATTGCAACTCTGGACAGAAGAGGATGCTTCCTGTGTTAAAACAGATGGTGTTTCATGGATGAGAATACTGGTCTGAATTTCCCTTCACAAACGGAGTTAAACCAAAGGCTCTGTGTCTTCCTACAAGCAAGAGTTCATTTCCGGAAATCCCAGTGATTTTTCGGCTCAAATGAATATACACAGTTCACGAACCCAACACGTTTTTCACTATAAACTAAAGAGCATCTATGTAAGAGATGCTGTGGTTTGTTACAGTTTCACTAGCAGAGTTTAACTAGATATGGTCTGTATGAGTAAGAAACACAGTTCCTTTTTTCTGGGCATGCTCATTTTTCTTGCTGTATTGGAGATGCTGGAAAGAAGAGCATGCTTCTTGTGTTGAAACAGAGTATGTTTCATAGATGAGAACACTGGTCTGAATTTCCCTTCACAAACGGAGTTAAACCAAAGTCTCTGTGTCTTCCTACAAGCAAGAGTTCATTTTCGGGAAAACCCAGTGATTTTTTGGCTCAAATGAATTTACCCAGTTCACGAACCCAACACGTTATTCACTATAATCTAAAGAGCATCTTTGTAAGAGATGCTGTGGTTTGTTACACTTTCACAAGCAGAGTTTAACTAGATCTGGTCCGTATGAGTAGGAAACACAGTTCTTTTTTTATGGACATGCTCATATTTCTTGCTGTATTGCATACTAGGACAGAAGAGGATGCTTCTTGCGTTAAAACAGAGGGTGTTTCATGGATGAGAACACTGGTCTGAATTTCCCTTCAGAAACGGAGTTAAAAAAAGGCTCTGTATCTTCCTACAAGCAAGAGTTCATTTCCAGAAAACCCAGTGATTTTTCGGCTCAAATGAAATTACCCAGTTCACGAACCCCACACGTTTCTCACTATAAACTAAAGAGCATCTATGTAAGAGATGCTGTGGTTTGTTACAGTTTAAAAATCAGAGTTCAACTAGATATGGTCCGTATGAGTAGGAAATACATTTCTTTTTTTATGGACATGCTCATATTTCTTGCAGTTTTGCAACTCTGGACAGAAGAGGATGCTTCTTTTGTTAAAGCAGACGGTGTTTCACGGATGAGAACACTGGTCTGAATTTCCCTTCACAAACGGAGTTAAACCAAAGGCTCTTTGTCTTCCTACAAGCAAGAGTTCATTTCCGGAAATCCCAGTGATTTTTCGGCTCAAATGAATTTACACAGTTCACGAACCCAACACGTTTTTCACTATAAACTAAAGAGCATCTATGTAAGAGATGCTGTGGTTTTTTACAGTTTCACAAGCAGAGTTTAACTAGATATGGTCCGTATGAGTAAGAAACACAGTTCGTTTTTTCTGGGCATGCTCATGTTTCTTGCTGTATTGCAGTATGGACAGAAGAGGATGCTTCTTGCGTTAAAACGGAGTATGTTTCATGGACGAGAACACTGGTCTGAATTTCCCTTCACAAACGGAGTTAAACCAAAGGCTCTGTGTCTTCCTACAAGCAAGAGTTCATTTGCGGAAAACCCAGTGATTTTTCGGCTCAATGAATTTACCCAGTTCACGAACCCCACACGTTTTTCACTATAAACTAAAGAGCATCTATGTAACAGATGCTGTGGTTTGTTACAGTTTCACAAGCAGAGTTCAACTAAATATGGTCCCTATGAGTAGGAAACACAGTTCTTTTTTTCTGGACATGCTCATATTTCTTGCTGTATTGCAGACTCTGCACAGAAGAGGATGCTTCTTGCGTTAAAACAAAGGGTGTTTCATGGATGAGAACACTGGTATGAATTTCCATTCACAAACGGAGTTAAACCAAAGTCTCTGTGTCTTCCTACAAGCAAGAATTCATTTCCGGAAAACCCAGTGATTTTTCGGCTCAAATGAATATACACAGTTCACAAACACAACACGTTTTTCACTATTAACTAAAATGCGGATATGTAAGAGATGCTGTGGTTTGTTACAGTTTCATAAGCAGAGTTCAACTAGATATGGTCCCTATGAGTAGGAAACACAGTTCTTTTTTTCTGGGCATGCTCATGTTTCTTGCAGTATTAGAGACTCTGGAAAGAAGAGCATGCTCTTTGCGTTAAAAAGAGTGTGTTCATGGATGAGAACACTGGTCTGAATTTCCCTTCACAAACGGAGTTAAACCAAAGGCTCTGTGTCTTCCTACAAGCAAGAGTTCATTTCCGTAAAACCCAGTGATTTTCCGGCTCAAATGAATTTACACAGTTCAAGAACCCAACACGTTTTTCACAATAAACTAAAGAGCATCTGTGTAAGAGATGCTGTGGTTTGTTTCACTTTCACAATCAGAGTTTAAGTAGATATGGTCCGTATATGTAAGAAACACAGTTCGTTTTTTCTGGGCATGCTCATGTTTCTTGCTGTATTGGAGATGCTGGAAAGAAGAGCATGCTTCTTGCGTTAAAACAGAGTATGTTTCATGGATGAGAACACTGGTCTGAATTTCCCTTCACAAACGGAGTTAAAACAAAGGCTCTGTGTCTTCCTACAAGCAAGAGCTCATTTCCGGAAAACCCAGTGATTTTTCGGCTCAAATGAATTTACCCAGTTCACGAACCCCACACATTTTTCACTATAAACTAAAGATCATCTTTGTAAGAGATGATGTGGTTTGTTACAGTTTCAAAGCAGAGTTCAACTAGATATGGTCCGTATGAGTAGGAAATACACTTCTTTTTTTATGGACCTGCTCATATTTCTTGCTGTATTGAAACTCTGGACAGAGGAGGATGCTTCTTGCGTTAAAACAGAGGGTGTTTCATGGATGGGAACACTGGTATGAATTTCCATTCACTAATGGAGTTAAACCAAACTCTCTGTGTCTTCCTAAAAGCAAGAGTTTTTTTCCAGAATTCCCACTGATTTTTCGGCTCAAATGAATATACACAGTTCATGCACCCAACACGTTTTTCACTGCAAACTAAAATGCGGATATGTAAGTGATGCTGTGGTTTGTTACAGTTTCATAAGCAGAGATTAACTAGATATGGTCCCTATGAGTAGGAAACACAGTTCTTTTTTTCTGGGCATGCTCATGTTTCTTGCAGTATTAGAGACTCTGGAAAGAAGAGCATGCTCTTTGCGTTAAAACAGAGTGTGTTTCATGGATGAGAACACTGGTCTGAATTTCCGTTCACAAACTGAGTTAAAGCAAAGGCTCTGTTTCTTCCTACAAGAAAGAGTTCATTTCCGTAAAACCCAGTGATTTTCCGGCTCATATGAATTTACACAGTTCACGAACCCAAAACGTTTGTCAATATAAACTAAAGAGCATCTGTGTAAGAGATGCTGTGGTTTGTTACAGTTTCACAAGCAGAGTTCAACTAGATATGGTCCGTATGAGTAGGAAACACAGTTCTTTTTTTCTGGACATGCTCATATTTCTTGCTGTATTGCATACTAGGACAGAAGAGGATGCTTCTTGCGTTAAAACAGAGGGTGTTTCATGGATGAGAACACTGGTCTGAATTTCCCTTCACAAACGGAGTTAAAAAAAAGGCTCTGTGTCTTCCTACAAGCAAGAGTTCATTTCCAGAAAACCCAGTGATTTTTCCGCTCAAATGAATTTACCCAGTTCACGAACCCAACACGTTTTTCACTATAAACTAAAGAGCATCTTTGTAAGAGATGCTGTGGTTTGTTACACTTTCACAAGCAGAGTTCAACTAGATATGGTCCGTATGAGTAGGAAACACAGTTCGTTTTTTCTGGACATGCTCATATTTCTTGCTGTATTGCAGACTCTGGACAGAAGGGGATGCTTCTTGCGTGAAAACAGAGGGTGTTTCATGGATGAGAACACTGGTCTGAATTTCCATTCACAAACGGAGTTAAACCAAAGTCTCTGTGTCTTCCTACAAGCAAGAGTTCATTTCCGGAAATCCCAGTGATTTTTCGGCTCAAATGAATTTACACAGTTCACGACCCAACACGTTTTTCACTATAAACTAAAGAGCATCTATGTAAGAGTTGCTGTGGTTTGTTACAGTTTCACAAGCAGAGTTCAACTAGATATGGTCCCTATGAGTAGGAAATACAGTTCTTTTTTTATGGACCTGCTCATATTTCTTGCTGTATTGAAACTCTGGAAAGAAGAGGATGCTTCTTGCGTTAAAACAGAGTATGTTTCATGGATGAGAACACTGGTCTTAATTTCCCTTCACAGACGGAGTTAAACCAAAGGCTCTGTGTCTTCCTACTAGCAAGAGTTCATTTGCGGAAATCCCAGTGATTTTTCGGCTCAAATGAAATTACCCAGTTCACGAACCCCACACGTTTTTCACTATAAACTAAAGAGCATCTATGTAAGAGATGCTGTGGTTTGTTACAGTTTCACAAGCAGACTTCAACTTGATATGGTCCGTATGAGTAGGCAATACAGGTCTTTTTTTATGGACATGCTCCCATTTCTTGCTGTATTGCAACTCTGGACAGAAGTGGATGCTTCCTGTGTTAAAACAGATGGTGTTTCATGGATGAGAACACTGGTCTGAATTTCCCTTTACAAACGGAGTTAAACCAAAGGCTCTGTGTCTTCCTACAAGCAAGAGTTCATTTCCGGAAATCCCAGTGATTTTTCGGCTCAAATGAATATACACAGTTCACGAACCCAACACGTTTTTCACTATAAACTAAAGAGCATCTATGTAAGAGATGCTGTGGTTTGTTACAGTTTCACTAGCAGAATTTAACTAGATATGGTCCGTATGAGTAAGAAACACAGTTCGTTTTTTCTGGGCATGCTCATTTTTCTTGCTGTATTGGAGATGCTGGAAAGAAGAGCATGCTTCTTGTGTTGAAACAGAGTATGTTTCATAGATGAGAACACTGGTCTGAATTTCCCTTCACAAACGGAGTTAAACCAAAGTCTCTGTGTCTTCCTACAAGCAAGAGTTCATTTTCGGGAAAACCCAGTGATTTTTTGGCTCAAATGAATTTACCCAGTTCACGAACCCAACACGTTATTCACTATAATCTAAAGAGCATCTTTGTAAGAGATGCTGTGGTTTGTTACACTTTCACAAGCAGAGTTTAACTAGATATGGTCCGTATGAGTAGGAAACACAGTTCTTTTTTTCTGGACATGCTCATATTTCTTGCTGTATTGCATACTAGGACAGAAGAGGATGCTTCTTGCGTTAAAACAGAGGGTGTTTCATGGATGAGAACACTGGTCTGAATTTCCATTCACAAACGGAGTTAAACCAAAGTCTCTGTGTCTTCCTACAAGCAAGAGTTCATTTCCGGAAATCCCAGTGATTTTTCGGCTCAAATGAATTTACACAGTTCACGACCCAACACGTTTTTCACTATAAACTAAAGAGCATCTATGTAAGAGATGCTGTGGTTTGTTACAGTTTCACAAGCAGAGTTCAACTAGATATGGTCCCTATGAGTAGGAAATACAGTTCTTTTTTTATGGACCTGCTCATATTTCTTGCTGTATTGAAACTCTGGAAAGAAGAGGATGCTTCTTGCGTTAAAACAGAGTATGTTTCATGGATGAGAACACTGGTCTTAATTTCCCTTCACAGACGGAGTTAAACCAAAGGCTCTGTGTCTTCCTACTAGCAAGAGTTCATTTGCGGAAATCCCAGTGATTTTTCGGCTCAAATGAAATTACCCAGTTCACGAACCCCACACGTTTTTCACTATAAACTAAAGAGCATCTATGTAAGAGATGCTGTGGTTTGTTACAGTTTCACAAGCAGAGTTCAACTAGATATGGTCCGTATGAGTAGGCAATACAGGTCTTTTTTTATGGACATGCTCCCATTTCTTGCTGTATTGCAACTCTGGACAGAAGTGGATGCTTCCTGTGTTAAAACAGATGGTGTTTCATGGATGAGAACACTGGTCTGAATTTCCCTTTACAAACGGAGTTAAACCAAAGGCTCTGTGTCTTCCTACAAGCAAGAGTTCATTTCCGGAAATCCCAGTGATTTTTCGGCTCAAATGAATATACACAGTTCACGAACCCAACACGTTTTTCACTATAAACTAAAGAGCATCTATGTAAGAGATGCTGTGGTTTGTTACAGTTTCACTAGCAGAGTTTAACTAGATATGGTCCGTATGAGTAAGAAACACAGTTCGTTTTTTCTGGGCATGCTCATTTTTCTTGCTGTATTGGAGATGCTGGAAAGAAGAGCATGCTTCTTGTGTTGAAACAGAGTATGTTTCATAGATGAGAACACTGGTCTGAATTTCCCTTCACAAACGGAGTTAAACCAAAGTCTCTGTGTCTTCCTACAAGCAAGAGTTCATTTTCGGGAAAACCCAGTGATTTTTTGGCTCAAATGAATTTACCCAGTTCACGAACCCAACACGTTATTCACTATAATCTAAAGAGCATCTTTGTAAGAGATGCTGTGGTTTGTTACACTTTCACAAGCAGAGTTTAACTAGATATGGTCCGTATGAGTAGGAAACACAGTTCTTTTTTTCTGGACATGCTCATATTTCTTGCTGTATTGCATACTAGGACAGAAGAGGATGCTTCTTACGTTAAAACAGAGGGTGTTTCATGGATGAGAACACTGGTCTGAATTTCCCTTCACAAACGGAGTTAAAAAAAGGCTATGTATCTTCCTACAAGCAAGAGTTCATTTCCAGAAAACCCAGTGATTTTTCGGCTCAAATGAATTTACCCAGTTCAGGAACCCCACACGTTTCTCACTATAAACTAAATAGCATCTATGTAAGAGATGCTGTGGTTTGTTACAGTTTAAAAATCAGAGTTCAACTAGATATGGTCCGTATGAGTAGGAAATTCATTTCTTTTTTTATGGACATGCTCATATTTCTTGCAGTTTTGCAACTCTGGACAGAAGAGGATGCTTCTTTTGTTAAAGCAGACGGTGTTTCACGGATGAGAACACTGGTCTGAATTTCCCTTCACAAACGGTGTTAAACCAAATGCTCTGTGTCTTCTTACAAGCAAGAGTTCATTTGCGGAAAACCCAGTGATTTTTCGGCTCAATGAATTTACCCAGTTCACGAACCCCACACGTTTTTCACTATAAACTAAAGAGCATCTATGTAAGAGATGCTGTGGTTTGTTACAGTTTCACAAGCAGAGTTCAACTAAATATGGTCCCTATGAGTAAGAAACACAGTTCTTTTTTTCTGGACATGCTCATATTTCTTGCTGTATTGCAGACTCTGCACAGAAGAGGATGCTTCTTGCGTTAAAACAGAGGGTGTTTCATGGATGAGAACACTGGTATGAATTTCCATTCACAAACGGAGTTAAACCAAAGGCTCTGTGTCTTCCTACAAGCAAGAGTTCATTTCCGGAAATCCCAATGATTTTTCGGCTAAAATGATTTCACACAGTTCACGAACCCAACACGTTTTTCACTATAAACTAAAGAGCATCTTTGTAAGACATGCTATGGTTTGTTACAGTTTCACTAGCGGAGTTCAACTAGATATGGTCCCTATGAGTAGGAAACACAGTTCTTTTTTTTTTGGACATGATCATATTTCTTGCTGTATTGCAGTCTGGACAGAAGAGGATGCTTCTTGCGTTAAAACAGAGGGTGTTTCTTGGATGAGAACACTGGTCTGAATTTCCCTTCACAAACGGAGTTAAACCAAAGGCTCTGTGTCTTCCTACAAGCAAGAGTTCATTTCCGGAAATCCCAGTGATTTTTCGGCTCAAATGAATTTACACAGTTCACGAACCCAACACGTGTTTCACTATAAACTAAAGAACATCTATGTAAGACATGCTGTGGTTTGTTACAGTTTCACCAGCAGAGTTTAACTAGATATGGTCCATATGAGTAAGAAACACAGTTCGTTTTTTCTGGGCATGATCATGTTTCTTGCTGTATTGGATATGCTGGAAAGAAGAGCATGCTTCTTGGGTTAAAACAGAGTATGTTTCACGGATGAGAACACAGGTCTGAATTTCCCTTCACAAACGGAGTAAAAACAAAGGCTCTGTGTCTTCCTAAAGCAAGAGCTCAATTCCGGAAAACCCAGTGATTTTTCAGCTCAAATGAATTTACCCAGTTCGGGACCCCACACGTTTTTCACTATTAACTAAAGATTATCTATGTAAGAGATGCTGTGGTTTTTTACCGTTTCACAAGCAGAGTTTAACTAGATATGGTCCATATGAGTAAGAAACACAGTTCGTATATTCTGGGCATGCTCATGTTTCTTGCTGTATTGGAGATGCTGGAAAGAAGAGCATGCTTCTTTCGTTAAATCAGAGGGTGTTTCATGGATGAGAACACTGGTCTCAATTTCCCTTCACAAATGGAGTTAAACCAAAGGCTCTGTGTCTTCCTACAAGCAAGAGTTCATTTCCAGTAAACCCAGTGATTGTTCGGCTCAAATGAATATACACAGTTCACAAACACAACACGTTTTTCACTATTAACTAAATTGAGGCTATGTAAGAGATGCTTTGGTTTGTTACAGTTTCACAAGCAGAGTTTAACTAGATATGGTCCATATGAGTAGGAAATACAGTTCTTTTTTTTCTGGACATGCTCATATTTCTTGCTGTATTGAACACTAGGACAAAAGAGGATGCTTCCTGCATTAAAACAGAGGGTGTTCATGGATGAGAACACTGGTCTGAATTTCCATTCACAAACGGAGTTAAACCAAAGTCTCGGTGTCTTACTGCAAGCAAAAGTTCATTTCCGGACCAGGTGATTTTTCGGCTCAAATGAATTTACCCAGTTCACGAACCCAACACGTTTTTCACTATAAACTAAAGAGCATCCTTGTCAGAGGTGCTGTGGTTTATTACAGTTTGACAAGCAGAGTTCAACTAGATATGGTCCGTATGAGTAAGAAACACAGTTCGTTTTTTCTGGGCATGCTCATGTTTCTTGCTGTTTTGGAGACGCTGGAAAGAAGAGCATGCTCTTTGTGTTAAAACAGAGTGTGTTGCATGGATGAGAACACTGTTCTGAATTTCCCTTCACAAGCAGAGTTAAACCAAAGGCTCTGTGTCTTCCTACAAGCAAGAGTTATTTTCCGGAAATCCCAGTGATTTTTCGGCTCAAATGAATTTACCCAGTTCACGAACCCCACACGTTTTTCACTATAAACTAAAGAGCATCCTTGTAAGAGGTGCTGTGGTTTATTACAGTTTGACAAGCAGAGTTCAACTAGATATGGTCCCTATGAGTAGGAAACACAGTTCTTTTTTTCTGGACATGCTCATATTTCTTTCTGTATTGCAGGCTCTGGACAAAAGAGGCTGCTTCTTCCGTTAAAACAGAGGGTGTTTCATGGATCAGAACACTGGTCTGAATTTCCCTTCACAAACGGAGTTAAACCAAAGGCTCTGTGTCTTCCTACAAGCAAGAGTTCATTTCCGGAAATCCCAGTGATTTTTTGGCTCAAATGAATTTACACAGTTCACGCACCCAACACGTTTTTCACTATAAACTAAAGAGCATCTATGTAAGAGATGCTGTTGTTTGTTACAGTTTCACAAGCACAGTTTAACTAGATATGGTCCGTATGAGTTAGACACACAGTTCGTTTTTTCTGGGCATGCTCATGTTTCTTGCAGTATTAGAGACTCTGGAAAGAAGAGCATGGTTCTTGCGTTAAATCAGAGGGTGTTTCATGGATGAGAACAATGGTCTCAATTTCCCTTCACAAAAGGAGTTAAACCAAAGGCTCTGTGTCTTCCTACAAGCAAGAGTTCATTTCTGTGAAACCCAGTGATTTTTCGGCTCAAATGAATATACACAGTTCACAAACACAACATGTTTTTCACTATTAACTAAATTGTGGCTATGTAAGTGATGCTGTGGTTTGTTACAGTTTCACAAGCAGAGTTTAACTAGATATGGTCCATATGAGTAAGAAACACAGTTCGTTTTTTCTGGCCATGCTCATGTTTCTTGCTGTATTGGAGATGCTGGAAAGAAGAGCATGCTTCTTGCGTTAAAACAGATTTGTTTCATGAATGAGAACACTGGTCTGAATTTCCCTTCAGAAACGGAGATAAACCAAAGTCTCTGTGTCTTCCTACAAGCAAGAGTTCATTTCCGGAAAACCCAGTGATTTTTCGTCTCAAATGAATTTACACAGTTCACGAACCCAACACGTTATTCACTATAAACTAAAGAGCATCTATGTAAGAGATGCTGTGGTTTGTTACAGTTTCATAAGCAGAGTTCAACTAGATATGGTCACTATGAGTAGGAATCACAGTTCTTTTTTTCTAGGCATGCTCATGTTTCTTGCTGTATTAGAGACTCTGGAAAGAAGAGCATGCACTTAGCTTTAAAACAGAGTGTGTTTCATGGATGAGAACACTGGTCTGAATTTCCCTTCACAAACGGAGTTAAACCAAAGTCTCTGTGTCTTACTACAAGCATAAGTTCATTTTCGGAAAACCCAGTGATTTTTCGGCTCAAATGAATTTACCCAGTTCACGAACCCAACACGTTTTTCACTATAAACTAAAGAGCATCTTTGTAAGAGATGCTGTGTTTTGTTACAGTTTCACAAGCATAGTTCAACTAGATATGGTCCGTATGAGTAAGAAACACAGTTCGTTTTTTTTGGCCATGCTCATGTTTCTTGCTGTTTTGGAAACGCTGGAAAGAAGAGCATGCTCTTTGTGTTAAAACAGAGTGTGTTTCATGGATGAGAACACTGGTCTGAATTTCGCTTCACAAACGGAGTTAAACCAAAGGCTCTGTGTCTTCCTACAAGCAAGAGTTCATTTCCGGAAAACCCAGTGATTTTTCGGCTCAAATGAATTTACCCAGTTCACGAACCACACACGTTTTTCACTATAAACTAAAGAGCATCTATGTAAGAGATGCTGTGGTTTGTTACAGTTTCACAAGCAGAGTTCAACTAGATATGGTCCCTATGAGTAGGAAACACAGTTATTTTTTTCTGGACATGCTCATATATCTTGCTGTATTGCAGGCTCTGGACAAAAGAGGATGCTTCTTGCGTTAAAACAGAGGGTGTTTCATGGATGAGAACACTGGTCTTAATTATCCTTCAAAAACGGAGATAAACCAAAGGCTCTGTTTCTTCCTACAAGCAAGAGTTCATTTCCGGAAAACCCAGTAATTTTTCGTCTCAAATGAATTTACACAGTTCACGAACCCAACACTTTTTTCACTATAAACTAAAGAGCATCTATGTAAGAGATGCTGTGGTTTGTTACAGTTTCATAAGCAGAGTTCAACTACATATGGTCACTATGAGTAGGAATCACAGTTCTTTTTTTCTAGGCATGCTCATGTTTCTTGCTGTATTAGAGACCCTGGATAGAAGAGCATGCACTTAGCGTTAAAACAGAGTGTGTTTCATGGATGAGAACACTGGTCTGAATTTCCCTTCACAAACGGAGTTATACCAAAGTCTCTGTGTCTTACTACAAGCAAAAGTTCATTTTCGGAAAACCCAATGATTGTTCGGCTCAAATGAATATAAACAGTTCAAAAATACAACATGTTTTTCACTATTAACTAAATTGAGGCAATGTAAGAGATGGTGTGGTTTGTTACAGTTTCACAAGCTGAGTTTAACTAGATATTGACCTTATGAGTAGGAAACACAGTTTTTTTCTTCTGGACATGCTCATATCTTGCTGTATTGAAGACTAGGACAGAAGAGGATGCTTCTTGCGTTAAAACAGAGGGTATTTCATGGATGAGAAATCTGGTTTGAATTTCCATTCACAAATGCAGTAAACCAAAGTCTCTGTGTCTTACTACAAGCAAAAGTTCATTTTCGGAAAACCCAGTGATTTTTCGGCTCAAATGAATTTACCCAGTTCACGAACCACACACGTTTTTCACTATAAACTAAAGAGCATCCTTGTAAGAGGTGCTGTGGTTTGTTACAGTTTGACAAGCAGAGTTCAACTAGATATGGTCCATATGAGTAAGAAACACAGTTCGTTTTTTCTGTGCATGCTCATGTTTCTTGCTGTTTTGGAAACGCTGGAAAGAAGAGCATGCTCTTTGTGTTAAAACAGAGTGTGTTTCATGGATGAGAACACTGTTCTGAATTTCCCTTCACAAACGGAGTTAAACCAAAGGCTATGTGTCTTCCTACAAGCAAGAGTTCATTTCCGGAAATCCCAGTGATTTTTCGGCTCAAATGAATTTACACAGTTCACGAACCCCACACGTTTTTCACTATAAACTAAAGAGCATCTATGTAAGAGATGCTGTGGTTTGTTACAGTTTCACAAGCAGAGTTCAACTAAATATGGTCCCTATGAGTAAGAAACACAGTTCTTTTTTTCTGGACATGCTCATATTTCTTGCTGTATTGCAGACTCTGCACAGAAGAGGATGCTTCTTGCGTTAAAACAGAGGGTGTTTCATGGATGAGAACACTGGTATGAATTTCCATTCACAAACGGAGTTAAACCAAAGGCTCTGTGTCTTCCTACAAGCAAGAGTTCATTTCCGGAAATCCCAATGATTTTTCGGCTAAAATGATTTCACACAGTTCACGAACCCAACACGTTTTTCACTATAAACTAAAGAGCATCTTTGTAAGACATGCTATGGTTTGTTACAGTTTCACTAGCGGAGTTCAACTAGATATGGTCCCTATGAGTAGGAAACACAGTTCTTTTTTTTTGGACATGATCATATTTCTTGCTGTATTGCAGTCTGGACAGAAGAGGATGCTTCTTGCGTTAAAACAGAGGGTGTTTCTTGGATGAGAACACTGGTCTGAATTTCCCTTCACAAACGGAGTTAAACCGAAGGCTCTGTGTCTTCCTACAAGCAAGAGTTCATTTCCGGAAATCCCAGTGATTTTTCGGCTCAAATGAATTTACACAGTTCACGAACCCAACACGTTTTTCACTATAAACTAAAGAACATCTATGTAAGACATGCTGTGGTTTGTTACAGTTTCACCAGCAGAGTTTAACTAGATATGGTCCATATGAGTAAGAAACACAGTTCGTTTTTTCTGGGCATGATCATGTTTCTTGCTGTATTGGAGATGCTGGAAAGAAGAGCATGCTTCTTGGGTTAAAACAGAGTATGTTTCACGGATGAGAACACAGGTCTGAATTTCCCTTCACAAACGGAGTAAAAACAAAGGCTCTGTGTCTTCCTAAAGCAAGAGCTCAATTCCGGAAAACCCAGTGATTTTTCAGCTCAAATGAATTTACCCAGTTCGGGACCCCACACGTTTTTCACTATTAACTAAAGATTATCTATGTAAGAGATGCTGTGGTTTTTTACCGTTTCACAAGCAGAGTTTAACTAGATATGGTCCATATGAGTAAGAAACACAGTTCGTATATTCTGGGCATGCTCATGTTTCTTGCTGTATTGGAGATGCTGGAAAGAAGAGCATGCTTCTTTCGTTAAATCAGAGGGTGTTTCATGGATGAGAACACTGGTCTCAATTTCCCTTCACAAACGGAGTTAAACCAAAGGCTCTGTGTCTTCCTACAAGCAAGAGTTCATTTCCAGTAAACCCAGTGATTGTTCGGCTCAAATGAATATACACAGTTCACAAACACAACACGTTTTTCACTATTAACTAAATTGAGGCTATGTAAGAGATGCTTTGGTTTGTTACAGTTTCACAAGCAGAGTTTAACTAGATATGGTCCATATGAGTAGGAAATACAGTTCTTTTTTTTCTGGACATGCTCATATTTCTTGCTGTATTGAACACTAGGACAGAAGAGGAGGCTTCCTGCATTAAAACAGAGGGTGTTTCATGGATGAGAACACTGGTCTGAATTTCCATTCACAAACGGAGTTAAACCAAAGTCTCGGTGTCTTACTGCAAGCAAAAGTTCATTTCCGGACCAGGTGATTTTTCGGCTCAAATGAATTTACCCAGTTCACGAACCCAACACGTTTTTCACTATAAACTAAAGAGCATCCTTGTCAGAGGTGCTGTGGTTTATTACAGTTTGACAAGCAGAGTTCAACTAGATATGGTCCGTATGAGTAAGAAACACAGTTCGTTTTTTCTGGGCATGCTCATGTTTCTTGCTGTTTTGGAGACGCTGGAAAGAAGAGCATGCTCTTTGTGTTAAAACAGAGTGTGTTGCATGGATGAGAACACTGTTCTGAATTTCCCTTCACAAGCAGAGTTAAACCAAAGGCTCTGTGTCTTCCTACAAGCAAGAGTTATTTTCCGGAAATCCCAGTGATTTTTCGGCTCAAATGAATTTACCCAGTTCACGAACCCCACACGTTTTTCACTATAAACTAAAGAGCATCCTTGTAAGAGGTGCTGTGGTTTATTACAGTTTGACAAGCAGAGTTCAACTAGATATGGTCCCTATGAGTAGGAAACACAGTTCTTTTTTTCTGGACATGCTCATATTTCTTTCTGTATTGCAGGCTCTGGACAAAAGAGGCTGCTTCTTCCGTTAAAACAGAGGGTTTTTCATGGATCAGAACACTGGTCTGAATTTCCCTTCACAAACGGAGTTAAACCAAAGGCTCTGTGTCTTCCTACAAGCAAGAGTTCATTTCCGGAAATCCCAGTGATTTTTTGGCTCAAATGAATTTACACAGTTCACGCACCCAACACGTTTTTCACTATAAACTAAAGAGCATCTATGTAAGAGATGCTGTTGTTTGTTACAGTTTCACAAGCACAGTTTAACTAGATATGGTCCGTATGAGTTAGACACACAGTTCGTTTTTTCTGGGCATGCTCATGTTTCTTGCAGTATTAGAGACTCTGGAAAGAAGAGCATGGTTCTTGCGTTAAATCAGAGGGTGTTTCATGGATGAGAACAATGGTCTCAATTTCCCTTCACAAAAGGAGTTAAACCAAAGGCTCTGTGTCTTCCTACAAGCAAGAGTTCATTTCTGTGAAACCCAGTGATTTTTCGGCTCAAATGAATATACACAGTTCACAAACACAACATGTTTTTCACTATTAACTAAATTGTGGCTATGTAAGTGATGCTGTGGTTTGTTACAGTTTCACAAGCAGAGTTTAACTAGATATGGTCCATATGAGTAAGAAACACAGTTCGTTTTTTAGGGCCATGCTCATGTTTCTTGCTGTATTGGAGATGCTGGAAAGAAGAGCATGCTTCTTGCGTTAAAACAGATTTGTTTCATGAATGAGAACACTGGTCTGAATTTCCCTTCAGAAACGGAGATAAACCAAAGTCTCTGTGTCTTCATACAGGCAAGAGTTCATTTCCGGAAAACCCAGTGATTTTTCGTCTCAAATGAATTTACAGAGTTCACGAACCCAACACGTTTTTCACTATAAACTAAAGAGCATCCTTGTAAGAGGTGCTGTGGTTTGTTACAGTTTGACAAGCAGAGTTCAACTAGATATGGTCCATATGAGTAAGAAACACAGTTCGTTTTTTCTGTGCATGCTCATGTTTCTTGCTGTTTTGGAAACGCTGGAAAGAAGAGCATGCTCTTTGTGTTAAAACAGAGTGTGTTTCATGGATGAGAACACTGTTCTGAATTTCCCTTCACAAACGGAGTTAAACCAAAGGCTATGTGTCTTCCTACAAGCAAGAGTTCATTTCCGGAAATCCCAGTGATTTTTCGGCTCAAATGAATTTACACAGTTCACGAACCCCACACGTTTTTCACTATAAACTAAAGAGCATCTATGTAAGAGATGCTGTGGTTTGTTACAGTTTCACAAGCAGAGTTCAACTAAATATGGTCCCTATGAGTAAGAAACACAGTTCTTTTTTTCTGGACATGCTCATATTTCTTGCTGTATTGCAGACTCTGCACAGAAGAGGATGCTTCTTGCGTTAAAACAGAGGGTGTTTCATGGATGAGAACACTGGTATGAATTTCCATTCACAAACGGAGTTAAACCAAAGGCTCTGTGTCTTCCTACAAGCAAGAGTTCATTTCCGGAAATCCCAATGATTTTTCGGCTAAAATGATTTCACACAGTTCACGAACACAACACGTTTTTCACTATAAACTAAAGAGCATCTTTGTAAGACATGCTATGGTTTGTTACAGTTTCAGTAGCGGAGTTCAACTAGATATGGTCCCTATGAGTAGGAAACACAGTTCTTTTTTTTTGGACATGATCATATTTCTTGCTGTATTGCAGTCTGGACAGAAGAGGATGCTTCTTGCGTTAAAACAGAGGGTGTTTCTTGGATGAGAACACTGGTCTGAATTTCCCTTCACAAACGGAGTTAAACCAAAGGCTCTGTGTCTTCCTACAAGCAAGAGTTCATTTCCGGAAATCCCAGTGATTTTTCGGCTCAAATGAATTTACACAGTTCACGAACCCAACACGTTTTTCACTATAAACTAAAGAACATCTATGTAAGACATGCTGTGGTTTGTTACAGTTTCACCAGCAGAGTTTAACTAGATATGGTCCATATGAGTAAGAAACACAGTTCGTTTTTTCTGGGCATGATCATGTTTCTTGCTGTATTGGAGATGCTGGAAAGAAGAGCATGCTTCTTGGGTTAAAACAGAGTATGTTTCACGGATGAGAACACAGTTCTGAATTTCCCTTCACAAACGGAGTAAAAACAAAGGCTCTGTGTCTTCCTAAAGCAAGAGCTCAATTCCGGAAAACCCAGTGATTTTTCAGCTCAAATGAATTTACCCAGTTCGGGACCCCACACGTTTTTCACTATAAACTAAAGAGCATCTATGTAAGAGATGCTGTGTTTTGTTACAGTTTCACAAGCATAGTTCAACTAGATATGGTCCGTATGAGTAAGAAACACAGTTCGTTTTTTTTGGCCATGCTCATGTTTCTTGCTGTTTTGGAAACGCTGGAAAGAAGAGCATGCTCTTTGTGTTAAAACAGAGTGTGTTTCATGGAAGAGAACACTGGTCTGAATTTCGCTTCACAAACGGAGTTAAACCAAAGGCTCTGTGTCTTCCTACAAGCAAGAGTTCATTTCCGGAAAACCCAGTGATTTTTCGGCTCAAATGAATTTACCCAGTTCACGAACCACACACGTTTTTCACTATAAACTAAAGAGTATCTATGTAAGAGGTGCTGTGGTTTGTTACAGTTTCACAAGCAGAGTTCAACTAGATATGGTCCCTATGAGTAGGAAACACAGTTATTTTTTTCTGGACATGCTCATATATCTTGCTGTATTGCAGGCTCTGGACAAAAGAGGATGCTTCTTGCGTTAAAACAGAGGGTGTTTCATGGATGAGAACACTGGTCTTAATTATCCTTCAAAAACGGAGATAAACCAAGGGCTCTGTTTCTTCCTACAAGCAAGAGTTCATTTCCGGAAAACCCAGTAATTTTTCGTCTCAAATGAATTTACACAGTTCACGAACCCAACACTTTTTTCACTATAAACTAAAGAGCATCTATGTAAGAGATGCTGTGGTTTGTTACAGTTTCATAAGCAGAGTTCAACTACATATGGTCACTATGAGTAGGAATCACAGTTCTTTTTTTCTAGGCATGCTCATGTTTCTTGCTGTATTAGAGACCCTGGATAGAAGAGCATGCACTTAGCGTTAAAACAGAGTGTGTTTCATGGATGAGAACACTGGTCTGAATTTCCCTTCACAAACGGAGTTATACCAAAGTCTCTGTGTCTTACTACAAGCAAAAGTTCATTTTCGGAAAACCCAGTGATTGTTCGGCTCAAATGAATATACACAGTTCAAAAATACAACACGTTTTTCACTATTAACTAAATTGAGGCAATGTAAGAGATGGTGTGGTTTGTTACAGTTTCACAAGCTGAGTTTAACTAGATATTGACCTTATGAGTAGGAAACACAGTTCTTTTCTTCTGGACATGCTCATATTTCTTGCTGTATTGCATACTAGGACAGAAGAGGATGCTTCTTGCGTTAAAACAGAGGGTGTTTCATGGATGAGAACACTGGTCTGAATTTCCATTCACAAACGGAGTTAAACCAAAGTCTCTGTGTCTTCCTACAAGCAAGAGTTCATTTCCGGAAATCCCAGTGATTTTTCGGCTCAAATGAATTTACACAGTTCACGACCCAACACGTTTTTCACTATAAACTAAAGAGCATCTATGTAAGAGATGCTGTGGTTTGTTACAGTTTCACAAGCAGAGTTCAACTAGATATGGTCCCTATGAGTAGGAAATACAGTTCTTTTTTTATGGACCTGCTCATATTTCTTGCTGTATTGAAACTCTGGAAAGAAGAGGATGCTTCTTGCGTTAAAACAGAGTATGTTTCATGGATGAGAACACTGGTCTTAATTTCCCTTCACAGACGGAGTTAAACCAAAGGCTCTGTATCTTCCTACTAGCAAGAGTTCATTTGCGGAAATCCCAGTGATTTTTCGGCTCAAATGAAATTACCCAGTTCACGAACCCCACACGTTTTTCACTATAAACTAAAGAGCATCTATGTAAGAGATGCTGTGGTTTGTTACAGTTTCACAAGCAGAGTTCAACTAGATATGGTCCGTATGAGTAGGCAATACAGGTCTTTTTTTATGGACATGCTCCCATTTCTTGCTGTATTGCAACTCTGGACAGAAGTGGATGCTTCCTGTGTTAAAACAGATGGTGTTTCATGGATGAGAACACTGGTCTGAATTTCCCTTTACAAACGGAGTTAAACCAAAGGCTCTGTGTCTTCCTACAAGCAAGAGTTCATTTCCGGAAATCCCAGTGATTTTTCGGCTCAAATGAATATACACAGTTCACGAACCCAACACGTTTTTCACTATAAACTAAAGAGCATCTATGTAAGAGATGCTGTGGTTTGTTACAGTTTCACTAGCAGAGTTTAACTAGATATGGTCCGTATGAGTAAGAAACACAGTTCATTTTTTCTGGGCATGCTCATTTTTCTTGCTGTATTGGAGATGCTGGAAAGAAGAGCATGCTTCTTGTGTTGAAACAGAGTATGTTTCATAGATGAGAACACTGGTCTGAATTTCCCTTCACAAACGGAGTTAAACCAAAGTCTCTGTGTCTTCCTACAAGCAAGAGTTCATTTTCGGGAAAACCCAGTGATTTTTTGGCTCAAATGAATTTACCCAGTTCACGAACCCAACACGTTATTCACTATAATCTAAAGAGCATCTTTGTAAGAGATGCTGTGGTTTGTTACACTTTCACAAGCAGAGTTTAACTAGATATGGTCCGTATGAGTAGGAAACACAGTTCTTTTTTTCTGGACATGCTCATATTTCTTGCTGTATTGCATACTAGGACAGAAGAGGATGCTTCTTGCGTTAAAACAGAGGGTGTTTCATGGATGAGAACACTGGTCTGAATTTCCCTTCACAAACGGAGTTAAAAAAAGGCTATGTATCTTCCTACAAGCAAGAATTCATTTCCAGAAAACCCAGTGATTTTTCGGCTCAAATGAATTTACCCAGTTCAGGAACCCCACACGTTTCTCACTATAAACTAAATAGCATCTATGTAAGAGATGCTGTGGTTTGTTACAGTTTAAAAATCAGAGTTCAACTAGATATGGTCCGTATGAGTAGGAAATACATTTCTTTTTTTATGGACATGCTCATATTTCTTGCAGTTTTGCAACTCTGGACAGAAGAGGATGCTTCTTTTGTTAAAGCAGACGGTGTTTCACGGATGAGAACACTGGTCTGAATTTCCCTTCACAAACGGTGTTAAACCAAATGCTCTGTGTCTTCTTACAAGCAAGAGTTCATTTGCGGAAAACCCAGTGATTTTTCGGCTCAATGAATTTACCCAGTTCACGAACCCCACACGTTTTTCACTATAAACTAAAGAGCATCTATGTAAGAGATGCTGTGGTTTGTTACAGTTTCACAAGCATAGTTCAACTAAATATGGTCCCTATGAGTAAGAAACACAGTTCTTTTTTTCTGGACATGCTCATATTTCTTGCTGTATTGCAGACTCTGCACAGAAGAGGATGCTTCTTGCGTTAAAACAGAGGGTGTTTCATGGATGAGAACACTGGTATGAATTTCCATTCACAAACGGAGTTAAACCAAAGGCTCTGTGTCTTCCTACAAGCAAGAGTTCATTTCCGGAAATCCCAATGATTTTTCGGCTAAAATGATTTCACACAGTTCACGAACCCAACACGTTTTTCACTATAAACTAAAGAGCATCTTTGTAAGACTTGCTATGGTTTGTTACAGTTTCACTAGCGGAGTTCAACTAGATATGGTCCCTATGAGTAGGAAACACAGTTCTTTTTTTTTGGACATGATCATATTTCTTGCTGTATTGCAGTCTGGACAGAAGAGGATGCTTCTTGCGTTAAAACAGAGGGTGTTTCTTGGATGAGAACACTGGTCTGAATTTCCCTTCACAAACGGAGTTAAACCAAAGGCTCTGTGTCTTCCTACAAGCAAGAGTTCATTTCCGGAAATCCCAGTGATTTTTCGGCTCAAATGAATTTACACAGTTCACGAACCCAACACGTGTTTCACTATAAACTAAAGAACATCTATGTAAGACATGCTGTGGTTTGTTACAGTTTCACCAGCAGAGTTTAACTAGATATGGTCCATATGAGTAAGAAACACAGTTCGTTTTTTCTGGGCATGATCATGTTTCTTGCTGTATTGGATATGCTGGAAAGAAGAGCATGCTTCTTGGGTTAAAACAGAGTATGTTTCACGGATGAGAACACAGGTCTGAATTTCCCTTCACAAACGGAGTAAAAACAAAGGCTCTGTGTCTTCCTAAAGCAAGAGCTCAATTCCGGAAAACCCAGTGATTTTTCAGCTCAAATGAATTTACCCAGTTCGGGACCCCACACGTTTTTCACTATTAACTAAAGATTATCTATGTAAGAGATGCTGTGGTTTTTTACCGTTTCACAAGCAGAGTTTAACTAGATATGGTCCATATGAGTAAGAAACACAGTTCGTATATTCTGGGCATGCTCATGTTTCTTGCTGTATTGGAGATGCTGGAAAGAAGAGCATGCTTCTTTCGTTAAATCAGAGGGTGTTTCATGGATGAGAACACTGGTCTCAATTTCCCTTCACAAACGGAGTTAAACCAAAGGCTCTGTGTCTTCCTACAAGCAAGAGTTCATTTCCAGTAAACCCAGTGATTGTTCGGCTCAAATGAATATACACAGTTCACAAACACAACACGTTTTTCACTATTAACTAAATTGAGGCTATGTAAGAGATGCTTTGGTTTGTTACAGTTTCACAAGCAGAGTTTAACTAGATATGGTCCATATGAGTAGGAAATACAGTTCTTTTTTTTCTGGACATGCTCATATTTCTTGCTGTATTGAACACTAGGACAGAAGAGGATGCTTCCTGCATTAAAACAGAGGGTGTTCATGGATGAGAACACTGGTCTGAATTTCCATTCACAAACGGAGTTAAACCAAAGTCTCGGTGTCTTACTGCAAGCAAAAGTTCATTTCCGGACCAGGTGATTTTTCGGCTCAAATGAATTTACCCAGTTCACGAACCCAACACGTTTTTCACTATAAACTAAAGAGCATCCTTGTCAGAGGTGCTGTGGTTTATTACAGTTTGACAAGCAGAGTTCAACTAGATATGGTCCGTATGAGTAAGAAACACAGTTCGTTTTTTCTGGGCATGCTCATGTTTCTTGCTGTTTTGGAGACGCTGGAAAGAAGAGCATGCTCTTTGTGTTAAAACAGAGTGTGTTGCATGGATGAGAACACTGTTCTGAATTTCCCTTCACAAGCAGAGTTAAACCAAAGGCTCTGTGTCTTCCTACAAGCAAGAGTTATTTTCCGGAAATCCCAGTGATTTTTCGGCTCAAATGAATTTACCCAGTTCACGAACCCCACACGTTTTTCACTATAAACTAAAGAGCATCCTTGTAAGAGGTGCTGTGGTTTATTACAGTTTGACAAGCAGAGTTCAACTAGATATGGTCCCTATGAGTAGGAAACACAGTTCTTTTTTTCTGGACATGCTCATATTTCTTTCTGTATTGCAGGCTCTGGACAAAAGAGGCTGCTTCTTCCGTTAAAACAGAGGGTGTTTCATGGATCAGAACACTGGTCTGAATTTCCCTTCACAAACGGAGTTAAACCAAAGGCTCTGTGTCTTCCTACAAGCAAGAGTTCATTTCCGGAAATCCCAGTGATTTTTTGGCTCAAATGAATTTACACAGTTCACGCACCCAACACGTTTTTCACTATAAACTAAAGAGCATCTATGTAAGAGATGCTGTTGTTTGTTACAGTTTCACAAGCACAGTTTAACTAGATATGGTCCGTATGAGTTAGACACACAGTTCGTTTTTTCTGGGCATGCTCATGTTTCTTGCAGTATTAGAGACTCTGGAAAGAAGAGCATGGTTCTTGCGTTAAATCAGAGGGTGTTTCATGGATGAGAACAATGGTCTCAATTTCCCTTCACAAAAGGAGTTAAACCAAAGGCTCTGTGTCTTCCTACAAGCAAGAGTTCATTTCTGTGAAACCCAGTGATTTTTCGGCTCAAATGAATATACACAGTTCACAAACACAACATGTTTTTCACTATTAACTAAATTGTGGCTATGTAAGTGATGCTGTGGTTTGTTACAGTTTCACAAGCAGAGTTTAACTAGATATGGTCCATATGAGTAAGAAACACAGTTCGTTTTTTCTGGCCATGCTCATGTTTCTTGCTGTATTGGAGATGCTGGAAAGAAGAGCATGCTTCTTGCGTTAAAACAGATTTGTTTCATGAATGAGAACACTGGTCTGAATTTCCCTTCAGAAACGGAGATAAACCAAAGTCTCTGTGTCTTCCTACAAGCAAGAGTTCATTTCCGGAAAACCCAGTGATTTTTCATCTCAAATGAATTTACACAGTTCACGAACCCAACACGTTATTCACTATAAACTAAAGAGCATCTATGTAAGAGATGCTGTGGTTTGTTACAGTTTCATAAGCAGAGTTCAACTAGATATGGTCACTATGAGTAGGAATCACAGTTCTTTTTTTCTAGGCATGCTCATGTTTCTTGCTGTATTAGAGACTCTGGAAAGAAGAGCATGCACTTAGCTTTAAAACAGAGTGTGTTTCATGGATGAGAACACTGGTCTGAATTTCCCTTCACAAACGGAGTTAAACCAAAGTCTCTGTGTCTTACTACAAGCATAAGTTCATTTTCGGAAAACCCAGTGATTTTTCGGCTCAAATGAATTTACCGAGTTCACGAACCCAACACGTTTTTCACTATAAACTAAAGAGCATCTTTGTAAGAGATGCTGTGTTTTGTTACAGTTTCACAAGCATAGTTCAACTAGATATGGTCCGTATGAGTAAGAAACACAGTTCGTTTTTTTTGGCCATGCTCATGTTTCTTGCTGTTTTGGAAACGCTGGAAAGAAGAGCATGCTCTTTGTGTTAAAACAGAGTGTGTTTCATGGATGAGAACACTGGTCTGAATTTCGCTTCACAAACGGAGTTAAACCAAAGTCTCTGTGTCTTCCTACAAGCAAGAGTTCATTTTCGGGAAAACCCAGTGATTTTTTGGCTCAAATGAATTTACCCAGTTCACGAATCCAACACGTTATTCACTATAATCTAAAGAGCATCTTTGTAAGAGATGCTGTGGTTTGTTACACTTTCACAAGCAGAGTATAACTAGATATGGTCCGTATGAGTAGGAAACACAGTTCTTTTTTTCTGGACATGCTCATATTTCTTGCTGTATTGCATACTAGGACAGAAGAGGATGCTTCTTGCGTTAAAACAGAGGGTGTTTCATGGATGAGAACACTGGTCTGAATTTCCCTTCACAAACGGAGTTAAAAAAAGGCTATGTATCTTCCTACAAGCAAGAGTTCATTTCCAGAAAACCCAGTGATTTTTCGGCTCAAATGAATTTACCCAGTTCAGGAACCCCACACGTTTCTCACTATAAACTAAATAGCATCTATGTAAGAGATGCTGTGGTTTGTTACAGTTTAAAAATCAGAGTTCAACTAGATATGGTCCGTATGAGTAGGAAATACATTTCTTTTTTTATGGACATGCTCATATTTCTTGCAGTTTTGCAACTCTGGACAGAAGAGGATGCTTCTTTTGTTAAAGCAGACGGTGTTTCACGGATGAGAACACTGGTCTGAATTTCCCTTCACAAACGGTGTTAAACCAAATGCTCTGTGTCTTCTTACAAGCAAGAGTTCATTTGCGGAAAACCCAGTGATTTTTCGGCTCAATGAATTTACCCAGTTCACGAACCCCACACGTTTTTCACTATAAACTAAAGAGCATCTATGTAAGAGATGCTGTGGTTTGTTACAGTTTCACAAGCAGAGTTCAACTAAATATGGTCCCTATGAGTAAGAAACACAGTTCTTTTTTTCTGGACATGCTCATATTTCTTGCTGTATTGCAGACTCTGCACAGAAGAGGATGCTTCTTGCGTTAAAACAGAGGGTGTTTCATGGATGAGAACACTGGTATGAATTTCCATTCACAAACGGAGTTAAACCAAAGGCTCTGTGTCTTCCTACAAGCAAGAGTTCATTTCCGGAAATCCCAATGATTTTTCGGCTAAAATGATTTCACACAGTTCACGAACCCAACACGTTTTTCACTATAAACTAAAGAGCATCTTTGTAAGACATGCTATGGTTTGTTACAGTTTCACTAGCGGAGTTCAACTAGATATGGTCCCTATGAGTAGGAAACACAGTTCTTTTTTTTTGGACATGATCATATTTCTTGCTGTATTGCAGTCTGGACAGAAGAGGATGCTTCTTGCGTTAAAACAGAGGGTGTTTCTTGGATGAGAACACTGGTCTGAATTTCCCTTCACAAACGGAGTTAAACCAAAGGCTCTGTGTCTTCCTACAAGCAAGAGTTCATTTCCGGAAATCCCAGTGATTTTTCGGCTCAAATGAATTTACACAGTTCACGAACCCAACACGTTTTTCACTATAAACTAAAGAACATCTATGTAAGACATGCTGTGGTTTGTTACAGTTTCACCAGCAGAGTTTAACTAGATATGGTCCATATGAGTAAGAAACACAGTTCGTTTTTTCTGGGCATGATCATGTTTCTTGCTGTATTGGAGATGCTGGAAAGAAGAGCATGCTTCTTGGGTTAAAACAGAGTATGTTTCACGGATGAGAACACAGGTCTGAATTTCCCTTCACAAACGGAGTAAAAACAAAGGCTCTGTGTCTTCCTAAAGCAAGAGCTCAATTCCGGAAAACCCAGTGATTTTTCAGCTCAAATGAATTTACCCAGTTCGGGACCCCACACGTTTTTCACTATTAACTAAAGATTATCTATGTAAGAGATGCTGTGGTTTTTTACCGTTTCACAAGCAGAGTTTAACTAGATATGGTCCATATGAGTAAGAAACACAGTTCGTATATTCTGGGCATGCTCATGTTTCTTGCTGTATTGGAGATGCTGGAAAGAAGAGCATGCTTCTTTCGTTAAATCAGAGGGTGTTTCATGGATGAGAACACTGGTCTCAATTTCCCTTCACAAACGGAGTTAAACCAAAGGCTCTGTGTCTTCCTACAAGCAAGAGTTCATTTCCAGTAAACCCAGTGATTGTTCGGCTCAAATGAATATACACAGTTCACAAACACAACACGTTTTTCACTATTAACTAAATTGAGGCTATGTAAGAGATGCTTTGGTTTGTTACAGTTTCACAAGCAGAGTTTAACTAGATATGGTCCATATGAGTAGGAAATACAGTTCTTTTTTTTCTGGACATGCTCATATTTCTTGCTGTATTGAACACTAGGACAGAAGAGGAGGCTTCCTGCATTAAAACAGAGGGTGTTTCATGGATGAGAACACTGGTCTGAATTTCCATTCACAAACGGAGTTAAACCAAAGTCTCGGTGTCTTACTGCAAGCAAAAGTTCATTTCCGGACCAGGTGATTTTTCGGCTCAAATGAATTTACCCAGTTCACGAACCCAACACGTTTTTCACTATAAACTAAAGAGCATCCTTGTCAGAGGTGCTGTGGTTTATTACAGTTTGACAAGCAGAGTTCAACTAGATATGGTCCGTATGAGTAAGAAACACAGTTCGTTTTTTCTGGGCATGCTCATGTTTCTTGCTGTTTTGGAGACGCTGGAAAGAAGAGCATGCTCTTTGTGTTAAAACAGAGTGTGTTGCATGGATGAGAACACTGTTCTGAATTTCCCTTCACAAGCAGAGTTAAACCAAAGGCTCTGTGTCTTCCTACAAGCAAGAGTTATTTTCCGGAAATCCCAGTGATTTTTCGGCTCAAATGAATTTACCCAGTTCACGAACCCCACACGTTTTTCACTATAAACTAAAGAGCATCCTTGTAAGAGGTGCTGTGGTTTATTACAGTTTGACAAGCAGAGTTCAACTAGATATGGTCCCTATGAGTAGGAAACACAGTTCTTTTTTTCTGGACATGCTCATATTTCTTTCTGTATTGCAGGCTCTGGACAAAAGAGGCTGCTTCTTCCGTTAAAACAGAGGGTGTTTCATGGATCAGAACACTGGTCTGAATTTCCCTTCACAAACGGAGTTAAACCAAAGGCTCTGTGTCTTCCTACAAGCAAGAGTTCATTTCCGGAAATCCCAGTGATTTTTTGGCTCAAATGAATTTACACAGTTCACGCACCCAACACGTTTTTCACTATAAACTAAAGAGCATCTATGTAAGAGATGCTGTTGTTTGTTACAGTTTCACAAGCACAGTTTAACTAGATATGGTCCGTATGAGTTAGACACACAGTTCGTTTTTTCTGGGCATGCTCATGTTTCTTGCAGTATTAGAGACTCTGGAAAGAAGAGCATGGTTCTTGCGTTAAATCAGAGGGTGTTTCATGGATGAGAACAATGGTCTCAATTTCCCTTCACAAAAGGAGTTAAACCAAAGGCTCTGTGTCTTCCTACAAGCAAGAGTTCATTTCTGTGAAACCCAGTGATTTTTCGGCTCAAATGAATATACACAGTTCACAAACACAACATGTTTTTCACTATTAACTAAATTGTGGCTATGTAAGTGATGCTGTGGTTTGTTACAGTTTCACAAGCAGAGTTTAACTAGATATGGTCCATATGAGTAAGAAACACAGTTCGTTTTTTCTGGCCATGCTCATGTTTCTTGCTGTATTGGAGATGCTGGAAAGAAGAGCATGCTTCTTGCGTTAAAACAGATTTGTTTCATGAATGAGAACACTGGTCTGAATTTCCCTTCAGAAACGGAGATAAACCAAAGTCTCTGTGTCTTCATACAGGCAAGAGTTCATTTCCGGAAAACCCAGTGATTTTTCGTCTCAAATGAATTTACACAGTTCACGAACCCAACACGTTTTTCACTATAAACTAAAGAGCATCCTTGTAAGAGGTGCTGTGGTTTGTTACAGTTTGACAAGCAGAGTTCAACTAGATATGGTCCATATGAGTAAGAAACACAGTTCGTTTTTTCTGTGCATGCTCATGTTTCTTGCTGTTTTGGAAACGCTGGAAAGAAGAGCATGCTCTTTGTGTTAAAACAGAGTGTGTTTCATGGATGAGAACACTGTTCTGAATTTCCCTTCACAAACGGAGTTAAACCAAAGGCTATGTGTCTTCCTACAAGCAAGAGTTCATTTCCGGAAATCCCAGTGATTTTTCGGCTCAAATGAATTTACACAGTTCACGAACCCCACACGTTTTTCACTATAAACTAAAGAGCATCTATGTAAGAGATGCTGTGGTTTGTTACAGTTTCACAAGCAGAGTTCAACTAAATATGGTCCCTATGAGTAAGAAACACAGTTCTTTTTTTCTGGACATGCTCATATTTCTTGCTGTATTGCAGACTCTGCACAGAAGAGGATGCTTCTTGCGTTAAAACAGAGGGTGTTTCATGGATGAGAACACTGGTATGAATTTCCATTCACAAACGGAGTTAAACCAAAGGCTCTGTGTCTTCCTACAAGCAAGAGTTCATTTCCGGAAATGCCAATGATTTTTCGGCTAAAATGATTTCACACAGTTCACGAACCCAACCCTTTTTTCACTATAAACTAAAGAGCATCTTTGTAAGACATGCTATGGTTTGTTACAGTTTCAGTAGCGGAGTTCAACTAGATATGGTCCCTATGAGTAGGAAACACAGTTCTTTTTTTTTGGACATGATCATATTTCTTGCTGTATTGCAGTCTGGACAGAAGAGGATGCTTCTTGCGTTAAAACAGAGGGTGTTTCTTGGATGAGAACACTGGTCTGAATTTCCCTTCACAAACGGAGTTAAACCAAAGGCTCTGTGTCTTCCTACAAGCAAGAGTTCATTTCCGGAAATCCCAGTGATTTTTCGGCTCAAATGAATTTACACAGTTCACGAACCCAACACGTTTTTCACTATAAACTAAAGAACATCTATGTAAGACATGCTGTGGTTTGTTACAGTTTCACCAGCAGAGTTTAACTAGATATGGTCCATATGAGTAAGAAACACAGTTCGTTTTTTCTGGGCATGATCATGTTTCTTGCTGTATTGGAGATGCTGGAAAGAAGAGCATGCTTCTTGGGTTAAAACAGAGTATGTTTCACGGATGAGAACACAGTTCTGAATTTCCCTTCACAAACGGAGTAAAAACAAAGGCTCTGTGTCTTCCTAAAGCAAGAGCTCAATTCCGGAAAACCCAGTGATTTTTCAGCTCAAATGAATTTACCCAGTTCGGGACCCCACACGTTTTTCACTATAAACTAAAGAGCATCTATGTAAGAGATGCTGTGTTTTGTTACAGTTTCACAAGCATAGTTCAACTAGATATGGTCCGTATGAGTAAGAAACACAGTTCGTTTTTTTTGGCCATGCTCATGTTTCTTGCTGTTTTGGAAACGCTGGAAAGAAGAGCATGCTCTTTGTGTTAAAACAAAGTGTGTTTCATGGAAGAGAACACTGGTCTGAATTTCGCTTCACAAACGGAGTTAAACCAAAGGCTCTGTGTCTTCCTACAAGCAAGAGTTCATTTCCGGAAAACCCAGTGATTTTTCGGCTCAAATGAATTTACCCAGTTCACGAACCACACACGTTTTTCACTATAAACTAAAGAGTATCTATGTAAGAGGTGCTGTGGTTTGTTACAGTTTCACAAGCAGAGTTCAACTAGATATGGTCCCTATGAGTAGGAAACACAGTTATTTTTTTCTGGACATGCTCATATATCTTGCTGTATTGCAGGCTCTGGACAAAAGAGGATGCTTCTTGCGTTAAAACAGAGGGTGTTTCATGGATGAGAACACTGGTCTTAATTATCCTTCAAAAACGGAGATAAACCAAGGGCTCTGTTTCTTCCTACAAGCAAGAGTTCATTTCCGGAAAACCCAGTAATTTTTCGTCTCAAATGAATTTACACAGTTCACGAACCCAACACTTTTTTCACTATAAACTAAAGAGCATCTATGTAAGAGATGCTGTGGTTTGTTACAGTTTCATAAGCAGAGTTCAACTACATATGGTCACTATGAGTAGGAATCACAGTTCTTTTTTTCTAGGCATGCTCATGTTTCTTGCTGTATTAGAGACCCTGGATAGAAGAGCATGCACTTAGCGTTAAAACAGAGTGTGTTTCATGGATGAGAACACTGGTCTGAATTTCCCTTCACAAACGGAGTTATACCAAAGTCTCTGTGTCTTACTACAAGCAAAAGTTCATTTTCGGAAAACCCAGTGATTGTTCGGCTCAAATGAATATACACAGTTCAAAAATACAACACGTTTTTCACTATTAACTAAATTGAGGCAATGTAAGAGATGGTGTGGTTTGTTACAGTTTCACAAGCTGAGTTTAACTAGATATTGACCTTATGAGTAGGAAACACAGTTCTTTTCTTCTGGACATGCTCATATTTCTTGCTGTATTGAAGACTAGGACAGAAGAGGATGCTTCTTGCGTTAAAACAGAGGGTATTTCATGGATGAGAAATCTGGTTTGAATTTCCATTCACAAATGCAGTAAACCAAAGTCTCTGTGTCTTACTACAAGCAAAAGTTCATTTTCGGAAAACCCAGTGATTTTTCGGCTCAAATGAATTTACCCAGTTCACGAACCACACACGTTTTTCACTATAAACTAAAGAGCATCCTTGTAAGAGGTGCTGTGGTTTGTTACAGTTTGACAAGCAGAGTTCAACTAGATATGGTCCATATGAGTAAGAAACACAGTTCGTTTTTTCTGTGCATGCTCATGTTTCTTGCTGTTTTGGAAACGCTGGAAAGAAGAGCATGCTCTTTGTGTTAAAACAGAGTGTGTTTCATGGATGAGAACACTGTTCTGAATTTCCCTTCACAAACGGAGTTAAACCAAAGGCTATGTGTCTTCCTACAAGCAAGAGTTCATTTCCGGAAATCCCAGTGATTTTTCGGCTCAAATGAATTTACACAGTTCACCAACCCAACACGTCTTTCACTATAAACTAAAGAGCATCTATGTAAGAGATGCGGTGGTTTGTTACAGTTTCACAAGCAGAGTTTAACTAGATATGGTCCATATGAGTAAGAAACACAGTTCGTTTTTTCTGGCCATGCTCATGTTTCTTGCTGTATTGGAGATGCTGGAAAGAAGAGAATGCTTCTTGCATTAAAACAGAATATGTTTCATGGATGAGAACACTGGTCTGAATTTCCCTTCAGAAACGGAGTTAAACCAAAGGCTCTGTGTCTTCCTACAAGCAAGAGTTCATTTCCGGAAAAACCAGTGATTTTTCGGCTCAAATGAATTTACCCAGTTCACGAACCACACACGTTTTTCACTATAAACTAAAGAGCATCTATGTAAGAGGTGCTGTGGTTTGTTACAGTTTCACAAGCAGAGTTCAACTAGATATGGTCCCTATGAGTAGGAAACACAGTTATTTTTTTCTGGACATGCTCATATATCTTGCTGTATTGCAGGCTCTGGACAAAAGCGGATGCTTCTTGCGTTAAAACAGAGGGTGTTTCATGGATGAGAACACTGGTCTGAATTTCCCTTCACAAACGGAGTTAAACCAAAGGCTCTGTGTCTTTCTACAAGCAAGAGTTCATTTTCGGAAAACCCAGTGATTTTTCGGCTCAAATGAATTTACCCAGTTCACGAACCACACACGTTTTTCACTATAAACTAAAGAGCATCCTTGTAAGAGGTGCTGTGGTTTGTTACAGTTTCACAAGCAGAGTTCAACTAGATATGGTCCCTATGAGTAGGAATCACAGTTCTTTTTTTCTAGGCATGCTCATGTTTCTTGCTGTATTAGAGACTCTGGAAAGAAGAGCATGCACTTAGCGTTAAAACAGAGTATGTTTCATGAATGAGAACACTGGTCTGAATTTCCCTTCACAAACGGAGTTAAACCAAAGGCTCTGTGTCTTCCTACAAGCAAGAGTTCATTTCCGGAAATCCCAGTGATTTTTCGGCTCAAATGAATTTACACAGTTCACGAACCCAACACGTTTTTCACTATAAACTAAAGAGCATCTATGTAAGAGATGCGGTGGTTTGTTACAGTTTCACAAGCAGAGTTTAACTAGATATGGTCCATATGAGTAAGAAACACAGTTCGTTTTTTCTGGCCATGCTCATGTTTCTTGCAGTATTGGAGATGCTGGAAAGAAGAGAATGCTTCTTGCGTTAAAACACAATATGTTTCATGGATGAGAACACTGGTCTGAATTTCCCTTCAGAAACGGAGTTAAACCAAAGGCTCTGTGTCTTCCTACAAGCAAGAGTTCATTTCCAGAAATCCCAGTGATTTTTCGGCTCAAATGAATTTACCCAGTTCACGAAACCCACACGTTTTTCACTATAAACTAAAGAGCATCCTTGTAAGAGGTGCTGTGGTTTGTTACAGTTTGACAAGCAGAGTTCAACTAGATATGGTCCCTATGAGTAGGAAACACAGTTCTTTTTTTCTGGACATGCTCATATTTCTTGCTGAATTGCAGGCTCTGGACAAAAGAGGCTGCTTCTTCCGTTAAAACAGAGGGTGTTTCATGGATCAGAACACTGGTCTGAATTTCCCTTCACAAACGGAGTTAAACCAAAGGCTCTGTGTCTTCCTACAAGCAAGAGTTCATTTCCGGAAATCCCAGTGATTTTTTGGCTCAAATGAATTTACACAGTTCATGCACCCAACACGTTTTTTACTATAAACTAAAGAGCATCTATGTAAGAGATGCTGTTGTTTGTTACAGTTTCACAAGCACAGTTTAACTAGATATGGTCCATATGAGTTAGACACACAGTTCCTTTTTTTCTGGGCATGCTCATGTTTCTTGCAGTATTAGAGACTCTGGAAAGAAGAGCATGGTTCTTGCGTTAAATCAGAGGGTGTTTCATGGATGAGAACAATGGTCTCAATTTCCCTTCACAAAAGGAGTTAAACCAAAGGCTCTGTGTCTTCCTACAAGCAAGAGTTCATTTCTGTGAAACCCAGGGATTTTTCGGCTCAAATGATTATACACAGTTCACAAACACAACATGTTTTTCACTATTAACTAAATTGTGGCTATGTAAGTGATGCTGTGGTTTGTTACAGTTTCACAAGCAGAGTTTAACTAGATATGGTCCATATGAGTAAGAAACACAGTTCGTTTTTTCTGGCCATGCTCATGTTTCTTGCTGTATTGGAGATGCTGGAAAGAAGAGCATGCTTCTTGCGTTAAAACAGATTTGTTTCATGAATGAGAACACTGGTCTGAATTTCCCTTCAGAAACGGAGATAAACCAAAGTCTCTGTGTCTTCCTACAAGCAAGAGTTCATTTCCGGAAAACCCAGTGATTTTTCGTCTCAAATGAATTTACACAGTTCACGAACCCAACACGTTTTTCACTATAAACTAAAGAGCATCTATGTAAGAGATGCTGTGGTTTGTTACAGTTTCATAAGCAGAGTTCAACTAGATATGGTCACTATGAGTAGGAATCACAGTTCTTTTTTTCTAGGCATGCTCATGTTTCTTGCTGTATTAGAGACTCTTGAAAGAAGAGCATGCACTTAGCGTTAAAACAGAGTGTGTTTCATGGATGAGAACACTGGTCTGAATTTCCCTTCACAAACGGAGTTAAACCAAAGTCTCTGTGTCTTACTACAAGCATAAGTTCATTTTCGGAAAACCCAGTGATTTTTCGGCTCAAATGAATTTACCCAGTTCACGAACCCAACACGTTTTTCACTATAAACTAAAGAGCATCTTTGTAAGAGATGCTGTGTTTTGTTACAGTTTCACAAGCATAGTTCAACTAGATATGGTCCGTATGAGTAAGAAACACAGTTCGTTTTTTTTGGCCATGCTCATGTTTCTTGCTGTTTTGGAAACGCTGGAAAGAAGAGCATGCTCTTTGTGTTAAAACAGAGTGTGTTTCATGGATGAGAACACTGGTCTGAATTTCGCTTCACAAACGGAGTTAAACCAAAGGCTCTGTGTCTTCCTACAAGCAAGAGTTCATTTCGGGAAAACCCAGTGATTTTTCGGCTCAAATGAATTTACCCAGTTCACGAACCACACACGTTTTTCACTATAAACTAAAGAGCATCTATGTAAGAGGTGCTGTGGTTTGTTACAGTTTCACAAGCAGAGTTCAACTAGATATGGTCCCTATGAGTAGGAAATACAGTTATTTTTTTCTGGACATGCTCATATATCTTGCTGTATTGCAGGCTCTGGACAAAAGAGGATGCTTCTTGCGTTAAAACAGAGGGTGTTTCATGGATGAGAACACTGGTCTTAATTATCCTTCAAAAACGGAGATAAACCAAGGGCTCTGTTTCTTCCTACAAGCAAGAGTTCATTTCCGGAAAACCCAGTAATTTTTCGTCTCAAATGAATTTACACAGTTCACGAACCCAACACTTTTTTCACTATAAACTAAAGAGCATCTATGTAAGAGATGCTGTGGTTTGTTACAGTTTCATAAGCAGAGTTCAACTACATATGGTCACTATGAGTAGGAATCACAGTTCTTTTTTTCTAGGCATGCTCATGTTTCTTGCTGTATTAGAGACCCTGGATAGAAGAGCATGCACTTAGCGTTAAAACAGAGTGTGTTTCATGGATGAGAACACTGGTCTGAATTTCCCTTCACAAACGGAGTTATACCAAAGTCTCTGTGTCTTACTACAAGCAAAAGTTCATTTTCGGAAAACCCAGTGATTGTTCGGCTCAAATGAATATACACAGTTCAAAAATACAACACGTTTTTCACTATTAACTAAATTGAGGCAATGTAAGAGATGGTGTGGTTTGTTACAGTTTCACAAGCTGAGTTTAACTAGATATTGACCTTATGAGTAGGAAACACAGTTCTTTTCTTCTGGACATGCTCATATTTCTTGCTGTATTGAAGACTAGGACAGAAGAGGATGCTTCTTGCGTTAAAACAGAGGGTATTTCATGGATGAGAAATCTGGTTTGAATTTCCATTCACAAATGCAGTAAACCAAAGTCTCTGTGTCTTACAACAAGCAAAAGTTCATTTTCGGAAAACCCAGTGATTTTTCGGCTCAAATGAATTTACCCAGTTCACGAACCACACACGTTTTTCACTATAAACTAAAGAGCATCCTTGTAAGAGGTGCTGTGGTTTGTTACAGTTTGACAAGCAGAGTTCAACTAGATATGGTCCATATGAGTAAGAAACACAGTTCGTTTTTTCTGTGCCTGCTCATGTTTCTTGCTGTTTTGGAAACGCTGGAAAGAAGAGCATGCTCTTTGTGTTAAAACAGAGTGTGTTTCATGGATGAGAACACTGTTCTGAATTTCCCTTCACAAACGGAGTTAAACCAAAGGCTATGTGTCTTCCTACAAGCAAGAGTTCATTTCCGGAAATCCCAGTGATTTTTCGGCTCAAATGAATTTACACAGTTCACGAACCCAACACGTCTTTCACTATAAACTAAAGAGCATCTATGTAAGAGATGCGGTGGTTTGTTACAGTTTCACAAGCAGAGTTTAACTAGATATGGTCCATATGAGTAAGAAACACAGTTCGTTTTTTCTGGCCATGCTCATGTTTCTTGCTGTATTGGAGATGCTGGAAAGAAGAGAATGCTTCTTGCATTAAAACAGAATATGTTTCATGGATGAGAACACTGGTCTGAATTTCCCTTCAGAAACGGAGTTAAACCAAAGGCTCTGTGTCTTCCTACAAGCAAGAGTTCATTTCCGGAAAAACCAGTGATTTTTCGGCTCAAATGAATTTACCCAGTTCACGAACCACACACGTTTTTCACTATAAACTAAAGAGCATCTATGTAAGAGGTGCTGTGGTTTGTTACAGTTTCACAAGCAGAGTTCAACTAGATATGGTCCCTATGAGTAGGAAACACAGTTATTTTTTTCTGGACATGCTCATATATCTTGCTGTATTGCAGGCTCTGGACAAAAGTGGATGCTTCTTGCGTTAAAACAGAGGGTGTTTCATGGATGAGAACACTGGTCTGAATTTCCCTTCACAAACGGAGTTAAACCATGGGCTCTGTGTCTACCTACAAGCAAGAGTTCATTTCCGGAAATCCCAGTGATTTTTTGGCTCAAATGAATTTACCCAGTTCACGAACCGAACACGATTTTCACTATAAACTAAAGAGCATCTATGTAAGAGATGCTGTGGTTTTTTACAGTTTCACAAGCAGAGTTTAACTAGATATGGTCCGTATGTGTACGAAACAGAGTTCGTTTTTTCTGGGCATGCTCATGTTTCTTGCTGTTTTGGAGACGCTGGAAAGAAGAGCATGCTTCTTGCGTTAAAACAGAGTTTGTTTCATGGATGAGAACACTGGTCTGAATTATCCTTCAAAAATGGAGATAAACCAAAGGCTCTGTGTCATCCTACAAGCAAGAGTTCATTTCCGGTAAACCCAGTGATTGTTCCGCTCAAATGAATATACACAGTTCATAAATACAACACGTTTTTCACTATTAACTAAATTGAGGCAATGTAAGAGATGCTGTGGTTTGTTACAGTTTCACAAGCTGAGTTTAACTAGATATTGTCCGTATGAGTAGGAAACACAGTTCTTTTTTTCTGGACATGCTCATATTTCTTGCTGTATTGAAGACTAGGACAGAAGAGGATGCTTCTTGCGTTAAAACAGAGGGTATTTCATGGATGAGAACACTGGTCTGAATTTCCATTCACAAACGCAGTAAACCAAAGTCTCTGTGTGTTCCTACAAGCAAGAGTTCATTTCCGGAAAATCCAGTGATTTTTCGTCTCAAATGAATTTACACAGTTCACGAACCCAACACTTTTTTCACTATAAACTAAAGAGCATCTATGTAAGAGATGCTGTGGTTTGTTACAGTTTCATAAGCAGAGTTCAACTACATATGGTCACTATGAGTAGGAATCACAGTTCTTTTTTTCTAGGCATGCTCATGTTTCTTGCTGTATTAGAGACTCTGGAAAGAAGAGCATGCACTTAGCGTTAAAACAGAGTATGTTTCATGAATGAGAACACTGGTCTGAATTTCCCTTCACAAACGGAGTTAAACCAAAGGCTCTGTGTCTTCCTACAAGCAAGAGTTCATTTCCGGAAATCCCAGTGATTTTTCGGCTCAAATGAATTTACACAGTTCACGAACCCAACACGTTTTTCACTATAAACTAAAGAGCATCTATGTAAGAGATGCGGTGGTTTGTTACAGTTTCACAAGCAGAGTTTAACTAGATATGGTCCATATGAGTAAGAAACACAGTTCGTTTTTTCTGGCCATGCTCATGTTTCTTGCAGTATTGGAGATGCTGGAAAGAAGAGAATGCTTCTTGCGTTAAAACACAATATGTTTCATGGATGAGAACACTGGTCTGAATTTCCCTTCAGAAACGGAGTTAAACCAAAGGCTCTGTGTCTTCCTACAAGCAAGAGTTCATTTCCAGAAATCCCAGTGATTTTTCGGCTCAAATGAATTTACCCAGTTCACGAACCCCACACGTTTTTCACTATAAACTAAAGAGCATCCTTGTAAGAGGTGCTGTGGTTTGTTACAGTTTGACAAGCAGAGTTCAACTAGATATGGTCCCTATGAGTAGGAAACACAGTTCTTTTTTTCTGGACATGCTCATATTTCTTGCTGAATTGCAGGCTCTGGACACAAGAGGCTGCTTCTTCCGTTAAAACAGAGGGTGTTTCATGGATCAGAACACTGGTCTGAATTTCCCTTCACAAACGGAGTTAAACCAAAGGCTCTGTGTCTTCATACAAGCAAGAGTTCATTTCCGGAAATCCCAGTGATTTTTTGGCTCAAATGAATTTACACAGTTCATGCACCCAACACGTTTTTTACTATAAACTAAAGAGCATCTATGTAAGAGATGCTGTTGTTTGTTACAGTTTCACAAGCACAGTTTAACTAGATATGGTCCATATGAGTTAGACACACAGTTCCTTTTTTTCTGGGCATGCTCATGTTTCTTGCAGTATTAGAGACTCTGGAAAGAAGAGCATGCTTCTTGCGTTAAATCAGAGGGTGTTTCATGGATGAGAACAATGGTCTCAATTTCCCTTCACAAAAGGAGTTAAACCAAAGGCTCTGTGTCTTCCTACAAGCAAGAGTTCATTTCCGGGAAACCCAGTGATTTTTTGGCTCAAATGAATATACACAGTTCACAAACACAAAACGTTTTTCACTATTAACTAAATTGTGGCTATGTAAGTGATGCTGTGGTTTGTTACAGTTTCACAAGCAGAGTTTAACTAGATATGGTCCGTATGAGTAGGAAACACAGTTCTTTTTTTCTGGACATGCTCATATTTCTTGCTGTATTGCAGACTCTGGACAGAAGAGGATGCTTCTAGCGTTAAAACAGAGTGTGTTCCATGGATGAGAACACTGGTCTGAATTTCCCTTCAAAAACGGAGTTAAACCAAACTCTCTGTGTCTTACTAGAAGCAAAAGTTCATTTTCGGAAAACCCAGTGATTTTTCGGCTCAAATGAATTTACCCAGTTCACAAACCCAACACGTTTTTCACTATAAACTAAAGAGCATCTTTGTAAGAGATGCTGTGTTTTGTTACAGTTTCAGGAGCAGAGTTCAACTAGATATGGTCCGTATGAGTAAGAAACACAGTTCGTTTTTTCTGGGCATGCTCATGTTTCTTGCCGTTTTGGAGACGCTGGAAAGAAGAGCATGCTCTTTGTGTTAAAACAGAGTGTGTTTCATGGATGAGAACACTGTTCTGAATTTCCCTTCACAAACGGAGTTAAACCAAAGGCTCTGTGTCTTCCTACAAGCAAGAGTTCATTTCCGGAAAAACCAGTGATTTTTCGGCTCAAATGAATTTACCCAGTTCACGAACCCCACACGTTTTTCACTATAAACTAAATTGAGGCTATGTAAGAGATGCTGTGGTTTGTTACAGTTTCACAAGCAGAGTTCAACTACATATGGTCCCTATGAGTAGGAAACACAGTTATTTTTTTTTGGACATGCTCATATATCTTGCTGTATTGCAGGCTCTGGACAAAAGAGGATGCTTCTTGCGTTAAAACAGAGGGTGTTTCATGGATGAGAACACTGGTCTCAATTTCCCTTCACAAACGGAGTTAAACCAAAGGCTCTGTGTCTTCCTACAAGCAAGAGTTCATTTCCGGAAATCCCAGTGATTTTTTGGCTCAAATGAATTTACACAGTTCACGCACCCAACACGTTTTTCACAATAAACTAAAGAGCATCTATGTAAGAGAAGCTGTTGTTTGTTACAGTTTCACAAGCACAGTTTAACTAGATATGGTACGTATGAGTTAGACACACAGTTCGTTTTTTCTGGGCATGCTCATGTTTCTTGCAGTATTAGAGACTCTGGAAAGAAGAGCATGCTTCTTGCGTTAAATCAGAGGGTGTTTCATAGATGAGAACAATGGTCTCAATTTCCCTTCACAAAAGGAGTTAAACCAAAGGCTCTGTGTCTTCCTACAAGCAAGAGTTCATTTCTGTGAAACCCAGTGATTTTTCGGCTCAAATGAATATACACAGTTCACAAACACAACACGTTTTTCACTATTAACTAAATTGTGGCTATGTAAGTGATGCTGTGGTTTGTTACAGTTTCACAAGCAGAGTTTAACTAGATATGGTCCCTGTGAGTAGGAAACACAGTTCTTTTTTTCTGGACATGCTCATATTTCTTGCTGTATTGCAGACTCTGGACAGAAGAGGATGCTTCTAGCGTTAAAACAGAGTGTGTTTCATGGATGAGAACACTGGTCTGAATTTCATTCACAAACGGAGTTAAACCAAAGTCTCTGTGTCTTACTAGAAGCAAAAGTTCATTTTCGGAAAACCCAGTGATTTTTCGGCTCAAATGAATTTACCCAGTTCACGAACCCAACACGTTTTTCACTATAAACTAAAGAGCATCTTTGTAAGAGATGCTGTGTTTTGTTACAGTTTCACAAGCAGAGTTCAACTAGATATGGTCCGTATGAGTAAGAAACACAGTTCGTTTTTTCTGTGCATGCTCATGTTTCTTGCTGTTTAGGAGACGCTGGAAAGAAGAGCATGCTCTTTGTGTTAAAACAGAGTGTGTTTCATGGATGAGAACACTGTTCTGAATTTCCCTTCACAAACGGAGTTAAACCAAAGGCTCTGTGTCTTCCTACAAGCAAGAGTTCATTTCCGGAAATCCCATTGATTTTTCGGCTCAAATGAATTTACCCAGTTCACGAACCCAACACGTTTTTCACTATAAACTAAAGAGCATCTATGTAAGAGATGCTGTGGTTTGTTACAGTTTCACAAGGAGAGTTTAACTAGATATGGTCCATATGAGTAAGAAACACAGTTCATTTTTTCTGGCCATGCTCATGTTTCTTGCTGTATTGGAGATGCTGCAAAGAAGAGCATGCTTCTTGCGTTAAAACAGAATATGTTTCATGAATGAGAACACTGGTCTTAATTATCCTTCAAAAACGGAGATAAACCAAAGGCTCTGTGTCTTCCTACAAGCAAGAGTTCATTTCCGGTAAACCCAGTGATTGTTAGGCTCAAATGAATATACACAGTTCACAAATAAAACACGTTTTTCACTATTAACTAACTTGAGGCTATGTAAGAGATGCTGTGGTTTGTTAGAGTTTCACAAGCAGAGTTTAACTAGATATGGTCCATATGAGTAGGAAACACAGTTCTTTTTTTCTGGACATGCTCATATTTCTTGCTGTATTGAAGACTAGGACAGAAGAGGATGCTTCTTGCGTTAAAACAGAGGGTATTTCATGGATGAGAACACTGGTCTGAATTTCCCTTCACAAACGGAGTTAAACCAAAGTCTCTGTGTCTTCCTACAAGCAAGAGTTCATTTCCGGAAAACCCAGTGATTTTTCGTCTCAAATGAATTTACACAGTTCACGAACCCAACACGTTTTTCACTATAAACTAAAGAGCATCTATGTAAGAGATGCTGTGGTTTGTTACAGTTTCATAAGCAGAGTTCAACTACATATGGTCACTATGAGTAGGAATCACAGTTCTGTTATTCTAGGCATGCTCATGTTTCTTGCTGTATTAGAGACTCTGGAAAGAAGAGCATGCACTTAGCGTTAAAAGAGAGTGTGTTTCATGGATGAGAACACTGGTCTGAATTTCCCTTCACAAACGGAGTTAAACCAAAGTCTCTGTGTCTTACTACAAGCAAAAGTTCATTTTCGGAAAACCCAGTGATTTTTCGGCTCAAATGAATTTACCCAATTCACAAAACCAACACGTTTTTCACTATAAACTAAAGAGCATCTTTGTAAGAGATGTTGTGTTTTGTTACAGTTTCACAAGCAAAGTTCAACTAGATATGGTCCGTATGAGTAAGAAACACAGTTCGTTTTTTCTGGGCATGCTCATGTTTCTTGCTGTTTTGGAAACGCTGGAAAGAAGAGCATGCTCTTTGTGTTAAAACAGAGTGTGTTTCATGGATGAGAACACTGTTCTGAATTTCCCTTCACAAACGGAGTTAAACCAAAGGCTCTGTGTCTTCCTACAAGCAAGAGTTCATTTCCGGAAATCCCAGTGATTTTTCGGCTCAAATGAATTTACACAGTTCACGAACCCAACACGTTTTTCACTATAAACTAAAGAGCATCTATGTAAGAGATGCGGTGGTTTGTTACAGTTTCACAAGCAGAGTTTAACTAGATATGGTCCATATGAGTAAGAAACACAGTTCGTTTTTTCTGGGCATGCTCATGTTTCTTGCTGTATTGGAGATGCTGGAAAGAAGAGCATGCTTCTTGCGTTAAAACAGAATATGTTTCATGAATGAGAAGACTGGTCTGAATTTCCCTTCAGAAACGGAGTTAAACCAAAGGCTCTGTGTCTTCCTACAAGCAAGAGTTCATTCCGGAAAAACCAGTGATTTCTCGCCTCAAATGAAATTACCCAGTTCACGAACGCCACACGTTTTTCACTATACATTAAATTGAGGCTATGTAAGAGATGCTGTGGTTTGTTACAGTTTGAAAAGCAGAGTTTAACTAGATATGGTCCGTATGAGTAGGAAACACAGTTCTTTTTTTCTGGACATGCTCATATTTCTTGCTGTATTGAAGACTAGGGCAGAAGAGGATGCTTCTTGCGTTAAAAGAGAGGGTATTTCATGGATGAGAACACTGGTCTGAATTTCCATTCACAAACGGAGTTAAACCAAAGTCTCTGTGTCTTCCTACAAGCAAGAGTTCATTTCCGGAAAACCCAGTGATTTTTCGTCTCAAATGAATTTACACATTTCACGAACCCAACACGTTTTTCAGTATAAACTAAAGAGCATCTATGTAAGAGATGCTGTGGTTTGTTACAGTTTCATAAGCAGAGTTCAACTAGATATGGTCACTATGAGTAGGAATCACAGTTCTTTTTTTCTAGGCATGCTCATGTTTCCTGCTGTATTAGAGACTCTGGAAAGAAGAGCATGCACTTAGCGTTAAAACAGAGTGTGTTTCATGGATGAGAACACTGGTCTGAATTTCCCTTCACAAACGGAGTTAAACCAAAGTCTCTGTGTCTTACTACAAGCAAAAGTTCATTTTCGGAAAACCCAGTGATTTTTCGGCTCAAATGAATTTACCCAGGTCACGAACCCAACACGTTTATCACTATAAACTAAAGAGCATCTTTGTAAGAGATGCTGTGTTTTTTTACAGTTTCACAAGCAGAGTTCAACTAGATATTGTCCATATGAGTAAGAAACACAGTTCGTTTTTTCTGTGCATGCTCATGTTTCTTGCTGTTTTGGAAACGCTGGAAAGAAGAGCATGCTCTTTGTGTTAAAACAGAGTGTGTTTCATGGATGAGAACACTGTTCTGAATTTCCCTTCACAAACGGAGTTATACCAAAGGCTATGTGTCTTCCTACAAGCAAGAGTTCATTTCCGGAAATCCCAGTGATTTTTCGGCTCAAGTGAATTTACACAGTTCACAAACCCAACACGTTTTTCACTATAAACTAAAGTGCATCTATGTAAGAGATGCGGTGGTTTGTTTCAGTTTCACAAGCAGAGTTTAACTAGATATGGTCCATATGAGTAAGAAACACAGTTCGTTTTTTCTGGCCAGCTCATGTTTCTTGCTGTATTGGAGATGCTGGAAAGAAGAGAATGCTTCTTGCGTTAAAACAGAATATGTTTCATGGATGAGAACACTGGTCTGAATTTCCCTTCAGAACCGGAGTTAAACCAAAGGCTCTGTGTCTTCCTACAAGCAAGAGTTTATTTCCGGAAAACCCAGTGATTTTTCGGCTCAAATGAATTTACCCAGTTCACGAACCACACACGTTTTTCACTATAAACTAAAGAGCATCTATGTAAGAGGTGCTGTGGTTTGTTACAGTTTCACAAGCAGAGTTCAACTAGATATGGTCCCTATGAGTAGGAAACACAGTTATTTTTTCCTGACATGCTCATATATCTTGCTGTATTGCAGGCTCTGGACAAAAGCGGATGCTTCTTGCGTTAAAACAGAGGGTGTTTCATGGATGAGAACACTGGTCTGAATTTCCCTTCACAAACGGAGTAAAACCAAAGGCTCTGTGTCTACCTACAAGCAAGAGTTCATTTCCGGAAATCCCAGTGATTTTTCGGCTCATATGAATTTACACAGTTCACGAACCGAACACGATTTTCACTATAAACTAAAGAGCATCTATGTAAGAGATGCTGTGGTTTTTTACAGTTTCACAAGCACAGTTTAACTAGATATGGTCCGTATGAGTTAGACACACAGTTCCTTTTTTTCTGGGCATGCTCATGTTTCTTGCAGTATTAGAGACTCTGGAAAGAAGAGCATGCTTCTTGCGTTAAATCAGAGGGTGTTTCATGGATGAGAACAATGGTCTCAAATTCCCTTCACTAAAGGTGTTAAACCAAAGGCTCTGTGTCTTCCTACAAGCAAGAGTTCATTTCCGGGAAACCCAGAGATTTTTTGGCTCAAATGAATATACACAGTTCACAAACATAACACGTTTTTCACTATTAACTAAATTGTGGCTATGTAAGTGATGCTGTGTTTTGTTACAGTTTCACAAGCAGAGTTTAACTAGATATGGTCCGTATGAGTAGGAAACACAGTTCTTTTTTTCTGGACATGCTCATATTTCTTGCTGTATTGAAGACTAGGACAGAAGAGGATGCTTCTTGCGTTAAAACAGAGGGTATTTCATGGATGAGAACACTGGTCTGAATTTCCATTCACAAACGGAGTTAATCCAAGGTCTCTGTGTCTTCCTACAAGCAAGAGTTCATTTCCGGGAAACCCAGTGATTTTTCGTCTCAAATGAATTTACAAAGTTCACAAACCCAACACGTTTTTCAGTATAAACTAAAGAGCATCTTTGTAAGAGATGCTGTGTTTTGTTACAGTTTCACAAGCAGAGTTCAACTAGATATTGTCCGTATGAGTAAGAAACACAGTTCGTTTCTTCTGGGCATGCTCATGTTTCTTGCTGTTTTGGAAACGCTGGAAAGAAGAGCATGCTCTTTGTGTTAAAACAGAGTGTGTTTCATGGATGAGAACACTGTTCTGAATTTCCCTTCACAAACGGAGTTAAACCAAAGGCTCTGTGTCTTCCTACAAGCAAGAGTTCATTTCCGGAAATCCCAGTGATTTTTCGGCTCAAATGAATTTACACAGTTCACGAACCCAACACGTTTTTCACTATAAACTAAAGAGCATCTATGTAAGAGATGCGGTGGTTTGTTACAGTTTCACAAGCAGAGTTTAACTAGATATGGTCCATATGATTAGAAACACAGTTCGTTTTTTCTGGCCATGCTCATGTTTCTTGCTGTATTGGAGATGCTGGAAAGAAGAGAATGCTTCTTGCGTTAAAACAGAATATGTTTCATGGATGAGAACACTGGTCTGAATTTCCCTTCAGAAACGGAGTTAAACCAAAGGCTCTGTGTCTTCCTACAAGCAAGAGTTCATTTCCAGAAAAACCAGTGATTTTTCGGCTCAAATGAATTTACCCAGTTCACGAACCCCACACGTTTTTCACTATAAACTAAATTGAGGCTATGTAAGAGATGCTGTGGTTTGTTACAGTTTCACAAGCAGAGTTTAACTAGATATGGTCCATATGAGTAGGAAAAACAGTTCTTTTTTTCTGGACATGCTCATATTTATTGCTGTATTGCAGGCTCTGGACAAAAGAGGCTGCTTCTTCCGTTAAAACAGAGGGTGTTTCATGGATCAGAACACTGGTCTGAATTTCCCTTTACAAACGGAGTTAAACCAAAGGCTCTGTGTCTTCCTACAAGCAAGAGTTCATTTCCGGAAATCCCAGTGATTTTTTGGCTCAAATGAATTTACACAGTTCACGCACCCAACACGTTTTTCACTATAAACTAAAGAGCATCTATGTAAGAGATGCTGTTGTTTGTTACAGTTTCACAAGCACAGTTTAACTAGATATGGTCCGTATGAGTTAGACACACAGTTCCTTTTTTTCTGGGCATGCTCATGTTTCTTGCAGTATTAGAGACTCTGGAAAGAAGAGCATGCTTCTTGCGTTAAATCAGAGGGTGTTTCATGGATGAGAACAATGGTCTCAAATTCCCTTCACAAAAGGTGTTAAACCAAAGGCTCTGTGTCTTCCTACAAGCAAGAGTTCATTTCCGGGAAACCCAGTGATTTTTCGTCTCAAATGAATTTACAAAGTTCACAAACCCAACACGTTTTTCACTATAAACTAAAGAGTATCTATGTAAGAGATGCTGTGGTTTGTTACAGTTTGACAAGCATAGTTCAACTAGATATGGTCCCTATGAGTAGGAAACACGGTTCTTTTTTTCTGGACATGCTCATATTTCTTGCTGTATTGCAGGCTCTGGACAAAAGAGGCTGCTTCTTCCGTTAAAACAGAGGGTGTTTCATGGATCAGAACACTGGTCTGAATTTCCCTTCACAAACGGAGTTAAACCAAAGGCTCTGTGTCTTCCTACAAGCAAGAGTTCATTTCCGGAAATCCCAGTGATTTTTTGGCTCAAATGAATTTACACAGTTCACGCACCCAACACGTTTTTCACTATAAACTAAAGAGCATCTATGTAAGAGATGCTGTTGTTTGTTACAGTTTCACAAGCACAGTTTAACTAGATATGGTCCGTATGAGTAGGAAACACAGTTCTTTTTTTCTGGACATGCTCATATTTCTTGCTGTATTGCAGACTGTGGACAGAAGAGGATGCTTCTAGCGTTAAAACAGAGTGTGTTTCATGCATGAGAACACTGGTCTGAATTTCCCTTCAAAAACGGAGTTAAACCAAAGTCTCTGTGTCTTACTACAAGCAAAAGTTCATTTTCGGAAAACTCAGTGATTTTTCGGCTAAAATGAATTTACACAGTTCACGAACCCAACACGTTTTTCACTATAAACTAAAGAGCATCTTTGTAAGAGATGCTGTGTTTTGTTACAGTTTCACAAGCAGAGTTCAACTAGATATTGTCCGTATGAGTAAGAAACACAGTTCGTTTCTTCTGGGCATGCTCATGTTTCTTGCTGTTTTGGAAACGCTGCAAAGAAGAGCATGCTCTTTGTGTTAAAACAGAGTGTGTTTCATGGATGAGAACACTGTTCTGAATTTCCCTTCACAAACGGAGTTAAACCAAAGGCTCTGTGTCTTCCTACAAGCAAGAGTTCATTTCCGGAAATCCCAGTGATTTTTCGGCTCAAATGAATTTACACAGTTCACGAACCCAACACGTTTTTCACTATAAACTAAAGAGCATCTATGTAAGAGATGCGGTGGTTTGTTACAGTTTCACAAGCAGAGTTTAACTAGATATGGTCCATATGAGTAAGAAACACAGTTCGTTTTTTCTGGCCATGCTCATGTTTCTTGCTGTATTGGAGATGCTGGAAAGAAGAGAATGCTTCTTGCGTTAAAACAGAATATGTTTCATGGATGAGAACACTGGTCTGAATTTCCCTTCAGAAACGGAGTTAAACCAAAGGCTCTGTGTCTTCCTACAAGCAAGAGTTCATTTCCAGAAAAACCAGTGATTTTTCGGCTCAAATGAATTTACCCAGTTCACGAACCCCACACGTTTTTCACTATAAACTAAATTGAGGCTATGTAAGAGATGCTGTGGTTTGTTACAGTTTCACAAGCAGAGTTTAACTAGATATGGTCCGTATGAGTAGGAAAAACAGTTCTTTTTTTCTGGACATGCTCATATTTATTGCTGTATTGCAGGCTCTGGACAAAAGAGGCTGCTTCTTCCGTTAAAACAGAGGGTGTTTCATGGATCAGAACACTGGTCTGAATTTCCCTTTACAAACGGAGTTAAACCAAAGGCTCTGTGTCTTCCTACAAGCAAGAGTTCATTTCCGGAAATCCCAGTGATTTTTTGGCTCAAATGAATTTACACAGTTCACGCACCCAACACGTTTTTCACTATAAACTAAAGAGCATCTATGTAAGAGATGCTGTTGTTTGTTACAGTTTCACAAGCACAGTTTAACTAGATATGGTCCGTAGGAGTTAGACACACAGTTCCTTTTTTTCTGGGCATGCTCATGTTTCTTGCAGTATTAGAGACTCTGGAAAGAAGAGCATGCTTCTTGCGTTAAATCAGAGGGTGTTTCGTGGATGATTACAATGGTCTCAAATTCCCTTCACAAAAGGTGTTAAACCAAAGGCTCTGTGTCTTCCTACAAGCAAGAGTTCATTTCCGGGAAACCCAGAGATTTTTTGGCTCAAATGAATATACACAGTTCACAAACATAACACGTTTTTCACTATTAACTAAATTGTGGCTATGTAAGTGATGCTGTGTTTTGTTACAGTTTCACAAGCAGAGTTTAACTAGATATGGTCCATATGAGTAAGAAACACAGTTCGTTTTTTCTGGCCATGCTCATGTTTCTTGCTGTATTGGAGATGCTGGAAAGAAGAGAATGCTTCTTGCGTTAAAACAGAATATGTTTCATGGATGAGAACACTGGTCTGAATTTCACTTCAGAAACGGAGTAAAAGCAAAGGCTCTGTGTCTTCCTACAAGCAAGAGTTCATTTCCGGAATTCCCAGTGATTTTTCGGCTCAAAAGAATTTACCCAGTTCACGAACCACACACGTTTTTCACCATAAACTAAAGAGCATCTATGTAAGAGGTGCTGTGGTTTGTTACAGTTTCACAAGCAGAGTTCAACTAGATATGGTCCCTATGAGTAGGAAACACAGTTATTTTTTTCTGGACATGCTCATATATCTTGCTGTATTGCAGGCTCTGGACAAAAGCGGATGCTTCTTGCGTTAAAACAGAGGGTGTTTCATGGATGAGAACACTGGTCTGAATTTCCCTTCACAAACGGAGTTAAACCAAAGGCTCTGTGTCTTCCTACAAGCAAGAGTTCATTTCCGGAAATCCCAGTGATTTTTCGGCTCAAATGAATTTACCCAGTACACGAACCCCACACGTTTTTCACTATAAACTAAAGAGCATCTATGTAAGAGATGCTGTGGTTTGTTACAGTTTCACAATCAGAGTTCAACTAGATATGGTCCGTATGAGTAGGAAATACAGTTCTTTTTTTATGGACATGCTCATATTTCTTGCAGTTTTGCAACTCAGGACAGAAGAGGATGCTTCTTTTGTTAAAGCAGACAGTGTTTCACGGATGAGAACACATGTCTGAATTTCCCTTCACAAACGGAGTTAAACCAAAGGCTCTGTGTCTACCTACAAGCAAGAGTTCATTTCCGGAAATCCCAGTGATTTTTCGGCTCAAATGAATTTACACAGTTCACGAACCGAACACGATTTTCACTATAAACTGAAGAGCATCTATGTAAGAGATGCTGTGGTTTTTTACAGTTTCACAAGCAGAGTTTAACTAGATATGGTCCGTATGAGTAAGAAACACAGTTCGTTTTTTCTGGGCATGCTCATGTTTCTTGCTGTATTGGAGATGCTGTAAAGAAGAGCATGCTTCTTGCGTTAAAACAGAGTATGTTTCATGGATGAGAACACTGGTCTGAATTTCCCTTCACAAACGGAGTTAAAGCAAAGGCTCTGTGTCTTCCTACAAGCAAGAGTTCATTTCCGTAAAACCCAGTGATTTTCCGTCTCAAATGAATTTACACAGTTCACGAACCCAACACGTTTTTCACTATAAACTAAATACCATCTATATAAGAGATGCTGTGGTTTGTTACAGTTTCATAAGCAAAGTTCAGCTAGATATGGTCAGTATGAGTAGGAAACACAGTTCTTTTTTTCTAGGCATGCTCATGTTTCTTGCTGTATTAGAGACTCTGGAAAGAAGAGCATGCTCTTAGCGTCAAAACAGAGTGTGTTTCATGGATGAGAACACTGGTCTGAATTTCCCTTCACAAACGGAGTTAAACCAAAATCTCTGTGTCTTCCTACAAGCAAGAGTTCATTTCCGGTAAACCCAGTGATTGTTCGGCTCAAATGAATATACACAGTTCACAAACACAACACGTTTTTTACTATTAACTAAATTGAGGCTATGTAAGAGATGCTGTGGTTTGTTACAGTTTCACAAGCAGAGTTTAACTAGTTATGGTCTGTATGAGTAGGAAACACAGTTCTTTTTTTCTGGTCATGCTCATATTTCTTGCTGTATTGAAGACTAGGACAGAAGAGGATGCTTCTTGCATTAAAACAGAGGGTGTTTCATGGATGAGAACACTGGTCTGAATTTCCATTCACAAACGGAGTTAAACCAAAGTCTGTGTGTCTTCCTACAAGCAAGAGTTCATTTCCAGAAAACCCAGTGATTTTTCGGCTCAAATGAATTTACACAGTTCACGAACCCAACACGTTTTTCACTATAAACTAAAGAGCATCTATGTAAGAGATGCTGTGGTTTGTTACAGTTTCATAAGCAGAGTTCAACTAGATATGGTCCCTATGAGTAGGAAACACAGTTCTTTTTTTCTGGGCATGCTCATGTTTCTTGCAGTATTAGAGACTCTGGAAAGAAGAGCATGCTCTTTGCGTTAAAACAGAGTGTGTTTCATGGATGAGAACACTGGTCTGAATTTCTCTTCACAAACTGAGTTAAAGCAAAGGCTCTGTGTCTTCCTACAAGCAAGAGTTCATTTCCGTAAAACCCAGTGATTTTTCGGCTCAAATGAATTTACCCAGTTCACGAACCACACACGTTTTTCACTATAAACTAAAGAGCATCTATGTAAGAGGTGCTGTGGTTTGTTACAGTTTCACAAGCAGAGTTCAACTAGATATGGTCCCTATGAGTAGGAAACACAGTTATTTTTTTCTGGACATGCTCATATATCTTGCTGTATTGCAGGCTCTGGACAAAAGCGGATGCTTCTTACGTTAAAACAGAGGGTGTTTCATGGATGAGAACACTGGTCTGAATTTCCCTTCACAAACGGAGTTAAACCATGGGCTCTGTGTCTACCTACAAGCAAGAGTTCATTTCCGGAAATCCCAGTGATTTTTTGGCTCAAATGAATTTACCCAGTTCACGAACCGAACACGATTTTCACTATAAACTAAAGAGCATCTATGTAAGAGATGCTGGGGGTTTTTACAGTTTCACAAGCAGAGTTTAACTAGATATGGTCCGTATGTGTACGAAACAGAGTTCGTTTTTTCTGGGCATGCTCATGTTTCTTGCTGTTTTGGAGACGCTGGAAAGAAGAGCATGCTTCTTGCGTTAAAACAGAGGTTGTTTCATGGATGAGAACACTGGTCTGAATTTCCCTTCACAAACGGAGTTAAACCAAAGGCTCTGTGTCTTCCTACAAGCAAGAGTTCATTTCCGGAAATCCCAGTGATTTTTCGGCTCAAATGAATTTACCCAGTACACGAACCCCACACGTTTTTCACTATAAACTAAAGAGCATCTATGTAAGAGATGCTGTGGTTTGTTACAGTTTCACAATCAGAGTTCAACTAGATATGGTCCGTATGAGTAGGAAATACAGTTCTTTTTTTATGGACATGCTCATATTTCTTGCAGTTTTGCAACTCAGGACAGAAGAGGATGCTTCTTTTGTTAAAGCAGACAGTGTTTCACGGATGAGAACACATGTCTGAATTTCCCTTCACAAACGGAGTTAAACCAAAGGCTCTGTGTCTACCTACAAGCAAGAGTTCATTTCCGGAAATCCCAGTGATTTTTCGGCTCAAATGAATTTATACAGTTCACGAACCGAACACGATTTTCACTATAAACTAAAGAGCATCTATGTAAGAGATGCTGTGGTTTTTTACAGTTTCACAAGCAGAGTTTAACTAGATATGGTCCGTATGAGTAAGAAACACAGTTCGTTTTTTCTGGGCATGCTCATGTTTCTTGCTGTATTGGAGATGCTGTAAAGAAGAGCATGCTTCTTGCGTTAAAACAGAGTATGTTTCATGGATGAGAACACTGGTCTGAATTTCCCTTCACAAACGGAGTTAAAGCAAAGGCTCTGTGTCTTCCTACAAGCAAGAGTTCATTTCCGTAAAACCCAGTGATTTTCCGTCTCAAATGAATTTACACAGTTCACGCACCGAACACGTTTTTCACTATAAACTAAAGAGCATCTATGTAAGAGATGCTGTTGTTTGTTACAGTTTCACAAGCACAGTTTAACTAGATATGGTCCGTATGAGTTAGACACACAGTTCCTTTTTTTCTGGGCATGCTCATGTTTCTTGCAGTATTAGAGACTCTGGAAAGAAGAGCATGCTTCTTGCGTTAAATCAGAGGGTGTTTCATGGATGAGAACAATGGTCTCAAATTCCCTTCACAAAAGGTGTTAAACCAAAGGCTCTGTGTCTTCCTACAAGCAAGAGTTCATTTCCGGGAAACCCAGAGATTTTTTGGCTCAAATGAATATACACAGTTCACAAACATAACACGTTTTTCACTATTAACAAAATTGTGGCTATGTAAGTGATGCTGTGTTTTGTTACAGTTTCACAAGCAGAGTTTAACTAGATATGGTCCGTATGAGTAAGAAACACAGTTCGTTTTTTCTGGCCATGCTCATGTTTCTTGCTGTATTGGAGATGCTGGAAAGAAGAGAATGCTTCTTGCGTTAAAACAGTATATGTTTCATGGATGAGAACACTGGTCTGAATTTCCCTTCAGAAACGGAGTAAAACCAAAGGCTCTGTGTCTTCCTAAAAGCAAGAGTTCATTTCCATAATTCCCAGTGATTTTTCGGCTCAAAAGAATTTACCCAGTTCACGAACCACACACGTTTTTCACCATAAACTAAAGAGCATCTATGTAAGAGGTGCTGTGGTTTGTTACAGTTTCACAAGCAGAGTTCAACTAGATATGGTCCCTATGTGTAGGAAACACAGTTATTTTTTTCTGGACATGCTCATATATCTTGCTGAATTGCAGGCTCTGGACAAAAGAGGATGCTTCTTGCGTTAAAACAGAGGTTGTTTCATGGATGAGAACACTGGTCTGAATTTCCCTTCACAAACGGAGTTAAACCAAAGGCTCTGTGTCTTCCTACAAGCAAGAGTTCATTTCCGGAAATCCCAGTGATTTTTCGGCTCAAATGAATTTACCCAGTACACGAACCCCACACGTTTTTCACTATAAACTAAAGAGCATCTATGTAAGAGATGCTGTGGTTTGTTACAGTTTCACGATCAGAGTTCAACTAGATATGGTCCGTATGAGTAGGAAATACAGTTCTTTTTTTATGGACATGCTCATATTTCTTGCAGTTTTGCAACTCAGGACAGAAGAGGATGCTTCTTTTGTTAAAGCAGACAGTGTTTCACGGATGAGAACACTTGTCTGAATTTCCCTTCACAAACGGAGTTAAACCAAAGTCTCTGTGTCTACCTACAAGCAAGAGTTCATTTCCGGAAATCCCAGTGATTTTTCGGCTCAAATGAATTTACACAGTTCACGAACCGAACACGATTTTCACTATAAACTAAAGAGCATCTATGTAAGAGATGCTGTGGTTTTTTACAGTTTCACAAGCAGAGTTCAACTAGATATGGTCCCTATGAGTAGGAAACACAGTTCTTTTTTTCTGGGCATGCTCATGTTTCTTGCAGTATTAGAGACTCTGGAAAGAAGAGCATGCTCTTTGCGTTAAAACAGAGTGTGTTTCATGGATGAGAACACTGGTCTGAATTTCCCTTCACAAACTGAGTTAAAGCAAAGGCTCTGTGTCTTCCTACAAGCAAGAGTTCATTTCCGTAAAACCCAGTGATTTTCCAGCTCAAATGAATTTACACAGTTCACGAACCCAACACGTTTTTCACTATAAACTAAAGAGCATCTGTGTAAGAGATGCTGTGGTTTGTTACACTTTCACAAGCAGAGTTTAACTAGATATGGTCCGTATGTGTAAGAAACACAGTTCGTTTTTTCTGGGCATGCTCATGTTTCTTGCTGTATTGGAGATGCTGGAAAGAAGACCATGCTTCTTTCGTTACATAAGAGGGTGTTTCATGGATGAGAACACTGGTCTCAATTTCCCTTCACAAACGGAGTTAAACCAAAGGCTCTGTGTCTTCCTACAAGCAAGAGTTCATTTCCGGTAAACCCAGTGATTGTTCGGCTCAAATGAATATACACAGTTCACAAACACAACACGTTTTTCACTATAAAATAAATTGAGGCTATGTAAGAGATGCTGTGGTTTGTTACAGTTTCCCAAGCAGAGTTTAACTAGATATGGTCCGTATGTGTAGAAAACACAGTTCTTTTTTTCTGGACATGCTCATATTTCTTGCTGTATTGAAGACTAGGACAGAAGAGGATGCTTCTTGCGTTAAAACAGAGGGTGTTTCATGGATGAGAACACTGGTCTGAATTTCCATTCACAAACGGAGTTCAACCAAAATCTGTGTGTCTTCCTACAAGCAAGAGTTCATTTCCGGAAAACCCAGTGATTTTTCGGCTCAAATGAATTTACACAGTTCACGAACCCAACACGTTTTTCACTATAAACTAAAGAGCATCTATGTAAGAGATGCTGTGGTTTGTTACAGTTTCATAAGCAGAGTTCAACTAGATATGGTCCATATGAGTAGGAAACACAGTTCTTTTTTTCTGGGCATGCTCATGTTTCTTGCAGTATTAGAGACACTGGAAAGAAGAGCATGCTCTTTGCGTTAAAACAGAGTGTGTTTCATGGATGAGAACACTGGTCTGAATTTCCCTTCAAAAAACGGAGTTAAACCAAGTCTCTGTGTCTTCCTACAAGCAAGAGTTCATTTCCGGAAAACCCACTGATTTTTCGGCTCAAATGAATTTACACAGTTCACGACCCCAACACGTTTTTCACTTTTATCTTCAGAGCATGTATGTAAGAGATGCTGTGGTTTTACAGTTTCACAAGCAGAGTTCAACTAGATATGGTCCCTATGAGTAGGAAACACAGTTCTTTTTTTCTGGACATGCTCATATTTCTTGCTGTATTGCAGACTCTGGACAGAAGAGGATGCTTCTTGCGTTAAAACAGAGGGTGTTTCATGGATGAGAACACTGGTCTGAATTTCCCTTCACAAACGGAGTTAAACCAAAGGCTCTGTGTCTTCCTACATGCACGAGTTCATTTCCGGAATTCCCACAAATTTTTCGGCTCAAATGAATTTACACAGTTCACGCACCCAACATGTTTTTCAATATAAACTAAAGAGCATCTATGTAAGAGATGCTGTGATTTGTTACAGTTTCACAAGCAGAGTTTAACTAGATATGGTCTGTATGTGTAAGAAACACAGTTCTTTTTTTCTGGGCATGCTCATGCCTCTTGCTGTTTTGGAGACGCTGTTAAGAAGAGAATGCTTCTTGCGTTAAAACAGAGTATGTTTCATGGATGAGAACACTGTTCTAAATTTCCCTTCACAAACGGAGTTAAACCAAAGTCTCTGTGTCTTCCTCCAAGCAAGAGTTCATTTCCTGAAATCCCAGTGATTTTTCGGCTAAAATGAATTTACACAGTTCACGAACCCAACACGTTTTTCACTATAAACTAAAGAGCATCTATGTAAGAGATGCTGTGGTTTGTTACAGTTTCACAAGCAGAGTTTAACTAGATATGGTCCGTATGAGTAAAAAACACGGTTTGTTTTTTCTGGTCATGCTCATGTTTCTTGCTGTATTGGAGATGCTGGAAAGAAGACCATGCTTCTTTCGTTACATAAGAGGGTGTTTCATGGATGAGAACACTGGTCTCAATTTCCCTTCACAAACGGAGTTAAACCAAAGGCTCTGTGTCTTCCTACAAGCAAGAGTTCATTTCCGGTAAACCCAGTGATTGTTCGGCTCAAATGAATATACACAGTTCACAAACACAACACGTTTTTCACTATAAAATAAATTGAGGCTATGTAAGAGATGCTGTGGTTTGTTACAGTTTCCCAAGCAGAGTTTAACTAGATATGGTCCGTATGTGTAGAAAACACAGTTCTTTTTTTCTGGACATGCTCATATTTCTTGCTGTATTGAAGACTAGGACAGAAGAGGATGCTTCTTGCGCTAAAACAGAGGGTGTTTCATGGATGAGAACACTGGTCTGAATTTCCATTCACAAACGGAGTTCAACCAAAATCTGTGTGTCTTCCTACAAGCAAGAGTTCATTTCCGGAAAACCCAGTGATTTTTCGGCTCAAATGAATTTACACAGTTCACGAACCCAACACGTTTTTCACTATAAACTAAAGAGCATCTATGTAAGAGATGCTGTGGTTTGTTACAGTTTCATAAGCAGAGTTCAACTAGATATGGTCCATATGAGTAGGAAACACAGTTCTTTTTTTCTGGGCATGCTCATGTTTCTTGCAGTATTAGAGACACTGGAAAGAAGAGCATGCTCTTTGCGTTAAAACAGAGTGTGTTTCATGGATGAGAACACTGGTCTGAATTTCCCTTCAAAAAACGGAGTTAAACCAAGTCTCTGTGTCTTCCTACAAGCAAGAGTTCATTTCCGGAAAACCCACTGATTTTTCGGCTCAAATGAATTTACACAGTTCACGACCCCAACACGTTTTTCACTTTTATCTTCAGAGCATGTATGTAAGAGATGCTGTGGTTTTACAGTTTCACAAGCAGAGTTCAACTAGATATGGTCCCTATGAGTAGGAAACACAGTTCTTTTTTTCTGGACATGCTCATATTTCTTGCTGTATTGCAGACTCTGGACAGAAGAGGATGCTTCTTGCGTTAAAACAGAGGGTGTTTCATGGATGAGAACACTGGTCTGAATTTCCCTTCACAAACGGAGTTAAACCAAAGGCTCTGTGTCTTCCTACATGCACGAGTTCATTTCCGGAATTCCCACAAATTTTTCGGCTCAAATGAATTTACACAGTTCACGCACCCAACATGTTTTTCAATATAAACTAAAGAGCATCTATGTAAGAGATGCTGTGATTTGTTACAGTTTCACAAGCAGAGTTTAACTAGATATGGTCTGTATGTGTAAGAAACACAGTTCTTTTTTTCTGGGCATGCTCATGCCTCTTGCTGTTTTGGAGACGCTGTTAAGAAGAGAATGCTTCTTGCGTTAAAACAGAGTATGTTTCATGGATGAGAACACTGTTCTAAATTTCCCTTCACAAACGGAGTTAAACCAAAGTCTCTGTGTCTTCCTCCAAGCAAGAGTTCATTTCCTGAAATCCCAGTGATTTTTCGGCTAAAATGAATTTACACAGTTCACGAACCCAACACGTTTTTCACTATAAACTAAAGAGCATCTATGTAAGAGATGCTGTGGTTTGTTACAGTTTCACAAGCAGAGTTTAACTAGATATGGTCCGTATGAGTAAAAAACACGGTTTGTTTTTTCTGGTCATGCTCATGTTTCTTGCTGTATTGGAGATGCTGGAAAGAAGAGCATGCTTCTTGCGTTAAAACAGAGTATGTTTCATGGATGAGAACACTGGTCTGAATTTCCCTTCACAAACGGAGTTAAAGCAAAGGCTCTGTGTCTTCCTGCAAGCAAGAGTTCATTTCCGGAAAACCCAGTGATTTTTCGGCTCAAATGAATTTACCCAGTTCACGAACCCCGCACGTTTTTCACTATAAACTAAAGAGCATCTATGTAAGAGATGCTGTGGTTTGTTACAGTTTCACAAGCAGAGTTCAACTAGATATGGTCCGTATGAGTAGGAAATACAGTTCTTTTTTTATGGACATGCTGATATTTCTTGCTGTATTGCAACTCTGGACAGAAGAGGATGCTTCTTGTGTTAAAACAGAGTATGTTTCATGGATGAGAACACTGGTCTGAATTTCCCATCACAAACGGAGTTAAACCAAAGGCTCTGTGTCTTCCTACAAGAAAGAGTTCATTTCTGGAAATCCCAGTGATTTTTCGGCTCAAATGAATTTACACAGTTCACGAACACAACACGTTTTTCACTATAAACTAAAGAGCATCTTTGTAAGAGATGCTGTCGTTTGTTACAGATTCAAAAGCAGAGTGTAACTAGATATGGTCAGTATCAGTAAGAAACACAGTTCGTATTTTCTGGGCATAATCATGATGTTTCTTGCTGTATTAGAGATGCTGGAAAGAAGAGCTTGCTTCTTGCATTAAAACAGAGTATGTTTCATGGATGAGAACACTGGTCTGAATTTCCCTACACAAACGGAGTCTAACCAAAGGCTCTGTGTCTTCCTACAAGCAAGAGTTCATTTCCGGAATTCCCACTGATTTTTGGCTCAAATGAATTTACACAGTTCACGCACCCAACACGTTTTTCAATATAAACTAAAGAGCATCTGTGTAAGAGATGCTGTGATTTGTTACAGTTTCACAAGCAGAGTTTAACTAGATATGGTCCGTATGTGTAAGAAACACAGTTCGTTTTTTCTGGGCATGCTCATGTTTCTTGCTGTATTGGAGACGATGGAAAGAAGAGCATGCTTCTTGCGTTAAAACAGAGTATGTTTCATGGATGAGAACACTGGTCTGAATTTCCCTTCACAAACGGAGTTAAAACAAAGGCTCTGTGTCTTCCTAAAAGCAAGAGTTCATTTCCAGAAAACCCAGTGATTTTTCGGCTCAAATGAATTTACACAATTCATGCACCCAACACAATTTTCACTATAAACTAAAGAGCATCTATGTAAGAGATGCTGTGGTTTGTTAGAGTTTCATAAGCAGAGTTCAACTAGATATGGTCAGTATTAGTAGGAAACACAGTTCTTTTTTTCTGGGCATGCTCATGTTTCTTGCTGTATTAGAGACTCTGGAAAGAAGAGCATGCTCTTTGCGTTAAAACATGGTGTGTTTCATGGATAAGAACACTGGTTTGAATTTCCCTTCACAAACAGAGTTAAACCAAACGCTCTGTGTCTTCCTACAAGCAAGAGTTCATTTCCGGAAATCCCAGTGATTTTTCGGCTCAAATGAATTTACACAATTCATGCACCCAACACAATTTTCACTATAAACTAAAGAGCATCTATGTAAGAGATGCTGTGGTTTGTTACAGTTTCACAAGCAGAGTTTAACTAGATATGGTCAGTATGAGTAAGAAACACGGTTTGTTTTTTCTGGTCATGCTCATGTTTCTTGCTGTATTGGAGATGATGGAAAGAAGAGCATGCTTCTTGCGTTAAAACAGAGTATGTTTCATGGATGAGAACACTGGTCTGAATTTCCCTTCACAATCGGAGTTAAAGCAAAGGCTCTGTGTCTTCGTACAAGCAAGAGTTCATTTCCGGAAAACCCAGTGATTTTTCGGCTCAAATGAATTTACCCAGTTTACGAACCCCGCACGTTTTTCACTATAAACTAAAGAGCTTCTATGTAAGAGATGCTGTGGTTTGTTACAGTTTCACAAGCAGAGTATAACTAGATATGGTCCGTATGAGTAAGAAACACAGTTCGTTTTTTCTGGGCATGCTCATGTTTCTTGCTGTATTGGAGATGCTGGAAAGAAGAGCATGTTTCTTGCGTTAAAATAGAGTATGTTTCATGGATGAGAACACTGGTCTGAATTTCCCTTCACAAACGGAGTTAAACCAAAGGCTCTGTGTTCCTATAAGCAAGAGTTCATTTCCGGAAAACCCCTTGAGTTTTCGGCTCAAATGAATTTACCCAGTTCACGAACCCCACACGTTTTTCACTATAAACTAAAGAGCATCTATGTAAGAGATGCTGTGGTTTGTTACAGTTTCATAAGCAGAGTTTAACTAGATATGTTCAATATGTGTCAGAAACACAGTTCTTTTTTTCTGGGCAAGCTCATGTTTCTTGCTGTATTGGAGATGCTAGAAAGAAGAGCATGCTTCTTGCGTTAAAACAGAGTATGTTTCATGGATGAGAACACTGGTCTGAATTTCCCTTCACAAACGGAGTTAAACCAAAGGCTCTGTGTCTTCCTACAAGCAAGAGTTCATTTCCGGAAAATCCAGTGATTTTTCGGCTCAAATGAATTTACCCAGTTCACGAATCCCACACGTTTTTCACTATAAACTAAAGAGCATCTATGTAAGAGATGCTGTGGTTGGTTACAATTTCACAAGCAGAGTTCAACTAGATATGGTCCGTATGAGTAGGAAATACAGTTCTTTTTTTATGGACATGCTGATATTTCTTGCTGTATTGCAACTCTGGACAGAAGAGGATGCTTCTTGTGTTAAAACAGAGTATGTTTCATGGATGAGAACTCTGGTCTGAATTTCCCATCACAAACGGAGATAAACCAAAGGCTCTGTGTCTTCCTACAAGAAAGAGTTCATTTCTGGAAATCCCAGTGATTTTTCGGCTCAAATGAATTTACACAGTTCACGAACACAACACGTTTTTCACTATAAACTAAAGAGCATCTTTGTAAGAGATGGTGTCGTTTGTTACGGTTTCAAAAGCAGAGTTTAACTAGATATGGTCAGTATGAGTAAGAAACACAGTTCGTATTTTCTGGGCATAATCATGATGTTTCTTGCTGTATTAGAGATGCTGGAAAGAAGAGCTTGCTTCTTGCATTAAAACAGAGTATGTTTCATGGATGAGAACACTGGTCTGAATTTCCCTACACAAACGGAGTTAAACAAAAGGCTCTGTGTCTTCCTACAAGCAAGAGTTCATTTCCGGAATTCCCACTGATTTTTGGCTCAAATGAATTTACACAGTTCACGCACACAACACGTATTTCAATATACACTAAAGAGCATCTATGTAAGAGATGCTGTGATTTGTTACAGTTTCACAAGCAGAGTTTAACTAGATATGGTCCGTATGTGTAAGAAACACAGTTCGTTGTTTCTGGGCATGCTCATGTTTCTTGCTGTATTGGAGACGCTGGAAAGAAGAGCATGCTTCTTGCGTTAAAACAGAGTATGTTTCATGGATGAGAACACTGGTCTTAATTTCCCTTCACAAACGGAGTTAAACCAAAGGCTGTGTGTCTTCCTACTAGCAAGAGTTCATTTCCGGAAAACCCAGTGATTTTTCGGCTCAAATGAATTTACACAGTTCACGACTCCAACACGTTTTTCACTTTTATCTTCAGAGCATGTATGTAAGAGATGCTGTGGTTTTACAGTTTCACAAGCAGAGTTCAACTAGATATGGTCCCTATGAGTAGGAAACACAGTTCTTTTTTTCTGGACATGCTCATATTTCTTGCTGTATTGCAGACTCTTGACAGAAGCGGATGCTTCTTGCGTTAAAACAGAGTATGTTTCATGGATGAGAACACTGGTCTGAATTTCCCTTCACAAACGGAGTTAAACCAAACACTCTGTGTCTTCCTTCAAACAAGAGTTCATTTCCGGAAAACCCAGTGATTTTTCGGCTCAAATGAATTTACACAATTCACGCACCCAACACAATTTTCACTATAAACTAAAGAGCATCTATGTAAGAGATGCTGTGGTTTGTTACAGTTTCACAAGCAGAGTTTAACTAGATATGGTCCGTATGAGTAAGAAACACGGTTTGTTTTTTCTGGTCATGCTCATGTTTCTTGCTGTATTGGAGACGCTGGAAAGAAGAGCATGCTTCTTGCGTTAAAACAGAGTATGTTTCATGGATGAGAACACTGTTCTGAATTTCCCTTCACAAACGGAGTTAAACCAAAGGCTCTGTGTCTTCCTACAAGCAAGAGTTCATTTCCGGAAAACCCAGTGATTTTTCGGCTCAAATGAATTTACCCAGTTCACGAACCCCACACGTTTTTCACTATAAACTAAAGAGCATCTATGTAAGAGATGCTGTGGTTTGTTACAGTTTCATAAGCAGAGTTTAACTAGATATGGTCCAATGTGTCAGAAACACAGTTCTTTTTTTCTGGGCATGCTCATTTTTCTTGCTGTTTTGGAGACTCTGTTAAGAAGAGCATGCTTCTTGCGTTAAAACAGAGTATGTTTCATGGATGAGAACACTGGTCTGTATTTCCCTTCACAAACGGAGTTAAACCAAAGTCTCTGTGTCTTCCTTCTAGCAAGAGTTCATTTCCTGAAAACCCAGTGATTTTCGGCTAAAATGAATTTACACAGTTCACGAACCCCACACGTTTTTCACTATAAACTAAAGAGCATCTATGTAAGAGATGCTGTGATTTGTTCCAGTTTCATAAGCAGAGTTCAACTAGATATGGTCAGTATTAGTAGGAAACACAATTCTTTTTTTCTGGGCATGCTCATGTTTCTTACTGTATTAGAGACTCTTGAAAGAAGAGCATGCTCTTTGCGTTAAAACATGGTGTGTTTCATGGATAAGAACACTGGTTTGAATTTCCCTTCACAAACAGAGTTAAACCAAAGGCTCTGTGTCTTCCTACAAGCAAGAGTTCATTTCCGGAAATCACAGTGATTTTTCGGCTCAAATGAATTTACACAATTCATGCACCCAACACAATTTTCACTATAAACTAAAGAGCATCTATGTAAGAGATGCTGTGGTTTGTTACAGTTTCACAAGCAGAGTTTAACTAGATATGGTCCGTATGAGTAAGAAACACGGTTTGTTTTTTCTGGTCATGCTCATGTTTCTTGCTGTATTGGAGATGCTGGAAAGAAGAACATGCTTCTTGCGTTAAAACAGAGTATGTTTCATGGATGAGAACACTGGTCTGAATTTCCCTTCACAAACGGAGTTAAAGCAAAGGCTCTGTGTCTTCGTACAAGCAAGAGTTCATTTCCGGAAAACCCAGTGATTTTTCGGCTCAAATGAATTTACCCAGTTTACGAACCCTGCACGTTTTTCACTATAAACTAAAGAGCTTCTATGTAAGAGATGCTGTGGTTTGTTACAGTTTCACAAGCAGAGTTCAACTAGATATGGTCCGTATGAGTAGGAAATACAGTTCTTTTTTTATGGACATGCTGATATTTCTTGCTGTATTGCAACTCTGGACAGAAGAGGATGCTTCTTGTGTTAAAACAGAGTATGTTTCATGGATGAGAACACTGGTCTGAATTTCCCATCACAAACGGAGTTAAACCAAAGGCTCTGTGTCTTCCTACAAGAAAGAGTTCATTTCTGGAAATCCCAGTGATTTTTCGGCTCAAATGAATTTACACAGTTCACGAACACAACACGTTTTTCACTATAAACTAAAGAGCATCTTTGTAAGAGATGCTGTCATTTGTTACAGTTTCAAAAGCAGAGTTTAACTAGATATGGTCAGTATCAGTAAGAAACACAGTTCGTATTTTCTGGGCATAATCATGATGTTTCTTGCTGTATTAGAGATGCTGGAAAGAAGAGCTTGCTTCTTGCATTAATACAGAGTATGTTTCATGGATGAGAACACTGGTCTGAATTTCCCTACACAAACGGAGTTAAACAAAAGGCTCTGTGTCTTCCTAGAAGCAAGAGTTCATTTGCGGAATTCCCACTGATTTTTGGCTCAAATGAATTTACACAGTTCACGCACCCACACGATTTTCAATATAAACTAAAGAGCATCTATGTAAGAGATGCTGTGATTTGTTACAGTTTCACAAGCAGAGTTTAACTAGATATGGTCCGTATGTGTAAGAAACACAGTTCATTTTTTCTGGGCATGCTCATGTTTCTTGCTGTATTGGAGACTCTGTTAAGAAGAGCATGCTTCTTGCGTTAAAACAGAGTATGTTTCATGGATGAAAACACTGGTTTGAATTTCCCTTCACAAACGGAGTGAAACCAAAGTCTCTGTGTCTTCCTACAAGCAAGAATTCATTTCCGGAAAACCCAGTGATTTTTCGGCTCAAATTAATTTACACAGTTCACGAACCCAACATGTTTTTCACTATAAACTCAAGTGCATCTATGTAAGAGATGCTGTGGTTTGTTACAGTTTCACAAGAAGAGTATAACTAGATATGGTCCGTATGAGTAAGAAACACAGTTCGTTTTTTCTGGGCATGCTCATGTTTCTTGCTGTATTGGAGATGCTGGAAAGAAGAGCATGTTTCTTGCGTTAAAATAGAGTATGTTTCATAGATGAGAACACTGGTCTGAATTTCCCTTCACAAACGGAGTTAAACCAAAGGCTCTGTGTCTTCCTACAAGCAAGAGTTCATTTCCGGAAAACCCAGTGAGTTTTCGGCTCAAATGAATTTACCCAGTTCACGAACCCCACACGTTTTTCACTATAAACTAAAGAGCATCTATGTAAGAGATGCTGTGGTTTGATACAGTTTCATAAGCAGAGTTTAACTAGATATGGTCAATATGTGTCAGAAACACAGTTCTTTTTTTCTGGGCAAGCTCATGTTTCTTGCTGTATTGGAGATGCTAGAAAGAAGAGCATGCTTCTTGCGTTAAAACAGAGTATGTTTCATGGATGAGAACACTGGTCTGAATTTCCCTTCACAAACGGAGTTAAACCAAAGGCTCTGTGTCTTCCTACAAGCAAGAGTTCATTTCCGGAAAATCCAGTGATTTTTCGGCTCAAATGAATTTACCCAGTTCACGAACCCCACACGTTTTTCACTATAAACTAAAGAGCATCTATGTAAGAGATGCTGTGGTTGGTTACAGTTTCACAAGCAGAGTTCAACTAGATATGGTCCGTATGAGTAGGAAATACAGTTCTTTTTTTATGGACATGCTGATATTTCTTGCTGTATTGCAACTCTGGACAGAAGAGGATGCTTCTTGTGTTAAAACAGAGTATGTTTCATGGATGAGAACTCTGGTCTGAATTTCCCATCACAAACGGAGTTAAACCAAAGGCTCTGTGTCTTCCTACAAGAAAGAGTTCATTTCTGGAAATCCCAGTGATTTTTCGGCTCAAATGAATTTACACAGTTCACGAACACAACACGTATTTCACTATAAACTAAAGAGCATCTTTGTAAGAGATGCTGTCGTTTGTTACAGTTTCAAAAGCAGAGTTTAACTAGATATGGTCAGTATGAGTAAGAAACACAGTTCGTATTTTCTGGGCATAATCATGATGTTTCTTGCTGTATTAGAGATGCTGGAAAGAAGAGCTTGCTTCTTGCATTAAAACAGAGTATGTTTCATGGATGAGAACACTGGTCTGAATTTCCCTTCACAAATGAAGTTAAAGCAAAAGCTCTGTGTCTTCCTACAAGCAAGAGTTCATTTCCGGAAAACCCAGTGATTTTTCGGCTTAAATGAATATACCCAGTTCACAAACCCCACACGTTTTTCACAATAAACTAAAGAGCATCTATGTAATAGATGCTGTGGTTTGTTACATTTTCCCAAGCAGAGTTCAACTAGATATGGTCCGTATGATTAGGAAATGCAGTTCTTTTTTTATGGACATGCTCATATTTCTTGCTGTATTGCAACTCTGGACAGAAGAAGATGCTTTTTGCGTTAAAACAGAGGATGTTTCATGGATGATAACACTGGTCTGAATTTCCCTTCACAAACGGAGTTAAACCAAAGGCCTGTGTCTTCCTACAAGAAAGAGTTCATTTCCGGAATTCCCACTGATTTTTAGGCTCAAATGAATTTACACAGTTCACGCACCCAACACGTTTTTCAATATAAACTAAAGAGCATCTATGTAAGAGATGCTGTGATTTGTTACAGTTTCACAAGCAGAGTTCAACTACATATGGTACGTATGAGTAGGAAATACAGTTCTTTTTTTATGGACATGCTCATATTTCTTGCAGTATTGCAACTCTGGACAGAAGAGGATGCTTCTTGTGTTAAAACAGACGGTGTTTCATGGATGAGAACACTGGTCTGAATTTCCCTTCACAAACGGAGTTAAAACAAAGACTCTGTGTCTTCCTACAAGCAAGAGTTCATTTCCGGAAAACCCAGTGATTTTTCGGCTCAAATGAATTTATACAGTTCACGAACACAACACGTTTTTCACTATAAACTTAAGAGCATCTATGTAAGAGATGCTGTGGTTTGTTACTGTTTCATAAGCAGAGTTTAACTAGACATGGTCCGTATGTGTAAGAAACACAGTTTGTTTTTTCTGGGCATGCTCATGTTTCTTGCTGTTTTGGAGACTCTGTTAAGAATAGCATGCTTCTTGCATTAAAACAGAGTATTTTTCATGGATGAGAACACTGGTCTGAATTTCCCTTCACAAACAGAGTTAAAGCAAAGTCTCTGTGTCTTCCTTCAAACAAGAGTTCATTTCCTGAAATCCCAGTGATTTTTCGGCTCAAATGAATTTACCCAGTTCACGAACCACACACGTTTTTCACCATAAACTAAAGAGCATCTATGTAAGAGGTGCTGTGGTTTGTTACAGTTTCACAAGCAGAGTTCAACTAGATATGGTCCCTATGTGTAGGAAACACAGTTATTTTTTTCTGGACATGCTCATATATCTTGCTGTATTGCAGGCTCTGGACAAAAGAGGATGCTTCTTGCGTTAAAACAGAGGTTGTTTCATGGATGAGAACACTGGTCTGAATTTCCCTTCACAAACGGAGTTAAACCAAAGGCTCTGTGTCTTCCTACAAGCAAGAGTTCATTTCCGGAAATCCCAGTGATTTTTCGGCTCAAATGAATTTACCCAGTACACGAACCCCACACGTTTTTCACTATAAACTAAAGAGCATCTATGTAAGAGATGCTGTGGTTTGTTACAGTTTCACGATCAGAGTTCAACTAGATATGGTCCGTATGAGTAGGAAATACAGTTCTTTTTTTATGGACATGCTCATATTTCTTGCAGTTTTGCAACTCAGGACAGAAGAGGATGCTTCTTTTGTTAAAGCAGACAGTGTTTCACGGATGAGAACACTTGTCTGAATTTCCCTTCACAAACGGAGTTAAACCAAAGGCTCTGTGTCTTCCTACAAGCAAGAGTTCATTTCCGGAAAATCCAGTGATTTTTCGGCTCAAATGAATTTACCCAGTTCACGAATCCCACACGTTTTTCACTATAAACTAAAGAGCATCTATGTAAGAGATGCTGTGGTTGGTTACAATTTCACAAGCAGAGTTCAACTAGATATGGTCCGTATGAGTAGGAAATACAGTTCTTTTTTTATGGACATGCTGATATTTCTTGCTGTATTGCAACTCTGGACAGAAGAGGATGCTTCTTGTGTTAAAACAGAGTATGTTTCATGGATGAGAACTCTGGTCTGAATTTCCCATCACAAACGGAGTTAAACCAAAGGCTCTGTGTCTTCCTACAAGAAAGAGTTCATTTCTGGAAATCCCAGTGATTTTTCGGCTCAAATGAATTTACACAGTTCACGAACACAACACGTTTTTCACTATAAACTAAAGAGCATCTTTGTAAGAGATGGTGTCGTTTGTTACAGTTTCAAAAGCAGAGTTTAACTAGATATGGTCAGTATGAGTAAGAAACACAGTTCGTATTTTCTGGGCATAATCATGATGTTTCTTGCTGTATTAGAGATGCTGGAAAGAAGAGCTTGCTTCTTGCATTAAAACAGAGTATGTTTCATGGATGAGAACACTGGTCTGAATTTCCCTACACAAACGGAGTTAAACCAAAGGCTCTGTGTCTTCCTACAAGCAAGAGTTCATTTCCGGAATTCCCACTGATTTTTGGCTCAAATGAATTTACACAGTTCACGCACCCAACACGTATTTCAATATACACTAAAGAGCATCTATGTAAGAGATGCTGTGATTTGTTACAGTTTCACAAGCAGAGTTTAACTAGATATGGTCCGTATGTGTAAGAAACACAGTTCGTTGTTTCTGGGCATGCTCATGTTTCTTGCTGTATTGGAGACGCTGGAAAGAAGAGCATGCTTCTTGCGTTAAAACAGAGTATGTTTCATGGATGAGAACACTGGTCTTAATTTCCCTTCACAAACGGAGTTAAACCAAAGGCTGTGTGTCTTCCTACTAGCAAGAGTTCATTTCCGGAAAACCCAGTGATTTTTTGGCTCAAATGAATTTACACAGTTCACGACTCCAACACGTTTTTCACTTTTATCTTCAGAGCATGTATGTAAGAGATGCTGTGGTTTTACAGTTTCACAAGCAGAGTTCAACTAGATATGGTCCCTATGAGTAGGAAACACAGTTCTTTTTTTCTGGACATGCTCATATTTCTTGCTGTATTGCAGACTCTTGACAGAAGCGGATGCTTCTTGCGTTAAAACAGAGGGTGTTTCATGGATGAGAACACTGGTCTGAATTTCCCTTCACAAACGGAGTTAAACCAAAGGCTCTGTGTCTTCCTACATGCACGAGTTCATTTCTGGAATTCCCACTGATTTTTCGGCTCAAATGAATTTACACAGTTCACGCACCCAACACGTTTTTCAATATAAACTACAGAGCATCTATGTAAGAGATGCTGTGATTTGTTACAGTTTCACAAGCAGAGTTTAACTAGATATGGTCCGTATGTGTAAGAAACACAGTTCGTTTTTTCTGGGCATGCTCATGTTTCTTGCTGTTTTGGAGACGCTGTTAAGAAGAGCATGCTTCTTGCGTTAAAACAGAGTATGTTTCATGGATGAGAACACTGGTCTGAATTTCCCTTCACAAACGGAGTTAAACCAAACACTCTGTGTCTTCCTTCAAACAAGAGTTCATTTCCGGAAAACCCAGTGATTTTTCGGCTCAAATGAATTTACACAATTCACGCACCCAACACAATTTTCACTATAAACTAAAGAGCATCTATGTAAGAGATGCTGTGGTTTGTTACAGTTTCACAAGCAGAGTTTAACTAGATATGGTCCGTATGAGTAAGAAACACGGTTTGTTTTTTCTGGTCATGCTCATGTTTCTTGCTGTATTGGAGACGCTGGAAAGAAGAGCATGCTTCTTGCGTTAAAACAGAGTATGTTTCATGGATGAGAACACTGTTCTGAATTTCCCTTCACAAACGGAGTTAAACCAAAGGCTCTGTGTCTTCCTACAAGCAAGAGTTCATTTCCGGAAAACCCAGTGATTTTTCGGCTCAAATGAATTTACCCAGTTCACGAACCCCACACGTTTTTCACTATAAACTAAAGAGCATCTATGTAAGAGATGCTGTGGTTTGTTACAGTTTCATAAGCAGAGTTTAACTAGATATGGTCCAATGTGTCAGAAACACAGTTCTTTTTTTCTGGGCATGCTCATTTTTCTTGCTGTTTTGGAGACTCTGTTAAGAAGAGCATGCTTCTTGCGTTAAAACAGAGTATGTTTCATGGATGAGAACACTGGTCTGTATTTCCCTTCACAAACGGAGTTAAACCAAAGTCTCTGTGTCTTCCTTCTAGCAAGAGTTCATTTCCTGAAAACCCAGTGATTTTCGGCTAAAATGAATTTACACAGTTCACGAACCCCACACGTTTTTCACTATAAACTAAAGAGCATCTATGTAAGAGATGCTGTGATTTGTTCCAGTTTCATAAGCAGAGTTCAACTAGATATGGTCAGTATTAGTAGGAAACACAATTCTTTTTTTCTGGGCATGCTCATGTTTCTTGCTGTATTAGAGACTCTTGAAAGAAGAGCATGCTCTTTGCGTTAAAACATGGTGTGTTTCATGGATAAGAACACTGGTTTGAATTTCCCTTCACAAACAGAGTTAAACCAAAGGCTCTGTGTCTTCCTACAAGCAAGAGTTCATTTCCGGAAATCACAGTGATTTTTCGGCTCAAATGAATTTACACAATTCATGCACCCAACACAATTTTCACTATAAACTAAAGAGCATCTATGTAAGAGATGCTGTGGTTTGTTACAGTTTCACAAGCAGAGTTTAACTAGATATGGTCCGTATGAGTAAGAAACACGGTTTGTTTTTTCTGGTCATGCTCATGTTTCTTGCTGTATTGGAGATGCTAGAAAGAAGAACATGCTTCTTGCGTTAAAACAGAGTATGTTTCATGGATGAGAACACTGGTCTGAATTTCCCTTCACAAACGGAGTTAAAGCAAAGGCTCTGTGTCTTCGTACAAGCAAGAGTTCATTTCCGGAAAACCCAGTGATTTTTCGGCTCAAATGAATTTACCCAGTTTACGAACCCTGCACGTTTTTCACTATAAACTAAAGAGCTTCTATGTAAGAGATGCTGTGGTTTGTTACAGTTTCACAAGCAGAGTTCAACTAGATATGGTCCGTATGAGTAGGAAATACAGTTCTTTTTTTATGGACATGCTGATATTTCTTGCTGTATTGCAACTCTGGACAGAAGAGGATGCTTCTTGTGTTAAAACAGAGTATGTTTCATGGATGAGAACACTGGTCTGAATTTCCCATCACAAACGGAGTTAAACCAAAGGCTCTGTGTCTTCCTACAAGAAAGAGTTCATTTCTGGAAATCCCAGTGATTTTTCGGCTCAAATGAATTTACACAGTTCACGAACACAACACGTTTTTCACTATAAACTAAAGAGCATCTTTGTAAGAGATGCTGTCATTTGTTACAGTTTCAAAAGCAGAGTTTAACTAGATATGGTCAGTATCAGTAAGAAACACAGTTCGTATTTTCTGGGCATAATCATGATGTTTCTTGCTGTATTAGAGATGCTGGAAAGAAGAGCTTGCTTCTTGCATTAATACAGAGTATGTTTCATGGATGAGAACACTGGTCTGAATTTCCCTACACAAACGGAGTTAAACAAAAGGCTCTGTGTCTTCCTAGAAGCAAGAGTTCATTTGCGGAATTCCCACTGATTTTTGGCTCAAATGAATTTACACAGTTCACGCACCCACACGATTTTCAATATAAACTAAAGAGCATCTATGTAAGAGATGCTGTGATTTGTTACAGTTTCACAAGCAGAGTTTAACTAGATATGGTCCGTATGTGTAAGAAACACAGTTCATTTTTTCTGGGCATGCTCATGTTTCTTGCTGTATTGGAGACTCTGTTAAGAAGAGCATGCTTCTTGCGTTAAACAGAGTATGTTTCATGGATGAAAACACTGGTTTGAATTTCCCTTCACAAACGGAGTGAAACCAAAGTCTCTGTGTCTTCCTACAAGCAAGAATTCATTTCCGGAAAACCCAGTGATTTTTCGGCTCAAATTAATTTACACAGTTCACGAACCCAACATGTTTTTCACTATAAACTCAAGTGCATCTATGTAAGAGATGCTGTGGTTTGTTACAGTTTCACAAGAAGAGTATAACTAGATATGGTCCGTATGAGTAAGAAACACAGTTCGTTTTTTCTGGGCATGCTCATGTTTCTTGCTGTATTGGAGATGCTGGAAAGAAGAGCATGTTTCTTGCGTTAAAATAGAGTATGTTTCATGGATGAGAACACTGGTCTGAATTTCCCTTCACAAACGGAGTTAAACCAAAGGCTCTGTGTCTTCCTACAAGCAAGAGTTCATTTCCGGAAAACCCAGTGAGTTTTCGGCTCAAATGAATTTACCCAGTTCACGAACCCCACACGTTTTTCACTATAAACTAAAGAGCATCTATGTAAGAGATGCTGTGGTTTGATACAGTTTCATAAGCAGAGTTTAACTAGATATGGTCAATATGTGTCAGAAACACAGTTCTTTTTTTCTGGGCAAGCTCATGTTTCTTGCTGTATTGGAGATGCTAGAAAGAAGAGCATGCTTCTTGCGTTAAAACAGAGTATGTTTCATGGATGAGAACACTGGTCTGAATTTCCCTTCACAAACGGAGTTAAACCAAAGGCTCTGTGTCTTCCTACAAGCAAGAGTTCATTTCCGGAAAATCCAGTGATTTTTCGGCTCAAATGAATTTACCCAGTTCACGAACCCCACACGTTTTTCACTATAAACTAAAGAGCATCTATGTAAGAGATGCTGTGGTTGGTTACAGTTTCACCAGCAGAGTTCAACTAGATATGGTCCGTATGAGTAGGAAATACAGTTCTTTTTTTATGGACATGCTGATATTTCTTGCTGTATTGCAACTCTGGACAGAAGAGGATGCTTCTTGTGTTAAAACAGAGTATGTTTCATGGATGAGAACTCTGGTCTGAATTTCCCATCACAAACGGAGTTAAACCAAAGGCTCTGTGTCTTCCTACAAGAAAGAGTTCATTTCTGGAAATCCCAGTGATTTTTCGGCTCAAATGAATTTACACAGTTCACGAACACAACACGTATTTCACTATAAACTAAAGAGCATCTTTGTAAGAGATGCTGTCGTTTGTTACAGTTTCAAAAGCAGAGTTTAACTAGATATGGTCAGTATGAGTAAGAAACACAGTTCGTATTTTCTGGGCATAATCATGATGTTTCTTGCTGTATTAGAGATGCTGGAAAGAAGAGCTTGCTTCTTGCATTAAAACAGAGTATGTTTCATGGATGAGAACACTGGTCTGAATTTCCCTTCACAAATGAAGTTAAAGCAAAAGCTCTGTGTCTTCCTACAAGCAAGAGTTCATTTCCGGAAAACCCAGTGATTTTTCGGCTTAAATGAATATACCCAGTTCACAAACCCCACACGTTTTTCACAATAAACTAAAGAGCATCTATGTAATAGATGCTGTGGTTTGTTACATTTTCCCAAGCAGAGTTCAACTAGATATGGTCCGTATGATTAGGAAATGCAGTTCTTTTTTTATGGACATGCTCATATTTCTTGCTGTATTGCAACTCTGGACAGAAGAAGATGCTTTTTGCGTTAAAACAGAGGATGTTTCATGGATGATAACACTGGTCTGAATTTCCCTTCACAAACGGAGTTAAACCAAAGGCCTGTGTCTTCCTACAAGAAAGAGTTCATTTCCGGAATTCCCACTGATTTTTAGGCTCAAATGAATTTACACAGTTCACGCACCCAACACGTTTTTCAATATAAACTAAAGAGCATCTATGTAAGAGATGCTGTGATTTGTTACAGTTTCACAAGCAGAGTTCAACTAGATATGGTACGTATGAGTAGGAAATACAGTTCTTTTTTTATGGACATGCTCATATTTCTTGCAGTATTGCAACTCTGGACAGAAGAGGATGCTTCTTGTGTTAAAACAGACGGTGTTTCATGGATGAGAACACTGGTCTGAATTTCCCTTCACAAACGGAGTTAAAACAAAGACTCTGTGTCTTCCTACAAGCAAGAGTTCATTTCCGGAAAACCCAGTGATTTTTCGGCTCAAATGAATTTATACAGTTCACGAACACAACACGTTTTTCACTATAAACTTAAGAGCATCTATGTAAGAGATGCTGTGGTTTGTTACTGTTTCATAAGCAGAGTTTAACTAGACATGGTCCGTATGTGTAAGAAACACAGTTTGTTTTTTCTGGGCATGCTCATGTTTCTTGCTGTTTTGGAGACTCTGTTAAGAATAGCATGCTTCTTGCATTAAAACAGAGTATTTTTCATGGATGAGAACACTGGTCTGAATTTCCCTTCACAAACAGAGTTAAAGCAAAGTCTCTGTGTCTTCCTTCAAACAAGAGTTCATTTCCTGAAAACCCAGTGATTTTTCGGCTAAAATGAATTTACACAGGTCACGAACCCAACTCGTTTTTCACTATAAAATAAAGAGCATCTATGTAAGAGATGCTGTGGTTTGTTACAGTTTCACAAGCAGAGTTCAACTAGATATGGTCCCTATGTGTAGGAAACACAGTTATTTTTTTCTGGACATGCTCATATATCTTGCTGTATTGCAGGCTCTGGACAAAAGAGGATGCTTCTTGCGTTAAAACAGAGGTTGTTTCATGGATGAGAACACTGGTCTGAATTTCCCTTCACAAACGGAGTTAAACCAAAGGCTCTGTGTCTTCCTACAAGCAAGAGTTCATTTCCGGAAATCCCAGTGATTTTTCGGCTCAAATGAATTTACCCAGTACACGAACCCCACACGTTTTTCACTATAAACTAAAGAGCATCTATGTAAGAGATGCTGTGGTTTGTACAGTTTCACGATCAGAGTTCAACTAGATATGGTCCGTATGAGTAGGAAATACAGTTCTTTTTTTATGGACATGCTCATATTTCTTGCAGTTTTGCAACTCAGGACAGAAGAGGATGCTTCTTTTGTTAAAGCAGACAGTGTTTCACGGATGAGAACACTTGTCTGAATTTCCCTTCACAAACGGAGTTAAACCAAAGGCTCTGTGTCTACCTACAAGCAAGAGTTCATTTCCGGAAATCCCAGTGATTTTTCGGCTCAAATGAATTTACTCAGTTCACGAACCGAACACGATTTTCACTATAAACTAAAGAGCATCTATGTAAGAGATGCTGTGGTTTGTTACACTTTCACAAGCAGAGTTTAACTAGATATGGTCCGTATGTGTAAGAAACACAGTTCGTTTTTTCTGGGCATGCTCATGTTTCTTGCTGTATTGGAGATGCTGGAAGGAAGAGCATGCTTCTTGAGTTACATAAGAGGGTGTTTCATGGATGAGAACACTGGTCTCAATTTCCCTTCACAAACGGAGTTAAACCAAAGGCTCTGTGTCTTCCTACAAGCAAGAGTTCATTTCCGGTAAACCCAGTGATTGTTCGGCTCAAATGAATATACACAGTTCACAAACACAACACGTTTTTCACTATAAAATAAATTGAGGCTATGTAAGAGATGCTGTGGTTTGTTACAGTTTCCCAAGCAGAGTTTAACTAGATATGGTCCGTATGTGTAGAAAACACAGTTCTTTTTTTCTGGACATGCTCATATTTCTTGCTGTATTGAAGACTAGGACAGAAGAGGATGCTTCTTGCGTTAAAACAGAGGGTGTTTCATGGATGAGAACACTGGTCTGAATTTCCATTCACAAACGGAGTTAAACCAAAATCTGTGTGTCTTCCTACAAGCAAGAGTTCATTTCCGGAAACCCAGTGATTTTTCGGCTCAAATGAATTTACACAGTTCACGAACCCAACACGTTTTTCACTATAAACTAAAGAGCATCTATGTAAGAGATGCTCTGGTTTGTTACAGTTTCATAAGCAGAGTTCAACTAGATATGGTCCATATGAGTAGGAAACACAGTTCTTTTTTTCTGGGCATGCTCATGTTTCTTGCAGTATTAGAGACACTGGAAAGAAGAGCATGCTCTTTGCGTTAAAACAGAGTGTGTTTCATGGATGAGAACACTGGTCTGAATTTCCCTTCAAAAAACGGAGTTAAACCAAGTCTCTGTGTCTTCCTACAAGCAAGAGTTCATTTCCGGAAAACCCACTGATTTTTCGGCTCAAATGAATTTACACAGTTCACGACCCCAACACGTTTTTCACTTTTATCTTCAGAGCATGTATGTAAGAGATGCTGTGGTTTTACAGTTTCACAAGCAGAGTTCAACTAGATATGGTCCCTATGAGTAGGAAACACAGTTCTTTTTTTCTGGACATGCTCATATTTCTTGCTGTATTGCAGACTCTGGACAGAAGAGGATGCTACTTGCGTTAAAACAGAGGGTGTTTCATGGATGAGAACACTGGTCTGAATTTCCCTTCACAAACGGAGTTAAACCAAAGGCTCTGTGTCTTCCTACATGCACGAGTTCATTTCCGGAATTCCCACAAATTTTTCGGCTCAAATGAATTTACACAGTTCACGCACCCAACATGTTTTTCAATATAAACTAAAGAGCATCTATGTAAGAGATGCTGTGATTTGTTACAGTTTCACAAGCAGAGTTTAACTAGATATGGTCTGTATGTGTAAGAAACACAGTTCTTTTTTTCTGGGCATGCTCATGCCTCTTGCTGTTTTGGAGACGCTGTTAAGAAGAGAATGCTTCTTGCGTTAAAACAGAGTATGTTTCATGGATGAGAACACTGTTCTAAATTTCCCTTCACAAACGGAGTTAAACCAAAGTCTCTGTGTCTTCCTCCAAGCAAGAGTTCATTTCCTGAAATCCCAGTGATTTTTTGGCTAAAATGAATTTACACAGTTCCCGAACCCAACACGTTTTTCACTATAAACTAAAGAGCATCTATGTAAGAGATGCTGTGGTTTGTTACAGTTTCACAAGCAGAGTTTAACTAGATATGGTCCGTATGAGTAAGAAACACGGTTTGTTTTTTCTGGTCATGCTCATGTTTCTTGCTGTATTGGAGATGCTGGAAAGAAGAGCATGCTTCTTGCATTAAAACAGAGTATGTTTCATGGATGAGAACACTGGTCTGAATTTCCCTTCACAAACGGAGTTAAAGCAAAGGCTCTGTGTCTTCCTGCAAGCAAGAGTTCATTTCCGGAAAACCCAGTGATTTTTCGGCTCAAATGAATTTACCCAGTTCACGAACCCCGCACGTTTTTCACTATAAACTAAAGAGCATCTATGTAAGAGATGCTGTGGTTTGTTACAGTTTCACAAGCAGAGTTCAACTAGATATGGTCCGTATGAGTAGGAAATACAGTTCTTTTTTTATGGACATGCTGATATTTCTTGCTGTATTGCAACTCTGGACAGAAGAGGATGCTTCTTGTGTTAAAACAGAGTATGTTTCATGGATGAGAACACTGGTCTGAATTTCCCATCACAAACGGAGTTAAACCAAAGGCTCTGTGTCTTCCTACAAGAAAGAGTTCATTTCTGGAAATCCCAGTGATTTTTCGGCTCAAATGAATTTACACAGTTCACGAACACAACACGTTTTTCACTATAAACTAAAGAGCATCTTTGTAAGAGATGCTGTCGTTTGTTACAGATTCAAAAGCAGAGTGTAACTAGATATGGTCAGTATCAGTAAGAAACACAGTTCGTATTTTCTGGGCATAATCATGATGTTTCTTGCTGTATTAGAGATGCTGGAAAGAAGAGCTTGCTTCTTGCATTAAAACAGAGTATGTTTCATGGATGAGAACACTGGTCTGAATTTCCCTACACAAACGGAGTCTAACCAAAGGCTCTGTGTCTTCCTACAAGCAAGAGTTCATTTCCGGAATTCCCACTGATTTTTGGCTCAAATGAATTTACACAGTTCACGCACCCAACACGTTTTTCAATATAAACTAAAGAGCATCTGTGTAAGAGATGCTGTGATTTGTTACAGTTTCACAAGCAGAGTTTAACTAGATATGGTCCGTATGTGTAAGAAACACAGTTCGTTTTTTCTGGGCATGCTCATGTTTCTTGCTGTATTGGAGACGATGGAAAGAAGAGCATGCTTCTTGCGTTAAAACAGAGTATGTTTCATGGATGAGAACACTGGTCTGAATTTCCCTTCACAAACGGAGTTAAAACAAAGGCTCTGTGTCTTCCTAAAAGCAAGAGTTCATTTCCAGAAAACCCAGTGATTTTTCGGCTCAAATGAATTTACACAATTCATGCACCCAACACAATTTTCACTATAAACTAAAGAGCATCTATGTAAGAGATGCTGTGGTTTGTTAGAGTTTCATAAGCAGAGTTCAACTAGATATGGTCAGTATTAGTAGGAAACACAGTTCTTTTTTTCTGGGCATGCTCATGTTTCTTGCTGTATTAGAGACTCTGGAAAGAAGAGCATGCTCTTTGCGTTAAAACATGGTGTGTTTCATGGATAAGAACACTGGTTTGAATTTCCCTTCACAAACAGAGTTAAACCAAACGCTCTGTGTCTTCCTACAAGCAAGAGTTCATTTCCGGAAATCCCAGTGATTTTTCGGCTCAAATGAATTTACACAATTCATGCACCCAACACAATTTTCACTATAAACTAAAGAGCATCTATGTAAGAGATGCTGTGGTTTGTTACAGTTTCACAAGCAGAGTTTAACTAGATATGGTCAGTATGAGTAAGAAACACGGTTTGTTTTTTCTGGTCATGCTCATGTTTCTTGCTGTATTGGAGATGATGGAAAGAAGAGCATGCTTCTTGCGTTAAAACAGAGTATGTTTCATGGATGAGAACACTGGTCTGAATTTCCCTTCACAAACGGAGTTAAAGCAAAGGCTCTGTGTCTTCGTACAAGCAAGAGTTCATTTCCGGAAAACCCAGTGATTTTTCGGCTCAAATGAATTTACCCAGTTTACGAACCCCGCACGTTTTTCACTATAAACTAAAGAGCTTCTATGTAAGAGATGCTGTGGTTTGTTACAGTTTCACAAGCAGAGTATAACTAGATATGATCCGTATGAGTAAGAAACACAGTTCGTTTTTTCTGGGCATGCTCATGTTTCTTGCTGTATTGGAGATGCTGGAAAGAAGAGCATGTTTCTTGCGTTAAAATAGAGTATGTTTCATGGATGAGAACACTGGTCTGAATTTCCCTTCACAAACGGAGTTAAACCAAAGGCTCTGTGTTCCTATAAGCAAGAGTTCATTTCCGGAAAACCCCTTGAGTTTTCGGCTCAAATGAATTTACCCAGTTCACGAACCCCACACGTTTTTCACTATAAACTAAAGAGCATCTATGTAAGAGATGCTGTGGTTTGTTACAGTTTCATAAGCAGAGTTTAACTAGATATGTTCAATATGTGTCAGAAACACAGTTCTTTTTTTCTGGGCAAGCTCATGTTTCTTGCTGTATTGGAGATGCTAGAAAGAAGAGCATGCTTCTTGCGTTAAAACAGAGTATGTTTCATGGATGAGAACACTGGTCTGAATTTCCCTTCACAAACGGAGTTAAACCAAAGGCTCTGTGTCTTCCTACAAGCAAGAGTTCATTTCCGGAAAATCCAGTGATTTTTCGGCTCAAATGAATTTACCCAGTTCACGAATCCCACACGTTTTTCACTATAAACTAAAGAGCATCTATGTAAGAGATGCTGTGGTTGGTTACAATTTCACAAGCAGAGTTCAACTAGATATGGTCCGTATGAGTAGGAAATACAGTTCTTTTTTTATGGACATGCTGATATTTCTTGCTGTATTGCAACTCTGGACAGAAGAGGATGCTTCTTGTGTTAAAACAGAGTATGTTTCATGGATGAGAACTCTGGTCTGAATTTCCCATCACAAACGGAGTTAAACCAAAGGCTCTGTGTCTTCCTACAAGAAAGAGTTCATTTCTGGAAATCCCAGTGATTTTTCGGCTCAAATGAATTTACACAGTTCACGAACACAACACGTTTTTCACTATAAACTAAAGAGCATCTTTGTAAGAGATGGTGTCGTTTGTTACAGTTTCAAAAGCAGAGTTTAACTAGATATGGTCAGTATGAGTAAGAAACACAGTTCGTATTTTCTGGGCATAATCATGATGTTTCTTGCTGTATTAGAGATGCTGGAAAGAAGAGCTTGCTTCTTGCATTAAAACAGAGTATGTTTCATGGATGAGAACACTGGTCTGAATTTCCCTACACAAACGGAGTTAAACCAAAGGCTCTGTGTCTTCCTACAAGCAAGAGTTCATTTCCGGAATTCCCACTGATTTTTGGCTCAAATGAATTTACACAGTTCACGCACCCAACACGTATTTCAATATACACTAAAGAGCATCTATGTAAGAGATGCTGTGATTTGTTACAGTTTCACAAGCAGAGTTTAACTAGATATGGTCCGTATGTGTAAGAAACACAGTTCGTTGTTTCTGGGCATGCTCATGTTTCTTGCTGTATTGGAGACGCTGGAAAGAAGAGCATGCTTCTTGCGTTAAAACAGAGTATGTTTCATGGATGAGAACACTGGTCTTAATTTCCCTTCACAAACGGAGTTAAACCAAAGGCTGTGTGTCTTCCTACTAGCAAGAGTTCATTTCCGGAAAACCCAGTGATTTTTCGGCTCAAATGAATTTACACAGTTCACGACTCCAACACGTTTTTCACTTTTATCTTCAGAGCATGTATGTAAGAGATGCTGTGGTTTTACAGTTTCACAAGCAGAGTTCAACTAGATATGGTCCCTATGAGTAGGAAACACAGTTCTTTTTTTCTGGACATGCTCATATTTCTTGCTGTATTGCAGACTCTTGACAGAAGCGGATGCTTCTTGGGTTAAAACAGAGGGTGTTTCATGGATGAGAACACTGGTCTGAATTTCCCTTCACAAACGGAGTTAAACCAAAGGCTCTGTGTCTTCCTACAAGCAAGAGTTCATTTCCGGAAATCACAGTGATTTTTCGGCTCAAATGAATTTACACAATTCATGCACCCAACACAATTTTCACTATAAACTAAAGAGCATCTATGTAAGAGATGCTGTGGTTTGTTACAGTTTCACAAGCAGAGTTTAACTAGATATGGTCCGTATGAGTAAGAAACACGGTTTGTTTTTTCTGGTCATGCTCATGTTTCTTGCTGTATTGGAGATGCTGGAAAGAAGAACATGCTTCTTGCGTTAAAACAGAGTATGTTTCATGGATGAGAACACTGGTCTGAATTTCCCTTCACAAACGGAGTTAAAGCAAAGGCTCTGTGTCTTCGTACAAGCAAGAGTTCATTTCCGGAAAACCCAGTGATTTTTCGGCTCAAATGAATTTACCCAGTTTACGAACCCTGCACGTTTTTCACTATAAACTAAAGAGCTTCTATGTAAGAGATGCTGTGGTTTGTTACAGTTTCACAAGCAGAGTTCAACTAGATATGGTCCGTATGAGTAGGAAATACAGTTCTTTTTTTATGGACATGCTGATATTTCTTGCTGTATTGCAACTCTGGACAGAAGAGGATGCTTCTTGTGTTAAAACAGAGTATGTTTCATGGATGAGAACACTGGTCTGAATTTCCCATCACAAACGGAGTTAAACCAAAGGCTCTGTGTCTTCCTACAAGAAAGAGTTCATTTCTGGAAATCCCAGTGATTTTTCGGCTCAAATGAATTTACACAGTTCACGAACACAACACGTTTTTCACTATAAACTAAAGAGCATCTTTGTAAGAGATGCTGTCATTTGTTACAGTTTCAAAAGCAGAGTTTAACTAGATATGGTCAGTATCAGTAAGAAACACAGTTCGTATTTTCTGGGCATAATCATGATGTTTCTTGCTGTATTAGAGATGCTGGAAAGAAGAGCTTGCTTCTTGCATTAATACAGAGTATGTTTCATGGATGAGAACACTGGTCTGAATTTCCCTACACAAACGGAGTTAAACAAAAGGCTCTGTGTCTTCCTAGAAGCAAGAGTTCATTTGCGGAATTCCCACTGATTTTTGGCTCAAATGAATTTACACAGTTCACGCACCCACACGATTTTCAATATAAACTAAAGAGCATCTATGTAAGAGATGCTGTGATTTGTTACAGTTTCACAAGCAGAGTTTAACTAGATATGGTCCGTATGTGTAAGAAACACAGTTCATTTTTTCTGGGCATGCTCATGTTTCTTGCTGTATTGGAGACTCTGTTAAGAAGAGCATGCTTCTTGCGTTAAACAGAGTATGTTTCATGGATGAAAACACTGGTTTGAATTTCCCTTCACAAACGGAGTGAAACCAAAGTCTCTGTGTCTTCCTACAAGCAAGAATTCATTTCCGGAAAACCCAGTGATTTTTCGGCTCAAATTAATTTACACAGTTCACGAACCCAACATGTTTTTCACTATAAACTCAAGTGCATCTATGTAAGAGATGCTGTGGTTTGTTACAGTTTCACAAGAAGAGTATAACTAGATATGGTCCGTATGAGTAAGAAACACAGTTCGTTTTTTCTGGGCATGCTCATGTTTCTTGCTGTATTGGAGATGCTGGAAAGAAGAGCATGTTTCTTGCGTTAAAATAGAGTATGTTTCATGGATGAGAACACTGGTCTGAATTTCCCTTCACAAACGGAGTTAAACCAAAGGCTCTGTGTCTTCCTACAAGCAAGAGTTCATTTCCGGAAAACCCAGTGAGTTTTCGGCTCAAATGAATTTACCCAGTTCACGAACCCCACACGTTTTTCACTATAAACTAAAGAGCATCTATGTAAGAGATGCTGTGGTTTGATACAGTTTCATAAGCAGAGTTTAACTAGATATGGTCAATATGTGTCAGAAACACAGTTCTTTTTTTCTGGGCAAGCTCATGTTTCTTGCTGTATTGGAGATGCTAGAAAGAAGAGCATGCTTCTTGCGTTAAAACAGAGTATGTTTCATGGATGAGAACACTGGTCTGAATTTCCCTTCACAAACGGAGTTAAACCAAAGGCTCTGTGTCTTCCTACAAGCAAGAGTTCATTTCCGGAAAATCCAGTGATTTTTCGGCTCAAATGAATTTACCCAGTTCACGAACCCCACACGTTTTTCACTATAAACTAAAGAGCATCTATGTAAGAGATGCTGTGGTTGGTTACAGTTTCACCAGCAGAGTTCAACTAGATATGGTCCGTATGAGTAGGAAATACAGTTCTTTTTTTATGGACATGCTGATATTTCTTGCTGTATTGCAACTCTGGACAGAAGAGGATGCTTCTTGTGTTAAAACAGAGTATGTTTCATGGATGAGAACTCTGGTCTGAATTTCCCATCACAAACGGAGTTAAACCAAAGGCTCTGTGTCTTCCTACAAGAAAGAGTTCATTTCTGGAAATCCCAGTGATTTTTCGGCTCAAATGAATTTACACAGTTCACGAACACAACACGTATTTCACTATAAACTAAAGAGCATCTTTGTAAGAGATGCTGTCGTTTGTTACAGTTTCAAAAGCAGAGTTTAACTAGATATGGTCAGTATGAGTAAGAAACACAGTTCGTATTTTCTGGGCATAATCATGATGTTTCTTGCTGTATTAGAGATGCTGGAAAGAAGAGCTTGCTTCTTGCATTAAAACAGAGTATGTTTCATGGATGAGAACACTGGTCTGAATTTCCCTTCACAAATGAAGTTAAAGCAAAAGCTCTGTGTCTTCCTACAAGCAAGAGTTCATTTCCGGAAAACCCAGTGATTTTTCGGCTTAAATGAATATACCCAGTTCACAAACCCCACACGTTTTTCACAATAAACTAAAGAGCATCTATGTAATAGATGCTGTGGTTTGTTACATTTTCCCAAGCAGAGTTCAACTAGATATGGTCCGTATGATTAGGAAATGCAGTTCTTTTTTTATGGACATGCTCATATTTCTTGCTGTATTGCAACTCTGGACAGAAGAAGATGCTTTTTGCGTTAAAACAGAGGATGTTTCATGGATGATAACACTGGTCTGAATTTCCCTTCACAAACGGAGTTAAACCAAAGGCCTGTGTCTTCCTACAAGAAAGAGTTCATTTCCGGAATTCCCACTGATTTTTAGGCTCAAATGAATTTACACAGTTCACGCACCCAACACGTTTTTCAATATAAACTAAAGAGCATCTATGTAAGAGATGCTGTGATTTGTTACAGTTTCACAAGCAGAGTTCAACTAGATATGGTACGTATGAGTAGGAAATACAGTTCTTTTTTTATGGACATGCTCATATTTCTTGCAGTATTGCAACTCTGGACAGAAGAGGATGCTTCTTGTGTTAAAACAGACGGTGTTTCATGGATGAGAACACTGGTCTGAATTTCCCTTCACAAACAGAGTTAAAACAAAGACTCTGTGTCTTCCTACAAGCAAGAGTTCATTTCCGGAAAACCCAGTGATTTTTCGGCTCAAATGAATTTATACAGTTCACGAACACAACACGTTTTTCACTATAAACTTAAGAGCATCTATGTAAGAGATGCTGTGGTTTGTTACTGTTTCATAAGCAGAGTTTAACTAGACATGGTCCGTATGTGTAAGAAACACAGTTTGTTTTTTCTGGGCATGCTCATGTTTCTTGCTGTTTTGGAGACTCTGTTAAGAATAGCATGCTTCTTGCATTAAAACAGAGTATTTTTCATGGATGAGAACACTGGTCTGAATTTCCCTTCACAAACAGAGTTAAAGCAAAGTCTCTGTGTCTTCCTTCAAACAAGAGTTCATTTCCTGAAAACCCAGTGATTTTTCGGCTAAAATGAATTTACACAGGTCACGAACCCAACTCGTTTTTCACTATAAAATAAAGAGCATCTATGTAAGAGATGCTGTGGTTTGTTACAGTTTCATAAACAGAGTTTAACTAGATAAGGTCCGTATGTGTAAGAAACACAGAGCTTTTTTTCTGGGCATGCTCATGTTTCTTGGTGTTTTGGAGACTCTGTTAAGAAGAGCATGCTTCTTGCGTTAAAACAGAGTATGTTTCATGGATGAGAACACTGGTCTGAATTTCCCTTCACAAACGGAGTTAAACCAAAGTCTCTGTGTCTTCCTACAAGCAAGAGTTCATTTCCGGAAATCCCAGTGATTTTTCGGCTCAAAAGAATTTACCCAGTTCACGAACCACACACGTTTTTCACCATAAACTAAAGAGCATCTATGTAAGAGGTACTGTGGTTTGTTACAGTTTCACAAGCAGAGTTCAACTAGATATGGTCCCTATGTGTAGGAAACACAGTTATTTTTTTCTGGACATGCTCATATATCTTGCTGTATTGCAGGCTCTGGACAAAAGAGGATGCTTCTTGCGTTAAAACAGAGGTTGTTTCATGGATGAGAACACTGGTCTGAATTTCCCTTCACAAACGGAGTTAAACCAAAGGCTCTGTGTCTTCCTACAAGCAAGAGTTCATTTCCGGAAATCCCAGTGATTTTTCGGCTCAAATGAATTTACCCAGTACACGAACCCCACACGTTTTTCACTATAAACTAAAGAGCATCTATGTAAGAGATGCTGTGGTTTGTTACAGTTTCACGATCAGAGTTCAACTAGATATGGTCCGTATGAGTAGGAAATACAGTTCTTTTTTTATGGACATGCTCATATTTCTTGCAGTTTTGCAACTCAGGACAGAAGAGGATGCTTCTTTTGTTAAAGCAGACAGTGTTTCACGGATGAGAACACTTGTCTGAATTTCCCTTCACAAACGGAGTTAAACCAAAGGCTCTGTGTCTACCTACAAGCAAGAGTTCATTTCCGGAAATCCCAGTGATTTTTCGGCTCAAATGAATTTACACAGTTCACGAACCGAACACGATTTTCACTATAAACTAAAGAGCATCTATGTAAGAGATGCTGTGGTTTTTTACAGTTTCACAAGCAGAGTTCAACTAGATATGGTCCCTATGAGTAGGAAACACAGTTCTTTTTTTCTGGGCATGCTCATGTTTCTTGCAGTATTAGAGACTCTGGAAAGAAGAGCATGCTCTTTGCGTTAAAACAGAGTGTGTTTCATGGATGAGAACACTGGTCTGAATTTCCCTTCACAAACTGAGTTAAAGCAAAGGCTCTGTGTCTTCCTACAAGCAAGAGTTCATTTCCGTAAAACCCAGTGATTTTCCAGCTCAAATGAATTTACACAGTTCACGAACCCAACACGTTTTTCACTATAAACTAAAGAGCATCTGTGTAAGAGATGCTGTGGTTTGTTACACTTTCACAAGCAGAGTTTAACTAGATATGGTCCGTATGTGTAAGAAACACAGTTCGTTTTTTCTGGGCATGCTCATGTTTCTTGCTGTATTGGAGATGCTGGAAAGAAAACCATGCTTCTTTCGTTACATAAGAGGGTGTTTCATGGATGAGAACACTGGTCTCAATTTCCCTTCACAAACGGAGTTAAACCAAAGGCTCTGTGTCTTCCTACAAGCAAGAGTTCATTTCCGGTAAACCCAGTGATTGTTCGGCTCAAATGAATATACACAGTTCACAAACACAACACGTTTTTCACTATAAAATAAATTGAGGCTATGTAAGAGATGCTGTGGTTTGTTACAGTTTCCCAAGCAGAGTTTAACTAGATATGGTCCGTATGTGTAGAAAACACAGTTCTTTTTTTCTGGACATGCTCATATTTCTTGCTGTATTGAAGACTAGGACAGAAGAGGATGCTTCTTGCGTTAAAACAGAGGGTGTTTCATGGATGAGAACACTGGTCTGAATTTCCATTCACAAACGGAGTTAAACCAAAATCTGTGTGTCTTCCTACAAGCAAGAGTTCATTTCCGGAAACCCAGTGATTTTTCGGCTCAAATGAATTTACACAGTTCACGAACCCAACACGTTTTTCACTATAAACTAAAGAGCATCTATGTAAGAGATGCTCTGGTTTGTTACAGTTTCATAAGCAGAGTTCAACTAGATATGGTCCATATGAGTAGGAAACACAGTTCTTTTTTTCTGGGCATGCTCATGTTTCTTGCAGTATTAGAGACACTGGAAAGAAGAGCATGCTCTTTGCGTTAAAACAGAGTGTGTTTCATGGATGAGAACACTGGTCTGAATTTCCCTTCAAAAAACGGAGTTAAACCAAGTCTCTGTGTCTTCCTACAAGCAAGAGTTCATTTCCGGAAAACCCACTGATTTTTCGGCTCAAATGAATTTACACAGTTCACGACCCCAACACGTTTTTCACTTTTATCTTCAGAGCATGTATGTAAGAGATGCTGTGGTTTTACAGTTTCACAAGCAGAGTTCAACTAGATATGGTCCCTATGAGTAGGAAACACAGTTCTTTTTTTCTGGACATGCTCATATTTCTTGCTGTATTGCAGACTCTGGACAGAAGAGGATGCTACTTGCGTTAAAACAGAGGGTGTTTCATGGATGAGAACACTGGTCTGAATTTCCCTTCACAAACGGAGTTAAACCAAAGGCTCTGTGTCTTCCTACATGCACGAGTTCATTTCCGGAATTCCCACAAATTTTTCGGCTCAAATGAATTTACACAGTTCACGCACCCAACATGTTTTTCAATATAAACTAAAGAGCATCTATGTAAGAGATGCTGTGATTTGTTACAGTTTCACAAGCAGAGTTTAACTAGATATGGTCTGTATGTGTAAGAAACACAGTTCTTTTTTTCTGGGCATGCTCATGCCTCTTGCTGTTTTGGAGACGCTGTTAAGAAGAGAATGCTTCTTGCGTTAAAACAGAGTATGTTTCATGGATGAGAACACTGTTCTAAATTTCCCTTCACAAACGGAGTTAAACCAAAGTCTCTGTGTCTTCCTCCAAGCAAGAGTTCATTTCCTGAAATCCCAGTGATTTTTTGGCTAAAATGAATTTACACAGTTCCCGAACCCAACACGTTTTTCACTATAAACTAAAGAGCATCTATGTAAGAGATGCTGTGGTTTGTTACAGTTTCACAAGCAGAGTTTAACTAGATATGGTCCGTATGAGTAAGAAACACGGTTTGTTTTTTCTGGTCATGCTCATGTTTCTTGCTGTATTGGAGATGCTGGAAAGAAGAGCATGCTTCTTGCATTAAAACAGAGTATGTTTCATGGATGAGAACACTGGTCTGAATTTCCCTTCACAAACGGAGTTAAAGCAAAGGCTCTGTGTCTTCCTGCAAGCAAGAGTTCATTTCCGGAAAACCCAGTGATTTTTCGGCTCAAATGAATTTACCCAGTTCACGAACCCCGCACGTTTTTCACTATAAACTAAAGAGCATCTATGTAAGAGATGCTGTGGTTTGTTACAGTTTCACAAGCAGAGTTCAACTAGATATGGTCCGTATGAGTAGGAAATACAGTTCTTTTTTTATGGACATGCTGATATTTCTTGCTGTATTGCAACTCTGGACAGAAGAGGATGCTTCTTGTGTTAAAACAGAGTATGTTTCATGGATGAGAACACTGGTCTGAATTTCCCATCACAAACGGAGTTAAACCAAAGGCTCTGTGTCTTCCTACAAGAAAGAGTTCATTTCTGGAAATCCCAGTGATTTTTCGGCTCAAATGAATTTACACAGTTCACGAACACAACACGTTTTTCACTATAAACTAAAGAGCATCTTTGTAAGAGATGCTGTCGTTTGTTACAGATTCAAAAGCAGAGTGTAACTAGATATGGTCAGTATCAGTAAGAAACACAGTTCGTATTTTCTGGGCATAATCATGATGTTTCTTGCTGTATTAGAGATGCTGGAAAGAAGAGCTTGCTTCTTGCATTAAAACAGAGTATGTTTCATGGATGAGAACACTGGTCTGAATTTCCCTACACAAACGGAGTCTAACCAAAGGCTCTGTGTCTTCCTACAAGCAAGAGTTCATTTCCGGAATTCCCACTGATTTTTGGCTCAAATGAATTTACACAGTTCACGCACCCAACACGTTTTTCAATATAAACTAAAGAGCATCTGTGTAAGAGATGCTGTGATTTGTTACAGTTTCACAAGCAGAGTTTAACTAGATATGGTCCGTATGTGTAAGAAACACAGTTCGTTTTTTCTGGGCATGCTCATGTTTCTTGCTGTATTGGAGACGATGGAAAGAAGAGCATGCTTCTTGCGTTAAAACAGAGTATGTTTCATGGATGAGAACACTGGTCTGAATTTCCCTTCACAAACGGAGTTAAAACAAAGGCTCTGTGTCTTCCTAAAAGCAAGAGTTCATTTCCAGAAAACCCAGTGATTTTTCGGCTCAAATGAATTTACACAATTCATGCACCCAACACAATTTTCACTATAAACTAAAGAGCATCTATGTAAGAGATGCTGTGGTTTGTTAGAGTTTCATAAGCAGAGTTCAACTAGATATGGTCAGTATTAGTAGGAAACACAGTTCTTTTTTTCTGGGCATGCTCATGTTTCTTGCTGTATTAGAGACTCTGGAAAGAAGAGCATGCTCTTTGCGTTAAAACATGGTGTGTTTCATGGATAAGAACACTGGTTTGAATTTCCCTTCACAAACAGAGTTAAACCAAACGCTCTGTGTCTTCCTACAAGCAAGAGTTCATTTCCGGAAATCCCAGTGATTTTTCGGCTCAAATGAATTTACACAATTCATGCACCCAACACAATTTTCACTATAAACTAAAGAGCATCTATGTAAGAGATGCTGTGGTTTGTTACAGTTTCACAAGCAGAGTTTAACTAGATATGGTCAGTATGAGTAAGAAACACGGTTTGTTTTTTCTGGTCATGCTCATGTTTCTTGCTGTATTGGAGATGATGGAAAGAAGAGCATGCTTCTTGCGTTAAAACAGAGTATGTTTCATGGATGAGAACACTGGTCTGAATTTCCCTTCACAAACGGAGTTAAAGCAAAGGCTCTGTGTCTTCGTACAAGCAAGAGTTCATTTCCGGAAAACCCAGTGATTTTTCGGCTCAAATGAATTTACCCAGTTTACGAACCCCGCACGTTTTTCACTATAAACTAAAGAGCTTCTATGTAAGAGATGCTGTGGTTTGTTACAGTTTCACAAGCAGAGTATAACTAGATATGGTCCGTATGAGTAAGAAACACAGTTCGTTTTTTCTGGGCATGCTCATGTTTCTTGCTGTATTGGAGATGCTGGAAAGAAGAGCATGTTTCTTGCGTTAAAATAGAGTATGTTTCATGGATGAGAACACTGGTCTGAATTTCCCTTCACAAACGGAGTTAAACCAAAGGCTCTGTGTTCCTATAAGCAAGAGTTCATTTCCGGAAAACCCCTTGAGTTTTCGGCTCAAATGAATTTACCCAGTTCACGAACCCCACACGTTTTTCACTATAAACTAAAGAGCATCTATGTAAGAGATGCTGTGGTTTGTTACAGTTTCATAAGCAGAGTTTAACTAGATATGTTCAATATGTGTCAGAAACACAGTTCTTTTTTTCTGGGCAAGCTCATGTTTCTTGCTGTATTGGAGAAGCTAGAAAGAAGAGCATGCTTCTTGCGTTAAAACAGAGTATGTTTCATGGATGAGAACACTGGTCTGAATTTCCCTTCACAAACGGAGTTAAACCAAAGGCTCTGTGTCTTCCTACAAGCAAGAGTTCATTTCCGGAAAATCCAGTGATTTTTCGGCTCAAATGAATTTACCCAGTTCACGAATCCCACACGTTTTTCACTATAAACTAAAGAGCATCTATGTAAGAGATGCTGTGGTTGGTTACAATTTCACAAGCAGAGTTCAACTAGATATGGTCCGTATGAGTAGGAAATACAGTTCTTTTTTTATGGACATGCTGATATTTCTTGCTGTATTGCAACTCTGGACAGAAGAGGATGCTTCTTGTGTTAAAACAGAGTATGTTTCATGGATGAGAACTCTGGTCTGAATTTCCCATCACAAACGGAGTTAAACCAAAGGCTCTGTGTCTTCCTACAAGAAAGAGTTCATTTCTGGAAATCCCAGTGATTTTTCGGCTCAAATGAATTTACACAGTTCACGAACACAACACGTTTTTCACTATAAACTAAAGAGCATCTTTGTAAGAGATGGTGTCGTTTGTTACAGTTTCAAAAGCAGAGTTTAACTAGATATGGTCAGTATGAGTAAGAAACACAGTTCGTATTTTCTGGGCATAATCATGATGTTTCTTGCTGTATTAGAGATGCTGGAAAGAAGAGCTTGCTTCTTGCATTAAAACAGAGTATGTTTCATGGATGAGAACACTGGTCTGAATTTCCCTACACAAACGGAGTTAAACCAAAGGCTCTGTGTCTTCCTACAAGCAAGAGTTCATTTCCGGAATTCCCACTGATTTTTGGCTCAAATGAATTTACACAGTTCACGCACCCAACACGTATTTCAATATACACTAAAGAGCATCTATGTAAGAGATGCTGTGATTTGTTACAGTTTCACAAGCAGAGTTTAACTAGATATGGTCCGTATGTGTAAGAAACACAGTTCGTTGTTTCTGGGCATGCTCATGTTTCTTGCTGTATTGGAGACGCTGGAAAGAAGAGCATGCTTCTTGCGTTAAAACAGAGTATGTTTCATGGATGAGAACACTGGTCTTAATTTCCCTTCACAAACGGAGTTAAACCAAAGGCTGTGTGTCTTCCTACTAGCAAGAGTTCATTTCCGGAAAACCCAGTGATTTTTCGGCTCAAATGAATTTACACAGTTCACGACTCCAACACGTTTTTCACTTTTATCTTCAGAGCATGTATGTAAGAGATGCTGTGGTTTTACAGTTTCACAAGCAGAGTTCAACTAGATATGGTCCCTATGAGTAGGAAACACAGTTCTTTTTTTCTGGACATGCTCATATTTCTTGCTGTATTGCAGACTCTTGACAGAAGCGGATGCTTCTTGGGTTAAAACAGAGGGTGTTTCATGGATGAGAACACTGGTCTGAATTTCCCTTCACAAACGGAGTTAAACCAAAGGCTCTGTGTCTTCCTACATGCACGAGTTCATTTCTGGAATTCCCACTGATTTTTCGGCTCAAATGAATTTACACAGTTCACGCACCCAACACGTTTTTCAATATAAACTAAAGAGCATCTATGTAAGAGATGCTGTGATTTGTTACAGTTTCACAAGCAGAGTTTAACTAGATATGGTCCGTATGTGTAAGAAACACAGTTCGTTTTTTCTGGGCATGCTCATGTTTCTTGCTGTTTTGGAGACGCTGTTAAGAAGAGCATGCTTCTTGCGTTAAAACAGAGTATGTTTCATGGATGAGAACACTGGTCTGAATTTCCCTTCACAAACTGAGTTAAACCAAACACTCTGTGTCTTCCTTCAAACAAGAGTTCATTTCCGGAAAACCCAGTGATTTTTCGGCTCAAATGAATTTACACAATTCACGCACCCAACACAATTTTCACTATAAACTAAAGAGCATCTATGTAAGAGATGCTGTGGTTTGTTACAGTTTCACAAGCAGAGTTTAACTAGATATGGTCCGTATGAGTAAGAAACACGGTTTGTTTTTTCTGGTCATGCTCATGTTTCTTGCTGTATTGGAGACGCTGGAAAGAAGAGCATGCTTCTTGCGTTAAAACAGAGTATGTTTCATGGATGAGAACACTGTTCTGAATTTCCCTTCACAAACGGAGTTAAACCAAAGGCTCTGTGTCTTCCTACAAGCAAGAGTTCATTTCCGGAAAACCCAGTGATTTTTCGGCTCAAATGAATTTACCCAGTTTACGAACCCCACACGTTTTTCACTATAAACTAAAGAGCATCTATGTAAGAGATGCTGTGGTTTGTTACAGTTTCATAAGCAGAGTTTAACTAGATATGGTCCAATGTGTCAGAAACACAGTTCTTTTTTTCTGGGCATGCTCATTTTTCTTGCTGTTTTGGAGACTCTGTTAAGAAGAGCATGCTTCTTGCGTTAAAACAGAGTATGTTTCATGGATGAGAACACTGGTCTGTATTTCCCTTCACAAACGGAGTTAAACCAAAGTCTCTGTGTCTTCCTTCTAGCAAGAGTTCATTTCCTGAAAACCCAGTGATTTTCGGCTAAAATGAATTTACACAGTTCACGAACCCCACACGTTTTTCACTATAAACTAAAGAGCATCTATGTAAGAGATGCTGTGATTTGTTCCAGTTTCATAAGCAGAGTTCAACTAGATATGGTCAGTATTAGTAGGAAACACAATTCTTTTTTTCTGGGCATGCTCATGTTTCTTGCTGTATTAGAGACTCTTGAAAGAAGAGCATGCTCTTTGCGTTAAAACATGGTGTGTTTCATGGATAAGAACACTGGTTTGAATTTCCCTTCACAAACAGAGTTAAACCAAAGGCTCTGTGTCTTCCTACAAGCAAGAGTTCATTTCCGGAAATCACAGTGATTTTTCGGCTCAAATGAATTTACACAATTCATGCACCCAACACAATTTTCACTATAAACTAAAGAGCATCTATGTAAGAGATGCTGTGGTTTGTTACAGTTTCACAAGCAGAGTTTAACTAGATATGGTCCGTATGAGTAAGAAACACGGTTTGTTTTTTCTGGTCATGCTCATGTTTCTTGCTGTATTGGAGATGCTGGAAAGAAGAACATGCTTCTTGCGTTAAAACAGAGTATGTTTCATGGATGAGAACACTGGTCTGAATTTCCCTTCACAAACGGAGTTAAAGCAAAGGCTCTGTGTCTTCGTACAAGCAAGAGTTCATTTCCGGAAAACCCAGTGATTTTTCGGCTCAAATGAATTTACCCAGTTTACGAACCCCGCACGTTTTTCACTATAAACTAAAGAGCTTCTATGTAAGAGATGCTGTGGTTTGTTACAGTTTCACAAGCAGAGTATAACTAGATATGGTCCGTATGAGTAAGAAACACAGTTCGTTTTTTCTGGGCATGCTCATGTTTCTTGCTGTATTGGAGATGCTGGAAAGAAGAGCATGTTTCTTGCGTTAAAATAGAGTATGTTTCATGGATGAGAACACTGGTCTGAATTTCCCTTCACAAACGGAGTTAAACCAAAGGCTCTGTGTTCCTATAAGCAAGAGTTCATTTCCGGAAAACCCCTTGAGTTTTCGGCTCAAATGAATTTACCCAGTTCACGAACCCCACACGTTTTTCACTATAAACTAAAGAGCATCTATGTAAGAGATGCTGTGGTTTGTTACAGTTTCATAAGCAGAGTTTAACTAGATATGTTCAATATGTGTCAGAAACACAGTTCTTTTTTTCTGGGCAAGCTCATGTTTCTTGCTGTATTGGAGATGCTAGAAAGAAGAGCATGCTTCTTGCGTTAAAACAGAGTATGTTTCATGGATGAGAACACTGGTCTGAATTTTCCTTCACAAACGGAGTTAAACCAAAGGCTCTGTGTCTTCCTACAAGCAAGAGTTCATTTCCGGAAAATCCAGTGATTTTTCGGCTCAAATGAATTTACCCAGTTCACGAATCCCACACGTTTTTCACTATAAACTAAAGAGCATCTATGTAAGAGATGCTGTGGTTGGTTACAATTTCACAAGCAGAGTTCAACTAGATATGGTCCGTATGAGTAGGAAATACAGTTCTTTTTTTATGGACATGCTGATATTTCTTGCTGTATTGCAACTCTGGACAGAAGAGGATGCTTCTTGTGTTAAAACAGAGTATGTTTCATGGATGAGAACTCTGGTCTGAATTTCCCATCACAAACGGAGTTAAACCAAAGGCTCTGTGTCTTCCTACAAGAAAGAGTTCATTTCTGGAAATCCCAGTGATTTTTCGGCTCAAATGAATTTACACAGTTCACGAACACAACACGTTTTTCACTATAAACTAAAGAGCATCTTTGTAAGAGATGGTGTCGTTTGTTACAGTTTCAAAAGCAGAGTTTAACTAGATATGGTCAGTATGAGTAAGAAACACAGTTCGTATTTTCTGGGCATAATCATGATGTTTCTTGCTGTATTAGAGATGCTGGAAAGAAGAGCTTGCTTCTTGCATTAAAACAGAGTATGTTTCATGGATGAGAACACTGGTCTGAATTTCCCTACACAAACGGAGTTAAACCAAAGGCTCTGTGTCTTCCTACAAGCAAGAGTTCATTTCCGGAATTCCCACTGATTTTTGGCTCAAATGAATTTACACAGTTCACGCACCCAACACGTATTTCAATATACACTAAAGAGCATCTATGTAAGAGATGCTGTGATTTGTTACAGTTTCACAAGCAGAGTTTAACTAGATATGGTCCGTATGTGTAAGAAACACAGTTCGTTGTTTCTGGGCATGCTCATGTTTCTTGCTGTATTGGAGACGCTGGAAAGAAGAGCATGCTTCTTGCGTTAAAACAGAGTATGTTTCATGGATGAGAACACTGGTCTTAATTTCCCTTCACAAACGGAGTTAAACCAAAGGCTGTGTGTCTTCCTACTAGCAAGAGTTCATTTCCGGAAAACCCAGTGATTTTTCGGCTCAAATGAATTTACACAGTTCACGACTCCAACACGTTTTTCACTTTTATCTTCAGAGCATGTATGTAAGAGATGCTGTGGTTTTACAGTTTCACAAGCAGAGTTCAACTAGATATGGTCCCTATGAGTAGGAAACACAGTTCTTTTTTTCTGGACATGCTCATATTTCTTGCTGTATTGCAGACTCTTGACAGAAGCGGATGCTTCTTGCGTAAAAACAGAGGGTGTTTCATGGATGAGAACACTGGTCTGAATTTCCCTTCACAAACGGAGTTAAACCAAAGGCTCTGTGTCTTCCTACATGCACGAGTTCATTTCTGGAATTCCCACTGATTTTTCGGCTCAAATGAATTTACACAGTTCACGCACCCAACACGTTTTTCAATATAAACTAAAGAGCATCTATGTAAGAGATGCTGTGATTTGTTACAGTTTCACAAGCAGAGTTTAACTAGATATGGTCCGTATGTGTAAGAAACACAGTTCATTTTTTCTGGGCATGCTCATGTTTCTTGCTGTTTTGGAGACGCTGTTAAGAAGAGCATGCTTCTTGCGTTAAAACAGAGTATGTTTCATGGATGAGAACACTGGTCTGAATTTCCCTTCACAAACGGAGTTAAACCAAACACTCTGTGTCTTCCTTCAAACAAGAGTTCATTTCCGGAAAACCCAGTGATTTTTCGGCTCAAATGAATTTACACAATTCACGCACCCAACACAATTTTCACTATAAACTAAAGAGCATCTATGTAAGAGATGCTGTGGTTTGTTACAGTTTCACAAGCAGAGTTTAACTAGATATGGTCCGTATGAGTAAGAAACACGGTTTGTTTTTTCTGGTCATGCTCATGTTTCTTGCTGTATTGGAGACGCTGGAAAGAAGAGCATGCTTCTTGCGTTAAAACAGAGTATGTTTCATGGATGAGAACACTGTTCTGAATTTCCCTTCACAAACGGAGTTAAACCAAAGGCTCTGTGTCTTCCTACAAGCAAGAGTTCATTTCCGGAAAACCCAGTGATTTTTCGGCTCAAATGAATTTACCCAGTTCACGAACCCCACACGTTTTTCACTATAAACTAAAGAGCATCTATGTAAGAGATGCTGTGGTTTGTTACAGTTTCATAAGCAGAGTTTAACTAGATATGGTCCAATGTGTCAGAAACACAGTTCTTTTTTTCTGGGCATGCTCATTTTTCTTGCTGTTTTGGAGACTCTGTTAAGAAGAGCATGCTTCTTGCGTTAAAACAGAGTATGTTTCATGGATGAGAACACTGGTCTGTATTTCCCTTCACAAACGGAGTTAAACCAAAGTCTCTGTGTCTTCCTTCTAGCAAGAGTTCATTTCCTGAAAACCCAGTGATTTTCGGCTAAAATGAATTTACACAGTTCACGAACCCCACACGTTTTTCACTATAAACTAAAGAGCATCTATGTAAGAGATGCTGTGATTTGTTCCAGTTTCATAAGCAGAGTTCAACTAGATATGGTCAGTATTAGTAGGAAACACAATTCTTTTTTTCTGGGCATGCTCATGTTTCTTGCTGTATTAGAGACTCTTGAAAGAAGAGCATGCTCTTTGCGTTAAAACATGGTGTGTTTCATGGATAAGAACACTGGTTTGAATTTCCCTTCACAAACAGAGTTAAACCAAAGGCTCTGTGTCTTCCTACAAGCAAGAGTTCATTTCCGGAAATCACAGTGATTTTTCGGCTCAAATGAATTTACACAATTCATGCACCCAACACAATTTTCACTATAAACTAAAGAGCATCTATGTAAGAGATGCTGTGGTTTGTTACAGTTTCCCAAGCAGAGTTTAACTAGATATGGTCCGTATGAGTAAGAAACACGGTTTGTTTTTTCTGGTCATGCTCATGTTTCTTGCTGTATTGGAGATGCTGGAAAGAAGAACATGCTTCTTGCGTTAAAACAGAGTATGTTTCATGGATGAGAACACTGGTCTAAATTTCCCTTCACAAACGGAGTTAAAGCAAAGGCTCTGTGTCTTCGTACAAGCAAGAGTTCATTTCCGGAAAACCCAGTGATTTTTCGGCTCAAATGAATTTACCCAGTTTAGGAACCCTGCACGTTTTTCACTATAAACTAAAGAGCTTCTATGTAAGAGATGCTGTGGTTTGTTACAGTTTCACAAGCAGAGTTCAACTAGATATGGTCCGTATGAGTAGGAAATACAGTTCTTTTTTTATGGACATGCTGATATTTCTTGCTGTATTGCAACTCTGGACAGAAGAGGATGCTTCTTGTGTTAAAACAGAGTATGTTTCATGGATGAGAACACTGGTCTGAATTTCCCATCACAAACGGAGTTAAACCAAAGGCTCTGTGTCTTCCTACAAGAAAGAGTTCATTTCTGGAAATCCCAGTGATTTTTCGGCTCAAATGAATTTACACAGTTCACGAACACAACACGTTTTTCACTATAAACTAAAGAGCATCTTTGTAAGAGATGCTGTCATTTGTTACAGTTTCAAAAGCAGAGTTTAACTAGATATGGTCAGTATCAGTAAGAAACACAGTTCGTATTTTCTGGGCATAATCATGATGTTTCTTGCTGTATTAGAGATGCTGGAAAGAAGAGCTTGCTTCTTGCATTAATACAGAGTATGTTTCATGGATGAGAACACTGGTCTGAATTTCCCTACACAAACGGAGTTAAACAAAAGGCTCTGTGTCTTCCTAGAAGCAAGAGTTCATTTGCGGAATTCCCACTGATTTTTGGCTCAAATGAATTTACACAGTTCACGCACCCACACGATTTTCAATATAAACTAAAGAGCATCTATGTAAGAGATGCTGTGATTTGTTACAGTTTCACAAGCAGAGTTTAACTAGATATGGTCCGTATGTGTAAGAAACACAGTTCATTTTTTCTGGGCATGCTCATGTTTCTTGCTGTATTGGAGACTCTGTTAAGAAGAGCATGCTTCTTGCGTTAAAACAGAGTATGTTTCATGGATGAAAACACTGGTTTGAATTTCCCTTCACAAACGGAGTGAAACCAAAGTCTCTGTGTCTTCCTACAAGCAAGAATTCATTTCCGGAAAACCCAGTGATTTTTCGGCTCAAATTAATTTACACAGTTCACGAACCCAACATGTTTTTCACTATAAACTCAAGTGCATCTATGTAAGAGATGCTGTGGTTTGTTACAGTTTCACAAGAAGAGTATAACTAGATATGGTCCGTATGAGTAAGAAACACAGTTCGTTTTTTCTGGGCATGCTCATGTTTCTTGCTGTATTGGAGATGCTGGAAAGAAGAGCATGTTTCTTGCGTTAAAATAGAGTATGTTTCATGGATGAGAACACTGGTCTGAATTTCCCTTCACAAACGGAGTTAAACCAAAGGCTCTGTGTCTTCCTACAAGCAAGAGTTCATTTCCGGAAAACCCAGTGAGTTTTCGGCTCAAATGAATTTACCCAGTTCACGAACCCCACACGTTTTTCACTATAAACTAAAGAGCATCTATGTAAGAGATGCTGTGGTTTGATACAGTTTCATAAGCAGAGTTTAACTAGATATGGTCAATATGTGTCAGAAACACAGTTCTTTTTTTCTGGGCAAGCTCATGTTTCTTGCTGTATTGGAGATGCTAGAAAGAAGAGCATGCTTCTTGCGTTAAAACAGAGTATGTTTCATGGATGAGAACACTGGTCTGAATTTCCCTTCACAAACGGAGTTAAACCAAATGCTCTGTGTCTTCCTACAAGCAAGAGTTCATTTCCGGAAAATCCAGTGATTTTTCGGCTCAAATGAATTTACCCAGTTCACGAACCCCACACGTTTTTCACTATAAACTAAAGAGCATCTATGTAAGAGATGCTGTGGTTGGTTACAGTTTCACAAGCAGAGTTCAACTAGATATGGTCCGTATGAGTAGGAAATACAGTTCTTTTTTTATGGACATGCTGATATTTCTTGCTGTATTGCAACTCTGGACAGAAGAGGATGCTTCTTGTGTTAAAACAGAGTATGTTTCATGGATGAGAACTCTGGTCTGAATTTCCCATCACAAACGGAGTTAAACCAAAGGCTCTGTGTCTTCCTACAAGAAAGAGTTCATTTCTGGAAATCCCAGTGATTTTTCGGCTCAAATGAATTTACACAGTTCACGAACACAACACGTATTTCACTATAAACTAAAGAGCATCTTTGTAAGAGATGCTGTCGTTTGTTACAGTTTCAAAAGCAGAGTTTAACTAGATATGGTCAGTATGAGTAAGAAACACAGTTCGTATTTTCTGGGCATAATCATGATGTTTCTTGCTGTATTAGAGATGCTGGAAAGAAGAGCTTGCTTCTTGCATTAAAACAGAGTATGTTTCATGGATGAGAACACTGGTCTGAATTTCCCTTCACAAATGAAGTTAAAGCAAAAGCTCTGTGTCTTCCTACAAGCAAGAGTTCATTTCCGGAATTCCCACTGATTTTTGGCTCAAATGAATTTACACAGTTCACGCACCCAACACGTATTTCAATATACACTAAAGAGCATCTATGTAAGAGATGCTGTGATTTGTTACAGTTTCACAAGCAGAGTTTAACTAGATATGGTCCGTATGTGTAAGAAACACAGTTCGTTGTTTCTGGGCATGCTCATGTTTCTTGCTGTATTGGAGACGCTGGAAAGAAGAGCATGCTTCTTGCGTTAAAACAGAGTATGTTTCATGGATGAGAACACTGGTCTTAATTTCCCTTCACAAACGGAGTTAAACCAAAGGCTGTGTGTCTTCCTACTAGCAAGAGTTCATTTCCGGAAAACCCAGTGATTTTTCGGCTCAAATGAATTTACACAGTTCACGACTCCAACACGTTTTTCACTTTTATCTTCAGAGCATGTATGTAAGAGATGCTGTGGTTTTACAGTTTCACAAGCAGAGTTCAACTAGATATGGTCCCTATGAGTAGGAAACACAGTTCTTTTTTTCTGGACATGCTCATATTTCTTGCTGTATTGCAGACTCTTGACAGAAGCGGATGCTTCTTGGGTTAAAACAGAGGGTGTTTCATGGATGAGAACACTGGTCTGAATTTCCCTTCACAAACGGAGTTAAACCAAAGGCTCTGTGTCTTCCTACATGCACGAGTTCATTTCTGGAATTCCCACTGATTTTTCGGCTCAAATGAATTTACACAGTTCACGCACCCAACACGTTTTTCAATATAAACTAAAGAGCATCTATGTAAGAGATGCTGTGATTTGTTACAGTTTCACAAGCAGAGTTTAACTAGATATGGTCCGTATGTGTAAGAAACACAGTTCGTTTTTTCTGGGCATGCTCATGTTTCTTGCTGTTTTGGAGACGCTGTTAAGAAGAGCATGCTTCTTGCGTTAAAACAGAGTATGTTTCATGGATGAGAACACTGGTCTGAATTTCCCTTCACAAACTGAGTTAAACCAAACACTCTGTGTCTTCCTTCAAACAAGAGTTCATTTCCGGAAAACCCAGTGATTTTTCGGCTCAAATGAATTTACACAATTCACGCACCCAACACAATTTTCACTATAAACTAAAGAGCATCTATGTAAGAGATGCTGTGGTTTGTTACAGTTTCACAAGCAGAGTTTAACTAGATATGGTCCGTATGAGTAAGAAACACGGTTTTTTTTTTCTGGTCATGCTCATGTTTCTTGCTGTATTGGAGACGCTGGAAAGAAGAGCATGCTTCTTGCGTTAAAACAGAGTATGTTTCATGGATGAGAACACTGTTCTGAATTTCCCTTCACAAACGGAGTTAAACCAAAGGCTCTGTGTCTTCCTACAAGCAAGAGTTCATTTCCGGAAAACCCAGTGATTTTTCGGCTCAAATGAATTTACCCAGTTTACGAACCCCACACGTTTTTCACTATAAACTAAAGAGCATCTATGTAAGAGATGCTGTGGTTTGTTACAGTTTCATAAGCAGAGTTTAACTAGATATGGTCCAATGTGTCAGAAACACAGTTCTTTTTTTCTGGGCATGCTCATTTTTCTTGCTGTTTTGGAGACTCTGTTAAGAAGAGCATGCTTCTTGCGTTAAAACAGAGTATGTTTCATGGATGAGAACACTGGTCTGTATTTCCCTTCACAAACGGAGTTAAACCAAAGTCTCTGTGTCTTCCTTCTAGCAAGAGTTCATTTCCTGAAAACCCAGTGATTTTCGGCTAAAATGAATTTACACAGTTCACGAACCCCACACGTTTTTCACTATAAACTAAAGAGCATCTATGTAAGAGATGCTGTGATTTGTTCCAGTTTCATAAGCAGAGTTCAACTAGATATGGTCAGTATTAGTAGGAAACACAATTCTTTTTTTCTGGGCATGCTCATGTTTCTTGCTGTATTAGAGACTCTTGAAAGAAGAGCATGCTCTTTGCGTTAAAACATGGTGTGTTTCATGGATAAGAACACTGGTTTGAATTTCCCTTCACAAACAGAGTTAAACCAAAGGCTCTGTGTCTTCCTACAAGCAAGAGTTCATTTCCGGAAATCACAGTGATTTTTCGGCTCAAATGAATTTACACAATTCATGCACCCAACACAATTTTCACTATAAACTAAAGAGCATCTATGTAAGAGATGCTGTGGTTTGTTACAGTTTCACAAGCAGAGTTTAACTAGATATGGTCCGTATGAGTAAGAAACACGGTTTGTTTTTTCTGGTCATGCTCATGTTTCTTGCTGTATTGGAGATGCTGGAAAGAAGAACATGCTTCTTGCGTTAAAACAGAGTATGTTTCATGGATGAGAACACTGGTCTGAATTTCCCTTCACAAACGGAGTTAAAGCAAAGGCTCTGTGTCTTCGTACAAGCAAGAGTTCATTTCCGGAAAACCCAGTGATTTTTCGGCTCAAATGAATTTACCCAGTTTACGAACCCCGCACGTTTTTCACTATAAACTAAAGAGCTTCTATGTAAGAGATGCTGTGGTTTGTTACAGTTTCACAAGCAGAGTATAACTAGATATGGTCCGTATGAGTAAGAAACACAGTTCGTTTTTTCTGGGCATGCTCATGTTTCTTGCTGTATTGGAGATGCTGGAAAGAAGAGCATGTTTCTTGCGTTAAAATAGAGTATGTTTCATGGATGAGAACACTGGTCTGAATTTCCCTTCACAAACGGAGTTAAACCAAAGGCTCTGTGTTCCTATAAGCAAGAGTTCATTTCCGGAAAACCCCTTGAGTTTTCGGCTCAAATGAATTTACCCAGTTCACGAACCCCACACGTTTTTCACTATAAACTAAAGAGCATCTATGTAAGAGATGCTGTGGTTTGTTACAGTTTCATAAGCAGAGTTTAACTAGATATGTTCAATATGTGTCAGAAACACAGTTCTTTTTTTCTGGGCAAGCTCATGTTTCTTGCTGTATTGGAAATGCTAGAAAGAAGAGCATGCTTCTTGCGTTAAAACAGAGTATGTTTCATGGATGAGAACACTGGTCTGAATTTTCCTTCACAAACGGAGTTAAACCAAAGGCTCTGTGTCTTCCTACAAGCAAGAGTTCATTTCCGGAAAATCCAGTGATTTTTCGGCTCAAATGAATTTACCCAGTTCACGAATCCCACACGTTTTTCACTATAAACTAAAGAGCATCTATGTAAGAGATGCTGTGGTTGGTTACAATTTCACAAGCAGAGTTCAACTAGATATGGTCCGTATGAGTAGGAAATACAGTTCTTTTTTTATGGACATGCTGATATTTCTTGCTGTATTGCAACTCTGGACAGAAGAGGATGCTTCTTGTGTTAAAACAGAGTATGTTTCATGGATGAGAACTCTGGTCTGAATTTCCCATCACAAACGGAGTTAAACCAAAGGCTCTGTGTCTTCCTACAAGAAAGAGTTCATTTCTGGAAATCCCAGTGATTTTTCGGCTCAAATGAATTTACACAGTTCACGAACACAACACGTTTTTCACTATAAACTAAAGAGCATCTTTGTAAGAGATGGTGTCGTTTGTTACAGTTTCAAAAGCAGAGTTTAACTAGATATGGTCAGTATGAGTAAGAAACACAGTTCGTATTTTCTGGGCATAATCATGATGTTTCTTGCTGTATTAGAGATGCTGGAAAGAAGAGCTTGCTTCTTGCATTAAAACAGAGTATGTTTCATGGATGAGAACACTGGTCTGAATTTCCCTACACAAACGGAGTTAAACCAAAGGCTCTGTGTCTTCCTACAAGCAAGAGTTCATTTCCGGAATTCCCACTGATTTTTGGCTCAAATGAATTTACACAGTTCACGCACCCAACACGTATTTCAATATACACTAAAGAGCATCTATGTAAGAGATGCTGTGATTTGTTACAGTTTCACAAGCAGAGTTTAACTAGATATGGTCCGTATGTGTAAGAAACACAGTTCGTTGTTTCTGGGCATGCTCATGTTTCTTGCTGTATTGGAGACGCTGGAAAGAAGAGCATGCTTCTTGCGTTAAAACAGAGTATGTTTCATGGATGAGAACACTGGTCTTAATTTCCCTTCACAAACGGAGTTAAACCAAAGGCTGTGTGTCTTCCTACTAGCAAGAGTTCATTTCCGGAAAACCCAGTGATTTTTCGGCTCAAATGAATTTACACAGTTCACGACTCCAACACGTTTTTCACTTTTATCTTCAGAGCATGTATGTAAGAGATGCTGTGGTTTTACAGTTTCACAAGCAGAGTTCAACTAGATATGGTCCCTATGAGTAGGAAACACAGTTCTTTTTTTCTGGACATGCTCATATTTCTTGCTGTATTGCAGACTCTTGACAGAAGCGGATGCTTCTTGCGTAAAAACAGAGGGTGTTTCATGGATGAGAACACTGGTCTGAATTTCCCTTCACAAACGGAGTTAAACCAAAGGCTCTGTGTCTTCCTACATGCACGAGTTCATTTCTGGAATTCCCACTGATTTTTCGGCTCAAATGAATTTACACAGTTCACGCACCCAACACGTTTTTCAATATAAACTAAAGAGCATCTATGTAAGAGATGCTGTGATTTGTTACAGTTTCACAAGCAGAGTTTAACTAGATATGGTCCGTATGTGTAAGAAACACAGTTCATTTTTTCTGGGCATGCTCATGTTTCTTGCTGTTTTGGAGACGCTGTTAAGAAGAGCATGCTTCTTGCGTTAAAACAGAGTATGTTTCATGGATGAGAACACTGGTCTGAATTTCCCTTCACAAACGGAGTTAAACCAAACACTCTGTGTCTTCCTTCAAACAAGAGTTCATTTCCGGAAAACCCAGTGATTTTTCGGCTCAAATGAATTTACACAATTCACGCACCCAACACAATTTTCACTATAAACTAAAGAGCATCTATGTAAGAGATGCTGTGGTTTGTTACAGTTTCACAAGCAGAGTTTAACTAGATATGGTCCGTATGAGTAAGAAACACGGTTTGTTTTTTCTGGTCATGCTCATGTTTCTTGCTGTATTGGAGACGCTGGAAAGAAGAGCATGCTTCTTGCGTTAAAACAGAGTATGTTTCATGGATGAGAACACTGTTCTGAATTTCCCTTCACAAACGGAGTTAAACCAAAGGCTCTGTGTCTTCCTACAAGCAAGAGTTCATTTCCGGAAAACCCAGTGATTTTTCGGCTCAAATGAATTTACCCAGTTCACGAACCCCACACGTTTTTCACTATAAACTAAAGAGCATCTATGTAAGAGATGCTGTGGTTTGTTACAGTTTCATAAGCAGAGTTTAACTAGATATGGTCCAATGTGTCAGAAACACAGTTCTTTTTTTCTGGGCATGCTCATTTTTCTTGCTGTTTTGGAGACTCTGTTAAGAAGAGCATGCTTCTTGCGTTAAAACAGAGTATGTTTCATGGATGAGAACACTGGTCTGTATTTCCCTTCACAAACGGAGTTAAACCAAAGTCTCTGTGTCTTCCTTCTAGCAAGAGTTCATTTCCTGAAAACCCAGTGATTTTCGGCTAAAATGAATTTACACAGTTCACGAACCCCACACGTTTTTCACTATAAACTAAAGAGCATCTATGTAAGAGATGCTGTGATTTGTTCCAGTTTCATAAGCAGAGTTCAACTAGATATGGTCAGTATTAGTAGGAAACACAATTCTTTTTTTCTGGGCATGCTCATGTTTCTTGCTGTATTAGAGACTCTTGAAAGAAGAGCATGCTCTTTGCGTTAAAACATGGTGTGTTTCATGGATAAGAACACTGGTTTGAATTTCCCTTCACAAACAGAGTTAAACCAAAGGCTCTGTGTCTTCCTACAAGCAAGAGTTCATTTCCGGAAATCACAGTGATTTTTCGGCTCAAATGAATTTACACAATTCATGCACCCAACACAATTTTCACTATAAACTAAAGAGCATCTATGTAAGAGATGCTGTGGTTTGTTACAGTTTCCCAAGCAGAGTTTAACTAGATATGGTCCGTATGAGTAAGAAACACGGTTTGTTTTTTCTGGTCATGCTCATGTTTCTTGCTGTATTGGAGATGCTGGAAAGAAGAACATGCTTCTTGCGTTAAAACAGAGTATGTTTCATGGATGAGAACACTGGTCTAAATTTCCCTTCACAAACGGAGTTAAAGCAAAGGCTCTGTGTCTTCGTACAAGCAAGAGTTCATTTCCGGAAAACCCAGTGATTTTTCGGCTCAAATGAATTTACCCAGTTTAGGAACCCTGCACGTTTTTCACTATAAACTAAAGAGCTTCTATGTAAGAGATGCTGTGGTTTGTTACAGTTTCACAAGCAGAGTTCAACTAGATATGGTCCGTATGAGTAGGAAATACAGTTCTTTTTTTATGGACATGCTGATATTTCTTGCTGTATTGCAACTCTGGACAGAAGAGGATGCTTCTTGTGTTAAAACAGAGTATGTTTCATGGATGAGAACACTGGTCTGAATTTCCCATCACAAACGGAGTTAAACCAAAGGCTCTGTGTCTTCCTACAAGAAAGAGTTCATTTCTGGAAATCCCAGTGATTTTTCGGCTCAAATGAATTTACACAGTTCACGAACACAACACGTTTTTCACTATAAACTAAAGAGCATCTTTGTAAGAGATGCTGTCATTTGTTACAGTTTCAAAAGCAGAGTTTAACTAGATATGGACAGTATCAGTAAGAAACACAGTTCGTATTTTCTGGGCATAATCATGATGTTTCTTGCTGTATTAGAGATGCTGGAAAGAAGAGCTTGCTTCTTGCATTAATACAGAGTATGTTTCATGGATGAGAACACTGGTCTGAATTTCCCTACACAAACGGAGTTAAACAAAAGGCTCTGTGTCTTCCTAGAAGCAAGAGTTCATTTGCGGAATTCCCACTGATTTTTGGCTCAAATGAATTTACACAGTTCACGCACCCACACGATTTTCAATATAAACTAAAGAGCATCTATGTAAGAGATGCTGTGATTTGTTACAGTTTCACAAGCAGAGTTTAACTAGATATGGTCCGTATGTGTAAGAAACACAGTTCATTTTTTCTGGGCATGCTCATGTTTCTTGCTGTATTGGAGACTCTGTTAAGAAGAGCATGCTTCTTGCGTTAAAACAGAGTATGTTTCATGGATGAAAACACTGGTTTGAATTTCCCTTCACAAACGGAGTGAAACCAAAGTCTCTGTGTCTTCCTACAAGCAAGAATTCATTTCCGGAAAACCCAGTGATTTTTCGGCTCAAATTAATTTACACAGTTCACGAACCCAACATGTTTTTCACTATAAACTCAAGTGCATCTATGTAAGAGATGCTGTGGTTTGTTACAGTTTCACAAGAAGAGTATAACTAGATATGGTCCGTATGAGTAAGAAACACAGTTCGTTTTTTCTGGGCATGCTCATGTTTTTTGCTGTATTGGAGATGCTGGAAAGAAGAGCATGTTTCTTGCGTTAAAATAGAGTATGTTTCATGGATGAGAACACTGGTCTGAATTTCCCTTCACAAACGGAGTTAAACCAAAGGCTCTGTGTCTTCCTACAAGCAAGAGTTCATTTCCGGAAAACCCAGTGAGTTTTCGGCTCAAATGAATTTACCCAGTTCACGAACCCCACACGTTTTTCACTATAAACTAAAGAGCATCTATGTAAGAGATGCTGTGGTTTGATACAGTTTCATAAGCAGAGTTTAACTAGATATGGTCAATATGTGTCAGAAACACAGTTCTTTTTTTCTGGGCAAGCTCATGTTTCTTGCTGTATTGGAGATGCTAGAAAGAAGAGCATGCTTCTTGCGTTAAAACAGAGTATGTTTCATGGATGAGAACACTGGTCTGAATTTCCCTTCACAAACGGAGTTAAACCAAATGCTCTGTGTCTTCCTACAAGCAAGAGTTCATTTCCGGAAAATCCAGTGATTTTTCGGCTCAAATGAATTTACCCAGTTCACGAACCCCACACGTTTTTCACTATAAACTAAAGAGCATCTATGTAAGAGATGCTGTGGTTGGTTACAGTTTCACAAGCAGAGTTCAACTAGATATGGTCCGTATGAGTAGGAAATACAGTTCTTTTTTTATGGACATGCTGATATTTCTTGCTGTATTGCAACTCTGGACAGAAGAGGATGCTTCTTGTGTTAAAACAGAGTATGTTTCATGGATGAGAACTCTGGTCTGAATTTCCCATCACAAACGGAGTTAAACCAAAGGCTCTGTGTCTTCCTACAAGAAAGAGTTCATTTCTGGAAATCCCAGTGATTTTTCGGCTCAAATGAATTTACACAGTTCACGAACACAACACGTATTTCACTATAAACTAAAGAGCATCTTTGTAAGAGATGCTGTCGTTTGTTACAGTTTCAAAAGCAGAGTTTAACTAGATATGGTCAGTATGAGTAAGAAACACAGTTCGTATTTTCTGGGCATAATCATGATGTTTCTTGCTGTATTAGAGATGCTGGAAAGAAGAGCTTGCTTCTTGCATTAAAACAGAGTATGTTTCATGGATGAGAACACTGGTCTGAATTTCCCTTCACAAATGAAGTTAAAGCAAAAGCTCTGTGTCTTCCTACAAGCAAGAGTTCATTTCCGGAAAACCCAGTGATTTTTCGGCTTAAATGAATATACCCAGTTCACAAACCCCACACGTTTTTCACAATAAACTAAAGAGCATCTATGTAATAGATGCTGTGGTTTGTTACATTTTCCCAAGCAGAGTTCAACTAGATATGGTCCGTATGATTAGGAAATGCAGTTCTTTTTTTATGGACATGCTCATATTTCTTGCTGTATTGCAACTCTGGACAGAAGAAGATGCTTTTTGCGTTAAAACAGAGGATGTTTCATGGATGATAACACTGGTCTGAATTTCCCTTCACAAACGGAGTTAAACCAAAGGCCTGTGTCTTCCTACAAGAAAGAGTTCATTTCCGGAATTCCCACTGATTTTTAGGCTCAAATGAATTTACACAGTTCACGCACCCAACACGTTTTTCAATATAAACTAAAGAGCATCTATGTAAGAGATGCTGTGATTTGTTACAGTTTCACAAGCAGAGTTCAACTAGATATGGTACGTATGAGTAGGAAATACAGTTCTTTTTTTATGGACATGCTCATATTTCTTGCAGTATTGCAACTCTGGACAGAAGAGGATGCTTCTTGTGTTAAAACAGACGGTGTTTCATGGATGAGAACAATGGTCTGAATTTCCCTTCACAAACGGAGTTAAAACAAAGACTCTGTGTCTTCCTACAAGCAAGAGTTCATTTCCGGAAAACCCAGTGATTTTTCGGCTCAAATGAATTTATACAGTTCACGAACACAACACGTTTTTCACTATAAACTTAAGAGCATCTATGTAAGAGATGCTGTGGTTTGTTACTGTTTCATAAGCAGAGTTTAACTAGACATGGTCCGTATGTGTAAGAAACACAGTTTGTTTTTTCTGGGCATGCTCATGTTTCTTGCTGTTTTGGAGACTCTGTTAAGAATAGCATGCTTCTTGCATTAAAACAGAGTATTTTTCATGGATGAGAACACTGGTCTGAATTTCCCTTCACAAACAGAGTTAAAGCAAAGTCTCTGTGTCTTCCTTCAAACAAGAGTTCATTTCCTGAAAACCCAGTGATTTTTCGGCTAAAATGAATTTACACAGGTCACGAACCCAACTCGTTTTTCACTATAAAATAAAGAGCATCTATGTAAGAGATGCTGTGGTTTGTTACAGTTTCATAAACAGAGTTTAACTAGATAAGGTCCGTATGTGTAAGAAACACAGAGCTTTTTTTCTGGGCATGCTCATGTTTCTTGGTGTTTTGGAGACTCTGTTAAGAAGAGCATGCTTCTTGCGTTAAAACAGAGTATGTTTCATGGATGAGAACACTGGTCTGAATTTCCCTTCACAAACGGAGTTAAACCAAAGTCTCTGTGTCTTCCTACAAGCAAGAGTTCATTTCCGGAAATCCCAGTGATTTTACGGCTCAAATGAATTTACACAGTTCACGCACCCAACACGATTTTCAGTATAAACTAAAGAGCATCTATGTAAGAGATGCTGTGGTTTGTTACAGTTTCACAAGCACAGTTTAAATAGATATGGTCCGTAGACGTAAGAAACACGGTTTGTTTTTTCTGGTCATGCTCATGTTTTTTGCTGTATTGGAGATGCTGGAAAGAAGAGCATGCTTCTTGTGTTAAAACAGAGTATGTTTCATGGATGAGAACACTGGTCTGAATTTCCCTTCACAAACGGAGTTAAACCAAAGGCTCTGTGTCTTCCTACAAGCAAGAGTTCATTTCCGGAAAACCCAGTGATTTTTTGGCTCAAAAGAATTTACCCAGTACACGAACCCCACACATTTTTAACTATAAACTAAAGAGCATCGATGTAAGAGATGATGTGGTTTGTTACAGTTTCACAATCAGAGTTCAACTAGATATGGTCCGTATGAGTAGGAAATACACTTCTTTTTTTATGGACATGCTCATATTTCTTGCAGTATTGCAACTCTGGACAGAAGAGGATGCTTCTTGTGTTAAAACAGACGGTGTTTCATGGATGAGAACACTGGTCTATATTTCCCTTCACAAACAGAGTTAAACCAAAGTCTCTGTGTCTTCCTACAAGCAAGAGTTCATTTCAGGAAAACCCAGTGATTTTTCGGCTCAAATGAATTTACACAGTTCACGAACCCAACACGTTTTTCACTATAAACTAAAGAGCATCTATGTAAGAGATGCTGTGGTTTGTTACAGTTTCACAAGCAGAGTTTAACTTGATATGGTCCGTATGATTAAGAAACACAGTTCGTTTTTTCTGGGCATGCTCATGTTTCTTGCTGTATTGGATATGCTAGAAAGAAGAGCATGCTTCTTGCGTTAAAACAGAGTATGTTTCATGGATGAGAACACTGGTCTGAATTTCCTTTCACAAATAGAGTTAAAGCAAAGGCTCTGTGTCTTCCTACAAGCAAGAGTTCATTTCCGGAAAACCCAGTGATTTTTCGGCTTAAATGAATTTACCCAGTTCACAAACCCCACACGTTTTTCACAATAAACTAAAGAGCATCTCTGTAAGAGATGCTGTGGTTTGTTACAGTTTCACTAGCAGAGTTCAACTAGATATGGTCCGTATGAGTAGGAAATCAGTTCTTTTTTTATGGATATGCTCATATTTCTTTCTGTATTTCAACTCTGGACAGAAGAAGATGCTTCTTGCGTTAAAACAGAGGATGTTTCATGGATGAGAACACTGGTCTGAATTTCACTTCACAAACAGAGTTAAACCAAAGGCCTGTGTCTTCCTACAAGCAAGAGTTCATTTCCTGAAAACCCAGTGATTTTTCGGCTAAAATGAATTTACACAGTTCACGAACCCAACACGTTTTTCACTATAAACTAAAGAGCATCTATGTAAGAGATGCTGTGGTTTGTTACAGTTTCATAAGCAGAGTTCAACTAGATATGGTCAGTATTAGTAGGAAACACAGTTCTTTTATTCTGGGCATGCTCATGTTTCTTGCTGTTTTGGAGACTCTGTTAAGAATAGCATGCTTATTGCGTTAAAACAGAGTATTTTTCATGGATGAGAACACTGGTCTGAATTTCCCTTCACAAACAGAGTTAAAGCAAAGTCTCTGTGTCTTCCTTCAAACAAGAGTTCATTTCCTGAAAACCCAGTGATTTTTCGGCTAAAATGAATTTACACAGGTCACGAACCCCACACGTTTTTCACTATAAACTAAAGAGCATCTATGTAGGAGATGCTGTGGTTTGTTACAGTTTCACAAGCAGAGTTCAAGTAGATATGGTCCGTATGAGTAGGAAATACAGTTCTTTTTTTATGGACATGCTGATATTTCTTGCTGTATTGCAACTCTGCACAGAAGAGGATCCTTCTTGTGTTAAAACAGACGGTGTTTCATGGATGAGAACACTGGTCTAAATTTCCCTTCACAAACAGAGTTAAACCAAAGTCTCTGTGTCTTCCTACAAGCAAGAGTTCATTTCAGGAAAACCCAGTGATTTTTCGGCTCAAATGAATTTACACAGTTCACGAACCCAACACGTTTTTCACTATAAAATAAAGAGCATCTATGTAAGAGATGCTGTGGTTTGTTACAGTTTCACAAGCAGAGTTTAACTTGATATGATCCGTATGATTAAGAAACACAGTTCGTTTTTTCTGGGCATGCTCATGTTTCTTGCTGTATTGGATATGCTAGAAAGAAGAGCATGCTTCTTGCGTTAAAACAGACTATGTTTCATGGATGAGAACACTGGTCTGAATTTCCTTTCACAAATGGAGTTAAAGCAAAGGCTCTGTGTCTTCCTACAAGCAAGAGTTCATTTCCGGAAAACCCAGTGATTTTTCGGCTTAAATGAATTTACCCAGTTCACAAACCCCACACGTTTTTCACAATAAACTAAAGAGCATCTCTGTAAGAGATGCTGTGGTTTGTTACAGTTTCACAAGCAGAGTTCAACTAGATATGGTCCGTATGAGTAGGAAATGCAGTTCTTTTTTTATGGACATGCTCATATTTCTTGCTGTATTTCAACTCTGGACAGAAGAAGATGCTTCTAGCGTTAAAACAGAGGATGTTTCATGGATGAGAACACTGGTCTGAATTTCCCTTCACAAACAGAGTTAAACCAAAGGCCTGTGTCTTCCTACCAGCAAGAGTTCATTTCCGGAATTCCCACTGATTTTTCGGCTCAAATGAATTTACACAGTTCACGCACCCAACACGTTTTTCAATATAAACTAAAGGGCATTTATGTAAGAAATGCTGTGATTTGTTACAGTTTCACAAGCAGAGTTTAACTAGATATGGTCCGTATGTGTAAGAAACACAGTTCGTTTTTTCTGGGCATGCTCATGTTTCTTTCTGTTTTGGAGACGCTGTTAAGAAGAGCATGCTTCTTGCGTTAAAACAGAGTATGTTTCATGGATGAGAACACTGGTCTGAATTTCCCTTCACAAACGGAGTTAAACCAAAGTCTCTGTGTCTTCCTTCAAACAAGAGTTCATTTCCTGAAATCCCAGTCATTTTTCGGCTAAAATGATTTTACACAGCTCACGAACCCAACACGTTTTTCACTATAAAATAAAGAGCATCTATGTAAGAGATGCTGTGGTTTGTTACAGTTTCATAAACAGAGTTTAACTAGATAAGGTCCGTATGTGTAAGAAACACAGTTCTTTTTTTGTGGGCATGCTCATGTTTCTTGGTGTTTTGGAGACTCTGTTAAGAAGAGCATGCTTCTTGCGTTAAAACAGAGTATGTTTCATGGATGAGAACACTGGTCTGAATTTCCCTTCACAAACGGAGTTAAACCAAAGTGTCTGTGTCTTCCTTCAAGCAAGAGTTCAATTCCTGAAAACCCAGTGATTTTTCGGCTAAAATGAATTTACACAGTTCACGAACCCAACACGTTTTTCACTATAAACTAAAGAGCATCTATGTAAGAGATGCTGTGGTTTGTTACAGTTTCATAAGCAGAGTTCAACTAGATATGGTCAGTATTAGTAGGAAACACAGTTCTTTTATTCTGGGCATGCTCATGTTTCTTGCTGTATTAGAGACTCTGGAAAGAAGAGCATGCTCTTTGCGTTAAAACAGAGTGTGTTTCATGGATGGGAACACTGGTTTGAATTTCCCTTCACAAACGGAGTTAAACCAAAGGCCTGTGTCTTCCTACAAGCAAGAGTTCATGTCCGGAAATCCCAGTGATTTTTCGGCTCAAATGAATTTACACAGTTCACGCACCCAACACGATTTTCAGTATAAACTAAAGAGCATCGATGTAAGAGATGCTGTGGTTTGTTACAGTTTCACAAGCACAGTTTAACTAGATATGGTCCGTAGGAGTAAGAAACACGGTTTGTTTTTTCTGGTCATGCTCATGTTTCTTGCTGTATTGGAGATGCTGGAAAGAAGAGCATGCTTCTTGCGTTAAAACAGAGTATGTTTCATGGATGAGAACACTGTTCTGAATTTCCCTTCACAAACGGAGTTAAACCAAAGGCTCTGTGTCTTCCTACAAGCAGGAGTTCTTTTCCGGAAAACCCAGGGATTTTTCGGCTCAAATGAATTTACCCAGTTCACGAACCCCACACGTTTTTCACTATAAACTAAAGAGCATCTATGTAAGAGATGCTGTGGTTTGTTACAGTTTCACAAGCAGAGTTCAAGTAGATATGGTCCGTATGAGTAGGAAATACAGTTCTTTTTTTATGGACATGATGATATTTCTTGCTGTATTGCAACTCTGGACAGAAGAGGATGCTTCTTGTGTTAAAACAGAGGGTGTTTCATGGATGAGAACACTGGTGTAAATTTCCCTTCACAGAGTTAAACCAAAGTCTCTGTGTCTACCTACAAGCAAGAGTTCATTTCAGGAAAACCCAGTGATTTTTCGGCTCAAATGAATTTACACAGTTCACGAACCCAACACGTTTTTCACTATAAACTAAAGAGCATCTATGTAAGAGATGCTGTGGTTTGTTACAGTTTCACAAGCAGAGTATAACTAGATATGTTCCGTATGATTAAGAAACACAGTTCGTTTTTTCTGGGCATGCTCATGTTTCTTGCTGTATTGGATATGCTAGAAAGAAGAGCATGCTTCTTGCGTTTAAACAGAGTATGTTTCATGGATGAGAACACTGGTCTGAATTTCCTTTCACAAATGGAGTTAAAGCAAAGGCTCTGTGTCTTCCTACAAGCAAGAGTTCATTTCCGGAAAACCCAGTGATTTTTCGGCTTAAATGAATTTACCCAGTTCACAAACCCCACACGTTTTTCACAATAAACTAAAGAGCATCTCTGTAAGAGATGCTGTGGTTTGATACAGTTTCACAAGCAGAGTTCAACTAGATATGGTCCGTATGAGTAGGAAATGCAGTTCTTTTTTTATGGACATGCTCATATTTCTTGCTGTATTTCAACTCTGGACAGAAGAAGATGCTTCTTGCGTTAAAACAGAGGATGTTTCATGGATGAGAACACTGGTCTGAATTACCCTCACAAACAGAGTTAAACCAAAGGCCTGTGTCTTCCTACAAGCAAGAGTTCATTTCCTGAAAACCCAGTGATTTTTCGGCTAAAATGAATTTACACAGGTCACGAACCCAACTCGTTTTTCACTATAAAATAAAGAGCATCTATGTAAGAGATGCTGTGGTTTGTTACAGTTTCATAAACAGAGTTTAACTAGATAAGGTCCGTATGTGTAAGAAACACAGAGCTTTTTTTCTGGGCATGCTCATGTTTCTTGGTGTTTTGGAGACTCTGTTAAGAAGAGCATGCTTCTTGCGTTAAAACAGAGTATGTTTCATGGATGAGAACACTGGTCTGAATTTCCCTTCACAAACGGAGTTAAACCAAAGTCTCTGTGTCTTCCTACAAGCAAGAGTTCATTTCCGGAAATCCCAGTGATTTTTCGGCTCAAATGAATTTACACAGTTCACGCACCCAACACGATTTTCAGTATAAACTAAAGAGCATCTATGTAAGAGATGCTGTGGTTTGTTACAGTTTCACAAGCACAGTTTAACTAGATATGGTCCGTAGAAGTAAGAAACACGGTTTGTTTTTTCTGGTCATGCTCATGTTTTTTGCTGTATTGGAGATGCTGGAAAGAAGAGCATGCTTCTTGTGTTAAAACAGAGTATGTTTCATGGATGAGAACACTGGTCTGAATTTCCCTTCACAAACGGAGTTAAACCAAAGGCTCTGTGTCTTCCTACAAGCAAGAGTTCATTTCCGGAAAACCCAGTGATTTTTTGGCTCAAAAGAATTTACCCAGTTCACGAACCCCACACATTTTTCACTATAAACTAAAGAGCATCGATGTAAGAGATGCTGTGGTTTGTTACACTTTCACAATCAGAGTTCAACTAGATATGGTCCGTATGAGTAGGAAATACACTTCTTTTTTTATGGACATGCTCATATTTCTTGCAGTATTGCAACTCTGGACAGAAGAGGATGCTTCTTGTGTTAAAACAGACGGTGTTTCATGGATGAGAACACTGGTCTAAATTTCCCTTCACAAACAGAGTTAAACCAAAGTCTCTGTGTCTTCCTACAAGCAAGAGTTCATTTCAGGAAAACCCAGTGATTTTTCGGCTCAAATGAATTTACACAGTTCACGAACCCAACACGTTTTTCACTATAAACTAAAGAGCATCTATGTAAGAGATGCTGTGGTTTGTTACAGTTTCACAAGCAGAGTTTAACTTGATATGGTCCTTATGATTAAGAAACACAGTTCGTTTTTTCTGGGCATGCTCATGTTTCTTGCTGTATTGGATATGCTAGAAAGAAGAGCATGCTTCTTGCGTTAAAACAGAGTATGTTTCATGGATGAGAACACTGGTCTGAATTTCCTTTCACAAATGGAGTTAAAGCAAAGGCTCTGTGTCTTCCTACAAGCAAGAGTTCATTTCCGGAAAACCCAGTGATTTTTCGGCTTAAATGAATTTACCCAGTTCACAAACCCCACACGTTTTTCACAATAAACTAAAGAGCATCTCTGTAAGAGATGCTGTGGTTTGTTACAGTTTCACAAGCAGAGTTCAACTAGATATGGTCCGTATGAGTAGGAAATGCAGTTCTTTTTTTATGGACATGCTCATATTTCTTGCTGTATTTCAACTCTGGACAGAAGAAGATGCTTCTTGCGTTAAAACAGAGGATGTTTCATGGATGAGAACACTGGTCTGAATTACCCTCACAAACAGAGTTAAACCAAAGGCCTGTGTCTTCCTACAAGCAAGAGTTCATTTCCTGAAAACCCAGTGATTTTTCGGCTAAAATGAATTTACACAGGTCACGAACCCAACTCGTTTTTCACTATAAAATAAAGAGCATCTATGTAAGAGATGCTGTGGTTTGTTACAGTTTCATAAACAGAGTTTAACTAGATAAGGTCCGTATGTGTAAGAAACACAGAGCTTTTTTTCTGGGCATGCTCATGTTTCTTGGTGTTTTGGAGACTCTGTTAAGAAGAGCATGCTTCTTGCGTTAAAACAGAGTATGTTTCATGGATGAGAACACTGGTCTGAATTTCCCTTCACAAACGGAGTTAAACCAAAGTCTCTGTGTCTTCCTACAAGCAAGAGTTCATTTCCGGAAATCCCAGTGATTTTTCGGCTCAAATGAATTTACACAGTTCACGCACCCAACACGATTTTCAGTATAAACTAAAGAGCATCTATGTAAGAGATGCTGTGGTTTGTTACAGTTTCACAAGCACAGTTTAACTAGATATGGTCCGTAGAAGTAAGAAACACGGTTTGTTTTTTCTGGTCATGCTCATGTTTTTTGCTGTATTGGAGATGCTGGAAAGAAGAGCATGCTTCTTGTGTTAAAACAGAGTATGTTTCATGGATGAGAACACTGGTCTGAATTTCCCTTCACAAACGGAGTTAAACCAAAGGCTCTGTGTCTTCCTACAAGCAAGAGTTCATTTCCGGAAAACCCAGTGATTTTTTGGCTCAAAAGAATTTACCCAGTTCACGAACCCCACACATTTTTCACTATAAACTAAAGAGCATCGATGTAAGAGATGCTGTGGTTTGTTACAGTTTCACAATCAGATTTCAACTAGATATGGTCCGTATGAGTAGGAAATACACTTCTTTTTTTATGGACATGCTCATATTTCTTGCAGTATTGCAACTCTGGACAGAAGAGGATGCTTCTTGTGTTAAAACAGACGGTGTTTCATGGATGAGAACACTGGTCTAAATTTCCCTTCACAAACAGAGTTAAACCAAAGTCTCTGTGTCTTCCTACAAGCAAGAGTTCATTTCAGGAAAACCCAGTGATTTTTCGGCTCAAATGAATTTACACAGTTCACGAACCCAACACGTTTTTCACTATAAACTAAAGAGCATCTATGTAAGAGATGCTGTGGTTTGTTACAGTTTCACAAGCAGAGTTTAACTTGATATGGTCCGTATGATTAAGAAACACAGTTCGTTTTTTCTGGGCATGCTCATGTTTCTTGCTGTATTGGATATGCTAGAAAGAAGAGCATGCTTCTTGCGTTAAAACAGAGTATGTTTCATGGATGAGAACACTGGTCTGAATTTCCTTTCACAAATGGAGTTAAAGCAAAGGCTCTGTGTCTTCCTACAAGCAAGAGTTCATTTCCGGAAAACCCAGTGATTTTTCGGCTTAAATGAATTTACCCAGTTCACAAACCCCACACGTTTTTCACAATAAACTAAAGAGCATCTCTGTAAGAGATGCTGTGGTTTGTTACAGTTTCACAAGCAGAGTTCAACTAGATATGGTCCGTATGAGTAGGAAATGCAGTTCTTTTTTTATGGACATGCTCATATTTCTTGCTGTATTTCAACTCTGGACAGAAGAAGATGCTTCTTGCGTTAAAACAGAGGATGTTTCATGGATGAGAACACTGGTCTGAATTACCCTCACAAACAGAGTTAAACCAAAGGCCTGTGTCTTCCTACAAGCAAGAGTTCATTTCCTGAAAACCCAGTGATTTTTCGGCTAAAATGAATTTACACAGGTCACGAACCCAACTCGTTTTTCACTATAAAATAAAGAGCATCTATGTAAGAGATGCTGTGGTTTGTTACAGTTTCATAAACAGAGTTTAACTAGATAAGGTCCGTATGTGTAAGAAACACAGAGCTTTTTTTCTGGGCATGCTCATGTTTCTTGGTGTTTTAGAGACTCTGTTAAGAAGAGCATGCTTCTTGCGTTAAAACAGAGTATGTTTCATGGATGAGAACACTGGTCTGAATTTCCCTTCACAAACGGAGTTAAACCAAAGTCTCTGTGTCTTCCTACAAGCAAGAGTTCATTTCCGGAAATCCCAGTGATTTTTCGGCTCAAATGAATTTACACAGTTCACGCACCCAACACGATTTTCAGTATAAACTAAAGAGCATCTATGTAAGAGATGCTGTGGTTTGTTACAGTTTCACAAGCACAGTTTAACTAGATATGGTCCGTAGAAGTAAGAAACACGGTTTGTTTTTTCTGGTCATGCTCATGTTTTTTGCTGTATTGGAGATGCTGGAAAGAAGAGCATGCTTCTTGTGTTAAAACAGAGTATGTTTCATGGATGAGAACACTGGTCTGAATTTCCCTTCACAAACGGAGTTAAACCAAAGTCTCTGTGTCTTCCTACAAGCAAGAGTTCATTTCCGGAAATCCCAGTGATTTTTCGGCTCAAATGAATTTACACAGTTCACGCACCCAACACGATTTTCAGTATAAACTAAAGAGCATCTATGTAAGAGATGCTGTGGTTTGTTACAGTTTCACAAGCACAGTTTAACTAGATATGGTCCGTAGAAGTAAGAAACACGGTTTGTTTTTTCTGGTCATGCTCATGTTTTTTGCTGTATTGGAGATGCTGGAAAGAAGAGCATGCTTCTTGTGTTAAAACAGAGTATGTTTCATGGATGAGAACACTGGTCTGAATTTCCCTTCACAAACAGAGTTAAACCAAAGGCTCTGTGTCTTCCTACAAGCAAGAGTTCATTTCCGGAAAACCCAGTGATTTTTTGGCTCAAAAGAATTTACCCAGTTCACGAACCCCACACATTTTTCACTATAAACTAAAGAGCATCGATGTAAGAGATGCTGTGGTTTGTTACAGTTTCACAATCAGAGTTCAACTAGATATGGTCCGTATGAGTAGGAAATACACTTCTTTTTTTATGGACATGCTCATATTTCTTGCAGTATTGCAACTCTGGACAGAAGAGGATGCTTCTTGTGTTAAAACAGACAGTGTTTCATGGATGAGAACACTGGTCTAAATTTCCCTTCACAAACAGAGTTAAACCAAAGTCTCTGTGTCTTCCTACAAGCAAGAGTTCATTTCAGGAAAACCCAGTGATTTTTTGGCTCAAATGAATTTACACAGTTCACGAACCCAACACGTTTTTCACTATAAACTAAAGAGCATCTATGTAAGAGATGCTGTGGTTTGTTACAGTTTCACAAGCAGAGTTTAACTTGATATGGTACGTATGATTAAGAAACACAGTTCGTTTTTTCTGGGCATGCTCATGTTTCTTGCTGTATTGGATATGCTAGAAAGAAGAGCATGCTTCTTGCGTTAAAACAGAGTATGTTTCATGGATGAGAACACTGGTCTGAATTTCCTTTCACAAATGGAGTTAAAGCAAAGGCTCTGTGTCTTCCTACAAGCAAGAGTTCATTTCCGGAAAACCCAGTGATTTTTCGGCTTAAATGAATTTACCCAGTTCACAAACCCCACACGTTTTTCACAATAAACTAAAGAGCATCTCTGTAAGAGATGCTGTGGTTTGTTACAGTTTCACAAGCAGAGTTCAACTAGATATGGTCCGTATGAGTAGGAAATGCAGTTCTTTTTTTATGGACATGCTCATATTTCTTGCTGTATTTCAACTCTGGACAGAAGAAGATGCTTCTTGCGTTAAAACAGAGGATGTTTCATGGATGAGAACACTGGTCTGAATTTCACTTCACAAACAGAGTTAAACCAAAGGCCTGTGTCTTCCTACAAGCAAGAGTTCATTTCCTGAAAACCCAGTGATTTTTCGGCTAAAATGAATTTACACAGTTCACGAACCCAACACGTTTTTCACTATAAAATAAAGAGCATCTATGTAAGAGATGCTGTGGTTTGTTACAGTTTCATAAGCAGAGTTCAACTAGATATGGTCAGTATTAGTAGGAAACACAGTTCTTTTATTCTGGGCATGCTCATGTTTCTTGCTGTATTAGAGACTCTGGAAAGAAGAGCATGCTCTTTGCGTTAAAACAGAGTGTGTTTCATGGATGGGAACACTGGTTTGAATTTCCCTTCACAAACGAAGTTAAACCAAAGGCTCTGTGTCTTCCTACAAGCAAGAGTTCATTTCCGGAAATCCCAGTGATTTTTCGGCTCAAATGAATTTACACAGTTCACGCACCCAACACGATTTTCAGTATAAACTAAAGAGCATCTATGTAAGAGATGGTGTGGTTTGTTACAGTTTCACAAGCACAGTTTAACTAGATATGGTCCGTAGGAGTAAGAAACACGGTTTGTTTATTCTGGTCATGCTCATGTTTCTTGCTGTATTGGAGATGCTGGAAAGAAGAGCATGCTTCTTGCGTTAAAACAGAGTATGTTTCATGGATGAGAACACTGGTCTGAATTTCCCTTCACAAACGGAGTTAAACCAAAGGCTCTGTGTCTTCCTACAAGCAAGAGTTCATTTCCGGAAAACCCAGTGATTTTTCGGCTCAAAAGAATTTACCCAGTTCACGAACCCCACACATTTTTCACTATAAACTAAAGAGCATCGATGTAAGAGATGCTGTGGTTTGTTACAGTTTCACAATCAGAGTTCAACTAGATATGGTCCGTATGAGTAGGAAATACACTTCTTTTTTTATGGACATGCTCATATTTCTTGCAGTATTGCAACTCTGGACAGAAGAGGATGCTTCTTGTGTTAAAACAGACGGTGTTTCATGGATGAGAACACTGGTCTGAATTTCCCTTCACAAACGGAGTTAAAACAAAGACTCTGTGTCTTCCTACAAGCAAGAGTTCATTTCCGGAAAACCCAGTGATTTTTCGGCTCAAATGAATTTATACAGTTCACGAACACAACACGTTTTTCACTATAAACTTAAGAGCATCTATGTAAGAGATGCTGTGGTTTGTTACTGTTTCATAAGCAGAGTTTAACTAGATATGGTCCGTATGTGTAAGAAACACAGTTTGTTTTTTCTGGGCATGCTCATGTTTCTTGCTGTTTTGGAGACTCTGTTAAGAATAGCATGCTTATTGCGTTAAAACAGAGTATTTTTCATGGATGAGAACACTGGTCTGAATTTCCCTTCACAAACAGAGTTAAAGCAAAGTCTCTGTGTCTTCCTTCAAACAAGAGTTCATTTCCTGAAAACCCAGTGATTTTTCGGCTAAAATGAATTTACACAGGTCACGAACCCCACACGTTTTTCACTATAAACTAAAGAGCATCTATGTAGGAGATGCTGTGGTTTGTTACAGTTTCACAAGCAGAGTTCAAGTAGATATGGTCCGTATGAGTAGGAATTACAGTTCTTTTTTTATGGACATGCTGATATTTCTTGCTGTATTGCAACTCTGGACAGAAGAGGATCCTTCTTGTGTTAAAACAGACGGTGTTTCATGGATGAGAACACTGGTCTAAATTTCCCTTCACAAACAGAGTTAAACCAAAGTCTCTGTGTCTTCCTACAAGCAAGAGTTCATTTCAGGAAAACCCAGTGATTTTTCGGCTCAAATGAATTTACACAGTTCACGAACCCAACACGTTTTTCACTATAAAATAAAGAGCATCTATGTAAGAGATGCTGTGGTTTGTTACAGTTTCACAAGCAGAGTTTAACTTGATATGGTCCGTATGATTAAGAAACACAGTTCGTTTTTTCTGGGCATGCTCATGTTTCTTGCTGTATTGGATATGCTAGAAAGAAGAGCATGCTTCTTGCGTTAAAACAGAGTATGTTTCATGGATGAGAACACTGGTCTGAATTTCCTTTCACAAATGGAGTTAAAGCAAAGGCTCTGTGTCTTCCTACAAGCAAGAGTTCATTTCCGGAAAACCCAGTGATTTTTCGGCTTAAATGAATTTACCCAGTTCACAAACCCCACACGTTTTTCACAATAAACTAAAGAGCATCTCTGTAAGAGATGCTGTGGTTTGTTACAGTTTCACAAGCAGAGTTCAACTAGATATGGTCCGTATGAGTAGGAAATGCAGTTCTTTTTTTATGGACATGCTCATATTTCTTGCTGTATTTCAACTCTGGACAGAAGAAGATGCTTCTTGCGTTAAAACAGAGGATGTTTCATGGATGAGAACACTGGTCTGAATTACCCTCACAAACAGAGTTAAACCAAAGGCCTGTGTCTTCCTACAAGCAAGAGTTCATTTCCTGAAAACCCAGTGATTTTTCGGCTAAAATGAATTTACACAGGTCACGAACCCAACTCGTTTTTCACTATAAAATAAAGAGCATCTATGTAAGAGATGCTGTGGTTTGTTACAGTTTCATAAACAGAGTTTAACTAGATAAGGTCCGTATGTGTAAGAAACACAGAGCTTTTTTTCTGGGCATGCTCATGTTTCTTGGTGTTTTAGAGACTCTGTTAAGAAGAGCATGCTTCTTGCGTTAAAACAGAGTATGTTTCATGGATGAGAACACTGGTCTGAATTTCCCTTCACAAACGGAGTTAAACCAAAGTCTCTGTGTCTTCCTACAAGCAAGAGTTCATTTCCGGAAATCCCAGTGATTTTTCGGCTCAAATGAATTTACACAGTTCACGCACCCAACACGATTTTCAGTATAAACTAAAGAGCATCTATGTAAGAGATGCTGTGGTTTGTTACAGTTTCACAAGCACAGTTTAACTAGATATGGTCCGTAGAAGTAAGAAACACGGTTTGTTTTTTCTGGTCATGCTCATGTTTTTTGCTGTATTGGAGATGCTGGAAAGAAGAGCATGCTTCTTGTGTTAAAACAGAGTATGTTTCATGGATGAGAACACTGGTCTGAATTTCCCTTCACAAACGGAGTTAAACCAAAGGCTCTGTGTCTTCCTACAAGCAAGAGTTCATTTCCGGAAAACCCAGTGATTTTTTGGCTCAAAAGAATTTACCCAGTTCACGAACCCCACACATTTTTCACTATAAACTAAAGAGCATCGATGTAAGAGATGCTGTGGTTTGTTACAGTTTCACAATCAGAGTTCAACTAGATATGGTCCGTATGAGTAGGAAATACACTTCTTTTTTTATGGACATGCTCATATTTCTTGCAGTATTGCAACTCTGGACAGAAGAGGATGCTTCTTGTGTTAAAACAGACAGTGTTTCATGGATGAGAACACTGGTCTAAATTTCCCTTCACAAACAGAGTTAAACCAAAGTCTCTGTGTCTTCCTACAAGCAAGAGTTCATTTCAGGAAAACCCAGTGATTTTTTGGCTCAAATGAATTTACACAGTTCACGAACCCAACACGTTTTTCACTATAAACTAAAGAGCATCTATGTAAGAGATGCTGTGGTTTGTTACAGTTTCACAAGCAGAGTTTAACTTGATATGGTACGTATGATTAAGAAACACAGTTCGTTTTTTCTGGGCATGCTCATGTTTCTTGCTGTATTGGATATGCTAGAAAGAAGAGCATGCTTCTTGCGTTAAAACAGAGTATGTTTCATGGATGAGAACACTGGTCTGAATTTCCTTTCACAAATGGAGTTAAAGCAAAGGCTCTGTGTCTTCCTACAAGCAAGAGTTCATTTCCGGAAAACCCAGTGATTTTTCGGCTTAAATGAATTTACCCAGTTCACAAACCCCACACGTTTTTCACAATAAACTAAAGAGCATCTCTGTAAGAGATGCTGTGGTTTGTTACAGTTTCACAAGCAGAGTTCAACTAGATATGGTCCGTATGAGTAGGAAATGCAGTTCTTTTTTTATGGACATGCTCATATTTCTTGCTGTATTTCAACTCTGGACAGAAGAAGATGCTTCTTGCGTTAAAACAGAGGATGTTTCATGGATGAGAACACTGGTCTGAATTTCACTTCACAAACAGAGTTAAACCAAAGGCCTGTGTCTTCCTACAAGCAAGAGTTCATTTCCTGAAAACCCAGTGATTTTTCGGCTAAAATGAATTTACACAGTTCACGAACCCAACACGTTTTTCACTATAAAATAAAGAGCATCTATGTAAGAGATGCTGTGGTTTGTTACAGTTTCATAAGCAGAGTTCAACTAGATATGGTCAGTATTAGTAGGAAACACAGTTCTTTTATTCTGGGCATGCTCATGTTTCTTGCTGTATTAGAGACTCTGGAAAGAAGAGCATGCTCTTTGCGTTAAAACAGAGTGTGTTTCATGGATGGGAACACTGGTTTGAATTTCCCTTCACAAACGAAGTTAAACCAAAGGCTCTGTGTCTTCCTACAAGCAAGAGTTCATTTCCGGAAATCCCAGTGATTTTTCGGCTCAAATGAATTTACACAGTTCACGCACCCAACACGATTTTCAGTATAAACTAAAGAGCATCTATGTAAGAGATGGTGTGGTTTGTTACAGTTTCACAAGCACAGTTTAACTAGATATGGTCCGTAGGAGTAAGAAACACGGTTTGTTTATTCTGGTCATGCTCATGTTTCTTGCTGTATTGGAGATGCTGGAAAGAAGAGCATGCTTCTTGCGTTAAAACAGAGTATGTTTCATGGATGAGAACACTGGTCTGAATTTCCCTTCACAAACGGAGTTAAACCAAAGGCTCTGTGTCTTCCTACAAGCAAGAGTTCATTTCCGGAAAACCCAGTGATTTTTCGGCTCAAAAGAATTTACCCAGTTCACGAACCCCACACATTTTTCACTATAAACTAAAGAGCATCGATGTAAGAGATGCTGTGGTTTGTTACAGTTTCACAATCAGAGTTCAACTAGATATGGTCCGTATGAGTAGGAAATACACTTCTTTTTTTATGGACATGCTCATATTTCTTGCAGTATTGCAACTCTGGACAGAAGAGGATGCTTCTTGTGTTAAAACAGACGGTGTTTCATGGATGAGAACACTGGTCTGAATTTCCCTTCACAAACGGAGTTAAAACAAAGACTCTGTGTCTTCCTACAAGCAAGAGTTCATTTCCGGAAAACCCAGTGATTTTTCGGCTCAAATGAATTTATACAGTTCACGAACACAACACGTTTTTCACTATAAACTTAAGAGCATCTATGTAAGAGATGCTGTGGTTTGTTACTGTTTCATAAGCAGAGTTTAACTAGATATGGTCCGTATGTGTAAGAAACACAGTTTGTTTTTTCTGGGCATGCTCATGTTTCTTGCTGTTTTGGAGACTCTGTTAAGAATAGCATGCTTATTGCGTTAAAACAGAGTATTTTTCATGGATGAGAACACTGGTCTGAATTTCCCTTCACAAACAGAGTTAAAGCAAAGTCTCTGTGTCTTCCTTCAAACAAGAGTTCATTTCCTGAAAACCCAGTGATTTTTCGGCTAAAATGAATTTACACAGGTCACGAACCCCACACGTTTTTCACTATAAACTAAAGAGCATCTATGTAGGAGATGCTGTGGTTTGTTACAGTTTCACAAGCAGAGTTCAAGTAGATATGGTCCGTATGAGTAGGAATTACAGTTCTTTTTTTATGGACATGCTGATATTTCTTGCTGTATTGCAACTCTGGACAGAAGAGGATCCTTCTTGTGTTAAAACAGACGGTGTTTCATGGATGAGAACACTGGTCTAAATTTCCCTTCACAAACAGAGTTAAACCAAAGTCTCTGTGTCTTCCTACAAGCAAGAGTTCATTTCAGGAAAACCCAGTGATTTTTCGGCTCAAATGAATTTACACAGTTCACGAACCCAACACGTTTTTCACTATAAAATAAAGAGCATCTATGTAAGAGATGCTGTGGTTTGTTACAGTTTCACAAGCAGAGTTTAACTTGATATGGTCCGTATGATTAAGAAACACAGTTCGTTTTTTCTGGGCATGCTCATGTTTCTTGCTGTATTGGATATGCTAGAAAGAAGAGCATGCTTCTTGCGTTAAAACAGAGTATGTTTCATGGATGAGAACACTGGTCTGAATTTCCTTTCACAAATGGAGTTAAAGCAAAGGCTCTGTGTCTTCCTACAAGCAAGAGTTCATTTCCGGAAAACCCAGTGATTTTTCGGCTTAAATGAATTTACCCAGTTCACAAACCCCACACGTTTTTCACAATAAACTAAAGAGCATCTCTGTAAGAGATGCTGTGGTTTGTTACAGTTTCACAAGCAGAGTTCAACTAGATATGGTCCGTATGAGTAGGAAATGCAGTTCTTTTTTTATGGACATGCTCATATTTCTTGCTGTATTTCAACTCTGGACAGAAGAAGATGCTTCTTGCGTTAAAACAGAGGATGTTTCATGGATGAGAACACTGGTCTGAATTACCCTCACAAACAGAGTTAAACCAAAGGCCTGTGTCTTCCTACAAGCAAGAGTTCATTTCCTGAAAACCCAGTGATTTTTCGGCTAAAATGAATTTACACAGGTCACGAACCCAACTCGTTTTTCACTATAAAATAAAGAGCATCTATGTAAGAGATGCTGTGGTTTGTTACAGTTTCATAAACAGAGTTTAACTAGATAAGGTCCGTATGTGTAAGAAACACAGAGCTTTTTTTCTGGGCATGCTCATGTTTCTTGGTGTTTTAGAGACTCTGTTAAGAAGAGCATGCTTCTTGCGTTAAAACAGAGTATGTTTCATGGATGAGAACACTGGTCTGAATTTCCCTTCACAAACGGAGTTAAACCAAAGTCTCTGTGTCTTCCTACAAGCAAGAGTTCATTTCCGGAAATCCCAGTGATTTTTCGGCTCAAATGAATTTACACAGTTCACGCACCCAACACGATTTTCAGTATAAACTAAAGAGCATCTATGTAAGAGATGCTGTGGTTTGTAACAGTTTCACAAGCACAGTTTAACTAGATATGGTCCGTAGAAGTAAGAAACACGGTTTGTTTTTTCTGGTCATGCTCATGTTTTTTGCTGTATTGGAGATGCTGGAAAGAAGAGCATGCTTCTTGTGTTAAAACAGAGTATGTTTCATGGATGAGAACACTGGTCTGAATTTCCCTTCACAAACGGAGTTAAACCAAAGGCTCTGTGTCTTCCTACAAGCAAGAGTTCATTTCCGGAAAACCCAGTGATTTTTTGGCTCAAAAGAATTTACCCAGTTCACGAACCCCACACATTTTTCACTATAAACTAAAGAGCATCGATGTAAGAGATGCTGTGGTTTGTTACAGTTTCACAATCAGATTTCAACTAGATATGGTCCGTATGAGTAGGAAATACACTTCTTTTTTTATGGACATGCTCATATTTCTTGCAGTATTGCAACTCTGGACAGAAGAGGATGCTTCTTGTGTTAAAACAGACGGTGTTTCATGGATGAGAACACTGGTCTAAATTTCCCTTCACAAACAGAGTTAAACCAAAGTCTCTGTGTCTTCCTACAAGCAAGAGTTCATTTCAGGAAAACCCAGTGATTTTTCGGCTCAAATGAATTTACACAGTTCCCGAACCCAACACGTTTTTCACTATAAACTAAAGAGCATCTATGTAAGAGATGCTGTGGTTTGTTACAGTTTCACAAGCAGAGTTTAACTTGATATGGTCCGTATGATTAAGAAACACAGTTCGTTTTTTCTGGGCATGCTCATGTTTCTTGCTGTATTGGATATGCTAGAAAGAAGAGCATGCTTCTTGCGTTAAAACAGAGTATGTTTCATGGATGAGAACACTGGTCTGAATTTCCTTTCACAAATGGAGTTAAAGCAAAGGCTCTGTGTCTTCCTACAAGCAAGAGTTCATTTCCGGAAAACCCAGTGATTTTTCGGCTTAAATGAATTTACCCAGTTCACAAACCCCACACGTTTTTCACAATAAACTAAAGAGCATCTCTGTAAGAGATGCTGTGGTTTGTTACAGTTTCACAAGCAGAGTTCAACTAGATATGGTCCGTATGAGTAGGAAATGCAGTTCTTTTTTTATGGACATGCTCATATTTCTTGCTGTATTTCAACTCTGGACAGAAGAAGATGCTTCTTGCGTTAAAACAGAGGATGTTTCATGGATGAGAACACTGGTCTGAATTACCCTCACAAACAGAGTTAAACCAAAGGCCTGTGTCTTCCTACAAGCAAGAGTTCATTTCCTGAAAACCCAGTGATTTTTCGGCTAAAATGAATTTACACAGGTCACGAACCCAACTCGTTTTTCACTATAAAATAAAGAGCATCTATGTAAGAGATGCTGTGGTTTGTTACAGTTTCATAAACAGAGTTTAACTAGATAAGGTCCGTATGTGTAAGAAACACAGAGCTTTTTTTCTGGGCATGCTCATGTTTCTTGGTGTTTTAGAGACTCTGTTAAGAAGAGCATGCTTCTTGCGTTAAAACAGAGTATGTTTCATGGATGAGAACACTGGTCTGAATTTCCCTTCACAAACGGAGTTAAACCAAAGTCTCTGTGTCTTCCTACAAGCAAGAGTTCATTTCCGGAAATCCCAGTGATTTTTCGGCTCAAATGAATTTACACAGTTCACGCACCCAACACGATTTTCAGTATAAACTAAAGAGCATCTATGTAAGAGATGCTGTGGTTTGTTACAGTTTCACAAGCACAGTTTAACTAGATATGGTCCGTAGAAGTAAGAAACACGGTTTGTTTTTTCTGGTCATGCTCATGTTTTTTGCTGTATTGGAGATGCTGGAAAGAAGAGCATGCTTCTTGTGTTAAAACAGAGTATGTTTCATGGATGAGAACACTGGTCTGAATTTCCCTTCACAAACGGAGTTAAACCAAAGTCTCTGTGTCTTCCTACAAGCAAGAGTTCATTTCCGGAAATCCCAGTGATTTTTCGGCTCAAATGAATTTACACAGTTCACGCACCCAACACGATTTTCAGTATAAACTAAAGAGCATCTATGTAAGAGATGCTGTGGTTTGTTACAGTTTCACAAGCACAGTTTAACTAGATATGGTCCGTAGAAGTAAGAAACACGGTTTGTTTTTTCTGGTCATGCTCATGTTTTTTGCTGTATTGGAGATGCTGGAAAGAAGAGCATGCTTCTTGTGTTAAAACAGAGTATGTTTCATGGATGAGAACACTGGTCTGAATTTCCCTTCACAAACAGAGTTAAACCAAAGGCTCTGTGTCTTCCTACAAGCAAGAGTTCATTTCCGGAAAACCCAGTGATTTTTTGGCTCAAAAGAATTTACCCAGTTCACGAACCCCACACATTTTTCACTATAAACTAAAGAGCATCGATGTAAGAGATGCTGTGGTTTGTTACAGTTTCACAATCAGAGTTCAACTAGATATGGTCCGTATGAGTAGGAAATACACTTCTTTTTTTATGGACATGCTCATATTTCTTGCAGTATTGCAACTCTGGACAGAAGAGGATGCTTCTTGTGTTAAAACAGACAGTGTTTCATGGATGAGAACACTGGTCTAAATTTCCCTTCACAAACAGAGTTAAACCAAAGTCTCTGTGTCTTCCTACAAGCAAGAGTTCATTTCAGGAAAACCCAGTGATTTTTTGGCTCAAATGAATTTACACAGTTCACGAACCCAACACGTTTTTCACTATAAACTAAAGAGCATCTATGTAAGAGATGCTGTGGTTTGTTACAGTTTCACAAGCAGAGTTTAACTTGATATGGTACGTATGATTAAGAAACACAGTTCGTTTTTTCTGGGCATGCTCATGTTTCTTGCTGTATTGGATATGCTAGAAAGAAGAGCATGCTTCTTGCGTTAAAACAGAGTATGTTTCATGGATGAGAACACTGGTCTGAATTTCCTTTCACAAATGGAGTTAAAGCAAAGGCTCTGTGTCTTCCTACAAGCAAGAGTTCATTTCCGGAAAACCCAGTGATTTTTCGGCTTAAATGAATTTACCCAGTTCACAAACCCCACACGTTTTTCACAATAAACTAAAGAGCATCTCTGTAAGAGATGCTGTGGTTTGTTACAGTTTCACAAGCAGAGTTCAACTAGATATGGTCCGTATGAGTAGGAAATGCAGTTCTTTTTTTATGGACATGCTCATATTTCTTGCTGTATTTCAACTCTGGACAGAAGAAGATGCTTCTTGCGTTAAAACAGAGGATGTTTCATGGATGAGAACACTGGTCTGAATTTCACTTCACAAACAGAGTTAAACCAAAGGCCTGTGTCTTCCTACAAGCAAGAGTTCATTTCCTGAAAACCCAGTGATTTTTCGGCTAAAATGAATTTACACAGTTCACGAACCCAACACGTTTTTCACTATAAAATAAAGAGCATCTATGTAAGAGATGCTGTGGTTTGTTACAGTTTCATAAGCAGAGTTCAACTAGATATGGTCAGTATTAGTAGGAAACACAGTTCTTTTATTCTGGGCATGCTCATGTTTCTTGCTGTATTAGAGACTCTGGAAAGAAGAGCATGCTCTTTGCGTTAAAACAGAGTGTGTTTCATGGATGGGAACACTGGTTTGAATTTCCCTTCACAAACGAAGTTAAACCAAAGGCTCTGTGTCTTCCTACAAGCAAGAGTTCATTTCCGGAAATCCCAGTGATTTTTCGGCTCAAATGAATTTACACAGTTCACGCACCCAACACGATTTTCAGTATAAACTAAAGAGCATCTATGTAAGAGATGGTGTGGTTTGTTACAGTTTCACAAGCACAGTTTAACTAGATATGGTCCGTAGGAGTAAGGAACACGGTTTGTTTATTCTGGTCATGCTCATGTTTCTTGCTGTATTGGAGATGCTGGAAAGAAGAGCATGCTTCTTGCGTTAAAACAGAGTATGTTTCATGGATGAGAACACTGGTCTGAATTTCCCTTCACAAACGGAGTTAAACCAAAGGCTCTGTGTCTTCCTACAAGCAAGAGTTCATTTCCGGAAAACCCAGTGATTTTTCGGCTCAAAAGAATTTACCCAGTTCACGAACCCCACACATTTTTCACTATAAACTAAAGAGCATCGATGTAAGAGATGCTGTGGTTTGTTACAGTTTCACAATCAGAGTTCAACTAGATATGGTCCGTATGAGTAGGAAATACACTTCTTTTTTTATGGACATGCTCATATTTCTTGCAGTATTGCAACTCTGGACAGAAGAGGATGCTTCTTGTGTTAAAACAGACGGTGTTTCATGGATGAGAACACTGGTCTGAATTTCCCTTCACAAACGGAGTTAAAACAAAGACTCTGTGTCTTCCTACAAGCAAGAGTTCATTTCCGGAAAACCCAGTGATTTTTCGGCTCAAATGAATTTATACAGTTCACGAACACAACACGTTTTTCACTATAAACTTAAGAGCATCTATGTAAGAGATGCTGTGGTTTGTTACTGTTTCATAAGCAGAGTTTAACTAGATATGGTCCGTATGTGTAAGAAACACAGTTTGTTTTTTCTGGGCATGCTCATGTTTCTTGCTGTTTTGGAGACTCTGTTAAGAATAGCATGCTTATTGCGTTAAAACAGAGTATTTTTCATGGATGAGAACACTGGTCTGAATTTCCCTTCACAAACAGAGTTAAAGCAAAGTCTCTGTGTCTTCCTTCAAACAAGAGTTCATTTCCTGAAAACCCAGTGATTTTACGGCTAAAATGAATTTACACAGGTCACGAACCCCACACGTTTTTCACTATAAACTAAAGAGCATCTATGTAGGAGATGCTGTGGTTTGTTACAGTTTCACAAGCAGAGTTCAAGAAGATATGGTCCGTATGAGTAGGAATTACAGTTCTTTTTTTATGGACATGCTGATATTTCTTGCTGTATTGCAACTCTGGACAGAAGAGGATCCTTCTTGTGTTAAAACAGACGGTGTTTCATGGATGAGAACACTGGTCTAAATTTCCCTTCACAAACAGAGTTAAACCAAAGTCTCTGTGTCTTCCTACAAGCAAGAGTTCATTTCAGGAAAACCCAGTGATTTTTCGGCTCAAATGAATTTACACAGTTCACGAACCCAACACGTTTTTCACTATAAAATAAAGAGCATCTATGTAAGAGATGCTGTGGTTTGTTACAGTTTCACAAGCAGAGTTTAACTTGATATGGTCCGTATGATTAAGAAACACAGTTCGTTTTTTCTGGGCATGCTCATGTTTCTTGCTGTATTGGATATGCTAGAAAGAAGAGCATGCTTCTTGCGTTAAAACAGAGTATGTTTCATGGATGAGAACACTGGTCTGAATTTCCTTTCACAAATGGAGTTAAAGCAAAGGCTCTGTGTCTTCCTACAAGCAAGAGTTCATTTCCGGAAAACCCAGTGATTTTTCGGCTTAAATGAATTTACCCAGTTCACAAACCCCACACGTTTTTCACAATAAACTAAAGAGCATCTCTGTAAGAGATGCTGTGGTTTGTTACAGTTTCACAAGCAGAGTTCAACTAGATATGGTCCGTATGAGTAGGAAATGCAGTTCTTTTTTTATGGACATGCTCATATTTCTTGCTGTATTTCAACTCTGGACAGAAGAAGATGCTTCTTGCGTTAAAACAGAGGATGTTTCATGGATGAGAACACTGGTCTGAATTACCCTCACAAACAGAGTTAAACCAAAGGCCTGTGTCTTCCTACAAGCAAGAGTTCATTTCCTGAAAACCCAGTGATTTTTCGGCTAAAATGAATTTACACAGGTCACGAACCCAACTCGTTTTTCACTATAAAATAAAGAGCATCTATGTAAGAGATGCTGTGGTTTGTTACAGTTTCATAAACAGAGTTTAACTAGATAAGGTCCGTATGTGTAAGAAACACAGAGCTTTTTTTCTGGGCATGCTCATGTTTCTTGGTGTTTTAGAGACTCTGTTAAGAAGAGCATGCTTCTTGCGTTAAAACAGAGTATGTTTCATGGATGAGAACACTGGTCTGAATTTCCCTTCACAAACGGAGTTAAACCAAAGTCTCTGTGTCTTCCTACAAGCAAGAGTTCATTTCCGGAAATCCCAGTGATTTTTCGGCTCAAATGAATTTACACAGTTCACGCACCCAACACGATTTTCAGTATAAACTAAAGAGCATCTATGTAAGAGATGGTGTGGTTTGTTACAGTTTCACAAGCACAGTTTAACTAGATATGGTCCGTAGAAGTAAGAAACACGGTTTGTTTTTTCTGGTCATGTTCATGTTTTTTGCTGTATTGGAGATGCTGGAAAGAAGAGCATGCTTCTTGTGTTAAAACAGAGTATGTTTCATGGATGAGAACACTGCTCTGAATTTCCCTTCACAAACAGAGTTAAACCAAAGGCTCTGTGTCTTCCTACAAGCAAGAGTTCATTTCCGGAAAACCCAGTGATTTTTTGGCTCAAAAGAATTTACCCAGTTCACGAACCCCACACATTTTTCACTATAAACTAAAGAGCATCGATGAAAGAGATGCTGTGGTTTGTTACAGTTTCACAATCAGAGTTCAACTAGATATGGTCCGTATGAGTAGGAAATACACTTCTTTTTTTATGGACATGCTCATATTTCTTGCAGTATTGCAACTCTGGACAGAAGAGGATGCTTCTTGTGTTAAAACAGACGGTGTTTCATGGATGAGAACACTGGTCTAAATTTCCCTTCACAAACAGAGTTAAACCAAAGTCTCTGTGTCTTCCTACAAGCAAGAGTTCATTTCAGGAAAACCCAGTGATTTTTCGGCTCAAATGAATTTACACAGTTCACGAACCCAACACGTTTTTCACTATAAACTAAAGAGCATCTATGTAAGAGATGCTGTGGTTTGTTACAGTTTCACAAGCAGAGTTTAACTTGATATGGTACGTATGATTAAGAAACACAGTTCGTTTTTTCTGGGCATGCTCATGTTTCTTGCTGTATTGGATATGCTAGAAAGAAGAGCATGCTTCTTGCGTTAAAACAGAGTATGTTTCATGGATGAGAACACTGGTCTGAATTTCCTTTCACAAATGGAGTTAAAGCAAAGGCTCTGTGTCTTCCTACAAGCAAGAGTTCATTTCCGGAAAACCCAGTGATTTTTCGGCTTAAATGAATTTACCCAGTTCACAAACCCCACACGTTTTTCACAATAAACTAAAGAGCATCTCTGTAAGAGATGCTGTGGTTTGTTACAGTTTCACAAGCAGAGTTCAACTAGATATGGTCCGTATGAGTAGGAAATGCAGTTCTTTTTTTATGGACATGCTCATATTTCTTGCTGTATTTCAACTCTGGACAGAAGAAGATGCTTCTTGCGTTAAAACAGAGGATGTTTCATGGATGAGAACACTGGTCTGAATTTCACTTCACAAACAGAGTTAAACCAAAGGCCTGTGTCTTCCTACAAGCAAGAGTTCATTTCCTGAAAACCCAGTGATTTTTCGGCTAAAATGAATTTACACAGTTCACGAACCCAACACGTTTTTCACTATAAAATAAAGAGCATCTATGTAAGAGATGCTGTGGTTTGTTACAGTTTCATAAACAGAGTTTAACTAGATAAGGTCCGTATGTGTAAGAAACACAGAGCTTTTTTTCTGGGCATGCTCATGTTTCTTGGTGTTTTGGAGACTCTGTTAAGAAGAGCATGCTTCTTGCGTTAAAACAGAGTATGTTTCATGGATGAGAACACTGGTCTGAATTTCCCTTCACAAACGGAGTTAAACCAAAGTCTCTGTGTCTTCCTACAAGCAAGAGTTCATTTCCGGAAATCCCAGTGATTTTTCGGCTCAAATGAATTTACACAGTTCACGCACCCAACACGATTTTCAGTATAAACTAAAGAGCATCTATGTAAGAGATGCTGTGGTTTGTTACAGTTTCACAAGCAGAGTTTAACTAGATATGGTCTGTATGTGTAAGAAACAGAGTTCGTTTTTTTCTGGGCATGCTCATGTTTTTTGCTGTTTTGGAGACGCTGGAAAGAAGAGCATGCTTCTTGCTTTAAAACAGAGTTTGTTTCATGGATGAGAACACTGGTCTGAATTTCCCTTCACAAACTGAGTTAAAGCAAAGACTCTGTGTCTTCCAACAAGCAAGAGTTCATTTCCTTAAAACCCAGTGATTTTCTGGCTCAAATGAATATACACAGTTCACAAACACAACACGTTTTTCACTATTAAGTAAAATGCGGATATGTAAGAGATGCTGTGGTTTGTTACAGTTTCATAAGCAGAGTTCAACTAGATATGGTCCCTATGAGTAGGAAACACAGTTCTTTTTTTCTGGGCATGCTCATGTTTCTTGCAGTATTAGAGACTCTGGAAAGAAGAGCATGCTCTTTGCATTAAAACAGAGTGTGTTTCATGGATGAGAACACTGGTCTGAATTTCCCTTCACAAACTGAGTTAAAGCAAAGGCTCTGTGTCTTCCTACAAGCAAGAGTTCATTTCCGTAAAACCCAGTGATTTTCTGTCTCAAATGAATTTACACAGTTCACGAACACAACACGTTTTTCAGTATAAACTAAAGAGCATCTGTGTAAGAGATGCTGTGGTTTGTTACACTTTCACAAGCAGAGTTTAACTAGATATGGTCCGTATGTGTAAGAAACACAGTTCATTTTTTCTGGGCATGCTCATGTTTCTTGATGTATTAGAGATGCTGGAAAGAAGAGCATGATTCTTGCGATAAATCAGAGGGTGTTTCATGGATGAGAACTCTGGTCTCAATTTCCCTTCACAAACGGAGTTAAACCAAAGGCTCTGTTTCTTCCTACAAGCAAGAGTTCATTTCCTGTAAACCCAGTGATTTTTCAGCTCAAATGAATATACACAGTTCACAAACACAACACGTTTTTCACTATTAACTAAATTGAGGCTATGTAAGAGTTGCTGTGGTTTGTTACAGTTTCACCTGCATAGTTTAACTAGATATGGTCCGTATGAGTAGAAAACACAGTTCTTTTTTTCTGGACATGCTCATATTTCTTGCTGTATTGCAGACTAGGACAGAAGAGGATGCTTCTTGCGTTAAAACAGAGGGTGTTTCATGGATGAGAACACTGGTCTGAATTTCCATTCACAAACGGAGTTAAACCAAAGTCTCTGTGTCTTCCTACAAGGAAGAGTTCTTTTCCGGAAAACCCAGAGATTTTTCAGCTCAAATGAATTTACACAGTTCACGCACCCAACATGTTTTTCACTATAAACTAAAGAGCATCTATGTAAGAGATGCTGAAGTTTGTTACAGTTTCACAAGCAGAGTTTAACTAGATATAGTCTGTATGAGTAAGAAACACAGTTCGTTTTTTCTGGGCATGCTCATGTTTCTTGCTCTATTGGAGATGCTGGAAAGAAGAGCATGCTTCTTGCGTTAAAACACAGTATGTTTCATGGATAAGAACACTGGTCTGAATTTCAATTCACAAACGGAGTTAAAACAAAGGCTCTGTGTCTTCCTACAAGCAAGAGTTCATTTCCGGAAAACCCAGTGATTTTTCGGCTCAAATGAATTTACCCAGTTCATGAACCCCACACGTTTTTCACTATAAATTAAAGAGCATCTATGTAAGAGATGCTGTGGTTTGTTACAGATTCACAGGCAGAGTTGAACTAGATATGGTCCGTATGAGTAGGAAATACAGTTCTTTTTTTATGGACATGCTCATATTTATTGCTGTTTTGCAACTCTTGACAGAAGAGGATGCTTCCTGCGTTAAAACAGAGTGTGTTTCATGGATGAGAACACTGGTCTGAATTTCATTTCACAAACGGAGTTAAAACAAAGGCTCTGTGTCTTCCTACAAGCAAGAGTTCATTTCCGGAAAACCCAGTGATTTTTCGGCTCAAATGAATTTACCCATTTCACGAACCCAACACGTTTTTCACTATAAACTAAAGAGCATCTATGTAAGAGGTGCTGTGGTTTGTTACAGTTTCACAAGCAGAGTTCAACTAGTTATGGTCCCTATGAGTAGGAAACACAGTTCTTTTTTTCTGGGCATGCTCATATTTCTTGCAGTATTAGAGACTCTGGAAAGAAGAGCATGCTCTTTGCGTTAAAACAGAGTGTGTTTCATGTATGAGAACATTGGTCTGAATTTCCCTTCCCAAACGGAGTTAAAGCAAAGGTTCTGTGTATTCCTACAAGCACGAGTTCATTTCCGTAAAACCCAGTGAATTTCCGGCTCAAATGAATTTACACAGTTCACAAACCCAACACGTTTTTCACTATTAACTAAAGAGCATCTGTGTAAGAGATGCTGTGGTTTGTTACACTTTCACAAGCAGAGTTTAACTAGATATGGTCCGTATGTGTAAGAAACACATTTCGTTTTTTCTGGGCATACTCATATTTCTTGCTGTACTCCAGACTCTGGACAGAAGAGGATGCTTCTTGCGTTAAAACAGAGGGTGTTTCATGGATGAGAACACTGGTCTGAATTTCGTTTCACAAACGGAGTTAAACCAAAGGCTCTGTGTCTTCCTACAAGCAAGAGTTCTTTTCCGGAATTCCCAATGATTTTTCGGCTCAAATGAATTTACACAGTTCACGCACCCAACACGTTTTTCACTATAAACTAAAGAGCATCTATGTAAGAGATGCTGTGATTTGTTACAGTTTCACAAGCAGAGTTTAACTAGATATGGTCCGTATGTGTAAGAAACAGAGTTCGTTTTTCTGGGCATGCTCATGTTTCTTGCTGTTATGGAGACGCTGGAAAGAAGAGCATGCTTCTTGAGTTAAAACAGAGTATGTTTCATGGATGAGAACACAGGTCTGAATTTCCCTTCACAAACGGAGTTAAACCAAAGTCTCTGTGTCTTCCTAGAAGCAAGAATTCATTTCCGGAAAACCCAGTGATTTTTCAGCTCAAATGAATATACACAGTTCACAAATACAACACGTTTTTCACTATTAATTAAAATGCGGATATGTAAGAGATGCTGTGGTTTGTTACAGTTTCATAAGCAGAGTTCAAGTAGATATGGTCCCTATGAGTAGGAAACACAGTTCTTTTTTTCTGGGCATGCTCATGTTCCTTGCAGTATTAGAGACTCTGGAAAAAAGAGCATGCTCTTTGCGTTAAAACAGAGTGTGTTTCATGGATGAGAACACTGGTCTGATTTTCCCTTCACAAACTGAGTTAAAGCAAAGGCTCTGTGTCTTCCTACAAGCAAGAGTTCATTTCCGTAACACACAGTGATTTTCCGGCTGAAATGAATTTACACAGTTCACGAACCCAACACGTTTTTCACTATAAACTAAAGAGCATCTGTGTAAGAGATGCTGTGGTTTGTTACAGTTTCACAAGCAGAGTTTAACTAGATATGGTCCGTATGTGTAAGAAACACAGTTCATTTTTTCTGGGCATGCTCATATTTCTTGCTGTATTGCAAGTCTGGACAGAAGAGGATGCTTCTTGTGTTAAAACAGAGGGTGTTTCATAGATGAGAACACTGGTCTCAATTTCCCTTCACAAACGGAGTTACACCAACGGCTCTGTGTCTTCCTACAAGCAAGAGTTCTTTTCCGGAATTACCACTGATTTTTCGGCTCAAATGAATTTACACAGTACACGCACCCAACACGTTTTTCACTATAAACTAAAGAGCATCTATGTAAGAGATGCTGTGATTTGTTACAGTTTCACAAGCAGAGTTTAACTAGATATGGTCCGTATGTGTAAGAAACAGAGTTCGTTTTTTCTGGGCATGCTCATGTTTCTTGCTGTTTTAGAGATGCTGGAAAGAAGAGCATGCTTCTTGCATTAAAACAGAGTTTGTTTCATGAATGAGAACACTGGTCAGAATTTCCCTTCACAAACGGAGTTAAACCAAAGTCTCTGTGTCTTCCTACAAGCAAGAATTCATTTCCGGAAAACCCAGTGATTTTTCGGCTCAAATGAATATACACAGTTCACAAACACAACACGTTTTTCACTATTAAGTAAAATGTGGATATGTAAGAGATGCTGTGGTTTGTTACAGTTTCATAAGCAGAGTTCAACTAGATATGGTCCCTATGAGTAGGAAACACAGTTCTTTTTTTCTGGGCATGCTCATATTTCTTGCAGTATAAGAGACTCTACAAAGAAGAGCATGCTCTTTGCGTTAAAACAGAGTGTGTTTCATGGATGAGAACACTGGTCTGAATTTCCCTTCACAATCGGAGTTAAAGCAAAGGTTCTGTGACTTCCTACAAGCAAGAGTTCATTTCCGTAAAACCCAGTGATTTTCCGGCTAAAATGAATTTACACAGTTCACGAACCCAACACATTTTTCAATATAAATTAAAGAGCATCTGTGTAAGAGATGCTGTGGTTTGTTACACTTTCACAAGCAGAGTTTAACTAGTTATGGTCCGTATGTGTAAGAAACACAGTTCGTTTTTTCTGGGCATGCTCATATTTCTTGCTGCATTGCGTTCTCTGGACAGAAGAGGATGCTTCCTGAGTTAAAACAGAGTGTGTTTCATGGATGAGAACACTGGTCTGAATTTCATTTCACAAACGGAGTTAAAACAAAGGCTCTGTGTCTTCCTACAAGCTAGAGTTCATTTCCGGAAAACCCAGTGATTTTTCGGCTCAAATGAATATACACAGTTCACAAACACAACACGTTTTTCACTATTAACTAAAATGCGGATATGTAAGAGATGCTGTGGTTTGTTACAGTTTCACAGGCAGAGTTGAACTAGATATGGTCCGTATGAGTAGGAAATACAGTTCTTTTTTTATGGACATGCTCATATTTTTTGCTGTTTTGCAACTCTTGACAGAAGAGGATGCTTCCTGCGTTAAAACAGAGTGTGTTTCATGGATGAGAACACTGGTCTGAATTTCATTTCACAAACGGAGTTAAAACAAAGGCTCTGTGTCTTCCTACAAGCAAGAGTTCATTTCCGGAAAACCCAGTGTATTTCGGCTCAAATGAATTTACCCATTTCACGAACCCAACACGTTTTTCACTATAAACTAAAGAGCATCTCTGTAAGAGGTGCGGTGGTTTGTTACAGTATCACAAGCAGAGTTCAACTAGATATGGTCCCTATGAGTAGGAAACACAGTTCTTTTTTTCTGGGCATGCTCATGTTCCTTGCAGTATTAGAGACTCTGGAAAGAAGAGCATGTTCTTTACGTTAAAACAGAGTGTGTTTCATGGATGAGAACACTGGTCTGAATTTCCCTTCACAAACGGAGTTAAACCAAAGTCTCTGTGTCTTCCTACAAGCAAGAGTTCATTTCCGGAAATCCCAGTGATTTTTCGGCTCAAATGAATTTACACAGTTCACGAACCCAACAAGTTTTGCACTATAAACTAAAGAGCATCTGTGTAAGAGATGCTGTGGTTTGTTACAGTTTCACAAGCAGAGTTCAACTAGATATGGTCCCTATGAGTAGGAAACACAGTTCTTTTTTTCTGGGCATGCTCATATTTCTTGCAGTATTAGAGACTCTGGAAAGAAGAGCATGCTCTTTGCATTAAAACAGAGTGTGTTTCATGGATGAGAACACTGGTCTGAATTTCCCTTCACAAACGGAGTTAAAGCAAAGGTTCTGTGTCTTCCTACAAGCAAGAGTTCATTTCTGTAAAACCCAGTGATTTTCCGGCTCAAATGAATTTACACAGTTCACGAACCCAACACGTTTTTCACTATAAACTAAAGAGCATCTGTGTAAGAGATGCTGTGGTTTGTTACAGTTTCACAAGCAGAGTTTAACTAGATATGGGCAGTATGTGTAAGAAACACAGTTCGTTTTTTCTGGGCATGCTCATATTTCTTGTTGTATTGCGGACTCTGGACAGAAGAGGATGCTTCTTGCGTTAAAACAGAGGGTGTTTCATGGATGAGAACTCTGGTCTGAATTTCCCTTCACAAACGGAGTTAAACCAAAGGCTCTGTGTCTTCCTACAAGCAAGAGTTCATTTCCGGTAACCCCAGTGATTGTTCGGCTCAAATGAATATACACAGTTCACAAACACAACACGTTTTTCACTATTAAGTAAAATGTGGATATGTAAGAGATGCTGTGGTTTGTTACAGTTTCATAAGCAGAGTTCAACTAGATATGGTCCCTATGAGTAGGAAACACAGTTCTTTTTTTCTGGGCATGCTCATGTTCCTTGCAGTATTAGAGACTCTGGAAAGAAGAGCATGCTCTTTGCGTTAAAACAGAGTGTGTTTCATGGATGAGAACACTGGTCTGAATTTCCCTTCACAAACTGAGTTAAAGCAAAGGCTCTGTGTCTTCCTACAAGCAAGAGTTCATTTCCCTAAAACCCAGTGATTTTCCGGCTCAAATGAATTTACACAGTTCACGAACCCAACACGTTTTTCACTATAAACTAAAGAGCATCTGTGTAAGAGATGCTGTGGTTTGTTACACTTTCACAAGCAGAGTTTAACTAGATATGGTCCGTATATGTAAGAAACAAAATTCGTTTTTTCTGGGCATGCTCATGTTTCTTGCTGTATTTGAGATGCTGGAAGGAAGAGCATGCTTCTTGCGTTAAATCAGAGTGTGTTTCATGGATGAGAACACTGGTCTCAATTTCCCTTCACAAACGGAGTTAAACCAAAGGCTCTGTGTCTTCCTACAAGCAAGAGTTCATTTCCGGTAACCCCAGTGATTGTTCGGCTCATATGAATATACACAGTTCACAAACACAACACGTTTTTCACTATTAACTAAATTGCGGCTATGTAAGAGATGCTGTGTTTGTTACAGTTTCACAAGCAGAGTTTAACTAGATTTGGTCCATATGAGTTAGAAACACAGTTCGTTTTTTCTGGTGATGCTCATGTTTCTTGCTGTATTAGAGACGCTGGAAATAAGAGCATGCTTCTTGCGTTAAAACAGAGTATGTTTCATGGATGAGAACACTGGTCTGAATTTGCCTTCACAAACCGAGTTAAACCAAAGGCTCTGTGTCTTCCTACAAGCAAGAGTTCTTTTCCGGAATTACCACTGATTTTTCGGCTCAAATGAATTTACACAGTTCACGCACCCAACACGTTTTTCACTATAAACTAAAGAGCATCTATGTAAGAGATGCTGTGATTTGTTACAGTTTCACAAGCAGAGTTCAACTAGATATGGTCCCTATGAGTAGGAAACACAGTTCTTTTTTTCTGGACATGCTCATATTTCTTGCTGTATTGCAGACAAGGACAGAAGAGGATGCTTCTTGCGTTAAAACAGAGGATGTTTCATCGATGAGAACACTGGTCAGAATTTCCCTTCACAAACGGAGTTAAACCAAAGTCTCTGTGTCTTCCTACAAGCAAGAGTTCATTTACTGATAACCCAGTGATTTTTCGTCTAAAATGAATTTACAGAGTTCCTGAACCCAACACGTTTTTCACTATAAACTAAAGAGCATCTATGTAAGAGATGCTGTGGTTTGTTACAGTTTCACAAGCAGAGTTCAACTAGATATGGTCAGTATGAGTAGGAAACACAGTTCTTTTTTTCTGGGCATGTTCATGTTTCTTGCTGTATTGGAGATCCTGGAAAGAAGAGCATGCTTCTTGCGTTAAAACAGAGTATGTTTCATGGATGAGAACACTGGTCGGAATTTCCCTTCAGAAACGGAGTTAAACCAAAGGTTCTGTGTCTTCCTACAAGCAAGAGTTCATTTCCGGAAAACCCAGTGATTTTTCGGCTCAAATGAATTTACCCAGTTCACGAACCCCACACGTTTTTCACTATAAACTAAAGAGCATCTATGTAAGAGGTGCTGTGGTTTGTTACAGTTTCACAAGCAGAGTTCAACCAGATATGGTCCCTATGAGTAGAAAACACAGTTCTTTTTTTCTGGACATGCTCATATTTCTTGCTGTATTGCAGACTCTGGACAGAAGAGGATGCTTCTTGCGTTAAAACAGAGGGTGTTTCATGGATGAGAACACTGGTCTGAATTTCCCTTCACAAACGGAGTTAAAACAAAGGCTCTGTGTCTTCCTACAAGCAAGAGTTCATTTCCGGATATCCCATTGATTTTTGGGCTCAAATGAATTTACACAGTTCACGCACCCAAAACGTTTTTCACTATAAACTAAAGAGCATCTATGTAAGAGATGCTGTGGTTTGTTACAGTTTCACAAGCATAGTTTAACTCGATATGTTCCGTATGAGTAATAAACACAGTTCGTTTTTTCTGGGCATGCTCATGTTTCTTGCTGTATTGGAGATGCTGGAAAGAAGAGCATGCTTCTTGCGTTAAAACAGAGTATGTTTCATGGATGAGAACACTGGTCTGAATTTCACTTCACAAACGGAGTTAAAGCAATGGTTCTGTGTCTTCCTACAAGCAAGAGTTCATTTCCGTAAAACCCAGTGATTTTCCGGCTCAAATGAATTTACACAGTTCACGAACCCAACACGTTTTTCACTATAAACTAAAGAGCATCTGTGTAAGAGATGCTATGTTTTGTTACACTTTCACAAGCAGAGTTTAACTAGATATGGTCCGTATGTGTAAGAAACACAGATCGTTTTTTCTGGGCATGCTCATGTTTCTTGCTGTATTGGAGATGCTGGAAGAAGAGCATGCTTCTTGCGTTAAATCAGAGGGTGTTTCATGGATGAGAACACTGGTCTCAATTTCCCTTCAGTAACGGAGTTAAAGCAAATGCTCTGTGTCTTCCTACAAGAAAGAGTTCATTTCCGGTACCCCAGTGATTGTTCGACTCAAATGAATATACACAGTTCACAAACACAACACGTTTTTCACTATTAACTAAATTGAGGCTATGTAAGAGATGCTGTGGTTTGTTACAGTTTCACAAGCAGAGTTTAACTAGATATGGTCCGTATGAGTAGGAAACACAGTTCTTTTTTTCTGGAGAAGCTCATATTTCTTGCTGTATTGCAGACTAGGACAGAAGAGGATGCTTCTTGCGTTAAAACAGAGGATGTTTCATCGATGAGAACACTGGTCTGAATTTCCCTTCACAAACGGAGTTAAACCAAAGTCTCTGTGTCTTCCTACAAGCAAGAGTTCATTTACTGATAACCCAGTGATTTTTCGTCTAAAATGAATTTACAGAGTTCCTGAACCCAACACGTTTTTCACTATAAACTAAAGAGCATATATGTAAGAGATGCTGTGGTTTGTTACAGTTTCACAAGCAGAGTTCAACTAGATATGGTCAGTATGAGTAGGAAACACAGTTCTTTTTTTCTGGGCATGTTCATGTTTCTTGCTGTATTGGAGATCCTGGAAAGAAGAGCATGCTTCTTGCGTTAAAACAGAATATGTTTCATGGATGAGAACACTGGTCGGAATTTCCCTTCAGAAACGGAGTTAAACCAAAGGCTCTGTGTCTTCCTACAAGCAAGAGTTCATTTCCGGAAATCCCAGTGATTTTTCGGCTCAAATGAATTTACCCAGTTCACGAACCCCACACGTTTTTCACTATAAACTAAAGAGCATCTATGTAAGAGGTGCTGTGATTTGTTACAGTTTCACAAGCAGAGTTCAACCAGATAATGTCCCTATGAGTAGGAAACACAGTTTTTTTTTCTGGACATGCTCATATTTCTTGCTGTATTGCAGACTAGGACAGAAGAGGATGCTTCTTGCGTTAAAACAGAGGGTGTTTCATGGATGAGAACACTGGTCTGAATTTCCATTCACAAACGGAGTTAAACCAACGGCTCTGTGTCTTCCTACAAGCAAGAGTTCCTTTCCGGATATCCCATTGATTTTTGGGCTCAAATGAATTTACACAGTTCACGCACCCAAAACGTTTTTCACTATAAACTAAAGAGCATCTATGTAAGAGATGCTGTGGTTTGTTACAGTTTCACAAGCATAGTTTAACTTGATATGGTCAGTATGAGTAGGAAACACAGTTCTTTTTTTCTGGGCATGTTCATGTTTCTTGCTGTATTGGAGATCCTGGAAAGAAGAGCATGCTTCTTGCGTTAAAACAGAATATGTTTCATGGATGAGAACACTGGTCGGAATTTCCCTTCAGAAACGGAGTTAAACCAAAGGCTCTGTGTCTTCCTACAAGCAAGAGTTCATTTCCGGAAAACCCAGTGATTTTTCGGCTCAAATGAATTTACCCAGTTCACGAACCCCACACGTTTTTCACCATTAACTAAAGAGCATCTATCTAAGAGATGCTGTGGTTTGTTACAGTTTCACAAGCATAGTTTAACTAGATATGTTCCGTATTAGTAAGAAACACAGTTCGTTTTTTCTGGGCATGCTCATGTTTCTTGCTGTATTGGAGATGCTGGAAAGAAGAGCATGCTTCTTGCGTTAAAACAGAGTATGTTTCATGGATGAGAACACTGGTCTGAATTTCACTTCACAAAAGGAGTTAAAACAAAGGCTCTGTGTCTTCCTACAAGCAAGAGTTCATTTCCGGAAAACCCAGTGATTTTTCGGCTCAAATGAATTTACCCAGTTCATGAACCCCACACTTTTATCACTATAAATTAAAGAGCATCTCTGTAAGAGATGCTGTGGTTTGTTACAGTTTCACAGGCAGAGTTCAACTAGATATGGTCCCTATGAGTAGGAAACACAGTTCTATTTTTCTGGGCATGCTCATGTTTCTTGCAGTATTAGAGACTCCTGAAAGAAGAGCATGCTCTTTGCGTTAAAACAGAGTGTGTATCATGGATGAGAACACTGGTCTGAATTTCCCTTCACAAACGGAGTTAAAGCAATGGTTCTGTGTCTTCCTACAAGCAAGAGTTCATTTCCGTAAAACCCAGTGATTTTCCGGCTCAAATGAATTTACACAGTTCACGAACCCAACACGTTTTTCACTATAAACTAAAGAGCATCTGTGTAAGAGATGCTATGTTTTGTTACACTTTCACAAGCGGAGTTTAACTAGATATGGTCCGTATGAGTAAGAAACACAGATCATTTTTTCTGGGCATGCACATGTTTCTTGCTGTATTGGAGATGCTGGAAGAAGAGCATGCTTCTTGGGTTAAATCAGAGGGTGTTTCATGGATGAGAACACTGGTCTCAATTTCCCTTCAGAAACGGAGTTAAAGCAAATGCTCTGTGTCTTCCTACAATCAAGAGTTCATTTCCGGTAACCCCAGTGATTGTTCGACTCAAATGAATATACACAGTTCACAAACACAACACGTTTTTCACTATTAACTAAATTGAGGCTATGTAAGAGATGCTGTGGTTTGTTACAGTTTCACAAGCAGAGTTTAACTAGATATGGTCCGTATGAGTAGGAAACACAGTTCTTTTTTTCTGGACATGCTCATATTTCTTGCTGTATTGCAGACTAGGACAGAAGAGGATGCTTCTTGCGTTAAAACAGAGGATGTTTCATCGATGAGAACACTGGTCTGAATTTCCCTTCACAAACGGAGTTAAACCAGTCACTGTGTCTTCCTACAAGCAAGAGTTCATTTACTGATAACCCAGTGATTTTTCGTCTAAAATGAATTTACAGAGTTCCTGAACCCAACACGTTTTTCACTATAAACTAAAGAGCATCTATGTAAGAGATGCTGTGCTTTGTTACAGTTTCACAAGCAGAGTTCAACTAGATATGGTCAGTATGAGTAGGAAACACAGTTCTTTTTTTCTGGGCATGTTCATGTTTCTTGCTGTATTGGAGATCCTGGAAAGAAGAGCATGCTTCTTGCGTTAAAACAGAATATGTTTCATGGATGAGAACACTGGTCGGAATTTCCCTTCAGAAACGGAGTTAAACCAAAGGCTATGTGTCTTCCTACAAGCAAGAGTTCATTTCCGGAAAACCCAGTGATTTTTCGGCTCAAATGAATTTACCCAGTTCACGAACCCCACACGTTTTTCACTATAATCTAAAGAGCATCTATGTAAGAGGTGCTGTGATTTGTTACAGTTTCACAAGCAGAGTTCAACCAGATATGGTCCCTATGAGTAGGAAACACAGTTCTTTTTTTCTGGACATGCTCATATTTCTTGCTGTATTGCCGACTCTGGACAGAAGAGGATGCTTCTTGCGTTAAAACAGAGGGTGTTTCATGGATGAGAACACTGGTCTGAATTTCCCTTCACAAACGGAGTTAAAACACAGTCTCTGTGTCTTCCTACAAGCAAGAGTTCATTTCCGGAAATCCCAGTGATTTTTCGGCTCAAATGAATTTACACAGTTCACGCACCCAACACGTTTTTTAATATAAACTAAAGAGCATCTATGTAAGAGATGCTGTTGTTTGTTACAGTTTCACAAGCAGATTTTAAATAGATATAGTCCGTATGAGTAAGAAACACAGTTCGTTTTTCTGGGCATGCTCATTTTTCTTGCAGTATTAGAGACTCAGGAAAGAAGAGCATGCTTTTTGCGTTAAAACAGAGTGTGTTTCATGGATGAGAACACTGGTCTGAATTTCCCTTCACAAACGGAGTTAAACCAAACTCTCTGTGTCTTCCTACAAGCAAGAATTCATTTCCGGAAAACCCAGTGATTTTTCGGCTCAAATGAATTTACCCAGTTCACGAACCCCACACATTTTTCACTATAAACTAAAGAGCATCTATGTAAGAGATGCTGTGGTTTGTTACAGTTTCACAAGCAGAGTTTAACTAGATATGGTCCATATGAGTAGGAAACACAGTTCGTTTTTTCTGGACATGCTCATATTTATTGCTGTATTGCAGACTAGGACAGAAGAGGATGCTTCTTGCGTTAAAACAGAGGGTGTTTCATGTATGAGAACACTGGTCTGAATTTCCCTTCACAAACGGAGTTAAACCAAAGGCTCTGTGTCTTCCTACAAGCAAGAGTTCATTTCCGGAAATCCCAGTGATTTTTCGGCTCAAATGAATTTACACAGTTCACGCACCCAACACGTTTTTCACTATAAACTAAAGAGCATCTATGTAAGAGATGCTGTTGTTTGTTACAGTTTCACAAGCAGAGTTTAACTAGATGTGGTCCGTATGAGTAAGAAACACAGTTCGTTTTTTTTGGCCATGCTCATGTTTCTTGCTGTATTGGAGATGCTGGAAAGAAGAGCATGCTTCTTGCGTTAAAACAGAGTATGTTTCATGGATGAGAACACTGGTCTGAATTTCCCTTCACAAACGGAGTTAAAACAAAGGCTCTGTGTCTTCCTACAAGCAAGAGTTCATTTCCGGAAATCCCAGTGATTTTTCGGCTCAAATGAATTTACACAGTTCACGCACCCAACACGTTTTTTAATATAAACTAAAGAGCATCTATGTAAGAGATGCTGTTGTTTGTTAAAGTTTCACAAGCAGAGTTTAACTAGATATAGTCCGTATGAGTAAGAAACACAGTTCGTTTTTTCTGGGCATGCTCATGTTTCTTGCAGTATTAGAGACTCAGGAAAGAAGAGCATGCTCTTTGCGTTAAAACAGAGTGTGTTTCATGGATGAGAACACTGGTCTGAATTTCCCTTCACAATCGGAGTTAAAGCAAATGTTCTTTGTCTTCCTATAAGCAAGAGTTCATTTCCGTAAAACCCAGTGATTTTCTGGCTCAAATGAATTTACACAGTTCACGAACCCAACACGTTTTTCACTATAAACTAAAGAGCATCTATGTAAGAGATGCTGTGGTTGGTTACAGTTTCACAAGCAGAGTTCAACTAGATATGGTCAGTATGAGTAGGAAACACAGTTCTTTTTTTATGGACCTGCTCATATTTCTTGCTGTATTGAAACTCTGGACAGAAGAGGATGCTTCTTGCGTTAAACCAGAGGATGTTTCATCGATGAGAACACTGGTCTGAATTTCCCTTCACAAACGGAGTTAAACCAAAGTCTCTGTGTCTTCCTACAAGCAAGAATTCATTTCCGGAAAACCCAGTGATTTTTCGGCTCAAATGAATTTACCCAGTTCACGAACCCCACACGTTTTTCACTATAAACTAAAGAGCATCTATGTAAGAGGTGCTGTGGTTTGTTACAGTTTCACAAGCAGAGTTCAACCAGATATGGTCCCTATGAGTAGGAAACACAGTTCTTTTTTTCTGGACATGCTCATATTTCTTGCTGTATTGCAGGCTCTGGACAAAAGAGGATGCTTCTTGCGTTAAAACAGAGTATGTTTCATGGATGAGAACACTGGTCTGAATTTCCCTTCACAAACGGAGTTAAACCAAAGGCTCTGTGTCTTCCTACAAGCAAGAGTTCATTTCCGGAAATCCCAGTGATTTTTCGGCTCAAATGAATTTACACAGTTCACGCACCCAACACGTATTTTAATATAAACTAAAGAGCATCTATGTAAGAGATGCTGTTGTTTGTTACAGTTTCACAAGCAGAGTTTAACTAGATATAGTCCGTATGAGTAAGAAACACAGTTCGTTTTTTCTGGGCATGCTCATGTTTCTTGCTGTATTGGAGATGCTGGAAAGAAGAGCATGCTTCTTGCATTAAAACAGAGTATGTTTCATGGATGAGAACACTGGTCTGAATTTCCCTTCACAAACGGAGTTAAAACAAAGGCTCTGTATCTTCCTACAAGCAAGAGTTCATTGCCAGATATCCCATTGATATTTTGGCTCAAATGCATTTACACAGTTCACGCACCCAACACGTTTTTCACTATAAACTAAAGAGCATCTATGAAAGAGGTGCTGTGGTTTGTTACAGTTTCACAAGCAGAGTTTAACTAGATATGGTCCGTATGAGTAAGAAACACAGTTCGTTTTTTCTGGCCATGCTCATGTTTCTTGCTGTATTGGAGATGCTGGAAAGAAGAGCATGCTTCTTGCGTTAAAACAGAGTATGTTTCATGGATGAGAACACTGGTCTGAATTTCCCTTCACAAACGGAGTTAAAACAAAGGCTCTGTGTCTTCCTACAAGCAAGAGTTCATTGCCGGATATCCCATTGATATTTTGGCTCAAATGAATTTACACAGTTCACGCACCCAACACGTTTTTCACTATAAACTAAAGAGCATCTATGTAAGAGGTGCTGTGGTTTGTTAGAGTTTCACAAGCAGAGTTCAACCAGATATTGTCCCTATGAGTAGGAAACACAGTTCTTTTTTTCTGGACATGCTCATATTTCTTGCTGTATTGCAGGCTCTGGACGAAAGAGGATGCTTCTTGCGTTAAAACAGAGTATGTTTCATGGATGAGAACACTGGTCTGAATTTCCCTTCACAAACGGAGTTAAAACAAAGGCTCTGTGTCTTCCTACAAGCAAGAGTTCATTTCCGGAAATCCCAGTGATTTTTCGGCTCAAATGAATTTACATAGTTCACGCACCCAACACGTTTTTCACTATAAACTAAAGAGCATCTATGTAAGAGATGCTGTTGTTTGTTCCAGTTTCACAAGCAGAGTTTAACTAGATATGGTCCGTATGAGTAAGAAACACAGTTCATTTTTTCTGGGCATGCTCATGTTTCTTGCTGTATTGGAGATGCTGGAAAGAAGAGCATGCTTCTTGCGTTAAATCAGAGGGTGTTTCATGGATGAGAACACTGGTCTCAATTTCCCTTCACAAACGGAGTTAAACCAAAGGCTCTGTGTCTTCCTACAAGCAAGAGTTCATTTCCGGTAAACCCAGTGATTGTACGGCTCAAATGAATATACACAGTTCACAAACACAACAGGTTTTTCACTATTAACTAAATTGAGGCTATGTAAGAGATGCTGTGGTTTGTTACAGTTTCACAAGCAGAGTTTAACTAGATATGGTCCATATGAGTAGGAAACACAGTTCGTTTTTTCTGGACATGCTCATATTTATTGCTGTATTGCAGACTAGGACAGAAGAGGATGCTTCTTGCGTTAAAACAGAGGGTGTTTCATGTATGAGAACACTGGTCTGAATTTCCTTTCACAAACGGAGTTAAACCAAAGGCTCTGTGTCTTCCTACAAGCAAGAGTTCATTTCCGGAAATCCCAGTGATTTTTCGGCTCAAATGAATTTACACAGTTCACGCACCCAACACGTTTTTCACTATAAACTAAAGAGCATCTATGTAAGAGATGCTGTTGTTTGTTACAGTTTCACAAGCAGAGTTTAACTAGATGTGGTCCGTATGAGTAAGAAACACAGTTCGTTTTTTCTGGCCATGCTCATGTTTCTTGCTGTATTGGAGATGCTGGAAAGAAGAGCATGCTTCTTGCGTTAAAACAGAGTATGTTTCATGGATGAGAACACTGGTCTGAATTTCCCTTCACAAACGGAGTTAAAACAAAGGCTCTGTGTCTTCCTACAAGCAAGAGCTCATTTCCGGAAATCCCAGTGATTTTTCGGCTCAAATGAATTTACACAGTTCACGCACCCAACACGTTTTTTAATATAAACTAAAGAGCATCTATGTAAGAGATGCTGTTGTTTGTTAAAGTTTCACAAGCAGAGTTTAACTAGATATAGTCCGTATGAGTAAGAAACACAGTTCGTTTTTTCTGGGCATGCTCATGTTTCTTGCAGTATTAGAGACTCAGGAAAGAAGAGCATGCTCTTTGCGTTAAAACAGAGTGTGTTTCATGGATGAGAACACTGGTCTGAATTTCCCTTCACAATCGGAGTTAAAGCAAATGTTCTTTGTCTTCCTATAAGCAAGAGTTCATTTCCGTAAAACCCAGTGATTTTCTGGCTCAAATGAATTTACACAGTTCACGAACCCAACACGTTTTTCACTATAAACTAAAGAGCATCTATGTAAGAGATGCTGTGGTTGGTTACAGTTTCACAAGCAGAGTTCAACTAGATATGGTCAGTATGAGTAGGAAACACAGTTCTTTTTTTATGGACCTGCTCATATTTCTTGCTGTATTGAAACTCTGGACAGAAGAGGATGCTTCTTGCGTTAAACCAGAGGATGTTTCATCGATGAGAACACTGGTCTGAATTTCCCTTCACAAACGGAGTTAAACCAAAGTCTCTGTGTCTTCCTACAAGCAAGAATTCATTTCCGGAAAACCCAGTGATTTTTCGGCTCAAATGAATTTACCCAGTTCACGAACCCCACACGTTTTTCACTATAAACTAAAGAGCATCTATGTAAGAGGTGCTGTGGTTTGTTACAGTTTCACAAGCAGAGTTCAACCAGATATGGTCCCTATGAGTAGGAAACACAGTTCTTTTTTTCTGGACATGCTCATATTTCTTGCTGTATTGCAGGCTCTGGACAAAAGAGGATGCTTCTTGCGTTAAAACAGAGTATGTTTCATGGATGAGAACACTGGTCTGAATTTCCCTTCACAAACGGAGTTAAACCAAAGACTCTGTGTCTTCCTACAAGCAAGAGTTCATTTCCGGAAATCCCAGTGATTTTTCGGCTCAAATGAATTTACACAGTTCACGCACCCAACACGTATTTTAATATAAACTAAAGAGCATCTATGTAAGAGATGCTGTTGTTTGTTACAGTTTCACAAGCAGAGTTTAACTAGATATAGTCCGTATGAGTAAGAAACACAGTTCGTTTTTTCTGGGCATGCTCATGTTTCTTGCTGTATTGGAGATGCTGGAAAGAAGAGCATGCTTCTTGCATTAAAACAGAGTATGTTTCATGGATGAGAACACTGGTCTGAATTTCCCTTCACAAACGGAGTTAAAACAAAGGCTCTGTATCTTCCTACAAGCAAGAGTTCATTGCCAGATATCCCATTGATATTTTGGCTCAAATGCATTTACACAGTTCACGCACCCAACACGTTTTTCACTATAAACTAAAGAGCATCTATGAAAGAGGTGCTGTGGTTTGTTACAGTTTCACAAGCAGAGTTCAACCAGATATGGTCCCTATGAGTAGGAAACACAGTTCTTTTTTTCTGGACATGCTCATATTTCTTGCTGTATTGCAGGCTCTGGACAAAAGAGGATGCTTCTTGCGTTAAAACAGAGTATGTTTCATGGATGAGAACACTGGTCTGAATTTCCCTTCACAAACGGAGTTAAACCAAAGGCTCTGTGTCTTCCTACAAGCAAGAGTTCATTTCCGGAAATCCCAGTGATTTTTCGGCTCAAATGAATTTACATAGTTCACGCACCCAACACGTTTTTCACTATAAACTAAAGAGCATCTATGTAAGAGATGCTGTTGTTTGTTCCAGTTTCACAAGCAGAGTTTAACTAGATATGGTCCGTATGAGTAAGAAACACAGTTCATTTTTTCTGGGCATGCTCATGTTTCTTGCTGTATTGGAGATGCTGGAAAGAAGAGCATGCTTCTTGCGTTAAATCAGAGGGTGTTTCATGGATGAGAACACTGGTCTCAATTTCCCTTCACAAACGGAGTTAAACCAAAGGCTCTGTGTCTTCCTACAAGCAAGAGTTCATTTCCGGTAAACCCAGTGATTGTACGGCTCAAATGAATATACACAGTTCACAAACACAACAGGTTTTTCACTATTAACTAAATTGAGGCTATGTAAGAGATGCTGTGGTTTGTTACAGTTTCACAAGCAGAGTTTAACTAGATATGGTCCGTATGAGTAGGAAACACAGTTCGTTTTTTCTGGACATGCTCATATTTCTTGCTGTATTGCAGACTAGGACAGAAGAGGATGCTTCTTGCGTTAAAACAGAGGGTGTTTCATGTATGAGAACACTGGTCTGAATTTCCCTTCACAAACGGAGTTAAACCAAAGGCTCTGTGTCTTGCTACAAGCAAGAGTTCATTTCCGGAAATCCCAGTGATTTTTCGGCTCAAATGAATTTACCCAGTTCACGAACCCCACACGTTTTTCACTATAAACTAAATAGCATCTATGTAAGAGGTGCTGTGGTTTGTTACAGTTTCACAAGCAGAGTTCAACCAGATATGGTCCCTATGAGTAGGAAACACAGTTCTTTTTTTCTGGACATGCTCATATTTCTTGCTGTATTGCAGGCTCTGGACAAAAGAGGATGCTTCTTGCGATAAAACAGATGGTGTTTGATGGATGAGAACACTGGTCTGAATTTCCCTTCACAAACGGAGTTAAACCAAAGGCTCTGTGTCTTCCTACAAGCAAGAGTTCATTTCCGGTAAACCCAGTGATTGTGCGGCTCAAATGAATATACACAGTTCACAAAAACAACAGGTTTTTCACTATTAACTAAATTGAGTCTATGTAAGAGATGCTGTGGTTTGTTACAGTTTCACAAGCAGAGTTTAACTAGATATGGTCCATATGAGTAGGAAACACAGTTCGTTTTTTCTGGACATGCTCATATTTATTGCTGTATTGCAGACTAGGACAGAAGAGGATGCTTCTTGCGTTAAAACAGAGGGTGTTTCATGTATGAGAACACTGGTCTGAATTTCCCTTCACAAACAGAGTTAAACCAAAGGCTCTGTGTCTTCCTACAAGCAAGAGTTCATTTCCGGAAATCCCAGTGATTTTTCGGCTCAAATGAATTTACACAGTTCACGCACCCAACACGTTTTTCACTATAAACTAAAGAGCATCTATGTAAGAGATGCTGTTGTTTGTTACAGTTTCACAAGCAGAGTTTAACTAGATATGGTCCGTATGAGTAAGAAACACAGTTCGTTTTTTCTGGCCATGCTCATGTTTCTTGCTGTATTGGAGATGCTGGAAAGAAGAGCATGCTTCTTGCGTTAAAACAGAGTATGTTTCATGGATGAGAACACTGGTCTGAATTTCCCTTCACAAACGGAGTTAAAACAAAGGCTCTGTGTCTTCCTACAAGCAAGAGTTCATTTCCGGAAATCCCAGTGATTTTTCGGCTCAAATGAATTTACACAGTTCACGCACCCAACACGTTTTTTAATATAAACTAAAGAGCATCTATGTAAGAGATGCTGTTGTTTGTTACAGTTTCACAAGCAGAGTTTAACTAGATATAGTCCGTATGAGTAAGAAACACAGTTCGTTTTTTCTGGGCATGCTCATGTTTCTTGCAGTATTAGAGACTCAGGAAAGAAGAGCATGCTCTTTGCGTTAAAACAGAGTGTGTTTCATGGATGAGAACACTGGTCTGAATTTCCCTTCACAATCGGAGTTAAAGCAAATGTTCTTTGTCTTCCTATAAGCAAGAGTTCATTTCCGTAAAACCCAGTGATTTTCTGGCTCAAATGAATTTACACAGTTCACGATCCCAACACGTTTTTCACTATAAACTAAAGAGCATCTATGTAAGAGATGCTGTGGTTGGTTACAGTTTCACAAGCAGAGTTCAACTAGATATGGTCAGTATGAGTAGGAAACACAGTTCTTTTTTTATGGACCTGCTCATATTTCTTGCTGTATTGAAACTCTGGACAGAAGAGGATGCTTCTTGCGTTAAACCAGAGGATGTTTCATCGATGAGAACACTGTTCTGAATTTCCCTTCACAAACGGAGTTAAACCAAAGTCTCTGTGTCTTCCTACAAGCAAGAATTCATTTCCGGAAAACCCAGTGATTTTTCGGCTCAAATGAATTTACCCAGTTCACGAACCCCACACGTTTTTCACTATAAAGTAAAGAGCATCTATGTAAGAGGTGCTGTGGTTTGTTACAGTTTCACAAGCAGAGTTCAACCAGATATGGTCCCTATGAGTAGGAAACACAGTTCTTTTTTTCTGGACATGCTCATATTTCTTGCTGTATTGCAGGCTCTGGACAAAAGAGGATGCTTCTTGCGTTAAAACAGAGTATGTTTCATGGATCAGAACACTGGTCTGAATTTCCCTTCACAAACGGAGTTAAACCAAAGGCTCTGTGTCTTCCTACAAGCAAGAGTTCATTTCCGGAAATCCCAGTGATTTTTCGGCTCAAATGAATTTACACAGTTCACGCACCCAACACGTTTTTTAATATAAACTAAAGAGCATCTATGTAAGAGATGCTGTTGTTTGTTACAGTTTCACAAGCAGAGTTTAACTAGATATAGTCCGTATGAGTAAGAAACACAGTTCGTTTTTTCTGGGCATGCTCATGTTTCTTGCTGTATTGGAGATGCTAGAAAGAAGAGCATGCTTCTTGCATTAAAACAGAGTATGTTTCATGGATGAGAACACTGGTCTGAATTTCCCTTCACAAACGGAGTTAAAACAAAGGCTCTGTATCTTCCTACAAGCAAGAGTTCATTGCCAGATATCCCATTGATATTTTGGCTCAAATGCATTTACACAGTTCACGCACCCAACACGTTTTTCACTATAAACTAAAGAGCATCTATGAAAGAGGTGCTGTGGTTTGTTACAGTTTCACAAGCAGAGTTCAACCAGATATGGTCCCTATGAGTAGGAAACACAGTTCTTTTTTTCTGGACATGCTCATATTTCTTGCTGTATTGCAGGCTCTGGACAAAAGAGGATGCTTCTTGCGTTAAAACAGAGTATGTTTCATGGATGAGAACACTGGTCTGAATTTCCCTTCACAAACGGAGTTAAACCAAAGGCTCTGTGTCTTCCTAAAAGCAAGAGTTCATTTCCGGAAATCCCAGTGATTTTTCGGCTCAAATGAATTTACATAGTTCACGCACCCAACACGTTTTTCACTATAAACTAAAGAGCATCTATGTAAGAGATGCTGTTGTTTGTTCCAGTTTCACAAGCAGAGTTTAACTAGATATGGTCCGTATGAGTAAGAAACACAGTTCATTTTTTCTGGGCATGCTCATGTTTCTTGCTGTATTGGAGATGCTGGAAAGAAGAGCATGCTTCTTGCGTTAAATCAGAGGGTGTTTCATGGATGAGAACACTGGTCTCAATTTCCCTTCACAAACGGAGTTAAACCAAAGGCTCTGTGTCTTCCTACAAGCAAGAGTTCATTTCCGGTAAACCCAGTGATTGTACGGCTCAAATGAATATACACAGTTCACAAACACAACAGGTTTTTCACTATTAACTAAATTGAGGCTATGTAAGAGATGCTGTGGTTTGTTACAGTTTCACAAGCAGAGTTTAACTAGATATGGTCCGTATGAGTAGGAAACACAGTTCGTTTTTTCTGGACATGCTCATATTTCTTGCTGTATTGCAGACTAGGACAGAAGAGGATGCTTCTTGCGTTAAAACAGAGGGTGTTTCATGTATGAGAACACTGGTCTGAATTTCCCTTCACAAACGGAGTTAAACCAAAGGCTCTGTGTCTTGCTACAAGCAAGAGTTCATTTCCGGAAATCCCAGTGATTTTTCGGCTCAAATGAATTTACCCAGTTCACGAACCCCACACGTTTTTCACTATAAACTAAAGAGCATCTATGTAAGAGGTGCTGTGGTTTGTTACAGTTTCACAAGCAGAGTTCAACCAGATATGGTCCCTATGTGTAGGAAACACAGTTCTTTTTTTCTGGACATGCTCATATTTCTTGCTGTATTGCAGGCTCTGGACAAAAGAGGATGCTTCTTGCGATAAAACAGATGGTGTTTGATGGATGAGAACACTGGTCTGAATTTCCCTTCACAAACGGAGTTAAACCAAAGGCTCTGTGTCTTCCTACAAGCAAGAGTTCATTTCCGGAAATCCCAGTGATTTTTCGGCTCAAATGAATTTACATAGTTCACGCACCCAACACGTTTTTCACTATAAACTAAAGAACATCTATGTAAGAGATGCTGTTGTTTGTTACAGTTTCACAAGCAGAGTTTAACTAGATATGGTCCGTATGCGTAAGAAACACAGTTCATTTTTTCTGGGCATGCTCATGTTTCTTGCTGTATTGGAGATGCTGGAAAGAAGAGCATGCTCTTTGCGTTAAAACAGACTGTGTATCGTGGATGAGAACACTGGTCTGAATTTCCCTTCACAAACGGAGTTAAAGCAAAGGTTCTGTGTCTTCCTACAAGCAAGAGTTCATTTCCGTAAAACCCAGTGATTTTCCGGCTCAAATGAATTTACACAGTTCACGAACCCAACACGTTTTTCACTATAAACTAAAGAGCATCTGTGTAAGAGATGCTGTGGTTTGTTACACTTTCACAAGCAGAGTTTAACTAGATATTGTCCGTATGTGTAAGAAACACAGTTCGTTTTTTCTGGGCATGCTCATGTTTCTTGCTGTATAGGAGATGCTGGAAAGAAGAGCATGCTTCTTGCGTTAAATCAGAGGTTGTTTCATGGATGAGAACACTGGTCTCAATTTCCCTTCACAAACAGAGTAAAACCAAAGGCTCTGTGTCTTCCTACAAGCAAGAGTTCATTTCCGGTAACCCCAGTGATTGTTCGGCTCAAATGAATATACACAGTTCACAAACACAACATGTTTTTCACTATTAACTAAATTGAGGCTATGTAAGAGATGCTGTGGTTTGTTACAGTTTCACAAGCAGAGTTAAACTAGATATGGTCCGTGTGAGTAGGGACAGTTCTTTTTTTCTGGACATGCTCATATTTCTTGCTGTATTGCAGACTAGGACAGAAGAGGATGCTTCTTGCGTTAAAACAGAGGGTGTTTCATGGATGAGAACACTGGTCTGAATTTCCATTCACAAACGGAGTTAAACCAAAGTCTCTGTGTCTTCCTACAAGCAAGAGTTCACTTCGGGATAACCCAGTGATTTTTCGTCTCAAATGAATTTACAGAGTTCACGAACCCAACACGTTTTTCACTATAAACTAAAGAGCATCTATGTAAGAGATGCTTGGTTTGTTACAGTTTCACAAGCAGAGTTCAACTAGATATGGTCAGTATGAGTAGGGAACACAGTTCTTTTTTTCTGGGCATGTTCATGTTTCTTGCTGTATTTGAGATGCTGGAAAGAAGAGCATGCTTCTTGTAGTAAAACAGAATATGTTTCATGGATGAGAAAACTGGTCTGAATTTCCCTTCACAAACGGAGTTAAACCAAAGGCTCTTTGTCTTCCTACAAGCAAGAGTTCATTTCCGGAAATCCCAGTGATTTTTCGGCTCAAATGAATTTACCCAGTTCACGAACCCCACACGTTTTTCTCTATAAACTAAAGAGCATCTATGTAAGAGGTGCTGTGGTTTGTTACAGTTTCACAAGCAGAGTTTAACTAGATATGGTCCGTATGAGTAAGAAACACAGTTCGTTTTTTCTGGGCATGCTCATGTTTCTTGCTGTATTGGAGATGCTGGAAAGAAGAGCATGCTTCTTGCGTTAAAACAGAATATGTTTCATGGATGAGAACACTGGTCTGAATTTCCCTTCACAAATGGAATTAAAACAAAGGCTCTGTGTCGTCCTACAAGCAAGAGTTCATTTCCGGATATCCCATTGATTTTTTGGCTCAAATGAATTTACACAGTTCACGCACCCAAAACGTTTTTCACTATAAACTAAAGAGCATCTATGTAAGAGATGCTGTGGTTTGTTACAGTTTCACAAGCATAGTTTAACTAGATATGTTCCGTATGAGTAAGAAACACAGTTCGTTTTTTCTGGGCATGCTCATGTTTCTTGCTGTATTGGAGATGCTGGAAAGAAGAGCATGCTTCTTGCGTTAAAACAGAGTATGTTTCATGGATGAGAACACTGGTCTGAATTTCACTTCACAAACGGAGTTAAAACAAAGGCTCTGTGTCTTCCTACAAGCAAGAGTTCATTTCCGGAAAACCCAGTGATTTTTCGGCTCAAATGAATTTACCCAGTTCATGAACCCCACACTTTTATCACTATAAATTAAAGAGCATCTCTGTAAGAGATGCTGTGGTTTGTTACAGTTTCACAGGCAGAGTTCAACTAGATATGGTCCCTATGAGTAGGAAACACAGTTCTATTTTTCTGGGCATGCTCATGTTTCTTGCAGTATTAGAGACTCTGGAAAGAAGAGCATGCTCTTTGCGTTAAAACAGAGAGTGTATCATGGATGAGAACACTGGTCTGAATTTCCCTTCACAAACGGAGTTAAAGCAATGGTTCTGTGTCTTCCTACAAGCAAGAGTTCATTTCCGTAAAACCCAGTGATTTTCCGGCTCAAATGAATTTACACAGTTCACGAACCCAACACGTTTTTCACTATAAACTAAAGAGCATCTGTGTAAGAGATGCTATGTTTTGTTACACTTTCACAAGCAGAGTTTAACTAGATATGGTCCGTATGAGTAAGAAACACAGATCATTTTTTCTGGGCATGCTCATGTTTCTTGCTGTATTGGAGATGCTGGAAGAAGAGCATGCTTCTTGGGTTAAATCAGAGGGTGTTTCATGGATGAGATCACTGGTCTCAATTTCCCTTCAGAAACGGAGTTAAAGCAAATGTTCTGTGTCTTCCTACAAGCAAGAGTTCATTTCCGGTAACCCCAGTGATTGTTCGACTCAAATGAATATACACAGTTCACAAACTAAACACGTTTTTCACTATTAACTAAATTGAGGCTATGTAAGAGATGCTGTTGTTTGTTACAGTTTCACAAGCAGAGTTTTACTAGATATGGTCCGTATGAGTAGGAAACACAGTTCTTTTTTTCTGGACATGCTCATATTTCTTGCTGTATTGCAGACTAGGACAGAAGAGGATGCTTCTTGCGTTAAAACAGAGGATGTTTCATCGATGAGAACACTGGTCTGAATTTCCCTTCACAAACGGAGTTAAACCAAAGTCTCTGTGTCTTCCTACAAGCAAGAGTTCATTTACTGATAACCCAGTGATTTTTCGTCTAAAATGAATTTACAGAGTTCCTGAACCCAACACGTTTTTCACTATAAACTAAAGAGCATCTATGTAAGAGATGCTGTGGTTTGTTACAGTTTCACAAGCAGAGTTCAACTAGATATGGTCAGTATGAGTAGGAAACACAGTTCTTTTTTTCTGGGCATGTTCATGTTTCTTGCTGTATTGGAGATCCTGGAAAGAAGAGCATGCTTCTTGCGTTAAAACAGAATATGTTTCATGGATGAGAACACTGGTCGGAATTTCCCTTCACAATCGGAGTTAAAGCAAAGGCTCTGTGTCTTCCTACAAGCAAGAGTTCATTTCCGGAAAACCCAGTGATTTTTCGGCTCAAATGAATTTACCCAGTTCACGAACCCCACACGTTTTTCACTATAATCTAAAGAGCATCTATGTAATAGGTGCTGTGATTTGTTACAGTTTCACAAGCAGAGTTCAACCAGATATGGTCCCTATCAGTAGGAAACACAGTTCTTTTTTTCTGGACATGCTCATATTTCTTGCTGTATTGCCCACTCTGGACAGAAGAGGATGCTTCTTGCGTTAAAACAGAGGGTGTTTCATGGATGAGAACACTGGTCTGAATTTCCCTGCACAAACGGAGTTAAAACACAGTCTGTGTGTCTTCCTACAAGCAAGAGTTCATTTCCGGAAATCCCAGTGATTTTTCGGCTCAAATGAATTTACACAGTTCACGTACCCAACACGTTTTTTAATATAAACTAAAGAGCATCTATGTAAGAGATGCTGTTGTTTGTTACAGTTTCACAAGCAGATTTTAACTAGATATAGTCCGTATGAGTAAGAAACACAGTTCGTTTTTCTGGGCATGCTCATTTTTCTTGCAGTATTAGAGACTCAGGAAAGAAGAGCATGCTCTTTGCGTTAAAACAGAGTGTGTTTCATGGATGAGAACACTGGTCTGAATTTCCCTTCACAAACGGAGTTAAACCAAAGTCTCTGTGTCTTCCTACAAGCAAGAATTCATTTCCAGAAAACCCAGTGATTTTTCGGCTCAAATGAATTTACACAGTTCACGCACCCAACATGTTTTTAAATATAAACTAAAGAGCATCTATGTAAGAGATGCTGTTGTTTGTTACAGTTTCACAAGCAGAGTTTAACTAGATATAGTCCGTATGAGTAAGAAACACAGTTCGTTTTTTCGGGGCATGCTCATGTTTCTTGCAGTATTAGAGACTCTGGAAAGAAGAGCATGCTCTTTGCGCTAAAACAGAGTGTGTTTCATGGATGAGAACACTGGTCTGAATTTCCCTTCACAAACGGAGTTAAAACAAAGGCTCTGTGTCTTCCTATAAGCAAGAGTTCATTGCCGGATATCCCACTGATATTTTGGCTCAAATGAATTTACACAGTTCACGCACCCAACACGTTTTTCACTATAAACTAAAGAGCATCTATGTAAGAGGTGCTGTGGTTTGTTACAGTTTCACAAGCAGAGTTCAACCAGATATTGTCCCTATGAGTAGGAAACACAGTTCTTTTTTTCTGGACATGCTCATATTTCTTGCTGTATTGCAGGCTCTGGACGAAAGAGGATGCTTCTTGCGTTAAAACAGAGTATGTTTCATGGATGAGAACACTGGTCTGAATTTCCCTTCACAAACGGAGTTAAACCAAAGTCTCTGTGTCTTCCTACAAGCAAGAGTTCATTTCCGGAAAACCCAGTGATTTTTCGGCTCAAATGAATTTACATAGTTCACGCACCCAACACGTTTTTCACTATAAACTAAAGAGCATCTATGTAAGAGATGCTGTTGTTTGTTCCAGTTTCACAAGCAGAGTTTAACTAGATATGGTCCGTATGAGTAAGAAACACAGTTCATTTTTTCTGGGCATGCTCATGTTTCTTGCTGTATTGGAGATGCTGGAAAGAAGAGCATGCTTCTTGCGTTAAATCAGAGGGTGTTTCATGGATGAGAACACTGGTCTCAATTTCCCTTCACAAACAGAGTTAAACCAAAGGCTCTGTGTCTTCCTACAAGCAAGAGTTCATTTCCGGTAAACCCAGTGATTGTACGGCTCAAATGAATATACACAGTTCACAAAAACAACAGGTTTTTCACTATTAACTAAATTGAGGCTATGTAAGAGATGCTGTGGTTTGTTACAGTTTCACAAGCAGAGTTTAACTAGATATGGTCCGTATGAGTAGGAAACACAGTTCGTTTTTTCTGGACATGCTCATGTTTCTTGCTGTATTGGAGATGCTGGAAAGAAGAGCATGCTTCTTGCGTTAAAACAGAATATGTTTCATGGATGAGAACACTGGTCTGAATTTCCCTTCACAAATGGAATTAAAACAAAGGCTCTGTGTCTTCCTACAAGCAAGAGTTCATTTCCGGATATCCCATTGATTTTTTGGCTCAAATGAATTTACACAGTTCATGCACCCAAAACGTTTTACACTATAAATTAAAGAGCATCTATGTAAGAGATGCTGTGGTTTGTTACAGTTTCACAAGCATAGTTTAACTAGATATGGTCCGTATGAGTAAGAAACACAGTTCGTTTTTTCAGGGCATGCTCATGTTTCTTGCTGTATTGGAGATGCTGGAAAGAAGAGCATGCTTCTTGCGTTAAAACAGAGTATGTTTCATGGATGAGAACACTGGTCTGAATTTCCCTTCACAAACGGAGTTAAAACAAAGGCTCTGTGTCTTCCTACAAGCAAGAGTTCATTGCCGGATATCCCAGTGATATTTTGGCTCAAATGAATTTACACAGTTCACGCACCCAACACGTTTTTCACTATAAACTAAAGAGCATCTATGTAAGAGGTGCTGTGTTTTGTTACAGTTTCACAAGCAGAGTTCAACCAGATATTGTCCCTATGAGTAGGAAACACAGTTCTTTTTTTCTGGACATGCTCATATTTCTTGCTGTATTGCAGGCTCTGGACGAAAGAGGATGCTTCTTGCGTTAAAACAGAGTATGTTTCATGGATGAGAACACTGGTCTGAATTTCCCTTCACAAACGGAGTTAAACCAAAGGCTCTGTGTCTTCCTACAAGCAAGAGTTCATTTCCGGAAAACCCAGTGATTTTTCGGCTCAAATGAATTTACATAGTTCACAAACACAACACGTTTTTCACTATAAACTAAAGAGCATCTATGTAAGAGATGCTGTTGTTTGTTCCAGTTTCACAAGCAGAGTTTAACTAGATATGGTCCGTATGAGTAAGAAACACAGTTCATTTTTTCTGGGCATGCTCATGTTTCTTGCTGTATTGGAGATGCTGGAAAGAAGAGCATGCTTCTTGCGTTAAATCAGAGGGTGTTTCATGGATGAGAACACTGGTCTCAATTTCCCTTCACAAACGGAGTTAAACCAAAGGCTCTGTGTCTTCCTACAAGCAAGAGTTCATTGCCGGATATCCCATTGATATTTTGTCTCAAATGAATTTACACAGTTCACGCACACAACACGTTTTTCACTATAAACTAAAGAGCATCTATGTAAGAGGTGCTGTGGTTTGTTACAGTTTCACAAGCAGAGTTCAACCAGATATGGTCCCTATGAGTAGGAAACACAGTTCTTTTTTTCTGGACATGCTCATATTTCTTGCTGTATTGCAGACTCTGGACAGAAGAGGATGCTTCTTGCGTTAAAACAGAGGGTGTTTCATGGATGAGAACACAGGTCTGAATTTCCCTTCACAAACGGAGTTAAAACAAAGTCTCTGTGTCTTCCTACAAGCAAGAGTTCATTTCCGGAAATCCCAGTGATTTTTCGGCTCAAATGAATTTACACAGTTCACGCACCCAACACGTTTTTTAATATAAACTAAAGAGCATCTATGTAAGAGATGCTGTTGTTTGTTACAGTTTCACAAGCAGAGTTTAACTAGATATAGTCCGTATGAGTAAGAAACACAGTTCGTTTTTTCTGGGCATGCTCATGTTTCTTGCAGTATTAGAGACTCAGGAAAGAAGAGCATGCTCTTTGCGTTAAAACAGAGTGTGTTTCATGGATGAGAACACTGGTCTGAATTTCCCTTCACAATCGGAGTTAAAGCAAATGTTCTTTGTCTTCCTATAAGCAAGAGTTCATTTCCGTAAAACCCAGTGATTTTCTGCCTCAAATGAATTTACACAGTTCACGAACCCAACACGTTTTTCACTATAAACTAAAGAGCATCTATGTAAGAGATGCTGTGGTTTGTTACAGTTTCACAAGCAGAGTTCAACCAGATATGGTCCCTATGAGTAGGAAACACAGTTCTTTTTTTCTGGACATGCTCATATTTCTTGCTGTATTGCAGGCTCTGGACAAAAGAGGGTGCTTCTTGCGTTAAAACAGAGTATGTTTCATGGATGAGAACACTGGTCTGAATTTCCCTTCACAAACGGAGTTAAACCAAAGGCTCTGTGTCTTCCTACAAGCAAGAGTTCATTTCCGGAAAACCCAGTGATTTTTCGGCTCAAATGAATTTACATAGTTCACAAACACAACACGTTTTTCACTATAAACTAAAGAGCATCTATGTAAGAGATGCTGTTGTTTGTTCCAGTTTCACAAGCAGAGTTTAACTAGATATGGTCCGTATGAGTAAGAAACACAGTTCATTTTTTCTGGGCATGCTCATGTTTCTTGCTGTATTGGAGATGCTGGAAAGAAGAGCATGCTTCTTGCGTTAAATCAGAGGGTGTTTCATGGATGAGAACACTGGTCTCAATTTCCCTTCACAAACGGAGTTAAACCAAAGGCTCTGTGTCTTCCTACAAGCAAGAGTTCATTGCCGGATATCCCATTGATATTTTGTCTCAAATGAATTTACACAGTTCACGCACACAACACGTTTTTCACTATAAACTAAAGAGCATCTATGTAAGAGGTGCTGTGGTTTGTTACAGTTTCACAAGCAGAGTTCAACCAGATATGGTCCCTATGAGTAGGAAACACAGTTCTTTTTTTCTGGACATGCTCATATTTCTTGCTGTATTGCAGACTCTGGACAGAAGAGGATGCTTCTTGCGTTAAAACAGAGGGTGTTTCATGGATGAGAACACAGGTCTGAATTTCCCTTCACAAACGGAGTTAAAACAAAGTCTCTGTGTCTTCCTACAAGCAAGAGTTCATTTCCGGAAATCCCAGTGATTTTTCGGCTCAAATGAATTTACACAGTTCACGCACCCAACACGTTTTTTAATATAAACTAAAGAGCATCTATGTAAGAGATGCTGTTGTTTGTTACAGTTTCACAAGCAGAGTTTAACTAGATATAGTCCGTATGAGTAAGAAACACAGTTCGTTTTTTCTGGGCATGCTCATGTTTCTTGCAGTATTAGAGACTCAGGAAAGAAGAGCATGCTCTTTGCGTTAAAACAGAGTGTGTTTCATGGATGAGAACACTGGTCTGAATTTCCCTTCACAATCGGAGTTAAAGCAAATGTTCTTTGTCTTCCTATAAGCAAGAGTTCATTTCCGTAAAACCCAGTGATTTTCTGCCTCAAATGAATTTACACAGTTCACGAACCCAACACGTTTTTCACTATAAACTAAAGAGCATCTATGTAAGAGATGCTGTGGTTTGTTACAGTTTCACAAGCAGAGTTCAACCAGATATGGTCCCTATGAGTAGGAAACACAGTTCTTTTTTTCTGGACATGCTCATATTTCTTGCTGTATTGCAGGCTCTGGACAAAAGAGGGTGCTTCTTGCGTTAAAACAGAGTATGTTTCATGGATGAGAACACTGGTCTGAATTTCCCTTCACAAACGGAGTTAAACCAAAGGCTCTGTGTCTTCCTACAAGCAAGAGTTCATTTCCGGAAATCCCAGTGATTTTTCGGCTCAAATGAATTTACACAGTTCACGCACCCAACACGTTTTTTAATATAAACTAAAGAGCATCTATGTAAGAGATGCTGTTGTTTGTTCCATTTTCACAAGCAGAGTTTAACTAGATATAGTTCGTATGAGTAAGAAACACAGTTCGTTTTTTCTGGGCATGCTCATGTTTCTTGCTGTATTGGAGATGCTGGAAAGAAGAGCATGCTTCTTGCATTAAAACAGAGTATGTTTCATGGATGAGAACACTGGTCTGAATTTCCCTTCACAAACGGAGTTAAAACAAAGGCTCTGTGTCTTCCTACAAGCAAGAGTTCATTGCCAGATATCCCAGTGATTTTTCGGCTCAAATGAATTTACACAGTTCACGCATCCAACACGTTTTTCACTATAAACTAAAGAGCATCTATGTAAGAGATGCTGTTGTTTGTTACAGTTTCACAAGCAGAGTTTAACTAGATATGGTCCGTATGAGTAAGAAACACAGTTCGTTTTTTCTGGCCATGCTCATGTTTCTTGCTGTATTGGAGATGCTGGAAAGAAGAGCATGCTTCTTCTGTTAAAACAGAGTATGTTTCATGGATGAGAACACTGGTCTGAATTTCCCTTCACAAACGGAGTTAAACGAAAGGCTCTGTGTCTTCCTACAAGCAAGAGTTCATTGCCGGATATCCCATTGATATTTTGGCTCAAATGAATTTACACAGTTCACGCACCCAACACGTTTTTCACTATAAACTAAATAGCATCTATGTAAGAGGTGCTGTGGTTTGTTACAGTTTCACAAGCAGAGTTCAACCAGATATTGTCCCTATGAGTAGGAAACACAGTTCTTTTTTTCTGGACATGCTCATATTTCTTGCTGTATTGCAGGCTCTGGACGAAAGAGGATGCTTCTTGCGTTAAAACAGAGTATGTTTCATGGATGAGAACACTGGTCTGAATTTCCCTTCACAAACGGAGTTAAACCAAAGGCTCTGTGTCTTCCTACAAGCAAGAGTTCATTTCCGGAAATCCCAGTGATTTTTCGGCTCAAATGAATTTACATAGTTCACGCACCCAACACGTTTTTCACTATAAACTAAAGAGCATCTATGTAAGAGATGCTGTTGTTTGTTCCAGTTTCACAAGCAGAGTTTAACTAGATATGGTCCGTATGAGTAAGAAACACAGTTCATTTTTTCTGGGCATGCTCATGTTTCTTGCTGTATTGGAGATGCTGGAAAGAAGAGCATGCTTCTTGCATTAAATCAGAGGGTGTTTCATGGATGAGAACACTGGTCTCAATTTCCCTTCACAAACGGAGTTAAACCAAAGGCTCTGTGTCTTCCTACAAGCAAGAGTTCATTTCCGGTAAACCCAGTGATTGTACGGCTCAAATGAATATACACAGTTCACAAACACAACAGGTTTTTCACTATTAACTAAATTGAGGCTATGTAAGAGATGCTGTGGTTTGTTACAGTTTGACAAGCAGAGTTTAACTAGATATGGTCCGTATGAGTAGGAAACACAGTTCGTTTTTTCTGGACATGCTCATATTTCTTGCTGTATTGCAGACTAGGACAGAAGAGGATGCTTCTTGCGTTAAAACAGAGGGTGTTTCATGTATGAGAACACTGGTCTGAATTTCCTTTCACAAACGGAGTTAAACCAAAGGCTCTGTGTCTTCCTACAAGCAAGAGTTCATTTCCGGAAATCCCAGTGATTTTTCGGCTCAAATGAATTTACCCAGTTCACGAACCCCACACGTTTTTCACTATAAAGTAAAGAGCATCTATGTAAGAGGTGCTGTGGTTTGTTACAGTTTCACAAGCAGAGTTCAACCAGATATGGTCCCTATGAGTAGGAAACACAGTTCTTTTTTTCTGGACATGCTCATCTTTCTTGCTGTATTGCAGACTCTGGACAGAAGAGGATGCTTCTTGCGTTAAAACAGAGGGTGTTTCATGGATGAGAACACTGGTCTGAATTTCCCTTCACAAACGGAGTTAAAACAAAGTCTCTGTGTCTTCCTACAAGCAAGAGTTCATTTCCGGAAATCCCAGTGATTTTTCGGCTCAAATGAATTTACACAGTTCACGCACCCAACACGTTTTTTAATATAAACTAAAGAGCATCTATGTAAGAGATGCTGTTGTTTGTTACAGTTTCACAAGCAGAGTTTAACTAGATATAGTCCGTATGAGTAAGAAACACAGTTCGTTTTTTCTGGGCATGCTCATGTTTCTTGCAGTATTAGAGACTCAGGAAAGAAGAGCATGCTCTTTGCGTTAAAACAGAGTGTGTTTCATGGATGAGAACACTGGTCTGAATTTCCCTTCACAATCGGAGTTAAAGCAAATGTTCTTTGTCTTCCTATAAGCAAGAGTTCATTTCCGTAAAACCCAGTGATTTTCTGGCTCAAATGAATTTACACAGTTCACGAACCCAACACGTTTTTCACTATAAACTAAAGAGCATCTATGTAAGAGGTGCTGTGGTTTGTTACAGTTTCACAAGCAGAGTTCAACCAGATATTGTCCCTATGAGTAGGAAACACAGTTCTTTTTTTCTGGACATGCTCATATTTCTTGCTGTATTGCAGGCTCTGGACGAAAGAGGATGCTTCTTGCGTTAAAACAGAGTATGTTTCATGGATGAGAACACTGGTCTGAATTTCCCTTCACAAACGGAGTTAAACCAAAGGCTCTGTGTCTTCCTACAAGCAAGAGTTCATTTCCGGAAATCCCAGTGATTTTTCGGCTCAAATGAATTTACATAGTTCACGCACCCAACACGTTTTTCACTATAAACTAAAGAGCATCTATGTAAGAGATGCTGTTGTTTGTTCCATTTTCACAAGCAGAGTTTAACTAGATATGGTCCGTATGAGTAAGAAACACAGTTCATTTTTTCTGGGCATGCTCATGTTTCTGGCTGTATTGGAGATGCTGGAAAGAAGAGCATGCTTCTTGCGTTAAATCAGAGGGTGTTTCATGGATGAGAACACTGGTCTCAATTTCCCTTCACAAACGGAGTTAAACCAAAGGCTCTGTGTCTTTTACAAGCAAGAGTTCATTTCCGGTAAACCCAGTGATTGTACGGCTCAAATGAATATACACAGTTCACAAACACAACAGGTTTTTCACTATTAACTAAATTGAGGCTATGTAAGAGATGCTGTGGTTTGTTACAGTTTCACAAGCAGAGTTTAACTAGATATGGTCCGTATGAGTAAGAAACACAGTTCGTTTTTTCTGGCCATGCTCATGTTTCTTGCTGTATGGGAGATGCTGGAAAGAAGAGCATGCTTCTTGTGTTAAAACAGAGTATGTTTCATGGATGAGAACACTGGTCTGAATTTCCCTTCACAAACGGAGTTAAAACAAAGGCTCTGTGTCTTCCTACAAGCAAGAGTTCATTGCCGGATATCCCATTGATATTTTGGCTCAAATGAATTTACCCAGTTCACGAACCCCACACGTTATTCACTATAAACTAAAGAGCATCTATGTAAGAGGTGCTGTGGTTTGTTACAGTTTCACAAGCAGAGTTCAACCAGATATTGTCCCTATGAGTAGGAAACACAGTTCTTTTTTTCTGGACATGCTCATATTTCTTGCTGTATTGCAGGCTCTGGACGAAAGAGGATGCTTCTTGCGTTAAAACAGAGTATGTTTCATGGATGAGAACACCGGTCTGAATTTCCCTTCACAAACGGAGATAAACCAAAGGCTCTGTGTCTTCCTACAAGCAAGAGTTCATTTCCGGAAATCCCAGTGATTTTTCGGCTCAAATGAATTTACATAGTTCACGCACCCAACACGTTTTTCACTATAAACTAAAGAGCATCTATGTAAGAGATGCTGTTGTTTGTTCCAGTTTCACAAGCAGAGTTTAACTAGATATGGTCCGTATGAGTAAGAAACACAGTTCATTTTTTCTGGGCATGCTCATGTTTCTTGCTGTATTGGAGATGCTGGAAAGAAGAGCATGCTTCTTGCGTTAAATCAGAGGGTGTTTCATGGATGAGAACACTGGTCTGAATTTCCCTTCACAAACGGAGTTAAACCAAAGGCTCTGTGTCTTCCTACAAGCAAGAGTTCATTTCCGGAAATCCCAGTGATTTTTCGGCTCAAATGAATTTACACAGTTCACGCACCCAACACGTTTTTCACTATAAACTAAAGAGCATCTATGTAAGAGATGCTGTTGTTTGTTACAGTTTCACAAGCAGAGTTTAACTAGATATGGTCCGTATGAGTAAGAAACACAGTTCGTTTTTTCTGGCCATGCTCATGTTTCTTGCTGTATTGGAGATGCTGGAAAGAAGAGCATGCTTCTTCCGTTAAAACAGAGTATGTTTCATGGATGAGAACACTGGTCTGAATTTCCCTTCACAAACGGAGTTAAAACAAAGGCTCTGTGTCTTCCTACAACCAAGAGTTCATTGCCGGATATCCCATTGATATTTTGGCTCAAATGAATTTACACAGTTCACGCACACAACACGTTTTTCACTATAACCTAAAGAGCATCTGTGTAAGAGATGCTGTTGTTTGTTACAGTTTCACAAGCAGAGTTTAACTAGATATGGTCCGTATGAGTAAGAAACACAGTTCGTTTTTTCTGGGCATGCTCATGTTTCTTGCTGTATTGGAGATGCTGGAAAGAAGAGCATGCTTCTTGCGTTAAAACAGAATATGTTTCATGGATGAGAACACTGGTCTGAATTTCCCTTCACAAATGGAATTAAAACAAAGGCTCTGTGTCTTCCTACAAGCAAGAGTTCATTTCCGGATATCCCATTGATTTTTTGGCTCAAATGAATTTACACAGTTCACGCACCCAAAACGTTTTTCACTATAAATTAAAGAGCATCTATGTAAGAGATGCTGTGGTTTGTTACAGTTTCACAAGCATAGTTTAACTAGATATGGTCCGTATGAGTAAGAAACACAGTTCGTTTTTTCTGGCCATGCTCATGTTTCTTGCTGTATTGGAGATGCTGGAAAGAAGAGCATGCTTCTTGCGTTAAAACAGAGTATGTTTCATGGATGAGAACACTGGTCTGAATTTCCCTTCACAAATGGAGTTAAAACAAAGGCTCTGTGTCTTCCTACAAGCAAGAGTTCATTGCCGGATATCCCAGTGATATTTTGGCTCAAATGAATTTACACAGTTCACGCACCCAACACGTTTTTCACTATAAACTAAAGAGCATCTATGTAAGAGGTGCTGTGGTTTGTTACAGTTTCACAAGCAGAGTTCAACCAGATATTGTCCCTATGAGTAGGAAACACAGTTCTTTTTTTCTGGACATGCTCATATTTCTTGCTGTATTGCAGGCTCTGGACGAAAGAGGATGCTTCTTGCGTTAAAACAGAGTATGTTTCATGGATGAGAACACTGGTCTGAATTTCCCTTCACAAACGGAGTTAAACCAAAGGCTCTGTGTCTTCCTACAAGCAAGAGTTCATTTCCGGAAAACCCAGTGAATTTTCGGCTCAAATGAATTTACATAGTTCACAAACACAACACGTTTTTCACTATAAACTAAAGAGCATCTATGTAAGAGATGCTGTTGTTTGTTCCAGTTTCACAAGCAGAGTTTAACTAGATATGGTCCGTATGAGTAAGAAACACAGTTCATTTTTTCTGGGCATGCTCATGTTTCTTGCTGTATTGGAGATGCTGGAAAGAAGAGAATGCTTCTTGCGTTAAATCAGAGGGTGTTTCATGGATGAGAACACTGGTCTCAATTTCCCTTCACAAACGGAGTTAAACCAAAGGCTCTGTGTCTTCCTACAAGCAAGAGTTCATTGCCGGATATCCCATTGATATTTTGGCTCAAATGAATTTACACAGTTCACGCACACAACACGTTTTCCACTATAAACTAAAGAGCATCTATGTAAGAGGTGCTGTGGTTTGTTACAGTTTCACAAGCAGAGTTCAACCAGATATGGTCCCTATGAGTAGGAAACACAGTTCTTTTTTTCTGGACATGCTCATATTTCTTGCTGTATTGCAGACTCTGGACAGAAGAGGATGCTCCTTGCGTTAAAACAGAGGGTGTTTCATGGATGAGAACACAGGTCTGAATTTCCCTTCACAAACGGAGTTAAAACAAAGTCTCTGTGTCTTCCTACAAGCAAGAGTTCATTTCCGGAAATCCCAGTGATTTTTCGGCTCAAATGAATTTACACAGTTCACGCACCCAAAACGTTTTTCACTATAAATTAAAGAGCATCTATGTAAGAGATGCTGTGGTTTGTTACAGTTTCACAAGCATAGTTTAACTAGATATGTTCCGTATGAGTAAGAAACACAGTTCGTTTTTTCAGGGCATGCTCATGTTTCTTGCTGTATTGGAGATGCTGGAAAGAAGAGCATGCTTCTTGCGTTACAACAGAGTATGTTTCATGGATGAGAACACTGGTCTGAATTTCACTTCACAAACGGAGTTAAAACAAAGGCTCTGTGTCTTCCTACAAGCAAGAGTTCATTTCCGGAAAACCCAGTGATTTTTCGGCTCAAATGAATTTACCCAGTTCACGAACCCCACACGTTTTTCACTATAAACTAAAGAGCATCTATGTAAGAGGTGCTGTGTTTTGTTACAGTTTCACAAGCAGAGTTCAACCAGATATGGTCCCTATGAGTAGGAAACACAGTTCTTTTTTTCTGGACATGCTCATATTTCTTGCTGTATTGCAGACTCTGGACAGAAGAGGATGCTTCTTGCGTTAAAACAGAGGGTGTTTCATGGATGAGAACACTGGTCTGAATTTCCCTTCACAAACGGAGTTAAAACAAAGTCTCTGTGTCTTCCTACAAGCAAGAGTTCATTTCCGGAAATCCCAGTGATTTTTCGGCTCAAATGAATTTACACAGTTCACGCACCCAACACGTTTTTTAATATAAACTAAAGAGCATCTATGTAAGAGATGCTGTTGTTTGTTACAGTTTCACAAGCAGAGTTTAACTAGATATAGTCCATATGAGTAAGAAACACAGTTCGTTTTTTCTGGGCATGCTCATGTTTCTTGCAGTATTAGAGACTCAGGAAAGAAGAGCATGCTCTTTGCGTTAAAACAGAGTGTGTTTCATGGATGAGAACACTGGTCTGAATTTCCCTTCACAATCGGAGTTAAAGCAAATGTTCTTTGTCTTCCTATAAGCAAGAGTTCATTTCCGTAAAACCCAGTGATTTTCTGCCTCAAATGAATTTACACAGTTCACGAACCCAACACGTTTTTCACTATAAACTAAAGAGCATCTATGTAAGAGATGCTGTGGTTTGTTACAGTTTCACAAGCAGAGTTCAACCAGATATGGTCCCTATGAGTAGGAAACACAGTTCTTTTTTTCTGGACATGCTCATATTTCTTGCTGTATTGCAGGCTCTGGACAAAAGAGGATGCTTCTTGCGTTAAAACAGAGTATGTTTCATGGATGAGAACACTGGTCTGAATTTCCCTTCACAAACGGAGTTAAACCAAAGGCTCTGTGTCTTCCTACAAGCAAGAGTTCATTTCCGGAAATCCCAGTGATTTTTCGGCTCAAATGAATTTACACAGTTCACGCACCCAACACGTTTTTTAATATAAACTAAAGAGCATCTATGTAAGAGATGCTGTTGTTTGTTACAGTTTCACAAGCAGAGTTTAACTAGATATAGTTCGTATGAGTAAGAAACACAGTTCGTTTTTTCTGGGCATGCTCATGTTTCTTGCTGTATTGGAGATGCTGGAAAGAAGAGCATGCTTCTTGCATTAAAACAGAGTATGTTTCATGGATGAGAACACTGGTCTGAATTTCCCTTCACAAACGGAGTTAAAACAAAGGCTCTGTGTCTTCCTACAAGCAAGAGTTCATTTCCGGAAATCCCAGTGATTTTTCGGCTCAAATGAATTTACATAGTTCACGCACACAACACGTTTTTCACTATAAACTAAAGAGCATCTATGTAAGAGATGCTGTTGTTTGTTCCAGTTTCACAAGCAGAGTTTAACTAGATATGGTCCGTATGAGTAAGAAACACAGTTCATTTTTTCTGGGCATGCTCATGTTTCTTGCTGTATTGGAGATGCTGGAAAGAAGAGCATGCTTCTTGCGTTAAATCAGAGGGTGTTTCATGGATGAGAACACTGGTCTCAATTTCCCTTCACAAACGGAGTTAAACCAAAGGCTCTGTGTCTTCCTACAAGCAAGAGTTCATTTCCGGTAAACCCAGTGATTGTACGGCTCAAATGAATATACACAGTTCACAAACACAACACGTTTTTCACTATTAACTAAATTGAGGCTATGTAAGAGATGCTGTGGTTTGTTTCAGTTTCACAAGCAGAGTTTAACTAGATATGGTCCGTATGAGTAGGAAACACAGTTCGTTTTTTCTGGACATGCTCATATTTCTTGCTGTATTGCAGACTAGGACAGAAGAGGATGCTTCTTGCGTTAAAACAGAGGGTGTTTCATGTATGAGAACACTGGTCTGAATTTCCCTTCACAAACGGAGTTAAACCAAAGGCTCTGTGTCTTCCTACAAGCAAGAGTTCATTTCCGGAAATCCCAGTGATTTTTCGGCTCAAATGAATTTACCCAGTTCACGAACCCCACACGTTTTTCACTATAAACTAAAGAGCATCTATGTAAGAGGTGCTGTGGTTTGTTACAGTTTCACAAGCAGAGTTCAACCAGATATGGTCCCTATGAGTAGGAAACACAGTTCTTTTTTTCTGGACATGCTCATATTTCTTGCTGTATTGCAGACTCTGGACAGAAGAGGATGCTTCTTGCGTTAAAACAGAGGGTGTTTCATGGATGAGAACACTGGTCTGAATTTCCCTTCACAAACGGAGTTAAAACAAAGTCTCTGTGTCTTCCTACAAGCAAGAGTTCATTTCCGGAAATCCCAGTGATTTTTCGGCTCAAATGAATTTACACAGTTCACGCACCCAACACGTTTTTTAATATAAACTAAAGAGCATCTATGTAAGAGATGCTGTTGTTTGTTACAGTTTCACAAGCAGAGTTTAACTAGATATAGTCCGTATGAGTAAGATACACAGTTCGTTTTTTCTGGGCATGCTCATGTTTCTTGCAGTATTAGAGACTCAGGAAAGAAGAGCATGCTCTTTGCATTAAAACAGAGTGTGTTTCATGGATGAGAACACTGGTCTGAATTTCCCTTCACAATCGGAGTTAAAGCAAATGTTCTTTGTCTTCCTATAAGCAAGAGTTCATTTCCGTAAAACCCAGTGATTTTCTGGCTCAAATGAATTTACACAGTTCACGAACCCAACACGTTTTTCACTATAAACTAAAGAGCATCTATGTAAGAGGTGCTGTGGTTTGTTACAGTTTCACAAGCAGAGTTCAACCAGATATTGTCCCTATGAGTAGGAAACACAGTTCTTTTTTTCTGGACATGCTCATATTTCTTGCTGTATTGCAGGCTCTGGACGAAAGAGGATGCTTCTTGCGTTAAAACAGAGTATGTTTCATGGATGAGAACACTGGTCTGAATTTCCCTTCACAAACGGAGTTAAACCAAAGGCTCTGTGTCTTCCTACAAGCAAGAGTTCATTTCCGGAAATCCCAGTGATTTTTCGGCTCAAATGAATTTACATAGTTCACGCACCCAACACGTTTTTCACTATAAACTAAAGAGCATCTATGTAAGAGATGCTGTTGTTTGTTCCATTTTCACAAGCAGAGTTTAACTAGATATGGTCCGTATGAGTAAGAAACACAGTTCATTTTTTCTGGGCATGCTCATGTTTCTGGCTGTATTGGAGATGCTGGAAAGAAGAGCATGCTTCTTGCGTTAAATCAGAAGGTGTTTCATGGATGAGAACACTGGTCTCAATTTCCCTTCACAAACGGAGTTAAACCAAAGGCTCTGTGTCTTTTACAAGCAAGAGTTCATTTCTGGTAAACCCAGTGATTGTACGGCTTAAATGAATATACACAGTTCACAAACACAACAGGTTTTTCACTATTAACTAAATTGAGGCTATGTAAGAGATGCTGTGGTTTGTTACAGTTTCACAAGCAGAGTTTAACTAGATATGGTCCGTATGAGTAAGAAACACAGTTCGTTTTTTCTGGCCATGCTCATGTTTCTTGCTGTATTGGAGATGCTGGAAAGAAGAGCATGCTTCTTGTGTTAAAACAGAGTATGTTTCATGGATGAGAACACTGGTCTGAATTTCCCTTCACAAACGGAGTTAAAACAAAGGCTCTGTGTCTTCCTACAAGCAAGAGTTCATTGCCGGATATCCCATTGATATTTTGGCTCAAATGAATTTACACAGTTCACGCACCCAACACGTTTTTCACTATAAACTAAAGAGCATCTATGTAAGAGGTGCTGTGGTTTGTTACAGTTTCACAAGCAGAGTTTAACTAGATATAGTTCGTATGAGTAAGAAACACAGTTCGTTTTTTCTGGGCATGCTCATGTTTCTTGCTGTATTGGAGATGCTGGAAAGAAGAGCATGCTTCTTGCATTAAAACAGAGTATGTTTCATGGATGAGAACACTGGTCTGAATTTCCCTTCACAAACGGAGTTAAAACAAAGGCTCTGTGTCTTCCTACAAGCAAGAGTTCATTTCCGGAAATCCCAGTGATTTTTCGGCTCAAATGAATTTACATAGTTCACGCACACAACACGTTTTTCACTATAAACTAAAGAGCATCTATGTAAGAGATGCTGTTGTTTGTTCCAGTTTCACAAGCAGAGTTTAACTAGATATGGTCCGTATGAGTAAGAAACACAGTTCATTTTTTCTGGGCATGCTCATGTTTCTTGCTGTATTGGAGATGCTGGAAAGAAGAGCATGCTTCTTGCGTTAAATCAGAGGGTGTTTCATGGATGAGAACACTGGTCTCAATTTCCCTTCACAAACGGAGTTAAACCAAAGGCTCTGTGTCTTCCTACAAGCAAGAGTTCATTTCCGGTAAACCCAGTGATTGTACGGCTCAAATGAATATACACAGTTCACAAACACAACACGTTTTTCACTATTAACTAAATTGAGGCTATGTAAGAGATGCTGTGGTTTGTTTCAGTTTCACAAGCAGAGTTTAACTAGATATGGTCCGTATGAGTAGGAAACACAGTTCGTTTTTTCTGGACATGCTCATATTTCTTGCTGTATTGCAGACTAGGACAGAAGAGGATGCTTCTTGCGTTAAAACAGAGGGTGTTTCATGTATGAGAACACTGGTCTGAATTTCCCTTCACAAACGGAGTTAAACCAAAGGCTCTGTGTCTTCCTACAAGCAAGAGTTCATTTCCGGAAATCCCAGTGATTTTTCGGCTCAAATGAATTTACCCAGTTCACGAACCCCACACGTTTTTCACTATAAACTAAAGAGCATCTATGTAAGAGGTGCTGTGGTTTGTTACAGTTTCACAAGCAGAGTTCAACCAGATATGGTCCCTATGAGTAGGAAACACAGTTCTTTTTTTCTGGACATGCTCATATTTCTTGCTGTATTGCAGACTCTGGACAGAAGAGGATGCTTCTTGCGTTAAAACAGAGGGTGTTTCATGGATGAGAACACTGGTCTGAATTTCCCTTCACAAACGGAGTTAAAACAAAGTCTCTGTGTCTTCCTACAAGCAAGAGTTCATTTCCGGAAATCCCAGTGATTTTTCGGCTCAAATGAATTTACACAGTTCACGCACCCAACACGTTTTTTAATATAAACTAAAGAGCATCTATGTAAGAGATGCTGTTGTTTGTTACAGTTTCACAAGCAGAGTTTAACTAGATATAGTCCGTATGAGTAAGAAACACAGTTCGTTTTTTCTGGGCATGCTCATGTTTCTTGCAGTATTAGAGACTCAGGAAAGAAGAGCATGCTCTTTGCATTAAAACAGAGTGTGTTTCATGGATGAGAACACTGGTCTGAATTTCCCTTCACAATCGGAGTTAAAGCAAATGTTCTTTGTCTTCCTATAAGCAAGAGTTCATTTCCGTAAAACCCAGTGATTTTCTGGCTCAAATGAATTTACACAGTTCACGAACCCAACACGTTTTTCACTATAAACTAAAGAGCATCTATGTAAGAGGTGCTGTGGTTTGTTACAGTTTCACAAGCAGAGTTCAACCAGATATTGTCCCTATGAGTAGGAAACACAGTTCTTTTTTTCTGGACATGCTCATATTTCTTGCTGTATTGCAGGCTCTGGACGAAAGAGGATGCTTCTTGCGTTAAAACAGAGTATGTTTCATGGATGAGAACACTGGTCTGAATTTCCCTTCACAAACGGAGTTAAACCAAAGGCTCTGTGTCTTCCTACAAGCAAGAGTTCATTTCCGGAAATCCCAGTGATTTTTCGGCTCAAATGAATTTACATAGTTCACGCACCCAACACGTTTTTCACTATAAACTAAAGAGCATCTATGTAAGAGATGCTGTTGTTTGTTCCATTTTCACAAGCAGAGTTTAACTAGATATGGTCCGTATGAGTAAGAAACACAGTTCATTTTTTCTGGGCATGCTCATGTTTCTGGCTGTATTGGAGATGCTGGAAAGAAGAGCATGCTTCTTGCGTTAAATCAGAAGGTGTTTCATGGATGAGAACACTGGTCTCAATTTCCCTTCACAAACGGAGTTAAACCAAAGGCTCTGTGTCTTTTACAAGCAAGAGTTCATTTCTGGTAAACCCAGTGATTGTACGGCTTAAATGAATATACACAGTTCACAAACACAACAGGTTTTTCACTATTAACTAAATTGAGGCTATGTAAGAGATGCTGTGGTTTGTTACAGTTTCACAAGCAGAGTTTAACTAGATATGGTCCGTATGAGTAAGAAACACAGTTCGTTTTTTCTGGCCATGCTCATGTTTCTTGCTGTATTGGAGATGCTGGAAAGAAGAGCATGCTTCTTGTGTTAAAACAGAGTATGTTTCATGGATGAGAACACTGGTCTGAATTTCCCTTCACAAACGGAGTTAAAACAAAGGCTCTGTGTCTTCCTACAAGCAAGAGTTCATTGCCGGATATCCCATTGATATTTTGGCTCAAATGAATTTACACAGTTCACGCACCCAACACGTTTTTCACTATAAACTAAAGAGCATCTATGTAAGAGGTGCTGTGGTTTGTTACAGTTTCACAAGCAGAGTTCAACCAGATATTGTCCCTATGAGTAGGAAACACAGTTCTTTTTTTCTGGACATGCTCATATTTCTTGCTGTATTGCAGGCTCTGGACGAAAGAGGATGCTTCTTGCGTTAAAACAGAGTATGTTTCATGGATGAGAACACTGGTCTGAATTTCCCTTCACAAACGGAGTTAAACCAAAGGCTCTGTGTCTTCCTACAAGCAAGAGTTCATTTCCGGAAATCCCAGTGATTTTTCGGCTCAAATGAATTTACATAGTTCACGCACCCAACACGTTTTTCACTATAAACTAAAGAGCATCTATGTAAGAGATGCTGTTGTTTGTTCCAGTTTCACAAGCAGAGTTTAACTAGATATGGTCCGTATGAGTAAGAAACACAGTTCATTTTCTGGGCATGCTCATGTTTCTTGCTGTATTGGAGATGCTGGAAAGAAGAGCATGCTTCTTGCGTTAAATCAGAGGGTGTTTCATGGATGAGAACACTGGTCTGAATTTCCCTTCACAAACGGAGTTAAACCAAAGGCTCTGTGTCTTCCTACAAGCAAGAGTTCATTTCCGGTAAACCCAGTGATTGTACGGCTCAAATGAATATACACAGTTCACAAACTCAACAGGTTTTTCACTATTAACTAAATTGAGGCTATGTAAGAGATGCTGTGGTTTGTTACAGTTTCACAAGCAGAGTTTAACTAGATATGGTCCGTATGAGTAGGAAACACAGTTCGTTTTTTCTGGACATGCTCATATTTCTTGCTGTATTGCAGACTAGGACAGAAGAGGATGCTTCTTGCGTTAAAACAGAGGGTGTTTCATGTATGAGAACACTGGTCTGAATTTCCCTTCACAAACGGAGTTAAACCAAAGGCTCTGTGTCTTCCTACAAGCAAGAGTTCATTTCCGGAAATCCCAGTGATTTTTCGGCTCAAATGAATTTACCCAGTTCACGAACCCCACACGTTTTTCACTATAAACTAAAGAGCATCTATGTAAGAGGTGCTGTGGTTTGTTACAGTTTCACAAGCAGAGTTCAACCAGATATGGTCCCTATGAGTAGGAAACACAGTTCTTTTTTTCTGGACATGCTCATATTTCTTGCTGTATTGCAGACTCTGGACAGAAGAGGATGCTTCTTGCGTTAAAACAGAGGGTGTTTCATGGATGAGAACACTGGTCTGAATTTCCCTTCACAAACGGAGTTAAAACAAAGTCTCTGTGTCTTCCTACAAGCAAGAGTTCATTTCCGGAAATCCCAGTGATTTTTCGGCTCAAATGAATTTACACAGTTCACGCACCCAACACGTTTTTTAATATAAACTAAAGAGCATCTATGTAAGAGATGCTGTTGTTTGTTACAGTTTCACAAGCAGAGTTTAACTAGATATAGTCCGTATGAGTAAGAAACACAGTTCGTTTTTTCTGGGCATGCTCATGTTTCTTGCAGTATTAGAGACTCAGGAAAGAAGAGCATGCTCTTTGCGTTAAAACAGAGTGTGTTTCATGGATGAGAACACTGGTCTGAATTTCCCTTCACAATCGGAGTTAAAGCAAATGTTCTTTGTCTTCCTATAAGCAAGAGTTCATTTCCGTAAAACCCAGTGATTTTCTGGCTCAAATGAATTTACACAGTTCACGAACCCAACACGTTTTTCACTATAAACTAAAGAGCATCTATGTAAGAGGTGCTGTGGTTTGTTACAGTTTCACAAGCAGAGTTCAACCAGATATTGTCCCTATGAGTAGGAAACACAGTTCTTTTTTTCTGGACATGCTCATATTTCTTGCTGTATTGCAGGCTCTGGACGAAAGAGGATGCTTCTTGCGTTAAAACAGAGTATGTTTCATGGATGAGAACACTGGTCTGAATTTCACTTCACAAACGGAGTTAAAACAAAGGCTCTGTGTCTTCCTACAAGCAAGAGTTCATTTCCGGAAAACCCAGTGATTTTTCGGCTCAAATGAATTTACCCAGTTCATGAACCCCACACTTTTATCACTATAAATTAAAGAGCATCTATGTAAGAGATGCTGTGGTTTGTTACAGTTTCACAGGCAGAGTTGAACTAGATATGGTCCGTATGAGTAGGAAATACAGTTCTTTTTTTTATGGACATGCTCATATTTTTTGCTGTATTGCAACTCTGGACTGAAGAGGATGCTTCCTGCGTTAAAACAGAGTGTGTTTCATGGATGAGAACACTGGTCTGAATTTCACTTCACAAACGGAGTTAAACCAAAGGCTCTGTGTCTTCCTACAAGCAAGAGTTCATTTCCGGAAAACCCAGTGATTTTTCGGCTCAAATGAATTTACCCAGTTCACGAACCCCACACGTTTTTCACTATAAACTAAAGAGCATGTATGTTAGAGGTGCTGTGGTTTGTTACAGTTTCAGAAGCAGAGTTCAACTAGATATGGTCCCTATGAGTAGGAAACACAGTTCTTTTTTCCTGGGCATGCTCATGTTTCTTGCAGTATTAGAGATTCTGGAAAGAAGAGCATGCTCTTTGCGTTAAAACAGAGTGTGTATCATGGATGAGAACACTGGTCTGAATTTCCCTTCACAAACGGAGTTAAAGCAAAGGTTCTGTGTCTTCCTAGAAGCAGGAGTTCATTTCCGTAAAACCCAGTCATTTTCCAGCTCAAATGAATTTACACAGTTCACGAACCCAACACGTTTTTCACTATAAACTAAAGAGCATCTGTGTAAGAGATGCTGTGGTTTGTTACACTTTCCCAAGCAGAGTTTAACTAGATATGGTCCGTATGTGTAAGAAACACAGTTCGTTTTTTCTGGGCATGCTCATGTTTCTTGCTGTATTGGAGATGCTGGAAAGAAGAGCATGCTTCTTGCGTTAAATCAGAGGGTGTTTCATGGATGAGAACACTGGTGTGAATTTCCCTTCACAAACGGAGTTAAAACAAAGGCTCTGTGTCTTCCTACAAGCAAGAGTTCATTTCCGGTAAACCCAGTGATTTTTCGGCTCAAATGAATATACACAGTTCACAAACACAAGACGTTTTTCACTATTATCTAAATTGCGGCTATGTAAGAGATCCTGTGGTTTGTTACAGTTTCACAAGCAGAGTTCAACTAGATATGGTCCGTATTAGTAGGAAACCCAGTTCTTTTTTTTTGGACATGCACATATTTCTTGCTGTATTGCAGACTCTGGACAGAAGAGGATGCTTGTTGCGTTAAAACAGAGGGTGTTTCATGGATGAGAACACTGGTCTGAATTTCACTTCACAAACGGAGTTAAAACAAAGGCTCTGTGTCTTCCTACAAGCAAGAGTTCATTTCCGGAAAACCCAGTGATTTTTCGGCTCAAATGAATTTACCCAGTTCATGAACCCCACACTTTTATCACTATAAATTAAAGAGCATCTATAAGAGATGCTGTGGTTTGTTACAGTTTCACAGGCAGAGTTCAACAAGATATGGTCCGTATGAGTACGAAATACTGTTCTTTTTTTATGGACATGCTCATATTTTTTGCTGTATTGCAACTCTTGACAGAAGAGGATGCTTCCTGCGTTACAACACAGTGTGTTTCATGGATGAGAACACTGGTCTGAATTTCACTTCACAAACAGAGTTAAACCAAAGGCTCTGTGTCTTCCTACAAGCAAGAGTTCATTTCCGGAAAACCCAGTGATTTATCGGCTCAAATGAATTTACCCAGTTCACGAACCCCACACGTTTTTCACTATAAACTAAAGAGCATGTATGTAAGAGGTGCTGTGGTTTGTTACAGTTTCAGAAGCAGAGTTCAACTAGATATGGTCCCTATGAGTAGGAAACACAGTTCTTTTTTTCTGGGCATGCTCATGTTTCTTGCAGTATTAGAGACTCTGGAAAGAAGAGCATGCTCTTTGCGTTAAAACAGAGTGTGTATCATGGATGAGAACACTGGTCTGAATTTCCCTTAACAAACGGAGTTAAAGCAAAGGTTCTGTGTCTTCCTAGAAGCAGGAGTTCATTTCCGGTAACCCCAGGGATTGTTCGACTCAAAAGAATATACACAGTTCACAAACACAACACGTTTTTCACTATTAACTAAATTGAGGCTATGTAAGTGATGCTGTCGTTTGTTACAGTTTCACAAGCAGAGTTTAACTAGATATGGTCCGTATGAGTAGGAAACACAGTTCTTTTTTTCTGGACATGCTCATATTTCTTGCTGTATTGCAGACTAGGACAGAAGAGGATGCTTCTTGCGTTAAAACAGAGGATGTTTCATCTATGTGAACACTGGTCTGAATTTCACTTCACAAACGGAGTTAAAACAAAGTCTCTGTGTCTTCCTACAAGCAAGAGTTCATTTCCGGAAAACCCAGTGATTTTTCGGCTCAAATGAATTTACCCAGTTCATGAACCCCACACTTTTATCACTATAAATTAAAGAGCATCTATGTAAGAGATGCTGTGGTTTGTTACAGTTTCACAGGCAGAGTTCAACTAATTGTGGTCCGTATGAGTACGAAATACAGTTCTTTTTTTATGGACATGCTCATATTTTTTGCTGTATTGCAACTCTTGACAGAAGAGGATGCTTCCTGCGTTAAAACACAGTGTGTTTCATGGATGAGAACACTGGTCTGAATTTCACTTCACAAACGGAGTTAAAGCAAATGTTCTTTGTCTTCCTATAAGCAAGAGTTCATTTCCGTAAAACCCAGTGATTTTCTGGCTCAAATGAATTTACACAGTTCACGAATACAACACGTTTTTCACTATAAACTAAAGAGCATCTATGTAAGAGGTGCTGTGGTTTGTTACAGTTTCACAAGCAGAGTTCAACCAGATATTGTCCCTATGAGTAGGAAACACAGTTCTTTTTTTCTGGACATGCTCATATTTCTTGCTGTATTGCAGGCTCTGGACGAAAGAGGATGCTTCTTGCGTTAAAACAGAGTATGTTTCATGGATGAGAACACTGGTCTGAATTTCCCTTCACAAACGGAGTTAAACCAAAGGCTCTGTGTCTTCCTACAAGCAAGAGTTCATTTCCGGAAATCCCAGTGATTTTTCGGCTCAAATGAATTTACATAGTTCACGCACCCAACACGTTTTTCACTATAAACTAAAGAGCATCTATGTAAGAGATGCTGTTGTTTGTTCCAGTTTCACAAGCAGAGTTTAACTAGATATGGTCCGTATGAGTAAGAAACACAGTTCATTTTTTCTGGGCATGCTCATGTTTCTTGCTGTATTGGAGATGCTGGAAAGAAGAGCATGCTTCTTGCGTTAAATCAGAGGGTGTTTCATGGATGAGAACACTGGTCTCAATTTCCCTTCACAAACGGAGTTAAACCAAAGGCTCTGTGTCTTCCTACAAGCAAGAGTTCATTTCCGGTAAACCCAGTGATTGTACGGCTCAAATGAATATACACAGTTCACAAACACAACAGGTTTTTCACTATTAACTAAATTGAGGCTATGTAAGAGATGCTGTGGTTTGTTACAGTTTCACAAGCAGAGTTTAACTAGATATGGTCCGTATGAGTAGGAAACACAGTTCGTTTTTTCTGGACATGCTCATATTTCTTGCTGTATTGCAGACTAGGACAGAAGAGGATGCTTCTTGCGTTAAAACAGAGGGTGTTTCATGTATGAGAACACTGGTCTGAATTTCCCTTCACAAACGGAGTTAAACCAAAGGCTCTGTGTCTTCCTGCAAGCAAGAGTTCATTTCCGGAAATCCCAGTGATTTTTCGGCTCAAATGAATTCACCCAGTTCACGAAACCCACACGTTTTTCACTATAAACTAAAGAGCATCTATGTAAGAGGTGCTGTGGTTTGTTACAGTTTCACAAGCAGAGTTCAACCAGATATGGTCCCTATGAGTAGGAAACACAGTTCTTTTTTTCTGGACATGCTCATATTTCAGGCTGTATTGCAGACTCTGGACAGAAGAGGATGCTTCTTGCGTTAAAACAGAGGGTGTTTCATGGATGAGAACACTGATCTGAATTTCCCTTCACAAACGGAGTTAAAACAAAGTCTCTGTGTCTTCCTACAAGCAAGAGTTCATTTCCGGAAATCCCAGTGATTTTTCGGCTCAAATGAATTTACACAGTTCACGCACCCAACACGTTTTTTAATATAAACTACAGAGCATCTATGTAAGAGATGCTGTTGTTTGTTACAGTTTCACAAGCAGAGTTTAACTAGATATAGTCCGTATGAGTAAGAAACACAGTTCGTTTTTTCTGGGCATGCTCATGTTTCTTGCAGTATTAGAGACTCAGGAAAGAAGAGCATGCTCTTTGCGTTAAAACAGAGTGTGTTTCATGGATGAGAACACTGGTCTGAATTTCCCTTCACAATCGGAGTTAAAGCAAATGTTCTTTGTCTTCCTATAAGCAAGAGTTCATTTCCGTAAAACCCAGTGATTTTCTGGCTCAAATGAATTTACACAGTTCACGAACCCAACACGTTTTTCACTATAAACTAAAGAGCATCTATGTAAGAGATGCTGTGGTTTGTTACAGTTTCACAAGCAGAGTTCAAAAAGATATGGTCCCTATGAGTAGGAAACACAGTTCTTTTTTTCTGGGCATGCTCATGTTTCTTGCTGTATTGGAGATGCCGGAAAGAAGAGCATGCTTCTTGCCTTAAAACAGAGTATGTTTCATGGATGAGAACACTGGTCTGAATTTCCCTTCACAAACGGAGTTAAAGCAAATGCTCTGTGTCTTCCTACAAGCAAGAGTTCATTTCCGTAAAACCCAGTGATTTTTGCTCTCAAATGAATTTACACAGTTCACGCACCCAAAACCTTTTTCACTATAAACTAAAGAGCATCTATGTAAGAGATGCTGTGGTTTGTTACAGTTTCACAAGCAGAGTTTAACTAGATATGTTGCGTTTGAGTAAGAAACACAGTTCGTTTTTTCTGGGCATGCTCATGTTTCTTGCTGTATTGGAGATGCTGGAAAGAAGAGCATGCTTCTTGCGTTACAACAGAGTATGTTTCATGGATGAGAACACTGGTCTGAATTTCACTTCACAAACGGAGTTAAAACAAAGGCTCTGTGTCTTCCTACAAGCAAGAGTTCATTTCCGGAAAACCCAGTGATTTTTCGGCTCAAATGAATTTACCCAGTTCATGAACCCCACACTTTTATCACTATAAATTAAAGAGCATCTATGTAAGAGATGCTGTGGTTTGTTACAGTTTCACAGGCAGAGTTGAACTAGATATGGTCCGTATGAGTAGGAAATACAGTTCTTTTTTTTATGGACATGCTCATATTTTTTGCTGTATTGCAACTCTGGACTGAAGAGGATGCTTCCTGCGTTAAAACAGAGTGTGTTTCATGGATGAGAACACTGGTCTGAATTTCACTTCACAAACGGAGTTAAACCAAAGGCTCTGTGTCTTCCTACAAGCAAGAGTTCATTTCCGGAAAACCCAGTGATTTTTCGGCTCAAATGAATTTACCCAGTTCACGAACCCCACACGTTTTTCACTATAAACTAAAGAGCATGTATGTTAGAGGTGCTGTGGTTTGTTACAGTTTCAGAAGCAGAGTTCAACTAGATATGGTCCCTATGAGTAGGAAACACAGTTCTTTTTTTCTGGGCATGCTCATGTTTCTTGCAGTATTAGAGACTCTGGAAAGAAGAGCATGCTCTTTGCGTTAAAACAGAGTGTGTATCATGGATGAGAACACTGGTCTGAATTTCCCTTCACAAACGGAGTTAAAGCAAAGGTTCTGTGTCTTCCTAGAAGCAGGAGTTCATTTCCGTAAAACCCAGTCATTTTCCAGCTCAAATGAATTTACACAGTTCACGAACCCAACACGTTTTTCACTATAAACTAAAGAGCATCTGTGTAAGAGATGCTGTGGTTTGTTACACTTTCCCAAGCAGAGTTTAACTAGATATGGTCCGTATGTGTAAGAAACACAGTTCGTTTTTTCTGGGCATGCTCATGTTTCTTGCTGTATTGGAGATGCTGGAAAGAAGAGCATGCTTCTTGCGTTAAATCAGAGGGTGTTTCATGGATGAGAACACTGGTGTGAATTTCCCTTCACAAACGGAGTTAAAACAAAGGCTCTGTGTCTTCCTACAAGCAAGAGTTCATTTCCGGTAAACCCAGTGATTTTTCGGCTCAAATGAATATACACAGTTCACAAACATAAGACGTTTTTCACTATTATCTAAATTGCGGCTATGTAAGAGATCCTGTGGTTTGTTACAGTTTCACAAGCAGAGTTCAACTAGATATGGTCCGTATTAGTAGGAAACCCAGTTCTTTTTTTTTGGACATGCACATATTTCTTGCTGTATTGCAGACTCTGGACAGAAGAGGATGCTTGTTGCATTAAAACAGAGGGTGTTTCATGGATGAGAACACTGGTCTGAATTTCACTTCACAAACGGAGTTAAAACAAAGGCTCTGTGTCTTCCTACAAGCAAGAGTTCATTTCCGGAAAACCCAGTGATTTTTCGGCTCAAATGAATTTACCCAGTTCATGAACCCCACACTTTTATCACTATAAATTAAAGAGCATCTATAAGAGATGCTGTGGTTTGTTACAGTTTCACAGGCAGAGTTCAACAAGATATGGTCCGTATGAGTACGAAATACAGTTCTTTTTTTATGGACATGCTCATATTTTTTGCTGTATTGCAACTCTTGACAGAAGAGGATGCTTCCTGCGTTACAACACAGTGTGTTTCATGGATGAGAACACTGGTCTGAATTTCACTTCACAAACAGAGTTAAACCAAAGGCTCTGTGTCTTCCTACAAGCAAGAGTTCATTTCCGGAAAACCCAGTGATTTATCGGCTCAAATGAATTTACCCAGTTCACGAACCCCACACGTTTTTCACTATAAACTAAAGAGCATGTATGTAAGAGGTGCTGTGGTTTGTTACAGTTTCAGAAGCAGAGTTCAACTAGATATGGTCCCTATGAGTAGGAAACACAGTTCTTTTTTTCTGGGCATGCTCATGTTTCTTGCAGTATTAGAGACTCTGGAAAGAAGAGCATGCTCTTTGCGTTAAAACAGAGTGTGTATCATGGATGAGAACACTGGTCTGAATTTCCCTTAACAAACGGAGTTAAAGCAAAGGTTCTGTGTCTTCCTAGAAGCAGGAGTTCATTTCCGGTAACCCCAGGGATTGTTCGACTCAAAAGAATATACACAGTTCACAAACACAACACGTTTTTCACTATTAACTAAATTGAGGCTATGTAAGTGATGCTGTCGTTTGTTACAGTTTCACAAGCAGAGTTTAACTAGATATGGTCCGTATGAGTAGGAAACACAGTTCTTTTTTTCTGGACATGCTCATATTTCTTGCTGTATTGCAGACTAGGACAGAAGAGGATGCTTCTTGCGTTAAAACAGAGGATGTTTCATCGATGTGAACACTGGTCTGAATTTCACTTCACAAACGGAGTTAAAACAAAGTCTCTGTGTCTTCCTACAAGCAAGAGTTCATTTCCGGAAAACCCAGTGATTTTTCGGCTCAAATGAATTTACCCAGTTCATGAACCCCACACTTTTATCACTATAAATTAAAGAGCATCTATGTAAGAGATGCTGTGGTTTGTTACAGTTTCACAGGCAGAGTTCAACTAATTGTGGTCCGTATGAGTACGAAATACAGTTCTTTTTTTATGGACATGCTCATATTTTTTGCTGTATTGCAACTCTTGACAGAAGAGGATGCTTCCTGCGTTAAAACACAGTGTGTTTCATGGATGAGAACACTGGTCTGAATTTCACTTCACAAACGGAGTTAAAACAAAGGCTCTGTGTCTTCCTACAAGCAAGAGTTCATTTCCGGAATACCCAGTGATTTTTCGGCTCAAATGAATTTACCCAGTTCACGAACCCCACACGTTTTTCACTATAAACTAAAGAGCATCTCTGTAAGAGGTGCTGTGGTTTGTTACAGTTTCACAAGCAGAGTTCAACCAGATATGGTCCCTATGAGTAGGAAACACAGTTCTTTTTTTCTGGACATGCTCATATTTCTTGCTGTATTGCAGGCTCTGGACAAAAGAGGATGCTTCTTGCGTTAAAACAGATGGTGTTTGATGGATGAGAACACTGGTCTGAATTTCCCTTCACAAACGGAGTTAAACCAAAGGCTCTGTGTCTTCCTACAAGCAAGAGTTCATTTCCAGAAATCCCAGTGATTTTTCGGCTCAAATGAATTTACACAGTTCACGCACCCAAAACGTTTTTCACTATAAACTAAAGAGCATCTATGTAAGAGATGCTGTGGTTTGTTACAGTTTCACAAGCAGAGTTTAACTAGATATGTTCCGTATGAGTAAGAAACACAGTTCGTTTTTTCTGGGCATGCTCATGTTTCTTGCTGTTTGGAGATGCTGGAAAGAAGAGCATGCTTCTTGCGTTAAAACAGAGTATGTTTCATGGATGAGAACACTGCTCTGAATTTCACTTCACAAACGGAGTTAAAACAAAGTCTCTGTGTCTTCCTACAAGCAAGAGTTCATTTCCGGAAAACCCAGTGATTTTTCGGCTCAAATGAATTTACCCAGTTCATGAACCCCACACTTTTATCACTATAAATTAAAGAGCATCTATGTAAGAGATGCTGTGGTTTGTTACAGTTTCACAGGCAGAGTTCAACTAATTGTGGTCCGTATGAGTAGGAAATACAGTTATTTTTTTATGGACATGCTCATATTTCTTGCTGTATTGCAGACTCTGGACAGAAGAGGATGCTTGTTGCGTTAAAACAGAGGGTGTTTCATGGATGATAACACTGGTCTGAATTTCACTTCACAAACGGAGTTAAAACAAAGGCTCTGTGTCTTCCTACAAGCAAGAGTTCATTTCCGGAAAACCCAGTGATTTTTCGGCTCAAATGAATTTACCCAGTTCATGAACCCCACACTTTTATCACTATAAATTAAAGAGCATCTATAAGAGATGCTGTGGTTTGTTACAGTTTCACAGGCAGAGTTCAACAAGATATGGTCCGTATGAGTACGAAATACAGTTCTTTTTTTATGGACATGCTCATATTTTTTGCTGTATTGCAACTCTTGACAGAAGAGGATGCTTCCTGCGTTACAACACAGTGTGTTTCATGGATGAGAACACTGGTCTGAATTTCACTTCACAAACGGAATTAAAACAAAGGCTCTGTGTCTTCCTACAAGCAAGAGTTCATTTCCGGAATACACAGTGATTTTTCGGCTCAAATGAATTTACCCAGTTCACGAACCCAACACGTTTTTCACTATAAACTAAAGAGCATCTGTGTAAGAGGTGCTGTGGTTTGTTACACTTTCACAAGCAGAGTTTAACTAGATATGGTCTGTATGTGTAAGAAACACAGTTCCTTTTTTCTGGGCATGCTCATATTTCTTGCTGTATTGCAGATTCTGGACAGAAGAAGATGCTTCTTGCGTTAAACAGAGGGTGTTTCATGGATGACAACACTGGTCTCAATTTCCCTTCACAATCGGATTTAAACCAAAGTCTCTGTGTCTTCCTACAAGCAAGAATTCATTTCCAGAAAACCCAGTGATTTTTCGGCTCAAATGAATATACACAGTTCAAAAACACAACACGTTTTTCACTATTAACTAAAATGCGGATATGTAAGAGATGCTGTGGTTTGTTACAGTTTCATAAGCAGAGTTCAACTAGATATGGTCCCTATGAGTAGGAAACACAGTTCTTTTTTTCTGGGCATGCTCATGTTTCTTGCAGTATTAGAGACTCTGGAAAGAAGAGCATGCTCTTTGCGTTAAAACAGAGTGTGTTTCATGGATGAGAACACTGGTCTGAATTTCCCTTCACAAACTGAGTTAAAGCAAAGGCTCTGTGTCTTCCTACAAGCAAGAGTTCATTTCCGTAAAACCCAGTGATTTTCCGGCTCAAATGAATTTACACAGTTCACGAACCCAACACGTTTTTCACTATAAACTAAAGAGCATCTGTGTAAGAGATGCTGTGGTTTGTGACACTTTCACAAGCAGAGTTTAACTAGATATGGTCCGTATGTGTAAGAAACACAGTTCGTTTTTTCTGGGCATGCTCATGTTTCTTGCTGTATTGGAGATGCTGGAACAAAGAGCATGCTTCTTGCGTTAAATCAGAGGGTGTTTCATGTATGAGAACACTGGTCTCAACTTCCCTTCACAAACGGAGTTAAACCAAAGTCTCTGTGTCTTCCTACAAGCAAGCGTTCATTTCCGGTAAACCCAGTGATTGTTCGGCTCAAATGAATATACACAGTTCACAAACACAACACGTTTTTCACTATTAACTAAATTGTGGCTATGTAAGAGATGCTGTGGTTTGTTACAGTTTCACAAGCAGAGTTTAACTAGATATGGTCCGTATGAGTAGGAAACACAGTTCTTTTTTTCTGGACATGCTCATATATCTTGCTGTATTGCAGACTAGGACAGAAGAGGATGCTTCTTGAGTTAAAACAGAGGGTGTTTCATGGATGAGAACACTGGTCTGAATTTCCCTTCTGAAACGGAGTTAAACCAAAATCTCTGAGTCTTCCTACAAGCAAGAGTTCATTCCGGAAAACCCAGTGATTTTTCGGCTAAAATGAATTTACCCAGTTCACGAACCCCACACGTTTTTCACTATAAACTAAAGAGCATCTATGTAAGAGGTGCTGTGGTTTGTTACAGTTTCACTAGCAGAGTTCAACCAGATATGGTCCCTATGAGTAGGAAACACAGTTCTTTTTTTCTGGACATGCTCATATTTCTTGCTGTATTGCAGGCCCTGGACAAAAGAGGATGCTTCTTGCGTTAAAACAGAGGGTGTTTCATGGATGAGAACACTAGTCTCAATTTCCCTTCACAAACGGAGTTAAACCAAAGGCTCTTTGTCTTCCTACAAGCAAGAGTTCATTTCCGGTATACCCAGTGATTGTTCGGCTCAAATGAATATACACAGTTCACAAACACAACACGTTATTCACTATTAACTAAATTGAGGCTATGTAAGAGATGCTGGGGTTTGTTACAGTTTCACAAGCAGAGTTTAACTAGATATGGTCCTTATGAGTAAGAAACACAGTTCGTTTTTTCTGGGCATGCTCATGTTTCTTGCTGTATTGGAGATGCTGGAAAGAAGAGCATGCTTCTTGCGTTAAAACAGAGTATGTTTCATGGATGAGAACACTGGTCTGAAATTCACTTCACAAACGGAGTTAAAACAAAGACGCTGTGTCTTCCTACAAGAAAGAGTTCATTTCCGGAAAATCCAGTGATTTTTCGGCTCAAATGAATTTACCCAGTTCACGAACCCCACACGTTTTTCACTATAAATTAAAGAGCATCTATGTAAGAGATGGTGTGGTTTGTTACAGTGTCACAGGCAGAATTCACCTAGATATGGTCCGTATGAGAAGGAAATACAGTTCTTTTTTTATGGACATGCTCATATTTTTTGATGTATTGCAACTCTTGACAGAAGAGGATGCTTCCTGCGTTAAAACAGAGTGTGTTTCATGGATGAGAACACTGGTCTGAATTTCCCTTCACAAACGGAGTTAAAACAAAGGCTCTGTGTCTTTCTACAAGCAGGTGTTCATTTCCGGAAAACCCAGTGATTTTTCGGCTCAAATGAATTTACCCAGTTCACGAACCCCACACGTTTTTCACTATAAACTAAAGAGCATCTATGTAAGAGATGCTTTGGTTTGTTACAGTTTAACAAGCAGAGTTCAACTAGATATGGTCCCTATGAGTAGGAAACACAGTTCTTTTTTTCTGGGCATGCTCATGTTTCTTGCAGTATTAGAGACTCTGGAAAGAAGAGCATGATCTTTGCATTAAAACAGAGTGTGTTTCATGGATGAGAACACTGGTCTGAATTTCCCTTCACAAACGGAGTTAAAACAAAGGCTCTGTGTCTAATTACAAGCAAGAGTTCATTTCCGGAAATCCCAGTGATTTTTTGGCTCAAATGAATTTACACAGTTCATGCACCCAACACGTTTTTCACTATAAACTAAAGAGCATCTATGTAAGAGATGCTGTGGTTTGTTACAGTTTCACAAGCAGAGTTTAACTAGATATGTTCCGTATGAGTAAGAAACACAGTTCGTTTTTTCTGGGCATGCTCATGTTTCTTGCTGTATTGGAGATGCTGGAAAGAAGAGCATGCTTCTTGCGTTAAAACAGAGTATGTTTCATGGATGAGCACACTGTTCTAAATTTCACTTCACAAACGGAGTTAAAACAAATGCTCTGTGTCTTCCTACAAGCAAGAGTTCATTTCCGGAAAACCCAGTGATTTTTTGGCTCAAATGAATTTACCCAGTTCATGAACCCCACACTTTTATCACTATAAATTAAAGAGCATCTATGTAAGAGATGCTGTGGTTTGTTACAGTTTCACAGGTAGAGTTCAACTAGATATGGTCCGTATGAGTACGAAATACAGTTCTTTTTTTATGGACATGCTCATATTTTTTGCAGTATTGCAACTCTTGACAGAAGAGGAAGCTTCCTGCGTTAAAACACAGTGTGTTTCATGGAAGAGAACACTGGTCTGAATTTCACTTCACAAACGGAGTTAAAACAAAGGCTCTGTGTCTTCCTACAAGCAAGAGTTTATTTCCAGAAAACCCAGTGATTTTTCGGCTCAAATGAATTTACCCAGTTCACGAACCCCACACGTTTTTCACTATAAACTAAAGAGCATCTATGTAAGAGGTGCTGTGGTTTGTTACAGTTTCACAGGCAGAGTTCAACTAGATATGGTCCCTATGAGTAGGAAACACAGGTCTTTTTTTCTGGGCATGCTCATGTTTCTTGCAGTATTAGAGACTCTGGAAAGAAGAGCATGCTCTTTGCGTTAAAACAGAGTGTGTATCATGGATGAGAACACTGGTCTGAATTTCCCTTCACAAACGGAGTTAAAGCAAAGGTTCTGTGTCTTTCTACAAGCAAGAGTTCATTTCCGGAAAACCCAGTGATTTTCCGGCTCAAATGAATTTACACAGTTCACGAACCCAACACGTTTTTCACTATAAACTAAAGAGCATCTGTGTAAGAGGTGCTGTGGTTTGTTACACTTTCACAAGCAGAGTTTAACTAGATATGGTCCGTATGTGTAAGAAACACAGTTCATTTTTTCTGGGCATGCTCATATTTCTTGGTGTATTGCAGACTCTGGACAGAAGAGGATGCTTCTTGCGTTAAACAGAGGGTGTTTCATGGATGACAACACTGGTCTCAATTTCCCTTCACAAACGGATTTAAGCCAAAGTCTCTGTGTCTTCCTACAAGCAAGAATTCATTTCCAGAAAATCCAGTGATTTTCCGGCTCAAATGAATTTACACAGTTCACGAACCCAACACGTTTTTCACTATAAACTAAAGAGCATCTGTGTAAGAGATGCTGTTGTTTGTGACTTTCACAAGCAGAGTTTAACTAGATATGGTCCGTATGTGTAAGAATCACAGTTCGTTTTTTCTGGGCATGCTCATGTTTCTTGCTGTATTGGAGATGCTGGAAAGAAGAGCATGCTTCTTGCGTTAAATCAGAGGGTGTTTCATGGATGAGAACACTGGTCTCAATTTCCCTTCACAAACGGAGTTAAACCAAAGGCTCTGTGTCTTCCTACAAGCAAGAGTTCATTTCTGGTAAACCCAGTGATTGTTCGGCTCAAATGAATATACACAGTTCACAAACACAACACGTTTTTCACTATTAACTAAATTGAGGCTATGTAAGAGATGCTGTGGTTTGTTACAGTTTCACAAGCAGAGTTTAACTAGATATGGTCCGTATGAGTAAGAAAAACAGTTCATTTTTTCTGGGCATGCTGATGTTTCTTGCTGTATTGGAGATGCTGGAAAGAAGAGCATGCTTCTTGCGTTAAATCAGAGGGTGTTTCATGGATGAGAACACTGGTCTCAATTTCCCTTCACAAACGGAGTTAAACCAAAGGCTCTTTGTCTTCCTACAAGCAAGAGTTCATTTACAGTATACCCAGTGATTGTTCGGCTCAAATGATTATACACAGTTCACAAACACAACACGTTATTCACTATTAACTAAATTGAGGCTATGTAAGAGATGCTGTGGTTTGTTACAGTTTCACAAGCAGAGTTTAACTAGATATGGTCCGTATGAGTAGGAAACACAGTTCTTTTTTTCTGGACATGCTCATATTTCTTGCTGTATTGCAGACTAGGACAGAAGAGGATGCTTCTTGCGTTAAAACAGAGGGTGTTTCATGGATGAGAACACTGGTCTGAATTTCCCTTCACAAACGGAGTTAAACCAAAGGCTCTGTGTCTTCCTACAAGCAAGAGTTCATTTCCGGATATCCCATTGATTTTTTGGCTCAAATGAATTTACCCAGTTCACGCACCCAACACGTTTTTCACTATAAACAAAGACCATCTATGTAATAGATGCTGTGGTTTGTTACAGTTTCATAAGCAGAGTTTAACTAGATATGGTCCGTATGAGTAGGAAATACAGTTCTTTTTTTATGGACATGCTCATATTTCTTGCTGTATTGCAACTCTGGACAGAAGAGGATGCTTCTTGCGTTAAAACAGAGGATGTTTCATGGATGAGAACACTGGTCAGAATTTCCCTTCACAAACGGAGTTAAACCAAAGGCTCTGTGTCTTCCTACAAGCAAGAGTTCATTTCTGGAATTCCCACTTTTTTTTCGGCTCAAATGAATTTACCCAGTTCACGCACCCAACACGTTTTCCACTATAAACTAAAGAGCATCTATGTAAGAGATGCTGTGGTTTGTTACAGTTTCACAAGCAGAGTTTAACTAGATATGGTCCTTATGAGTAAGAAACACAGTTCGTTTTTTCTGGGCATGCTCATGTTTCTTGCTGTATTGGAGATGCTGGAAAGAAGAGCATGCTTCTTGCGTTAAAACAGAGTATGTTTCATGGATGAGAACACTGGTCTGAATTTCACTTCACAAACGGAGTTAAAACAAAGGCTCTGTGTCTTCCTGCAAGCAAGAGTTCATTTCTGGAATTCCCACTGATTTTTCGGCTCAAATGAATTTACCCAGTTCACGAACCCCACACGTTTTTCACTATAAATTAAAGAGCATCTATGTAAGAGATGCTGTGGTTTGCTACAGTTTCACAGGCAGAGTTTAACTAGATATGGTCCTTATGAGTAAGAAACACAATTCGTTTTTTCTGCCCATGCTCATGTTTCTTGCTGTATTGGAGATGCTGGAAAGAAGAGCATGCTTCTTGCGTTAAAACAGAGTATGTTTCATGGATGAGAACACTGGTCTGAATTTCACTTCACAAACGGAGTTAAACCAAAGGCTCTGTGTCTTCCTACAAGCAAGAGTTCATTTCCGGAAATCCCAGTGATTTTTCGGCTCAAATGAATTTACCCAGTTCACGAACCCCACACGTTTTTCACTATAAACTAAAGAGCATCTATGTAAGAGATGCTGTGGTTTGTTACAGTTTCACAAGCAGAGTTCAACTCGATATGGTCCCTATGAGTAGGAAACACAGTTCTTTTTTTCTGGGCATGCTCATGTTTCTTGCAGTATTAGAGACTCTGGAAAGAAGAGCATGCTCTTTGCGTTAAAACAGAGTGTGTTTCATGGATGAGAACACTGGTCTGAATTTCCCTTCACAAACGGAGTTAAACCAAAGGCTCTGTGTCTTCCTACAAGCAAGAGTTCATTTCCGGAAATCCCAGTGATTTTTCGGCTCAAATGAATTTACCCAGTTCACGAACCCCACACGTTTTTCACTATAAACTAAAGAGCATCTATGTAAGAGATGCTGTGGTTTGTTACAGTTTCACAAGCAGAGTTCAACTAGATATGGTCCCTATGAGTAGGAAACACAGTTCTTTTTTTCTGGGCATGCTCATGTTTCTTGCAGTATTAGAGACTCTGGAAAGAAGAGCATGCTCTTTGCGTTAAAACAGAGTGTGTTTCATGGATGAGAACACTGGTCTGAATTTCCCTTCACAAACGGAGTTAAAGCAAAGGCTCTGTGTCTTCCTACAAGCAAGAGTTCATTTCCGTAAAACCCAGTGATTTTCCGGCTCAAATGAATTTACACAGTTCACGAACCCAACACGTTTTTCACTATAAACTAAAGAGCATCTGTGTAAGAGATGCTGTGGTTTGTGACACTTTCACAAGCAGAGTTTAACTAGATAAGGTCCGTATGTGTAAGAAACACAGTTCGTTTTTTCTGGGCATGCTCATGTTTCTTGCTGTATTGGAGATGCTGGAAAGAAGAGCATGCTTCTTGCGTTAAATCAGAGGGTGTTTCATGGATGAGAACACTGGTCTCAATTTCCCTTCACAAACGGAGTTAAACCAAAGTCTCTGTGTCTTCCTACAAGCAAGAGTTCATATCCGGTAAACCCAGTGATTGTTCGGCTCAAATGAATATACACAGTTCACAAACACAACACGTTTTTCACTATTAACTAAATTGTGGCTATGTAAGAGATGCTGTGGTTTGTTCCAGTTTCACAAGCAGAGTTTAACTAGTTATGGTCCGTATGAGTAGGAAACACAGTTCTTTTTTTCTGGACATGCTCATATTTCTTGCTGTATTGCAGACTAGGACAGAAGAGGATGCTTCTTGTGTTAAAACAGAGGGTGTTTCATGGATGAGAACACTGGTCTGAATTTCCATTCACAAATGGAGGTAAACCAAAGACTCTGTGTCTTCCTACAAGCAAGAGTTCATTTACCGATAACCCAGTGATTTTTCGTCTCAAATGAATTTACAGAGTTCACGAACCCAACACGTTTTTCACTATAAACTAAAGAGCATCTATGTAAGAGATGCTGTGGTTTGTTACAGTTTCACAAGCAGAGTTCAACTAGATATGGTCAGTATGAGTAGGAAAAACAGTTCTTTTTTTCTGGGCATGTTCATGTTTCTTGCTGTATTGGAGATGCTGGAAAGAAGAGCATGCTTCTTGCGTTAAAACAGAATATGTTTCATGGATGAGAACACTGGTCTGAATTTCCCTTCACAAACGGAGTTAAACCAAAGGCTCTGTGTCTTCCTACAAGCAAGAGTTCATTTCCGGAAAACCCAGTGATTTTTCGGCTAAAATGAATTTACCCAGTTCACGAACCCCACACGTTTTTCACTATAAACTAAAGAGCATCTATGTAAGAGGTGCTGTGGTTTGTTACAGTTTCACAAGCAGAGTTCAACCAGATATGGTTCCTATGAGTAGGTAACACAGTTCTTTTTTTCTGGACATGCTCATATTTCTTGCTGTATTGCAGGCTCTGGAAAAAAGAGGATGCTTCTTGCGTTAAAACAGAGGGTGTTTCATGGATGAGAACACTGCTATGAATTTCCCTTCACAAACGGAGTTAAACCAAAGGCTCTGTGTCTTCCTACAAGCAAGAGTTCATTTCCGGTAAACCCAGTGATTGTTCAGCTCAAATGAATATACACAGTTCACAAACACAACACGTTTTTCACTATTAACTAAATTGAGGCTATGTAAGAGATGCTGTGGTTTGTTACAGTTTCACAAGCAGAGTTTAACTAGATATGGTCCGTATGAGTAAGAAAAACAGTTCATTTTTTCTGGGCATGCTCATGTTTCTTGCTGTATTGGAGATGCTGGACAGAAGAGCATGCTTCTTGCGTTAAATCAGAGAGTGTTTCATGGATGAGAACACCGGTCTCAATTTCCCTTCACAAACGGAGTTAAACCAAAGGCTCTTTGTCTTCCTACAAGCAAGAGTTCATTTCCGGTATACCCAGTGATTGTTCGGCTCAAATGAATATACACAGTTCACAAACACAACACGTTATTCACTATTAACAAAATTGAGGCTATGTAAGAGATGCTGTGGTTTGTTACAGTTTCACAAGCAGAGTTTAACTAGATATGGTCCGTATGAGTAGGAAACACAGTTCTTTTTTTCTGGACATGCTCATATTTCTTGCTGTATTGCAGACTAGGACAGAAGAGGATGCTTCTTGCGTTAAAACAGAGGGTGTTTCATGGATGAGAACACTGGTCTGAATTTCCCTTCACAAACGGAGTTAAACCAAAGGCTCTGTGTCTTCCTACAAGCAAGAGTTCATTTCCGGATATCCCATTGATTTTTTGGCTCAAATGAATTTACCCAGTTCACGCACCCAACACGTTTTTCACTATAAACAAAGACCATCTATGTAATAGATGCTGTGGTTTGTTACAGTTTCATAAGCAGAGTTTAACTAGATATGGTCCGTATGAGTAGGAAATACAGTTCTTTTTTTATGGACATGCTCATATTTCTTGCTGTATTGCAACTCTGGACAGAAGAGGATGCTTCTTGCGTTAAAACAAAGGATGTTTCATGGATGAGAACACTGCTCAGAATTTCCCTTCACAAACGGAGTTAAACCAAAGGCTCTGTGTCTTCCTACAAGCAAGAGTTCATTTCTGGAATTCCCACTTTTTTTTCGGCTCAAATGAATTTACCCAGTTCACGCACCCAACACGTTTTCCACTATAAACTAAAGAGCATCTATGTAAGAGATGCTGTGGTTTGTTACAGTTTCACAAGCAGAGTTTAACTAGATATGGTCCTTATGAGTAAGAAACACAGTTCGTTTTTTCTGGGCATGCTCATGTTTCTTGCTGTATTGGAGATGCTGGAAAGAAGAGCATGCTTCTTGCGTTAAAACAGAGTATGTTTCATGGATGAGAACACTGGTCTGAATTTCACTTCACAAACGGAGTTAAAACAAAGGCTCTGTGTCTTCCTGCAAGCAAGAGTTCATTTCTGGAATTCCCACTGATTTTTCGGCTCAAATGAATTTACCCAGTTCACGAACCCCACACGTTTTTCACTATAAATTAAAGAGCATCTATGTAAGAGATGCTGTGGTTTGCTACAGTTTCACAGGCAGAGTTTAACTAGATATGGTCCTTATGAGTAAGAAACACAATTCGTTTTTTCTGCCCATGCTCATGTTTCTTGCTGTATTGGAGATGCTGGAAAGAAGAGCATGCTTCTTGCGTTAAAACAGAGTATGTTTCATGGATGAGAACACTGGTCTGAATTTCACTTCACAAACGGAGTTAAACCAAAGGCTCTGTGTCTTCCTACAAGCAAGAGTTCATTTCCGGAAATCCCAGTGATTTTTCGGCTCAAATGAATTTACCCAGTTCACGAACCCCACACGTTTTTCACTATAAACTAAAGAGCATCTATGTAAGAGATGCTGTGGTTTGTTACAGTTTCACAAGCAGAGTTCAACTAGATATGGTCCCTATGAGTAGGAAACACAGTTCTTTTTTTCTGGGCATGCTCATGTTTCTTGCAGTATTAGAGACTCTGGAAAGAAGAGCATGCTCTTTGCGTTAAAACAGAGTGTGTTTCATGGATGAGAACACTGGTCTGAATTTCACTTCACAAACGGAGTTAAACCAAAGACTCTGTGTCTTCCTACAAGCAAGAGTTCATTTCCGGAAATCCCAGTGATTTTTCGGCTCAAATGAATTTACACAGTTCACGAACCCCACACGTTTTTCACTATAAACTAAAGAGCATCTATGTAAGAGATGCTGTGGTTTGTTACAGTTTCACAATCAGAGTTCAACTAGATATGGTCCCTATGAGTAGGAAACACAGTTCTTTTTTTCTGGGCATGCTCATGTTTCTTGCAGTATTAGAGACTCTGGAAAGAAGAGCATGCTCTTTGCGTTAAAACAGAGTGTGTTTCATGGATGAGAACACTGGTCTGAATTTCCCTTCACAAACGGAGTTAAAGCAAAGGCTCTGTGTCTTCCTACAAGCAAGAGTTCATTTCCGTAAAACCCAGTGATTTTCCGGATCAAATGAATTTACACAGTTCACGAACCCAACACGTTTTTCACTATAAACTAAAGAGCATCTGTGTAAGAGATGCTGTGGTTTGTGACACTTTCACAAGCAGAGTTTAACTAGATAAGGTCCGTATGTGTAAGAAACACAGTTCGTTTTTTCTGGGCATGCTCATGTTTCTTGCTGTATTGGAGATACTGGAAAGAAGAGCATGCTTCTTGCGTTAAATCAGAGGGTGTTTCATGGATGAGAACACTGGTCTCAATTTCCCTTCACAAACGGAGTTAAACCAAAGTCTCTGTGTCTTCCTACAAGCAAGAGTTCATTTCCGGTAAACCCAGTGATTGTTCGGCTCAAATGAATATACACAGTTCACAAACACAACACGTTTTTCACTATTAACTAAATTGTGGCTATGTAAGAGATGCTGTGGTTTGTTACAGTTTCACAAGCAGAGTTTAACTAGATATGGTCCGTATGAGTAGGAAACACAGTTCTTTTTTTCTGGACATGCTCATATTTCTTGCTGTATTGCAGACTAGGACAGAAGAGGATGCTTCTTGTGTTAAAACAGAGGGTGTTTCATGGATGAGAACACTGGTCTGAATTTCCATTCACAAATGGAGGTAAACCAAAGACTCTGTGTCTTCCTACAAGCAAGAGTTCATTTACCGATAACCCAGTGATTTTTCGTCTCAAATGAATTTACAGAGTTCACGAACCCAACACGTTTTTCACTATAAACTAAAGAGCATCTATGTAAGAGATGCTGTGGTTTGTTACAGTTTCACAAGCAGAGTTCAACTAGATATGGTCAGTATGAGTAGGAAACACAGTTCTTTTTTTCTGGGCATGTTCATGTTTCTTGCTGTATTGGAGATGCTGGAAAGAAGAGCATGCTTCTTGCGTTAAAACAGAATATGTTTCATGGATGAGAACACTGGTCTGAATTTCCCTTCACAAACGGAGTTAAACCAAAGGCTCTGTGTCTTCCTACAAGCAAGAGTTCATTTCCGGAAAACCCAGTGATTTTTCGGCTAAAATGAATTTACCCAGTTCACGAACCCCACACGTTTTTCACTATAAACTAAAGAGCATCTATGTAAGAGGTGCTGTGGTTTGTTACAGTTTCACAAGCAGAGTTCAACCAGATATGGTTCCTATGAGTAGGTAACACAGTTCTTTTTTTCTGGACATGCTCATATTTCTTGCTGTATTGCAGGCTCTGGAAAAAAGAGGATGCTTCTTGCGTTAAAACAGAGGGTGTTTCATGGATGAGAACACTGCTATGAATTTCCCTTCACAAACGGAGTTAAACCAAAGGCTCTGTGTCTTCCTACAAGCAAGAGTTCATTTCCGGTAAACCCAGTGATTGTTCGGCTCAAATGAATATACACAGTTCACAAACACAACACGTTTTTCACTATTAACTAAATTGAGGCTATGTAAGAGATGCTGTGGTTTGTTACAGTTTCACAAGCAGAGTTTAACAAGATATGGTCCGTATGAGTAAGAAAAACAGTTCATTTTTTCTGGGCATGCTCATGTTTCTTGCTGTATTGGAGATGCTGGACAGAAGAGCATGCTTCTTGCGTTAAATCAGAGAGTGTTTCATGGATGAGAACACTGGTCTCAATTTCCCTTCACAAACGGAGTTAAACCAAAGGCTCTTTGTCTTCCTACAAGCAAGAGTTCATTTCCGGTATACCCAGTGATTGTTCGGCTCAAATGAATATACACAGTTCACAAACACAACACGTTATTCACTATTAACAAAATTGAGGCTATGTAAGAGATGCTGTGGTTTGTTACAGTTTCACAAGCAGAGTTTAACTAGATATGGTCCGTATGAGTAGGAAACACAGTTCTTTTTTTCTGGACATGCTCATATTTCTTGCTGTATTGCAGACTAGGACAGAAGAGGATGCTTCTTGCGTTAAAACAGAGGGTGATTCATGGATGAGAACACTGGTCTGAATTTCCCTTCACAAACGGAGTTAAACCAAAGGCTCTGTGTCTTCCTACAAGCAAGAGTTCATTTCTGGATATCCCATTGATTTTTTGGCTCAAATGAATTTACCCAGTTCACGCATCCAACACGTTTTTCACTATAAACTAAAGAGCATCTATGTAAGAGATGCTGTGGTTTGTTACAGTTTCATAAGCAGAGTTTAACTAGTTATGGTCCGTATGAGTAGGAAATACAGTTCTTTTTTTATGGACATGCTCATATTTCTTGCTGTATTGCAACTCTGGACAGAAGAGGATGCTTCTTGAGTTAAAACAGAGGATGTTTCATGGATGAGAACACTGGTCAGAATTTCCCTTCACAAACGGAGTTAAACCAAAGGCTATGTGTCTTCCTACAAGCAAGAGTTCATTTCTGGAATTCCCACTGATTTTTCGGCTCAAATGAATTTACCCAGTTCACGCACCAAACACGTTTTCCACTATAAACTAAAGACCATCTATGTAAGAGATGCTGTGGTTTGTTACAGTTTCACAAGCAGAGTTTAACTACATATGGTCCTTATGAGTAAGAAACACAGTTCGTTTTATCTGGGCATGCTCATGTTTCTAGCTGTATTGGAGACTCTGGAAAGAAGAGCATGCTTCTTGCGTTAAAACAGAGTATGTTTCATGGATGAGAACACTGGTCTGAATTTCCCTTCAGAAACGGAGTTAAACCAAAGGCTCTGTGTCTTCCTACAAGCAAGAGTTCATTTCCGGAAAACCCAGTGATTTTTCGGCTAAAATGAATTTACCCAGTTCACGAACCCCACACGTTTTTCACTATAAACTAAAGAGCATCTATGTAAGAGGTGCTGTGGTTTGTTACAGTTTCACAAGCAGAGTTCAACCAGATATGGTCCCTATGAGTAGGAAACACAGTTCTTTTTTTATGGACATGCTCATATTTCTTGCTGTATTGCAGGCTCTGGACTAAAGAGGATGCTTCTTGCGTTAAATCAGAGGGTGTTTCATGGATGAGAACACTGGTCTCAATTTCCCTTCACAAACGGAGTTAAACCAAAGCTCTTTGTCTTCCTACAAGCAAGAGTTCATTTCCGGTATACCCAGTGATTGTTCGGCTCAAATGAATATACACAGTTCACAAACACAACACGTTATTCACTATTAACTAAATTGAGGCTATGTAAGAGATTCTGTGGTTTGTTACAGTTTCACAAGCAGAGTTTAACTAGATACGGTCCGTATGAGTAGGAAACACAGTTCTTTTTTCTGGACATGCTCATATTTCTTGCTGTATTGCAACTCTGGACAGAAGAGGATGCTTCTTGCGTTAAAACAGAGGATGTTTCATGGATGAGAACACTGGTCAGAATTTCCCTTCACAAACGGAGTTAAACCAAAGGCTCTGTGTCTTCCTACAAGCAAGAGTTCATTTCTGGATATCCCATTGATTTTTTGGCTCAAATGAATTTACCCAGTTCACGCACCCAACACGTTTTTCACTATAAACTAAAGAGCATCTATGTAAGAGATGCTGTGGTTTGTTACATTTTCATAAGCAGAGTTTAACTAGATATGGTCCGTATGAGTAGGAAATACAGTTCTTTTTTTATGGACATGCTCATATTTCTTGCTGTATTGCAACTCTGGACAGAAGAGGATGCTTCTTGCGTTAAAACAGAGGATGTTTCATGGAAGAGAACACTGGTCAGAATTTCCCTTCACAAACGGAGTTAAACCAAAGGCTATGTGTCTTCCTACAAGCAAGAGTTCATTTCTGGAATTCCCACTGAATTTTCGGCTCAAATGAATTTACCCAGTTCACGCACCCAACACGTTTTCCACTATAAACTAAAGAGCATCTATGTAAGAGATGTTGTGGTTTGTTACAGTTTCACAAGCAGAGTTTAACTAGATATGGTCCTTATGAGTAAGAAACACAGTTCGTTTTTTCTGGGCATGCTCATGTTTCTTGCTGTATTGGAGACTCTGGAAAGAAGAGCATGCTTCTTGCGTTAAAACAGAGTATGTTTCATGGATGAGAACACTGGTCTGAAATTCACTTCACAAACGGAGTTAAAACAAAGACGCTGTGTCTTCCTACAAGAAAGAGTTCATTTCCGGAAAATCCAGTGATTTTTCGGCTCAAATGAATTTACCCAGTTCACGAACCCCACACGTTTTTCACTATAAATTAAAGAGCATCTATGTAAGAGATGGTGTGGTTTGTTACAGTTTCACAGGCAGAGTTCACCTAGATATGGTCCGTATGAGTAGGAAATACAGTTCTTTTTTTATGGACATGCTCATATTTTTTGCTGTATTGCAACTCTTGACAGAAGAGGATGCTTCCTGCGTTAAAACACAGTGTGTTTCATGGATGAGAACACTGGTCTGAATTTCACTTCACAAACGGAGTTAAAACAAAGGCTCTGTGTCTTCCTACAAGCAAGAGTTTATTTCCGGAAAACCCAGTGATTTTTCGGCTCAAATGAATTTACCCAGTTCACGAACCCCACACGTTTTTCACTATAAACTAAAGAGCATCTATGTAAGAGGTGCTGTGGTTTGTTACAGTTTCACAGGCAGAGTTCAACTAGATATGGTCCCTATGAGTAGGAAACACAGGTCTTTTTTTCTGGGCATGCTCATGTTTCTTGCAGTATTAGAGACTCTGGAAAGAAGAGCATGCTCTTTGCGTTAAAACAGAGTGTGTATCATGGATGAGAACACTGGTCTGAATTTCCCTTCACAAAGGAAGTTAAAGCAAAGGTTCTGTGTCTTTCTACAAGCAAGAGTTCATTTCCGTAAAACCCAGTGATTTTCCGGCTCAAATGAATTTACACAGTTCACGAACCCAACACGTTTTTCACTATAAACTAAAGAGCATCTGTGTAAGAGGTGCTGTGGTTTGTTACACTTTCACAAGCAGAGTTTAACTAGATATGGTCCGTATGTGTAAGAAACACAGTTCATTTTTTCTGGGCATGCTCATTTTTCTTGCTGTATTGCAGACTCTGGACAGAAGAGGATGCTTCTTGCGTTAAACAGAGGGTGTTTCATGGATGACAACACTGGTCTCAATTTCCCTTCACAAACGGATTTAAACCAAAGTCTCTGTGTCTTCCTACAAGCAAGAATTCATTTCCAGAAAATCCAGTGATTTTCCGGCTCAAATGAATTTACACAGTTCACAAATACAACACGTTTTTCACTATTAACTAAATTGAGGCTATGTAAGAGATGCTGTGGTTTGTTACAGTTTCACAAGCAGAGTTTAACTAGATATGGTCCGTATGAGTAAGAAAAACAGTTCATTTTTTCTGGGCATGCTGATGTTTCTTGCTGTATTGGAGATGCTGGAAAGAAGAGCATGCTTCTTGCGTTAAATCAGAGGGTGTTTCATGGATGAGAACACTGGTCTCAATTTCCCTTCACAAACGGAGTTAAACCAAAGGCTCTTTGTCTTCCTACAAGCAAGAGTTCATTTCCGGTATACCCAGTGATTGTTCGGCTCAAATGAATATACACAGTTCACAAACACAACACGTTATTCACTATTAACTAAATTGAGGCTATGTAAGAGATGCTGTGGTTTGTTACAGTTTCACAAGCAGAGTTTAACTAGATATGGTCCGTATGAGTAGGAAACACAGTTCTTTTTTTCTGGACATGCTCATATTTCTTGCTGTATTGCAGACTAGGACAGAAGAGGATGCTTCTTGCGTTAAAACAGAGGGTGTTTCATGGATGAGAACACTGGTCTGAATTTCCCTTCACAAACGGAGTTAAACCAAAGGCTCTGTGTCTTCCTACAAGCAAGAGTTCATTTCCGGATATCCCATTGATTTTTTGGCTCAAATGAATTTACCCAGTTCACGCACCCAACACGTTTTTCACTATAAACAAAGACCATCTATGTAATAGATGCTGCGGTTTGTTACAGTTTCATAAGCAGAGTTTAACTAGATATGGTCCGTATGAGTAGGAAATACAGTTCTTTTTTTATGGACATGCTCATATTTCTTGCTGTATTGCAACTCTGGACAGAAGAGGATGCTTCTTGCGTTAAAACAGAGGATATTTCATGGATGAGAACACTGGTCAGAATTTCCCTTCACAAACGGAGTTAAACCAAAGGCTCTGTGTCTTCCTACAAGCAAGAGTTCATTTCTGGAATTCCCACTTTTTTTTCGGCTCAAATGAATTTACCCAGTTCACGCACCCAACACGTTTTCCACTATAAACTAAAGAGCATCTATGTAAGAGATGCTGTGGTTTGTTACAGTTTCACAAGCAGAGTTTAACTAGATATGGTCCTTATGAGTAAGAAACACAGTTCGTTTTTTCTGGGCATGCTCATGTTTCTTGCTGTATTGGAGATGCTGGAAAGAAGAGCATGTTTCTTGCGTTAAAACAGAGTATGTTTCATGGATGAGAACACTGGTCTGAATTTCACTTCACAAACGGAGTTAAAACAAAGGCTCTGTGTCTTCCTGCAAGCAAGAGTTCATTTCTGGAATTCCCACTGATTTTTCGGCTCAAATGAATTTACCCAGTTCACGAACCCCACAGGTTTTTCACTATAAATTAAAGAGCATCTATGTAAGAGATGCTGTGGTTTGTTACAGTTTCACAGGCAGAGTTCAAGTAGATATGGTCCCTATGAGTAGGATACACAGTTCTTTTTTTCTGGGCATGCTCATGTTTCTTGCAGTATTAGAGACTCTGGAAAGAAGAGCATGCTCTTTGCGTTAAAACAGAGTGTGTTTCATGGATGAGAACACTGGTCTGAATTTCCCTTCACAAACTGAGTTAAAGCAAAGGCTCTGTGTCTTCCTACAAGCAAGAGTTCATTTCCGTAAAACCCAGTGATTTTCCGGCTCAAATGAATTTACACAGTTCACGAACCCAACACGTTTTTCACTATAAACTAAAGAGCATCTGTGTGAGATGCTGTGGTTTGTGACACTTTCACAAGCAGAGTTTAACTAGATATGGTCCGTATGTGTAAGAAACACAGTTCGTTTTTTCTGGGCATGCTCATGTTTCTTGCTGTATTGGGGATGCTGGAAAGAAGAGCATGCTTCCTGCGTTAAATCAGAGGGTGTTTCATGGATGAGAACACTAGTCTCAATTTCCCTTCACAAACGGAGTTAAACCAAAGTCTCTGTGTCTTCCTACAAGCAAGAGTTCATTTCCGGTAAACCCAGTGATTGTTCGGCTCAAATGAATATACACAGTTCACAAACACAGCACGTTTTTCACTATTAACTAAATTGTGGCTATGTAAGAGATGCTGTGGTTTGTTCCAGTTTCACAAGCAGAGTTTAACTAGTTATGGTCCGTATGAGTAGGAAACACAGTTCTTTTTTTCTGGACATGCTCATATTTCTTGCTGTATTGCAGACTAGGACAGAAGAGGATGCTTCTTGTGTTAAAACAGAGGGTGTTTCATGGATGAGAACACTGGTCTGAATTTCCATTCACAAATGGAGGTAAACCAAAGACTCTGTGTCTTCCTACAAGCAAGAGTTCATTTACCGATAACCCAGTGATTTTTCGTCTCAAATGAATTTACAGAGTTCACGAACCCAACACGTTTTTCACTATAAACTAAAGAGCATCTATGTAAGAGATGCTGTGGTTTGTTACAGTTTCACAAGCAGAGTTCAACTAGATATGGTCAGTATGAGTAGGAAACACAGTTCTTTTTTTCTGGGCATGTTCATGTTTCTTGCTGTATTGGAGATGCTGGAAAGAAGAGCATGCTTCTTGCGTTAAAACAGAATATGTTTCATGGATGAGAACACTGGTCTGAATTTCCCTTCACAAACGGAGTTAAACCAAAGGCTCTGTGTCTTCCTACAAGCAAGAGTTCATTTCCGGAAAACCCAGTGATTTTTCGGCTAAAATGAATTTACCCAGTTCACGAACCCCACACGTTTTTCACTATAAACTAAAGAGCATCTATGTAAGAGGTGCTGTGGTTTGTTACAGTTTCACAAGCAGAGTTCAACCAGATATGGTTCCTATGAGTAGGAAACACAGTTCTTTTTTTCTGGACATGCTCATATTTCTTGCTGTATTGCAGGCTCTGGAAAAAAGAGGATGCTTCTTGCGTTAAAACAGAGGGTGTTTCATGGATGAGAACACTGCTATGAATTTCCCTTCACAAACGGAGTTAAACCAAAGGCTCTGTGTCTTCCTACAAGCAAGAGTTCATTTCCGGTAAACCCAGTGATTGTTCGGCTCAAATGAATATACACAGTTCACAAACACAACACGTTTTTCACTATTAACTAAATTGAGGCTATGTAAGAGATGCTGTGGTTTGTTACAGTTTCACAAGCAGAGTTTAACTAGATATGGTCCGTATGAGTAAGAAAAACAGTTCATTTTTTCTGGGCATGCTCATGTTTCTTGCTGTATTGGAGATGCTGGACAGAAGAGCATGCTTCTTGCGTTAAATCAGAGAGTGTTTCATGGATGAGAACACTGGTCTCAATTTCCCTTCACAAACGGAGTTAAACCAAAGGCTCTTTGTCTTCCTACAAGCAAGAGTTCATTTCCGGTATACCCAGTGATTGTTCGGCTCAAATGAATATACACAGTTCACAAACACAACACGTTATTCACTATTAACTAAATTGAGGCTATGTAAGAGATGCTGTGGTTTGTTACAGTTTCACAAGCAGAGTTTAACTAGATATGGTCCGTATGAGTAGGAAACACAGTTCTTTTTTTCTGGACATGCTCATATTTCTTGCTGTATTGCAGACTAGGACAGAAGAGGATGCTTCTTGCGTTAAAACAGAGGGTGATTCATGGATGAGAACACTGGTCTGAATTTCCCTTCACAAACGGAGTTAAACCAAAGGCTCTGTGTCTTCCTACAAGCAAGAGTTCATTTCTGGATATCCCATTGATTTTTTGGCTCAAATGAATTTACCCAGTTCACGCATCCAACACGTTTTTCACTATAAACTAAAGAGCATCTATGTAAGAGATGCTGTGGTTTGTTACAGTTTCATAAGCAGAGTTTAACTAGTTATGGTCCGTATGAGTAGGAAATACAGTTCTTTTTTTATGGACATGCTCATATTTCTTGCTGTATTGCAACTCTGGACAGAAGAGGATGCTTCTTGCGTTAAAACAGAGGATGTTTCATGGATGATCACACTGGTCTCAATTTCCCTTCACAAACGGAGTTAAACCAAAGGCTCTTTGTCTTCCTACAAGCAAGAGTTCATTTCCGGTATACCCAGTGATTGTTCGGCTCAAATGAATATACACAGTTCACAAACACAACACGTTATTCACTATTAACTAAATTGAGGCTATGTAAGAGATTCTGTGGTTTGTTACAGTTTCACAAGCAGAGTTTAACTAGATACGGTCCGTATGAGTAGGAAATACAGTTCTTTTTTTATGGACATGCTCATATTTCTTGCTGTATTGCAACTCTGGACAGAAGAGGATGCTTCTTGCGTTAAAACAGAGGATGTTTCATGGAAGAGAACACTGGTCAGAATTTCCCTTCACAAACGGAGTTAAACCAAAGGCTATGTGTCTTCCTACAAGCAAGAGTTCATTTCTGGAATTCCCACTGAATTTTCGGCTCAAATGAATTTACCCAGTTCACGCACCCAACACGTTTTCCACTATAAACTAAAGAGCATCTATGTAAGAGATGTTGTGGTTTGTTACAGTTTCACAAGCAGAGTTTAACTAGATATGGTCCTTATGAGTAAGAAACACAGTTCGTTTTTTCTGGGCATGCTCATGTTTCTTGCTGTATTGGAGACTCTGGAAAGAAGAGCATGCTTCTTGCGTTAAAAAAGAGTATGTTTCATGGATGAGAACACTGGTCTGAAATTCACTTCACAAACGGAGTTAAAACAAAGACGCTGTGTCTTCCTACAAGAAAGAGTTCATTTCCGGAAAATCCAGTGATTTTTCGGCTCAAATGAATTTACCCAGTTCACGAACCCCACACGTTTTTCACTATAAATTAAAGAGCATCTATGTAAGAGATGGTGTGGTTTGTTACAGTTTCACAGGCAGAGTTCACCTAGATATGGTCCGTATGAGTAGGAAATACAGTTCTTTTTTTATGGACATGCTCATATTTTTTGCTGTATTGCAACTCTTGACAGAAGAGGATGCTTCCTGCGTTAAAACAGAGTGTGTTTCATGGATGAGAACACTGGTCTGAATTTCCCTTCACAAACGGAGTTAAAACAAAGGCTCTGTGTCTTTCTACAAGCAGGTGTTCATTTCCGGAATACCCAGTGATTTTTCGGCTCAAATGAATTTACCCAGTTCACGAACCCCACACGTTTTTCACTATAAACTAAAGAGCATCTATGTAAGAGGTGCTGTGGTTTGTTACAGTTTAACAAGCAGAGTTCAACTAGATATGGTCCCTATGAGTAGGAAACACAGTTCTTTTTTTCTGGGCATGCTCATGTTTCTTGCAGTATTAGAGACTCTGGAAAGAAGAGCATGCTCTTTGCGTTATAACAGAGTGTGTATCATGGATGAGAACACTGGTCTGAATTTCCCTTCACAAACGAAGTTAAAGCAAAGGTTCTGTGTCTTTCTACAAGCAAGAGTTCATTTCCGTAAAACCCAGTGATTTTCCGGCTCAAATGAATTTACACAGTTCACGAACCCAACACGTTTTTCACTATAAACTAAAGAGCATCTGTGTAAGAGGTGCTGTGGTTTGTTACACTTTCACAAGCAGAGTTTAACTAGATATGGTCCGTATGTGTAAGAAACACAGTTCATTTTTTCTGGGCATGCTCATATTTCTTGCTGTATTGCAGACTCTGGACAGAAGAGGATGCTTCTTGCGTTAAACAGAGGGTGTTTCATGGATGAGAACACTGGTCTCAATTTCCCTTCACAAACGGAGTTAAACCAAAGGCTCTTTGTCTTCCTACAAGCAAGAGTTCATTTCCGGTATACCCAGTGATTGTTCGGCTCAAATGAATATACACAGTTCACAAACACAACACGTTATTCACTATTAACTAAATTGAGGCTATGTAAGAGATGCTGTGGTTTGTTACAGTTTCACAAGCAGAGTTTAACTAGATATGGTCCGTATGAGTAGGAAACACAGTTCTTTTTTTCTGGACATGCTCATATTTCTTGCTGTATTGCAGACTAGGACAGAAGAGGATGCTTCTTGCGTTAAAACAGAGGGTGATTCATGGATGAGAACACTGGTCTGAATTTCCCTTCACAAACGGAGTTAAACCAAAGGCTCTGTGTCTTCCTACAAGCAAGAGTTCATTTCTGGATATCCCATTGATTTTTTGGCTCAAATGAATTTACCCAGTTCACGCATCCAACACGTTTTTCACTATAAACTAAAGAGCATCTATGTAAGAGATGCTGTGGTTTGTTACAGTTTCATAAGCAGAGTTTAACTAGTTATGGTCCGTATGAGTAGGAAATACAGTTCTTTTTTTATGGACATGCTCATATTTCTTGCTGTATTGCAACTCTGGACAGAAGAGGATGCTTCTTGCGTTAAAACAGAGGATGTTTCATGGATGATCACACTGGTCTCAATTTCCCTTCACAAACGGAGTTAAACCAAAGGCTCTTTGTCTTCCTACAAGCAAGAGTTCATTTCCGGTATACCCAGTGATTGTTCGGCTCAAATGAATATACACAGTTCACAAACACAACACGTTATTCACTATTAACTAAATTGAGGCTATGTAAGAGATTCTGTGGTTTGTTACAGTTTCACAAGCAGAGTTTAACTAGATACGGTCCGTATGAGTAGGAAATACAGTTCTTTTTTTATGGACATGCTCATATTTCTTGCTGTATTGCAACTCTGGACAGAAGAGGATGCTTCTTGCGTTAAAACAGAGGATGTTTCATGGAAGAGAACACTGGTCAGAATTTCCCTTCACAAACGGAGTTAAACCAAAGGCTATGTGTCTTCCTACAAGCAAGAGTTCATTTCTGGAATTCCCACTGAATTTTCGGCTCAAATGAATTTACCCAGTTCACGCACCCAACACGTTTTCCACTATAAACTAAAGAGCATCTATGTAAGAGATGTTGTGGTTTGTTACAGTTTCACAAGCAGAGTTTAACTAGATATGGTCCTTATGAGTAAGAAACACAGTTCGTTTTTTCTGGGCATGCTCATGTTTCTTGCTGTATTGGAGACTCTGGAAAGAAGAGCATGCTTCTTGCGTTAAAAAAGAGTATGTTTCATGGATGAGAACACTGGTCTGAAATTCACTTCACAAACGGAGTTAAAACAAAGACGCTGTGTCTTCCTACAAGAAAGAGTTCATTTCCGGAAAATCCAGTGATTTTTCGGCTCAAATGAATTTACCCAGTTCACGAACCCCACACGTTTTTCACTATAAATTAAAGAGCATCTATGTAAGAGATGGTGTGGTTTGTTACAGTTTCACAGGCAGAGTTCACCTAGATATGGTCCGTATGAGTAGGAAATACAGTTCTTTTTTTATGGACATGCTCATATTTTTTGCTGTATTGCAACTCTTGACAGAAGAGGATGCTTCCTGCGTTAAAACAGAGTGTGTTTCATGGATGAGAACACTGGTCTGAATTTCCCTTCACAAACGGAGTTAAAACAAAGGCTCTGTGTCTTTCTACAAGCAGGTGTTCATTTCCGGAATACCCAGTGATTTTTCGGCTCAAATGAATTTACCCAGTTCACGAACCCCACACGTTTTTCACTATAAACTAAAGAGCATCTATGTAAGAGGTGCTGTGGTTTGTTACAGTTTAACAAGCAGAGTTCAACTAGATATGGTCCCTATGAGTAGGAAACACAGTTCTTTTTTTCTGGGCATGCTCATGTTTCTTGCAGTATTAGAGACTCTGGAAAGAAGAGCATGCTCTTTGCGTTATAACAGAGTGTGTATCATGGATGAGAACACTGGTCTGAATTTCCCTTCACAAACGAAGTTAAAGCAAAGGTTCTGTGTCTTTCTACAAGCAAGAGTTCATTTCCGTAAAACCCAGTGATTTTCCGGCTCAAATGAATTTACACAGTTCACGAACCCAACACGTTTTTCACTATAAACTAAAGAGCATCTGTGTAAGAGGTGCTGTGGTTTGTTACACTTTCACAAGCAGAGTTTAACTAGATATGGTCCGTATGTGTAAGAAACACAGTTCATTTTTTCTGGGCATGCTCATATTTCTTGCTGTATTGCAGACTCTGGACAGAAGAGGATGCTTCTTGCGTTAAACAGAGGGTGTTTCATGGATGACAACACTGGTCTCAATTTCCCTTCACAAACGGATTTAAACCAAAGTCTCTGTGTCTTCCTACAAGCAAGAATTCATTTCCAGAAAATCCAGTGATTTTCCGGCTCAAATGAATTTACACAGTTCACAAATACAACACGTTTTTCACTATTAACTAAATTGAGGCTATGTAAGAGATGCTGTGGTTTGTTACAGTTTCACAAGCAGAGTTTAACTAGATATGGTCCGTATGAGTAAGAAAAACAGTTCATTTTTTCTGGGCATGCTGATGTTTCTTGGTGTATTGGAGATGCTGGAAAGAAGAGCATGCTTCTTGCGTTAAATCAGAGGGTGTTTCATGGATGAGAACACTGGTCTCAATTTCCCTTCACAAACGGAGTTAAACCAAAGGCTCTTTGTCTTCCTACAAGCAAGAGTTCATTTCCGGTATACCCAGTGATTGTTCGGCTCAAATGAATATACACAGTTCACAAACACAACACGTTATTCTCTATTAACTAAATTGAGGCTATGTAAGAGATGCTGTGGTTTGTTACAGTTTCACAAGCAGAGTTAACTAGATATGGTCCGTATGAGTAGGAAACACAGTTCTTTTTTTCTGGACATGCTCATATTTCTTGCTGTATTGCAGACTAGGACAGAAGAGGATGCTTCTTGAGTTAAAACAGAGGGTGTTTCATGGATGAGAACACTGGTCTGAATTTCCCTTCACAAACAGAGTTAAACCAAAGGCTCTGTGTCTTCCTACAAGCAAGAGTTCATTTCCGGATATCCCATTGATTTTTTGGCTCAAATGAATTTACCCAGTTCACGCACCCAACACGTTTTTCACTATAAACAAAGACCATCTATGTAATAGATGCTGCGGTTTGTTACAGTTTCATAAGCAGAGTTTAACTAGATATGGTCCGTATGAGTAGGAAATACAGTTCTTTTTTTATGGACATGCTCATATTTCTTGCTGTATTGCAACTCTGGACAGAAGAGGATGCTTCTTGCGTTAAAACAGAGGATATTTCATGGATGAGAACACTGGTCAGAATTTCCCTTCACAAACGGAGTTAAACCAAAGGCTCTGTGTCTTCCTACAAGCAAGAGTTCATTTCTGGAATTCCCACTTTTTTTTCGGCTCAAATGAATTTACCCAGTTCACGCACCCAACACGTTTTCCACTATAAACTAAAGAGCATCTATGTAAGAGATGCTGTGGTTTGTTACAGTTTCACAAGCAGAGTTTAACTAGATATGGTCCTTATGAGTAAGAAACACAGTTCGTTTTTTCTGGGCATGCTCATGTTTCTTGCTGTATTGGAGATGCTGGAAAGAAGAGCATGTTTCTTGCGTTAAAACAGAGTATGTTTCATGGATGAGAACACTGGTCTGAATTTCACTTCACAAACGGAGTTAAAACAAAGGCTCTGTGTCTTCCTGCAAGCAAGAGTTCATTTCTGGAATTCCCACTGATTTTTCGGCTCAAATGAATTTACCCAGTTCACGAACCCCACACGTTTTTCACTATAAATTAAAGAGCATCTATGTAAGAGATGCTGTGGTTTGTTACAGTTTCACAGGCAGAGTTTAACTAGATATGGTCCTTATGAGTAAGAAACACAATTCGTTTTTTCTGCCCATGCTCATGTTTCTTGCTGTATTGGAGATGCTGGAAAGAAGAGCATGCTTCTTGCGTTAAAACAGAGTATGTTTCATGGATGAGAACACTGGTCTGAATTTCACTTCACAAACGGAGTTAAACCAAAGGCTCTGTGTCTTCCTACAAGCAAGAGTTCATTTCCGGAAATCCCAGTGATTTTTCGGCTCAAATGAATTTACCCAGTTCACGAACCCCACACGTTTTTCACTATAAATTAAAGAGCATCTGTGTAAGAGATGCTGTGGTTTGTTACAGTTTCACAAGCAGAGTTCAACTAGATATGGTCCCTATGAGTAGGATACACAGTTCTTTTTTTCTGGGCATGCTCATGTTTCTTGCAGTATTAGAGACTCTGGAAAGAAGAGCATGCTCTTTGCGTTAAAACAGAGTGTGTTTCATGGATGAGAACACTGGTCTGAATTTCCCTTCACAAACTGAGTTAAAGCAAAGGCTCTGTGTCTTCCTACAAGCAAGAGTTCATTTCCGTAAAACCCAGTGATTTTCCGGCTCAAATGAATTTACACAGTTCACGAACCTAACACGTTTTTCACTATAAACTAAAGAGCATCTGTGTAAGAGATGCTGTGGTTTGTGACACTTTCACAAGCAGAGTTTAACTAGATATGGTCCGTATGTGTAAGAAACACAGTTCGTTTTTTCTGGGCATGCTCATGTTTCTTGCTGTATTGGGGATGCTGGACAGAAGAGCATGCTTCTTGCGTTAAATCAGAGGGTGTTTCATGGATGAGAACACTGGTCTCAATTTCCCTTCACAAACGGAGTTAAACCAATGTCTCTGTGTCTTCCTACAAGCAAGAGTTCATTTCCGGTAAACCCAGTGATTGTTCGGCTCAAATGAATATACACAGTTCACAAACACAGCACGTTTTTCACTATTAACTAAATTGTGGCTATGTAAGAGATGCTGTGGTTTGTTACAGTTTCACAAGCAGAGTTTAACTAGATATGGTCCGTATGAGTAGGAAACACAGTTCTTTTTTTCTGGACATGCTCATGTTTCTTGCTGTATTGCAGACTAGGACAGAAGAGGATGCTTCTTGTGTTAAAACAGAGGGTGTTTCATGGATGAGAACACTGGTCTGAATTTCCATTCACAAATGGAGGTAAACCAAAGACTCTGTGTCTTCCTACAAGCAAGAGTTCATTTACCGATAACCCAGTGATTTTTCGTCTCAAATGAATTTACAGAGTTCACGAACCCAACACGTTTTTCACTATAAACTAAAGAGCATCTATGTAAGAGATGCTGTGGTTTGTTACAGTTTCACAAGCAGATTTCAACTAGATATGGTCAGTATGAGTAGGAAACACAGTTCTTTTTTTCTGGGCATGTTCATGTTTCTTGCTGTATTGGAGATGCTGGAAAGAAGAGCATGCTTCTTGCGTTAAAACAGAATATGTTTCATGGATGAGAACACTGGTCTGAATTTCCCTTCACAAACGGAGTTAAACCAAAGGCTCTGTGTCTTCCTACAAGCAAGAGTTCATTTCCGGAAAACCCAGTGATTTTTCGGCTAAAATGAATTTACCCAGTTCACGAACCCCACACGTTTTTCACTATAAACTAAAGAGCATCTATGTAAGAGGTGCTGTGGTTTGTTACAGTTTCACAAGCAGAGTTCAACCAGATATGGTTCCTATGAGTAGGAAACACAGTTCTTTTTTTCTGGACATGCTCATATTTCTTGCTGTATTGCAGGCTCTGGAAAAAAGAGGATGCTTCTTGCGTTAAAACAGAGGGTGTTTCATGGATGAGAACACTGCTATGAATTTCCCTTCACAAACGGAGTTAAACCAAAGGCTCTGTGTCTTCCTACAAGCAAGAGTTCATTTCCGGTAAACCCAGTGATTGTTCGGCTCAAATGAATATACACAGTTCACAAACACAACACGTTTTTCACTATTAACTAAATTGAGGCTATGTAAGAGATGCTGTGGTTTGTTACAGTTTCACAAGCAGAGTTTAACTAGATATGGTCCGTATGAGTAAGAAAAACAGTTCATTTTTTCTGGGCATGCTCATGTTTCTTGCTGTATTGGAGATGCTGGACAGAAGAGCATGCTTCTTGCGTTAAATCAGAGAGTGTTTCATGGATGAGAACACTGGTCTCAATTTCCCTTCACAAACGGAGTTAAACCAAAGGCTCTTTGTCTTCCTACAAGCAAGAGTTCATTTCCGGTATACCCAGTGATTGTTCGGCTCAAATGAATATACACAGTTCACAAACACAACACGTTATTCACTATTAACTAAATTGAGGCTATGTAAGAGATGCTGTGGTTTGTTACAGTTTCACAAGCAGAGTTTAACTAGATATGGTCCGTATGAGTAGGAAACACAGTTCTTTTTTTCTGGACATGCTCATATTTCTTGCTGTATTGCAGACTAGGACAGAAGAGGATGCTTCTTGCGTTAAAACAGAGGGTGATTCATGGATGAGAACACTGGTCTGAATTTCCCTTCACAAACGGAGTTAAACCAAAGGCTCTGTGTCTTCCTACAAGCAAGAGTTCATTTCTGGATATCCCATTGATTTTTTGGCTCAAATGAATTTACCCAGTTCACGCATCCAACACGTTTTTCACTATAAACTAAAGAGCATCTATGTAAGAGATGCTGTGGTTTGTTACAGTTTCATAAGCAGAGTTTAACTAGTTATGGTCCGTATGAGTAGGAAATACAGTTCTTTTTTTATGGACATGCTCATATTTCTTGCTGTATTGCAACTCTGGACAGAAGAGGATGCTTCTTGCGTTAAAACAGAGGATGTTTCATGGATGAGAACACTGGTCAGAATTTCCCTTCACAGACGGAGTTAAACCAAAGGCTATGTGTCTTCCTACAAGCAAGAGTTCATTTCTGGAATTCCCACTGATTTTTCGGCTCAAATGAATTTACCCAGTTCACGCACCCAACACGTTTTCCACTATAAACTAAAGAGCATCTATGTAAGAGATGCTGTGGTTTGTTACAGTTTCACAAGCAGAGTTTAACTAGATATGGTCCTTATGAGTAAGAAACACAGTTCGTTTTATCTGGGCATGCTCATGTTTCTAGCTGTATTGGAGACTCTGGAAAGAAGAGCATGCTTCTTGCGTTAAAACAGAGTATGTTTCATGGATGAGAACACTGGTCTGAATTTCCCTTCAGAAACGGAGTTAAACCAAAGGCTCTGTGTCTTCCTACAAGCAAGAGTTCATTTCCGGAAAAACCAGTGATTTTTCGGCTAAAATGAATTTACCCAGTTCACGAACCCCACACGTTTTTCACTATAAACTAAAGAGCATCTATGTAAGAGGTGCTGTGGTTTGTTACAGTTTCACAAGCAGAGTTCAACCAGATATGGTCCCTATGAGTAGGAAACACAGTTCTTTTTTTCTGGACATGCTCATATTTCTTGCTGTATTGCAGGCTCTGGACTAAAGAGGATGCTTCTTGCGTTAAATCAGAGGGTGTTTCATGGATGAGAACACTGGTCTCAATTTCCCTTCACAAACGGAGTTAAACCAAAGGCTATTTGTCTTCCTACAAGCAAGAGTTCATTTCCGGTATACCCAGTGATTGTTCGGCTCAAATGAATATACACAGTTCACAAACACAACACGTTATTCACTATTAACTAAATTGAGGATATGTAAGAGATTCTGTGGTTTGTTACAGTTTCACAAGCAGAGTTTAACTAGATACGGTCAGTATGAGTAGGAAATACAGTTCTTTTTTTATGGACATGCTCATATTTCTTGCTGTATTGCAACTCTGGACAGAAGAGGATGCTTCTTGCGTTAAAACAGAGGATGTTTCATGGAAGAGAACACTGGTCAGAATTTCCCTTCACAAACGGAGTTAAACCAAAGGCTATGTGTCTTCCTACAAGCAAGAGTTCATTTCTGGAATTCCCACTGAATTTTCGGCTCAAATGAATTTACCCAGTTCACGCACCCAACACGTTTTCCACTATAAACTAAAGAGCATCTATGTAAGAGATGTTGTGGTTTGTTACAGTTTCACAAGCAGAGTTTAACTAGATATGGTCCTTATGAGTAAGAAACACAGTTCGTTTTTTCTGGGCATGCTCATGTTTCTTGCTGTATTGGAGACTCTGGAAAGAAGAGCATGCTTCTTGCGTTAAAAAAGAGTATGTTTCATGGATGAGAACACTGGTCTGAAATTCACTTCACAAACGGAGTTAAAACAAAGACGCTGTGTCTTCCTACAAGAAAGAGTTCATTTCCGGAAAATCCAGTGATTTTTCGGCTCAAATGAATTTACCCAGTTCACGAACCCCACACGTTTTTCACTATAAATTAAAGAGCATCTATGTAAGAGATGGTGTGGTTTGTTACAGTTTCACAGGCAGAGTTCACCTAGATATGGTCCGTATGAGTAGGAAATACAGTTCTTTTTTTATGGACATGCTCATATTTTTTGCTGTATTGCAACTCTTGACAGAAGAGGATGCTTCCTGCGTTAAAACAGAGTGTGTTTCATGGATGAGAACACTGGTCTGAATTTCCCTTCACAAACGGAGTTAAAACAAAGGCTCTGTGTCTTTCTACAAGCAGGTGTTCATTTCCGGAATACCCAGTGATTTTTCGGCTCAAATGAATTTACCCAGTTCACCAACCCCACACGTTTTTCACTATAAACTAAAGAGCATCTATGTAAGAGGTGCTGTGGTTTGTTACAGTTTAACAAGCAGAGTTCAACTAGATATGGTCCCTATGAGTAGGAAACACAGTTCTTTTTTTCTGGGCATGCTCATGTTTCTTGCAGTATTAGAGACTGGAAAGAAGAGCATGATCTTTGCGTTAAAACAGACTGTGTTTCATGGATGAGAACACTGGTCTGAATTTCCCTTCACAAACGGTGTTAAAACAAAGGCTCTGTGTCTTCTTACAACCAAGAGTTCATTTCCGGAAATCCCAGTGATTTTTTGGCTCAAATGAATTTACACAGTTCACGCACCCAACACGTTTTTCACTATAAACTAAAGAGCATCTATGTAAGAGATGCTGTGGTTTGTTCCAGTTTCACAAGCAGAGTTTAACTAGATATGTTCCGTATGAGTAAGAAACACAGTTCGTTTTTTCTGGGCATGCTCATGTTTCTTGCTGTATTTGAGATGCTGGAAAGAAGAGCATGCTTCTTGCGTTAAAACAGAGTATGTTTCATGGATGAGCACACTGTTCTAAATTTCACTTCACAAACGGAGTTAAAACAAATGCTCTGTGTCTTCCTACAAGCAAGAGTTCATTTCCGGAAAACCCAGTGATTTTTTGGCTCAAATGAATTTACCCAGTTCATGAACCCCACACTTTTATCACTATAAATTAAAGAGCATCTATGTAAGAGATGCTGTGGTTTGTTACAGTTTCACAGGTAGAGTTCAACTAGATATGGTCCGTATGAGTACGAAATACAGTTCTTTTTTTATGGACATGCTCATATTTTTTGCTGTATTGCAACTCTTGACAGAAGAGGATGCTTCCTGCGTTAAAACACAGTGTGTTTCATGGATGAGAACACTGGTCTGAATTTCACTTCACAAACGGAGTTAAAACAAAGGCTCTGTGTCTTCCTACAAGCAAGAGTTTATTTCCGGAAAACCCAGTGATTTTTCGGCTCAAATGAATTTACCCAGTTCACGAACCCCACACGTTTTTCACTATAAACTAAAGAGCATCTATGTAAGAGATGCTGTGGTTTGTTACAGTTTCACAGGCAGAGTTCAACTAGATATGGTCCCTATGAGTAGGAAACACAGGTCTTTTATTCTGGGCATGCTCATGTTTCTTGCAGTATTAGAGACTCTGGAAAGAAGAGCATGCTCTTTGCGTTAAAACAGAGTGTGTATCATGGATGAGAACACTGGTCTGAATTTCCCTTCACAAACGGAGTTAAAGCAAAGGTTCTGTGTCTTTCTACAAGCAAGAGTTCATTTCCGTAAAACCCAGTGATTTTCCGGCTCAAATGAATTTACACAGTTCACGAACCCAACACGTTTTTCACTATAAACTAAAGAGCATCTGTGTAAGAGGTGCTGTGGTTTGTTACACTTTCACAAGCAGAGTTTAACTAGATATGGTCCGTATGAGTAGGAAACACAGTTCTTTTTTTCTGGACATGCTCATATTTCTTGCTGTATTGGAGATGCTGGAAAGAAGAGCATGCTTCTTGCGTTAAAACAGAGTATGTTTCATGGATGAGCACACTCTTCTAAATTTCACTTCACAAACGGAGTTAAAACAAATGCTCTGTGTCTTCCTACAAGCAAGAGTTCATTTCCGGAAAACCCAGTGATTTTTTGGCTCAAATGAATTTACCCAGTTCATCAACCCCACACTTTTATCACTATAAATTAAAGAGCATCTATGTAAGAGATGCTGTGGTTTGTTACAGTTTCACAGGTAGAGTTCAACTAGATATGGTCCGTATGAGTACGAAATACAGTTCTTTTTTTATTGACATGCTCATATTTTTTGCTGTATTGCAACTCTTGACAGAAGAGGATGCTTCCTGCGTTAAAACACAGTGTGTTTCATGGATGAGAACACTGGTCTGAATTTCCCTTCACAAACTGAGTTAAAGCAAAGGCTCTGTGTCTTCCTACAAGCAAGAGTTCATTTCCGGAAAACCCAGTGATTTTCCGGCTCAAATGAATTTACACAGTTCACGAACCCAACACGTTTTTCACTATAAACTAAAGAGCATCTGTGTAAGAGATGCTGTGGTTTGTGACACTTTCACAAGCAGAGTTTAACTCGATATGGTCCGTATGTGTAAGAAACACAGTTCGTTTTTTCTGGGCATGCTCATGTTTCTTGCTGTATTGGAGATGCTGGAAAGAAGAGCATGCTTCTTGCGTTAAATCAGAGGGTGTTTCATGGATGAGAACACTGGTCTCAATTTCCCTTCACAAACGGAGTTAAACCAAAGTCTCTGTGTCTTCCTACAAGCAAGAGTTCATTTCCGGTAAACCCAGTGATTGTTCGGCTCAAATGAATATACACAGTTCACAAACACAACACGTTTTTCACTATTAACTAAATTGTGGCTATGTAAGAGATGCTGTGGTTTGTTCCAGTTTCACAAGCAGAGTTTAACTAGTTATGGTCCGTATGAGTAGGAAACACAGTTCTTTTTTTCTGGACATGCTCATATTTCTTGCTGTATTGCAGACTAGGACAGAAGAGGATGCTTCTTGTGTTAAAACAGAGGGTGTTTCATGGATGAGAACACTGGTCTGAATTTCCATTCACAAATGGAGGTAAACCAAAGACTCTGTGTCTTCCTACAAGCAAGAGTTCATTTACCGATAACCCAGTGATTTTTCGTCTCAAATGAATTTACAGAGTTCACGAACCCAACACGTTTTTCACTATAAACTAAAGAGAATCTATGTAAGAGATGCTGTGGTTTGTTACAGTTTCACAAGCAGAGTTCAACTAGATATGGTCAGTATGAGTAGGAAACACAGTTCTTTTTTCTGGGCATGTTCATGTTTCTTGCTGTATTGGAGATGCTGGAAAGAAGAGCATGCTTCTTGCGTTAAAACAGAATATGTTTCATGGATGAGAACACTGGTCTGAATTTCCCTTCACAAACGGAGTTAAACCAAAGGCTCTGTGTCTTCCTACAAGCAAGAGTTCATTTCCGGAAAACCCAGTGATTTTTCGGCTAAAATGAATTTACCCAGTTCACGAACCCCACACGTTTTTCACTATAAAATAAAGAGCATCTATGTAAGAGGTGCTGTGGTTTGTTACAGTTTCACAAGCAGAGTTCAACCAGATAAGGTTCCTATGAGTAGGAAACACAGTTCTTTTTTTCTGGACATGCTCATATTTCTTGCTGTATTGCAGGCTCTGGAAAAAAGAGGATGCTTCTTGCGTTAAAACAGAGGGTGTTTCATGGATGAGAACACTGCTATGAATTTCCCTTCACAAACGGAGTTAAACCAAAGGCTCTGTGTCTTCCTACAAGCAAGAGTTCATTTCCGGTAAACCCAGTGATTGTTCGGCTCAAATGAATATACACAGTTCACAAACACAACACGTTTTTCACTATTAACTAAATTCTGGCTATGTAAGAGATGCTGTGGTTTGTTACAGTTTCACAAGCAGAGTTTAACTAGATATGGTCCGTATGAGTAAGAAAAACAGTTCATTTTTTCTGGGCATGCTCATGTTTCTTGCTGTATTGGAGATGCTGGACAGAAGAGCATGCTTCTTGCGTTAAATCAGAGAGTGTTTCATGGATGAGAACACTGGTCTCAATTTCCCTTCACAAACGAGTTAAACCAAAGGCTCTTTGTCTTCCTACAAGCAAGAGTTCATTTCCGGTATACTCAGTGATTGTTCGGCTCAAATGAATATACACAGTTCAGAAACACAACACGTTATTCACTATTAACTAAATTGAGGCTATGTAAGAGATGCTGTGGTTTGTTACAGTTTCACAAGCAGAGTTTAACTAGATATGGTCCGTATGAGTAGGAAACACAGTTCTTTTTTTCTGGACATGCTCATATTTCTTGCTGTATTGCAGACTAGGACAGAAGAGGATGCTTCTTGCGTTAAAACAGAGGGTGATTCATGGATGAGAACACTGGTCTGAATTTCCCTTCACAAACGGAGTTAAACCAAAGGCTCTGTGTCTTCCTACAAGCAAGAGTTCATTTCTGGATATCCCATTGATTTTTTGGCTCAAATGAATTTACCCAGTTCACGCATCCAACACGTTTTTCACTATAAACTAAAGAGCATCTATGTAAGAGATGCTGTGGTTTGTTACAGTTTCATAAGCAGAGTTTAACTAGTTATGGTCCGTATGAGTAGGAAATACAGTTCTTTTTTTATGGACATGCTCATATTTCTTGCTGTATTGCAACTCTGGACAGAAGAGGATGCTTCTTGCGTTAAAACAGAGGATGTTTCATGGATGAGAACACTGGTCAGAATTTCCCTTCACAAACGGAGTTAAACCAAAGGCTATGTGTCTTCCTACAAGCAAGAGTTCATTTCTGGAATTCCCACTGATTTTTCGGCTCAAATGAATTTACCCAGTTCACGCACCCAACACGTTTTCCACTATAAACTAAAGAGCATCTATGTAAGAGATGCTGTGGTTTGTTACAGTTTCACAAGCAGAGTTTAACTGGATATGGTCCTTATGAGTAAGAAACACAGTTCGTTTTATCTGGGCATGCTCATGTTTCTAGCTGTATTGGAGACTCTGGAAAGAAGAGCATGCTTCTTGCGATAAAACAGAGTATGTTTCATGGATGAGAACACTGGTCTGAATTTCCCTTCAGAAACGGAGTTAAACCAAAGGCTCTGTGTCTTCCTACAAGCAAGAGTTCATTTCCGGAAAACCCAGTGATTTTTCGGCTAAAATGAATTTACCCAGTTCACGAACCCCACACGTTTTTCACTATAAACTAAAGAGCATCTATGTAAGAGGTGCTGTGGTTTGTTACAGTTTCACAAGCAGAGTTCAACCAGATATAGTCCCTATGAGTAGGAAACACAGTTCTTTTTTTCTGGACATGCTCATATTTCTTGCTGTATTGCAGGCTCTGGACTAAAGAGGATGCTTCTTGCGTTAAATCAGAGGGTGTTTCATGGATGAGAACACTGGTCTCAATTTCCCTTCACAAACGGAGTTAAACCAAAGGCTCTGTGTCTTCCTACAAGCAAGAGTTCATTTCCGGTATACCCAGTGATTGTTCGGCTCAAATGAATATACACAGTTCACAAACACAACACGTTATTCACTATTAACTAAATTGAGGCTATGTAAGAGATTCTGTGGTTTGTTACAGTTTCACAAGCAGAGTTTAACTAGATACGGTCCATATGAGTAGGAAACACAGTTCTTTTTTTCTGGACATGCTCATATTTCTTGCTGTATTGCAACTCTGGACAGAAGAGGATGCTTCTTGCGTTAAAACAGAGGATGTTTCATGGATGAGAACACTGGTCAGAATTTCCCTTCACAAACGGAGTTAAACCAAAGGCTCTGTGTCTTCCTACAAGCAAGAGTTCATTTCTGGATATCCCATTGATTTTTTGGCTCAAATGAATTTACCCAGTTCACGCACCCAACACGTTTTTCACTATAAACTAAAGAGCATCTATGTAAGAGATGCTGTGGTTTGTTACATTTTCATAAGCAGAGTTTAACTACATATGGTCCTTATGAGTAGGAAATACAGTTCTTTTTTTATGGACATGCTCATATTTCTTGCTGTATTGCAACTCTGGACAGAAGAGGATGCTTCTTGCGTTAAAACAGAGGATGTTTCATGGAAGAGAACACTGGTCAGAATTTCCCTTCACAAACGGAGTTAAACCAAAGGCTATGTGTCTTCCTACAAGCAAGAGTTCATTTCTGGAATTCCCACTGAATTTTCGGCTCAAATGAATTTACCCAGTTCACGCACCCAACACGTTTTCCACTATAAACTAAAGAGCATCTATGTAAGAGATGTTGTGGTTTGATACAGTTTCACAAGCAGAGTTTAACTAGATATGGTCCTTATGAGTAAGAAACACAGTTCGTTTTTTCTGGGCATGCTCATGTTTCTTGCTGTATTGGAGACTCTGGAAAGAAGAGCATGCTTCTTGCGTTAAAACAGAGTATGTTTCATGGATGAGAACACTGGTCTGAAATTCACTTCAAAAACGGAGTTAAAACAAAGACGCTGTGTCTTCCTACAAGAAAGAGTTCATTTCCGGAAAATCCAGTGATTTTTCGGCTCAAATGAATTTACCCAGTTCACGAACCCCACACGTTTTTCACTATAAATTAAAGAGCATCTATGTAAGAGATGGTGTGGTTTGTTACAGTTTCACAGGCAGAGTTCACCTAGATATGGTCCGTATGAGTAGGAAATACAGTTCTTTTTTTATGGACATGCTCATATTTTTTGCTGTATTGCAACTCTTGACAGAAGAGGATGCTTCCTGCGTTAAAACAGAGTGTGTTTCATGGATGAGAACACTGGTCTGAATTTCCCTTCACAAACGGAGTTAAAACAAAGGCTCTGTGTCTTTCTACAAGCAGGTGTTCATTTCCGGAATACCCAGTGATTTTTCGGCTCAAATGAATTTACCCAGTTCACGAACTCCACACGTTTTTCACTATAAACTAAAGAGCATCTATGTAAGAGGTGCTGTGGTTTGTTACAGTTTAACAAGCAGAGTTCAACTAGATATGGTCCCTATGACTAGGAAACACAGTTCTTTTTTTCTGGGCATGCTCATGTTTCTTGCAGTATTAGAGACTGGAAAGAAGAGCATGATCTTTGCGTTAAAACAGAGTGTGTTTCATGGATGAGAACACTGGTCTGAATTTCTCTTCACAAACGGAGTTAAAACAAAGGCTCTGTGTCTTCTTACAAGCAAGAGTTCATTTCCGGAAATCCCAGTGATTTTTTGGCTCAAATGAATTTACACAGTTCACGCACCCAACACGTTTTTCACTATAAACTAAAGAGCATCTATGTAAGAGATGCTGTGGTTTGTTACAGTTTCACAAGCAGAGTTTAACTAGATATGTTCCGTATGAGTAAGAAACACAGTTCGTTTTTTCTGGGCATGCTCATGTTTCTTGCTGTATTGGAGATGCTGGAAAGAAGAGCATGCTTCTTGCGTTAAAACAGAGTATGTTTCATGGATGAGCACACTCTTCTAAATTTCACTTCACAAACGGAGTTAAAACAAATGCTCTGTGTCTTCCTACAAGCAAGAGTTCATTTCCGGAAAACCCAGTGATTTTTTGGCTCAAATGAATTTACCCAGTTCATCAACCCCACACTTTTATCACTATAAATTAAAGAGCATCTATGTAAGAGATGCTGTGGTTTGTTACAGTTTCACAGGTAGAGTTCAACTAGATATGGTCCGTATGAGTACGAAATACAGTTCTTTTTTTATTGACATGCTCATATTTTTTGCTGTATTGCAACTCTTGACAGAAGAGGATGCTTCCTGCGTTAAAACACAGTGTGTTTCATGGATGAGAACACTGGTCTGAATTTCACTTCACAAACGGAGTTAAAACAAAGGCTCTGTGTCTTCCTACAAGCAAGAGTTTATTTCCGGAAAACCCAGTGATTTTTCGGCTCAAATGAATTTACCCAGTTCACAAACCCCACACGTTTTTCACTATAAACTAAAGAGCATCTATGTAAGAGATGCTGTGGTTTGTTACAGTTTCACAGGCAGAGTTCAACTACATATGGTCCCTATGAGTAGGAAACACAGGTCTTTTTTTCTGGGCATGCTCATGTTTCTTGCAGTATTAGAGACTCTGGAAAGAAGAGCATGCTCTTTGCGTTAAAACAGAGTGTGTATCATGGATGAGAACACTGGTCTGAATTTCCCTTCACAAACGGAGTTAAAGCAAAGGTTCTGTGTCTTTCTACAAGCAAGAGTTCATTTCCGTAAAACCCAGTGATTTTCCGGCTCAAATGAATTTACACAGTTCACGAACCCAACACGTTTTTCACTATAAACTAAAGAGCATCTATGTAAGAGATGCTGTGGTTTGTTACAGTTTCACAGGCAGAGTTCAACTAGATATGGTCCGTAGAGTAGGAAACACAGTTCTTTTTATCTGGGCATGCTCATGTTTCTTGCAGAATTAGAGACTCTGGAAAGAAGAGCATGCTCTTTGCGTTAAAACAGAGTGTGTTTCATGGATGAGAACACTGGTCTGAATTTCCCTTCACAAACTGAGTTAAAGCAAAGGCTCTGTGTCTTCCTACAAGCAAGAGTTCATTTCCGGTAAACCCAGTGATTGTTCGGCTCAAATGAATATACACAGTTCACAAACACAACACGTTTTTCATTATAAACTAAAGAGCATCTATGTAAGAGGTGCTGTGGTTGTTACAGTTTCACAAGCAGAGTTCAACCAGATATGGTCCCTATGAGTAGGAAACACAGTTCTTTTTTTCTGGACATGCTCATATTTCTTGCTGTATTGCAGGCTCTGGACTAAAGAGGATGCTTCTTGCGTTAAATCAGAGGGTGTTTCATGGATGAGAACACTGGTCTCAATTTCCCTTCACAAACGGAGTTAAATCAAAGGCTCTTTGTCTTCCTACAAGCAAGAGTTCATTTCCGGTATACCCAGTGATTGTTCGGCTCAAATGAATATACACAGTTCACAAACACAACACGTTTTTCACTATTAACTAAATTGAGGCTATGTAAGAGATTCTGTGGTTTGTTACAGTTTCACAAGCAGAGTTTAACTAGATATGGTCCGTATGAGTAGGAAACACAGTTCTTTTTTTCTGGACATGCTCATATTTCTTGCTGTATTGCAACTCTGGACAGAAAAGGATGCTTCTTGCGTTAAAACAGAGGATGTTTCATGGATGAGAACTCTGGTCTGAATTTCCCTTCACAAACGGAGTTAAACCAAAGGCTCTGTGTCTTCCTACAAGCAAGAGTTCATTTCTGGATATCCCATTGATTTTTTGGCTCAAATGAATTTACCCAGTTCACGCACCCAACACGTTTTTCACTATAAACTAAAGAGCATCAATGTAAGAGATGCTGTGGTTTGTTACATTTTCATAAGCAGAGTTTAACTAGATATGGTCCTTATGAGTAGGAAATACAGTTCTTTTTTTATGGACATGCTCATATTTCTTGCTGTATTGCAACTCTGGACAGAAGAGGATGCTTCTTGCGATAAAACAGAGGATGTTTCATGGAAGAGAACACTGGTCAGAATTTCCCTTCACAAACGGAGTTAAACCAAAGGCTATGTGTCTTCCTACAAGCAAGAGTTCATTTCTGGAATTCCCACTGATTTTTCGGCTCAAATGAATTTACCCAGTTCACGAACCCAACACGTTTTCCACTGTAAACTAAAGAGCATCTGTGTAAGAGATGCTGTGGTTTGTTACAGTTTCACAAGCAGAGTTTAACTAGATATGGTCCTCATGAGTAAGAAACACAGTTCGTTTTTTCTGGGCATGCTCATGTTTCTTGCTGTTTTGGAGATGCTGGAAAGAAGAGCATGCTTCTTGCGGTAAAACAGAGTATGTTTCATGGATGAGAACACTGGTCTGAATTTCACTTCACAAACGGAGTTAAAACAAAGGCTCTGTGTCTTCCTACAAGCAAGAGTTCATTGCCGTAAAAACCAGTGATTTTTCGGCTCAAATGAATTTACCCAGTTCATGAACCCCACACGTTTTTCACTATAAATTAAAGAGCATCTATATAAGAGATGCTGTGGTTTGTTACAATTTCACAGGCAGAGTTCAACTAGATATGGTCCGTATGAGTAGGAAATACAGTTCTTTTTTTATGGACATGCTCATATTTTTTGCTGTATTGCAACTCTTGACAGAAGAGGATGCTACCTGCGTTAAAACAGAGTGTGTTTCATGGATGAGAACACTGGTCTGAATTTCACTTCACAAATGGAGTTAAACCAAAGGCTCTGTGTCTTCCTACAAGCAAGAGTTCATTTCTGGAATTCCCACTGATTTTTCGGCTCAAATGAATTTACCCAGTTCACGCACCCAACACATTTTCCACTATAAACTAAAGAGCATCTATGTAAGAGATGCTGTGGTTTGTTACAGTTTCACAAGCAGAGTTTAACTAGATATGGTCCTTATGAGTAAGAAACACAATTCGTTTTTTCTGCCCATGCTCATGTTTCTTGCTGTATTGGAGATGCTGGAAAGAAGAGCATGCTTATTGTGTTAAAACAGAGTATGTTTCATGGATGAGAACACTGGTCTGAAATTCACTTCACAAACGGAGTTAAAACAAAGGCGCTGTGTCTTCCTACAAGAATGTGTTCATTTCCGGAAAATCCAGTGATTTTTCGGCTCAAATGAATTTACCCAGTTCACGAACCCCACACGTTTTTCACTATAAATTAAAGAGCATCTATGTAAGAGATGGTGTGGTTTGTTACAGTTTCACAGGCAGAGTTCAACTAGATATGGTCCGTATGAGTAGGAAATACAGTTCTTTTTTTATGGACATGCTCATATTTTTTGCTGTATTGCAACTCTTGACAGAAGAGGATGCTTCCTGCGTTAAAACAGAGTGTGTTTCATGGATGAGAAAACTGGTCTGAATGTCTCTTCACAAACGGTGTTAAAACAAAGGCTCTGTGTCTTTCTACAAGCAAGATTTCATTTCCGGAAAACCCAGTGATTTTTCGGCTCTAATGAATTTACCCAGTTCACGAACCCCACACGTTTTTCACTATAAACTAAAGAGCATCTATGTAAGAGGTGCTGTGGTTTGTTACAGTTTAACAAGCAGAGTTCAACTAGATATTGTCCCTTAGAGTAGGAAACACAGTTCTTTTTTTCTGGGGAAGCTCATGTTTCTTGCAGTATTAGAGATTCTGGAAAGAAGAGCATGCTTCTTGCGGTAAAACAGAGTATGTTTCATGGATGAGAACACTGGTCTGAATTTCACTTCACAAACGGAGTTAAAACAAAGGCCCTGTGTCTTCCTACAAGCAAGAGTTCATTGCCGTAAAACCCAGTGATTTTTCGGCTCAAATGAATTTACCCAGTTCATGAACCCCACACATTTTTCACTATAAATTAAAGAGCATCTATATAAGAGATGCTGTGGTTTGTTACAATTTCACAGGCAGAGTTCAACTAGATATGGTCCATATGAGTAGGAAATACAATTCTTTTTTTATTGACATGCTCTTTTTTTTTTGCTGTATTGCAACTCTGGACAGAAGTGGATGCTTCTTGCGTTAAAACAGAGGATGTTTCATGGATGAGAACACTGGTCTGAAATTCACTTCACAAACGGAGTTAAAACAAAGGCGCTGTGTCTTCCTACAAGAAAGAGTTCATTTCCGGAAAATCCAGTGATTTTTCGGCTCAAATGAATTTACCCAACTCACGAACCCCACACGTTTTTCACTATAAATTAAAGAGCATCTATGTAAGAGATGGTGTGGTTTGTTACAGTTTCACAGGCAGAGTTCAACTAGATATGGTCCGTATGAGTAGGAAATACAGTTCTTTTTTTATGGACATGCTCATATTTTTTGCTGTATTGCAACTCTTGACAGAAGAGGATGCTTCCTGCGTTAAAACAGAGTGTGTTTCATGGATGAGAACACTGGTCTGAATTTCCCTTCACAAACGGAGTTAAAACAAACGCTCTGTGTCTTCCTACAAGCAAGAGTTCATTTTCGGAAATCCCAGTGATTTTTTGGCTCAAATGAATTTACACAGTTCATGAACCCAACACGTTTTTCACTATAAACTAAAGAGCATCTATGTAAGAGATGCTGTGGTTTGTTACAGTTTCACAAGCAGAGTTTAACTAGATATGGTCCTTATGAGTAAGAAACACAGTTCGTTTTTTCTGGGCATGCTCATGTTTCTTGCTGTTTTGGAGATGATGGAAAGAAGAGCATGCTTCCTGCGTTAAAACAGAGTTTGTTTCATGGATGAGAACACTGGTCTGAATTTCACTTCACAAACGGAGTTAAAACCAAGGCTCTGTGTCTTTCTACAAGCAAGAGTTCATTTCCGGAAAACCCAGTGATTTTTCGGCGCAAATGAATTTACCCAGTTCACGAACCCCACACGTTTTTCACTATAAACTAAAGAGCATCTATGTAAGAGGTGCTGTGGTTTGTTACAGTTTATCAAGCAGAGTTCACCTAGATATGGTCCCTTAGAGTAGGAAACACAGTTCTTTTTTTCTGGGCATGCTCATGTTTCTTGCAGTATTAGAGACTCTGGTAAGAAGAGCATGCTTCTTGCGTTAAAACAGAGTATGTTTCATGGATGAGAACACTGGTCTGAATTTCCTTTCACAAACGGAGTTAAAACAAAGGCTCTGTGTCTTCCTACAAGCAAGAGTTCATTTCCGGAATTCCCACTGATTTTTAGGCTCAAATGAATTTACACAGTACACGCAACCAACACGTTTTTCACTATAAACTAAAGAGCATCTATGTAAGAGATGCTGTGGTTTGTTCCACTTTCACAAGCAGAGTTTAACTAGATATGGTCCGTATGAGTAGGAAATACAGTTCTTTTTTTATGGACATGCTCATATTTCTTGCTGTATTGCAACTCTGGACAGAAGAGGATGCTTCTTGCGTTAAAACAGAGGATGTTTCATGGATGAGAACACTGGTCAGAATTTCCCTTCACAAACGGAGTTAAACCAAAGGCTCTGTGTCTTCCTACAAGCAAGAGTTCATTTCTGGAATTCCCACTGATTTTTCGGCTCAAATGAATTTACCCAGTTCACGCACCCAACACGTTTTCCACTATAAACTAAAGAGCATCTATGTAAGAGATGCTGTGGTTTGTTACAGTTTCACAAGCAGAGTTTAACTAGATATGGTCCTTATGAGTAAGAAACACAATTCGTTTTTTCTGCCCATGCTCATGTTTCTTGCTGTATTGGAGATGCTGGAAAGAAGAGCATGCTTCTTGCGTTAAAACAGATTATGTTTCATGGATGAGAATACTGGTCTGAAATTCACTTCACAAACGGAGTTAAAACAAAGGCGCAGTGTCTTCCTACAAGAAAGAGTTCATTTCCGGAAAATCCAGTGATTTTTCGGCTCAAATGAATTTACCCAGTTCACGAACCCCACACGTTTTTCACTATAAATTAAAGAGCATCTATGTAAGAGATGGTGTGGTTTGTTACAGTTTCACAGGCAGAGTTCAACTAGATATGGTCCGTATGAGTAGGAAATACAGTTCTTTTTTTATGGACATGCTCATATTTTTTGCTGTATTGCAACTCTTGACAGAAGATGATGCTTCCTGCGTTAAAACAGAGTGTGTTTCATGGATGAGAACACTGGTCTGAATTTCCCTTCACAAACGGAGTTAAAACAAAGGCTCTGTGTCTTTCTACAAGCAAGATTTCATTTCCGGAAAACCCAGTGATTTTTCGGCTCAAATGAATTTACCCAGTTCACGAACCCCACACGTTTTTCACTATAAACTAAAGAGCATCTATGTAAGAGGTGCTGTGGTTTGTTACAGTTTAACAAGCAGAGTTCAACTAGATATTGTCCCTTAGAGTAGGAAACACAGTTCTTTTTTTCTGGGGAAGCTCATGTTTCTTGCAGTATTAGAGATTCTGGAAAGAAGAGCATGATCTTTGCGTTAAAACAGAGTGTGTTTCATGGATGAGAACACTGGTCTGAATTTCACTTCACAAACGGAGTTAAAAGAAAGGCTCTGTGTCTTCCTACAAGCAAGAGTTCATTTCCGGAAATCCCAGTGATTTTTTGGCTCAAATGAATTTACACAGTTCACGCACCCAACACGTTTTTCACTATAAACTAAAGAGCATCTATGTAAGAGATGCTGTGGTTTGTTACAGTTTCACAAGCAGAGTTTAACTAGATATGGTCCTTATGAGTAAGAAACACAGTTCGTTTTTTCTGGGCATGCTCATGTTTCTTGCTGTTTTGGAGATGCTGGAAAGAAGAGCATGCTTCTTGCGGTAAAACAGAGTATGTTTCATGGATGAGAACACTGGTCTGAATTTCACTTCACAAACGGAGTTAAAACAAAGGCCCTGTGTCTTCCTACAAGCAAGAGTTCATTGCCGTAAAACCCAGTGATTTTTCGGCTCAAATGAATTTACCCAGTTCATGAACCCCACACATTTTTCACTATAAATTAAAGAGCATCTATATAAGAGATGCTGTGGTTTGTTACAATTTCACAGGCAGAGTTCAACTAGATATGGTCCATATGAGTAGGAAATACAATTCTTTTTTTATTGACATGCTCTTTTTTTTTTGCTGTATTGCAACTCTGGACAGAAGTGGATGCTTCTTGCGTTAAAACAGAGGATGTTTCATGGATGAGAACACTGGTCTGAAATTCACTTCACAAACGGAGTTAAAACAAAGGCGCTGTGTCTTCCTACAAGAAAGAGTTCATTTCCGGAAAATCCAGTGATTTTTCGGCTCAAATGAATTTACCCAACTCACGAACCCCACACGTTTTTCACTATAAATTAAAGAGCATCTATGTAAGAGATGGTGTGGTTTGTTACAGTTTCACAGGCAGAGTTCAACTAGATATGGTCCGTATGAGTAGGAAATACAGTTCTTTTTTTATGGACATGCTCATATTTTTTGCTGTATTGCAACTCTTGACAGAAGAGGATGCTTCCTGCGTTAAAACAGAGTGTGTTTCATGGATGAGAACACTGGTCTGAATTTCCCTTCACAAACGGAGTTAAAACAAACGCTCTGTGTCTTCCTACAAGCAAGAGTTCATTTTCGGAAATCCCAGTGATTTTTTGGCTCAAATGAATTTACACAGTTCATGAACCCAACACGTTTTTCACTATAAACTAAAGAGCATCTATGTAAGAGATGCTGTGGTTTGTTACAGTTTCACAAGCAGAGTTTAACTAGATATGGTCCTTATGAGTAAGAAACACAGTTCGTTTTTTCTGGGCATGCTCATGTTTCTTGCTGTTTTGGAGATGATGGAAAGAAGAGCATGCTTCCTGCGTTAAAACAGAGTTTGTTTCATGGATGAGAACACTGGTCTGAATTTCACTTCACAAACGGAGTTAAAACCAAGGCTCTGTGTCTTTCTACAAGCAAGAGTTCATTTCCGGAAAACCCAGTGATTTTTCGGCGCAAATGAATTTACCCAGTTCACGAACCCCACACGTTTTTCACTATAAACTAAAGAGCATCTATGTAAGAGGTGCTGTGGTTTGTTACAGTTTATCAAGCAGAGTTCACCTAGATATGGTCCCTTAGAGTAGGAAACACAGTTCTTTTTTTCTGGGCATGCTCATGTTTCTTGCAGTATTAGAGACTCTGGTAAGAAGAGCATGCTTCTTGCGTTAAAACAGAGTATGTTTCATGGATGAGAACACTGGTCTGAATTTCCTTTCACAAACGGAGTTAAAACAAAGGCTCTGTGTCTTCCTACAAGCAAGAGTTCATTTCCGGAATTCCCACTGATTTTTAGGCTCAAATGAATTTACACAGTACACGCAACCAACACGTTTTTCACTATAAACTAAAGAGCATCTATGTAAGAGATGCTGTGGTTTGTTCCACTTTCACAAGCAGAGTTTAACTAGATATGGTCCGTATGAGTAGGAAATACAGTTCTTTTTTTATGGACATGCTCATATTTCTTGCTGTATTGCAACTCTGGACAGAAGAGGATGCTTCTTGCGTTAAAACAGAGGATGTTTCATGGATGAGAACACTGGTCAGAATTTCCCTTCACAAACGGAGTTAAACCAAAGGCTCTGTGTCTTCCTACAAGCAAGAGTTCATTTCTGGAATTCCCAATGATTTTTCGGCTCAAATGAATTTACACAGTTCACGCACCCAACATGTTTTCCACTATAAACTAAAGAGCATCTATGGAAGAGATGCTGTGGTTTGTTACAGTTTCACAAGCAGAGTTTAACTAGATATGGTCCTCATGAGTAAGAAACACAGTTCGTTTTTTCTGGGCATGCTCATGTTTCTAGCTGTATTGGAGATGCTGGAAAGAAGAGCATGCTTCTTGCGTTAAAACAGAGTGTGTTTCATGGATGAGAACACTGGTCTGATTTTCACTTCACAAACGGAGTTAAAGCAAAGGTTCTGTGACTTCCTACAAGCAAGAGTTCATTTCCGTAAAACCCAGTGATTTTCCGGCTCAAATGAATTTACACAGTTCACGAACCCAACACGTTTTTCACTATAAACTAAAGAGCATCTATGTAAGGGATTCTGTGGTTTGTTACAGTTTCACAAGCAGAGTTTCACTAGATATGGTCCGTATGAGTAAGAAACACAGTTCGTTTTTTATGGGCATGCTCATGTTTCTTGCTGTTTTGGAGATGCTGGAAAGAAGAGCATGCTTCTTGCGGTAAAACAGAGTATGTTTCATGGATGAGAACACTGGTCTGAATTTCACTTCACAAACGGAGTTAAAACAAAGGCTCTGTGTCTTCCTACAAGCAAGAGTTCATTGCCGTAAAAACCAGTGATTTTTCGGCTCAAATGAATTTACCCAGTTCATGAACCCCACACGTTTTTCACTATAAATTAAAGAGCATCTATATAAGAGATGCTGTGGTTTGTTACAATTTCACAGGCAGAGTTCAACTAGATATGGTCCGTATGAGTAGGAAATACAGTTCTTTTTTTATGGACATGCTCATATTTTTTGCTGTATTGCAACTCTTGACAGAAGAGGATGCTACCTGCGTTAAAACAGAGTGTGTTTCATGGATGAGAACACTGGTCTGAATTTCACTTCACAAATGGAGTTAAACCAAAGGCTCTGTGTCTTCATACAAGCAAGAGTTCATTTCTGGAATTCCCACTGATTTTTCGGCTCAAATGAATTTACCCAGTTCACGCACCCAACACGTTTTCCACAATAAACTAAAGAGCATCTATGTAAGAGATGCTGTGGTTTGTTACAGTTTCACAAGCAGAGTTTAACTAGATATGGTCCTTATGAGTAAGAAACACAATTCGTTTTTTCTGCCCATGCTCATGTTTCTTGCTGTATTGGAGATGCTGGAAAGAAGAGCATGCTTATTGTGTTAAAACAGAGTATGTTTCATGGATGAGAACACTGGTCTGAAATTCACTTCACAAACGGAGTTAAAACAAAGGCGCTGTGTCTTCCTACAAGAATGTGTTCATTTCCGGAAAATCCAGTGATTTTTCGGCTCAAATGAATTTACCCAGTTCACGAACCCCACACGTTTTTCACTATAAATTAAAGAGCATCTATGTAAGAGATGGTGTGGTTTGTTACAGTTTCACAGGCAGAGTTCAACTAGATATGGTCCGTATGAGTAGGAAATACAGTTCTTTTTTTATGGACATGCTCATATTTTTTGCTGTATTGCAACTCTTGACAGAAGAGGATGCTTCCTGCGTTAAAACAGAGTGTGTTTCATGGATGAGAAAACTGGTCTGAATGTCTCTTCACAAACGGTGTTAAAACAAAGGCTCTGTGTCTTTCTACAAGCAAGATTTCATTTCCGGAAAACCCAGTGATTTTTCGGCTCTAATGAATTTACCCAGTTCACGAACCCCACACCTTTTTCACTATAAACTAAAGAGCATCTATGTAAGAGGTGCTGTGGTTTGTTACAGTTTAACAAGCAGAGTGCAACTAGATATGGTCCCTTAGAGTAGGAAACACAGTTCTTTTTTTCTGGGGATGCTCATGTTTCTTGCAGTATTAGAGACTCTGGAAAGAAGAGCATGATCTTTGCGTTAAAACAGAGTGTGTTTCATGGATGAGAACACTGGTCTGAATTTCCCTTCACAAACGGAGTTAAAAGAAAGGCTCTGTGTCTTCCTACAAGCAAGAGTTCATTTCCGGAAATTCCAGTGATTTTTTGGCTCAAATGAATTTACACAGTTCACGCACCCAACACGTTTTTCATTATAAACTAAAGAGCATCTGTGTAAGAGATGCTGTGGTTTGTTACAGTTTCACAAGCAGAGTTTAACTAGATATGGTCCTTATGAGTAAGAAACACAGTTCGTTTTTCTGGGCATGCTCATTTTTCTTGCTGTTTTGGAGATGCTGGAAAGAAGAGCATGCTTCTTGCGGTAAAACAGAGTAGGTTTCATGGATGAGAACACTGGTCTGAATTTCACTTCACAAACGGAGTTAAAACAAAGGCTCTGTGTCTTCCTACAAGCAAGAGTTCATTGCCGTAAAACCCAGTGATTTTTCGGCTCAAATGAATTTACCCAGTTCATGAACCCCACACGTTTTTCACTATAAATTAAAGAGCATCTATATAAGAGATGCTGTGGTTTGTTACAATTTCACAGGCAGAGTTCAACTAGATATGGTCCGTATGAGTAGGAAATACAGTTCTTTTTTTATGGACATGCTCATATTTTTTGCTGTATTGCAACTCTTGACAGAAGAGGATGCTTCCTGCGTTAAAACAGAGTGTGTTTCATGGATGAGAACACTGGTCTGAATTTCACTTCACAAACGGAGTTAAACCAAAGGCTCTGTGTCTTCCTACAAGCAAGAGTTCATTTCTGGAATTCCCACTGATTTTTCGGCTCAAATGAATTTACCCAGTTCACGCACCCAACACGTTTTCCACTATAAACTAAAGAGCATCTATGTAAGAGATGCTGTGGTTTGTTACAGTTTCACAAGCAGAGTTTAACTAGATATGGTCCTTATGAGTAAGAAACACAATTCGTTTTTTCTGCCCATGCTCATGTTTCTTGCTGTATTGGAGATGCTGGAAAGAAGAGCATGCTTCTTGCGTTAAAACAGATTATGTTTCATGGATGAGAATACTGGTCTGAAATTCACTTCACAAACGGAGTTAAAACAAAGGTGCAGTGTCTTCCTACAAGAAAGAGTTCATTTCCGGAAAATCCAGTGATTTTTCGGCTCAAATGAATTTACCCAGTTCACGAACCACACACGTTTTTCACTATAAATTAAAGAGCATCTATGTAAGAGATGGTGTGGTTTGTTACAGTTTCACAGGCAGAGTTCAACTAGATATGGTCCGTATGAGTAGGAAATACAGTTCTTTTTTTATGGACATGCTCATATTTTTTGCTGTATTGCAACTCTTGACAGAAGATGATGCTTCCTGCGTTAAAACAGAGTGTGTTTCATGGATGAGAACACTGGTCTGAATTTCCCTTCACAAACGGAGTTAAAACAAAGGCTCTGTGTCTTTCTACAAGCAAGATTTCATTTCCGGAAAACCCAGTGATTTTTCGGCTCAAATGAATTTACCCAGTTCACGAACCCCACACGTTTTTCACTATAAACTAAAGAGCATCTATGTAAGAGGTGCTGTGGTTTGTTACAGTTTAACAAGCAGAGTTCAACTAGATATGGTCCCTTAGAGTAGGAAACACAGTTCTTTTTTTCTGGGGATGCTCATGTTTCTTGCAGTATTAGAGATTCTGGAAAGAAGAGCATGATCTTTGCGTTAAAACAGAGTGTGTTTCATGGATGAGAACACTGGTCTGAATTTCACTTCACAAACGGAGTTAAAAGAAAGGCTCTGTGTCTTCCTACAAGCAAGAGTTCATTTCCGGAAATCCCAGTGATTTTTTGGCTCAAATGAATTTACACAGTTCACGCACCCAACACGTTTTTCACTATAAACTAAAGAGCATCTATGTAAGAGATGCTGTGGTTTGTTACAGTTTCACAAGCAGAGTTTAACTAGATATGGTCCTTATGAGTAAGAAACACAGTTCGTTTTTTCTGGGCATGCTCATGTTTCTTGCTGTTTTGGAGATGCTGGAAAGAAGAGCATGCTTCTTGCGGTAAAACAGAGTATGTTTCATGGATGAGAACACTGGTCTGAATTTCACTTCACAAACGGAGTTAAAACAAAGGCTCTGTGTCTTCCTACAAGCAAGAGTTCATTGCCGTAAAACCCAGTGATTTTTCGGCTCAAATGAATTTGCCCAGTTCATGAACCCCACACATTTTTCACTATAAATTAAAGAGCATCTATATAAGAGATGCTGTGGTTTGTTACAATTTCACAGGCAGAGTTCAACTAGATATGGTCCATATGAGTAGGAAATACAATTCTTTTTTTATAGACATGCTCTTTTTTTTGTGCTGTATTGCAACTCTGGACAGAAGAGGATGCTTCTTGCGTTAAAACAGAGGATGTTTCATGGATGAGAACACTGGTCTGAATTTCCCTTCACAAACGCAGTTAAACCAAAGGCTCTGTGTCTTCCTACAAGCAAGAGTTCATTTACGGTATTCCCACTGATTTTTCGGCTCAAATGAATTTACACAGTTCACGCACCCAACACGTTTTTCACTATAAACTAAAGAGCATCTATGTAAGAGATGCTGTGGTTTGTTACAGTTTCACAAGCAGAGTTTAACTAGAATTTGGTCTGTATGAGTAAGACACACAGTTCGTTTTTTCTGGCCATGCTCATGTTTGTTGCTGTATTGGAGACGCTGGAAAGAAGACCATGCTTATTGCGTTAAAACAGAGTATGTTTCATGGATGAGAACACTGGTCTGAATTTCCCTTCACAAATGGAGTTAAACCAAAGGCTCTGTGTCTTCCTACGAGCAAGAGTTCACTTCCGGAAATCCCAGTGATTTTTCGGCTCAAATGAATTTACCCAGTTCACGAATCCCACACGTTTTTCACTATAAACTAAAGAGCATCTATGTAAGAGGTGCTGTGGTTTGTTACAGTTTCACAAGCAGAGTTTGACTAGATATGGTACGTATGAGTAGGAAACACAGTTCTTTTTTTTGGACATGCTCATATTTCTTGCTGTATTGCAGACTCTGGACAGAAGAGGATGCTTCTTGCTTAAAACAGAGGGTGTTTCATGGAAGAGATCACTGGTCTGAATTTCCATTCACAAACGGAGTTAAACCAAATTCTCTGTGTCTTCCTACAAGCAAGAGTTCACTTCCGGAAATCCCAGTGATTTTTCGGCTCAAATGAATTTACACAGTTCACGAACCCAACACGTTTTTCACTATAAACTAAAGAGCATCTATGTAAGAGATGCAGTGGTTTGTTACAGTTTCATAAGCAGAGTTTCACTAGATATGGTCCATATGAGTAGGAAATACAGTTCTTTTTTTTATGGACATGCTCATATTTCTTGCTGTATTGCAGACTCTGGACAGAAGAGGATGCTTCTTGCGTTAAAACAGAGGATGTTTCATGGATGAGAACACTGGTCAGAATTTCCCTTCACAATCGGAGTTCAACCAAAGGCTCTGTGTCTTCCTACAAGCAAGAGTTCATTTCTGGAATTCCCACTGATTTTTCAGCTCAAATGAATTTACACAGTTCACACACCCAACACCTTTTCCACTATAAACTAAAGAGCATCTATGTAAGAGATGCTGTGGTTTGTTACAGTTTCACAAGCAGAGTTTAACTAGATATGGTCCTTATGAGTAAGAAACACAGTGTTTTTTCTGGGCATGCTCATGTTTCTTGCTGTATTAGAGATGCTGGAAAGAAGAGCATGCTTCTTGCGTTAAAACAGAGTATGTTTCATGGATGGGAACACTGGTCTGAATTTCACTTCAAAAACGGAGTTAAAACAAAGGCTCTGTGTCTTCCTACAAGCAAGAGTTCATTTCCGGAAAACCCAGTGATTTTTCGGCTCAAATGAATTTATCCAGTTCACGAACCACACACGTTTTTCACTATAAATTAAACAGCATCTATGTAAGAGATGCTGTGGTTTGTTACAGTTTTACAGGCAGAGTTCAACTAGATATGGTCCGTATGAGTAGGAAATACAGTTCTTTTTTTATGGACATGCTCATATTTCTTGCTGTATTGCAACACTTGACAGAAGAGGATGCTTCTTGCGTTAAAACAGAGGATGTTTCATGGATGAGAACACTGGTCTGAATTTCCCTTCACAAACGCAGGTAAACCAAAGGCTCTGTGTCTTCCTACAAGCAAGAGTTCATTTACGGAATTCCCACTGATTTTTCGGCTCAAATGAATTTACACAGTTCACACACCCAACAGGTTTTTCACTATAAACTAAAGAGCATCTATGTAAGAGATGCTGTGGTTTGTTACAGTTTCACAAGCAGAGTTTAACTAGAATTTGGTCCGTATGAGTAAGACACACAGTTCGTTTTTTCTGGCCATGCTCATGTTTGTTGCTGTATTGCAGACTCTGGACAGAAGAGGATGCTTCTTGCGTTAAAACAGAGGATGTTTCATGGATGTGAACACTGGTCAGAATTTCCCTTCACAAACGGAGTTCAACCAAAGGCTCTGTGTCTTCCTACGAGCAAGAGTTCACTTCCGGAAATCCCAGTGATTTTTCGGCTCAAATGAATTTACCCAGTTCACGAATCCCACACGTTTTTCACTATAAACTAAAGAGCATCTATGTAAGAGGTGCTGTGGTTTGTTACAGTTTCACAAGCAGAGTTTGACTAGATATGGTACGTATGAGTAGGAAACACAGTTCTTTTTTTTGGACATGCTCATATTTCTTGCTGTATTGCAGACTCTGGACAGAAGAGGATGCTTCTTGCTTAAAACAGAGGGTGTTTCATGGAAGAGATCACTGGTCTGAATTTCCATTCACAAACGGAGTTAAACCAAATTCTCTGTGTCTTCCTACAAGCAAGAGTTCACTTCCGGAAATCCCAGTGATTTTTCGGCTCAAATGAATTTACACAGTTCACGAACCCAACACGTTTTTCACTATAAACTAAAGAGCATCTATGTAAGAGATGCAGTGGTTTGTTACAGTTTCATAAGCAGAGTTTCACTAGATATGGTCCATATGAGTAAGAAATACAGTTCTTTTTTTTATGGACATGCTCATATTTCTTGCTGTATTGCAGACTCTGGACAGAAGAGGATGCTTCTTGCGTTAAAACAGAGGATGTTTCATGGATGAGAACACTGGTCAGAATTTCCCTTCACAATCGGAGTTCAACCAAAGGCTCTGTGTCTTCCTACAAGCAAGAGTTCATTTCTGGAATTCCCACTGATTTTTCAGCTCAAATGAATTTACACAGTTCACACACCCAACACCTTTTCCACTATAAACTAAAGAGCATCTATGTAAGAGATGCTGTGGTTTGTTACAGTTTCACAAGCAGAGTTTAACTAGATATGGTCCTTATGAGTAAGAAACACAGTGTTTTTTCTGGGCATGCTCATGTTTCTTGCTGTATTAGAGATGCTGGAAAGAAGAGCATGCTTCTTGCGTTAAAACAGAGTATGTTTCATGGATGGGAACACTGGTCTGAATTTCACTTCAAAAACGGAGTTAAAACAAAGGCTCTGTGTCTTCCTACAAGCAAGAGTTCATTTCCGGAAAACCCAGTGATTTTTCGGCTCAAATGAATTTATCCAGTTCACGAACCACACACGTTTTTCACTATAAATTAAACAGCATCTATGTAAGAGATGCTGTGGTTTGTTACAGTTTTACAGGCAGAGTTCAACTAGATATGGTCCGTATGAGTAGGAAATACAGTTCTTTTTTTATGGACATGCTCATATTTCTTGCTGTATTGCAACACTTGACAGAAGAGGATGCTTCTTGCGTTAAAACAGAGGATGTTTCATGGATGAGAACACTGGTCTGAATTTCCCTTCACAAACGCAGGTAAACCAAAGGCTCTGTGTCTTCCTACAAGCAAGAGTTCATTTACGGAATTCCCACTGATTTTTCGGCTCAAATGAATTTACACAGTTCACACACCCAACAGGTTTTTCACTATAAACTAAAGAGCATCTATGTAAGAGATGCTGTGGTTTGTTACAGTTTCACAAGCAGAGTTTAACTAGAATTTGGTCCGTATGAGTAAGACACACAGTTCGTTTTTTCTGGCCATGCTCATGTTTGTTGCTGTATTGCAGACTCTGGACAGAAGAGGATGCTTCTTGCGTTAAAACAGAGGATGTTTCATGGATGTGAACACTGGTCAGAATTTCCCTTCACAAACGGAGTTCAACCAAAGGCTCTGTGTCTTCCTACAAGCAAGAGTTCATTTCTGGAATTCCCACTGATTTTTCAGCTCAAATGAATTTACACAGTTCACGCACCCAACACGTTTTCCACTATAAACTAAAGAGCATCTATGTAAGAGATGCTGTGGTTTGTTACAGTTTCACAAGCAGAGTTTAACTAGATATGGTCCTTATGAGTAAGAAACACAGTTCTTTTTTTCTGGGCATGCTCATGTTTCTTGCTGTATTGGAGATGCTGGAAAGAAGAGCATGCTTCTTGCGTTAAAACAGAGTATGTTTCATGGATGGGAACACTGGTCTGAATTTCACTTCAAAAACGGAGTTAAAACAAAGGCTCTGTGTCTTCCTACAAGCAAGAGTTCATTTCCGGAAAACCCAGTGATTTTTCGGCTCAAATGAATTTACACAGTTCACGCACCCAACACGTTTTTCACTATAAACTAAAGAGCATCTATGTAAGAGATGCTGTGGTTTGTTACAGTTTCACAAGCAGAGTTCAACTAGATATGGTCCGTATGAGTAGGAAATACAGTTCTTTTTTTATGGACATGATGATATTTCTTGCTGTATTGCAACACTTGACAGAAGAGGATGCTTCTTGCGTTAAAACAGAGGATGTTTCATGGATGAGAACACTGGTCTGAATTTCCCTTCACAAACGGAGTTAAAGCAAAGGTTCTGTGTCTTCCTACAAGCAAGAGTTCATTTCCGTAAAACCCAGTGATTTTCCGGCTCAAATGAATTTACACAGTTCACGAACCCAACACGTTTTTCACTATAAACTAAAGAGCATCTATGTAAGAGGTGCTGTGGTTTGTTACAGTTTCACAAGCAGAGTTCAACTACATATGGTCCATATGAGTAGGAAATACATTTCATTTTTTATGGACATGCTCATATTTCTTGCTGTATTGCAACTCTGGACAGAAGAGGATGCTTCTTGCGTTAAAACAGCGGATGTTTCATGGATGAGAACACTGGTCTGAATTTCCCTTCACAAACGGAGTTAAACCAAAGGCTCTGTGTCTTTCTACATGCAAGAGTTCATTTCCGGAATTCCCACTGATTTTTCGGCTCAAATGATTATACACAGTTCACGCACCCAACAGGTTTTTCATTATAAACTAAAGAGCATCTATGTAAGAGATGCTGTGGTTTGTTACAGTTTCACAAGCAGAGTTTATCTAGGTATGGTCTGTATGAGTACGAAACACAGTTCGTTTTTTCTGGGCATGCTCATGTTTCTTGCTGTATTGGAGATGCTGGAAAGAAGACCATGCTTCTTGCGTTAAAACAGAGTATGTTTCATGGATGAGAACACTGGTCTGAATTTCCCTTCACAAACGGAGTTAAAACAAAGGCTCTGTGTTTTCCTACAAGCAAGAGTTCTTTTCCGGAAAACCCAGTGATTTTTCGGCTCAAATGAATTTACACAGTTCACGAACCCCACACGTTTTTCACTATAAATTAAAGAGCATCAATGTAAGAGGTGCTGTGTTTTGTTACAGTTTCACAAGCAGAGTTCAACTAGATATGGGCCCTTTGAGTAGGAAATACAGTTCTTTTTTTATGGACATGCTCATATTTCTTGCTGTATTGCAACTCTGGACAGAAGAGGATGCTTCTTGCGTTAAAACAGCGGATGTTTCATGGATGAGAACACTGGACTGAATTTCCCTTCACAAACAGAGTTAAACCAAAGGCTCTGTGTCTTTCTACATGCAAGAGTTCATTTCCGGAATTCCCACTGATTTTTCGGCTCAAATGATTATACACAGTTCACGCACCCAACAGGTTTTTCATTATAAACTAAAGAGCATCTATGTAAGAGATGCTGTGGTTTGTTACAGTTTCACAAGCAGACTTTAACTAGATATGGTCCATAAGAGTAAGAAACACAGTTCGTTTTTTCTGGCCATGCTCATATTTCTTGCTGTATTGCAACTCTTGACAGAAGAGGATGCTTCTTGCGTTAAAACAGAGGATGTTTCATGGATGAGAACACTGGTCTGAATTTCCCTGCACAAACGGAGTTAAACCAAAGGCTCTGTGTCTTCCTACAAGCAAGAGTTCATTTCCGGAAAACCCAGTGATTTTTCGGCTCAAATAAATTTACCCAGTTCACGAACCACACACGTTTTTCACTATAAATTAAAGAGCATCTATGTAAGAGATGCTGTGGTTTGTTACAGTTTCACAGTCAGAGTTCAAGTAGATATGGTCCGTATGAGTAGGAAATACAGTTCTTTTTTTATGGACATGCTCATATTTTTTGCTGTATTGCAACTCTTGACAGAAGAGGATGCTTCCTGTGTTAAAACAGAGTGTGTTTCATGGATGAGAACACTGGTCTGAATTTCACTTCAAAAACGGAGTTGAAACAAAGGCTCTGTGTCTTCCGACAAGCAAGAGTTCATTTACGGAAAACCCAGTGATTTTTCGGCTCAAATGAATTTCCCCAGTTCACGAACCCCACACGTTTTTCACTATAAACTAAAGAGCATCTATGTAAGAGGTGCTGTGGTTTGTTACAGTTTCACATGCAGAGTTCAACTAGATGGTCCCTATGAGTAGGAAACACAGTTCTTTTTTTCTGGGCATGCTCATGTTTCTTGCAGTATTAGAGACTTTGGAAAGAAGAGCATGCTCTTTGCGTTAAAACAGAGTGTGTTTCATGGATGAGAACACTGGTCTGAATTTCCCTTCACAAACGGAGTTAAAGCAAAGTTTCTGTGTCTTCCTACAAGCAAGAGTTCATTTCCGTAAAACCCAGTGATTTTCCGGCTCAAATGAATTTACACAGTTCACGAACCCAACACGTTTTTCACTATAAACTAAAGAGCATCTATGTAAGAGATGCTGTTGTTTGTTACAGTTTCACAAGCAGAGTTTCACTAGATATGGTCCGTATGGTAAGAAACACAGTTCATTTTTTCTGGGCATGCTCATGTTTCTTGCTGTATTGGAGAAGCTGAAAAGAAGAGCATGCTTCTTGCGTTAAAACAGAGTATGTTTCATGGATGAGAACACTGGTCTGAATTTCTCTTCACAAACGGAGTTATAACAAAGGCTCTGTGTCTTCCTACAAGCAAGAGTTCATTTACGGAAAACCCAGTGATTTTTCGGCTCAAGTGAATTTACCCAGTTCACGAACCCCACACGTTTTTCACTATAAACTAAAGAGCATCTATGTAAGAGGTGCTGTGGTTTGTTACAGTTTCACAAGCAGAGTTCAACTACATATGGTCCATATGAGTAGGAAATACAGTTCTTTTTTTATGGACATGCTCATATTTCTTGCTGTATTGCAACTCTGGACAGAAGAGGATGCTTCTTGCGTTAAAATAGCGGATGTTTCATGGATGAGAACACTGGTCTGAATTTCCCTTCACAAACGGAGTTAAACCAAAGGCTCTGTGTCTTTCTACATGCAAGAGTTCATTTCCGGAATTCCCACTGATTTTTCGGCTCAAATGATTATACACAGTTCACGCACCCAACACGTTTTTCATTATAAACTAAAGAGCATCTATGTAAGAGATGCTGTGGTTTGTTACAGTTTCACAAGCAGAGTTTATCTAGATATGGTCTGTATGAGTATGAAACACAGTTCATTTTTTCTTGGCATGCTCATGTTTCTTGCTGTATTGGAGATGCTGGAAAGAAGACCATGCTTCTTGCGTTAAAACAGAGTATGTTTCATGGATGAGAACTCTGGTCTGAATTTCCCTTCACAAACGGAGTTAAAACAAAGGCTCTGTGTTTTCCTACAAGCAAGAGTTCTTTTCCGGAAAACCCAGTGATTTTTCGGCTCAAATGAATTTACCCAGTTCATGAACCCCACACGTTTTTCACTATAAATTAAAGAGCATCAATGTAAGAGGTGCTGTGTTTTGTTACAGTTTCACAAGCAGAGTTCAACTAGATATGGGCCCTTTGAGTAGGAAATACAGTTCTTTTTTTATGGTCATGCTCATATTTCTTGCTGTATTGCAACTCTGGACAGAAGAGGATGCTTCTTGTGTTAAAACAGACGGTGTTTCATGGATGAGAATACTGGTCTGAATTTTGCTTCACAAACGGAGTTAAACCAAAGGCTCTGTGTCTTCCTACAAGCAAGAGTTCATTTCCGGAAATCCCAGTGATTTTTCGGCTCAAATGAATTTACACAGTTCACGCACCCAACACGTTTTTCACTATAAACTAAAGAGCATCTATGTAAGAGATGCTGTGGTTTGTTACAGTTTCACAAGCAGAGTTCAACTAGATATGGTCCGTATGAGTAGGAAATACAGTTCTTTTTTTATGGACATGCTCATATTTGTTGCTGTATTGCAACACTTGACAGAAGAGGATGCTTCTTGCGTTAAAACAGAGGATGTTTCATGGATGAGAACACTGGTCTGAATTTCCCTTCACAAACGCAGTTAAACCAAAGGCTCTGTGTCTTCCTACAAGCAAGAATTCATTTACGGAATTTCCACTGATTTTTCGGCTCAAATGAATTTACACAGTTCACGCACCCAACACGATTTTCACTATAAACTAAAGAGCATCTATGTAAGAGATGCTGTTGTTTGTTACAGTTTCACAAGCAGAGTTTAACTAGAATTTGGTCCGTAAGTGTAAGACACACAGTTCGTTTTTTCTGGCCATGCTCATGTTTCTTGCTGTATTGGAGACGCTGGAAAGAAGACCATGCTTATTGCGTTAAAACAGAGTATGTTTCATGGATGAGAACACTGGTCTGAATTTCCCTTCACAAACGGAGTTAAACCAAAGGCTCTGTGTCTTCCTTCAAGCAAGAGTTCATTTCCGGAAAACCCAGTGGTTTTTCGGCTCAAATGAATTTACCCAGTTCACGAACCCCACACGTTTTTCACTATAAACTAAAGAGCATCTATGTAAGAGGTGCTGTGGTTTGTTACAGTTTCACAAGCAGAGTTCAACTACATATTGTCCATATGAGTAGGAAATACATTTCGTTTTTTATGGACATGCTCATATTTCTTGCTGTATTGCAACTCTGGACAGAAGAGGATGCTTCTTGCGTTAAAACAGCGGATGTTTCATGGATGAGAATACTGGACTGAATTTCCCTTCACAAACGGAGTTAAACCAAAGGCTCTGTGTCTTTCTACATGCAAGAGTTCATTTCCGGAATTCCCACTGATTTTTCGGCTCAAATGATTATACACAGTTCACGCACCCAACAGGTTTTTCATTATAAACTAAAGAGCATCTATGTAAGAGATGCTGTGGTTTGTTACAGTTTCACAAGCAGACTTTAACTAGATATGGTCCATAAGAGTAAGAAACACAGTTCGTTTTTTCTGGCCATGCTCATATTTCTTGCTGTATTGCAACTCTTGACAGAAGAGGATGCTTCTTGCGTTAAAACAGAGGATGTTTCATGGATGAGAACACTGGTCTGAATTTCCCTGCACAAACGGAGTTAAACCAAAGGCTCTGTGTCTTCCTACAAGCAAGAGTTCATTTCCGGAAATCCCAGTAATTTTTCGGCTCAAATGAATTTACACAGTTCACAAACCCAACACGTTTTTCACTATAAACTAAAGAGCATCTATGTAAGAGATGCTGTGGTTTGTTACAGTTTCACAAGCAGAGTTTATCTAGATATGGTCTGTATGAGTACGAAACACAGTTCGTTTTTTCTGGGCATGCTCATGTTTCTTGCTGTATTGGAGATGCTGGAAAGAAGACCATGCTTCTTGCGTTAAAACAGAGTATGTTTCATGGATGAGAACACTGGTCTGAATTTCCCTTCACAAACGGAGTTAAAACAAAGGCTCTGTGTTTTCCTACAAGCAAGAGTTCTTTTCCGGAAAACCCAGTGATTTTTCGGCTCAAATGAATTTACCCAGTTCACAAACCCCACACGTTTTTCACTATAAATTAAAGAGCATCAATGTAAGAGGTGCTGTGTTTTGTTACAGTTTCACAAGCAGAGTTCAACTAGATATGGGCCCTTTGAGTAGGAAATACAGTTCTTTTTTTATGGACATGCTCATATTTCTTGCTGTATTGCAACTCTGGACAGAAGAGGATGCTTCTTGTGTTAAAACAGACGGTGTTTCAGGGATGAGAACACTGGTCAGAATTTCCCTTCACAAACGGAGTTCAACCAAAGGCTCTGTGTCTTCCTACAAGCAAGAGTTCATTTCTGGAATTCCCACTGATATTTCAGCTCAAATGAATTTACACAGTTCACGCACCCAACACGTTTTCCACTATAAACTAAAGAGCATCTATGTAAGAGATGCTGTGGTTTGTTACAGTTTCACAAGCAGAGTTTAACTAGATATGGTCCTTATGAGTAAGAAACACAGTTCGTTTTTTCTGGGCATGCTCATGTTTCTTGCTGTATTGGAGATGCTGGAAAGAAGACCATGCTTCTTGCGTTAAAACAGAGTATGTTTCATGGATGGGAACACTGGTCTGAATTTCACTTCAAAAACGTAGTTAAAACAAAGGCTCTGTGTCTTCCTACAAGCAAGAGTTCATTTCCGGAAAACCCAGTGATTTTTCGGCTCAAATAAATTTACCCAGTTCACGAACCACACACGTTTTTCACTATAAATTAAAGAGCATCTATGTAAGAGATGCTGTGGTTTGTTACAGTTTCACAGTCAGAGTTCAACTAGATATGGTCCGTATGAGTAGGAAATACAGTTCTTTTTTTATGGACATGCTCATATTTTTTGCTGTATTGCAACTCTTGACAGAAGAGGATGCTTCCTGTGTTAAAACAGAGTGTGTTTCATGGATGAGAACACTGGTCTGAATTTCACTTCAAAAACGGAGTTGAAACAAAGGCTCTGTGTCTTCCTACAAGCAAGAGTTCATTTACGGAAAACCCAGTGATTTTTCGGCTCAAATGAATTTCCCCAGTTCACGAACCCCACACGTTTTTCACTATAAACTAAAGAGCATCTATGTAAGAGGTGCTGTGGTTTGTTACAGTTTCACAAGCAGAGTTCAACTACATATGGTCCATATGAGTAGGAAATACAGTTCTTTTTTTATGGACATGCTCATATTTCTTGCTGTATTGCAACTCTGGACAGAAGAGGATGCTTCTTGCGTTAAAATAGCGGATGTTTCATGGATGAGAACACTGGTCTGAATTTCCCTTCACAAACGGAGTTAAACCAAAGGCTCTGTGTCTTTCTACATGCAAGAGTTCATTTCCGGAATTCCCACTGATTTTTCGGCTCAAATGATTATACACAGTTCACGCACCCAACACGTTTTTCATTATAAACTAAAGAGCATCTATGTAAGAGATGCTGTGGTTTGTTACAGTTTCACAAGCAGAGTTTATCTAGATATGGTCTGTATGAGTATGAAACACAGTTCATTATTTCTTGGCATGCTCATGTTTCTTGCTGTATTGGAGATGCTGGAAAGAAGACCATGCTTCTTGCGTTAAAACAGAGTATGTTTCATGGATGAGAACTCTGGTCTGAATTTCCCTTCACAAACGGAGTTAAAACAAAGGCTCTGTGTTTTCCTACAAGCAAGAGTTCTTTTCCGGAAAACCCAGTGATTTTTCGGCTCAAATGAATTTACAGAGTTCATGAACCCCACACGTTTTTCACTATAAATTAAAGAGCATCAATGTAAGAGGTGCTGTGTTTTGTTACAGTTTCACAAGCAGAGTTCAACTAGATATGGGCCCTTTGAGTAGGAAATACAGTTCTTTTTTTATGGTCATGCTCATATTTCTTGCTGTATTGCAACTCTGGACAGAAGAGGATGCTTCTTGTGTTAAAACAGACGGTGTTTCATGAATGAGAACACTGGTCTAAATTTCGCTTCACAAACGGAGTTAAACCAAAGGCTCTGTGTCTTCATACAAGCAAGAGTTCATTTCCGGAAATCCCAGTGATTTTTCGGCTCAAATGAATTTACACAGTTCACGCACCCAACACGTTTTTCACTATAAACTAAAGAGCATCTATGTAAGAGGTGATGTGGTTTGTTACAGTTTAACAAGCAGAGTTCAAATAGATATGGTCCCTAGAGTAGGAAACACAGTTCTTTTTTACTGGGCATGCTCATGTTTCTTGCAGTTTTAGAGACTCTGGAAAGAAGAGCATGATCTTTGCGTTAAAACAGAGTGTGTTTCATTGATGAGAACACTGGTCTGAATTTCCCTTCACAAACGGAGTTAAAGCAAAGGTTCTGTGACTTCCTACAAGCAAGAGTTCATTTCCGTAAAACCCAGTGATTTTCCGGCTCAAATGAATTTACACAGTTCACGAACCCAACACGTTTTTCACTATAAACTAAAGAGCATCTATGTAAGGGATTCTGTGGTTTGTTACAGTTTCACAAGCAGAGTTTCACTAGATATGGTCCGTATGAGTAAGAAACACAGTTCGTTTTTTATGGGCATGCTTATGTTTCTTGCTGTTTTGGAGACGCTGGAAAGAAGAGCATGCTCTTTTCGTTAAAACAGAGTGTGTTTCATTGATGAGAACACTGTTCTGAATTTCCCTTCACAAACGGAGTTAAACCAAAGGCTCTGGTCTTCCTACAAGCAAGAGTTCATTTCCGGAAATCCCAGTGATTTTTCGGCTCAAATGAATTTACCCATTTCACGAACCCAAGACGTTTTTCACTATAAACTAAAGAGCATCTATGTAAGAGATGCTGTGGTTTGTTACAGTTTCACAAGCAGAGTTTAACTAGAATTTGGTCTGTATGAGTAAGACACACAGTTCGTTTTTTCTGGCCATGCTCATGTTTGTTGCTGTATTGGAGACGCTGGAAAGAAGACCATGCTTATTGCGTTAAAACAGAGTATGTTTCATGGATGAGAACACTGGTCTGAATTTCCCTTCACAAATGGAGTTAAACCAAAGGCTCTGTGTCTTCCTACGAGCAAGAGTTCACTTCCGGAAATCCCAGTGATTTTTCGGCTCAAATGAATTTACCCAGTTCACGAATCCCACACGTTTTTCACTATAAACTAAAGAGCATCTATGTAAGAGGTGCTGTGGTTTGTTACAGTTTCACAAGCAGAGTTTGACTAGATATGGTACGTATGAGTAGGAAACACAGTTCTTTTTTTTGGACATGCTCATATTTCTTGCTGTATTGCAGACTCTGGACAGAAGAGGATGCTTCTTGCTTAAAACAGAGGGTGTTTCATGGAAGAGATCACTGGTCTGAATTTCCATTCACAAACGGAGTTAAACCAAATTCTCTGTGTCTTCCTACAAGCAAGAGTTCACTTCCGGAAATCCCAGTGATTTTTCGGCTCAAATGAATTTACACAGTTCACGAACCCAACACGTTTTTCACTATAAACTAAAGAGCATCTATGTAAGAGATGCAGTGGTTTGTTACAGTTTCATAAGCAGAGTTTCACTAGATATGGTCCATATGAGTAGGAAATACAGTTCTTTTTTTTATGGACATGCTCATATTTCTTGCTGTATTGCAGACTCTGGACAGAAGAGGATGCTTCTTGCGTTAAAACAGAGGATGTTTCATGGATGAGAACACTGGTCAGAATTTCCCTTCACAATCGGAGTTCAACCAAAGGCTCTGTGTCTTCCTACAAGCAAGAGTTCATTTCTGGAATTCCCACTGATTTTTCAGCTCAAATGAATTTACACAGTTCACACACCCAACACCTTTTCCACTATAAACTAAAGAGCATCTATGTAAGAGATGCTGTGGTTTGTTACAGTTTCACAAGCAGAGTTTAACTAGATATGGTCCTTATGAGTAAGAAACACAGTGTTTTTTCTGGGCATGCTCATGTTTCTTGCTGTATTGGAGATGCTGGAAAGAAGAGCATGCTTCTTGCGTTAAAACAGAGTATGTTTCATGGATGGGAACACTGGTCTGAATTTCACTTCAAAAACGGAGTTAAAACAAAGGCTCTGTGTCTTCCTACAAGCAATAGTTCATTTCCAGAAAACCCAGTGATTTTTCGGCTCAAATGAATTTATCCAGTTCACGAACCACACACGTTATTCACTATAAATTAAACAGCATCTATGTAAGAGATGCTGTGGTTTGTTACAGTTTTACAGGCAGAGATCAACTAGATATGGTCCGTATGAGTAGGAAATACAGTTCTTTTTTTATGGACATGCTCATATTTCTTGCTGTATTGCAACACTTGACAGAAGAGGATGCTTCTTGCGTTAAAACAGAGGATGTTTCATGGATGAGAACACTGGTCTGAATTTCCCTTCACAAACGCAGGTAAACCAAAGGCTCTGTGTCTTCCTACAAGCAAGAGTTCATTTACGGAATTCCCACTGATTTTTCGGCTCAAATGAATTTACACAGTTCACACACCCAACAGGTTTTTCACTATAAACTAAAGAGCATCTATGTAAGAGATGCTGTGGTTTGTTACAGTTTCACAAGCAGAGTTTAACTAGAATTTGGTCCGTATGAGTAAGACACACAGTTCGTTTTTTCTGGCCATGCTCATGTTTGTTGCTGTATTGCAGACTCTGGACAGAAGAGGATGCTTCTTGCGTTAAAACAGAGGATGTTTCATGGATGTGAACACTGGTCAGAATTTCCCTTCACAAACGGAGTTCAACCAAAGGCTCTGTGTCTTCCTACAAGCAAGAGTTCATTTCTGGAATTCCCACTGATTTTTCAGCTCAAATGAATTTACATAGTTCACGCACCCAACACGTTTTCCACTATAAACTAAAGAGCATCTATGTAAGAGATGCTGTGGTATGTTACAGTTTCACAAGCAGAGTTTAACTAGATATGGTCCTTATGAGTAAGAAACACAGTTCTTTTTTTCTGGGCATGCTCATGTTTCTTGCTGTATTGGAGATGCTGGAAAGAAGAGCATGCTTCTTGCGTTAAAACAGAGTATGTTTCATGGATGGGAACACTGGTCTGAATTTCACTTCAAAAACGGAGTTAAAACAAAGGCTCTGTGTCTTCCTACAAGCAAGAGTTCATTTCCGGAAAACCCAGTGATTTTTCGGCTCAAATGAATTTACACAGTTCACGCACCCAACACGTTTTTCACTATAAACTAAAGAGCATCTATGTAAGAGATGCTGTGGTTTGTTACAGTTTCACAAGCAGAGTTCAACTAGATATGGTCCGTATGAGTAGGAAATACAGTTCTTTTTTTTATGGACATGCTGATATTTCTTGCTGTATTGCAACACTTGACAGAAGAGGATGCTTCTTGCGTTAAAACAGCGGATGTTTCATGGATGAGAACACTGGTCTGAATTTCCCTTCACAAACGGAGTTAAACCAAAGGCTCTGTGTCTTTCTACATGCAAGAGTTCATTTCCGGAATTCCCACTGATTTTTCGGCTCAAATGATTATACACAGTTCACGCACCCAACAGTTTTTTCATTATAAACTAAAGAGCATCTATGTAAGAGATGCTGTGGTTTGTTACAGTTTCACAAGCAGAGTTTATCTAGGTATGGTCTGTATGAGTACGAAACACAGTTCGTTTTTTCTGGGCATGCTCATGTTTCTTGCTGTATTGGAGATGCTGGAAAGAAGACCATGCTTCTTGCGTTAAAACAGAGTATGTTTCATGGATGAGAACACTGGTCTGAATTTCCCTTCACAAACGGAGTTAAAACAAAGGCTCTGTGTTTTCCTACAAGCAAGAGTTCTTTTCCGGAAAACCCAGTGATTTTTCGGCTCAAATGAATTTACCCAGTTCACGAACCCCACACGTTTTTCACTATAAATTAAAGAGCATCAATGTAAGAGGTGCTGTGTTTTGTTACAGTTTCACAAGCAGAGTTCAACTAGATATGGGCCCTTTGAGTAGGAAATACAGTTCTTTTTTTATGGACATGCTCATATTTCTTGCTGTATTGCAACTCTGGACAGAAGAGGATGCTTCTTGTGTTAAAACAGACGGTGTTTCAGGGATGAGAACACTGGTCTGAATTTCGCTTCACAAACGGAGTTAAACCAAAGGCTCTGTGTCTTCCTACAAGCAAGAGTTCATGTCCGGAAATCCCAGTGATTTTTCGGCTCAAATGAATTTACACAGTTCACACACCCAACACGTTTTTCACTATAAACTAAAGCGCATCTATGTAAGAGATGCTGTGGTTTGTTACAGTTTCACAAGCAGAGTTCAACTAGATATGGTCCGTATGAGTAGGAAATACAGTTCTTTTTTTATGGACATGCTCATATTTTTTGCTGTATTGCAACTCTTGACAGAAGAGGATGCTTCCTGTGTTAAAACAGAGTGTGTTTCATGGATGAGAACACTGGTCTGAATTTCACTTCACAAACGGAGTTGAAACAAAGGCTCTGTGTCTTCCTACAAGCAAGAGTTCATTTACGGAAAACCCAGTGATTTTTCGGCTCAAATGAATTTCCCCAGTTCACGAACCCCACACGTTTTTCACTATAAACTAAAGAGCATCTATGTAAGAGGTGCTGTGGTTTGTTACAGTTTCACAAGCAGAGTTCAACTACATATGGTCCATATGAGTAGGAAATACAGTTCTTTTTTTATGGACATGCTCATATTTCTTGCTGTATTGCAACTCTGGACAGAAGAGGATGCTTCTTGCGTTAAAATAGCGGATGTTTCATGGATGAGAACACTGGTCTGAATTTCCCTTCACAAACGGAGTTAAACCAAAGGCTCTGTGTCTTTCTACATGCAAGAGTTCATTTCCGGAATTCCCACTGATTTTTCGGCTCAAATGATTATACACAGTTCACGCACCCAACACGTTTTTCATTATAAACTAAAGAGCATCTATGTAAGAGATGCTGTGGTTTGTTACAGTTTCACAAGCAGAGTTTATCTAGATATGGTCTGTATGAGTATGAAACACAGTTCATTTTTTCTTGGCATGCTCATGTTTCTTGCTGTATTGGAGATGCTGGAAAGAAGACCATGCTTCTTGCGTTAAAACAGAGTATGTTTCATGGATGAGAACTCTGGTCTGAATTTCCCTTCACAAACGGAGTTAAAACAAAGGCTCTGTGTTTTCCTACAAGCAAGAGTTCTTTTCCGGAAATCCCAGTGATTTTTCGGCTCAAATGAATTTACCCAGTTCATGAACCCCACAAGTTTTTCACTATAAATTAAAGAGCATCAATGTAAGAGGTGCTGTGTTTTGTTACAGTTTCACAAGCAGAGTTCAACTAGATATGGGCCCTTTGAGTAGGAAATACAGTTCTTTTTTTATGGTCATGCTCATATTTCTTGCTGTATTGCAACTCTGGACAGAAGAGGATGCTTCTTGTGTTAAAACAGACGGTGTTTCATGGATGAGAACACTGGTCTGAATTTTGCTTCACAAACGGAGTTAAACCAAAGGCTCTGTGTCTTCCTACAAGCAAGAGTTCATTTCCGGAAATCCCAGTGATTTTTCGGCTCAAATGAATTTACACACTTCACGCACCCAACACGTTTTTCACTATAAACTAAAGAGCATCTATGTAAGAGATGCTGTGGTTTGTTACAGTTTCACAAGCAGAGTTCAACTAGATATGGTCCGTATGAGTAGGAAATACAGTTCTTTTTTTATGGACATGCTCATATTTGTTGCTGTATTGCAACACTTGACAGAAGAGGATGCTTCTTGCGTTAAAACAGTGGATGTTTCATGGATGAGAACACTGGTCTGAATTTCCCTTCACAAACGCAGTTAAACCAAAGGCTCTGTGTCTTCCTACAAGCAAGAGTTCATTTCCGGAAAACCCAGTGATTTTTCGGCTCAAATGAATTTACCCAGTTCACGAACCCCACACGTTTTTCACTATAAACTAAAGAGCATCTATGTAAGAGGTGCTGTGGTTTGTTACAGTTTCACAAGCAGAGTTCAACTACATATTGTCCATATGAGTAGGAAATACATTTCTTTTTTTATGGACATGCTCATATTTCTTGCTGTATTGCAACTCTGGACAGAAGAGGATGCTTCTTGCGTTAAAACAGCGGATGTTTCATGGATGAGAACACTGGACTGAATTTCCCTTCACAAACGGAGTTAAACCAAAGGCTCTGTGTCTTTCTACATGCAAGAGTTCATTTCCGGAATTCCCACTGATTTTTCGGCTCAAATGATTATACACAGTTCACGCACCCAACAGGTTTTTCATTATAAACTAAAGAGCATCTATGTAAGAGATGCTGTGGTTTGTTACAGTTTCACAAGCAGACTTTAACTAGATATGGTCCATAAGAGTAAGAAACACAGTTCGTTTTTTCTGGCCATGCTCATATTTCTTGCTGTATTGCAACTCTTGACAGAAGAGGATGCTTCTTGCGTTAAAACAGAGGATGTTTCATGGATGAGAACACTGGTCTGAATTTCCCTGCACAAACGGAGTTAAACCAAAGGCTCTGTGTCTTCCTACAAGCAAGAGTTCATTTCCGGAAATCCCAGTAATTTTTCGGCTCAAATGAATTTACACAGTTCACAAACCCAACACGTTTTTCACTATAAACTAAAGAGCATCTATGTAAGAGATGCTGTGGTTTGTTACAGTTTCACAAGCAGAGTTTATCTAGATATGGTCTGTATGAGTACGAAACACAGTTCGTTTTTTCTGGGCATGCTCATGTTTCTTGCTGTATTGGAGATGCTGGAAAGAAGACCATGCTTCTTGCGTTAAAACAGAGTATGTTTCATGGATGAGAACACTGGTCTGAATTTCCCTTCACAAACGGAGTTAAAACAAAGGCTCTGTGTTTTCCTACAAGCAAGAGTTCTTTTCCGGAAAACCCAGTGATTTTTCGGCTCAAATGAATTTACCCAGTTCACGAACCCCACACGTTTTTCACTATAAATTAAAGAGCATCAATGTAAGAGGTGCTGTGTTTTGTTACAGTTTCACAAGCAGAGTTCAACTAGATATGGGCCCTTTGAGTAGGAAATACAGTTCTTTTTTTATGGACATGCTCATATTTCTTGCTGTATTGCAACTCTGGACAGAAGAGGATGCTTCTTGTGTTAAAACAGACGGTGTTTCAGGGATGAGAACACTGGTCAGAATTTCCCTTCACAAACGGAGTTCAACCAAAGGCTCTGTGTCTTCCTACAAGCAAGAGTTCATTTCTGGAATTCCCACTGATATTTCAGCTCAAATGAATTTACACAGTTCACGCACCCAACACGTTTTCCACTATAAACTAAAGAGCATCTATGTAAGAGATGCTGTGGTTTGTTACAGTTTCACAAGCAGAGTTTAACTAGATATGGTCCTTATGAGTAAGAAACACAGTTCGTTTTTTCTGGGCATGCTCATGTTTCTTGCTGTATTGGAGATGCTGGAAAGAAGACCATGCTTCTTGCGTTAAAACAGAGTATGTTTCATGGATGGGAACACTGGTCTGAATTTCACTTCAAAAACGTAGTTAAAACAAAGGCTCTGTGTCTTCCTACAAGCAAGAGTTCATTTCCGGAAAACCCAGTGATTTTTCGGCTCAAATAAATTTACCCAGTTCACGAACCACACACGTTTTTCACTATAAATTAAAGAGCATCTATGTAAGAGATGCTGTGGTTTGTTACAGTTTCACAGTCAGAGTTCAACTAGATATGGTCCGTATGAGTAGGAAATACAGTTCTTTTTTTATGGACATGCTCATATTTTTTGCTGTATTGCAACTCTTGACAGAAGAGGATGCTTCCTGTGTTAAAACAGAGTGTGTTTCATGGATGAGAACACTGGTCTGAATTTCACTTCAAAAACGGAGTTGAAACAAAGGCTCTGTGTCTTCCTACAAGCAAGAGTTCATTTACGGAAAACCCAGTGATTTTTCGGCTCAAATGAATTTCCCCAGTTCACGAACCCCACACGTTTTTCACTATAAACTAAAGAGCATCTATGTAAGAGGTGCTGTGGTTTGTTACAGTTTCACATGCAGAGTTCAACCAGATGGTCCCTATGAGTAGGAAACACAGTTCTTTTTTTCTGGGCATGCTCATGTTTCTTGCAGTATTAGAGACTTTGGAAAGAAGAGCATGCTCTTTGCGTTAAAACAGAGTGTGTTTCATGGATGAGAACACTGGTCTGAATTTCCCTTCACAAACGGAGTTAAAGCAAAGTTTCTGTGTCTTCCTACAAGCAAGAGTTCATTTCCGTAAAACCCAGTGATTTTCCGGCTCAAATGAATTTACACAGTTCACGAACCCAACACGTTTTTCACTATAAACTAAAGAGCATCTATGTAAGAGATGCTGTTGTTTGTTACAGTTTCACAAGCAGAGTTTCACTAGATATGGTCCGTATGGTAAGAAACACAGTTCATTTTTTCTGGGCATGCTCATGTTTCTTGCTGTATTGGAGAAGCTGAAAAGAAGAGCATGCTTCTTGCGTTAAAACAGAGTATGTTTCATGGATGAGAACACTGGACTGAATTTCTCTTCACAAACGGAGTTATAACAAAGGCTCTGTGTCTTCCTACAAGCAAGAGTTCATTTACGGAAAACCCAGTGATTTTTCGGCTCAAATGAATTTACCCAGTTCACGAACCCCACACGTTTTTCACTATAAACTAAAGAGCATCTATGTAAGAGGTGCTGTGGTTTGTTACAGTTTCACAAGCAGAGTTCAACTAGATATGGTCCATATGAGTAGGAAATACAGTTCTTTTTTTATGGACATGCTCATATTTCTTGCTGTATTGCAACTCTGGACAGAAGAGGATGCTTCTTGCGTTAAAATAGCGGATGTTTCATGGATGAGAACTCTGGTCTGAATTTCCCTTCACAAACGGAGTTAAACCAAAGGCTCTGTGTCTTTCTACATGCAAGAGTTCATTTCCGGAATTCCCACTGATTTTTCGGCTCAAATGATTATACACAGTTCACGCACCCAACACGTTTTTCATTATAAACTAAAGAGCATCTATGTAAGAGATGCTGTGGTTTGTTACAGTTTCACAAGCAGAGTTTATCTAGATATGGTCTGTATGAGTATGAAACACAGTTCATTTTTTCTTGGCAAGCTCATGTTTCTTGCTGTTTTGGAAACGCTGGAAAGAAGACCATGCTTCTTGCGTTAAAACAGAGTATGTTTCATGGATGAGAACTCTGGTCTGAATTTCCCTTCACAAACGGAGTTAAAACAAAGGCTCTGTGTTTTCCTACAAGCAAGAGTTCTTTTCCGGAAAACCCAGTGATTTTTCGGCTCAAATGAATTTACAGAGTTCATGAACCCCACACGTTTTTCACTATAAATTAAAGAGCATCAATGTAAGAGGTGCTGTGTTTTGTTACAGTTTCACAAGCAGAGTTCAACTAGATATGGGCCCTTTGAGTAGGAAATACAGTTCTTTTTTTATGGTCATGCTCATATTTCTTGCTGTATTGCAGGCTCTGGACAAAAGAGGATGCTTCTTGCGTTAAAACAGAGGGTGTTTCATGGATGAGAACACTGGTCTGAATTTCCCTTCACAAACGGAGTTAAACCAAAGGCTCTGTGTCTTCCTACAAGCAAGAGTTCACTTCCGGAAATCCCAGTGATTTTTCGGGTCAAATGAATTTACACAGTTCACGGACCCAACACGTTTTTCACTATAAACTAAGGAGCATCTATGTAAGAGATGCTGTGGTTTGTTACAGTTTCACAGGCAGAGTTTATCTAGATATGGTCCGTATGAGTACGAAACACAGTTCGTTTTTTCTGACAATGCTCATGTTTCTTGCCGTATAGGAGTTGCTGGAAAGAAGAGCATGCTTCTTGCGTTAAAAAGAGTATGTTTCATGGATGAGAACACTGGTCTGAATTTCCCTTCACAAACGGAGTTAAAGCAAAGGCTCTGTGTCTTCCTACAAGCAAGAGTTCATTTCCGGAAAACCCAGTGATTTTTAGGCTCAAATGAATTTATCCAGTTCACAAACCCCACACGTTTTTCACTATAAGCTAAAGAGCATCTATGTAAGAGATGCTGTGGTTTGTTACACTTTCACAAGCAGAGTTCAATTAGATATGGTCCGTATGAGTAGGAAATACAGTTCTTTTTTTATGGACATGCTCATACTTCTTGCTGCATTGCAACTCTGGACAAAAGAGGATGCTTCTTGTGTTAAAACAGACGGTGTTTGATGGATGAGAACACTGGTCTGAATTTCGCTTCACAAAAGGAGTTAAACCAAAGGCTCTGTGTCTTCCTACATGCAAGAGTTCATTTCCGGAAATCCCAGTGATTTTTCGGCTCAAATGAATTTACACAGTTCATGAACCCAACACGTTTTTCACTATAAACTAAAGAGCATCTATGTAAGAGATGCTGGTGTTTGTTACAGTTCCACAAGCAGAGTTTAACTAGATATGGTCTGTATGAGTAAGAAACACAATTCGTTTTTTCTGGGCATGCTCATGTTTCTTGCTGTATTGGAGATGCTGGAAAGAAGACCATGCTTCTTGCGTTAAAACAGAGTATGTTTCATGGATGAGAACACTGGTCTGAATTTCTCTTCACAAACGGAGTTAAACCAAAATCTCTGTGTCTTCCTTCAAGCAAGAGTTCATTTCCGGAAAACCCAGTGATTTTTCGGCTCAAATGAATTTACCCACTTCACGAACCCCACACGTTTCTCACTATAAACTAAAGAGCATCTATGTAAGAGGTGCTGTGGTTTGTTACAGTTTCACAAGGAGAGTTTAACTAGATATGGTCCGTATGAGTAAGAAACACAGTTCTTTTTTTCTGGGCATGCTCATATTTCTTGCTGTTTTGGAGACGCTGGAAAGAAGACCATGCTTCTTGCATTAAAACAGAGTATGTTTCATGGATGAGAACACTGGTCTGAATTTCCCTTCACAAACAGAGTTAAACCAAATTCTCTGTGTCTTCCTTCAAGCAAGAGTTCATTTCCGGAAAACCCAGTGATTTTTCGGCTCAAATGAATTTACCCAGTTCACGAACCCCACACGTTTTTCACTATAAACTAAAGAGCATCTATGTAAGAGGTGCTGTGGTTTGTTACAGTTTCACAAGCAGAGTTCAACTAGATATGGGCCCTATGAGTAGGAAACACAGTTCTTTTTTTCTGGACATGCTCATATTTCTTGCTGTATTGCAGGCTCTGGACAAAAGAGGATGCTTCTTGCGTTAAAACAGACGGTGTTTGATGGATTAGAACACTGGTCTGAATTTCGCTTCACAAAAGGAGTTAAACCAAAGGCTCTGTGTCTTCCTACAAGCAAGAGTTCATTTCTGGAAATCCCAGTGATTTTTCGGCTCAAATGAATTTACACAGTTCACGAACCCAACACGTTTTTCACTATAAACTAAAGAGCATCTATGTAAGAGATGCTGGTGTTTGTTACAGTTCCACAAGCAGAGTTTAACTAGATATGGTCTGTATGAGTAAGAAACACAATTCGTTTTTTCTGGGCATGCTCATGTTTCTTGCTGTATTGGAGATGCTGGAAAGAAGACCACGCTTCTTGCGTTAAAACAGAGTATGTTTCATGGATGAGAACACTGGTCTGAATTTCCCTTCACAAACGGGGTTAAACCAAAATCTCTGTGTCTTCCTTCAAGCAAGAGTTCATTTCCGGAAAACCCAGTGATTTTTCGGCTCAAATGAATTTACCCAGTTCACGAACCCCACACGTTTCTCACTATAAACTAAAGAGCATCTATGTAAGAGGTGCTGTGGTTTGTTACAGTTTCACAAGGAGAGTTTAACTAGATATGGTCCGTATGAGTAAGAAACACAGTTCTTTTTTTCTGGGCATGCTCATATTTCTTGCTGTTTTGGAGACGCTGGAAAGAAGACCATGCTTCTTGCATTAAAACAGAGTATGTTTCATGGATGAGAACACTGGTCTGAATTTCCCTTCACAAACAGAGTTAAACCAAAGTCTCTGTGTCTTCCTTCAAGCAAGAGTTCATTTCCGGAAAACCCAGTGATTTTTCGGCTCAAATGAATTTACCCAGTTCACGAACCCCACACGTTTTTCACTATAAACTAAAGAGCATCTATGTAAGAGGTGCTGTGGTTTGTTACAGTTTCACAAGCAGAGTTCAACTAGATATGGGCCCTATGAGTAGGAAACACAGTTCTTTTTTTCTGGACATGCTCATATTTCTTGCTGTATTGCAGGCTCTGGACAAAAGAGGATGCTTCTTGCGTTAAAACAGAGGGTGTTTCATAGATGAGAACACTGGTCTGAATTTCCCTTCACAAACGGAGTTAAACCAAAGGCTCTGTGTCTTCCTACAAGCAAGAGTTCACTTCCGGAAATCCCAGTGATTTTTCGGCTCAAATGAATTTACACAGTTCATGGACCCAACACGTTTTTCACTATAAACTAAAGAGCATCTATGTAAGAGATGCTGTGGTTTGTTACAGTTTCACAGGCAGAGTTCAACTAGATATGGTCCCTATAAGTAGGAAATACAGTTCTTTTTTTATGGACATGCTCATATTTCTTGCTATATTGCAACTCTTGACAGAAGAGGATGCTTCTTGCGTTAAAACAGAGGATGTTTCATGGATGAGAACACTGGTCTGAATTTCCCTGCACAAACGGAGTTAAACCAAGGGCTCTGTGTCTTCCTACAAGCAAGAGTTCATTTCCGGAAATCCCAGTGATTTTTCGGCTCAAATGAATTTACACAGTTCACGAACCCAACACGTTTTAGACTATAAACTAAGGAGCATCTATGTAAGAGATGCTGTGGTTTGTTACAGTTTCACAAGCAGAGTTTATCTAGATATGGTCCGTATGAGTATGAAACACAGTTCGTTTTTTCTGACAATGCTCATGTTTCTTGCTGTATAGGAGTTGCTGGAAAGAAGAGCATGCTTCTTGCGTAAAAAGAGTATGTTTCATGGATGAGAACACTGGTCTGAATTTCCCTTCACAAACGCAGTTAAACCAAAGGCTCTGTGTCTTCCTACAAGCAAGAGTTCATTTACGGAATTCCCACTGATTTTTCGGCTCAAATGAATTTACACAGTTCACGCACCCAACACGTTTTTCACTATAAACTAAAGAGCATCTATGTAAGAGATGCTGTTGTTTGTTACAGTTTCACAAGCAGAGTTTAACTAGAATTTGGTCCGTAAGTGTAAGACACACAGTTCGTTTTGTCTGGCCATGCTCATGTTTCTTGCTGTATTGGAGATGCTGGAAAGAAGACCATGCTTATTGCGTTAAAACAGAGTATGTTTCATGGATGAGAACACTGGTCTGAATTTCCCTTCACAAACGGAGTTAAACCAAAGTCTCTGTGTCTTCCTTCAAGCAAGAGTTCATTTCCGGTATACCCAGTGATTTTTCGGCTCAAATGAATTTACCCAGTTCACGAACCCCACACGTTTTTCACTATAAACTAAAGAGCATCTATGAAAGAGGTGCTGTGGTTTGTTACAGTTTCACAAGCAGAGTTCAACTAGATATGGGCCCTATGAGTAGGAAACACAGTTCTTTTTTTCTGGACATGCTCATATTTCTTGCTGTATTGCAGGCTCTGGACAAAAGAGGATGCTTCTTGCGTTAAAACAGAGGGTGTTTCATGGATGAGAACACTGGTCTGAATTTCCCTTCACAAACGGAGTTAAACCAAAGGCTCTGTGTCTTCCTACAAGCAAGAGTTCACTTCCGGAAATCCCAGTGATTTTTCGGGTCAAATGAATTTACACAGTTCACGGACCCAACACGTTTTTCACTATACACTAAGGAGCATCTATGTAAGAGATGCTGTGGTTTGTTACAGTTTCACAGGCAGAGTTTATCTAGATATGGTCCGTATGAGTACGAAACACAGTTCGTTTTTTCTGACAATGCTCATGTTTCTTGCTGTATAGGAGTTGCTGGAAAGAAGAGCATGCTTCTTGCGTTAAAAAGAGTATGTTTCATGGATGAGAACACTGGTCTGAATTTCCCTTCACAAACGGAGTTAAAGCAAAGGCTCTGTGTCTTCCTACAAGCAAGAGTTCATTTCCGGAAAACCCAGTGATTTTTAGGCTCAAATGAATTTATCCAGTTCACAAACCCCACACGTTTTTCACTATAAGCTAAAGAGCATCTATGTAAGAGATGCTGTGGTTTGTTACACTTTCACAAGCAGAGTTCAATTAGATATGGTCCGTATGAGTAGGAAATACAGTTCTTTTTTTATGGACATGCTCATACTTCTTGCTGCATTGCAACTCTGGACAAAAGAGGATGCTTCTTGTGTTAAAACAGACGGTGTTTGATGGATGAGAACACTGGTCTGAATTTCGCTTCACAAAAGGAGTTAAACCAAAGGCTCTGTGTCTTCCTACATGCAAGAGTTCATTTCCGGAAATCCCAGTGATTTTTCGGCTCAAATGAATTTACACAGTTCACGAACCCAACACGTTTTTCACTATAAACTAAAGAGCATCTATGTAAGAGATGCTGGTATTTGTTACAGTTCCACAAGCAGAGTTTAACTAGATATGGTCTGTATGAGTAAGAAACACAATTCGTTTTTTCTGGGCATGCTCATGTTTCTTGCTGTATTGGAGATGCTGGAAAGAAGACCATGCTTCTTGCGTTAAAACAGAGTATGTTTCATGGATGAGAACACTGGTCTGAATTTCCCTTCACAAACGGAGTTAAACCAAAATCTCTGTGTCTTCCTTCAAGCAAGAGTTCATTTCCGGAAAACCCAGTGATTTTTCGGCTCAAATGAATTTACCCACTTCACGAACCCCACACGTTTCTCACTATAAACTAAAGAGCATCTATGTAAGAGGTGCTGTGGTTTGTTACAGTTTCACAAGGAGAGTTTAACTAGATATGGTCCGTATGAGTAAGAAACACAGTTCTTTTTTTCTGGGCATGCTCATATTTCTTGCTGTTTTGGAGACGCTGGAAAGAAGACCATGCTTCTTGCATTAAAACAGAGTATGTTTCATGGATGAGAACACTGGTCTGAATTTCCCTTCACAAACAGAGTTAAACCAAATTCTCTGTGTCTTCCTTCAAGCAAGAGTTCATTTCCGGAAAACCCAGTGATTTTTCGGCTCAAATGAATTTACCCAGTTCACGAACCCCACACGTTTTTCACTATAAACTAAAGAGCATCTATGTAAGAGGTGCTGTGGTTTGTTACAGTTTCACAAGCAGAGTTCAACTAGATATGGGCCCTATGAGTAGGAAACACAGTTCTTTTTTTCTGGACATGCTCATATTTCTTGCTGTATTGCAGGCTATGGACAAAAGAGGATGCTTCTTGCGTTAAAACAGACGGTGTTTGATGGATTAGAACACTGGTCTGAATTTCGCTTCACAAAAGGAGTTAAACCAAAGGCTCTGTGTCTTCCTACAAGCAAGAGTTCATTTCTGGAAATCCCAGTGATTTTTCGGCTCAAATGAATTTACACAGTTCACGAACCCAACACGTTTTTCACTATAAACTAAAGAGCATCTATGTAAGAGATGCTGGTGTTTGTTACAGTTCCACAAGCAGAGTTTTACTAGATATGGTCTGTATGAGTAAGAAAAACAATTCGTTTTTTCTGGGCATGCTCATGTTTCTTGCTGTATTGGAGATGCTGGAAAGAAGACCACGCTTCTTGCGTTAAAACAGAGTATGTTTCATGGATGAGAACACTGGTCTGAATTTCCCTTCACAAACGGAGTTAAACCAAAATCTCTGTGTCTTCCTTCAAGCAAGATTTCATTTCCGGAAAACCCAGTGATTTTTCGGCTCAAATGAATTTACCCAGTTCACGAACCCCACACGTTTCTCACTATAAACTAAAGAGCATCTATGTAAGAGGTGCTGTGGTTTGTTACAGTTTCACAAGGAGAGTTTAACTAGATATGGTCCGTATGAGTAAGAAACACAGTTCTTTTTTTCTGGGCATGCTCATATTTCTTGCTGTTTTGGAGACGCTGGAAAGAAGACCATGCTTCTTGCATTAAAACAGAGTATGTTTCATGGATGAGAACACTGGTCTGAATTTCCCTTCACAAACAGAGTTAAACCAAAGTCTCTGTGTCTTCCTTCAAGCAAGAGTTCATTTCCGGAAAACCCAGTGATTTTTCGGCTCAAATGAATTTACCCAGTTCACGAACCCCACACGTTTTTCACTATAAACTAAAGAGCATCTATGTAAGAGGTGCTGTGGTTTGTTACACTTTCACAAGCAGAGTTCAACTAGATATGGGCCCTATGAGTAGGAAACACAGCTCTTTTTTTCTGGACATGCTCATATTTCTTGCTGTATTGCAGGCTCTGGACAAAAGAGGATGCTTCTTGCGTTAAAACAGAGGGTGTTTCATAGATGAGAACACTGGTCTGAATTTCCCTTCACAAACGGAGTTAAACCAAAGGCTCTGTGTCTTCCTACAAGCAAGAGTTCACTTCCGGAAATCCCAGTGATTTTTCGGCTCAAATGAATTTACACAGTTCACGGACCCAACACGTTTTTCACTATAAACTAAAGAGCATCTATGTAAGAGATGCTGTGGTTTGTTACAGTTTCACAGGCAGAGTTCAACTAGATATGGTCCGTATAAGTAGGAAATACAGTTCTTTTTTTATGGACATGCTCATATTTCTTGCTATATTGCAACTCTTGACAGAAGAGGATGCTTCTTGCGTTAAAACAGAGGATGTTTCATGGATGAGAACACTGGTCTGAATTTCCCTGCACAAACGGAGTTAAACCAAGGGCTCTGTGTCTTCCTACAAGCAAGAGTTCATTTCCGGAAATCCCAGTGATTTTTCGGCTCAAATGAATTTACACAGTTCACGAACCCAACACGTTTTTCACTATAAACTAAGGAGCATCTATGTAAGAGATGCTGTGGTTTGTTACAGTTTCACAAGCAGAGTTTATCTAGATATGGTCCGTATGAGTATGAAACACAGTTCGTTTTTTCTGACAATGCTCATGTTTCTTGCTGTATAGGAGTTGCTGGAAAGAAGAGCATGCTTCTTGCGTAAAAAGAGTATGTTTCATGGATGAGAACACTGGTCTGAATTTCCCTTCACAAACGGAGTTAAAGCAAAGGCTCTGTGTCTTCCTACAAGCAAGAGTTCATTTCCCGGAAAACCCAGTGATTTTTCGGCTCAAATGAATTTATCCAGTTCACAAACCCCGCACGTTTTTCACTATAAGCTAAAGAGCCTCTATGTAAGAGGTGCTGTGGTTTGTTACAGTTTCACAAGGAGCGTTTAACTAGATATGGTCCGTATGAATAAGAAACACAGTTCGTTTTTTCTGGGCATGCTCATATTTCTTGCTGTTTTGGAGATGCTGGAAAGAAGACCATGCTTCTTGCATTAAAACAGAGTATGTTTCATGGATGAGAACAGTGGTCTGAATTTCCCTTCACAAACGGAGTTAAACCAAAGTCTCTGTGTCTTCCTTCAAGCAAGAGTTCATTTCCGGTAAACCCAATGATTTTTCGGCTCAAATGAATTTACCCAGTTCACGAACCCCACACGTTTTTCACTATAAACTAAAAGCATCTATGTAAGAGGTGCTGTGGTTTGTTACAGTTTCACAAGCAGAGTTCAACTAGATATAGGCCCTATGAGTAGGAAACACAGTTCTTTGTTTCTGGACATGCTCATATTTCTTGCTGTATTGCAGGCCCTTGACAAAAGAGGATGCCTCTTGCGTTAAAACAGACGGTGTTTCATGGATGAGAACACTGGTCTGAATTTCGCTTAACAAACGGAGTTAAACCAAAGGCTCTGTGTCTTCCTACAAGCAAGAGTTCATTTCCGGACATCCCAGTGATTTTTCGGCTCAAATGAATTTACACAGTTCACGCACCCAACACGTTTTTCACTATAAACTAAAGAGCATCTATGTAAGAGATGCTGTGATTTGTTACACTTTCACAAGCAGAGTTCAACTATATATGGTCCGTATGAGTAGGAAATACTGTTCTTTTTTTATGGACATGCTCATATTTCTTGCTGTATTGCAACACTTGACAGAAGAGGATGCTTCTTGCGTTAAAACAGAGGATGTTTCATGGATGAGAACACTGGTCTGAATTTCCCTTCACAAACGCAGTTAAACCAAAGGCTCTGTGTCTTCCTACAAGCAAGAGTTCATTTACGGAATTCCCACTGATTTTTCGGCTCAAATGAATTTACACAGTTCACGCACCCAACACGTTTTTCACTATAAACTAAAGAGCATCTATGTAAGAGATGCTGTGGTTTGTTACAGTTTCACAAGCAGAGTTTAACTAGAATTTGGTCCGTATGAGTAAGACACACAGTTCGTTTTTTCTGGCCATGCTCATATTTCTTGCTGTATTGGAGACGCTGGAAAGAAGACCATGCTTATTGCGTTAAAACAGAGTATGTTTCATGGATGAGAACACTGGTCTGAATTTCCCTTCACAAACGGAGTTAAACCAAAGTCTCTGTGTCTTCCTTCAAGCAAGAATTCATTTCCGGAAAACCCAGTGATTTTTCGGCTCAAATGAATTTACCCAGTTCACGAACCCCACACGTTTTTCACTATAAACTAAAGAGCATCTATGTAAGAGGTGCTGTGGTTTGTTACAGTTTCACAAGCAGAGTTCAACTAGATATGGGCCCTATGAGTAGGAAACACAGTTCTTTTTTTCAGGACATGCTCATATTTCTTGCTGTATTGCAGGCTCTGGACAAAAGAGGATGCTTCTTGCGTTAAAACAGAGGGTGTTTCATGGATGAGAACACTGGTCTGAATTTCCCTTCACAAACGGAGTTAAACCAAAGGCTCTGTGTCTTCCTACAAGCAAGAGTTCATTTCCGGAAATCCCAGTGATTTTTCGGCTCAAATGAATTTACACAGTTCACGAACCCAACCCGTTTTTCACTATAAACTAAAGAGCATCTATGTAAGAGATGCTGGTGTTTGTTACAGTTCCACAAGCAGAGTTTAACAAGATATGGTCTGTATGAGTAAGAAACACAATTCGTTTTTTCTGGGCATGCTCATATTTCTTGCTGTATTGGAGATGCTGGAAAGAAGACCATGCTTCTTGCATTAAAACAGAGTATGTTTCTTGGATGAGAACACTGGTCTGAATTTCCCTTCACAAACGGAGTTAAACCAAAATCTCTGTGTCTTCCTTCAAGCAAGAGTTCATTTCCCGAAAACCCAGTGATTTTTCGGCTCAAATGAATTTACCCACTTCACGAACCCCACACGTTTCTCACTATAAACTAAAGAGCATCTATGTAAGAGGTGCTGTGGTTTGTTACAGTTTCACAAGCAGAGTTTAATTTGATATGGTCCGTATGAGTAAGAAACACAGTTCGTTTTTTTCTGGGCATGCTCATGTTTCTTGCTGTATTGGAGATGTTGGAAAGAAGAGCATGCTTCTTGCCTTAAAACAGAGTATGTTTCATGGATGAGAACACTGGTCTGAATTTCCCTTCACAAACGGAGTTAAAACAAAGGCTCTGTGTTTTCCTACAAGCAAGTGTTCATTTCCGGAAAACCCAGTGATTTTTCGGCTCAAATGTATTTACCCACTTCACGAACCCCACACGTTTCTCACTATAAACTAAAGAGCATCTATGTAAGAGGTGCTGTGGTTTGTTACAGTTTCACAAGGAGAGTTTAACTAGATATGGTCCGTATGAGTAAGAAACACAGTTCTTTTTTTCTGGGCATGCTCATATTTCTTGCTGTTTTGGAGACGCTGGAAAGAAGACCATGCTTCTTGCATTAAAACAGAGTATGTTTCATGGATGAGAACACTGGTCTGAATTTCCCTTCACAATCAGAGTTAAACCAAAGTCTCTGTGTCTTCCTTCAAGCAAGAGTTCATTTCCGGAAAACCCAGTGATTTTTCGGCTCAAATGAATTTACCCAGTTCACGAACCCCACACGTTTTTCACTATAAACTAAAGAGCATCTATGTAAGAGGTGCTGTGTTTTGCTACAGTTTTACAAGAAGATTTCAACTAGATATGGGCCCCGAGTAGGAAACACAGTTCTTTGTTTCTGGACATGCTCATATTTCTTGCTGTATTGCAACTCTGGACAGAAGAGGATGCTTCTTGCGTTAAAACAGAGTATGTTTCATGGATGAGAACACTGGTCTGAATTTCCCTTCACAAACGGAGTTAAACCAAAGTCTCTGTGTCTTCCTTCAAGCAAGAGATCATTTCCGGAAAACCCAGTGATTTTTCGGCTCAAATGAATTTACCCAGTTCACGAACCCCACACGTTATTCACTATAAACTAAAGAGCATCTATGTAACAGGTGCTGTGGTTTGTTACAGTTTCACAAGCAGAGTTCAACTAGATATTGGCCCTATGAGTAGGAAACACAGTTCTTTTTTTCTGGACATGCTCATATTTCTTGCTGTATTGCAGGCTCTGGACAAAAGAGGATGCTTCTTGCGTTAAAACAGAGGGTGTTTCATGGATGAGAACACTGGTCTGAATTTCCCTTAACAAACGGAGTTAAACAAAAGGCTCTGTGTCTACCTACAAGCAAGAGTTCATTTCCGGAAATTCCAGTGATTTCTCGGCTCAAATGAATTTACACGGTTCATGAACCCCACACGTTTTTCACTATAAACTAAAGAGCATCTATGTAAGAGATGCTGTGGTTTGTTACAGTTTCACAAGGAGCGTTTAACTAGATATGGTCCGTATGAATAAGAAACACAGTTCGTTTTTTCTGGGCATGCTCATATTTCTTGCTGTTTTGGAGATGCTGGAAAGAAGACCATGCTTCTTGCATTAAAACAGAGTATGTTTCATGGATGAGAACAGTGGTCTGAATTTCCCTTCACAAACGGAGTTAAACCAAAGTCTCTGTGTCTTCCTTCAAGCAAGAGTTCATTTCCGGAAAACCCAATGATTTTTCGGCTCAAATGAATTTACCCAGTTCACGAACCCCACACGTTTTTCACTATAAACTAAAAGCATCTATGTAAGAGGTGCTGTGGTTTGTTACAGTTTCACAAGCAGAGTTCAACTAGATATAGGCCCTATGAGTAGGAAACACAGTTCTTTGTTTCTGGACATGCTCATATTTCTTGCTGTATTGCAGGCCCTTGACAAAAGAGGATGCCTCTTGCGTTAAAACAGACGGTGTTTCATGGATGAGAACTCTGGTCTGAATTTCGCTTAACAAACGGAGTTAAACCAAAGGCTCTGTGTCTTCCTACAAGCAAGAGTTCATTTCCGGACATCCCAGTGATTTTTCGGCTCAAATGAATTTACACAGTTCACGCACCCAACACGTTTTTCACTATAAACTAAAGAGCATCTATGTAAGAGATGCTGTGGTTTGTTACACTTTCACAAGCAGAGTTCAACTATATATTGCCCGTTGAGTAGGAAATACTGTTCTTTTTTTATGGACATGCTCATATTTCTTGCTGTATTGCAACACTTGACAGAAGAGGATGCTTCTTGCGTTAAAACAGAGGATGTTTCATGGATGAGAACACTGGTCTGAATTTCCCTTCACAAACGCAGTTAAACCAAAGGCTCTGTGTCTTCCTACAAGCAAGAGTTCATTTACGGAATTCCCACTGATTTTTCGGCTCAAATGAATTTACACAGTTCACGCACCCAACACGTTTTTCACTATAAACTAAAGAGCATCTATGTAAGAGATGCTGTGGTTTGTTACAGTTTCACAAGCAGAGTTTAACTAGAATTTGGTCCGTATGAGTAAGACACACAGTTCGTTTTTTCTGGCCATGCTCATATTTCTTGCTGTATTGGAGACGCTGGAAAGAAGACCATGCTTATTGCGTTAAAACAGAGTATGTTTCATGGATGAGAACACTGGCCTGAATTTCCCTTCACAAACGGAGTTAAACCAAAGTCTCTGTGTCTTCCTTCAAGCAAGAGTTCATTTCCGGACATCCCAGTGATTTTTCGGCTCAAATGAATTTACCCAGTTCACGAACCCCACACGTTTTTCACTATAAACTAAAGAGCATCTATGTAAGAGGTGCTGTGGTTTGTTACAGTTTCACAAGCAGAGTTCAACTAGATATGGGCCCTATGAGTAGGAAACACAGTTCTTTTTTTCAGGACATGCTCATATTTCTTGCTGTATTGCAGGCTCTGGACAAAAGAGGATGCTTCTTGCGTTAAACCAGAGGGTGTTTCATGGATGAGAACACTGGTCTGAATTTCCCTTCACAAACGGAGTTAAACCAAAGGCTCTGTGTCTTCCTACAAGCAAGAGTTCATTTCCGGAAATCCCAGTGATTTTTCGGCTCAAATGAATTTACACAGTTCACGAACCCAACACGTTTTTCACTATAAACTAAAGAGCATCTATGTAAGAGATGCTGTGGTTTGTTACAGTTTCACAAGCAGAGTTTAACTAGAATTTGGTCCGTATGAGTAAGACACACAGTTCGTTTTTTCTGGCCATGCTCATATTTCTTGCTGTATTGGAGACGCTGGAAAGAAGACCATGCTTATTGCGTTAAAACAGAGTATGTTTCATGGATGAGAACACTGGTCTGAATTTCCCTTCACAAACGGAGTTAAACCAAAGTCTCTGTGTCTTCCTTCAAGCAAGAGTTCATTTCCGGAAAACCCAGTGATTTTTCGGCTCAAATGAATTTACCCAGTTCACGAACCCCACACGTTTTTCACTATAAACTAAAGAGCATCTATGTAAGAGGTGCTGTGGTTTGTTACAGTTTCACAAGCAGAGTTCAACTAGATATGGGCCCTATGAGTAGGAAACACAGTTCTTTTTTTCAGGACATGCTCATATTTCTTGCTGTATTGCAGGCTCTGGACAAAAGAGGATGCTTCTTGCGTTAAAACAGAGGGTGTTTCATGGATGAGAACACTGGTCTGAATTTCCCTTCACAAACGGAGTTAAACCAAAGGCTCTGTGTCTTCCTACAAGCAAGAGTTCATTTCCGGAAATCCCAGTGATTTTTTGGCTCAAATGAATTTACACAGTTCACGAACCCAACACGTTTTTCACTATAAACTAAAGAGCATCTATGTAAGAGATGCTGGTGTTTGTTACAGTTCCACAAGCAGAGTTTAACAAGATATGGTCTGTATGAGTAAGAAACACAATTCGTTTTTTCTGGGCATGCTCATATTTCTTGCTGTATTGGAGATGCTGGAAAGAAGACCACGCTTCTTGCGTTAAAACAGAGTATGTTTCTTGGATGAGAACACTGGTCTGAATTTCCCTTCACAAACGGAGTTAAACCAAAATCTCTGTGTCTTCCTTCAAGCAAGAGTTCATTTCCGGAAAACCCAGTGATTTTTCGGCTCAAATGAATTTACCCACTTCACGAACCCCACACGTTTCTCACTATAAACTAAAGAGCATCTATGTAAGAGGTGCTGTGGTTTGTTACAGTTTCACAAGGAGAGTTTAACTAGATATGGTCCGTATGAGTAAGAAACACAGTTCTTTTTTTCTGGGCATGCTCATATTTCTTGCTGTTTTGGAGACGCTGGAAAGAAGACCATGCTTCTTGCATTAAAACAGAGTATGTTTCATGGATGAGAACACTGGTCTGAATTTCCCTTCAAAAACAGAGTTAAACCAAAGTCTCTGTGTCTTCCTTCAAGCAAGAGTTCATTTCCGGAAAACCCAGTGATTTTTCGGCTCAAATGAATTTACCCAGTTCACGAACCCCACACGTTTTTCACTATAAACTAAAGAGCATCTATGTAAGAGGTGCTGTGTTTTGTTACAGTTTTACAAGAAGAGTTCAACTAGATATGGGCCCCGAGTAGGAAACACAGTTCTTTGTTTCTGGACATGCTCATATTTCTTGCTGTATTGCAACTCTGGACAGAAGAGGATGCTTCTTGCGTTAAAACAGAGTATGTTTCATGGATGAGAACACTGGTCTGAATTTCCCTTCACAAACGGAGTTAAACCAAAGTCTCTGTGTCTTCCTTCAAGCAAGAGATCATTTCCGGAAAACCCAGTGATTTTTCGGCTCAAATGAATTTACCCAGTTCACGAACCCCACACGTTATTCACTATAAACTAAAGAGCATCTATGTAAGAGGTGCTGTGGTTTGTTACAGTTTCACAAGCAGAGTTCAACTAGATATTGGCCCTATGAGTAGGAAACACAGTTCTTTTTTTCTGGACATGCTCATATTTCTTGCTGTATTGCAGGCTCTGGACAAAAGAGGATGCTTCTTGCGTTAAAACAGAGGGTGTTTCATGGATGAGAACACTGGTCTGAATTTCCCTTCACAAACGGAGTTAAACCAAAGGCTCTGTGTCTACCTACAAGCAAGAGTTCATTTCCGGAAATTCCAGTGATTTCTCGGCTCAAATGAATTTACACAGTTCACGAACCCAACACGTTTTTCACTATAAACTAAAGAGCATCTATGTAAGAGATGCTGGTGTTTGTTACAGTTCCACAAGCAGAGTTTAACAAGATATGGTCTGTATGAGTAAGAAACACAATTCGTTTTTTCTGGGCATGCTCATATTTCTTGCTGTATTGGAGATGCTGGAAAGAAGACCACGCTTCTTGCGTTAAAACAGAGTATGTTTCTTGGATGAGAACACTGGTCTGAATTTCCCTTCACAAACGGAGTTAAACCAAAATCTCTGTGTCTTCCTTCAAGCAAGAGTTCATTTCCGGAAAACCCAGTGATTTTTCGGCTCAAATGAATTTACCCACTTCACGAACCCCACACGTTTCTCACTATAAACTAAAGAGCATCTATGTAAGAGGTGCTGTGGTTTGTTACAGTTTCACAAGGAGAGTTTAACTAGATATGGTCCGTATGAGTAAGAAACACAGTTCTTTTTTTCTGGGCATGCTCATATTTCTTGCTGTTTTGGAGACGCTGGAAAGAAGACCATGCTTCTTGCATTAAAACAGAGTATGTTTCATGGATGAGAACACTGGTCTGAATTTCCCTTCACAAACAGAGTTAAACCAAAGTCTCTGTGTCTTCCTTCAAGCAAGAGTTCATTTCCGGAAAACCCAGTGATTTTTCGGCTCAAATGAATTTACCCAGTTCACGAACCCCACACGTTTTTCACTATAAACTAAAGAGCATCTATGTAAGAGGTGCTGTGTTTTGTTACAGTTTTACAAGAAGAGTTCAACTAGATATGGGCCCTTTGAGTAGGAAACACAGTTCTTTGTTTCTGGACATGCTCATATTTCTTGCTGTATTGCAACTCTGGACAGAAGAGGATGCTTCTTGCGTTAAAACAGAGTATGTTTCATGGATGAGAACACTGGTCTGAATTTCCCTTCACAAACGGAGTTAAACCAAAGTCTCTGTGTCTTCCTTCAAGCAAGAGATCATTTCCGGAAAACCCAGTGATTTTTCGGCTCAAATGAATTTACCCAGTTCACGAACCCCACACGTTATTCACTATAAACTAAAGAGCATCTATGTAAGAGGTGCTGTGGTTTGTTACAGTTTCACAAGCAGAGTTCAACTAGATATTGGCCCTATGAGTAGGAAACACAGTTCTTTTTTTCTGGACATGCTCATATTTCTTGCTGTATTGCAGGCTCTGGACAAAAGAGGATGCTTCTTGCGTTAAAACAGAGGGTGTTTCATGGATGAGAACACTGGTCTGAATTTCCCTTCACAAACGGAGTTAAACCAAAGGCTCTGTGTCTACCTACAAGCAAGAGTTCATTTCCGGAAATTCCAGTGATTTCTCGGCTCAAATGAATTTACACGGTTCATGAACCCCACACGTTTTTCACTATAAACTAAAGAGCATCTATGTAAGAGATGCTGTGGTTTGTTACAGTTTCACAAGCAGAGTTTAATTTGATATGGTCCGTATGAGTAAGAAACACAGTTCGTTTTTTTCTGGGCATGCTCATGTTTCTTGCTGTATTGGAGATGTTGGAAAGAAGAGCATGCTTCTTGCCTTAAAACAGAGTATGTTTCATGGATGAGAACACTGGTCTGAATTTCCCTTCACAAACGGAGTTAAAACAAAGGCTCTGTGTTTTCCTACAAGCAAGTGTTCATTTCCGGAAAACCCAGTGATTTTTCGGCTCAAATGTATTTACCCACTTCACGAACCCCACACGTTTCTCACTATAAACTAAAGAGCATCTATGTAAGAGGTGCTGTGGTTTGTTACAGTTTCACAAGGAGAGTTTAACTAGATATGGTCCGTATGAGTAAGAAACACAGTTCTTTTTTTCTGGGCATGCTCATATTTCTTGCTGTTTTGGAGACGCTGGAAAGAAGACCATGCTTCTTGCATTAAAACAGAGTATGTTTCATGGATGAGAACACTGGTCTGAATTTCCCTTCAAAAACAGAGTTAAACCAAAGTCTCTGTGTCTTCCTTCAAGCAAGAGTTCATTTCCGGAAAACCCAGTGATTTTTCGGCTCAAATGAATTTACCCAGTTCACGAACCCCACACGTTTTTCACTATAAACTAAAGAGCATCTATGTAAGAGGTGCTGTGTTTTGTTACAGTTTTACAAGAAGAGTTCAACTAGATATGGGCCCCGAGTAGGAAACACAGTTCTTTGTTTCTGGACATGCTCATATTTCTTGCTGTATTGCAACTCTGGACAGAAGAGGATGCTTCTTGCGTTAAAACAGAGTATGTTTCATGGATGAGAACACTGGTCTGAATTTCCCTTCACAAACGGAGTTAAACCAAAGTCTCTGTGTCTTCCTTCAAGCAAGAGATCATTTCCGGAAAACCCAGTGATTTTTCGGCTCAAATGAATTTACCCAGTTCACGAACCCCACACGTTATTCACTATAAACTAAAGAGCATCTATGTAAGAGGTGCTGTGGTTTGTTACAGTTTCACAAGCAGAGTTCAACTAGATATTGGCCCTATGAGTAGGAAACACAGTTCTTTTTTTCTGGACATGCTCATATTTCTTGCTGTATTGCAGGCTCTGGACAAAAGAGGATGCTTCTTGCGTTAAAACAGAGGGTGTTTCATGGATGAGAACACTGGTCTGAATTTCCCTTCACAAACGGAGTTAAACCAAAGGCTCTGTGTCTACCTACAAGCAAGAGTTCATTTCCGGAAATTCCAGTGATTTCTCGGCTCAAATGAATTTACACGGTTCATGAACCCCACACGTTTTTCACTATAAACTAAAGAGCATCTATGTAAGAGATGCTGTGGTTTGTTACAGTTTCACAAGGAGCGTTTAACTAGATATGGTCCGTATGAATAAGAAACACAGTTCGTTTTTTCTGGGCATGCTCATATTTCTTGCTGTTTTGGAGATGCTGGAAAGAAGACCATGCTTCTTGCATTAAAACAGAGTATGTTTCATGGATGAGAACAGTGGTCTGAATTTCCCTTCACAAACGGAGTTAAACCAAAGTCTCTGTGTCTTCCTTCAAGCAAGAGTTCATTTCCGGTTAAACCCAATGATTTTTCGGCTCAAATGAATTTACCCAGTTCACGAACCCCACACGTTTTTCACTATAAACTAAAAGCATCTATGTAAGAGGTGCTGTGGTTTGTTACAGTTTCCCAAGCAGAGTTCAACTAGATATAGGCCCTATGAGTAGGAAACACAGTTCTTTGTTTCTGGACATGCTCATATTTCTTGCTGTATTGCAGGCCCTTGACAAAAGAGGATGCCTCTTGCGTTAAAACAGACGGTGTTTCATGGATGAGAACACTGGTCTGAATTTCGCTTAACAAACGGAGTTAAACCAAAGGCTCTGTGTCTTCCTACAAGCAAGAGTTCATTTCCGGACATCCCAGTGATTTTTCGGCTCAAATGAATTTACACAGTTCACGCACCCAACACGTTTTTCACTATAAACTAAAGAGCATCTATGTAAGAGATGCTGTGGTTTGTTACACTTTCACAAGCAGAGTTCAACTATATATGGTCCGTATGAGTAGGAAATACTGTTCTTTTTTTATGGACATGCTCATATTTCTTGCTGTATTGCAACACTTGACAGAAGAGGATGCTTCTTGCGTTAAAACAGAGGATGTTTCATGGATGAGAACACTGGTCTGAATTTCCCTTCACAAACGCAGTTAAACCAAAGGCTCTGTGTCTTCCTACAAGCAAGAGTTCATTTACGGAATTCCCACTGATTTTTCGGCTCAAATGAATTTACACAGTTCACGCACCCAACACGTTTTTCACTATAAACTAAAGAGCATCTATGTAAGAGATGCTGTGGTTTGTTACAGTTTCACAAGCAGAGTTTAACTAGAATTTGGTCCGTATGAGTAAGACACACAGTTCGTTTTTTCTGGCCATGCTCATATTTCTTGCTGTATTGGAGACGCTGGAAAGAAGACCATGCTTATTGCGTTAAAACAGAGTATGTATCATGGATGAGAACACTGGTCTGAATTTCCCTTCACAAACGGAGTTAAACCAAAGTCTCTGTGTCTTCCTTCAAGCAAGAGTTCATTTCCGGAAAACCCAGTGATTTTTTGGCTCAAATGAATTTACCCAGTTCACGAACCCCACACGTTTTTCACTATAAACTAAAGAGCATCTATGTAAGAGGTGCTGTGGTTTGTTACAGTTTCACAAGCAGAGTTCAACTAGATATGGGCCCTATGAGTAGGAAACACAGTTCTTTTTTTCAGGACATGCTCATATTTCTTGCTGTATTGCAGGCTCTGGACAAAAGAGGATGCTTCTTGCGTTAAAACAGAGGGTGTTTCATGGATGAGAACACTGGTCTGAATTTCCCTTCACAAACGGAGTTAAACCAAAGGCTCTGTGTCTTCCTACAAGCAAGAGTTCATTTCCGGAAATCCCAGTGATTTTTCGGCTAAAATGAATTTACACAGTTCACGAACCCAACACGTTTTTCACTATAAACTAAAGAGCATCTATGTAAGAGATGCTGGTGTTTGTTACAGTTCCACAAGCAGAGTTTAACAAGATATGGTCTGTATGAGTAAGAAACACAATTCGTTTTTTCTGGCCATGCTCATATTTCTTGCTGTATTGGAGATGCTGGAAAGAAGACCACGCTTCTTGCGTTAAAACAGAGTATGTTTCTTGGATGAGAACACTGGTCTGAATTTCCCTTCACAAACGGAGTTAAACCAAAATCTCTGTGTCTTCCTTCAAGCAAGAGTTCATTTCCGGAAAACCCAGTGATTTTTCGGCTCAAATGAATTTACCCACTTCACGAACCCCACACGTTTCTCACTATAAACTAAAGAGCATCTATGTAAGAGGTGCTGTGGTTTGTTACAGTTTCACAAGGAGAGTTTAACTAGATATGGTCCGTATGAGTAAGAAACACAGTTCTTTTTTTCTGGGCATGCTCATATTTCTTGCTGTTTTGGAGACGCTGGAAAGAAGACCATGCTTCTGGCATTAAAACAGAGTATGTTTCATGGATGAGAACACTGGTCTGAATTTCCCTTCACAAACAGAGTTAAACCAAAGTCTCTGTGTCTTCCTTCAAGCAAGAGTTCATTTCCGGAAAACCCAGTGATTTTTCGGCTCAAATGAATTTACCCAGTTCACGAACCCCACACGTTTTTCACTATAAACTAAAGAGCATCTATGTAAGAGGTGCTGTGTTTTGTTACAGTTTTACAAGAAGAGTTCAACTAGATATGGGCCCTTTGAGTAGGAAACACAGTTCTTTGTTTCTGGACATGCTCATATTTCTTGCTGTATTGCAACTCTGGACAGAAGAGGATGCTTCTTGCGTTAAAACAGAGTATGTTTCATGGATGAGAACACTGGTCTGAATTTCCCTTCACAAACGGAGTTAAACCAAAGTCTCTGTGTCTTCCTTCAAGCAAGAGATCATTTCCGGAAAACCCAGTGATTTTTCGGCTCAAATGAATTTACCCAGTTCACGAACCCCACACGTTATTCACTATAAACTAAAGAGCATCTATGTAAGAGGTGCTGTGGTTTGTTACAGTTTCACAAGCAGAGTTCAACTAGATATTGGCCCTATGAGTAGGAAACACAGTTCTTTTTTTCTGGACATGCTCATATTTCTTGCTGTATTGCAGGCTCCGGACAAAAGAGGATGCTTCTTGCGTTAAAACAGAGGGTGTTTCATGGATGAGAACACTGGTCTGAATTTCCCTTCACAAACGGAGTTAAACCAAAGGCTCTGTGTCTACCTACAAGCAAGAGTTCATTTCCGGAAATTCCAGTGATTTCTCGGCTCAAATGAATTTACACGGTTCATGAACCCCACACGTTTTTCACTATAAACTAAAGAGCATCTATGTAAGAGATGCTGTGGTTTGTTACAGTTTCACAAGCAGAGTTTAATTTGATATGGTCCGTATGAGTAAGAAACACAGTTCGTTTTATTCTGGGCATGCTCATGTTTCTTGCTGTATTGGAGATTTTGGAAAGAAGAGCATGCTTCTTGCCTTAAAACAGAGTATGTTTCATGGATGAGAACACTGGTCTGAATTTCCCTTCACAAATGGAGTTAAAACAAAGGCTCTGTGTTTTCCTACAAGCAAGTGTTCATTTCCGGAAAACCCAGTGATTTTTCGGCTCAAATGTATTTACCCACTTCACGAACCCCACACGTTTCTCACTATAAACTAAAGAGCATCTATGTAAGAGGTGCTGTGGTTTGTTACAGTTTCACAAGGAGAGTTTAACTAGATATGGTCCGTATGAGTAAGAAACACAGTTCTTTTTTTCTGGGCATGCTCATATTTCTTGCTGTTTTGGAGACGCTGGAAAGAAGACCATGCTTCTTGCATTAAAACAGAGTATGTTTCATGGATGAGAACACTGGTCTGAATTTCCCTTCACAAACAGAGTTAAACCAAAGTCTCTGTGTCTTCCTTCAAGCAAGAGTTCATTTCCGGAAAACCCAGTGATTTTTCGGCTCAAATGAATTTACCCAGTTCACGAACCCCACACGTTTTTCACTATAAACTAAAGAGCATCTATGTAAGAGGTGCTGTGTTTTGTTACAGTTTTACAAGAAGAGTTCAACTAGATATGGGCCCCGAGTAGGAAACACAGTTCTTTGTTTCTGGACATGCTCATATTTCTTGCTGTATTGCAACTCTGGACAGAAGAGGATGCTTCTTGCGTTAAAACAGAGTATGTTTCATGGATGAGAACACTGGTCTGAATTTCCCTTCACAAACGGAGTTAAACCAAAGTCTCTGTGTCTTCCTTCAAGCAAGAGATCATTTCCGGAAAACCCAGTGATTTTTCGGCTCAAATGAATTTACCCAGTTCACGAACCCCACACGTTATTCACTATAAACTAAAGAGCATCTATGTAAGAGGTGCTGTGGTTTGTTACAGTTTCACAAGCAGAGTTCAACTAGATATTGGCCCTATGAGTAGGAAACACAGTTCTCTTTTTCTGGACATGCTCATATTTCTTGCTGTATTGCAGTCTCTGGACAAAAGAGGATGCTTCTTGCGTTAAAACAGAGGGTGTTTCATGGATGAGAACACTGGTCTGAATTTCCCTTCACAAACGGAGTTAAACCAAAGGCTCTGTGTCTACCTACAAGCAAGAGTTCATTTCCGGAAATTCCAGTGATTTCTCGGCTCAAATGAATTTACACGGTTCATGAACCCCACACGTTTTTCACTATAAACTAAAGAGCATCTATGTAAGAGATGCTGTGGTTTGTTACAGTTTCACAAGCAGAGTTTAATTTGATATGGTCCGTATGAGTAAGAAACACAGTTCGTTTTTTTCTGGGCATGCTCATGTTTCTTGCTGTATTGGAGATGTTGGAAAGAAGAGCATGCTTCTTGCCTTAAAACAGAGTATGTTTCATGGATGAGAACACTGGTCTGAATTTCCCTTCACAAACGGAGTTAAAACAAAGGCTCTGTGTTTTCCTACAAGCAAGTGTTCATTTCCGGAAAACCCAGTGATTTTTCGGCTCAAATGTATTTACCCAGTTCACGAACCCCACACGTTTTTCACTATAAATTAAAGAGCATCTATGTAAGAGGTGCTGTGGTTTGTTACAGTTTCACAAGCAGAATTCAACTAGATATGGGCCCTTTGAGTAGGAAATTCAGTTCTTTTTTTATGGACATGCTCATATTTCTTGCTGTATTGCAACACTTGACAGAAGAGGATGCTTCTTGCGTTAAAACAGAGGATGTTTCATGGATGAAAACACTGGTCTGAATTTCCCTTCACAAACGCAGTTAAACCAAAGGCTCTGTGTCTTCCTACAAGCAAGAGTTCATTTACGGAATTCCCACTGATTTTTCGGCTCAAATGAATTTACACAGTTCACGCACCCAACACGTTTTTCACTATAAACTAAAGAGCATCTTTGTAAGAGATGCTGTGGGTTGTTACAGTTTCACAAGCAGAGTTTAACTAGAATTTGGTCCGTATGAGTAAGACACACAGTTCGTTTTTTCTGGCCATGCTCATGTTTCTTGCTGTATTGGAGACGCTGGAAAGAAGACCATGCTTATTGCGTTAAAACAGAGTATGTTTCATGGATGAGAACACTGGTCTGAATTTCCCTTCACAAACGGAGTTAAACCAAAGTCTCTGTGTCTTCCTTCAAGCAAGAGTTCATTTCCGTCAAACCCAGTGATTTTTCGGCTCAAATGAATTTACCCAGTTCATGAACCCCAAACGTTTTTCACTATAAACTAAAGAGCATCTATGTAAGAGGTGCTGTGGTTTGTTACAGTTTCACAAGCAGAGTTCAACTAGATATGGGCCCTATGAGTAGGAAACACAGTTCTTTGTTTCTGGACATGCTCATATTTCTTGCTGTATTGCAGGCCCTTGACAAAAGAGGATGCTTCTTTCGTTAAAACAGAGGGTGTTTCATGGATGAGAACACTGGTCTGAATTTCCCTTCACAAACGGAGTTAAACCAAAGGCTCTGTGTCTTCCTACAAGCAAGAATTCATTTCTGGAAATCCCAGTGATTTTTTGGCTCAAATGAATTTACACAGTTCACGAACCCAACACGTTTTTCACTATAAACTAAAGAGCATCTATGTAAGAGATGCTGTGGTTTGTTACAGTTTCACAAGCAGAGTTTCACTAGATATGGTCCGTATGAGTAAGAAACACAGTTCGTTTTTTCTGGGCATGCTCATGTTTCTTGCTGTATTGGAGATGTTGGAAAGAAGAGCATGCTTCTTGCCTTAAAACAGAGTATGTTTCATGGATGAGAACACTGGTCTGAATTTCCCTTCACAAACGGAGTTAAAACAAAGGCTCTGTGTTTTCCTACAAGCAAGAGTTGTTTTCCGGAAAACCCAGTGATTTTTCGGCACAAATGAATTTACCCAGTTCACGAACCCCACACGTTTTTCACTAAAAATTAAAGAGCATCTATGTAAGAGGTGCTGTGGTTTGTTACAGTTTCACAAGCAGAATTCAACTAGATATGGGCCCTATGAGTAGGAAATACAGTTCTTTTTTAATGGACATGCTCATATTTCTTGCTGTATTGCAACTCTTGACAGAAGTGGATGCTTCTTGCGTTAAAACAGAGGGTGTTTCATGGATGAGAACACTGGTCTGAATTTCCCTTCACAAATGGAATTAAACCAAAGGCTGTGTGTCTTCCTACAATCAAGAGTTCATTTCCGGAAATCCCAGTGATTTTTCGGCTCAAATGAATTTACACAGTTCACGAACCCAACACGTTTTTCACTATTAACTAAAGAGCATCTATGTAAGAGATGCTGTGGTTTGTTACAGATTCACAAGCAGAGTTTATCTAGATATGGTCCATATGAGTAAGAAACACAGTTCGTTTTTTCTGGGCATGCTCATGTTTCTTGCTGTTTTGGAGACACTAGAAAGAAGAGCATGCTTCTTGCCTTAAAACAGAGTATGTTTCATGGATGAGAACACTGGTCTGAATTTCCCTTCACAAACGGAGTTAAACCAAAGTCTCTGTGTCTTCCTTCAAGCAAGATTTCATTTCCGGAAAACCCAGCGATTTTTCGGCTCAAATGAATTTACCCAGTTCACGAACCCCACACGTTTTTCACTATAAACTAAAGAGCATCTATGTAAGAGGTGCTGTGTTTTGTTACAGTTTTACAAGCAGAGTTCAACTAGTTATGGGCCCTTTGAGTAGGAAACACAGTTCTTTGTTTCTGGACATGCTCATATTTCTTGCTGTATTGCAACTCTGGACAGAAGAGGATGCTTCTTGCGTTAAAACAGAGTATGTTTCATGGATGAGAACACTGGTCTGAATTTCCCTTCACAAACAGAGTTAAACCAAAGTCTCTGTGTCTTCCTTCAAGCAAGAGATCATTTCCGGAAAACCCAGTGATTTTTCGGCTCAAATGAATTTACCCAGTTCACGAACCCCACACGTTATTCACTATAAACTAAAGAGCATCTATGTAAGAGGTGCTGTGGTTTGTTACAGTTTCACAAGCAGAGTTCAACTAGATATTGGCCCTATGAGTAGGAAACACAGTTCTTTTTTTCTGGACATGCTCATATTTCTTGCTGTATTGCAGGCCCTTGACAAAAGAGGATGCTTCTTGCGTTAAAACAGAGGGTGTTTCATGGATGAGAACACTGGTCTGAATTTCCCTTCACAAACGGAGTTAAAGCAAAGGCTCTGTGTCTTCCTACAAGCAAGAGTTCATTTCCGGAAAACCCTGTGATTTTTCGGCTCAAATGAATTTATCCAGTTCACAAACCCCACACGTTTTTCACTATAAGCTAAAGAGCATCTATGTAAGAGATGCTGTGGTTTGTTACACTTTCACAAGCAGAGTTCAATTAGATATGGTCCGTATGAGTAGGAAATACAGTTCTTTTTTTATGGACATGCTCATACTTCTTGCTGTATTGCAACTCTGGACAGAAGAGGATGCTTCTTGTGTTAAAACAGACGGTGTTTGATGGATGAGAACACTGGTCTGAATTTCGATTCACAAACGGAGTTAAACCAAAGGCTCTGTGTCTTCCTACAAGCAAGAGTTCATTTCCGGAAATCCCAGTGATTTTTCGGCTCAAATGAATTTACACAGTTCACGAACCCAACACGTTTTTCACTATAAACTAAAGAGCATCTATGTAAGAGATGCTGTGGTTTGTTACAGTTCCACAACCAGAGTTTAACAAGATATGGTCTGTATGAGAAAGAAACACAGTTCGTTTTTTCTGGGCATGCTCATGTTTCTTGCTGTATTGGAGATGCTGCAAAGAAGACCACGCTTCTTGTGTTAAAACAGAGTATGTTTCATGGATGAGAACACTCGTCTGAATTTCCCTTCACATACGGAGTTAAACCAAAGTCTCTGTGTCTTCCTTCAAGCAAGAGTTCATTTCCGTCAAACCCAGTGATTTTTCGGCTCAAATGAATTTACCCAGTTCATGAACCCCAAACGTTTTTCACTATAAACTAAAGAGCATCTATGTAAGAGGTGCTGTGGTTTGTTACAGTTTCACAAGCAGAGTTCAACTAGATATGGGCCCTATGAGTAGGAAACACAGTTCTTTGTTTCTGGACATGCTCATATTTCTTGCTGTATTGCAGGCCCTTGACAAAAGAGGATGCTTCTTTCGTTAAAACAGAGGGTGTTTCATGGATAGGAACACTGGTCTGAATTTCCCTTCACAAACGGAGTTAAACCAAAGGCTCTGTGTCTTCCTACAAGCAAGAATTCATTTCTGGAAATCCCAGTGATTTTTTGGCTCAAATGAATTTACACAGTTCACGAACCCAACACGTTTTTCACTATAAACTAAAGAGCATCTATGTAAGAGATGCTGTGGTTTGTTACAGTTTCACAAGCAGAGTTTCACTAGATATGGTCCGTATGAGTAAGAAACACAGTTCGTTTTTTCTGGGCATGCTCATGTTTCTTGCTGTATTGGAGATGTTGGAAAGAAGAGCATGCTTCTTGCCTTAAAACAGAGTATGTTTCATGGATGAGAACACTGGTCTGAATTTCCCTTCACAAACGGAGTTAAAACAAAGGCTCTGTGTTTTCCTACAAGCAAGAGTTGTTTTCCGGAAAACCCAGTGATTTTTCGGCACAAATGAATTTACCCAGTTCACGAACCCCAAACGTTTTTCACTAAAAATTAAAGAGCATCTATGTAAGAGGTGCTGTGGTTTGTTACAGTTTCACAAGCAGAATTCAACTAGATATGGGCCCTATGAGTAGGAAATACAGTTCTTTTTTAATGGACATGCTCATATTTCTTGCTGTATTGCAACTCTTGACAGAAGAGGATGCTTCTTGCGTTAAAACAGAGGGTGTTTCATGGATGAGAACACTGGTCTGAATTTCCCTTCACAAATGGAATTAAACCAAAGGCTGTGTGTCTTCCTACAATCAAGAGTTCATTTCCGGAAATCCCAGTGATTTTTCGGCTAAAATGAATTTACACAGTTCACGAACCCAACACGTTTTTCACTATTAACTAAAGAGCATCTATGTAAGAGATGCTGTGGTTTGTTACAGATTCACAAGCAGAGTTTATCTAGATATGGTCCATATGAGTAAGAAACACAGTTCGTTTTTTCTGGGCATGCTCATGTTTCTTGCTGTTTTGGAGACACTGGAAAGAAGAGCATGCTTCTTGCCTTAAAACAGAGTATGTTTCATGGATGAGAACACTGGTCTGAATTTCCCTTCACAAACGGAGTTAAACCAAAATCTCTGTGTCTTCCTTCAAGCAAGAGTTCATTTCCGGAAAACCCAGTGATTTTTCGGCTGAAATGAATTTACCCAGTTCACGAACCCCACACGTTTCTCACTATAAACTAAAGAGCATCTATGTAAGAGGTGCTGTGGTTTGTTACAGTTTCACAAGGAGAGTTTAACTAGATATGGTCCGTATGAGTAAGAAACACAGTTCTTTTTTTCTGGGCATGCTCATATTTCTTGCTGTTTTGGAGACGCTGGAAAGAAGACCATGCTTCTTGCATTAAAACAGAGTATGTTTCATGGATGAGAACACTGGTCTGAATTTCCCTTCACAAACAGAGTTAAACCAAAGTCTCTGTGTCTTCCTTCAAGCAAGAGTTCATTTCCGGAAAACCCAGTGATTTTTCGGCTCAAATGAATTTACCCAGTTCACGAACCCCACACGTTTTTCACTATAAACTAAAGAGCATCTATGTAAGAGGTGCTGTGTTTTGTTACAGTTTTACAAGCAGAGTTCAACTAGTTATGGGCCCTTTGAGTAGGAAACACAGTTCTTTGTTTCTGGACATGCTCATATTTCTTGCTGTATTGCAACTCTGGACAGAAGAGGATGCTTCTTGCGTTAAAACAGAGTATGTTTCATGGATGAGAACACTGGTCTGAATTTCCCTTCACAAACGGAGTTAAACCAAAGTCTCTGTGTCTTCCTTCAAGCAAGAGATCATTTCCGGAAAACCCAGTGATTTTTCGGCTCAAATGAATTTACCCAGTTCACGAACCCCACACGTTATTCACTATAAACTAAAGAGCATCTATGTAAGAGGTGCTGTGGTTTGTTACAGTTTCACAAGCAGAGTTCAACTAGATATTGGCCCTATGAGTAGGAAACACAGTTCTTTTTTTCTGGACATGCTCATATTTCTTGCGGTGTTGCAGGCTCTGGACAAAAGAGGATGCTTCTTGCGTTAAAACAGAGGGTGTTTCATGGATGAGAACACTGGTCTGAATTTCCCTTCACAAACGGAGTTAAACCAAAGGCTCTGTGTCTACCTACAAGCAAGAGTTCATTTCCGGAAATTCCAGTGATTTCTAGGCTCAAATGAATTTACAAGGTTCATGAACCCCACACGTTTTTCACTATAAACTAAAGAGCATCTATGTAAGAGATGCTGTGGTTTGTTACAGTTTCACAAGCAGAGTTTAACTTGATATGGTCCGTATGAGTAAGAAACACAGTTCGTTTTTTTCTGGGCATGCTCATGTTTCTTGCTGTATTGGAGACGTTGGAAAGAAGAGCATGCTTCTTGCCTTAAAACAGAGTATGTTTCATGGATGAGAACACTGGTCTGAATTTCCCTTCACAAACGGAGTTAAACCAAAGTCTCTGTGTCTTCCTGCAAGCAAGAGTTCATTTCCGTCAAACCCAGTGATTTTTCGGCTCAAATGAATTTACCCAGTTCATGAACCCCAAACGTTTTTCACTATAAACTAAAGAGCATCTATGTAAGAGGTGCTGTGGTTTGTTACAGTTTCACAAGCAGAGTTCAACTAGATATGGGCCCTATGAGTAGGAAACACAGTTCTTTGTTTCTGGACATGCTCATATTTCTTGCTGTATTGCAGGCCCTTGACAAAAGAGGATGCTTCTTTCGTTAAAACAGAGGGTGTTTCATGGATGAGAACACTGGTCTGAATTTCCCTTCACAAACGGAGTTAAACCAAAGGCTCTGTGTCTTCCTACAAGCAAGAATTCATTTCTGGAAATCCCAGTGATTTTTTGGCTCAAATGAATTTACACAGTTCACGAACCCAACACGTTTTTCACTATAAACTAAAGAGCATCTATGTAAGAGATGCTGTGGATTGTTACAGTTTCACAAGCAGGGATTCACTAGATATGGTCCGTATGAGTAAGAAACACAGTTCGTTTTTTCTGGGCATGCTCATGTTTCTTGCTGTATTGGAGATGTTGGAAAGAAGAGCATGCTTCTTGCCTTAAAACAGAGTATGTTTCATGGATGAGAACACTGGTCTGAATTTCCCTTCACAAACGGAGTTAAAACAAAGGCTCTCTGTTTTCCTACAAGCAAGAGTTGTTTTCCGGAAAACCCAGTGATTTTTCGGCACAAATGAATTTACCCAGTTCACGAACCCCACACGTTTTTCACTAAAAATTAAAGAGCATCTATGTAAGAGGTGCTGTGGTTTGTTACAGTTTCACAAGCAGAATTCAACTAGATATGGGCCCTATGAGTAGGAAATACAGTTCTTTTTTAATGGACATGCTCATATTTCTTGCTGTATTGCAACTCTTGACAGAAGAGGATGCTTCTTGCGTTAAAACAGAGGGTGTTTCATGGATGAGAACATTGGTCTGAATTTCCCTTCACAAATGGAGTTAAACCAAAGGCTGTGTGTCTTCCTACAATCAAGAGTTCATTTCCGGAAATCCCAGTGATTTTTCGGCTCAAATGAATTTACACAGTTCACGAACCCAACACGTTTTTCACTATTAACTATAGAGCATCTATGTAAGAGATGCTGTGGTTTGTTACAGATTCACAAGCAGAGTTTATCTAGATATGGTCCATATGAGTAAGAAACACAGTTCGTTTTTTCTGGGCATGCTCATGTTTCTTGCTGTTTTGGAGACACTGGAAAGAAGAGCATGCTTCTTGCCTTAAAACAGAGTATGTTTCATGGATGAGAACACTGGTCTGAATTTCCCTTCACAAACGGAGTTAAAGCAAAGGCTCTGTGTCTTCCTACAAGCAAGAGTTCATTACCGGAAAACCCTGTGATTTTTCGGCTCAAATGAATTTATCAAGTTCACAAACCCCACACGTTTTTCACTATAAGCTAAAGAGCATCTATGTCAGAGATGCTGTGGTTTGTTACACTTTCACAAGCAGAGTTCATTTAGATATGGTCCGTATGAGTAGGAAATACAGTTCTTTTTTTATGGACATGCTCATACTTCTTGCTGTATGCAACTCTGGACAGAAGAGGATGCTTCTTGTGTTAAAACAGACGGTGTTTGATGGATGAGAACACTGGTCTGAATTTCGCTTCACAAACGGAGGTAAACCAAAGGCTCTGTGTCTTCCTACAAGCAAGAGTTCATTTCCGGAAATCCCAGTGATTTTTCGGCTCAAATGAATTTACACAGTTCAAGAACCCAACACGTTTTTCACTATAAACTAAAGAGCATCTATGTAAGAGATGCTGTGGTTTGTTACAGTTCCACAACCAGAGTTTAACAAGATATGGTCTGTATGAGAAAGAAACACAGTTCATTTTTTCTGGGCATGCTCATGTTTCTTGCTGTATTGGAGATGCTGCAAAGAAGACCACGCTTCTTGTGTTAAAACAGAGTATGTTTCATGGATGAGAACACTGGTCTGAATTTCCCTTCACAAACGGAGTTAAACCAAAGTCTCTGTGTCTTCCTTCAAGCAAGAGTTCATTTCCGTCAAACCCAGTGATTTTTCGGCTCAAATGAATTTACCCAGTTCATGAACCCCAAACGTTTTTCACTATAAACTAAAGAGCATCTATGTAAGAGGTGCTGTGGTTTGTTACAGTTTCACAAGCAGAGTTCAACTAGATATGGGCCCTATGAGTAGGAAACACAGTTCCTTTTTCTGGACATGCTCATATTTCTTGCTGTATTGCAGGCCCTTGACAAAAGAGGATGCTTCTTTCGTTAAAACAGAGGGTGTTTCATGGATGAGAACACTGGTCTGAATTTCCCTTCACAAATGGAGTTAAACCAAAGGCTGTGTGTCTTCCTACAATCAAGAGTTCATTTCCGGAAATCCCAGTGATTTTTCGGCTCAAATGAATTTACACAGTTCACGAACCCAACACGTTTTTCACTATTAACTAAAGAGCATCTATGTAAGAGATGCTGTGGTTTGTTACAGATTCACAAGCAGAGTTTATCTAGATATGGTCCATATGAGTAAGAAACACAGTTCGTTTTTTCTGGGCATGCTCATGTTTCTTGCTGTTTTGGAGACACTGGAAAGAAGAGCATGCTTCTTGCCTTAAAACAGAGTATGTTTCATGGATGAGAACACTGGTCTGAATTTCCCTTCACAAACGGAGTTAAAGCAAAGGCTCTGTGTCTTCCTACAAGCAAGAGTTCATTTCCGGAAAACCCTGTGATTTTTCGGCTCAAATGAATTTATCAAGTTCACAAACCCCACACGTTTTTCACTATAAGCTAAAGAGCATCTATGTAAGAGATGCTGTGGTTTGTTACATTTTCACAAGCAGAGTTCAATTAGATATGTTCCGTATGAGTAGGAAATACAGTTCTTTTTTTATGGACATGCTCATACTTCTTGATGTATTGAAACTCTGGACAGAAGAGGATGCTTCTTGTGTTAAAACTGACGGTGTTTGATGGATGAGAACACTGGTCTGAATTTCGCTTCACAAACGGAGTTAAACCAAAGGCTCTGTGTCTTCCTACAAGCAAGAGTTCATTTCCGGAAATCCCAGTGGTTTTTTCGGCTCAAATGAATTTACACAGTTCACGAACCCAACACGTTTTTCACTATAAACTAAAGAGCATCTATGTAAGAGATGCTGTGGTTTGTTACAGTTCCACAAGCAGAGTTTAACTAGATATGGTCTGTATGAGAAAGAAACATAGTTCGTTTTTTCTTTGCATGCTCATGATTCTTGCTGTATTGGAGATGCTGCAAAGAAGACCACGCTTCTTGTTTTAAAACAGAGTATGTTTCATGGATGAGAACACTGGTCTGAATTTCCCTTCACAAACGGAGTTAAACCAAAGTCTCTGTGTCTACCTTCAAGCAAGAGTTCATTTCCGTCAAACCCAGTGATTTTTCGGCTCAAATGAATTTACCCAGTTCATGAACCCCAAACGTTTTTCACTATAAACTAAAGAGCATCTATGTAAGAGGTGCTGTGGTTTGTTTCAGTTTCACAAGGAGAGTTTAACTAGATATGGTCCGTATGAGTAAGAAACACAGTTCGTTTTTTCTGGGCATGCTCATATTTCTTGCTGTTTTGGAGACGCTGGAAAGAGAGCATGCTTCTTGCCTTAAAACAGAGTATGTTTCATGGATGAGAACACTGGTCTGAATTTCCCTTCACAAACGGAGTAAAACAAAGGCTCTGTGTTTTCCTACAAGCAAGAGTTGTTTTCCGGAAAACCCAGTGATTTTTCGGCACAAATGAATTTACCCAGTTCATGAACCCCACACGTTTTTCACTATAAATTAAAGAGCATCTATGTAAGAGGTGCTGTGGTTTGTTACAGTTTCACAAGCAGAATTCAACTAGATATGGGCCCTATGAGTAGGAAATACAGTTCTTTTTTAATGGACATGCTCATATTTCTTGCTGTATTGCAGGCTCTGGACAAAAGAGGATGCTTCTTGCGTTAAAACAGAGGGTGTTTCATGGATGAGAACACTGGTCTGAATTTCCCTTCACAAACGGAGTTAAACTAAGGGCTCTGTGTCTACCTACAAGCAAGAGTTCATTTCCGGAAATCCCAGTGATTTTTCGGCTCAAATGAATTTACACGGTTCATGAACCCAGCAAGTTTTTCACTATAATCTAAAGAGCATCTATGTAAGAGATGCTGTGGTTTGTTACAGTTTCACAAGCAGAGTTTAACTAGATATGGTCCATATGAGTAAGAAGCACAGTTCGTTTTTTCTGGGCATGCTCATGTTTCTTGCTGTATTAGAGATGTTGGAAAGAAGAGCATGCTTCTTGCCTTAAAACAGAGTATGTTTCATGGATGAGAACACTGGTCTGAATTTCCTTTCACAAACGGAGTTAAAACAAAGGCTCTTTGTTTTCCTACAAGCAAGAGTTCATTTCCAGAAAACCCAGTGATTTTTCGGCTCAAATGAATTTACCCAGTTCACGAACACCACACGTTTTTCATTATAAATTAAAGAGCATCTATGTAAGAGGTGCTGTGGTTTGTTACAGTTTCACAAGCAGAATTCAAGTAGATATGAGCCCTATGAGTAGGAAATACAGTTCTTTTTTAATGGACATGCTCATATTTCTTGCTGTATTGCAACTCTTGACAGAAGAGGATGCTTCTTGCGTTAAAACAGAGGGTGTTTCATGGATGAGAACACTGGTCTGAATTTCCCTTCACAAATGGAGTTAAACCAAAGGCTGTGTGTCTTCCTACAATCAAGAGTTCATTTCCGGAAATCCCAGTGATTTTTCGGCTCAAATGAATTTACACAGTTCACGAACCCAACACGTTTTTCACTATTAACTAAAGAGCATCTATGTAAGAGATGCTGTGGTTTGTTACAGATTCACAAGCAGAGTTTATCTAGATATTGTCCATATGAGTAAGAAACACAGTTCGTTTTTTCTGGGCATGCTCATGTTTCTTGCTGTTTTGGAGACACTGGATGAAGAGCATGCTTCTTGCGTTAAAACAGAGTATGTTTCATGGATGAGAACACTGGTCTGAATTTCGCTTCACAAATGGAGTTTAACCAAAGTCTCTGTGTCTTCCTACTAGCCAGAGTTCATTTCCGGAAAACCCAGTTATTTTTCGGCTCAAATGAATTTACCCAGTTCACGAACCCCACACGTTTTTCACTATAAACTAAAGAGCACCTTTGTAAGAGATGCTGTGATTTGTTACAGTTTCACAAGCAGAGTTCAACTAGATATGGGCCCTATGAGTAGGAAACACAGTTCATTTTTTCTGGACATGCTCATATTTCTTGCTGTATTGCAGGCTCTGAACAAAAGAGGATGCTTCTTGCGTTAAAACAGAGGGTGTTTCATGGATGAGAACACTGGTCTGAATTTCCCTTCACAAAGGGAGTTAAACCAAAGGCTCTGTGTCTACCTACAAGCAAGAGTTCATTTCCGGGAATTTCAGTGATTTTTCGGCTCAAATGAATTTACACGGTTCATGAACCCCACACGTTTTTCACTATAAATTAAAGAGCATCTATGTAAGAGATGCTGTGGTTTGTTACAGTTTCACAAGCAGAGTTTATCTAGATATGGTCCGTATGAGTACGAAACACAGTTCGTTTTTTCTGACAATGGTCATGTTTCTTGCTGTATAGGAGTTGCTGGAAAGAAGAGCATGCTTCTTGCGTTAAAAAGAGTATGTTTCATGGATGAGAACCCTGGTCTGAATTTCCCTTCACAAACGGAGTTAAACCAAAGGCTCTGTGTCTTCCTACAAGCAAGAGTTCATTTCCGGAAATCCCGGTGATTTTTCGGCTCAAATGAATTTACACAGTTCACGAACCCAACACGTTTTTCACTATAAACTAAAGAGCATCTATGTAAGAGATGCTGTGGTTTGTTACAGTACCACAAGCAGAGTTTAACTAGATATGGTCTGTATGAGTAAGAAACACAGTTCATTTTTTCTGGGCATGCTCATGTTTCTTGCTGTATTGGAGATGCTGGAAAGAAGACCACGCTTCTTGCGTTAAAACAGAGTATGTTTCATGGATGAGAACACTGGTCTGAATTTCGCTTCACAAACGGAGTTTAACCAAAGTCTCTGTGTCTTCCTTCGAGCAAGAGTTCATTTCCTGAAAACCCAGTGATTTTTCGGCTAAAATGAATTTACACAGTTCACGCACACAACATGTTTTTCACTATAACCTAAAGAGCATCTAAGTAAGAGATGCTGTGGTTTGTTACAGATTCACAAGCAGAGTTTAACTAGATATGGTCCATATGAGTAAGAAACACAGTTCATTTTTTCTGGCCATGCTCATGTTTCTCGCTGTATTGGAGATGCTGGAAAGAAGAGCATGCTTCTTGCGTTAAAACAGAGTATGTTTCATGGATGATAACACTGGTCTGAATTTCCCTTCACAAACGGAGTTAAACCAAAGGCTCTGTGTCTTCCTACTAGCAAGAGTTCATTTCCAGAAAACCCAGTTATTTTTCGGCTCAAATGAATTTAACCAGTTCACGAACCCAACACGTTTTTCACTATATACTAAAGAGCATCGTTGTAAGAGATGCTGTGATTTGTTACAGTTTCACAAGCAGAGTTCAACTAGTTATCGTCCCTATGAGTAAGAAACACAGTTCTTTTTTTCTGGACATGCTCATATTTCTTGCTGTATTGCAGGCTCTGGACAAAAGAGGATGCTTCTTGTGTTAAAAGAGAGGGTATTTCATGGATGAGAACACTGGTCTGAATTTCCCTTCACAAACGGAGTTAAACCAAAGGCTCTGTGTCTACCTACAAGCAAGAGTTCATTTCCGGAAATCCCAGTGATTTTTCGGCTCAAATGAATTTACACGGTTCATGAACCCAACAAGTTTTTCACTATAAACTAAAGAGCATCTATGTAAGAGATGCTGTGGTTTGTTACAGTTTCACAGGCAGAGTTTAAATAGATATGGTCCGTATGAGTAGGAAATACAGTTCTTTTTTAATGGACATGCTCATATTTCTTGCTGTATTGCAACTCTTGACAGAAGAGGATGCTTCTTGCGTTAAAACAGAGGGTATTTCATGGATGAGAACACTGGTCTGAATTTCCCTTCACAAATGGAGTTAAACCAAGGCTGTGTGTCTTCCTACAATCAAGAGTTCATTTCCGGAAATCCCAGTGATTTTTCGGCTCAAATGAATTTACACAGTTCACGAACCCAACACGTTTTTCACTATTAACTAAAGAGCATCTATGTAAGAGATGCTGTGGTTTGTTACAGATTCACAAGCAGAGTTTATCTAGATATGGTCCATATGAGTAAGAAACACAGTTCGTTTTTTCTGGCCATGCTCATGTTTCTTGCTGTTTTGGAGACACTGGAAAGAAGAGCATGCTTCTTGCGTTAAAACAGGGTATGTTTCATGGATGAGAACACTGATCTGAATTTCACTTCACAAACGGAGTTTAACCAAAGTCTCTGTGTCTTCCTTCGAGCAAGAGTACATTTCCTGAAAACCCAGTGATTTTTCGGCTAAAATGAATTTACACAGTTCACGCACACAACATGTTTTTCACTATAACCTAAAGAGCATCTAAGTAAGAGATGCTGTGGTTTGTTACAGATTCACAAGCAGAGTTTAACTAGATATGGTCCATATGAGTAAGAAACACAGTTTTTTATTTCTGGACATGCTCATATTTCTTGCTGTATTGCAACTCTGGACAGAAGAGGATGCTTCTTGCGTTAAATCAGAGGATGTTTCAAGGATGAGAACACTGGTGTGAATTTCCCTTCACAAACGGAGTTAAACCAAAGGCTCTGTGTCTACCTACAAGCAAGAGTTCATTTCCGGAAATCCCAGTGATTTTTCGGCTCAAATGAATTTACACAGTTCATGAACCCAACACGTTTTTCACTATAAACTAAAGAGCATCTATGTAAGAGGTGCTGTGGTTTGTTACAGTTTCACAAGCAGAGTTCAACTAGATATGGGCCCTATGAGTAGGAAATACAGTTCTTTTTTAATGGACATGCTCATATTTCTTGCTGTATTGCAACTCTTGACAGAAGAGGATGCTTCTTGCGTTAAAACAGAGGGTGTTTCATGGATGAGAACACTGGTCTGAATTTCCCTTCACAAACGGAGTTAAACTAAAGGCTCTGTGTCTACCTACAAGCAAGAGTTCATTTCCGGAAATCCCAGTGATTTTTCGGCTCAAATGAATTTACACGGTTCATGAACCCAGCAAGTTTTTCACTATAATCTAAAGAGCATCTATGTAAGAGATGCTGTGGTTTGTTACAGTTTCACAAGCAGAGTTTAACTAGATATGGTCCATATGAGTAAGAAGCACAGTTCGTTTTTTCTGGGCATGCTCATGTTTCTTGCTGTATTAGAGATGTTGGAAAGAAGAGCATGCTTCTTGCCTTAAAACAGAGTATGTTTCATGGATGAGAACACTGGTCTGAATTTCCTTTCACAAACGGAGTTAAAACAAAGGCTCTGTGTTTTCCTACAAGCAAGAGTTCATTTCCAGAAAACCCAGTGATTTTTCGGCTCAAATGAATTTACCCAGTTCACGAACACCACACGTTTTTCATTATAAATTAAAGAGCATCTATGTAAGAGGTGCTGTGGTTTGTTACAGTTTCACAAGCAGAATTCAAGTAGATATGGGCCCTATGAGTAGGAAATACAGTTCTTTTTTAATGGACATGCTCATATTTCTTGCTGTATTGCAACTCTTGACAGAAGAGGATGCTTCTTGCGTTAAAACAGAGGGTGTTTCATGGATGAGAACACTGGTCTGAATTTCCCTTCACAAATGGAGTTAAACCAAAGGCTGTGTGTCTTCCTACAATCAAGAGTTCATTTCCGGAAATCCCAGTGATTTTTCGGCTCAAATGAATTTACACAGTTCACGAACCCAACACGTTTTTCACTATTAACTAAAGAGCATCTATGTAAGAGATGCTGTGGTTTGTTACAGATTCACAAGCAGAGTTTATCTAGATATTGTCCATATGAGTAAGAAACACAGTTCGTTTTTTCTGGGCATGCTCATGTTTCTTGCTGTTTTGGAGACACTGGATGAAGAGCATGCTTCTTGCGTTAAAACAGAGTATGTTTCATGGATGAGAACACTGGTCTGAATTTCGCTTCACAAATGGAGTTTAACCAAAGTCTCTGTGTCTTCCTACTAGCCAGAGTTCATTTCCGGAAAACCCAGTTATTTTTCGGCTCAAATGAATTTACCCAGTTCACGAACCCCACACGTTTTCACTATAAACTAAAGAGCACCTTTGTAAGAGATGCTGTGATTTGTTACAGTTTCACAAGCAGAGTTCAACTAGATATGGGCCCTATGAGTAGGAAACACAGTTCTTTTTTTCTGGACATGCTCATATTTCTTGCTGTATTGCAGGCTCTGAACAAAAGAGGATGCTTCTTGCGTTAAAACAGAGGGTGTTTCATGGATGAGAACACTGGTCTGAATTTCCCTTCACAAAGGGAGTTAAACCAAAGGCTCTGTGTCTACCTACAAGCAAGAGTTCATTTCCGGGAATTCCAGTGATTTTTCGGCTCAAATGAATTTACACGGTTCATGAACCCCACACGTTTTTCACTATAAATTAAAGAGCATCTATGTAAGAGATGCTGTGGTTTGTTACAGTTTCACAAGCAGAGTTTATCTAGATATGGTCCGTATGAGTACGAAACACAGTTCGTTTTTTCTGACAATGCTCATGTTTCTTGCTGTATAGGAGTTGCTGGAAAGAAGAGCATGCTTCTTGCGTTAAAAAGAGTATGTTTCATGGATGAGAACCCTGGTCTGAATTTCCCTTCACAAACGGAGTTAAACCAAAGGCTCTGTGTCTTCCTACAAGCAAGAGTTCATTTCCGGAAATCCCGGTGATTTTTCGGCTCAAATGAATTTACACAGTTCACGAACCCAACACGTTTTTCACTATAAACTAAAGAGCATCTATGTAAGAGATGCTGTGGTTTGTTACAGTTCCACAAGCAGAGTTTAACTAGATATGGTCTGTATGAGTAAGAAACACAGTTCATTTTTTCTGGGCATGCTCATGTTTCTTGCTGTATTGGAGATGCTGGAAAGAAGACCACGCTTCTTGCGTTAAAACAGAGTATGTTTCATGGATGAGAACACTGGTCTGAATTTCCCTTCACAAACGGAGTTAAACCAAAGTCTCTTTGTCTTCCTTCAAGCAAGAGTTCATTTCCGTTAAACCCAGTGATTTTTCGGCTCAAATGAATTTACCCAGTTCATGAACCCCACACGTTTTTCACTATAAACTAAAGAGCATCTATGTAAGAGGTGCTGTGGTTTGTTACAGTTTCACAAGCAGAGTTCAACTAGATATGGGCCCTTTGAGTAGAAAACACAGTTCTTTTTTTCTGGACATGCTCATATTTCTTGCTGTATTGCAGGCTCTGGACAAAAGAGGATGCTTCTTGCGTTAAAAGAGAGGGTATTTCATGGATGAGAACACTGGTCTGAATTTCCCTTCACAAACGGAGTTAAACCAAAGGCTCTGTGTCTACCTACAAGCAAGAGTTCATTTCCGGAAATCCCAGTGATTTTTCGGCTCAAATGAATTTACACGGTTCATGAACCCAACAAGTTCTTCACTATAAACTAAAGAGCATCTATGTAAGAGATGCTGTGGTTTGTTACAGTTTCACAGGCAGAGTTTAACTAGATATGGTCCGTATGAGTAGGAAATACAGTTCTTTTTTAATGGACATGCTCATATTTCTTGCTGTATTGCAACTCTTGACAGAAGAGGATGCTTCTTGCGTTAAAACAGAGGGTGTTTCATGGATGAGAACACTGGTCTGAATTTCCCTTCACAAATGGAGTTAAACCAACGGCTGTGTGTCTTCCTACAATCAAGAGTTCATTTCCGGAAATCCCAGTGATTTTTCGGCTCAAATGAATTTACACAGTTCACGAACCCAACACGTTTTTCACTATTAACTAAAGAGCATCTATGTAAGAGATGCTGTGGTTTGTTACAGATTCACAAGCAGAGTTTATCTAGATATGGTCCATATGAGTAAGAAACACAGTTCGTTTTTTCTGGCCATGCTCATGTTTCTTGCTGTTTTGGAGACACTGGAAAGAAGAGCATGCTTCTTGCGTTAAAACAGGGTATGTTTCATGGATGAGAACACTGGTCTGAATTTCGCTTCACAAACGGAGTTTAACCAAAGTCTCTGTGTCTTCCTTCGAGCAAGAGTTCATTTCCTGAAAACCCAGTGATTTTTCGGCTAAAATGAATTTACACAGTTCACGCACACAACATGTTTTTCACTATAACCTAAAGAGCATCTAAGTAAGAGATGCTGTGGTTTGTTACAGATTCACAAGCAGAGTTTAACTAGATATGGTCCATATGAGTAAGAAACACAGGTCATTTTTTCTGGCCATGCTCATGTTTCTCGCTGTATTGGAGATGCTGGAAAGAAGAGCATGCTTCTTGCGTTAAAACAGAGTATGTTTCATGGATGAGAACACTGGTGTGAATTTCCCTTCACAAACGGAGTTAAACCAAAGGCTCTGTGTCTACCTACAAGCAAGAGTTCATTTCCGGAAATCCCAGTGATTTTTTGGCTCAAATGAATTTACACAGTTCATGAACCCAACACGTTTTTCACTATAAACTAAAGAGCATCTATGTAAGAGGTGCTGCGGTTTGTTACAGTTTCACAAGCAGAATTCAACTAGATATGGGCCCTATGAGTAGGAAATACAGTTCTTTTTTAATGGACATGCTCATATTTCTTGCTGTATTGCAACTCTTGACAGAAGAGGATGCTTCTTGCGTTAAAAGAGAGGGTGTTTCATGGATGAGAACACTGGTCTGAATTTCCCTTCACAAATGGAGTTAAACCAAAGGCTGTGTGTCTTCCTACAAGCAAGTGTTCATTTCCGGAAATCCCAGTGATTTTTTGGCTCAAATGAATTTACACACTTCACAAACCCAACACGTTTTTCACTATTAACTAAAGAGCATCTATGTAAGAGATGCTGCGGTTTGTTACAGATTCACAAGCAGAGTTTATCTTGATATGGTCCAAATGAGTAAGAAACACAGTTCGTTTTTTCTGGCCATGCTCATGTTTCTCGCTTTATTGGAGATGCTGGAAAGAAGAGCATGCTTCTTGTGTTAAAACAGAGTATGTTTCATAGATGAGAACACTTGTCTGAATTTGCCTTCACAAACGTTGTTAAATCAAAGGCTCTGTGTCTTCCTAGAAGCAAGATTTCTTTTCTGGAATTCCCAGTGATTTTTCGTCTCAAATGAATTTACACAGTTCACGAACCGAACACGTTTCTCACTATAAACTAAAGAGCATCTATGTAAGAGATGCTGTGGTTTGTTACAGTTTCATAAGCAGAGTTCAACTAGATATGGTCAGTATTAGTAGGAAACACAATTCTTTTTTTCTGGGCATGCTCATGTTTCATGCTGTATTAGAGACTCTGGAAAGAAGAGCATGCTCTTAGCGTTAAAACAGAGTGTGTTTCATGGATGAGATCACTGGTCTGAATTTCCCTTCACAAACGGAGTTAAACCAAAGGCTCTGTGTCTTCCTACTAGCAAGAGTTCATTTCCGGAAACCCCAGTTATTTTTCGGCTCAAATGAATTTAACCAGTTCACGAACCCAACACGTTTTTCACTATAAACTAAAGAGCATCTTTGTAAGAGATGCTGTGATTTGTTACAGTTTCACAAGCAGAGTTCAACTAGATATGGTCCCTATGAGTAAGAAACACAGTTCGTTTTTTCTGGGCATGCTCATGTTTCTTGCTGTTTTGGAGACGCTGGAAAGAAGAGCATGCTTCTTGCGTTAAAACAGAGTATGTTTCATGGATGAGAACACTGGTCTGAATTTAGCTTCACAAACGGAGTTTAACCAAAGTCTCTGTGTCTTCCTTCAATCAAGAGTTCATTTCCTGAAAACCCAGTGATTTTTCGGCTAAAATGAATTTACACAGTTCACGCACACAACATGTTTTTCACTATAAACTAAAGAGCATCTAAGTAAGAGATGCTGTGGTTTGTTACAGATTCATAAGCAGAGTTTAACTAGATATGGTCCATATGAGTAAGAAACACAGTTCGTTTTTTCTGGCCATGCTCATGTTTCTCACTGTATTGAAGATGCTGGAAAGAAGAGAGCTTCTTGCGTTAAAACAGAGTATGTTTCATGAATGATAAAACTGGTCTGAATTTCCCTTCACAAACGGAGTTAAACCAAAGGCTCTGTGTCTTCCTACAAGCAAGAGTTCATTTCCAGAAAACCCAGTGATTTTTCGGCTCAAATGAATTTACCCAGTTCACGAACCCCACACGTTTTTCACTATAAATTAAAGAGCATCTATGTAAGAGGTGCTGTGGTTTGTTACAGTTTCACAAGCAGAATTCAACTAGATATGGGCCCTATGAGTAGGAAATACAGTTCTTTTTTAATGGACATGCTCATATTTCTTGCTGTATTGCAACTCTTGACAGAAGAGGATGCTTCTTGCGTTAAAACAGAGGGTGTTTCATGGATGAGAACACTGGTCTGAATTTCCCTTCACAAATGGAGTTAAACCAAAGGCTGTGTGTCTTCCTACAAGCAAGTGTTCATTTCCGGAAATCCCAGTGATTTTTTGGCTCAAATGAATTTACACAGTTCACAAACCCAACACGATTTTCACTATTAACTAAAGAGCATCTATGTAAGAGATGCTGTGGTTTGTTACAGATTCACAAGCAGAGTTTAACTAGATATGGTCCATATGAGTAAGAAACACAGTTCGTTTTTTCTGGCCATGCTCATGTGTCTCTCTGTATTGGAGTTGCTGGAAATAAGAGCTTTTTCTTGCGTTAAAACAGAGTATGTTTCATGGATGAGAACACTGGTCTGAATTTCCCTTCACAAACGGAGTTAAACCAAAGGCTCTGTGTCTTCCTACTAGCAAGAGCTCATTTCCGGAAAACCCAGTTATTTTTCGGCTCAAATGAATTTACCCAGTTCATGAACCCAACACGTTTTTCACTATAAACTAAAGAGCATCTTTGTAAGAGATGCTGTGATTTGTTACAGTTTCACAAGCAGAGTTCAACTAGATATGGTCCCTATGAGTAAGAAACACAGTTCTTTTTTTCTGGACATGCTCATATTTCTTGCTGTATTGCAACTCTGGACAGAAGAGAATGCTTCTTGCGTTAAATCAGAGGATGTTTCAAGGATGAGAACACTGGTGTGAATTTCCCTTCACAAACGGAGTTAAACCAAAGGCTCTGTGTCTACCTACAAGCAAGAGTTCATTTCCGGAAATCCCAGTGATTTTTCGGCTCAAATGAATTTACACAGTTCACGAACCCAACACGTTTTTCACTATTAACTAAAGAGCATCTATGTAAGAGATGCTGTGGTTTGTTACAGATTCACAAGCAGAGTTTATCTAGATATTGTCCATATGAGTAAGAAACACAGTTCGTTTTTTCTGGGCATGCTCATGTTTCTTGCTGTTTTGGAGACACTGGATGAAGAGCATGCTTCTTGCGTTAAAACAGAGTATGTTTCATGGATGAGAACACTGGTCTGAATTTCGCTTCACAAATGGAGTTTAACCAAAGTCTCTGTGTCTTCCTACTAGCCAGAGTTCATTTCCGGAAAACCCAGTTATTTTTCGGCTCAAATGAATTTACCCAGTTCACGAACCCCACACGTTTTCACTATAAACTAAAGAGCACCTTTGTAAGAGATGCTGTGATTTGTTACAGTTTCACAAGCAGAGTTCAACTAGATATGGGCCCTATGAGTAGGAAACACAGTTCTTTTTTTCTGGACATGCTCATATTTCTTGCTGTATTGCAGGCTCTGAACAAAAGAGGATGCTTCTTGCGTTAAAACAGAGGGTGTTTCATGGATGAGAACACTGGTCTGAATTTCCCTTCACAAAGGGAGTTAAACCAAAGGCTCTGTGTCTACCTACAAGCAAGAGTTCATTTCCGGGAATTCCAGTGATTTTTCGGCTCAAATGAATTTACACGGTTCATGAACCCCACACGTTTTTCACTATAAATTAAAGAGCATCTATGTAAGAGATGCTGTGGTTTGTTACAGTTTCACAAGCAGAGTTTATCTAGATATGGTCCGTATGAGTACGAAACACAGTTCGTTTTTTCTGACAATGCTCATGTTTCTTGCTGTATAGGAGTTGCTGGAAAGAAGAGCATGCTTCTTGCGTTAAAAAGAGTATGTTTCATGGATGAGAACCCTGGTCTGAATTTCCCTTCACAAACGGAGTTAAACCAAAGGCTCTGTGTCTTCCTACAAGCAAGAGTTCATTTCCGGAAATCCCGGTGATTTTTCGGCTCAAATGAATTTACACAGTTCACGAACCCAACACGTTTTTCACTATAAACTAAAGAGCATCTATGTAAGAGATGCTGTGGTTTGTTACAGTTCCACAAGCAGAGTTTAACTAGATATGGTCTGTATGAGTAAGAAACACAGTTCATTTTTTCTGGGCATGCTCATGTTTCTTGCTGTATTGGAGATGCTGGAAAGAAGACCACGCTTCTTGCGTTAAAACAGAGTATGTTTCATGGATGAGAACACTGGTCTGAATTTCCCTTCACAAACGGAGTTAAACCAAAGTCTCTTTGTCTTCCTTCAAGCAAGAGTTCATTTCCGTTAAACCCAGTGATTTTTCGGCTCAAATGAATTTACCCAGTTCATGAACCCCACACGTTTTTCACTATAAACTAAAGAGCATCTATGTAAGAGGTGCTGTGGTTTGTTACAGTTTCACAAGCAGAGTTCAACTAGATATGGGCCCTTTGAGTAGAAAACACAGTTCTTTTTTTCTGGACATGCTCATATTTCTTGCTGTATTGCAGGCTCTGGACAAAAGAGGATGCTTCTTGCGTTAAAAGAGAGGGTATTTCATGGATGAGAACACTGGTCTGAATTTCCCTTCACAAACGGAGTTAAACCAAAGGCTCTGTGTCTACCTACAAGCAAGAGTTCATTTCCGGAAATCCCAGTGATTTTTCGGCTCAAATGAATTTACACGGTTCATGAACCCAACAAGTTCTTCACTATAAACTAAAGAGCATCTATGTAAGAGATGCTGTGGTTTGTTACAGTTTCACAGGCAGAGTTTAACTAGATATGGTCCGTATGAGTAGGAAATACAGTTCTTTTTTAATGGACATGCTCATATTTCTTGCTGTATTGCAACTCTTGACAGAAGAGGATGCTTCTTGCGTTAAAACAGAGGGTGTTTCATGGATGAGAACACTGGTCTGAATTTCCCTTCACAAATGGAGTTAAACCAACGGCTGTGTGTCTTCCTACAATCAAGAGTTCATTTCCGGAAATCCCAGTGATTTTTCGGCTCAAATGAATTTACACAGTTCACGAACCCAACACGTTTTTCACTATTAACTAAAGAGCATCTATGTAAGAGATGCTGTGGTTTGTTACAGATTCACAAGCAGAGTTTATCTAGATATGGTCCATATGAGTAAGAAACACAGTTCGTTTTTTCTGGCCATGCTCATGTTTCTTGCTGTTTTGGAGACACTGGAAAGAAGAGCATGCTTCTTGCGTTAAAACAGGGTATGTTTCATGGATGAGAACACTGGTCTGAATTTCGCTTCACAAACGGAGTTTAACCAAAGTCTCTGTGTCTTCCTTCGAGCAAGAGTTCATTTCCTGAAAACCCAGTGATTTTTCGGCTAAAATGAATTTACACAGTTCACGCACACAACATGTTTTTCACTATAACCTAAAGAGCATCTAAGTAAGAGATGCTGTGGTTTGTTACAGATTCACAAGCAGAGTTTAACTAGATATGGTCCATATGAGTAAGAAACACAGGTCATTTTTTCTGGCCATGCTCATGTTTCTCGCTGTATTGGAGATGCTGGAAAGAAGAGCATGCTTCTTGCGTTAAAACAGAGTATGTTTCATGGATGAGAACACTGGTGTGAATTTCCCTTCACAAACGGAGTTAAACCAAAGGCTCTGTGTCTACCTACAAGCAAGAGTTCATTTCCGGAAATCCCAGTGATTTTTTGGCTCAAATGAATTTACACAGTTCATGAACCCAACACGTTTTTCACTATAAACTAAAGAGCATCTATGTAAGAGGTGCTGCGGTTTGTTACAGTTTCACAAGCAGAATTCAACTAGATATGGGCCCTATGAGTAGGAAATACAGTTCTTTTTTAATGGACATGCTCATATTTCTTGCTGTATTGCAACTCTTGACAGAAGAGGATGCTTCTTGCGTTAAAAGAGAGGGTGTTTCATGGATGAGAACACTGGTCTGAATTTCCCTTCACAAATGGAGTTAAACCAAAGGCTGTGTGTCTTCCTACAAGCAAGTGTTCATTTCCGGAAATCCCAGTGATTTTTTGGCTCAAATGAATTTACACACTTCACAAACCCAACACGTTTTTCACTATTAACTAAAGAGCATCTATGTAAGAGATGCTGCGGTTTGTTACAGATTCACAAGCAGAGTTTATCTTGATATGGTCCAAATGAGTAAGAAACACAGTTCGTTTTTTCTGGCCATGCTCATGTTTCTCGCTTTATTGGAGATGCTGGAAAGAAGAGCATGCTTCTTGTGTTAAAACAGAGTATGTTTCATAGATGAGAACACTTGTCTGAATTTGCCTTCACAAACGTTGTTAAATCAAAGGCTCTGTGTCTTCCTAGAAGCAAGATTTCTTTTCTGGAATTCCCAGTGATTTTTCGTCTCAAATGAATTTACACAGTTCACGAACCGAACACGTTTCTCACTATAAACTAAAGAGCATCTATGTAAGAGATGCTGTGGTTTGTTACAGTTTCATAAGCAGAGTTCAACTAGATATGGTCAGTATTAGTAGGAAACACAATTCTTTTTTTCTGGGCATGCTCATGTTTCATGCTGTATTAGAGACTCTGGAAAGAAGAGCATGCTCTTAGCGTTAAAACAGAGTGTGTTTCATGGATGAGATCACTGGTCTGAATTTCCCTTCACAAACGGAGTTAAACCAAAGGCTCTGTGTCTTCCTACTAGCAAGAGTTCATTTCCGGAAACCCCAGTTATTTTTCGGCTCAAATGAATTTAACCAGTTCACGAACCCAACACGTTTTTCACTATAAACTAAAGAGCATCTTTGTAAGAGATGCTGTGATTTGTTACAGTTTCACAAGCAGAGTTCAACTAGATATGGTCCCTATGAGTAAGAAACACAGTTCGTTTTTTCTGGGCATGCTCATGTTTCTTGCTGTTTTGGAGACGCTGGAAAGAAGAGCATGCTTCTTGCGTTAAAACAGAGTATGTTTCATGGATGAGAACACTGGTCTGAATTTAGCTTCACAAACGGAGTTTAACCAAAGTCTCTGTGTCTTCCTTCAATCAAGAGTTCATTTCCTGAAAACCCAGTGATTTTTCGGCTAAAATGAATTTACACAGTTCACGCACACAACATGTTTTTCACTATAAACTAAAGAGCATCTAAGTAAGAGATGCTGTGGTTTGTTACAGATTCATAAGCAGAGTTTAACTAGATATGGTCCATATGAGTAAGAAACACAGTTCGTTTTTTCTGGCCATGCTCATGTTTCTCACTGTATTGAAGATGCTGGAAAGAAGAGAGCTTCTTGCGTTAAAACAGAGTATGTTTCATGAATGATAAAACTGGTCTGAATTTCCCTTCACAAACGGAGTTAAACCAAAGGCTCTGTGTCTTCCTACAAGCAAGAGTTCATTTCCAGAAAACCCAGTGATTTTTCGGCTCAAATGAATTTACCCAGTTCACGAACCCCACACGTTTTTCACTATAAATTAAAGAGCATCTATGTAAGAGGTGCTGTGGTTTGTTACAGTTTCACAAGCAGAATTCAACTAGATATGGGCCCTATGAGTAGGAAATACAGTTCTTTTTTAATGGACATGCTCATATTTCTTGCTGTATTGCAACTCTTGACAGAAGAGGATGCTTCTTGCGTTAAAACAGAGGGTGTTTCATGGATGAGAACACTGGTCTGAATTTCCCTTCACAAATGGAGTTAAACCAAAGGCTGTGTGTCTTCCTACAAGCAAGTGTTCATTTCCGGAAATCCCAGTGATTTTTTGGCTCAAATGAATTTACACAGTTCACAAACCCAACACGATTTTCACTATTAACTAAAGAGCATCTATGTAAGAGATGCTGTGGTTTGTTACAGATTCACAAGCAGAGTTTAACTAGATATGGTCCATATGAGTAAGAAACACAGTTCGTTTTTTCTGGCCATGCTCATGTGTCTCTCTGTATTGGAGTTGCTGGAAATAAGAGCTTTTTCTTGCGTTAAAACAGAGTATGTTTCATGGATGAGAACACTGGTCTGAATTTCCCTTCACAAACGGAGTTAAACCAAAGGCTCTGTGTCTTCCTACTAGCAAGAGCTCATTTCCGGAAAACCCAGTTATTTTTCGGCTCAAATGAATTTACCCAGTTCATGAACCCAACACGTTTTTCACTATAAACTAAAGAGCATCTTTGTAAGAGATGCTGTGATTTGTTACAGTTTCACAAGCAGAGTTCAACTAGATATGGTCCCTATGAGTAAGAAACACAGTTCTTTTTTTCTGGACATGCTCATATTTCTTGCTGTATTGCAACTCTGGACAGAAGAGAATGCTTCTTGCGTTAAATCAGAGGATGTTTCAAGGATGAGAACACTGGTGTGAATTTCCCTTCACAAACGGAGTTAAACCAAAGGCTCTGTGTCTACCTACAAGCAAGAGTTCATTTCCGGAAATCCCAGTGATTTTTCGGCTCAAATGAATTTACACAGTTCATGAACACAACACGTTTTTCACTATAAACTAAAGAGCATCTATGTAAGAGAAGCTGTGGTTTATTACAGTTTCACAAGCAGAGTTTAACTAGATATGGTCCGTATGAGTAAGAAACACAGTTCGTTTTCTCTGGGCATGCTCATGTTTCTTGCTGTTTTGGAGACGATGGAAAGAAGAGCATGCTTCTTGCGTTTAAACAGAGTATGTTTCATGGATGAGAACACTGGTCTGAATTTCGCTTCACAAATGGAGTTTAAACAAGTCTCTGTGTATTCCTTCAAGCAAGAGTTCATTTCCTGAAAACCCAGTGATTTTTCGGCTAAAATGAATTTACACAGTTCACGCACACAACATGTTTTTCACTATAAACTAAAGAGCATCTAAGTAAGAGATGCTGTGGTTTGTTACAGATTCATAAGCAGAGTTTAACTAGATATGGTCCATATGAGTAAGAAACACAGTTCGTTTTTTCTGGCCATGCTCATGTTTCTCACTGTATTGAAGATGCTGGAAAGAAGAGAGCTTCTTGCGTTAAAACAGAGTATGTTTCATGAATGATAAAACTGGTCTGAATTTCCCTTCACAAACGGAGTTAAACCAAAGGCTCTGTGTCTTCCTACAAGCAAGAGTTCATTTCCAGAAAACCCAGTGATTTTTCGGCTCAAATGAATTTACCCAGTTCACGAACCCCACACGTTTTTCACTATAAATTAAAGAGCATCTATGTAAGAGGTGCTGTGGTTTGTTACAGTTTCACAAGCAGAATTCAACTAGATATGGGCCCTATGAGTAGGAAATACAGTTCTTTTTTAATGGACATGCTCATATTTCTTGCTGTATTGCAACTCTTGACAGAAGAGGATGCTTCTTGCGTTAAAACAGAGGGTGTTTCATGGATGAGAACACTGGTCTGAATTTCCCTTCACAAATGGAGTTAAACCAAAGGCTGTGTGTCTTCCTACAAGCAAGTGTTCATTTCCGGAAATCCCAGTGATTTTTTGGCTCAAATGAATTTACACAGTTCACAAACCCAACACGATTTTCACTATTAACTAAAGAGCATCTATGTAAGAGATGCTGTGGTTTGTTACAGATTCACAAGCAGAGTTTAACTAGATATGGTCCATATGAGTAAGAAACACAGTTCGTTTTTTCTGGCCATGCTCATGTGTCTCTCTGTATTGGAGTTGCTGGAAATAAGAGCTTTTTCTTGCGTTAAAACAGAGTATGTTTCATGGATGAGAACACTGGTCTGAATTTCCCTTCACAAACGGAGTTAAACCAAAGGCTCTGTGTCTTCCTACTAGCAAGAGTTCATTTCCGGAAAACCCAGTTATTTTTCGGCTCAAATGAATTTACCCAGTTCATGAACCCAACACGTTTTTCACTATAAACTAAAGAGCATCTTTGTAAGAGATGCTGTGATTTGTTACAGTTTCACAAGCAGAGTTCAACTAGATATGGTCCCTATGAGTAAGAAACACAGTTCTTTTTTTCTGGACATGCTCATATTTCTTGCTGTATTGCAACTCTGGACAGAAGAGAATGCTTCTTGCGTTAAATCAGAGGATGTTTCAAGGATGAGAACACTGGTGTGAATTTCCCTTCACAAACGGAGTTAAACCAAAGGCTCTGTGTCTACCTACAAGCAAGAGTTCATTTCCGGAAATCCCAGTGATTTTTCGGCTCAAATGAATTTACACAGTTCATGAACACAACACGTTTTTCACTATAAACTAAAGAGCATCTATGTAAGAGAAGCTGTGGTTTATTACAGTTTCACAAGCAGAGTTTAACTAGATATGGTCCGTATGAGTAAGAAACACAGTTCGTTTTCTCTGGGCATGCTCATGTTTCTTGCTGTTTTGGAGACGATGGAAAGAAGAGCATGCTTCTTGCGTTTAAACAGAGTATGTTTCATGGATGAGAACACTGGTCTGAATTTCGCTTCACAAATGGAGTTTAAACAAGTCTCTGTGTATTCCTTCAAGCAAGAGTTCATTTCCTGAAAACCCAGTGATTTTTCGGCTAAAATGACTTTACACAGTTCACGAACCCAACACGTTTTTCACTATAAGCTAAAGAGCATCTATGTAAGAGATGCTGTGGTTTGTTACAGTTTCATAAGCAGAGTTCAACTAGATATGGTCAGTATTAGTAGGAAACAAAATTCTTTTTTTCTGGACATGCTCATGTTCCATGCTGTATTAGAGACTCTGGAAAGAAGAGCATGCTCTTTGCGTTAAAACAGAGTGTATTTCATGGATGAGAACACTGGTCTGAATTTCCCTTAACAAACGGAGTTAAAACAAAGCTCTGTGTCTTTCTACAAGCAAGAGTTCATTTCCGGAAATCCCAGTGATTTTTTGGCTCAAATAAATTTACACAGTTCACGCACACAAGATATTTTTCACTATAAACTAAAGAGCATCTATGTAAGAGATGCTGTGGTTTGTTACAGATTCACAAGCAGAGTTTAACTAGATATGGTCCATATGAGTAAGAAACACAGTTCGTTTTTTCTGGCCATGCTCATGTTTCTCTCTGTATTGGAGATGCTGGAAATAAGAGCTTTTTCTTGCGTTAAAACAGAGTATGTTTCATGGATGATAACACTGGTCTGAATTTCCCTTCACAAACGGAGTTAAACCAAAGGCTCTGTGTCTTCCTACTAGCAAGAGTTCATTTCCGGAAAACCCAGTTATTTTTCGGCTCAAATGAATTTACCCAGTTCATGAACCCAACACGTTTTTCACTATAAACTAAAGAGCATCTTTGTAAGAGATGCTGTGATTTGTTACAGTTTCACAAGCAGAGTTCAACTAGATATGGGCCCCATGAGTAGGAAATACAGTTCTTTTTTAATGGACATGCTCATATTTCTTGCTGTATTGCAACTCTTGACAGAAGAGGATGCTTCTTGCATTAAAACAGAGGGTGTTTCATGGATGAGAACACTGGTCTGAATTTCCCTTCACAAATGGAGGTAAACCAAAGGCTGTGTGTCTTCCTACAAGCAAGTGTTCATTTCCGGAAATCCCAGTGATTTTTTGGCTCAAATGAATTTACACAGTTCACAAACCCAACACGATTTTCACTTTTAACTAAAGAGCATCTATGTAAGAGATGCTGTGGTTTGTTACAGATTCACAAGCAGAGTTTATCTTGATATGGTCCATATGAGTAAGAAACACAGTTCGTTTTTTCTGGCCATGCTCATGTTTCTAGCTGTATTGGAGATGCTGGAAAGAAGAGCATGCTTCTTGTGTTAAAACAGAGTATGTTTCATAGATGAGAACACTGGTCTGAATTTCCCTTCACAAACAGTGTTAAATCAAAGGCTCTGTGTCTTCCTACAAGCAAGAGTTCTTTTCTGGAATTCCCAGTGATTTTTCGGCTCAAATGAATTTACACAGTTCACGAACCCAACACGTTTCTCACTATAAACTAAAGAGTATCTATGTAAGAGATGCTGTGGTTTGTTACAGATTCACAAGCAGAGTTTAACTAGATATGGTCCGTATGAGTAAGAAACACAGTTCGTTTTTTCTGGGCATGCTCATGTTTCTTGCTGTTTTGGAGGCGATGGAAAGAAGAGCATGCTTCTTGTGTTAAAACAGAGTATGTTTCATGGATGAGAACACTGGTGTGAATTTCCCTTCACAAACGGAGTTTAACCAAAGTCTCTCTGTATTCCTTCAAGCAAGAGTTCATTTCCTGAAAACCCAGTGATTTTTCGGCTAAAATGACTTTACACAGTTCACGAACCCAACACGTTTTTCACTATAAACTAAAGAGCATCTATGTAAGAGATGCTGTGGTTTGTTACAGTTTCATAAGCAGAGTTCAACTAGATATGGTCAGTATTAGTAGGAAACACAATTCTTTTTTTCTGGGCATGCTCATGTTTCATGCTGTATTAGAAAATCTGGACAGAAGAGGATGCTTCTTGCGTTAAAACAGAGGTTGTTTCAAGGATGAGAACACTGGTGTGAATTTCCCTTCACAAACGGAGTTAAACCAAAGGCTCTTTGTCTTTCTACAAGCAAGAGTTCATTTCCGGAAATCCCAGTGATTTTTCGGCTCAAATGAATTTACACAGTTCACGCACACAACATGTTTTTCACTATAAACTAAAGAGCATCTATGTAAGAGATGCTGTGGTTTGTTACAGATTCACAAGCAGAGTTTAACTAGATATCGTCCATATGAGTAAGAAACACAGTTCGTTTTTTCTGGCCATGCTCATGTTTCTCTCTGTATTGGAGATGCTGGAAATAAGAGCTTTTTCTTGCGTTAAAACAGAGTATGTTTCATGGATGATAACACTGGTCTGAATTTCCCTTCACAAACGGAGTTAAACCAAAGGCTCTGTGTCTTCCTACTAGCAAGAGTTCATTTCCGGAAAACCCAGTTATTTTTCGGCTCAAATGAATTTACCCAGTTCATGAACCCAACACGTTTTTCACTATAAACTAAAGAGCATCTTTGTAAGAGATGCTGTGATTTGTTACAGTTTCACAAGCAGAGTTCAACTAGATATGGTCCCTATGAGTAAGAAACACAGTTCTTTTTTTCTGGACATGCTCATATTTCTTGCTGTGTTGCAACTCTGGACAGAACAGAATGCTTCTTGCGTTAAATCAGAGGATGTTTCAAGGATGAGAACACTGGTGTGAATTTCCCTTCACAAACAGAGTTAAACCAAAGGCTCTGTGTCTACCTACAAGCAAGAGTTCATTTCCGGAAATCCCAGTGATTTTTCGGCTCAAATGAATTTACACAGTTCATGAACACAACACGTTTTTCACTATAAACTAAAGAACATCTATGTAAGAGATGCTGTGGTTTATTACAGTTTCACACGCAGAGTTTAACTAGATATGGTCCGTATGAGTAAGAAACACAGTTCGTTTTTTCTGGGCATGCTCATGTTTCTCTCTGTATTGGAGATGCTGGAAATAAGAGCTTTTTCTTGCGTTAAAACAGAGTATGTTTCATGGATGATAACACTGGTCTGAATTTCCCTTCACAAACGGAGTTAAACCAAAGGCTCTGTGTCTTCCTACTAGCAAGAGTTCATTTCCGGAAAACCCAGTTATTTTTCGGCTCAAATGAATTTACCCAGTTCATGAACCCAACACGTTTTTCACTATAAACTAAAGAGCATCTTTGTAAGAGATGCTGTGATTTGTTACAGTTTCACAAGCAGAGTTCAACTAGATATGGGCCCCATGAGTAGGAAATACAGTTCTTTTTTAATGGACATGCTCATATTTCTTGCTGTATTGCAACTCTTGACAGAAGAGGATGCTTCTTGCGTTAAAACAGAGGGTGTTTCATGGATGAGAACACTGGTCTGAATTTCCCTTCACAAATGGAGTTAAACCAAAGGCTGTGTGTCTTCCTACAAGCAAGTGTTCATTTCCGGAAATCCCAGTGATTTTTTGGCTCAAATGAATTTACACAGTTCACAAACCCAACACGATTTTCACTATTAACTAAAGAGCATCTATGTAAGAGATGCTGTGGTTTGTTACAGATTCACAAGCAGAGTTTATCTTGATATGGTCCATATGAGTAAGAAACACAGTTCGTTTTTTCTGGCCATGCTCATGTTTCTAGCTGTATTGGAGATGCTGGAAAGAAGAGCATGCTTCTTGTGTTAAAACAGAGTATGTTTCATAGATGAGAACACTGGTCTGAATTTCCCTTCACAAACGTTGTTAAATCAAAGGCTCTGTGTCTTCCTACAAGCAAGAGTTCTTTTCTGGAATTCCCAGTGATTTTTCGGCTCAAATGAATTTACACAGTTCACGAACCCAACACGTTTCTCACTATAAACTAAAGAGCATCTATGTAAGAGATGCTGTGGTTTGTTACAGTTTCATAAGCAGAGTTCAACTAGATATGGTCAGTATTAGTAGGAAACACAATTCTTTTTTTCTGGGCATGCTCATGTTTCATGCTGTATTAGAGACTCTGGACAGAAGAGGATGCTTCTTGCGTTAAAACAGAGGTTGTTTCAAGGATGAGAACACTGGTGTGAATTTCCCTTCACAAACGGAGTTAAACCAAAGGCTCTTTGTCTTTCTACAAGCAAGAGTTCATTTCCGGAAATCCCAGTGATTTTTCGGCTCAAATGAATTTACACAGTTCACGCACACAACATGTTTTTCACTATAAACTAAAGAGCATCTAAGTAAGAGATGCTGTGGTTTGTTACAGATTCATAAGCAGAGTTTAACTAGATATGGTCCATATGAGTAAGAAACACTGTTCATTTTTTCTGGCCATGCTCATGTTTCTCGCTGTATTGGAGATGCTGGAAAGAAGAGCATGCTTCTTGCGTTAAAACTGAGTATGTTTCATGAATGATAACACTGGTCTGAATTTCCCTTCACAAACGGAGTTAAACCAAAGGCTCTGTGTCTTCCTACTAGCAAGAGTTCATTTCCGGAAAACCCAGTTATTTTTCGGCTCAAATGAATTTACCCAGTTCACGAACCCAACACGCTTTTCACTATAAACTAAAGAGCATCTTTTTAAGAGATGCTGTGATTTGTTACAGTTTCACAAGCAGAGTTCAACTAGTTATGGTCCCTATGAGTAAGAAACACAGTTCTTTTTTTCTGGAAATGCTCATATTTCTTGCTGTATTGCAACTCTGGACAGAAGAGGATGCTTCTTGCGTTAAATCAGAGGATGTTTCAAGGATGAGAACACTGGTGTGAATTTCCCTTCACAAACGGAGTTAAACCAAAGGCTCTGTGTCTACCTACAAGCAAGAGTTCATTTCCGGAAATCCCAGTGATTTTTCGGCTCAAATGAATTTACACAGTTCATGAACCCAACACGTTTTTCACTATAAACTAAAGAGCATCTATGTAAGAGATGCTGTGGTTTATTACAGTTTCACAAGCAGAGTTTAACTAGATATGGTCCGTATGAGTAAGAACACAGTTCGTTTTTTCTGGGCATGCTCATATTTCTTGCTGTATTGGAGATGCTGAAAGAAGAGCATGCTTCTTGCGTTAAAACAGAGTATGTTTCATGGATGAGAACACTGGTCTGAATTTCCCTTCACAAACGGAGTTAAAACAAAGGCTCTGTGTCTTCCTACAAGCAAGAGTTCATTTCCAGAAAACCCAGTGATTTTTCAGCTCAAATGAATTTACCCAGTTCACGAACCCCACACTTTTTTCACTATAAATTAAAGAGCATCTATGTAAGAGGTGCTGTGGTTTGTTACAGTTTCAAAAGCAGAATTCAACTAGATATGGGCCCTATGAGTAGGAAATACAGTTCTTTTTTATTGGACATGCTGTTATTTCTTGCTGTATTGCAACTCTTGACAGAAGAGGATGCTTCCTGCGTTAAAACAGAGGGTGTTTCATGGATGAGAACACTGGTCTGAATTTCCCTTCACAAATGGAGTTAAACCAAAGGCTGTGTGTCTTCCTACAAGCAAGTGTTCATTTCCGGAAATCCCAGTGATTTTTTGGCTCAAATGAATTTACACAGTTCACATACCCAACACGTTTTTCACTATTAACTAAAGAGCATCTATGTAAGAGATGCTGTGGTTTGTTACAGATTCACAAGCAGAGTTTATCTTGATATGGTCCATATGAGTAAGAAACACAGTTCGTTTTTTCTGGCCATGCTCATGTTTCTAGCTGTAATGGAGATGCTGGAAAGAAGAGCATGCTTCTTGTGTTAAAACAGAGTATGTTTCATAGATGAGAACACTGGTCTGAATTTCCCTTCACAAACAGTGTTAAATCAAAGGCTCTGTGTCTTCCTACAAGCAAGAGTTCTTTTCTGGAATTCCCAGTGATTTTTCGGCTCAAATGAATTTACACAGTTCACGAACCCAACACGTTTCTCACTATAAACTAAAGAGCATCTATGTAAGAGATGCTGTGGTTTGTTACAGTTTCACAAGCAGAGTTTAACTAGATATGGTCCGTATGAGTAAGAAACACAGTTCGTTTTTTCTGGCCATGCTCATGTTTCTTGCTGTTTTGGAGACGATGGAAAGAAGAGCATGCTTCTTGCGTTAAAACAGAGTATGTTTCATGGATGAGAACACTGGTCTGAATTTCCCTTCACAAACGGAGTTTAACCAAAGTCTCTCTGTATTCCTTCAAGCAAGAGTTCATTTCCTGAAAACCCAGTGATTTTTCGGCTAAAATGACTTTACACAGTTCACGAACCCAACACGTTTTTCACTATAAACTAAAGAGCATCTATGTAAGAGATGCTGTGGTTTGTTACAGTTTCATAAGCAGAGTTCAACTAGATATGGTCAGTATTAGTAGGAAACACAATTCTTTTTTTCTGGGCATGCTCATGTTTCATGCTGTATTAGAGAATCTGGACAGAAGAGGATGCTTCTTGCGTTAAAACAGAGGTTGTTTCAAGGATGAGAACACTGGTGTGAATTTCCCTTCACAAACGGAGTTAAACCAAAGGCTCTTTGTCTTTCTCCAAGCAAGAGTTCATTTCCGGAAATCCCAGTGATTTTTCGGCTCAAATGAATTTACACAGTTCACGCACACAACATGTTTTTCACTATAAACTAAAGAGCATCTATGTAAGAGATGCTGTGGTTTGTTACAGATTCACAAGCAGAGTTTAACTAGATATGGTCCATATGAGTAAGAAACACAGTTCGTTTATTCTGGCCATGCTCATGTTTCTCTCTGTATTGGAGATGCTGGAAATAAGAGCTTTTTCTTGCGTTAAAACAGAGTATGTTTCATGGATGATAACACTGGTCTGAATTTCCCTTCACAAACGGAGTTAAACCAAAGGCTCTGTGTCTTCCTACTAGCAAGAGTTCATTTCCGGAAAACCCAGTTATTTTTCGGCTCAAATGAATTTACCCAGTTCATGAACCCAACACGTTTTTCACTATAAACTAAAGAGCATCTTTGTAAGAGATGCTGTGATTTGTTACAGTTTCACAAGCAGAGTTCAACTAGATATGGTCCCTATGAGTAAGAAACACAGTTCTTTTTTTCTGGACATGCTCATATTTCTTGCTGTATTGCAACTCTGGACGGAACAGAATGCTTCTTGCGTTAAATCAGAGGATGTTTCAAGGATGAGAACACTGGTGTGAATTTCCCTTCACAAACAGAGTTAAACCAAAGGCTCTGTGTCTACCTACAAGCAAGAGTTCATTTCCGGAAATCCCAGTGATTTTTCTGCTCAAATGAATTTACACAGTTCATGAACACAACACGTTTTTCACTATAAACTAAAGAACATCTATGTAAGAGATGCTGTGGTTTATTACAGTTTCACACGCAGAGTTTAACTAGATATGGTCCGTATGAGTAAGAAACACAGTTCTTTTTTCTGGGCATGCTCATGTTTCTCTCTGTATTGGAGATGCTGGAAATAAGAGCTTTTTCTTGCGTTAAAACAGAGTATGTTTCATGGATGATAACACTGGTCTGAATTTCCCTTCACAAACGGAGTTAAACCAAAGGCTCTGTGTCTTCCTACTAGCAAGAGTTCATTTCCGGAAAACCCAGTTATTTTTCGGCTCAAATGTATTTACCCAGTTCATGAACCCAACACGTTTTTCACTATAAACTAAAGAGCATCTTTGTAAGAGATGCTGTGATTTGTTACAGTTTCACAAGCAGAGTTCAACTAGATATGGGCCCCATGAGTAGGAAATACAGTTCTTTTTTAATGGACATGCTCATATTTCTTGCTGTATTGCAACTCTTGACAGAAGAGGATGCTTCTTGCGTTAAAACAGAGGGTGTTTCATGGATGAGAACACTGGTCTGAATTTCCCTTCACAAATGGAGTTAAACCAAAGGCTGTGTGTCTTCCTACAAGCAAGTGTTCATTTCCTGAAAACCCAGTGATTTTTTGGCTAAAATGACTTTACACAGTTCACGAACCCAACACGTTTTTCACTATAAACTAAAGAGCATCTATGTAAGAGTTGCGGTGGTTTGTTACAGTTTCATAAGCAGAGTTCAACTAGATATGGTCAGTATGAGTAGAAAACACAATTCTTTTTTTGTGGGCATGCTCATGTTTCATGCTGGATTAGAGACTCTGGAAAGAAGAGCATGCTCTTAGCGTTAAAACAGAGTGTGTTTCATGGATGCGAACACTGGTCTGAATTTCGCTTCACAAACGGAGTTTAACCAAAGTCTCTGTGTCTTCCTTCAATCAAGAGTTCATTTCCTGAAAACCCAGTGATTTTTCGGCTAAAATGAATTTACACAGTTCACGCACACAACATGTTTTTCACTATAAACTAAAGAGCATCTAAGTAAGAGATGCTGTGGTTTGTTACAGATTCATAAGCAGAGTTTAACTAGATATGGTCCATATGAGTAAGAAACACAGTTCGTTTTTTCTGGCCATGCTCATGTTTCTCACTGTATTGAAGATGCTGGAAAGAAGAGAGCTTCTTGCGTTAAAACAGAGTATGTTTCATGAATGATAAAACTGGTCTGAATTTCCCTTCACAAACGGAGTTAAACCAAAGGCTCTGTGTCTTCCTACAAGCAAGAGTTCATTTCCAGAAAACCCAGTGATTTTTCGGCTCAAATGAATTTACCCAGTTCACGAACCCCACACGTTTTTCACTATAAATTAAAGAGCATCTATGTAAGAGGTGCTGTGGTTTGTTACAGTTTCACAAGCAGAATTCAACTAGATATGGGCCCTATGAGTAGGAAATACAGTTCTTTTTTAATGGACATGCTCATATTTCTTGCTGTATTGCAACTCTTGACAGAAGAGGATGCTTCTTGCGTTAAAACAGAGGGTGTTTCATGGATGAGAACACTGGTCTGAATTTCCCTTCACAAATGGAGTTAAACCAAAGGCTGTGTGTCTTCCTACAAGCAAGTGTTCATTTCCGGAAATCCCAGTGATTTTTTGGCTCAAATGAATTTACACAGTTCACAAACCCAACACGATTTTCACTATTAACTAAAGAGCATCTATGTAAGAGATGCTGTGGTTTGTTACAGATTCACAAGCAGAGTTTAACTAGATATGGTCCATATGAGTAAGAAACACAGTTCGTTTTTTCTGGCCATGCTCATGTGTCTCTCTGTATTGGAGTTGCTGGAAATAAGAGCTTTTTCTTGCGTTAAAACAGAGTATGTTTCATGGATGAGAACACTGGTCTGAATTTCCCTTCACAAACGGAGTTAAACCAAAGGCTCTGTGTCTTCCTACTAGCAAGAGTTCATTTCCGGAAAACCCAGTTATTTTTCGGCTCAAATGAATTTACCCAGTTCATGAACCCAACACGTTTTTCACTATAAACTAAAGAGCATCTTTGTAAGAGATGCTGTGATTTGTTACAGTTTCACAAGCAGAGTTCAACTAGATATGGTCCCTATGAGTAAGAAACACAGTTCTTTTTTTCTGGACATGCTCATATTTCTTGCTGTATTGCAACTCTGGACAGAAGAGAATGCTTCTTGCGTTAAATCAGAGGATGTTTCAAGGATGAGAACACTGGTGTGAATTTCCCTTCACAAACGGAGTTAAACCAAAGGCTCTGTGTCTACCTACAAGCAAGAGTTCATTTCCGGAAATCCCAGTGATTTTTCGGCTCAAATGAATTTACACAGTTCATGAACACAACACGTTTTTCACTATAAACTAAAGAGCATCTATGTAAGAGAAGCTGTGGTTTATTACAGTTTCACAAGCAGAGTTTAACTAGATATGGTCCGTATGAGTAAGAAACACAGTTCGTTTTCTCTGGGCATGCTCATGTTTCTTGCTGTTTTGGAGACGATGGAAAGAAGAGCATGCTTCTTGCGTTTAAACAGAGTATGTTTCATGGATGAGAACACTGGTCTGAATTTCGCTTCACAAATGGAGTTTAAACAAGTCTCTGTGTATTCCTTCAAGCAAGAGTTCATTTCCTGAAAACCCAGTGATTTTTCGGCTAAAATGACTTTACACAGTTCACGAACCCAACACGTTTTTTACTATAAGCTAAAGAGCATCTATGTAAGAGATGCTGTGGTTTGTTACAGTTTCATAAGCAGAGTTCAACTAGATATGGTCAGTATTAGTAGGAAACAAAATTCTTTTTTTCTGGACATGCTCATGTTCCATGCTGTATTAGAGACTCTGGAAAGAAGAGCATGCTCTTTGCGTTAAAACAGAGTGTATTTCATGGATGAGAACACTGGTCTGAATTTCCCTTAACAAACGGAGTTAAAACAAAGCTCTGTGTCTTTCTACAAGCAAGAGTTCATTTCCGGAAATCCCAGTGATTTTTTGGCTCAAATAAATTTACACAGTTCACGCACACAAGATATTTTTCACTATAAACTAAAGAGCATCTATGTAAGAGATGCTGTGGTTTGTTACAGATTCACAAGCAGAGTTTAACTAGATATGGTCCATATGAGTAAGAAACACAGTTCGTTTTTTCTGGCCATGCTCATGTTTCTCTCTGTATTGGAGATGCTGGAAATAAGAGCTTTTTCTTGCGTTAAAACAGAGTATGTTTCATGGATGATAACACTGGTCTGAATTTCCCTTCACAAACGGAGTTAAACCAAAGGCTCTGTGTCTTCCTACTAGCAAGAGTTCATTTCCGGAAAACCCAGTTATTTTTCGGCTCAAATGTATTTACCCAGTTCATGAACCCAACACGTTTTTCACTATAAACTAAAGAGCATCTTTGTAAGAGATGCTGTGATTTGTTACAGTTTCACAAGCAGAGTTCAACTAGATATGGGCCCCATGAGTAGGAAATACAGTTCTTTTTTAATGGACATGCTCATATTTCTTGCTGTATTGCAACTCTTGACAGAAGAGGATGCTTCTTGCGTTAAAACAGAGTGTGTTTCATGGATGAGAACACTGGTCTGAATTTCCCTTCACAAATGGAGTTAAACCAAAGGCTGTGTGTCTTCCTACAAGCAAGTGTTCATTTCCTGAAAACCCAGTGATTTTTTGGCTAAAATGACTTTACACAGTTCACGAACCCAACACGTTTTTCACTATAAACTAAAGAGCATCTATGTAAGAGTTGCGGTGGTTTGTTACAGTTTCATAAGCAGAGTTCAACTAGATATGGTCAGTATGAGTAGAAAACACAATTCTTTTTTTGTGGGCATGCTCATGTTTCATGCTGGATTAGAGACTCTGGAAAGAAGAGCATGCTCTTAGCGTTAAAACAGAGTGTGTTTCATGGATGCGAACACTGGTCTGAATTTCGCTTCACAAACGGAGTTTAACCAAAGTCTCTGTGTCTTCCTTCAATCAAGAGTTCATTTCCTGAAAACCCAGTGATTTTTCGGCTAAAATGAATTTACACAGTTCACGCACACAACATGTTTTTCACTATAAACTAAAGAGCATCTAAGTAAGAGATGCTGTGGTTTGTTACAGATTCATAAGCAGAGTTTAACTAGATATGGTCCATATGAGTAAGAAACACAGTTCGTTTTTTCTGGCCATGCTCATGTTTCTCACTGTATTGAAGATGCTGGAAAGAAGAGAGCTTCTTGCGTTAAAACAGAGTATGTTTCATGAATGATAAAACTGGTCTGAATTTCCCTTCACAAACGGAGTTAAACCAAAGGCTCTGTGTCTTCCTACAAGCAAGAGTTCATTTCCAGAAAACCCAGTGATTTTTCGGCTCAAATGAATTTACCCAGTTCACGAACCCCACACGTTTTTCACTATAAATTAAAGAGCATCTATGTAAGAGGTGCTGTGGTTTGTTACAGTTTCACAAGCAGAATTCAACTAGATATGGGCCCTATGAGTAGGAAATACAGTTCTTTTTTAATGGACATGCTCATATTTCTTGCTGTATTGCAACTCTTGACAGAAGAGGATGCTTCTTGCGTTAAAACAGAGGGTGTTTCATGGATGAGAACACTGGTCTGAATTTCCCTTCACAAATGGAGTTAAACCAAAGGCTGTGTGTCTTCCTACAAGCAAGTGTTCATTTCCGGAAATCCCAGTGATTTTTTGGCTCAAATGAATTTACACAGTTCACAAACCCAACACGATTTTCACTATTAACTAAAGAGCATCTATGTAAGAGATGCTGTGGTTTGTTACAGATTCACAAGCAGAGTTTAACTAGATATGGTCCATATGAGTAAGAAACACAGTTCGTTTTTTCTGGCCATGCTCATGTGTCTCTCTGTATTGGAGTTGCTGGAAATAAGAGCTTTTTCTTGCGTTAAAACAGAGTATGTTTCATGGATGAGAACACTGGTCTGAATTTCCCTTCACAAACGGAGTTAAACCAAAGGCTCTGTGTCTTCCTACTAGCAAGAGTTCATTTCCGGAAAACCCAGTTATTTTTCGGCTCAAATGAATTTACCCAGTTCATGAACCCAACACGTTTTTCACTATAAACTAAAGAGCATCTTTGTAAGAGATGCTGTGATTTGTTACAGTTTCACAAGCAGAGTTCAACTAGATATGGTCCCTATGAGTAAGAAACACAGTTCTTTTTTTCTGGACATGCTCATATTTCTTGCTGTATTGCAACTCTGGACAGAAGAGAATGCTTCTTGCGTTAAATCAGAGGATGTTTCAAGGATGAGAACACTGGTGTGAATTTCCCTTCACAAACGGAGTTAAACCAAAGGCTCTGTGTCTACCTACAAGCAAGAGTTCATTTCCGGAAATCCCAGTGATTTTTCGGCTCAAATGAATTTACACAGTTCATGAACACAACACGTTTTTCACTATAAACTAAAGAGCATCTATGTAAGAGAAGCTGTGGTTTATTACAGTTTCACAAGCAGAGTTTAACTAGATATGGTCCGTATGAGTAAGAAACACAGTTCGTTTTCTCTGGGCATGCTCATGTTTCTTGCTGTTTTGGAGACGATGGAAAGAAGAGCATGCTTCTTGCGTTTAAACAGAGTATGTTTCATGGATGAGAACACTGGTCTGAATTTCGCTTCACAAATGGAGTTTAAACAAGTCTCTGTGTATTCCTTCAAGCAAGAGTTCATTTCCTGAAAACCCAGTGATTTTTCGGCTAAAATGACTTTACACAGTTCACGAACCCAACACGTTTTTTACTATAAGCTAAAGAGCATCTATGTAAGAGATGCTGTGGTTTGTTACAGTTTCATAAGCAGAGTTCAACTAGATATGGTCAGTATTAGTAGGAAACAAAATTCTTTTTTTCTGGACATGCTCATGTTCCATGCTGTATTAGAGACTCTGGAAAGAAGAGCATGCTCTTTGCGTTAAAACAGAGTGTATTTCATGGATGAGAACACTGGTCTGAATTTCCCTTAACAAACGGAGTTAAAACAAAGCTCTGTGTCTTTCTACAAGCAAGAGTTCATTTCCGGAAATCCCAGTGATTTTTTGGCTCAAATAAATTTACACAGTTCACGCACACAAGATATTTTTCACTATAAACTAAAGAGCATCTATGTAAGAGATGCTGTGGTTTGTTACAGATTCACAAGCAGAGTTTAACTAGATATGGTCCATATGAGTAAGAAACACAGTTCGTTTTTTCTGGCCATGCTCATGTTTCTCTCTGTATTGGAGATGCTGGAAATAAGAGCTTTTTCTTGCGTTAAAACAGAGTATGTTTCATGGATGATAACACTGGTCTGAATTTCCCTTCACAAACGGAGTTAAACCAAAGGCTCTGTGTCTTCCTACTAGCAAGAGTTCATTTCCGGAAAACCCAGTTATTTTTCGGCTCAAATGAATTTACCCAGTTCATGAACCCAACACGTTTTTCACTATAAACTAAAGAGCATCTTTGTAAGAGATGCTGTGATTTGTTACAGTTTCACAAGCAGAGTTCAACTAGATATGGGCCCCATGAGTAGGAAATACAGTTCTTTTTTAATGGACATGCTCATATTTCTTGCTGTATTGCAACTCTTGACAGAAGAGGATGCTTCTTGCATTAAAACAGAGGGTGTTTCATGGATGCGAACACTGGTCTGAATTTCCCTTCACAAATGGAGTTAAACCAAAGGCTGTGTGTCTTCCTACAAGCAAGTGTTCATTTCCGGAAATCCCAGTGATTTTTTGGCTCAAATGAATTTACACAGTTCACAAACCCAACACGATTTTCACTTTTAACTAAAGAGCATCTATGTAAGAGATGCTGTGGTTTGTTACAGATTCACAAGCAGAGTTTATCTTGATATGGTCCATATGAGTAAGAAACACAGTTCGTTTTTTCTGGCCATGCTCATGTTTCTAGCTGTAATGGAGATGCTGGAAAGAAGAGCATGCTTCTTGTGTTAAAACAGAGTATGTTTCATAGATGAGAACACTGGTCTGAATTTCCCTTCACAAACAGTGTTAAATCAAAGGCTCTGTGTCTTCCTACAAGCAAGAGTTCTTTTCTGGAATTCCCAGTGATTTTTCGGCTCAAATGAATTTACACAGTTCACGAACCCAACACGTTTCTCACTATAAACTAAAGAGCATCTATGTAAGAGATGCTGTGGTTTGTTACAGTTTCACAAGCAGAGTTTAACTAGATATGGTCCGTATGAGTAAGAAACACAGTTCGTTTTTTCTGGCCATGCTCATGTTTCTTGCTGTTTTGGAGACGATGGAAAGAAGAGCATGCTTCTTGCGTTAAAACAGAGTATGTTTCATGGATGAGAACACTGGTCTGAATTTCCCTTCACAAACGGAGTTTAACCAAAGTCTCTCTGTATTCCTTCAAGCAAGAGTTCATTTCCTGAAAACCCAGTGATTTTTCGGCTAAAATGACTTTACACAGTTCACGAACCCAACAAGTTTTTCACTATAAACTAAAGAGCATCTATGTAAGAGATGCTGTGGTTTGTTACAGTTTCATAAGCAGAGTTCAACTAGATATGGTCAGTATTAGTAGGAAACACAATTCTTTTTTTCTGGGCATGCTCATGTTTCATGCTGTATTAGAGAATCTGGACAGAAGAGGATGCTTCTTGCGTTAAAACAGAGGTTGTTTCAAGGATGAGAACACTGGTGTGAATTTCCCTTCACAAACGGAGTTAAACCAAAGGCTCTTTGTCTTTCTCCAAGCAAGAGTTCATTTCCGGAAATCCCAGTGATTTTTCGGCTCAAATGAATTTACACAGTTCACGCACACAACATGTTTTTCACTATAAACTAAAGAGCATCTATGTAAGAGATGCTGTGGTTTGTTACAGATTCACAAGCAGAGTTTAACTAGATATGGTCCATATGAGTAAGAAACACAGTTCGTTTTTTCTGGGCATGCTCATGTTTCTCTCTGTATTGGAGATGCTGGAAATAAGAGCTTTTTCTTGCGTTAAAACAGAGTATGTTTCATGGATGATAACACTGGTCTGAATTTCCCTTCACAAACGGAGTTAAACCAAAGGCTCTGTGTCTTCCTACTAGCAAGAGTTCATTTCCGGAAAACCCAGTTATTTTTCGGCTCAAATGAATTTACCCAGTTCATGAACCCAACACGTTTTTCACTATAAACTAAAGAGCATCTTTGTAAGAGATGCTGTGATTTGTTACAGTTTCACAAGCAGAGTTCAACTAGATATGGTCCCTATGAGTAAGAAACACAGTTCTTTTTTTCTGGACATGCTCATATTTCTTGCTGTATTGCAACTCTGGACGGAACAGAATGCTTCTTGCGTTAAATCAGAGGATGTTTCAAGGATGAGAACACTGGTGTGAATTTCCCTTCACAAACAGAGTTAAACCAAAGGCTCTGTGTCTACCTACAAGCAAGAGTTCATTTCCGGAAATCCCAGTGATTTTTCTGCTCAAATGAATTTACACAGTTCATGAACACAACACGTTTTTCACTATAAACTAAAGAGCATCTATGTAAGAGTTGCGGTGGTTTGTTACAGTTTCATAAGCAGAGTTCAACTAGATATGGTCAGTATGAGTAGAAAACACAATTCTTTTTTTGTGGGCATGCTCATGTTTCATGCTGGATTAGAGACTCTGGAAAGAAGAGCATGCTCTTAGCGTTAAAACAGAGTGTGTTTCATGGATGCGAACACTGGTCTGAATTTCCCTTCACAAACGGAGTTAAACCAAAGGCTCTGTGTGTTACTACTAGCAAGAGTTCATTTCCGGAAAACCCAGTTATTTTTCGGCTCAAATGAATTTACCCAGTTTTCGAACCCAACACGTTTTTCACTATAAACTAAAGAGCATCTTTGTAAGAGATGCTGTGATTTGTTGCAGTTTCACAAGCAGAGTTCAACTAGATATGGTCCATATGAGTAAGAAACACAGTTCGTTTTTTCTGGGCTTGCTCATGTTTCTTGCTGTTTTGGAGACGCTGGAAAGAAGAGCATGCTTCTTGCGTTAAAACAGAGTATGTTTCATGGATGAGAACACTGGTCTGAATTTCCCTTAACAAACGGAGTTAAAACAAAGCTCAATGTCTTTCTACAAGCAAGAGTTCATTTCCGGAAATCCCAGTGATTTTTCGGCTCAAATAAATTTACACAGTTCACGCACACAACATATTTTTCACTATAAACTAAAGAGCATCTATGTAAGAGATGCTGTGGTTTGTTACAGATTCACAAGCATAGTTTAACTAGATATCGTCCATATGAGTAAGAAACACAGTTCGTTTTTTCTGGCTATGCTCATGTTTCTCTCTGTATTGGAGATGCTGGAAATAAGAGCTTTTTCTTGCGTTAAAACAGAGTATGTTTCTTGGATGATAACACTGGTCTGAATTTCCCTTCACAAACGGAGTTAAACCAAAGGCTCTGTGTCTTCCTACTAGCAAGAGTTCATTTCTGGAAAACCCAGTTATTTTTCGGCTCAAATGAATTTACCCAGTTCATGAACCCAACACGTTTTTCACTATAAACTAAAGAGCATCTTTGTAAGAGATGCTGTGATTTGTTACAGTTTCACAAGCAGAGTTCAACTAGATATGGTACCTATGAGTAAGAAACACAGTTCTTTTTTTCTGGACATGCTCATATTTCTTGCTGTATTGCAACTCTGGACAGAAGAGAATGCTTCTTGCGTTAAATCAGAGGATGTTTCAAGGATGAGAACACTGGTGTGAATTTCCCTTCACAAACGGAGTTAAACCAAAGGCTCTGTGTCTACCTACAAGCAAGAGTTCATTTCCGGAAATCCCAGTGATTTTTCGGCTCAAATGAATTTACACAGTTCATGAACACAACACGTTTTTCACTATAAACTAAAGAGCATCTATGTAAGAGATGCTGTGGTTTATTACAGTTTCACAAGCAGAGTTTAACTAGATATGGTCCGTATGAGTAAGAAACACAGTTCGTTTTTTCTGGGCATGCTCATGTTTCTTGCTGTATTGGAGATGCTGAAAGAAGAGCATGCTTCTTGCGTTAAAACAGAGTATGTTTCATGGATGAGAACACTGGTCTGAATTTCCCTTCACAAACGGAGTTAAAACAAAGGCTCTGTGTCTTCCTACAAGCAAGAGTTCATTTCCAGAAAACCCAGTGATTTTTCGGCTCAAATGAATTTACCCAGTTCACGAACCCCACACGTTTTTCACTATAAATTAAAGAGCATCTATGTAAGAGGTGCTGTGGTTTGTTACAGTTTCACAAGCAGAATTCAACTAGATATGGGCCCTATGAGTAGGAAATACAGTTCTTTTTTAATGGACATGCTCATATTTCTTGCTGTATTGCAACTCTTGACAGAAGAGGATGCTTCTTGCGTTAAAACAGAGGGTATTTCATAGATGAGAACACTGGTCTGAATTTCCCTTCACAAATGGAGTTAAACCAAAGGCTGTGTGTCTTCCTACAAGCAAGTGTTCATTTCCGGAAATCCCAGTGATTTTTTGGCTCAAATGAATTTACACAGTTCACAAACCAAACACGATTTTCACTATTAACTAAAGAGCATCTATGTAAGAGATGCTGTGGTTTGTTACAGATTCACAAGCAGAGTTTATCTTGATATGGTCCATATGAGTAAGAAACACAGTTCGTTTTTTCTGGCCATGCTCATTTTTCTAGCTGTATTGGAGATGCTGGAAAGAAGAGCATGCTTCTTGTGTTAAAACAGAGTATGTTTCATAGATGAGAACACTGGTCTGAATTTCCCTTCACAAACAGTGTTAAATCAAAGGCTCTGTGTCTTCCTACAAGCAAAAGTTCTTTTCTGGAATTCCCAGTGATTTTTCGGCTCAAATGAATTTACACAGTTCACGAACCCAACACGTTTCTCACTATAAACTAAAGAGCATCTATGTAAGAGATGCTGTGGTTTGTTACAGTTTCACAAGCAGAGTTTAACTAGATATGGTCCGTATGAGTAAGAAACACAGTTCGTTTTTTCTGGCCATGCTCATTTTTCTTGCTGTTTTGGAGACGATGGAAAGAAGAGCATGCTTCTTGCGTTAAAACAGAGTATGTTTCATGGATGAGAACACTGGTCTGAATTTCCCTTCACAAACGGAGTTTAACCAAAGTCTCTGTGTATTCCTTCAAGCAAGAGTTCATTTCCTGAAAACCCAGTGATTTTTCGGCTAAAATGACTTTACACAGTTCACGAACCCAACACGTTTTTCACTATAAACTAAAGAGCATCTATGTAAGAGATGCTGTGGTTTGGTACAGTTTCATAAGCAGAGTTCAACTAGATATGGTCAGTATTAGTAGGAAACACAATTCTTTTTTTCTGGGCATGCTCATGTTTCATGCTGTAATAGAGACTCTGGAAAGAAGAGCATGCTCTTTGCGTTAAAACAGAGTGTATTTGATGGATGAGAACACTGGTCTGAATTTCCCTTAACAAACGGAGTTAAAACAAAGCTCTGTGTCTTCCTACTAGCAAGAGTTCATTTCCGGAAAACCCAGTTATTTTTTGGCTCAAATGAATTTACCCAGTTCATGAACCCAACACGTTTTTCACTATAAACTAAAGAGCATCTTTGTAAGAGATGCTGTGATTTGTTACAGTTTCACAAGCAGAGTTCAACTAGAAATGGTCCCTATGAGTAAGAAACACAGTTTTTTTTTCTGGACATGCTCATATTTCTTGCTATATTGCAACTCTGGACAGAAGAGGATGCTTCTTGCGTTAAAACAGAGGATGTTTCAAGGATGAGAACACTCGTGTGAATTTCCCTTCACAAACGGAGTTAAACCAAAGGCTCTTTGTCTTTCTACAAGCAAGAGTTCTTTCCGGAAATCCCAGTGATTTTTCGGCTCAAATGAATTTACACAGTTCACGCACACAACATGTTTTTCACTATAAACTAAAGAGCATCTAAGTAAGAGATGCTGTGGTTTGTTACAGATTCATAAGCAGAGTTTAACTAGATATGGTCCATATGAGTAAGAAACACAGTTCGTTTTTTCTGGCCATGCTCATGTTTCTTGCTGTATTGGAGATGCTGGAAAGAAGAGCATGCTTCTTGCGTTAAAACAGAGTATGTTTCATGAATGAGAACACTGGTCTGAATTTCCCTTCACAAACGGAGTTAAAGCAAAGGCTCTGTGTCTTCCTACTAGCAAGAGTTCATTTCCAGAAAACCCAGTTATTTTTCGGCTCAAATGAATTTACCCAGTTCACGAACCCAACACGTTTTTCACTATAAACTAAAGAGCATCATTGTAAGAGATGCTGTGATTTGTTACAGTTTCACAAGCAGAGTTCAACTAGATATGGTCCCTATGAGTAAGAAACACAGTTCTTTTTTTCTGTACATGCTCATATTTCTTGCTGTATTGCAACTCTGGACAGAAGAGGATGCTTCTTGCGTTAAATCAGAGGATGTTTCAAGGATGAGAACACTGGTGTGAATTTCCCTTCACAAACGGAGTTAAACCAAAGGCTCTGTGTCTACCTACAAGCAAGAGTTTATTTCCGGAAATCCCAGTGATTTTTCGGCTCAAATGAATTTACACAGTTCATGAACCCAACACGTTTTTCACTATAAACTAAAGAGCATCTATGTAAGAGATGCTGTGGTTTATTACAGTTTCACAAGCAGGGTTTAACTAGATATGGTCCGTATGAGTAAGAAACACAGTTCGTTTTTTCTGGGCATGCTCAAGTTTCTTGCTGTATTGGAGATGCTGAAAGAAGAGCATGCTTCTTGCGTTAAAACAGAGTATGTTTCATGAATGATAACACTGGTCTGAATTTCCCTTCACAAACGGAGTTAAACCAAGGGTTCTGTGTCTTCCTACTAGCAAGAGTTCATTTCCAGAAAACCCAGTTATTTTTCGGCTCAAATGAATTTACCCAGTTCACGAACCCAACACGTTATTCACTATAAACTAAAGAGCATCATTGTAAGAGATGCTGTGATTTGTTACAGTTTCACAAGCAGAGTTCAACTAGATATGGTCCCTATGAGTAAGAAACACAGTTCTTTTTTTCTGGACATGCTCATATTTCTTGCTGTATTGCAACTCTGGACAGAAGAGGATGCTTCTTGCGTTAAATCAGAGGATGTTTCAAGGATGAGAACACTGGTGTGAATTTCCCTTCACAAACGGAGTTAAACCAAAGGTTCTGTGTCTACCTACAAGCAAGAGTTCATTTCCGGAAATCCCAGTGATTTTTCGGCTCAAATGAATTTACACAGTTCACAAACCCAACACGTTTTTCACTATTAACTAAAGAGCATCTATGTAAGAGATGCTGTGGTTTGTTACAGATTCACAAGCAGAGATTATCTTGATATGGTCCATATGAGTAAGAAACACAGTTCGTTTTTTCTGGCCATGCTCATGTTTCTAGCTGTATTGGAGATGCTGGAAAGAAGAGCATGCTTCTTGTGTTAAAACAGAGTATGTTTCATAGATGAGAACACTGGTCTGAATTTCTCTTCACAAACAGTGTTAAATCAAAGGCTCTGTGTCTTCCTACAAGCAAGAGTTCTTTTCTGGAATTCCCAGTGATTTTTCGGCTCAAATGAATTTACACAGTTCACGAACCCAACACGTTTCTCACTATAAACTAAAGAGCATCTATGTAAGAGATGCTGTGGTTTGTTACAGTTTCACAAGCAGACTTTTACTAGATATGGTCCGTATGAGTAAGAAACACAGTTCATTTTTTCTGGGCATGCTCATGTTTCTTGCTGTTTTGGAGACGATGGATTGAAGAGCATGCTTCTTGCGTTAAAACAGAGTATGTTTCATGGATGAGAACACTGGTCTGAATTTCGCTTCACAAACGGAGTTTAACCAAAGTCTCTGTGTATTCCTTCAAGCAAGAGTTCATTTCCTGAAAACCCAGTGATTTTTCGGCTAAAATGACTTTACACAGTTCACGAACCCAACACGTTTTTCACTATAAACTAAAGAGCATCTATGTAAGAGATGCTGTGGTTTGTTACAGTTTCATAAGCAGAGTTCAACTAGATATGGTCAGTATTAGTAGGAAACACAATTCTTTTTTTCTGGACATGCTCATGTTTCATGCTGTATTAGAGACTCTGGAAAGAAGAGCATGCTCTTTGCGTTAAAACAGAGTGTATTTCATGGATGATAACACTGGTCTGAATTTCCCTTAACAAACGGAGTTAAAACAAAGCTCTGTGTCTTTCTACAAGCAAGAGTTCATTCCGGAAATCCCTGTGATTTTTCGGCTCAAATAAATTTACACAGTTCAAGAACCCAACACGTTTTTCACTATAAACTAAAGAGAATCTTTGTAAGAGATGCTGTGATTTGTTACAGTTTCACAAGCAGAGTTCAACTAGATATGGTCCCTATGAGTAAGAAACACAGTTCTTTTTTTCTGGACATGCTCATATTTCTTGCTGTATTGCAACTCTGGACAGAAGAGAATGCTTCTTGCGTTAAGTCAGAGGATGTTTCAAGGATGAGAACACTGGTGTGAATTTCCCTTCACAAACGGAGTTAAACCAAAGGCTCTGTGTCTACCTACAAGCAACAGTTCATTTCCGGAAATCCCAGTGATTTTTCGGCTCAAATGAATTTACACAGTTCATGAACACAACACGATTTTCACTATAAACTAAAGAGCATCTATGTAAGAGATGCTGTGGTTTATTACAGTTTCACAAGCAGAGTTTAACTAGATATGGTCTGTATGAGTAAGAAACACAGTTCGTTTTTTCTGGGCATGCTCATGTTTCTAGCTGTATTGGAGATGCTGAAAGAAGAGCATGCTTCTTGCGTTAAAACAGAGTATGTTTCATGGATGAGAACACTGGTCAGAATTTCCCTTCACAAACGGAGTTAAAACAAAGGCTCTGTGTCTTTCTACAAGCAAGAGTTCATTTCCAGAAAACCCAGTGATTTTTCGGCTCAAATGAATTTACCCAGTTCACGAACCCCACACGTTTTTCACTATAAATTAAAGAGCATCTATGTAAGAGGTGCTGTGGTTTGTTACAGTTTCACAAGCAGAATTCAACTAGATATGGGCCCTATGAGTAGGAAATACAGTTCTTTTTTAATGGACATGCTCATATTTCTTGCTGTATTGCAACTCTTGACAGAAGAGGATGCTTCTTGCGTTAAAACAGAGGGTGTTTCATGGATGAGAACACTGGTCTGAATTTCCCTTCACAAACGGAGTTAAACCGAAGGCTGTGTGTCTTCCTACAAGCAAGTGTTCATTTCCGGAAATCCCAGTGATTTTTTGGCTCAAATGAATTTACACAGTTCACAAACCCAACACGATTTTCACTATTAACTAAAGAGCATCTATGTAAGTGATGCTGTGGTTTGTTACAGATTCACAGGCAGAGTTTATCTTGATATGGTCCATATGAGTAAGAAACACAGTTCGTTTTTTCTGGCCATGCTCATGTTTCTAGCTGCATTGGAGATGCTGGAAAGAAGAGCATGCTTCTTGTGTTAAAACAGAGTATGTTTCATGGATGAGAACACTGGTCTGAATTTCCCTTCACAAACGGAGTTTAACCAAAGTCTCTGTGTATTCCTTCAAGCAAGAGTTCATTTCCTGAAAACCCAGTGATTTTTCGGCTAAAATGACTTTACACAGTTCACGAACCCAACACGTTTTTCACTATAAACTAAAGAGCATCTATGTAAGAGATGCTGTGGTTTGTTACAGTTTCATAAGCAGAGTTCAACTAGATATGGTAAGTATTAGTAGGAAACACAATTCTTTTTTTCTGGGCATGCACATGTTTCATGCTGTATTAGAGACTCTGGAAAGAAGAGCATGCTCTTTGCATTAAAACAGAGTGTATTTCATGTATGAGAACACTGGTCTGAATTTCCCTTAACAAACGGAGTTAAAACAAAGCTCTGTGTCTTTCTACAAGCAAGAGTTCATTTCCGGAAATCCCAGTGATTTTTCGGCTCAAATAAATTTACACAGTTCACGCACACAACATGTTTTTCACTATAAACTAAAGAGCATCTATGTAAGAGATGCTGTGGTTTGTTACAGATTCACAAGCAGAGTTTAACTAGATATGGTCCATATGAGTAAGAAACACAGTTCGTTTTTTCTTGCCATGCTCATGTTTCTCGCTGTATTGGAGATGCTGGAAATAAGAGCATGCTTCTTGCGTTAAAACAGAGTATGTTTCATGGATGATAACACTGGTCTGAATTTCCCTTCACAAACGGAGTTAAACCAAAGGCTCTGTGTCTTCCTACAAGCAAGTGTTCACTTCCGGAAATCCCAGTGATTTTTCGGCTCAAATGAATTTACACAGTTCACGAACCCAACACGTTTTTCACTATAAACTAAAGAGCATCTAAGTAAGAGATGCTGTGGTTGGTTACAGTTTCACAAGCAGGGTTTAACTAGATATGGTCCGTATGAGTAAGAAACACAGTTCGTTTTTTCTGGGCATGCTCATTTTTCTTGCTGTATTGGAGATGCTGGAAAGAAGAGCATGCTTCTTGGGTTCAAACAGAGTATGTTTCCTAGATGAGAACACTGGTCTGAATTTCCCTTCACAAACGGAGTTAAACCAAAGTCTCTTTGTCTTCCTCCAAGCAAGAGTTCATTTTCGGAAAACCCAGTGATTTTTTGGCTCAAATGAATTTACCCAGTTCACGAACCCAACACGTTTTTCACTATAATATGAAGAGCATCTTTGTAAGAGATGCGGTGGTTTGTTACAGTTTCACTAGCAGAGTTCAACTAGATATGGTCCTTATGAGTAGGAAACACAGTTCCTTTTTTTTTTTGGACATGCTCATATTTCTTGCTGTATTGCAACTCTGGACAGAAGAGAATGCTTCTTGCGTTAAGTCAGAGGATGTTTCAAGGATGAGAACACTGGTGTGAATTTCCCTTCACAAACGGAGTTAAACCAAAGGCTCTGTGTCTTCCTACAAGCAAGTGTTCACTTCCGGAAATCCCAGTGATTTTTCGGCTCAAATGAATTTACCCAGTTCACGAACACCACACGTTTTTCACTATAAACTAAAGAGCATCTATGTAAGAGATGCTGTGGTTTGTTACAGTTTCACAAGCAGAGTTCAACTAGATATGGTCAGTATTTGTAGGAAACACAGTTCTTTTTTTCTGGGCATGCTCATGTTTCTTGCTGTATTGGAGATGCTGGAAAGAAGAGCATGCCTCTGGCGTTAAAACAGAGTATGTTTCATGGATGAGAACACTGGTATGAATTTCCTTTCCCAAACGGAGTTAAACCAAAGGCTCTGTGTCTTCCTTCAAGCAAGAGTTCATTTCCGGAAATCCCAGTGATTTTTCGGCTCAAATGAATTTACCCAGTTCACGCACCCAACACGATTTACACTATATACTAAAGAGCATCTATGTAAGAGATGCTGTGGTTTGTTACAGTTTCACAAGCAGAGTTTAACTAGATATGGTCCGTATGAGTAAGAAACACATTTCGTTTTTTCTAGGCATGCTCATGTTTCTTGCTGTATTAGAGACTCTGGAAAGAAGAGCATGCTCTTTGCGTTCAAACAGAGTATATTTCATGGATGAGAACACTGATCTGAATTTCCTTTCACAAACGGAGTTAAACCAAAGGCTCTGTGTCTCCCTACAAGCAAGAGTTCTTTTCCGGAAATCCCAGTGATTTTTCGGCTCAAATGAAATTAGACAGTTCACGAACCCAACACGTTTTTCACTATAAACTAAAGAGCATCTATGTAAGAGATGGTGTTGTTTGTTACAGTTTCACAAGCAGAGTTTAACTAGATATGGTCCGTATGAGTAAGAAACACAGTTCGTTTTTTATGGGCATGCTCATGTTTCTTGCTGTATTGCAACTCTGGACAGAAGAGGATGCTTCTTGCGTTAAAACAGAGGATGTTTCATGGATGAGAACACTGGTCTTAATTTCCCTTCACAAACGGAGTTAAACCAAAGGCTCTGTGTCTTCCCACAAGCAAGAGTTCATTTCCGGAAATCCTAGTATTTTTCGGCTCAAAAGAATTTACCCATTTCACACACCCACCACGATTTTCACTATAAACTAAAGAGCATCTAGGTAAGAGATGCTGTGGTTTGTAACAGTTTCATAAGCAGAGTTCAACTAGATATGGTCAGTATTAGTAGGAAATACAATTCTTTTTTTTATGAACATGCTCTAATTCTTGTTGTATTGCAACTCTGGACAGAAGAGGATGCTTCTTGTGTTAAAACAGACGGTGTTCCATGGGTGAGAACACTGGTCTGAATTTCCCTTCACAAACGGAGTTAAACCAAAGGCTCTGTGTCTTCCTTCAAGCAAGAGTTCATTTCCTGAAAACCCAGTGATTTTTCGGCAAAAATGAATTTACACAATTCACGAACCCAACACGTTTTTCACTATAAACTAAAGAGCATCTATGTAAGAGATGCTGTGGTTTGTTACAGTTTCATAAGCAGAGTTCAACTCGATACGGACAGTATTCGTAGGAAACAGAGTTCTTTTTTTCTGGGCATGCTCATATTTCTTGCTGTATTTAGGACTCTGGAAAGAAGAGCATGCTCTTTGCGTTAAAACAGAGTATATTTCATGGATGAGAACACTGGTCTGAATATCCCTTCACAAACGGAGTTAAACCAAAGGCTCTGTGTCTTCCTAAAAGCAAGATTTCATTTCCGGAAAACCCAGTGATTTTTGGGCTCAAATGAATTTACCCAGTTCCCGAACCCCACACGTTTTTCACTATAAACTAAAGAGCATCTATGTAAGAGATGCTGTGGTTTGTTACAGTTTCACAAGCAGAGTTCAACTATATATGGTCCGTATGAGTAGGATATACAGTTCTTTTTTATGGACATGCTCATATTTCTTGCTGTATTGCAACTCTGGACAGAAGAGTATGCTTTTTCCGTTAAAACAATGGATGTTTCATGGATGAGAACACTGATCTGAATTTCCTTTCACAAACGGAGTTAAACCAAAGGCTCTGTGTCTTCCTACAAGCAAGAGTTCATTTCCGGAAAACCCAGTGATTTTTCGGCTCAAATGAATTTACCCAGTTCACGACCCCACACGTTTTTCACTATAAACTAAAGAGCATCTATGTAAGAGATGCTGTGGTTTGTTACAGTTTCACAAGCAGAGTTCAACTAGATATGTTCAGTATTAGTAGGAAATACAGTTCTTTTTTTATGGACATGCCCATATTTCTTGCTGTATTGCAACTCTGGACAGAAGAGGATGCTTCTTGTGTTAAAACAGACGGTTTTCATGGATGAGAACACCGGTCTGAATTTCCCTTCACAAACGGAGTTAAACCAAAGGCTCTGTGTCTTCCTACAAGCAAGAGTTCATTTCCTGAAAACCCAGTGATTTTTCGGCTAAAATGGTTTTACACAATTCACGAACACAACACGTTTTTCACTATAAACTAAAGAGCATCTATGTAAGCGATGCTGTGATTTGTTACAGTTTCACAAGCAGAGTTTAACTAGATATGGTCCGTATGTGTAAGAAACACTGTTCGTTTTTTCGGGGCATGCTCATGTTTCTTGCTGTTTTGGAGACACTGGAAAGAAGAGCAAGCTTCTTGCGTTAAAACAGAGTATGTTTCATGGATGAGAACACTGGTCTGAATTTCCCTTCACAAACGGAGTTAAACCAAAGTCTCTGTGTCTTCCTTCAAGCAAGAGTTCATTTCCTGAAAACCCAGTGATTTTTTGGCTAAAATCAATTTACACAATTCACGAACCCAACAGGTTTTTCACTATAAACTAAAGAGCATCTATGTAAGAGATGCTATGGTTTGTTACAGTTTCATAAGCAGAGTTCAACTAGATATGGTCAGTATTTGTAGAAAACACAGTTCTTTTTTTCTGGGCATGCTCATGTTGCTTGCTGAATTAGAGACTCTGGAAAGAAGAGAATGTTCTTTGCGTTAAAACAGAGTGTGTTTCATGGATGAGAACATTAGTCTGAATTTCCCTTCACAAATGGTGTTAAAACAAAGGCTCTGTGTCTTCCTACAAGCAAGAGTTCATTTCCGGAAATCCCAGTGATTTTTCGGCTCAAATGAATTTACACAGTTCACGCACCCAGCACGATTTACACTATATACTAAAGAGCATCTATGTAAGAGATGCTGTGGTTTGTTACAGTTTCACAAGCAGAGTTTAACTAGATATGGTCCGTATGAGTAAGAAACACATTTCGTTTTTTCTGGGCATGCTCATGTTTCTTGCTGTATTAGAGACTCTGGAAAGAAGAGCATGCTCTTTGTGTTAAAACAGAGTATATTTCATGGATGAGAACACTGGTCTGAATATCCCTTCACAAACGGAGTTAAACCAAAGGCTCTGTGTCTTCCTAAAAGCAAGATTTCATTTCCGGAAAACCCAGTGATTTTTGGGCTCAAATGAATTTACCCAGTTCCCGAACCCCACACGTTTTTCACTATAAACTAAAGAGCATCTATGTAAGAGATGCTGTGGTTTGTTACAGTTTCACAAGCAGAGTTCAACTAGATATGGTCCGTATGAGTAGGATATACAGTTCTTTTTTATGGACATGCTCATATTTCTTGCTGTATTGCAACTCTGGACAGAAGAGTATTCTTTTTCCGTTAAAACAGAGGATGTTTCATGGATGAGAACACTGATCTGAATTTCCTTTCACAAACGGAGTTAAACCAAAGGCTCTGTGTCTTCCTACAAGCAAGAGTTCATTTCCGGAAAACCCAGTGATTTTTCGGCTCAAATGAATTTACCCAGTTCACGACCCCACACGTTTTTCACTATAAACTAAAGAGCATCTATGTAAGAGATGCTGTGGTTTGTTACAGTTTCATAAGCAGAGTTCAACTAGATATGGTCAGTATTTGTAGGAAACACAGTTCGTTTTTTCTGGGCATGCTCATGTTGCTTGCTGTTTTGGAGACGCTGGAAAGAAGAGCAAGCTTCTTTCGTTAAAACAGAGTATGTTTCATGGATGAGAACACAGGTCTGAATTTTCTTCACAAACGGAGTTAAACCAAAGTCTCTGTGTCTTCCTTCAAGCAAGAGTTCATTTCCTGAAAACACAGTGATTTTTTGGCTAAAATGAATTTACACAATTCACGAACCCAACAGGTTTTTCACTATAAACTAAAGAGCATCTATGTAAGAGATTCTGTGGTTTGTTACAGTTTCATAAGCAGAGTTCAACTAGATATGGTCAGTATTTGTAGGAAATACACTTCATTTTTTATGGACATGCTGATATTTCTTGCTGTATTGCAACTCTGGACAGAAGAGGATGCTTCTTGCGTTAAAACAGAGGATGTTTCATGGATGAGATCACTGGTCTGAATTTCCCTTCACAAACGGAGTTAAACCAAAGGCTCTGTGTCTTCCTACAAGCAAGAGTTCATTTCCGGAATTCCCAGTGATTTTTCGGCTCAAATGAATTTACACAGTTCACGAACTCAACACGTTTTTCACTATAAACTAAAGAGCATCTATGTAAGAGATGCTGTGGTTTGTTACAGATTCACAAGCAGAGTTTAACTAGATATGGTCCATATGACTAAGAAACACAGTTCGTTTTTTCTGGGCATGCTCATGTTTCTTGCTGTATTGCAACTCTGGACAGAAGAGGATGCTTCTTGCGTTAAAACAGAGGATGTTTCATGGATGAGAACACTGGTCTTAATTTCCCTTCACAAACGGAGTTAAACCAAAGGCTCTGTGTCTTCCCACAAGCAAGAGTTCATTTCCGGAAATCCCAGTATTTTTCGGCTCAAAAGAATTTACCCAGTTCACACACCCACCACGATTTTCACTATAAACTAAAGAGCATCTAGGTAAGAGATGCTGTGGTTTGTAACAGTTTCACAAGCAGAGTTCAACTAGATATGGTCAGTATTAGTAGGAAATACAATTCTTTTTTTATGAACATGCTCATAATTCTTGTTGTATTGCAACTCTGGACAGAAGAGGATGCTTCTTGTGTTAAAACAGACGGTGTTCCATGGATGAGAACACTGGTCTGAATTTCCCTTCACAAACGGAGTTAAACCAAAGGCTCTGTGTCTTCCTTCAAGCAAGAGTTCATTTCCTGAAAACCCAGTGATTTTTCGGCTAAAATGGTTTTACACAATTCACGAACACAACACGTTTTTCACTATAAACTAAAGAGCATCTATGTAAGCGATGCTGTGATTTGTTACAGTTTCACAAGCAGAGTTTAACTAGATATGGTCCGTATGTGTAAGAAACACTGTTCGTTTTTTCTGGGCATGCTCATGTTTCTTGCTGTTTTGGAGACACTGGAAAGAAGAGCAAGCTTCTTGCGTTAAAACAGAGTATGTTTCATGGATGAGAACACTGGTCTGAATTTCCCTTCACAAACGGAGTTAAACCAAAGTCTCTGTGTCTTCCTTCAAGCAAGAGTTCATTTCCTGAAAACCCAGTGATTTTTTGGCTAAAATCAATTTACACAATTCACGAACCCAACAGGTTTTTCACTATAAACTAAAGAGCATCTATGTAAGAGATGCTATGGTTTGTTACAGTTTCATAAGCAGAGTTCAACTAGATATGGTCAGTATTTGTAGAAAACACAGTTCTTTTTTTCTGGGCATGCTCATGTTGCTTGCTGAATTAGAGACTCTGGAAAGAAGAGAATGTTCTTTGCGTTAAAACAGAGTGTGTTTCATGGATGAGAACATTAGTCTGAATTTCCCTTCACAAACGTAGTTAAAACAAAGGCTCTGTGTCTTCCTACAAGCAAGAGTTCATTTCCGGAAATCCCAGTGATTTTTCGGCTCAAATGAATTTACACAGTTCACGCACCCAGCACGATTTACACGATATACTAAAGAGCATCTATGTAAGAGATGCTGTGGTTTGTTACAGTTTCACAAGCAGAGTTTAACTAGATATGGTCCGTATGAGTAAGAAACACATTTCGTTTTTTCTGGGCATGCTCATGTTTCTTGCTGTATTAGAGACTCTGGAAAGAAGAGCATGCTCTTTGTGTTAAAACAGAGTATATTTCATGGATGAGAACACTGGTCTGAATATCCCTTCACAAACGGAGTTAAACCAAAGGCTCTGTGTCTTCCTAAAAGCAAGATTTCATTTCCGGAAAACCCAGTGATTTTTGGGCTCAAATGAATTTACCCAATTCACGAACCCCACACGTTTTTCACTATAAACTAAAGAGCATCTATGTAAGAGATGCTGTGGTTTGTTACAGTTTCACAAGCAGAGTTCAACTAGATATGGTCCGTATGAGTAGGATATACAGTTCTTTTTTATGGACATGCTCATATTTCTTGCTGTATTGCAACTCTGGACAGAAGAGTATGCTTTTTCCGTTAAAACAGAGGATGTTTCATGGATGAGAACACTGATCTGAATTTCCTTTCACAAACGGAGTTAAACCAAAGGCTCTGTGTCTTCCTACAAGCAAGAGTTCATTTCCGGAAAACCCAGTGATTTTTCGGCTCAAATGAATTTACCCAGTTCACGACCCCACACGTTTTTCACTATAAACTAAAGAGCATCTATGTAAGAGATGCTGTGGTTTGTTACAGTTTCATAAGCAGAGTTCAACTAGATATGGTCAGTATTTGTAGGAAACACAGTTCGTTTTTTCTGGGCATGCTCATGTTGCTTGCTGTTTTGGAGACGCTGGAAAGAAGAGCAAGCTTCTTTCGTTAAAACAGAGTATGTTTCATGGATGAGAACACAGGTCTGAATTTTCTTCACAAACGGAGTTAAACCAAAGTCTCTGTGTCTTCCTTCAAGCAAGAGTTCATTTCCTGAAAACACAGTGATTTTTTGGCTAAAATGAATTTACACAATTCACGAACCCAACAGGTTTTTCACTATAAACTAAAGAGCATCTATGTAAGAGATTCTGTGGTTTGTTACAGTTTCATAAGCAGAGTTCAACTAGATATGGTCAGTATTTGTAGGAAATACACTTCATTTTTTATGGACATGCTGATATTTCTTGCTGTATTGCAACTCTGGACAGAAGAGGATGCTTCTTGCGTTAAAACAGAGGATGTTTCATGGATGAGATCACTGGTCTGAATTTCCCTTCACAAACGGAGTTAAACCAAAGGCTCTGTGTCTTCCTACAAGCAAGAGTTCATTTCCGGAATTCCCAGTGATTTTTCGGCTCAAATGAATTTACACAGTTCACGAACTCAACACGTTTTTCACTATAAACTAAAGAGCATCTATGTAAGAGATGCTGTGGTTTGTTACAGATTCACAAGCAGAGTTTAACTAGATATGGTCCATATGACTAAGAAACACAGTTCGTTTTTTCTGGGCATGCTCATGTTTCTTGCTGTATTGCAACTCTGGACAGAAGAGGATGCTTCTTGCGTTAAAACAGAGGATGTTTCATGGATGAGAACACTGGTCTTAATTTCCCTTCACAAACGGAGTTAAACCAAAGGCTCTGTGTCTTCCCACAAGCAAGAGTTCATTTCCGGAAATCCCAGTATTTTTCGGCTCAAAAGAATTTACCCAGTTCACACACCCACCACGATTTTCACTATAAACTAAAGAGCATCTAGGTAAGAGATGCTGTGGTTTGTAACAGTTTCACAAGCAGAGTTCAACTAGATATGGTCAGTATTAGTAGGAAATACAATTCTTTTTTTATGAACATGCTCATAATTCTTGTTGTATTGCAACTCTGGACAGAAGAGGATGCTTCTTGTGTTAAAACAGACGGTGTTCCATGGATGAGAACACTGGTCTGAATTTCCCTTCACAAACGGAGTTAAACCAAAGGCTCTGTGTCTTCCTTCAAGCAAGAGTTCATTTCCTGAAAACCCAGTGATTTTTCGGCTAAAATGAATTTACACAATTCACGAACCCACCAGGTTTTTCACTATAAACTAAAGAGCATCTATGTAAGAGATTCTGTGGTTTGTTACAGTTTCACAAGCAGAGTTCAACTAGATATGGTCTATATGAGTAGGAAATACAGTTCTTTTTTTATGGACATGCTCATATTTCTTGCTGTATTGCAACTCTGGACAGAAGAGGATGCTTCTTGCGTTAAAACAGAGGATGTTTCATAGATGAGAACACTGGTCTGAATTTCCCTTCACAAACGGAGTTAAACCAAAGGATCTGTATCTTCCTGCAAGCAAGAGTTCATTTCCGGAAAACTCAGTGATTTTAGGGCTCAAATGAATTTGCCCAGTTCACAAACCCCACACGTTTTTCACTATAAACTAAAGAGCATCTATATAAGAGATGCTGTGGTTTGTTACAGTTTCACAAGCAGAGTTCAACTAGATAAGGTCCGTATAAGTAGGAAATACAGTTCTTTTATTATGGACATGCTCATATTTCTTGCTGTATTGCAACTCTGGACAGAAGAGGATGCTTCCTGCGTTAAAACAGAGGATGTTTCATGGATGAGAACACTGGTCTGAATTTCCCTTCACAAACGGAGTTAAACCAAAGTCTCTGTGTCTTCCTTCAAGCAAGAGTTCATTTCCTGAAAACTCAGTGATTTTTCGGCTAAAATGAATTTACCCAATTCACGAACCCAAGACGTTTTTCACTATAAACTAAAGAGCATCTATGTAAGAGATGCTGTGATTTGTTACAGTTTCACAAGCAGAGTTTAACTAGATATGGTCCGTATGTGTAAGAAACACAGTTCGTTTTTTCTGGGCATGCTCATGTTTCTTGCTGTTTTGGAGACTCTAGAAAGAAGAGCAAGCTTCTTGCGTTAAAACAGAGTATGTTTCATGGATGAGAACACTGGTCTGAATTTCCTTTCAAAAACGGAGTTAAACCAAAGGCTCTGTGTCTTCCTACAAGCAGGAGTTCATTTCCGGAAATCCCAGTGATTTTTCGGCTCAAATGAATTTACCCAGTTCACGAACCCCACACGTTTTTCACTATAAACTAAAGAGCATCTATGTAAGAGATGCTGTGGTTTGTTACAGTTTCACAAGCAGAGTTCAACTAGATATGGTCCATATGAGTAGGAAATACAGTTCTTTTTTTATGGACATGCTCATATTTCTTGCTGTATTGCAACTCTGGACAGAAGAGGATGCTTCTTGCGTTAAAACAGAGGATATTTCATGGATGAGAACACTGGTCTGAATTTCCCTTCACAAACGGAGTTAAACCAAAGGATCTGTATCTTCCTACAAGCAAGAGTTCATTTCCGGAAAACCCAGTGATTTTACGGCTCAAATGAATTTGCCCAGTTCAAGAACCCCACACGTTTTTCACTATAAACTAAAGAGCATCTATGTAAGAGATGCTGTGGTTTGTTACAGTTTCACAAGCAGAGTTCAACTAGATATGGTCCGTATGAGTAGGAAATACAGGTCTTTTTTTATGGACATGCTCATACTTCTTGCTGTATTGCAACTCTGGACAGAAGAGGATGCTTCTTGCGTTAAAACAGAGGATGTTTCATAGATGAGAACACTGGTCTGAATTTCCCTTCACAAACGGAGTTAAACCAAAGTCTCTGTGTCTTCCTTCAAGCAAGAGTTCATTTCCTGAAAACCCAGTGATTTTTCGGCTAAAATGAATTTACACAATTCACGAACCCAACACGTTTTTCACTATAAACTAAAGAGCATCTATGTAAGAGATGCTGTGTTTTGTTACAGTTTTATAAGCAGAGTTCAACTAGATACGGTCAGTATTCGTAGACAACAGAGTTCTTTTTTTCTGGGCATGCTCATATTTCTTGCTGTATTAGAGACTCTGGAAAGAAGAGCATGCTCTTTGCGTTAAAACAGAGTGTGTTTCATGGATGAGAACACTGGTCTGAATTTCCCTTCACAAACGGAGTTAAACCAAAGGCTCTGTGTCTTCCTACTAGGAAGAGTTCATTTCCGGAAATCCCAGTGATTTTTCGGCTCAAAAGAATTTACCCAGTTCACGCACCCAACACGATTTTCACTATAAACTAAAGAGCATCTATGTAAGAGATGCTGTGGTTTGTTACAGTTTCACAAGCAGAGTTCAACTAGATATGGTCCGTATGAGTAGGAAATACAGTTCTTTTTTTATGGACCTGCTCATATTTCTTGCTGTATTGCAAATCTGGACAGAAGAGGATGCTTCTTGCGTTAAAACAGAGGATGTTTCATGGATGAGAACACTGGTCTGAATTTCCCGTCACAAACGGAGTTGAAACAAAGGCTCTGTGTCTCCCTACGAGCAAGAGTTTATTTCCGGAAATCCCAGTGATTTTTCGGCTCAAATGAATTTACACAGTTCACGAACCCAACACGTTTTTCACTATAAACTAAAGAGCATCTATGTAAGAGAGGCTCTTGTTTGTTACAGTTTCACAAGCAGAGTTTAACTAGATATGGTCCGTATGAGTAAGAAACACAGTTCATTTTTTCTGGGCATGCTCATGTTTCTTGCTTTATTGTAACTCCGGACAGAAGAGGATGCTTCTTGCGTTAAAACAGACGTTGTTTCATGGATGAGAACACTGGTCTGAATTTCCCTTCTCAAACGGAGTTAAACCAAAGGCTCTGTGTCTTCCTACAAGCAAGAGTTCATTTCCGGAAATCCCAGTGATTTTTCGGCTCAAATGAATTTACCCAGTTCACGAACCCAACACTTTTTTCACTATAAACTAAAGAGCATCTATGTAAGAGATTCTGTTGTTTGTTACAGTTTCACAAGCAGAGTTTAACTAGATATGGTCAGTATGAGTAAGAAACACAGTTCGTTTTTTCTGGGCATGCTCATGTTTCTTGCTGTTTTGGAGACTCTAGAAAGAAGAGCAAGCTTCTTGCGTTAAAACAGAGTATGTTTCATGGATGAGAACACTGGTCTGAATTTCCCTTCACAAATGGAGTTAAAGCAAAGTCTCTGTGTCTTCCTTCAAGCAAGAGTTCATTTCCTGAAAACCCAGTGATTTTTCAGCTGAAATGAATTTACACAATTCACGAACCCAACACGTTTTTCACTATAAACTAAAGAGCATCTATGTAAGAGATGCTGTGGTTTGTTACAGTTTCATAAGCAGAGTTCAACTAGATATGGTCAGTATTTGTAGGAAACACAGTTCTTTTTTTCTGGGCATGCTCATTTTTCTTGCTGTATTGGAGATGCAGGAAAGAAGAGCATGCTTCTTGTGTTAAAACAGAGTATGTTTCATAGATGAGAACACTGGTCTGAATTTCCCTTCACAAACGGAGTTAAACCAAAGGATCTGTATCTTCCTACAAGGAAGAGTTCATTTCCGGAAATCCCAGTGATTTTTCGGCTCAAATGAATTTACACAGTTCACGCACCCAGCACGATTTACACTATATACTAAAGAGCATCTATGTAAGAGATGCTGTGGTTTGTTACAGTTTCACAAGCAGAGTTTAACTAGATATGGTCCGTATGAGTAAGAAACACATTTCGTTTTTTCTGCGCATGCTCATGTTTCTTGCTGTATTAGAGACTCTGGAAAGAAGAGCATGCTCTTTGTGTTAAAACAGAGTATATTTCATGGATGAGAACACTGGTCTGAATATCCCTTCACAAACGGAGTTAAACCAAAGGCTCTGTGTCTTCCTAAAAGCAAGATTTCATTTCCGGAAAACCCAGTGATTTTTGGGCTCAAATGAATTTACCCAATTCACGAACCCCACACGTTTTTCACTATAAACTAAAGAGCATCTATGTAAGAGATGCTGTGGTTTGTTACAGTTTCACAAGCAGAGTTCAACTAGATATGGTCCGTATGAGTAGGATATACAGTTCTTTTTTATGGACATGCTCATATTTCTTGCTGTATTGCAACTCTGGACAGAAGAGTATGCTTTTTCCGTTAAAACAGAGGATGTTTCATGGATGAGAACACTGATCTGAATTTCCTTTCACAAACGGAGTTAAACCAAAGGCTCTGTGTCTTCCTACAAGCAAGAGTTCATTTCCGGAAAACCCAGTGATTTTTCGGCTCAAATGAATTTACCCAGTTCACGACCCCACACGTTTTTCACTATAAACTAAAGAGCATCTATGTAAGAGATGCTGTGGTTTGTTACAGTTTCATAAGCAGAGTTCAACTAGATATGGTCAGTATTTGTAGGAAACACAGTTCGTTTTTTCTGGGCATGCTCATGTTGCTTGCTGTTTTGGAGACGCTGGAAAGAAGAGCAAGCTTCTTTCGTTAAAACAGAGTATGTTTCATGGATGAGAACACAGGTCTGAATTTTCTTCACAAACGGAGTTAAACCAAAGTCTCTGTGTCTTCCTTCAAGCAAGAGTTCATTTCCTGAAAACACAGTGATTTTTTGGCTAAAATGAATTTACACAATTCACGAACCCAACAGGTTTTTCACTATAAACTAAAGAGCATCTATGTAAGAGATTCTGTGGTTTGTTACAGTTTCATAAGCAGAGTTCAACTAGATATGGTCAGTATTTGTAGGAAATACACTTCATTTTTTATGGACATGCTGATATTTCTTGCTGTATTGCAACTCTGGACAGAAGAGGATGCTTCTTGCGTTAAAACAGAGGATGTTTCATGGATGAGATCACTGGTCTGAATTTCCCTTCACAAACGGAGTTAAACCAAAGGCTCTGTGTCTTCCTACAAGCAAGAGTTCATTTCCGGAATTCCCAGTGATTTTTCGGCTCAAATGAATTTACACAGTTCACGAACTCAACACGTTTTTCACTATAAACTAAAGAGCATCTATGTAAGAGATGCTGTGGTTTGTTACAGATTCACAAGCAGAGTTTAACTAGATATGGTCCATATGACTAAGAAACACAGTTCGTTTTTTCTGGGCATGCTCATGTTTCTTGCTGTATTGCAACTCTGGACAGAAGAGGATGCTTCTTGCGTTAAAACAGAGGATGTTTCATGGATGAGAACACTGGTCTTAATTTCCCTTCACAAACGGAGTTAAACCAAAGGCTCTGTGTCTTCCCACAAGCAAGAGTTCATTTCCGGAAATCCCAGTATTTTTCGGCTCAAAAGAATTTACCCAGTTCACACACCCACCACGATTTTCACTATAAACTAAAGAGCATCTAGGTAAGAGATGCTGTGGTTTGTAACAGTTTCACAAGCAGAGTTCAACTAGATATGGTCAGTATTAGTAGAAAATACAATTCTTTTTTTATGAACATGCTCATAATTCTTGTTGTATTGCAACTCTGGACAGAAGAGGATGCTTCTTGTGTTAAAACAGACGGTGTTCCATGGATGAGAACACTGGTCTGAATTTCCCTTCACAAACGGAGTTAAACCAAAGGCTCTGTGTCTTCCTTCAAGCAAGAGTTCATTTCCTGAAAACCCAGTGATTTTTCGGCTAAAATGAATTTACACAATTCACGAACCCAACAGGTTTTTCACTATAAACTAAAGAGCATCTATGTAAGAGATTCTGTGGTTTGTTACAGTTTCACAAGCAGAGTTCAACTAGATATGGTCTATATGAGTAGGAAATACAGTTCTTTTTTTATGGACATGCTCATATTTCTTGCTGTATTGCAACTCTGGACAGAAGAGGATGCTTCTTGCGTTAAAACAGAGGATGTTTCATAGATGAGAACACTGGTCTGAATTTCCCTTCACAAACGGAGTTAAACCAAAGGATCTGTATCTTCCTGCAAGCAAGAGTTCATTTCCGGAAAACCCAGTGATTTTAGGGCTCAAATGAATTTGCCCAGTTCACAAACCCCACACGTTTTTCACTATAAACTAAAGAGCATCTATGTAAGAGATGCTGTGGTTTGTTACAGTTTCACAAGCAGAGTTCAACTAGATAAGGTCCGTATAAGTAGGAAATACAGTTCTTTTATTATGGACATGCTCATATTTCTTGCTGTATTGCAACTCTGGACAGAAGAGGATGCTTCCTGCGTTAAAACAGAGGATGTTTCATGGATGAGAACACTGGTCTGAATTTCCCTTCACAAACGGAGTTAAACCAAAGTCTCTGTGTCTTCCTTCAAGCAAGAGTTCATTTCCTGAAAACCCAGTGATTTTTCGGCTAAAATGAATTTACCCAATTCACGAACCCAACACGTTTTTCACTATAAACTAAAGAGCATCTATGTAAGAGATTCTGTGGTTTGTTACAGTTTCATAAGCAGAGTTCAACTAGATATGGTCAGTATTTGTAGGAAATACACTTCATTTTTTATGGACATGCTGATATTTCTTGCTGTATTGCAACTCTGGACAGAAGAGGATGCTTCTTGCGTTAAAACAGAGGATGTTTCATGGATGAGATCACTGGTCTGAATTTCCCTTCACAAACAGAGTTAAACCAAAGGCTCTGTGTCTTCCTACAAGCAAGAGTTCATTTCCGGAATTCCCAGTGATTTTTCGGCTCAAATGAATTTACACAGTTCACGAACCCAACACGTTTTTCACTATAAACTAAAGAGCATCTATGTAAGAGATGCTGTGATTTGTTACAGTTTCACAAGCAGAGTTTAACTAGATATGGTCCGTATGTGTAAGAAACACAGTTCGTTTTTTCTGGGCATGCTCATGTTTCTTGCTGTTTTGGAGACTCTAGAAAGAAGAGCAAGCTTCTTGCGTTAAAACAGAGTATGTTTCATGGATGAGAACACTGGTCTGAATTTCCTTTCAAAAACGGAGTTAAACCAAAGGCTCTGTGTCTTCCTACAAGCAGGAGTTCATTTCCGGAAATCCCAGTGATTTTTCGGCTCAAATGAATTTACCCAGTTCACGAACCCCACACGTTTTTCACTATAAACTAAAGAGCATCTATGTAAGAGATGCTGTGGTTTGTTACAGTTTCACAAGCAGAGTTCAACTAGATATGGTCCATATGAGTAGGAAATACAGTTCTTTTTTTATGGACATGCTCATATTTCTTGCTGTATTGCAACTCTGGACAGAAGAGGATGCTTCTTGAGTTAAAACAGAGGATGTTTCATGGTTGAGAACACTGGTCTGAATTTCCCTTCACAAACGGAGTTAAACCAAAGGATCTGTATCTTCCTACAAGCAAGAGTTCATTTCCGGAAAACCCAGTGATTTTAGGGCTCAAATGAATTTGCCCAGTTCAAGAACCCCACGCGTTTTTCACTATAAACTAAAGAGCATCTATGTAAGAGATGCTGTGGTTTGTTACAGTTTCACAAGCAGAGTTCAACTAGATATGGTCCGTATGAGTAGGAAATACAGGTCTTTTTTTATGGACATGCTCATATTTCTTGCTGTATTGCAACTCTGGACAGAAGAGGATGCTTCTTGCGTTAAAACAGAGGATGTTTCATAGATGAGAACACTGGTCTGAATTTCCCTTCACAAACGGAGTTAAACCAAAGTCTCTGTGTCTTCCTTCAAGCAAGAGTTCATTTCCTGAAAACCCAGTGATTTTTCGGCTAAAATGAATTTACACAATTCACGAACCCAACACGTTTTTCACTATAAACTAAAGAGCATCTATGTAAGAGATGCTGTGTTTTGTTACAGTTTTATAAGCAGAGTTCAACTAGATACGGTCAGTATTCGTAGACAACAGAGTTCTTTTTTTCTGGGCATGCTCATATTTCTTGCTGTATTAGAGACTCTGGAAAGAAGAGCATGCTCTTTGCGTTAAAACAGAGTGTGTTTCATGGATGAGAACACTGGTCTGAATTTCCCTTCACAAACGGAGTTAAACCAAAGGCTCTGTGTCTTCCTACTAGGAAGAGTTCATTTCCGGAAATCCCAGTGATTTTTTGGCTCAAAAGAATTTACCCAGTTCACGCACCCAACACGATTTTCACTATAAACTAAAGAGCATCTATGTAAGAGATGCTGTGGTTTGTTACAGTTTCACAAGCAGAGTTCAACTAGATATGGTCCGTATGAGTAGGAAATACAGTTCTTTTTTTATGGACCTGCTCATATTTCTTGCTGTATTGCAAATCTGGACAGAAGAGGATGCTTCTTGCGTTAAAACAGAGGATGTTTCATGGATGAGAACACTGGTCTGAATTTCCCGTCACAAACGGAGTTGAAACAAAGGCTCTGTGTCTCCCTACGAGCAAGAGTTTATTTCCGGAAATCCCAGTGATTTTTCGGCTCAAATGAATTTACACAGTTCACGAACCCAACACGTTTTTCACTATAAACTAAAGAGCATCTATGTAAGAGATGCTCTTGTTTGTTACAGTTTCACAAGCAGAGTTTAACTAGATATGGTCCGTATGAGTAAGAAACACAGTTCATTTTTTCTGGGCATGCTCATGTTTCTTGCTTTATTGTAACTCCGGACAGAAGAGGATGCTTCTTGCGTTAAAACAGACGTTGTTTCATGGATGAGAACACTGGTCTGAATTTCCCTTCTCAAACGGAGTTAAACCAAAGGCTCTTTGTCTTCCTACAAGCAAGAGTTCATTTCCGGAAATCCCAGTGATTTTTCGGCTCAAATGAATTTACCCAGTTCACGAACCCAACACTTTTTTCACTATAAACTAAAGAGCATCTATGTAAGAGATTCTGTTGTTTGTTACAGTTTCACAAGCAGAGTTTAACTAGATATGGTCAGTATGAGTAAGAAACACAGTTCGTTTTTTCTGGGCATGCTCATGTTTCTTGCTGTTTTGGAGACTCTAGAAAGAAGAGCAAGCTTCTTGCGTTAAAACACAGTATGTTTCATGGATGAGAACACTGGTCTGAATTTCCCTTCACAAATGGAGTTAAAGCAAAGTCTCTGTGTCTTCCTTCAAGCAAGAGTTCATTTCCTGAAAACCCCGTGATTTTTCGGCTGAAATGAATTTACACAATTCACGAACCCAACACGTTTTTCACTATAAACTAAAGAGCATCTATATAAGAGATGCTGTGGTTTGTTACAGTTTCATAAGCAGAGTTCAACTAGATATGGTCAGTATTTGTAGGAAACACAGTTCTTTTTTTCTGGGCATGCTCATGTTTCTTGCTGTATTGGAGATGCAGGAAAGAAGAGCATGCTTCTTGTGTTAAAACAGAGTATGTTTCATAGATGAGAACACTGGTCTGAATTTCCCTTCACAAACGGAGTTAAACCAAAGGATCTGTATCTTCCTACAAGCAAGAGTTCATTTCCGGAAAACCCAGTGATTTTAGGGCTCAAATGAATTTGCCCAGTTCAAGAACCCCACGCGTTTTTCACTATAAACTAAAGAGCATCTATGTAAGAGATGCTGTGGTTTGTTACAGTTTCACAAGCAGAGTTCAACTAGATATGGTCCGTATGAGTAGGAAATACAGTTTTTTTTATGGACATGCTCATATTTCTTGCTGTATTGCAACTCTGGACAGAAGAGGATGCTTCTTGCGTTAAAACAGAGTATGTTTCATGGATGAGAACACTGGTCTGAATTTCCCTTCACAAACAGAGTTAAACCAAAGTCTCTTTGTCTTCCTTCAAGCAAGAGTTCATTTCCTGAAAACCCAGTGATTTTTCGGCTGAAATGAATTTACACAATTCACGAACCCAACACGTTTTTCACTATAAACTAAAGAGCATCTATGTAAGAGATGCTGTGGTTTGTTACAGTTTCACAAGCTGAGTTCAACTAGATATGGTCAGTATTTGTAGGAAATACACTTCATTTTTTATGGACATGCTGATATTTCTTGCTGTATTGCAACTCTGGACAGAAGAGGATGCTTCTTGCGTTAAAACAGAGGATGTTTCATGGATGAGATCACTGGTCTGAATTTCCCTTCACAAACGGAGTTAAACCAAAGGCTCTGTGTCTTCCTACAAGCAAGAGTTCATTTCCGGAATTCCCAGTGATTTTTCGGCTCAAATGAATTTACACAGTTCACGAACCCAACACGTTTTTCACTATAAACTAAAGAGCATCTATGTAAGAGATGCTGTGATTTGTTACAGTTTCACAAGCAGAGTTTAACTAGATATGGTCCGTATGTGTAAGAAACACAGTTCGTTTTTTCTGGGCATGCTCATGTTTCTTGCTGTTTTGGAGTATCTAGAAAGAAGAGCAAGCTTCTTGCGTTAAAACAGAGTATGTTTCATGGATGAGAACACTGGTCTGAATTTCCTTTCACAAACGGAGTTAAACCAAAGGCTCTGTGTCTTCCTACAAGCAAGAGTTCATTTCCGAAAATCCCAGTGATTTTTCGGCTCAAATGAATTTACCCAGTTCACGAACCCCACACGTTTTTCACTATAAACTAAAGAGCATCTATGTAAGAGATGCTGTGGTTTGTTACAGTTTCACAAGCAGAGTTCAACTAGATATGGTCAGTATTTGTAGGAAACACAGTTCTTTTTTAATGGGCATGCTCATGTTTCTTGCTGTATTGGAGATGCTGGAAAGAAGAGCATGCCTCTGGCGTTAAAACAGAGTATGTTTCATGGATGAGAACACTGGTATGAATTTCCTTTCCCAAACGGAGTTAAACCAAATGCTCTGTGTCTTCCTACAAGCAAGAGTTCATTTCCGGAAATCCCAGTGATTTTTCGGCTCAAATGAATTTACCCAGTTCACGAACCCCACACGTTTTTCACTATAAACTAAAGAGCATCTATGTAAGAGATGCTGTGGTTTGTTACAGTTTCACAAGCAGAGTTCAACTAGATATGGTCCATATGAGTAGGAAATACAGTTCTTTTTTTATGGACATGCTCATATTTCTTGCTGTATTGCAACTCTGGACAGAAGAGGATGCTTCTTGCGTTAAAACAGAGGATGTTTCATAGATGAGAACACTGGTCTGAATTTCCCTTCACAAACGGACTTAAACCAAAGGATCTGTATCTTCCTACAAGCAAGAGTTCATTTCCGGAAAACCCAGTGATTTTAGGGCTCAAATGAATTTGCCCAGTTCACGAACCCCACACGTTTTTCACTATAAACTAAAGAGCATCTATGTAAGAGATGCTGTGGTTTGTTACAGTTTCACAAGCAGAGTTCAACTAGATAAGGTCCGTATGTGTAGGAAATACAGTTCTTTTTTTCTGGGCATGCTCATTTTGCTTGCTGAATTAGAGACTCTGGAAAGAAGAGAATGTTCTTTGCGTTAAAACAGAGTGTGTTTCATGGATGAGAACATTAGTCTGAATTTCCCTTCACAAACGTAGTTAAAAGAAAGGCTCTGTGTCTTCCTACAAGCAAGAGTTCATTTCCGGAAATCCCAGTGATTTTTCGGCTCAAATGAATTTACAGAGTTCACGCACCCAACACGATTTACACTATATACTAAAGAGCATCTATGTAAGATATGCTGTGGTTTGTTACAGTTTCACAAGCAGAGTTTAACTAGATATGGTCCGTATGAGTAAGAAACACAGTTCGTTTTTTCTGGGCATGCTCATGTTTCTTGCTGTATTGCAACTCTGGACAGAAGAGGATGCTTCTTGCGTTAAAACAGAGGATGTTTCATGGATGAGAACACTGGTCTTAATTTCCCTTCACAAACGGAGTTAAACCAAAGGCTCTGTGTCTTCCCACAAGCAAGAGTTCATTTCCGGAAATCCCAGTATTTTTCGGCTCAAAAGAATTTACCCAGTTCACACACCCACCACGATTTTCACTATAAACTAAAGAGCATCTAGGTAAGAGATGCTGTGGTTTGTAACAGTTTCACAAGCAGAGTTCAACTATATATGGTCAGTATTAGTAGGAAATACAATTCTTTTTTTATGAACATGCTCATAATTCTTGTTGTATTGCAACTCTGGACAGAAGAGGATGCTTCTTGTGTTAAAACAGACGGTGTTCCATGGATGAGAACACTGGTCTGAATTTCCCTTCACAAACGGAGTTAAACCAAAGGCTCTGTGTCTTCCTTCAAGCAAGAGTTCATTTCCTGAAAACCCAGTGATTTTTCTGCTAAAATGAATTTACACAATTCACGAACCCAACAGGTTTTTCACTATAAACTAAAGAGCATCTATGTAAGAGATGCTGTGGTTTGTTACAGTTTCACAAGCAGAGTTCAACTAGATATGGTCCATATGAGTAGGAAATACAGTTCTTTTTTTATGGACATGCTCATATTTCTTGCAGTATTGCAACTCTGGACAGAAGAGGATGCTTCTTGCGTTAAAACAGAGGATGTTTCATAGATGAGAACACTGGTCTGAATTTCCCTTCACAAACGGAGTTAAACCAAAGGATCTGTATCTTCCTACAAGCAAGAGTTCATTTCCGGAAAACCCAGTGATTTTAGGGCTCAAATGAATTTGCCCAGTTCACGAACCCCACACGTTTTTCACTATAAACTAAAGAGCATCTATGTAAGAGATGCTGTGGTTTGTTACAGTTTCACAAGCAGAGTTCAACTAGATAAGGTCCGTATGAGTAGGAAATACAGTTCTTTTTTTCTGGGCATGCTCATGTTGCTTGCTGAATTAGAGACTCTGGAAAGAAGAGAATGTTCTTTGCGTTAAAACAGAGTGTGTTTCATGGATGAGAACATTAGTCTGAATTTCCCTTCACAAACGTAGTTAAAACAAAGGCTCTGTGTCTTCCTACAAGCAAGAGTTCATTTCCGGAAATCCCAGTGATTTTTCGGCTCAAATGAATTTACAAAGTTCACGCACCCAACACGATTTACACTATATACTAAAGAGCATCTATGTAAGATATGCTGTGGTTTGTTACAGTTTCACAAGCAGAGTTTAACTAGATATGGTCCATATGAGTAAGAAACACAGTTCGTTTTTTCTGGGCATGCTCATGTTTCTTGCTGTATTGCAACTCTGGACAGAAGAGGATGCTTCTTGCGTTAAAACAGAGGATGTTTCATGGATGAGAACACTGGTCTTTATTTCCCTTCACAAACGGAGTTAAACCAAAGGCTCTGTGTCTTCCCACAAGCAAGAGTTCATTTCCGGAAATCCCAGTATTTTTCGGCTCAAAAGAATTTACCCAGTTCACACACCCACCACGATTTTCACTATAAACTAAAGAGCATCTAGGTAAGAGATGCTGTGGTTTGTAACAGTTTCACAAGCAGAGTTCATCTAGATATGGTCAGTATTAGTAGGAAATACAATTCTTTTTTTTATGAACATGCTCATAATTCTTGTTGTATTGCAACTCTGGACAGAAGAGGATGCTTCTTGTGTTAAAACAGACGGTGTTCCATGGATGAGAACACTGGTCTGAATTTCCCTTCACAAACGGAGTTAAACCAAAGGCTCTGTGTCTTCCTTCAAGCAAGAGTTCATTTCCTGAAAACCCAGTGATTTTTCGGCTAAAATGAATTTACACAATTCACGAACCCAACAGGTTTTTCACTATAAACTAAAGAGCATCTATGTAAGAGATTCTGTGGTTTGTTACAGTTTCACAAGCAGAGTTCAACTAGATATGGTCTATATGAGTAGGAAATACAGTTCTTTTTTTATGGACATGCTCATATTTCTTGCTGTATTGCAACTCTGGACAGAAGAGGATGCTTCTTGCGTTAAAACAGAGGATGTTTCATAGATGAGAACACTGGTCTGAATTTCCCTTCACAAACGGAGTTAAACCAAAGGATCTGCATCTTCCTGCAAGCAAGAGTTCATTTCCGGAAAACCCAGTGATTTTAGGGCTCAAATGAATTTGCCCAGTTCACGAACCCCACACGTTTTTCACTATAAACTAAAGAGCATCTATGTAAGAGATGCTGTGGTTTGTTACAGTTTCACAAGCAGAGTTCAACTAGATAAGGTCCGTATAAGTAGGAAATACAGTTCTTTTATTATGGACATGCTCATATTTCTTGCTGTATTGCAACTCTGGACAGAAGAGGATGCTTCCTGCGTTAAAACAGAGGATGTTTCATGGATGAGAACACTGGTCTGAATTTCCCTTCACAAACGGAGTTAAACCAAAGTCTCTGTGTCTTCCTTCAAGCAAGAGTTCATTTCCTGAAAACCCAGTGATTTTTCGGCTAAAATGAATTTACCCAATTCACGAACCCAACACGTTTTTCACTATAAACTAAAGAGCATCTATGTAAGAGATTCTGTGGTTTGTTACAGTTTCATAAGCAGAGTTCAACTAGATATGGTCAGTATTTGTAGGAAATACACTTCATTTTTTATGGACATGCTGATATTTCTTGCTGTATTGCAACTCTGGACAGAAGAGGATGCTTCTTGCGTTAAAACAGAGGATGTTTCATGGATGAGATCACTGGTCTGAATTTCCCTTCACAAACGGAGTTAAACCAAAGGCTCTGTGTCTTCCTACAAGCAAGAGTTCATTTCCGGAATTCCCAGTCATTTTTCGGCTCAAATGAATTTACACAGTTCACGAACCCAACACGTTTTTCACTATAAACTAAAGAGCATCTATGTAAGAGATGCTGTGATTTGTTACAGTTTCACAAGCAGAGTTTAACTAGATATGGTCCGTATGTGTAAGAAACACAGTTCGTTTTTTCTGGGCATGCTCATGTTTCTTGCTGTTTTGGAGACTCTAGAAAGAAGAGCAAGCTTCTTGCGTTAAAACAGAGTATGTTTCATGGATGAGAATACTGGTCTGAATTTCCTTTCAAAAACGGAGTTAAACCAAAGGCTCTGTGTCTTCCTACAAGCAGGAGTTCATTTCCGGAAATCCCAGTGATTTTTCGGCTCAAATGAATTTACCCAGTTCACGAACCCCACACGTTTTTCACTATAAACTAAAGAGCATCTATGTAAGAGATGCTGTGGTTTGTTACAGTTTCACAAGCAGAGTTCAACTAGATATGGTCCATATGAGTAGGAAATACAGTTCTTTTTTTATGGACATGCTCATATTTCTTGCTGTATTGCAACTCTGGACAGAAGAGGATGCTTCTTGCGTTAAAACAGAGGATGTTTCATGGATGAGAACACTGGTCTGAATTTCCCTTCACAAACGGAGTTAAACCAAAGGATCTGTATCTTCCTACAAGCAAGAGTTCATTTCCGGAAAACCCAGTGATTTTACGGCTCAAATGAATTTTCCCAGTTCAAGAACCCCACACGTTTTTCACTATAAACTAAAGAGCATCTATGTAAGAGATGCTGTGGTTTGTTACAGTTTCACAAGCAGAGTTCAACTAGATATGGTCCGTATGAGTAGGAAATACAGGTCTTTTTTTATGGACATGCTCATATTTCTTGCTGTATTGCAACTCTGGACAGAAGAGGATGCTTCTTGCGTTAAAACAGAGGATGTTTCATAGATGAGAACACTGGTCTGAATTTCCCTTCACAAACGGAGTTAAACCAAAGTCTCTGTGTCTTCCTTCAAGCAAGAGTTCATTTCATGAAAACCCAGTGATTTTTCGGCTAAAATGAATTTACACAATTCACGAACCCAACACGTTTTTCACTATAAACTAAAGAGCATCTATGTAAGAGATGCTGTGTTTTGTTACAGTTTTATAAGCAGTGTTCAACTAGATACGGTCAGTATTCGTAGACAACAGAGTTCTTTTTTTCTGGGCATGCTCATATTTCTTGCTGTATTAGAGACTCTGGAAAGAAGAGCATGCTCTTTGCGTTAAAACAGAGTGTGTTTCATGGATGAGAACACTGGTCTGAATTTCCCTTCACAAACGGAGTTAAACCAAAGGCTCTGTGTCTTCCTACTAGGAAGACTTCATTTCCGGAAATCCCAGTGATTTTTCGGCTCAAAAGAATTTACCCAGTTCACGCACCCAACACGATTTTCACTATAAACTAAAGAGCATCTATGTAAGAGATGCTGTGGTTTGTTACAGTTTCACAAGCAGAGTTCAACTAGATATGGTCCGTATGAGTAGGAAATGCAGTTCTTTTTTTATGGACCTGCTCATATTTCTTGCTGTATTGCAAATCTGGACAGAAGAGGATGCTTCTTGCGTTAAACCAGAGGATGTTTCATGGATGAGAACACTGGTCTGAATTTCCCGTCACAAACGGAGTTGAAACAAAGGCTCTGTGTCTCCCTACGAGCAAGAGTTCATTTCCGGAAATCCCAGTGATTTTTCGGCTCAAATGAATTTACACAGTTCACGAACCCAACACGTTTTTCACTATAAACTAAAGAGCATCTATGTAAGAGATGCTGTTGTTTGTTACAGTTTCACAAGCAGAGTTTAACTAGATATGGTCCGTATGAGTAAGAAACACAGTTCGTTTTTTCTGGGCATGCTCATGTTTCTTGCTGTTTTGGAGACTCTAGAAAGAAGAGCAAGCTTCTTGGGTTAAAACAGAGTATGTTTCATGGATGAGAACACTGGTCTGAATTTCCCTTCACAAATGGAGTTAAAGCAAAGTCTCTGTGTCTTCCTTCAAGAAAGAGTTCATTTCCTGAAAACCCCGTGATTTTTCGGCTGAAATGAATTTACACAATTCACGAACCCAACACGTTTTTCACTATAAACTAAAGAGCATCTATGTAAGAGATGCTGTGGTTTGTTACAGTTTCATAAGCAGAGTTCAACTAGATATGGTCAGTATTTGTAGGAAACACAGTTCTTTTTTTCTGGGCATGCTCATGTTTCTTGCTGTATTGGAGATGCAGGAAAGAAGAGCATGCTTCTTGTGTTAAAACAGAGTATGTTTCATAGATGAGAACACTGGTCTGAATTTCCCTTCACAAACGGAGTTAAACCAAAGGATCTGTATCTTCCTACAAGCAAGAGTTCATTTCCGGAAAACCCAGTGATTTTAGGGCTCAAATGAATTTGCCCAGTTCAAGAACCCCACGCGTTTTTCACTATAAACTAAAGAGCATCTATGTAAGAGATGCTGTGGTTTGTTACAGTTTCACAAGCAGAGTTCAACTAGATAAGGTCCGTATGAGTAGGAAATACAGTTCTTTTTTTATGGACATGCTCATATTTCTTGCTGTATTGCAACTCTGGACAGAAGAGGATGCTTCTTGCGTTAAAACAGAGGATGTTTCATAGATGAGAACACTGGTCTGAATTTCCCTTCACAAACGGAGTTAAACCAAAGGATCTGTATCTTCCTACAAGCAAGAGTTCATTTCCGGAAAACCCAGTGATTTTAGGGCTCAAATGAATTTGCCCAGTTCACGAACCCCACACGTTTTTCACTATAAACTAAAGAGCATCTATGTAAGAGATGCTGTGGTTTGTTACAGTTTCACAAGCAGAGTTCAACTAGATAAGGTCCGTATGAGTAGGAAATACAGTTCTTTTTTTCTGGGCATGCTCATGTTGCTTGCTGAATTAGAGACTCTGGAAAGAAGAGAATGTTCTTTGCGTTAAAACAGAGTGTGTTTCATGGATGAGAACATTAGTCTGAATTTCCCTTCACAAACGTAGTTAAAACAAAGGCTCTGTGTCTTCCTACAAGCAAGAGTTCATTTCCGGAAATCCCAGTGATTTTTCGGCTCAAATGAATTTACAAAGTTCACGCACCCAACACGATTTACACTATATACTAAAGAGCATCTATGTAAGATATGCTGTGGTTTGTTACAGTTTCACAAGCAGAGTTTAACTAGATATGGTCCGTATGAGTAAGAAACACAGTTCGTTTTTTCTGGGCATGCTCATGTTTCTTGCTGTATTGCAACTCTGGACAGAAGAGGATGCTTCTTGCGTTAAAACAGAGGATGTTTCATGGATGAGAACACTGGTCTTTATTTCCCTTCACAAACGGAGTTAAACCAAAGGCTCTGTGTCTTCCCACAAGCAAGAGTTCATTTCCGATAATCCCAGTATTTTTCGGCTCAAAAGAATTTACCCAGTTCACACACCCACCACGATTTTCACTATAAACTAAAGAGCATCTAGGTAAGAGATGCTGTGGTTTGTAACAGTTTCACAAGCAGAGTTCAAGTAGATATGGTCAGTATTAGTAGGAAATACAATTCTTTTTTTTATGAACATGCTCATAATTCTTGTTGTATTGCAACTCTGGACAGAAGAGGATGCTTCTTGTGTTAAAACAGACGGTGTTCCATGGATGAGAACACTGGTCTGAATTTCCCTTCACAAACGGAGTTAAACCAAAGGCTCTGTGTCTTCCTTCAAGCAAGAGTTCATTTCCTGAAAACCCAGTGATTTTTCGGCTAAAATGAATTTACACAATTAACGAACCAAACAGGTTTTTCACTATAAACTAAAGAGCATCTATGTAAGAGATGCTGTGGTTTGTTACAGTTTCACAAGCAGAGTTCAACTAGATAAGGTCCGTATAAGTAGGAAATACAGTTCTTTTATTATGGACATGCTCATATTTCTTGCTGTATTGAAACTCTGGACAGAAGAGGATGCTTCCTGCGTTAAAACAGAGGATGTTTCATGGATGAGAACACTGGTCTGAATTTCCCTTCACAAACGGAGTTAAACCAAAGTCTCTGTGTCTTCCTTCAAGCAAGAGTTCATTTCCTGAAAACCCAGTGATTTTTCGGCTAAAATGAATTTACCCAATTCACGAACCCAACACGTTTTTCACTATAAACTAAAGAGCATCTATGTAAGAGATTCTGTGGTTTGTTACAGTTTCATAAGCAGAGTTCAACTAGATATGGTCAGTATTTGTAGGAAATACACTTCATTTTTTATGGACATGCTGATATTTCTTGCTGTATTGCAACTCTGGACAGAAGAAGATGCTTCTTGTGTTAAAACAGAGGATGTTTCATGGATGAGATCACTGGTCTGAATTTCCCTTCACAAACGGAGTTAAACCAAAGGCTCTGTGTCTTCCTACAAGCAAGAGTTCATTTCCGGAATTCCCAGTGATTTTTCGGCTCAAATGAATTTACACAGTTCACGAACCCAACACGTTTTTCACTATAAACTAAAGAGCATCTATGTAAGAGATGCTGTGATTTGTTACAGTTTCACAAGCAGAGTTTAACTAGATATGGTCCGTATGTGTAAGAAACACAGTTCGTTTTTTCTGGGCATGCTCATGTTTCTTGCTGTTTTGGAGACTCTAGAAAGAAGAGCAAGCTTCTTGCGTTAAAACAGAGTATGTTTCATGGATGAGAATACTGGTCTGAATTTCCTTTCAAAAACGGAGTTAAACCAAAGGCTCTGTGTCTTCCTACAAGCAGGAGTTCATTTCCGGAAATCCCAGTGATTTTTCGGCTCAAATGAATTTACCCAGTTCACGAACCCCACACGTTTTTCACTATAAACTAAAGAGCATCTATGTAAGAGATGCTGTGGTTTGTTACAGTTTCACAAGCAGAGTTCAACTAGATATGGTCCATATGAGTAGGAAATACAGTTCTTTTTTTATGGACATGCTCATATTTCTTGCTGTATTGCAACTCTGGACAGAAGAGGATGCTTCTTGCGTTAAAACAGAGGATGTTTCATGGATGACAACACTGGTCTTAATTTCCCTTCACAAACGGAGTTAAACCAAAGGATCTGTATCTTCCTACAAGCAAGAGTTCATTTCCGGAAAACCCAGTGATTTTACGGCTCAAATGAATTTGCCCAGTTCAAGAACCCCACACGTTTTTCACTATAAACTAAAGAGCATCTATGTAAGAGATGCTGTGTTTTGTTACAGTTTTATAAGCAGAGTTCAACTAGATACGGTCAGTATTCGTAGACAACAGAGTTCTTTTTTTCTGGGCATGCTCATATTTCTTGCTGTATTAGAGACTCTGGAAAGAAGAGCATGCTCTTTGCGTTAAAACAGAGTGTGTTTCATGGATGAGAACACTGGTCTGAATTTCCCTTCACAAACGGAGTTAAACCAAAGGCTCTGTGTCTTCCTACTAGGAAGACTTCATTTCCGGAAATCCCAGTGATTTTTCGGCTCAAATGAATTTACCCAGTTCACGCACCCAACACGATTTTCACTATAAACTAAAGAGCATCTATGTAAGAGATGCTGTGGTTTGTTACAGTTTCACAAGCAGAGTTCAACTAGATATGGTCCGTATGAGTAGGAAATACAGTTCTTTTTTTATGGACCTGCTCATATTTCTTGCTGTATTGCAAATCTGGACAGAAGAGGATGCTTCTTGCGTTAAAACAGAGGATGTTTCATGGATGACAACACTGGGCTGAATTTCCCGTCACAAACGGAGTTGAAACAAAGGCTCTGTGTCTCCCTACGAGCAAGAGTTCATTTCCGGAAATCCCAGTGATTTTTCGGCTCAAATGAATTTACACAGTTCACGAACCCAACACGTTTTTCACTATAAACTAAAGAGCATCTATGTAAGAGATGCTCTTGTTTGTTACAGTTTCACAAGCAGAGTTTAACTAGATATGGTCCGTATGAGTAAGAAACACAGTTCATTTTTTCTGGGCATGCTCATGTTTCTTGCTTTATTGTAACTCCGGACAGAAGAGGATGCTTCTTGCGTTAAAACAGACGTTGTTTCATGGATGAGAACACTGGTCTGAATTTCCCTTCTCAAACGGAGTTAAACCAAAGGCTCTGTGTCTTCCTACAAGCAAGAGTTCATTTCCGGAAATCCCAGTGATTTTTCGGCTCAAATGAATTTACCCAGTTCACGAACCCAACACTTTTTTCACTATAAACTCAAGAGCATCTATGTAAGAGATGCTGTGGTTTGTTACAGATTCACAAGCAGAGTTTAACTAGATATGGTCCATATGACTAAGAAACACAGTTCGTTTTTTCTGGGCATGCTCATGTTTCTTGCTGTTTTGGAGACTCTAGAAAGAAGAGCAAGCTTCTTGCGTTAAAACAGAGTATGTTTCATGGATGAGAACACTGGTCTGAATTTCCCTTCACAAATGGAGTTAAAGCAAAGTCTCTGTGTCTTCCTTCAAGCAAGAGTTCATTTCCTGAAAACCCCGTGATTTTTCGGCTGAAATGAATTTACACAATTCACGAACCCAACACGTTTTTCACTATAAACTAAAGAGCATCTATGTAAGAGATGCTGTGGTTTGTTACAGTTTCATAAGCAGAGTTCAACTAGATATGGTCAGTATTTGTAGGAAACACAGTTCTTTTTTTCTGGGCATGCTCATGTTTCTTGCTGTATTGGAGATGCAGGAAAGAAGAGCATGCTTCTTGTGTTAAAACAGAGTATGTTTCATAGATGAGAACACTGGTCTGAATTTCCCTTCACAAACGGAGTTAAACCAAAGGATCTGTATCTTCCTACAAGCAAGAGTTCATTTCCGGAAAACCCAGTGATTTTAGGGCTCAAATGAATTTGCCCAGTTCAAGAACCCCACGCGTTTTTCACTATAAACTAAAGAGCATCTATGTAAGAGATGCTGTGGTTTGTTACAGTTTCACAAGCAGAGTTCAACTAGATAAGGTCCGTATGAGTAGGAAATACAGTTTTTTTTATGGACATGCTCATATTTCTTGCTGTATTGCAACTCTGGACAGAAGAGGATGCTTCTTGCGTTAAAACAGAGTATGTTTCATGGATGAGAACACTGGTCTGAATTTCCCTTCACAAACAGAGTTAAACCAAAGTCTCTTTGTCTTCCTTCAAGCAAGAGTTCATTTCCTGAAAACCCAGTGATTTTTCGGCTGAAATGAATTTACACAATTCACGAACCCAACACGTTTTTCACTATAAACTAAAGAGCATCTATGTAAGAGATGCTGTGGTTTGTTACAGTTTCACAAGCTGAGTTCAACTAGATATGGTCAGTATTTGTAGGAAATACACTTCATTTTTTATGGACATGCTGATATTTCTTGCTGTATTGCAACTCTGGACAGAAGAGGATGCTTCTTGCGTTAAAACAGAGGATGTTTCATGGATGAGATCACTGGTCTGAATTTCCCTTCACAAACGGAGTTAAACCAAAGGCTCTGTGTCTTCCTACAAGCAAGAGTTCATTTCCGGAAATCCCAGTGATTTTTCGGCTCAAATGAATTTACCCAGTTCACGAACCCCACACGTTTTTCACTATAAACTAAAGAGCATCTATGTAAGAGATGCTGTGGTTTGTTACAGTTTCACAAGCAGAGTTCAACTAGATATGGTCCATATGAGTAGGAAATACAGTTCTTTTTTTATGGACATGCTCATATTTCTTGCTGTATTGCAACTCTGGACAGAAGAGGATGCTTCTTGCGTTAAAACAGAGGATGTTTCATGGATGACAACACTGGTCTTAATTTCCCTTCACAAACGGAGTTAAACCAAAGGATCTGTATCTTCCTACAAGCAAGAGTTCATTTCCGGAAAACCCAGTGATTTTACGGCTCAAATGAATTTGCCCAGTTCAAGAACCCCACACGTTTTTCAGTATAAACTAAAGAGCATCTATGTAAGAGATGCTGTGGTTTGTTACAGTTTCACAAGCAGAGTTCAACTAGATATGGTCCGTATGAGTAGGAAATACAGGTCTTTTTTTATGGACATGCTCATATTTCTTGCTGTATTGCAACTCTGGACAGAAGAGGATGCTTCTTGCGTTAAAACATAGGATGTTTCATAGATGAGAACACTGGTCTGAATTTCCCTTCACAAACGGAGTTAAACCAAAGTCTCTGTGTCTTCCTTCAAGCAAGAGTTCATTTCCTGAAAACCCAGTGATTTTTCGGCTAAAATGAATTTACACAATTCACGAACCCCACACGTTTTTCACTATAAACTAAAGAGCATCTATGTAAGAGATGCTGTGTTTTGTTACAGTTTTATAAGCAGTGTTCAACTAGATATGGTCAGTATTCGTAGACAACAGAGTTCTTTTTTTCTGGGCATGCTCATATTTCTTGCTGTATTAGAGACTCTGGAAAGAAGAGCATGCTCTTTGCGTTAAAACAGAGTGTGTTTCATGGATGAGAACACTGGTCTGAATTTCCCTTCACAAACGGAGTTAAACCAAAGGCTCTGTGTCTTCCTACTAGGAAGACTTCATTTCCGGAAATCCCAGTGATTTTTCGGCTCAAAAGAATTTACCCAGTTCACGCACCCAACACGATTTTCACTATAAACTAAAGAGCATCTATGTAAGAGATGCTGTGGTTTGTTACAGTTTCACAAGCAGAGTTCAACTAGATATGGTCCATATGAGTAGGAAATACAATTCTTTTTTTATGGACATGCTCATATTTCTTGCTGTATTGCAACTCTGGACAGAAGAGGATGCTTCTTGCGTTAAAACAGAGGATGTTTCATAGATGAGAACACTGGTCTGAATTTCCCTTCACAAACGGAGTTAAACCAAAGGATCTGTATCTTCCTACAAGCAAGAGTTCATTTCCGGAAAACCCAGTGATTTTAGGGCTCAAATGAATTTGCCCAGTTCACGAACCCCACACGTTTTTCACTATAAACTAAAGAGCATCTATGTAAGAGATGCTGTGGTTTGTTACAGTTTCACAAGCAGAGTTCAACTAGATAAGGTCCGTATGAGTAGGAAATACAGTTCTTTTTTTCTGGGCATGCTCATGTTGCTTGCTGAATTAGAGACTCTGGAAAGAAGAGAATGTTCTTTGCGTTAAAACAGAGTGTGTTTCATGGATGAGAACATTAGTCTGAATTTCCCTTCACAAACGTAGTTAAAACAAAGGCTCTGTGTCTTCCTACAAGCAAGAGTTCATTTCCGGAAATCCCAGTGATTTTTCGGCTCAAATGAATTTACACAGTTCACGAACCCAACACGTTTTTCACTATAAACTAAAGAGCATCTAGGTAAGAGATGCTGTTGTTTGTTACAGTTTCACAAGCAGAGTTTAACTAGATATGGTCCGTATGAGTAAGAAACACAGTTCGTTTTTTCTGGGCATGCTCATGTTTCTTGCTTTATTGTAACTCCGGACAGAAGAGGATGCTTCTTGCGTTAAAACAGACGTTGTTTCATGGATGAGAACACTGGTCTGAATTTCCCTTCTCAAACGGAGTTAAACCAAAGGCTCTGTGTCTTCCTACAAGCAAGAGTTCATTTCCGGAAATCCCAGTGATTTTTCGGCTCAAATGAATTTACCCAGTTCACGAACCCAACATTTTTTCACTATAAACTAAAGAGCATCTATGTCAGAGATTCTGTTGTTTGTTACAGTTTCACAAGCAGAGTTTAACTAGATATGGTCAGTATGAGTAAGAAACACAGTTCGTTTTTTCTGGGCATGCTCATGTTTCTTGCTGTTTTGGAGACTCTAGAAAGAAGAGCAAGCTTCTTGCGTTAAAACAGAGTATGTTTCATGGATGAGAACACTGGTCTGAATTTCCCTTCACAAATGGAGTTAAAGCAAAGTCTCTGTGTCTTCCTTCAAGCAAGAGTTCATTTCCTGAAAACCCCGTGATTTTTCGGCTGAAATGAATTTACACAATTCACGAACCCAACAGGTTTTTCACTATAAACTAAAGAGCATCTATGTAAGAGATGCTGTGGTTTGTTACAGTTTCATAAGCAGAGTTCAACTAGATATGGTCAGTATTTGTAGGAAACACAGTTCTTTTTTTCTGGGCATGCTCATGTTTCTTGCTGTATTGGAGATGCAGGAAAGAAGAGCATGCTTCTTGTGTTAAAACAGAGTATGTTTCATAGATGAGAACACTGGTCTGAATTTCCCTTCACAAACGGAGTTAAACCAAAGGATCTGTATCTTCCTACAAGCAAGAGTTCATTTCCGGAAAACCCAGTGATTTTTGGGCTCAAATGAATTTGCCCAGTTCAAGAACCCCACGCGTTTTTCACTATAAACTAAAGAGCATCTATGTAAGAGATGCTGTGGTTTGTTACAGTTTCACAAGCAGAGTTCAACTAGATATGGTCCGTATGAGTAGGAAATACAGTTCTTTTTTTATGGACATGCTCATATTTCTTGCTGTATTGCAACTCTGGACAGAAGAGGATGCTTCTTGCGTTAAAACAGAGTATGTTTCATGGATGAGAACACTGGTCTGAATTTCCCTTCACAAACAGAGTTAAACCAAAGTCTCTTTGTCTTCCTTCAAGCAAGAGTTCATTTCCTGAAAACCCAGTGATTTTTCGGCTGAAATGAATTTACACAATTCACGAACCCAACACGTTTTTCACTATAAACTAAAGAGCATCTATGTAAGAGATGCTGTGGTTTGTTACAGTTTCACAAGCAGAGTTCAACTAGATATGGTCAGTATTTGTAGGAAATACACTTCATTTTTTATGGACATGCTGATATTTCTTGCTGTATTGCAACTCTGGACAGAAGAGGATGCTTCTTGCGTTAAAACAGAGGATGTTTCATGGATGAGATCACTGGTCTGAATTTCCCTTCACAAACGGAGTTAAACCAAAGGCTCTGTGTCTTCCTACAAGCAAGAGTTCATTTCCGGAATTCCCAGTGATTTTTCGGCTCAAATGAATTTACACAGTTCACGAACCCAACACGTTTTTCACTATAAACTAAAGAGCATCTATGTAAGAGATGCTGTGATTTGTTACAGTTTCACAAGCAGAGTTTAACTAGATATGGTCCGTATGTGTAAGAAACACAGTTCGTTTTTTCTGGGCATGCTCATGTTTCTTGCTGTTTTGGAGAATCTAGAAAGAAGAGCAAGCTTCTTGCGTTAAAACAGAGTATGTTTCATGGATGAGAACACTGGTCTGAATTTCCTTTCACAAACGGAGTTAAACCAAAGGCTCTGTGTCTTCCTACAAGCAAGAGTTCATTTCCGAAAATCCCAGTGATTTTTCGGCTCAAATGAATTTACCCAGTTCACGAACCCCACACGTTTTTCACTATAAACTAAAGAGCATCTATGTAAGAGATGCTGTGGTTTGTTACAGTTTCACAAGCAGAGTTCAACTAGATATGGTCAGTATTTGTAGGAAACACAGTTCTTTTTTTCTGGGCATGCTCATGTTTCTTGCTGTATTGGAGATGCTGGAAAGAAGAGCATGCCTCTGGCGTTAAAACAGAGTATGTTTCATGGATGAGAACACTGGTATGAATTTCCTTTCCCAAACGGAGTTAAACCAAAGGCTCTGTGTCTTCCTACAAGCAGGAGTTCATTTCCGGAAATCCTAGTGATTTTTCGGCTCAAATGAATTTACCCAGTTCACGAACCCCACACGTTTTTCACTATAAACTAAAGAGCATCTATGTAAGAGATGCTGTGGTTTGTTACAGTTTCACAAGCAGAGTTCAACTAGATAAGGTCCGTATGAGTAGGAAATACAGTTCTTTTTTTATGGACATGCTCATATCTCTTGCTGTATTGCAACTCTGGACAGAAGAGGATGCTTCTTGTGTTAAAACAGAGTATTTTTCATGGATGAGAACACTGGTCTGAATTTCCCTTCACAAACAGAGTTAAACCAAAGTCTCTTTGTCTTCCTTCAAGCAAGAGTTCATTTCCTGAAAACCCAGTGATTTTTCGGCTGAAATGAATTTACACAATTCACGAACCCAACACGTTTTTCACTATAAACTAAAGAGCATCAATGTAAGAGATGCTGTGGTTTGTTACAGTTTCACAAGCAGAGTTCAACTAGATAAGGTCCGTATAAGTAGGAAATACAGTTCTTTTATTATGGACATGCTCATATTTCTTGCTGTATTGCAACTCTGGACAGAAGAGGATGCTTCCTGCGTTAAAACAGAGGATGTTTCATGGATGAGAACACTGGTCTGAATTTCCCTTCACAAACGGAGTTAAAACAAAGTCTCTGTGTCTTCCTTCAAGCAAGAGTTCATTTCCTGAAAACCCAGTGATTTTTCGGCTAAAATGAATTTACCCAATTCACGAACCCAACACGTTTTTCACTATAAACTAAAGAGCATCTATGTAAGAGATGCTGTGATTTGTTACAGTTTCACAAGCAGAGTTTAACTAGATATGGTCCGTATGTGTAAGAAACACAGTTCGTTTTTTCTGGGCATGCTCATGTTTCTTGCTGTTTTGGAGACTCTAGAAAGAAGAGCAAGCTTCTTGCGTTAAAACAGAGTATGTTTCATGGATGAGAACACTGGTCTGAATTTCCTTTCACAAACGGAGTTAAACCAAAGGCTCTGTGTCTTCCTACAAGCAAGAGTTCATTTCCGGAAATCCCAGTGATTTTTCGGCTCAAATGAATTTACCCAGTTCACGAACCCCACACGTTTTTCACTATAAACTAAAGAGCATCTATGTAAGAGATGCTGTTGTTTGTTACAGTTTCATAAGCAGAGTTCAACTAGATATGGTCAGTATTTGTAGGAAACACAGTTCTTTTTTTCTGGGCATGCTCATGTTTCTTGCTGTATTGGAGAAGCTGGAAAGAAGAGCATGCTTCTGGCGTTAAAACAGAGTATGTTTCATGGATGAGAACACTGTTATGAATTTCCTTTCACAAACGGAGTTAAACCAAAGGCTCTGTGTCTTCCTACAAGCAGGAGTTCATTTCCGGAAATCCCAGTGATTTTTCGGCTCAAATGAATTTACCCAGTTCACGAACCCCACACGTTTTTCACTATAAACTAAAGAGCATCTATGTAAGAGATGCTGTGGTTTGTTATTGTTTCACAAGCAGAGTTCAAGTAGATATGGTCCGTATGAGTATGAAATACAGTTCTTTTTTTATGGACCTGCTCATATTTCTTGCTGTATTGCAACTCTGGACAGAAGAGGATGCTCCTTGCATTAAAACAGAGGATGTTTCATGGATGAGAACACTGGTCTGAATTTCCCATCACAAACGGACTTAAACCAAAGGCTCTGTGTCTCCCTACAAGCAAGAGTTCTTTTCCGGAAATCCCAGTGATTTTCGGCTCAAATGAAATTAGACAGTTCACGAACCCAACACGTTTTTCACTATAAACTAAAGAGCATCTATGTAAGAGATGCTGTTGTTTGTTACAGTTTCACAAGCAGAGTTTAACTAGATATGGTCCGTATGAGTAAGAAACACAGTTCGTTTTTTCTGGGCATGCTCATGTTTCTTGCTGTATTGCAACTCTGGACAGAAGAGGATGCTTCTTGCGTTAAAACAGAGGATGTTTCATGGATGAGAACACTGGTCTTAATTTCCCTTCACAAACGGAGTTAAACCAAAGGCTCTGTGTCTTCCCACAAGCAAGAGTTCATTTCCGGAAATCCCAGTATTTTTCGGCTCAAAAGAATTTACCCAGTTCACACACCCACCACGATTTTCACTATAAACTAAAGAGCATCTAGGTAAGAGACGCTGTGGTTTGTAACAGTTTCACAAGCAGAGTTCAACTAGATATGGTCAGTATTAGTAGGAAATACAATTCTTTTTTTATGAACATGCTCATAATTCTTGTTGTATTGCAACTCTGGACAGAAGAGGATGCTTCTTGTGTTAAAACAGACGGTGTTCCATGGATGAGAACACTGGTCTGAATTTCCCTTCACAAACGGAGTTAAACCAAAGGCTCTGTGTCTTCCTTCAAGCAAGAGTTCATTTCCTGAAAACCCAGTGATTTTTCGGCAAAAATGAATTTACACAATTCACGAACCCAACACGTTTTTCACTATAAACTAAAGAGCATCTATGTAAGAGATGCTGTGGTTTGTTACAGTTTCATAAGCAGAGTTCAACTCGATACGGTCAGTATTCGTAGGAAACAGAGTTCTTTTTTTCTGGGCATGCTCATATTTCTTGCTGTATTTAGGACTCTGGAAAGAAGAGCATGCTCTTTGCGTTAAAACAGAGTGTGTTTCATGGGTGAGAACACTGGTCTGAATTTCCCTTCACAAACGGAGTTAAACCAAAGGCTCTGAGTCTTCCTACAAGCAAGAGTTCATTTCCGGAATTCCCAGTGATTTTTCGGCTCCAATGAATTTACACAGTTCACGCACCCAACACGATTTTCACTATAAACTAAAGAGCATCTATGTAAGAGATGCTGTGGTTTGTTACAGTTTCACAAGCAGAGTTCAACTAGATATGTTCAGTATTAGTAGGAAATACAGTTCTTTTTTTATGGATGCCCATATTTCTTGCTGTATTGCAACTCTGGACAGAAGAGGATGCTTCTTGTGTTAAAACAGACGGTTTTCATGGATGAGAACACCGGTCTGAATTTCCCTTCACAAACGGAGTTAAACCAAAGGCTCTGTGTCTTCCTTCAAGCAAGAGTTCATTTCCTGAAAACCCAGTGATTTTTTGGCTAAAATCAATTTACACAATTCACGAACCCAACAGGTTTTTCACTATAAACTAAAGAGCATCTATGTAAGAGATGCTGTGGTTTGTTACAGTTTCATAAGCAGAGTTCAACTAGATATGGTCAGTATTTGTAGGAAACACAGTTCTTTTTTTCTGGGCATGCTCATGTTGCTTGCTGAATTAGAGACTCTGGAAAGAAGAGAATGTTCTTTGCGTTAAAACAGAGTGTGTTTCATGGATGAGAACATTAGTCTGAATTTCCCTTCACAAACGTAGTTAAAACAAAGGCTCTGTGTCTTCATACAAGCAAGAGTTCATTTCCGGAAATCCCAGTGATTTTTCGGCTCAAATGAATTTACCCAGTTCACGAACCCCACACGTTTTTCACTATAAACTAAAGAGCATCTATGTAAGAGATGCTGTGGTTTGTTACAGTTTCACAAGCAGAGTTCAACTAGATATGGTCCATATGAGTAGGAAATACAATTCTTTTTTTATGGACATGCTCATATTTCTTGCTGTATTGCAACTCTGGACAGAAGAGGATGCTTCTTGCGTTAAAACAGAGGATGTTTCATAGATGAGAACACTGGTCTGAATTTCCCTTCACAAACGGAGTTAAACCAAAGGATCTGTATCTTCCTACAAGCAAGAGTTCATTTCCGGAAAACCCAGTGATTTTAGGGCTCAAATGAATTTGCCCAGTTCACGAACCCCACACGTTTTTCACTATAAACTAAAGAGCATCTATGTAAGAGATGCTGTGGTTTGTTACAGTTTCACAAGCAGAGTTCAACTAGATAAGGTCCGTATGAGTAGGAAATACAGTTCTTTTTTTCTGGGCATGCTCATGTTGCTTGCTGAATTAGAGACTCTGGAAAGAAGAGAATGTTCTTTGCGTTAAAACAGAGTGTGTTTAATGGATGAGAACATTAGTCTGAATTTCCCTTCACAAACGTAGTTAAAACAAAGGCTCTGTGTCTTCCTACAAGCAAGAGTTCATTTCCGGAAATCCCAGTGATTTTTCGGCTCAAATGAATTTACAAAGTTCCCGCACCCAACACGATTTACACTATATACTAAAGAGCATCTATGTAAGATATGCTGTGGTTTGTTACAGTTTCACAAGCAGAGTTTAACTAGATATGGTCCGTATGAGTAAGAAACACATTTCATTTTTTCTGGGCATGCTCATGTTTCTTGCTGTATTAGAGACTCTGGAAAGAAGAGCATGCTCTTTGCGTTAAAACAGAGTATATTTCATGGATGAGAACACTGGTCTGAATATCCCTTCACAAACGGAGTTAAACCAAAGGCTCTGTGTCCTCCTAAAAGCAAGATTTCATTTCCGGAATACCCAGTGATTTTTGGGCTCAAATGAATTTACCCAGTTCCCGAACCCCACACGTTTTTCAATATAAACTAAAGAGCATCTATGTAAGAGATGCTGTGGTTTGTTACAGTTTCACAAGCAGAGTTCAACTAGATATGGTCCGTATGAGTAGGAAATACAGTTCTTTTTTTATGGACCTGCTCATATTTCTTGCTGTATTGCAAATCTGGACAGAAGAGGATGCTTCTTGCGTTAAAACAGAGGATGTTTCATGGATGAGAACACTGGTCTGAATTTCCCATCACAAACGGAGTTGAAACAAAGGCTCTGTGTCTCCCTACGAGCAAGAGTTCATTTCCGGAAATCCCAGTGATTTTTCGGCTCAAATGAATTTACACAGTTCACGAACCCAACACGTTTTTCACTATAAACTAAAGAGCATCTATGTAAGAGATGCTGTTGTTTGTTACAGTTTCACAAGCAGAGTTTAACTAGATATGGTCCGTATGAGTAAGAAACACAGTTCGTTTTTTCTGGGCATGCTCATGTTTCTTGCTTTATTGTAACTCCGGACAGAAGAGGATGCTTCTTGCGTTAAAACAGACGTTGTTTCATGGATGAGAACACTGGTCTGAATTTCCCTTCTCAAACGGAGTTAAACCAAAGGCTCTGTGTCTTCCTACAAGCAAGAGTTCACTTCCGGAAATCCCAGTGATTTTTCGGCTCAAATGAATTTACCCAGTTCACGAACCCAACAATTTTTTAACTATAAACTAAAGAGCATCTATGTAAGAGATTCTATTGTTTGTTACAGTTTCACAAGCAGAGTTTAACTAGATATGGTCAGTATGAGTAAGAAACACAGTTCGTTTTTTCTGGGCATGCTCATGTTTCTTGCTGTTTTGGAGACTCTAGAAAGAAGAGCAAGCTTCTTGCGTTAAAACAGAGTATGTTTCATGGATGAGAACACTGGTCTGAATTTCCCTTCACAAATGGAGTTAAAGCAAAGTCTCTGTGTCTTCCTTCAAGCAAGAGTTCATTTCCTGAAAACCCCGTGATTTTTCGGCTGAAATGAATTTACACAATTCACGAACCCCACACGTTTTTCACTATAAACTAAAGAGCATCTATGTAAGAGATGCTGTGGTTTGTTACAGTTTCACAAGCAGAGTTCAACTAGATAAGGTCCGTATGAGTAGGAAATACAGTTCTTTTTTTATGGACATGCTCATATCTCTTGCTGTATTGCAACTCTGGACAGAAGAGGATGCTTCTTGTGTTAAAACAGAGTATGTTTCATGGATGAGAACACTGGTCTGAATTTCCCTTCACAAACAGAGTTAAACCAAAGTCTCTTTGTCTTCCTTCAAGCAAGAGTTCATTTCCTGAAAACCCAGTGATTTTTTGGCTGAAATGAATTTACACAATTCACGAACCCAACACGTTTTTCACTATAAACTAAAGAGCATCTATGTAAGAGATGCTGTGGTTTGTTACAGTTTCACAAGCAGAGTTCAACTAGATATGGTCTATATGAGTAGGAAATACAGTTCTTTTTTTATGGACATGCTCATATTTCTTGCTGTATTGCAACTCTGGACAGAAGAGGATGCTTCTTGCGTTAAAACAGAGGATGTTTCATAGATGAGAACACTGGTCTGAATTTCCCTTCACAAACGGAGTTAAACCAAAGGATCTGTATCTTCCTGCAAGCAAGAGTTCATTTCCGGAAAACCCAGTGATTTTAGGGCTCAAATGAATTTGCCCAGTTCACGAACCCCACACGTTTTTCACTAAACTAAAGAGCATCAATGTAAGAGATGCTGTGGTTTGTTACAGTTTCACAAGCAGAGTTCAACTAGATAAGGTCCGTATAAGTAGGAAATACAGTTCTTTTATTATGGACATGCTCATATTTCTTGCTGTATTGCAACTCTGGACAGAAGAGGATGCTTCCTGCGTTAAAACAGAGGATGTTTCATGGATGAGAACACTGGTCTGAATTTCCCTTCACAAACGGAGTTAAAACAAAGTCTCTGTGTCTTCCTTCAAGCAAGAGTTCATTTCCTGAAAACCCAGTGATTTTTCGGCTAAAATGAATTTACCCAATTCACGAACCCAACACGTTTTTCACTATAAACTAAAGAGCATCTATGTAAGAGATGCTGTGATTTGTTACAGTTTCACAAGCAGAGTTTAACTAGATATGGTCCGTATGTGTAAGAAACACAGTTCGTTTTTTCTGGGCATGCTCATGTTTCTTGCTGTTTTGGAGACTCTAGAAAGAAGAGCAAGCTTCTTGCGTTAAAACAGAGTATGTTTCATGGATGAGAACACTGGTCTGAATTTCCTTTCACAAACGGAGTTAAACCAAAGGCTCTGTGTCTTCCTACAAGCAAGAGTTCATTTCCGGAAATCCCAGTGATTTTTTGGCTCAAATGAATTTACCCAGTTCACGAACCCCACACGTTTTTCACTATAAACTAAAGAGCATCTATGTAAGAGATGCTGTTGTTTGTTACAGTTTCATAAGCAGAGTTCAACTAGATATGGTCAGTATTTGTAGGAAACACAGTTCTTTTTTTCTGGGCATGCTCATGTTTCTTGCTGTATTGGAGATGCTGGAAAGAAGAGCATGCTTCTGGCGTTAAAACAGAGTATGTTTCATGGATGAGAACACTGTTATGAATTTCCTTTCACAAACGGAGTTAAACCAAAGGCTCTGTGTCTTCCTACAAGCAGGAGTTCATTTCCGGAAATCCCAGTGATTTTTCGGCTCAAATGAATTTACCCAGTTCACGAACCCCACACGTTTTTCACTATAAACTAAAGAGCATCTATGTAAGAGATGCTGTGGTTTGTTATTGTTTCACAAGCAGAGTTCAAGTAGATATGGTCCGTATGAGTATGAAATACAGTTCTTTTTTTATGGACCTGCTCATATTTCTTGCTGTATTGCAACTCTGGACAGAAGAGGATGCTCCTTGCATTAAAACAGAGGATGTTTCATGGATGAGAACACTGGTCTGAATTTCCCATCACAAACGGAGTTAAACCAAAGGCTCTGTGTCTCCCTACAAGCAAGAGTTCTTTTCCGGAAATCCCAGTGATTTTTCGGCTCAAATGAAATTAGACAGTTCACGAACCCAACACGTTTTTCACTATAAACTAAAGAGCATCTATGTAAGAGATGCTGTTCTTTGTTACAGTTTCACAAGCAGAGTTTAACTAGATATGGTCCGTATGAGTAAGAAACACAGTTCGTTTTTTATGGGCATGCTCATGTTTCTTGCTGTATTGCAACTCTGGACAGAAGAGGATGCTTCTTGCGTTAAAACAGAGGATGTTTCATGGATGAGAACACTGGTCTTAATTTCCCTTCACAAACGGAGTTAAACCAAAGGCTCTGTGTCTTCCCACAAGCAAGAGTTCATTTCCGGAAATCCCAGTATTTTTCGGCTCAAAAGAATTTACCCAGTTCACACACCCACCACGATTTTCACTATAAACTAAAGAGCATCTAGGTAAGAGACGCTGTGGTTTGTAACAGTTTCACAAGCAGAGTTCAACTAGATATGGTCAGTATTAGTAGGAAATACAATTCTTTTTTTATGAACATGCTCATAATTCTTGTTGTATTGCAACTCTGGACAGAAGAGGATGCTTCTTGTGTTAAAACAGACGGTGTTCCATGGATGAGAACACTGGTCTGAATTTCCCTTCACAAACGGAGTTAAACCAAAGGCTCTGTGTCTTCCTTCAAGCAAGAGTTCATTTCCTGAAAACCCAGTGATTTTTCGGCAAAAATGAATTTACACAATTCACGAACCCAACACGTTTTTCACTATAAACTAAAGAGCATCTATGTAAGAGATGCTGTGGTTTGTTACAGTTTCATAAGCAGAGTTCAACTCGATACGGTCAGTATTCGTAGGAAACAGAGTTCTTTTTTTCTGGGCATGCTCATATTTCTTGCTGTATTTAGGACTCTGGAAAGAAGAGCATGCTCTTTGCGTTAAAACAGAGTGTGTTTCATGGGTGAGAACACTGGTCTGAATTTCCCTTCACAACCGGAGTTAAACCAAAGGCTCTGTGTCTTCCTACAAGCAAGAGTTCATTTCCGGAATTCCCAGTGATTTTTCGGCTCCAATGAATTTACACAGTTCACGCACCCAACACGATTTTCACTATAAACTAAAGAGCATCTATGTAAGAGATGCTGTGGTTTGTTACAGTTTCACAAGCAGAGTTCAACTAGATATGTTCAGTATTAGTAGGAAATACAGTTCTTTTTTTATGGATGCCCATATTTCTTGCTGTATTGCAACTCTGGACAGAAGAGGATGCTTCTTGTGTTAAAACAGACGGTTTTCATGGATGAGAACACCGGTCTGAATTTCCCTTCACAAACGGAGTTAAACCAAAGGCTCTGTGTCTTCCTAAAAGCAAGATTTCATTTCCGGAAAACCCAGTGATTTTTGGGCTCAAATGAATTTACCCAGTTCCCGAACCCCACACGTTTTTCACTATAAACTAAAGAGCATCTATGTAAGAGATGCTGTGGTTTGTTACAGTTTCACAAGCAGAGTTCAACTAGATATGGTCCGTATGAGTAGGATATACAGTTCTGTTTTATGGACATGCTCATATTTCTTGCTGTATTGCAACTCTGGACAGAAGAGTATGCTTTTTCCGTTAAAACAGAGGATGTTTCATGGATGAGAACACTGGTCTGAATTTCCTTTCACAAACGTAGTTAAACCAAAGGCTCTGTGTCTTCCTACAAGCAAGAGTTCATTTCCGGAAAACCCAGTGATTTTTCGGCTCAAATGAATTTACCCAGTTCACGACCCCACACGTTTTTCACTATAAACTAAAGAGCATCTATGTAAGAAATGCTGTGGTTTGTTACAGTTTCATAAGCAGAGTTCAACTAGATATGGTCAGTATTTGTAGGAAACACAGTTCTTTTGTTCTGGGCATGCTCATGTTGCTTGCTGTTTTGGAGACGCTGGAAAGAAGAGCAAGCTTCTTGCGTTAAAACAGAGAATGTTTCATGGATAAGAACACAGGTCTGAATTTTCTTCACAAACGGAGTTAAACCAAAGTCTCTGTGTCTTCCTTCAAGCAAGAGTTCATTTCCTTAAAACACAGTGATTTTTTGGCTAAAGTGAATTTCCACAATTCACGAACCCAACAGGTTTTTCACTATAAACTAAAGAGCATCTATGTAAGAGATTCTGTGGTTTGTTACAGTTTCATAAGCAGAGTTCAACTAGATATGGTCAGTATTTGTAGGAAATACACTTCATTTTTTATGGACATGCTGATATTTCTTGCTGTATTGCAACTCTGGACAGAAGAAGATGCTTCTTGCGTTAAAACAGAGGATGTTTCATGGATGAGAACACTGGTCTGAATTTCCCTTCACAAACGGAGTTAAACCAAAGGCTCTGTGTCTTCCTACAAGCAAGAGTTCCTTTCCGGAATTCCCAGTGATTTTTCGGCTCAAATGAATTTACACAGTTCACGAACCCAACACGTTTTTCACTATAAACTAAAGAGCATCTATGTAAGAGATGCTGTGATTTGTTACAGTTTCACAAGCAGAGTTTAACTAGATATTGTCCGTATGTGTAAGAAACACAGTTCGTTTTTTCTGGGCATGCTCATGTTTCTTGCTGTTTTGGAGACTCTAGAAAGAAGAGCAAGCTTCTTGCGTTAAAACAGAGTATGTTTCATGGATGAGAACAGTGGTCTGAATTTCCTTTCACAAACGGAGTTAAACCAAAGGCTCTGTGTCTTCCTACAAGCAAGAGTTCATTTCCGGAAATCCCAGTGATTTTTCGGCTCAAATGAATTTACCCAGTTCACGAACACCACACGTTTTTCACTATAAACTAAAGAGCATCTATGTAAGAGATGCTGTGGTTTGTTACAGTTTCACAAGCAGAGTTCAACTAGATATGGTCTATATGAGTAGGAAATACAGTTCTTTTTTTATGGACATGCTCATATTTCTTGCTGTATTGCAACTCTGGACAGAAGAGGATGCTTCTTGCGTTAAAACAGAGGATGTTTCATAGATGAGAACACTGGTCTGAATTTCCCTTCACAAACGGAGTTAAACCAAAGGATCTGTATCTTCCTGCAAGCAAGAGTTCATTTCCGGAAAACCCAGTGATTTTAGGGCTCAAATGAATTTGCCCAGTTCACGAACCCCACACGTTTTTCACTATAAACTAAAGAGCATCAATGTAAGAGATGCTGTGGTTTGTTACAGTTTCACAAGCAGAGTTCAACTAGATAAGGTCCGTATAAGTAGGAAATACAGTTCTTTTATTATGGACATGCTCATATTTCTTGCTGTATTGCAACTCTGGACAGAAGAGGATGCTTCCTGCGTTAAAACAGAGGATGTTTCATGGATGAGAACACTGGTCTGAATTTCCCTTCACAAACGGAGTTAAAACAAAGTCTCTGTGTCTTCCTTCAAGCAAGAGTTCATTTCCTGAAAACCCAGTGATTTTTCGGCTAAAATGAATTTACCCAATTCACGAACCCAACACGTTTTTCACTATAAACTAAAGAGCATCTATGTAAGAGATGCTGTGATTTGTTACAGTTTCACAAGCAGAGTTTAACTAGATATGGTCCGTATGTGTAAGAAACACAGTTCGTTTTTTCTGGGCATGCTCATGTTTCTTGCTGTTTTGGAGACTCTAGAAAGAAGAGCAAGCTTCTTGCGTTAAAACAGAGTATGTTTCATGGATGAGAACACAGGTCTGAATTTCCTTTCACAAACGGAGTTAAACCAAAGGCTCTGTGTCTTCCTACAAGCAAGAGTTCATTTCCGGAAATCCCAGTGATTTTTCGGCTCAAATGAATTTACCCAGTTCACGAACCCCACACGTTTTTCACTATAAACTAAAGAGCATCTATGTAAGAGATGCTGTTGTTTGTTACAGTTTCATAAGCAGAGTTCAACTAGATATGGTCAGTATTTGTAGGAAACACAGTTCTTTTTTTCTGGGCATGCTCATGTTTCTTGCTGTATTGGAGATGCTGGAAAGAAGAGCATGCTTCTGGCGTTAAAACAGAGTATGTTTCATGGATGAGAACACTGTTATGAATTTCCTTTCACAAACGGAGTTAAACCAAAGGCTCTGTGTCTTCCTACAAGCAGGAGTTCATTTCCGGAAATCCCAGTGATTTTTCGGCTCAAATGAATTTACCCAGTTCACGAACCCCACACGTTTTTCACTATAAACTAAAGAGCATGTATGTAAGAGATGCTGTGGTTTGTTACAGTTTCACAAGCAGAGTTCAACTAGATAAGGTCCGTATAAGTAGGAAATACAGTTCTTTTATTATGGACATGCTCATATTTCTTGCTGTATTGCAACTCTGGACAGAAGAGGATGCTTCCTGCGTTAAAACAGAGGATGTTTCATGGATGAGAACACTGGTCTGAATTTCCCTTCACAAACGGAGTTAAAACAAAGTCTCTGTGTCTTCCTTCAAGCAAGAGTTCATTTCCTGAAAACCCAGTGATTTTTCGGCTAAAATGAATTTACCCAATTCACGAACCCAACACGTTTTTCACTATAAACTAAAGAGCATCTATGTAAGAGATGCTGTGATTTGTTACAGTTTCACAAGCAGAGTTTAACTAGATATGGTCCGTATGTGTAAGAAACACAGTTCGTTTTTTCTGGGCATGCTCATGTTTCTTGCTGTTTTGGAGACTCTAGAAAGAAGAGCAAGCTTCTTGCGTTAAAACAGAGTATGTTTCATGGATGAGAACACTGGTCTGAATTTCCTTTCACAAACAGAGTTAAATCAAAGGCTCTGTGTCTTCCTACAAGCAAGAGTTCATTTCCGGAAATCCCAGTGATTTTTTGGCTCAAATGAATTTACCCAGTTCACGAACCCCACACGTTTTTCACTATAAACTAAAGAGCATCTATGTAAGAGATGCTGTTGTTTGTTACAGTTTCATAAGCAGAGTTCAACTAGATATGGTCAGTATTTGTAGGAAACACAGTTCTTTTTTTCTGGGCATGCTCATGTTTCTTGCTGTATTGGAGATGCTGGAAAGAAGAGCATGCTTCTGGCGTTAAAACAGAGTATGTTTCATGGATGAGAACACTGTTATGAATTTCCTTTCACAAACGGAGTTAAACCAAAGGCTCTGTGTCTTCCTACAAGCAGGAGTTCATTTCCGGAAATCCCAGTGATTTTTCGGCTCAAATGAATTTACCCAGTTCACGAACCCCACACGTTTTTCACTATAAACTAAAGAGCATCTATGTAAGAGATGCTGTGGTTTGTTATTGTTTCACAAGCAGAGTTCAAGTAGATATGGTCCGTATGAGTATGAAATACAGTTCTTTTTTTATGGACCTGCTCATATTTCTTGCTGTATTGCAACTCTGGACAGAAGAGGATGCTCCTTGCATTAAAACAGAGGATGTTTCATGGATGAGAACACTGGTCTGAATTTCCCATCACAAACGGAGTTAAACCAAAGGCTCTGTGTCTCCCTACAAGCAAGAGTTCTTTTCCGGAAATCCCATTGATTTTTCGACTCAAATGAAATTAGACAGTTCACGAACCCAACACGTTTTTCACTATAAACTAAAGAGCATCTATGTAAGAGATGCTGTTCTTTGTTACAGTTTCACAAGCAGAGTTTAACTAGATATGGTCCGTATGAGTAAGAAACACAGTTCGTTTTTTATGGGCATGCTCATGTTTCTTGCTGTATTGCAACTCTGGACAGAAGAGGATGCTTCTTGCGTTAAAACAGAGGATGTTTCATGGATGAGAACACTGGTCTTAATTTCCCTTCACAAACGGAGTTAAACCAAAGGCTCTGTGTCTTCCCACAAGCAAGAGTTCATTTCCGGAAATCCCAGTATTTTTCGGCTCAAAAGAATTTACCCAGTTCACACACCCACCACGATTTTCACTATAAACTAAAGAGCATCTAGGTAAGAGACGCTGTGGTTTGTAACAGTTTCACAAGCAGAGTTCAACTAGATATGGTCAGTATTAGTAGGAAATACAATTCTTTTTTTATGAACATGCTCATAATTCTTGTTGTATTGCAACTCTGGACAGAAGAGGATGCTTCTTGTGTTAAAACAGACGGTGTTCCATGGATGAGAACACTGGTCTGAATTTCCCTTCACAAACGGAGTTAAACCAAAGGCTCTGTGTCTTCCTTCAAGCAAGAGTTCATTTCCTGAAAACCCAGTGATTTTTCGGCAAAAATGAATTTACACAATTCACGAACCCAACACGTTTTTCACTATAAACTAAAGAGCATCTATGTAAGAGATGCTGTGGTTTGTTACAGTTTCATAAGCAGAGTTCAACTCGATACGGTCAGTATTCGTAGGAAACAGAGTTCTTTTTTTCTGGGCATGCTCATATTTCTTGCTGTATTTAGGACTCTGGAAAGAAGAGCATGCTCTTTGCGTTAAAACAGAGTGTGTTTCATGGGTGAGAACACTGGTCTGAATTTCCCTTCACAACCGGAGTTAAACCAAAGGCTCTGTGTCTTCCTACAAGCAAGAGTTCATTTCCGGAATTCCCAGTGATTTTTCGGCTCCAATGAATTTACACAGTTCACGCACCCAACACGATTTTCACTATAAACTAAAGAGCATCTATGTAAGAGATGCTGTGGTTTGTTACAGTTTCACAAGCAGAGTTCAACTAGATATGTTCAGTATTAGTAGGAAATACAGTTCTTTTTTTATGGATGCCCATATTTCTTGCTGTATTGCAACTCTGGACAGAAGAGGATGCTTCTTGTGTTAAAACAGACGGTTTTCATGGATGAGAACACCGGTCTGAATTTCCCTTCACAAACGGAGTTAAACCAAAGGCTCTGTGTCTTCCTAAAAGCAAGATTTCATTTCCGGAAAACCCAGTGATTTTTGGGCTCAAATGAATTTACCCAGTTCCCGAACCCCACACGTTTTTCACTATAAACTAAAGAGCATCTATGTAAGAGATGCTGTGGTTTGTTACAGTTTCACAAGCAGAGTTCAACTAGATATGGTCCGTATGAGTAGGATATACAGTTCTGTTTTATGGACATGCTCATATTTCTTGCTGTATTGCAACTCTGGACAGAAGAGTATGCTTTTTCCGTTAAAACAGAGGATGTTTCATGGATGAGAACACTGGTCTGAATTTCCCTTCACAAAGGGAGTTAAACCAAAGGCTCTGTGTCTTCCTACAAGCAAGAGATCATTTCCGGAAAACCCAGTGATTTTTTGGCTCAAATGAATTTACCCAGTTCACGAACCCCACAAGTTTTTCACTATAAACTAAAGAGCATCTATGTTAGACATGCTGTAGTTTGTTATAGTTTCACAAGCAGAGTTTAACTAGATATGTTCCATATGAGTAAGAAACACAGTTAGTTTTTTCTGGGCATGCTCATGTTTCTTGCTGTATTGCAACTCTGGACAGAAGAGGATGCTTCTTGCGTTAAAACAGAGGATGTTTCATGGATGAGAACACTGGTCTGAATTTCCCTTCACAAACGGAGTTAAACCAAAGGCTCTGTGTCTTCCCACAAGCAAGAGTTCATTTCCGGAAATCCCAGTATTTTTCGGCTCAAAAGAATTTACCCAGTTCACGCACCCACCACGATTTTCACTATAAACTAAAGAGCATCTATGTAAGAGATGCTGTGGTTTGTTACAGTTTCACAAGCAGAGTTCAACTAGATATGGTCAGTATTAGTAGGAAATACAATTCTTTTTTTATGGACATGTTCATAATTCTTGTTGTATTGCAACTCTGGACAGAAGAGGATGCTTCTTGTGTTAAAACAGACGGTGTTCCATGGATGAGAACACTGGTCTGAATTTCCCTTCACAAACGGAGTTAAACCAAAGGCTCTGTGTCTTCCTTCAAGCAAGAGTTCATTTCCTGAAAACCCAGTGATTTTTTGGCTAAAATGAATTTACACAATTCACGAACCCAACACGTTTTTCACTATAAACTAAAGAGCATCTATGTAAGAGATGCTGTGGTTTGTTACAGTTTCACAAGCAGAGTTCAACTAGATAAGGTCCGTATGAGTGGGAAATACAGTTCTTTTTTTATGGACATGCTCATATTTCTTGCTGTATTGCAACTCTGGACAGAAGAGGATGCTTCTTGCGTTAAAACAGAGGATGTTTCATGGATGAGAACACTGGTCTGAATTTCCCTTCACAACCGGAGTTAAATCAAAGTCTCTGTGTCTTCCTTCAAGCAAGAGTTCATTTTCTGAAAACCCAGTGATTTTTCGGCTAAAATGAATTTACACAGTTCACTCACCCAACACGTTTTTCAGTATAAACTAAAGAGCATCTATGTAAGAGATGCTGTGGTTTGTTACAGTTTCAAAAGCAGAGTTTAACTAGATATGGTCAGTATTAGTAGGAAACACAGTTCTTTTTTTCTGGGCATGCTCATGTTTCTTGCTGAATTAGAGACTCTGGAAAGAAGAGAATGTTCTTTGCGTTAAAACAGAGTGTGTTTCATGGATGAGAACATTGGTCTGAATTTCCCTTAACAAACGGAGTTAAACAAAGGCTTTGTGTCTTCCTACAAGCAAGAGATCATTTCCGGAAAACCCAGTGATTTCTCGGCTGAAATGAATTTACCCAGTTCACGAACCCCACAAGTTTTTCACTATAAACTAAAGAGCATCTATGTAAGAGATGCTGTGGTTTGTTACAGTTTCACAAGCAGAGTTCAACTAGATATGGTCTATATGAGTAGGAAATACAGTTCTTTTTTTATGGACATGCTCATATTTCTTGCTGTATTGCAACTCTGGACAGAAGAGGATGCTTCTTGCGTTAAAACAGAGGATGTTTCATAGATGAGAACACTGGTCTGAATTTCCCTTCACAAACGTAGTTAAACCAAAGGCTCTGTATCTTCCTTCAAGCAAGAGTTCATTTCCTGAAAACCCAGTGATTTTTCGGCTCAAATGAATTTACACAGTTCACCCACCAAACACGTTTTTCAGTATAAACTAAAGAGCATCTATGTAAGAGATGCTGTGGTTTGTTACAGTTTCACAAGCAGAGTTTAACTAGATATAGTCAGTATTAGTAGGAAACACAGTTCTTTTTTTCTGGGCATGCTCATGTTTGTTGCTGAACTAGAGACTCTGGAAAGAAGAGAATGTTCCTTGCGTTAAAACAGAGTGTGTTTCATGGATGAGAACATTGGTCTGAATTTCCCTTCACAAACGTAGTTAAACCAAATGCTCTGTGTCTTCCTACAAACAAGATTTCATTTCCGGAAATCCCAGTGATTTTTCGGCTCAAATGAATTTACACAGTTCACGCACCCAACACGATTTACACTATATACTAAAGAGCATCTATATAAGAGATTCTGTGGTTTTTTACAGTTTCACAAGCAGAGTTTAACTAGATATGGTCCGTATGAGTAAGAAACACAGTTCGTTTTTTCTGGGCATGCTCATGTTTCTTGCTGTATTGGAGATACTGGAAAGAAGAGCATCCTCTTGCGTTAAAACAGAGTATGTTTCATGGATGAGAACACTGGTCTGAATTTCCCTTCACAAAGGGAGTTAAACCAAAGGCTCTGTGTCTTCCTACAAGCAAGAGATCATTTCCGGAAAACCCAGTGATTTTTTGGCTCAAATGAATTTACCCAGTTCACGAACCCCACAAGTTTTTCACTATAAACTAAAGAGCATCTATGTTAGACATGCTGTAGTTTGTTATAGTTTCACAAGCAGAGTTTAACTAGATATGGTCCGTATGAGTAAGAAACACAGTTAATTTTTTTCTGGGCATGCTCATGTTTCTTGCTGTATTGCAACTCTGGACAGAAGAGGATGCTTCTTGCGTTAAAACAGAGGATGTTTCATGGATGAGAACACTGGTCTGAATTTCCCTTCACAAACGGAGTTAAACCAAAGGCTCTGTGTCTTCCCACAAGCAAGAGTTCATTTCCGGAAATCCCAGTATTTTTCGGCTCAAAAGAATTTACCCAGTTCACGCACCCACCACGATTTTCACTATAAACTAAAGAGCATCTATGTAAGAGATGCTGTGGTTTGTTACAGTTTCACAAGCAGAGTTCAACTAGATATGGTCAGTATTAGTAGGAAATACAATTCTTTTTTTATGGACATGTTCATAATTCTTGTTGTATTGCAACTCTGGACAGAAGAGGATGCTTCTTGTGTTAAAACAGACGGTGTTCCATGGATGAGAACACTGGTCTGAATTTCCCTTCACAAACGGAGTTAAACCAAAGGCTCTGTGTCTTCCTTCAAGCAAGAGTTCATTTCCTGAAAACCCAGTGATTTTTTGGCTAAAATGAATTTACACAATTCACGAACCCAACACGTTTTTCACTATAAACTAAAGAGCATCTATGTAAGAGATGCTGTGGTTTGTTACAGTTTCACAAGCAGAGTTCAACTAGATAAGGTCCGTATGAGTGGGAAATACAGTTCTTTTTTTATGGACATGCTCATATTTCTTGCTGTATTGCAACTCTGGACAGAAGAGGATGCTTCTTGCGTTAAAACAGAGGATGTTTCATGGATGAGAACACTGGTCTGAATTTCCCTTCACAACCGGAGTTAAATCAAAGTCTCTGTGTCTTCCTTCAAGCAAGAGTTCATTTTCTGAAAACCCAGTGATTTTTCGGCTAAAATGAATTTACACAGTTCACTCACCCAACACGTTTTTCAGTATAAACTAAAGAGCATCTATGTAAGAGATGCTGTGGTTTGTTACAGTTTCACAAGCAGAGTTTAACTAGATATGGTCAGTATTAGTAGGAAACACAGTTCTTTTTTTCTGGGCATGCTCATGTTTCTTGCTGAATTAGAGACTCTGGAAAGAAGAGAATGTTCTTTGCGTTAAAACAGAGTGTGTTTCATGGATGAGAACATTGGTCTGAATTTCCCTTAACAAACGGAGTTAAACAAAGGCTCTGTGTCTTCCTACAAGCAAGAGATCATTTCCGGAAAACACAGTGATTTCTCGGCTGAAATGAATTTACCCAGTTCACGAACCCCACAAGTTTTTCACTATAAACTAAAGAGCATCTATGTAAGAGATGCTGTGGTTTGTTACAGTTTCACAAGCAGAGTTCAACTAGATATGGTCTATATGAGTAGGAAATACAGTTCTTTTTTTATGGACATGCTCATATTTCTTGCTGTATTGCAACTCTGGACAGAAGAGGATGCTTCTTGCGTTAAAACAGAGGATGTTTCATAGATGAGAACACTGGTCTGAATTTCCCTTCACAAACGTAGTTAAACCAAAGGCTCTGTGTCTTCCTACAAACAAGATTTCATTTCCGGAAATCCCAGTGATTTTTCGGCTCAAATGAATTTACACAGTTCACGCACCCAACACGATTTACACTATATACTAAAGAGCATCTATGTAAGAGATGCTGTGGTTTGTTACAGTTTCACAAGCAGAGTTTAACTAGATATGGTCCATATGAGTAAGAAACACAGTTCGTTTTTTCTGGGCATGCTCATGTTTCTTGCTGTATTGGAGATGCTGGAAAGAAGAGCATGCTTCTTGCGTTAAAACAGAGTATGTTTCATGGATGAGAACACTGGTCTGAATTTCCCTTCACAAACGGAGTTAAACCAAAGGCTCTGTGTCTTCCTTCAAGCAAGAGTTCATTTCTTGAAAACCCAGTGATTTTTCGGCTCAAATGAATTTACACAGTTCACCCACCAAACACGTTTTTCAGTATAAACTAAAGAGCATCTATGTAAGAGATGCTGTGGTTTGTTACAGTTTCACAAGCAGAGTTTAACTAGATATAGTCAGTATTAGTAGGAAACACAGTTCTTTTTTTCTGGGCATGCTCATGTTTGTTGCTGAGTTAGAGACTCTGGAAAGAAGAGAATGTTCCTTGCGTTAAAACAGAGTATGTTTCATGGATGAGAACATTGGTCTGAATTTCCCTTCACAAACGTAGTTAAACCAAAGGCTCTGTGTCTTCCTACAAACAAGATTTCATTTCCGGAAATCCCAGTGATTTTTCGGCTCAAATGAATTTACACAGTTCACGCACCCAACACGATTTACACTATATACTAAAGAGCATCTATGTAAGAGATGCTGTGGTTTGTTACAGTTTCACAAGCAGAGTTTAACTAGATATGGTCCATATGAGTAAGAAACACAGTTCGTTTTTTCTGGGCATGCTCATGTTTCTTGCTGTATTGGAGATGCTGGAAAGAAGAGCATGCTTCTTGCGTTAAAACAGAGTATGTTTCATGGATGAGAACACTGGTCTGAATTTCCCTTCACAAACGGAGTTAAACCAAAGGCTCTGTGTCTTCCTTCAAGCAAGAGTTCATTTCCGGAAATCCCAGTGATTTTTCGGCTCAAATGAATTTACCCAGTTCACGAACCCCACACGTTTTTCACTATAAACTAAAGAGCATCTATGTAAGAGATGCTGTTGTTTGTTACAGTTTCACAAGCAGAGTTCAACTAGATAGGGTCCATATAAGTAGGAAATACAGTTCTTTTTTTATGGACATGCTCATATTTCTTGCTGTATTGCAACTCTGGACAGAAGAGGATGCTAGTTGCGTTAAAACAGAGGATGTTTCATGGATGAGAACACTGGTCTGAATTTCCCTTCACAAACGGAGTTAAACCAAAGGATCTGTATCTTCCTACAAGCAAGAGTTCCTTTCCGGAAAACCCAGTGATTTTACGGCTCAAATGAATTTGCCCAGTTCACGAACCCCACACGTTTTTCACTATAAACTAAAGAGCATCTATGTAAGAGATGCTGTTTTTTGTTACAGTTTCACAAGCAGAGTTCAACTAGATAAGGTCCGTATGAGTAGGAAATACAGTTCTTTTTTTATGGACATGCTCATATTTCTTGCTGTATTGCAACTCTGGACAGAAGAGGATGCTTCTTGCGTTAAAACAGAGGATGTTTCATGGATGAGAACACTGGTCTGAATTTCCCTTCACAAACGGAGTTAAATCAAAGTCTCTGTGTCTTCCTTCAAGCAAGAGTTCATTTTCTGAAAACCCAGTGATTTTTCGGCTAAAATGAATTTACACAGTTCACTCACCCAACACGTTTTTCAGTAAAAGCTAAAGAGCATCTATGTAAGAGATGCTGTGGTTTGTTACAGTTTCACAAGCAGAGTTTAACTAGATATGGTCAGTATTAGTAGGAAACACAGTTCTTTTTTTCTGGGCATGCTCATGTTTCTTGCTGAATTAGAGACTCTGGAAAGAAGAGAATGTTCTTTGCGTTAAAACAGAGTGTGTTTCATGGATGAGAACATTGGTCTGAATTTCCCTTAACAAACGGAGTTAAACAAAGGCTCTGTGTCTTCCTACAAGCAAGAGATCATTTCCGGAAAACCCAGTGATTTTTCGGCTGAAATGAATTTACCCAGTTCACGAACCCCACAAGTTTTTCACTATAAACTAAAGAGCATCTATGTAAGAGATGCTGTGGTTTGTTACAGTTTCACAAGCAGAGTTCAACTAGATATGGTCTATATGAGTAGGAAATACAGTTCTTTTTTTATGGACATGCTCATATTTCTTGCTGTATTGCAACTCTGGACAGAAGAGGATGCTTCTTGCGTTAAAACAGAGGATGTTTCATAGATGAGAACACTGGTCTGAATTTCCCTTCACAAACGTAGTTAAATCAAAGGCTCTGTATCTTCCTTCAAGCAAGAGTTCATTTCCTGAAAACCCAGTGATTTTTCGGCTCAAATGAATTTACACAGTTCACCCACCAAACACGTTTTTCAGTATAAACTAAAGAGCATCTATGTAAGAGATGCTGTGGTTTGTTACAGTTTCACAAGCAGAGTTTAACTAGATATAGTCAGTATTAGTAGGAAACACAGTTCTTTTTTTCTGGGCATGCTCATGTTTGTTGCTGAACTAGAGACTCTGGAAAGAAGAGAATGTTCCTTGCGTTAAAACAGAGTGTGTTTCATGGATGAGAACATTGGTCTGAATTTCCCTTCACAAACGTAGTTAAACCAAAGGCTCTGTGTCTTCCTACAAACAAGATTTCATTTCCGGAAATCCCAGTGATTTTTCGGCTCAAATGAATTTACACAGTTCACGCACCCAACACGATTTACACTATATACTAAAGAGCATCTATGTAAGAGATGCTGTGGTTTGTTACAGTTTCACAAGTAGAGTTTAACTAGATATGGTCCATATGAGTAAGAAACACAGTTCGTTTTTTCTGGGCATGCTCATGTTTCTTGCTGTATTGGAGATGCTGGAAAGAAGAGCATGCTTCTTGCGTTAAAACAGAGTATGTTTCATGGATGAGAACACTGGTCTGAATTTCCCTTCACAAACGGAGTTAAACCAAAGGCTCTGTGTCTTCCTTCAAGCAAGAGTTCATTTCCTGAAAACCCAGTGATTTTTCGGCTCAAATGAATTTACACAGTTCACCCACCAAACACGTTTTTCAGTATAAACTTAAGAGCATCTATGTAAGAGATGCTGTGGTTTGTTACAGTTTCACAAGCAGAGTTTAACTAGATATTGTCAGTATTAGTAGGAAACACAGTTCTTTTTTTCTGGGCATGCTCATGTTTGTTGCTGAGTTAGAGACTCTGGAAAGAAGAGAATGTTCCTTGCGTTAAAACAGAGTGTGTTTCATGGATGAGAACATTGGTCTGAATTTCCCTTCACAAACGTAGTTAAACCAAAGGCTCTGTGTCTTCCTACAAACAAGATTTCATTTCCGGAAATCCCAGTGATTTTTCGGCTCAAATGAATTTACCCAGTTCACGAACCCCACACGTTTTTCACTATAAACTAAAGAGCATCTATGTAAGAGATGCTGTTGTTTGTTACAGTTTCACAAGCAGAGTTCAACTAGATAGGGTCCATATAAGTAGGAAATACAGTTCTTTTTTTATGGACATGCTCATATTTCTTGCTGTATTGCAACTCTGGACAGAAGAGGATGCTAGTTGCGTTAAAACAGAGGATGTTTCATGGATGAGAACACTGGTCTGAATTTCCCTTCACAAACGGAGTTAAACCAAAGGATCTGTATCTTCCTACAAGCAAGAGTTCCTTTCCGGAAAACCCAGTGATTTTACGGCTCAAATGAATTTGCCCAGTTCACGAACCCCACACGTTTTTCACTATAAACTAAAGAGCATCTATGTAAGAGATGCTGTTTTTTGTTACAGTTTCACAAGCAGAGTTCAACTAGATAAGGTCCGTATGAGTAGGAAATACAGTTCTTTTTTTATGGACATGCTCATATTTCTTGCAGTATTGCAACTCTGGACAGAAGAGGATGCTTCTTGCGTTAAAACAGAGGATGTTTCATGGATGAGAACACTGGTCTGAATTTCCCTTCACAAACGGAGTTAAATCAAAGTCTCTGTGTCTTCCTTCAAGCAAGAGTTCATTTTCTGAAAACCCAGTGATTTTTCGGCTAAAATGAATTTACACTGTTCACTCACCCAACACGTTTTTCAGTAAAAACTAAAGAGCATCTATGTAAGAGATGCTGTGGTTTGTTACAGTTTCACAAGCAGAGTTTAACTAGATATGGTCAGTATTAGTAGGAAACACAGTTCTTTTTTTCTGGGCATGCTCATGTTTCTTGCTGAATTAGAGACTCTGGAAAGAAGAGAATGTTCTTTGCGTTAAAACAGAGTGTGTTTCATGGATGAGAACATTGGTCTGAATTTCCCTTAACAAACGGAGTTAAACAAAGGCTCTGTGTCTTCCTACAAGCAAGAGATCATTTCCGGAAAACCCAGTGATTTTTCGGCTGAAATGAATTTACACAGTTCACGAACCCCACAAGTTTTTCACTATAAACTTAAGAGCATCTATGTAAGAGATGCTGTGGTTTGTTACAGTTTCACTAGCAGAGTTCAACTAGATATGGTCTATATGAGTAGGAAATACAGTTCTTTTTTTATGGACATGCTCATATTTCTTGCTGTATTGCAACTCTGGACAGAAGAGGATGCTTCTTGCGTTAAAACAGAGGATGTTTCATAGATGAGAACACTGGTCTGAATTTCCCTTCACAAATGTAGTTAAACCAAAGGCTCTGTATCTTCCTTCAAGCAAGAGTTCATTTCCTGAAAACCCAGTGATTTTTCGGCTCAAATGAATTTACACAGTTCACCCACCAAACACGTTTTTCAGTATAAACTAAAGAGCATCTATGTAAGAGATGCTGTGGTTTGTTACAGTTTCACAAGCAGAGTTTAACTAGATATGGTCAGTATTAGTAGGAAACACAGTTCTTTTTTTCTGGGCATGCTCATGTTTGTTGCTGAATTAGAGACTCTGGAAAGAAGAGAATGTTCCTTGCGTTAAAACAGAGTGTGTTTCATGGATGAGAACATTGGTCTGAATTTCCCTTCACAAACGTAGTTAAACCAAAGGCTCTGTGTCTTCCTACAAACAAGATTTCATTTCCGGAAATCCCAGTGATTTTTCGTCTCAAATGAATTTACACAGTTCACGCACCCAACACGATTTACACTATATACTAAAGAGCATCTATGTAAGAGATGCTGTGGTTTGTTACAGTTTCACAAGCAGAGTTTAACTAGATATGGTCCAATGAGTAAGAAACACAGTTCGTTTTTTCTGGGCATGCTCATGTTTCTTGCTGTATTGGAGATGCTGGAAAGAAGAGCATGCTTCTTGCGTTAAAACAGAGTATGTTTCATGGATGAGAACACTGGTCTGAATTTCCCTTCACAAACGGAGTTAAACCAAAGGCTCTGTGTCTTCCTTCAAGCAAGAGTTCATTTCCGGAAATCCCAGTGATTTTTCGGCTCAAATGAATTTACCCAGTTCACGAACCCCACACGTTTTTCACTATAAACTAAAGAGCATCTATGTCAGAGATGCTGTTGTTTGTTACAGTTTCACAAGCAGAGTTCAACTAGATAGGGTCCATATAAGTAGGAAATACAGTTCTTTTTTTATGGACATGCTCATATTTCTTGCTGTATTGCAACTCTGGACAGAAGAGGATGCTTCTTGCGTTAAAACAGAGGATGTTTCATGGATGAGAACACTGGTCTGAATTTCCCTTCACAAACGGAGTTAAATCAAAGACTCTGTGTCTTCCTTCAAGCAAGAGTTCATTTTCTGAAAACCCAGTGATTTTTCGGCTAAAATGAATTTACACAGTTCACTCACCCAACACGTTTTTCAGTATAAACTAAAGAGCATCTATGTAAGAGATGCTGTGGTTTGTTACAGTTTCACAAGCAGAGTTTAACTAGATATAGTCAGTATTAGTAGGAAACACAGTTCTTTTTTTCTGGGCATGCTCATGTTTGTTGCTGAGTTAGAGACTCTGGAAAGAAGAGAATGTTCCTTGCGTTAAAACAGAGTGTGTTTCATGGATGAGAACATTGGTCTGAATTTCCCTTCACAAACGTAGTTAAACCAAAGGCTCTGTGTCTTCCTACAAACAAGATTTCATTTCCGGAAATCCCAGTGATTTTTCGGCTCAAATGAATTTACACAGTTCACGCACCCAACACGATTTACACTATATACTAAAGAGCATCTATGTAAGAGATGCTGTGGTTTGTTACAGTTTCACAAGCAGAGTTTAACTAGATATGGTCCATATGAGTAAGAAACACAGTTCGTTTTTTCTGGGCATGCTCATGTTTCTTGCTGTATTGGAGATGCTGGAAAGAAGAGCATGCTTCTTGCGTTAAAACAGAGTATGTTTCATGGATGAGAACACTGGTCTCAATTTCCCTTCACAAACGGAGTTAAACCAAAGGCTCTGTGTCTTCCTTCAAGCAAGAGTTCATTTCCGGAAATCCCAGTGATTTTTCGGCTCAAATGAATTTACCCAATTCACGAACCCCACACGTTTTTCACTATAAACTAAAGAGCATCTATGTAAGAGATGCTGTTTTTTGTTACAGTTTCACAAGCAGAGTTCAACTAGATAAGGTCCGTATGAGTAGGAAATACAGTTCTTTTTTTATGGACATGCTCATATTTCTTGCTGTATTGCAACTCTGGACAGAAGAGGATGCTTCTTGCGTTAAAACAGAGGATGTTTCATGGATGAGAACACTGGTCTGAATTTCCCTTCACAAACGGAGTTAAATCAAAGTCTCTGTGTCTTCCTTCAAGCAAGAGTTCATTTTCTGAAAACCCAGTGATTTTTCGGCTAAAATGAATTTACACAGTTCACTCACCCAACACGTTTTTCAGTAAAAGCTAAAGAGCATCTATGTAAGAGATGCTGTGGTTTGTTACAGTTTCACAAGCAGAGTTTAACTAGATATGGTCAGTATTAGTAGGAAACACAGTTCTTTTTTTCTGGGCATGCTCATGTTTCTTGCTGAATTAGAGACTCTGGAAAGAAGAGAATGTTCTTTGCGTTAAAACAGAGTGTGTTTCATGGATGAGAACATTGGTCTGAATTTCCCTTAACAAACGGAGTTAAACAAAGGCTCTGTGTCTTCCTACAAGCAAGAGATCATTTCCGGAAAACCCAGTGATTTTTCGGCTGAAATGAATTTACCCAGTTCACGAACCCCACAAGTTTTTCACTATAAACTAAAGAGCATCTATGTAAGAGATGCTGTGGTTTGTTACAGTTTCACAAGCAGAGTTCAACTAGATATGGTCTATATGAGTAGGAAATACAGTTCTTTTTTTATGGACATGCTCATATTTCTTGCTGTATTGCAACTCTGGACAGAAGAGGATGCTTCTTGCGTTAAAACAGAGGATGTTTCATAGATGAGAACACTGGTCTGAATTTCCCTTCACAAACGTAGTTAAATCAAAGGCTCTGTATCTTCCTTCAAGCAAGAGTTCATTTCCTGAAAACCCAGTGATTTTTCGGCTCAAATGAATTTACACAGTTCACCCACCAAACACGTTTTTCAGTATAAACTAAAGAGCATCTATGTAAGAGATGCTGTGGTTTGTTACAGTTTCACAAGCAGAGTTTAACTAGATATAGTCAGTATTAGTAGGAAACACAGTTCTTTTTTTCTGGGCATGCTCATGTTTGTTGCTGAACTAGAGACTCTGGAAAGAAGAGAATGTTCCTTGCGTTAAAACAGAGTGTGTTTCATGGATGAGAACATTGGTCTGAATTTCCCTTCACAAACGTAGTTAAACCAAAGGCTCTGTGTCTTCCTACAAACAAGATTTCATTTCCGGAAATCCCAGTGATTTTTCGGCTCAAATGAATTTACACAGTTCACGCACCCAACACGATTTACACTATATACTAAAGAGCATCTATGTAAGAGATGCTGTGGTTTGTTACAGTTTCACAAGTAGAGTTTAACTAGATATGGTCCATATGAGTAAGAAACACAGTTCGTTTTTTCTGGGCATGCTCATGTTTCTTGCTGTATTGGAGATGCTGGAAAGAAGAGCATGCTTCTTGCGTTAAAACAGAGTATGTTTCATGGATGAGAACACTGGTCTGAATTTCCCTTCACAAACGGAGTTAAACCAAAGGCTCTGTGTCTTCCTTCAAGCAAGAGTTCATTTCCTGAAAACCCAGTGATTTTTCGGCTCAAATGAATTTACACAGTTCACCCACCAAACACGTTTTTCAGTATAAACTTAAGAGCATCTATGTAAGAGATGCTGTGGTTTGTTACAGTTTCACAAGCAGAGTTTAACTAGATATTGTCAGTATTAGTAGGAAACACAGTTCTTTTTTTCTGGGCATGCTCATGTTTGTTGCTGAGTTAGAGACTCTGGAAAGAAGAGAATGTTCCTTGCGTTAAAACAGAGTGTGTTTCATGGATGAGAACATTGGTCTGAATTTCCCTTCACAAACGTAGTTAAACCAAAGGCTCTGTGTCTTCCTACAAACAAGATTTCATTTCCGGAAATCCCAGTGATTTTTCGGCTCAAATGAATTTACCCAGTTCACGAACCCCACACGTTTTTCACTATAAACTAAAGAGCATCTATGTAAGAGATGCTGTTGTTTGTTACAGTTTCACAAGCAGAGTTCAACTAGATAGGGTCCATATAAGTAGGAAATACAGTTCTTTTTTTATGGACATGCTCATATTTCTTGCTGTATTGCAACTCTGGACAGAAGAGGATGCTAGTTGCGTTAAAACAGAGGATGTTTCATGGATGAGAACACTGGTCTGAATTTCCCTTCACAAACGGAGTTAAACCAAAGGATCTGTATCTTCCTACAAGCAAGAGTTCCTTTCCGGAAAACCCAGTGATTTTACGGCTCAAATGAATTTGCCCAGTTCACGAACCCCACACGTTTTTCACTATAAACTAAAGAGCATCTATGTAAGAGATGCTGTTTTTTGTTACAGTTTCACAAGCAGAGTTCAACTAGATAAGGTCCGTATGAGTAGGAAATACAGTTCTTTTTTTATGGACATGCTCATATTTCTTGCAGTATTGCAACTCTGGACAGAAGAGGATGCTTCTTGCGTTAAAACAGAGGATGTTTCATGGATGAGAACACTGGTCTGAATTTCCCTTCACAAACGGAGTTAAATCAAAGTCTCTGTGTCTTCCTTCAAGCAAGAGTTCATTTTCTGAAAACCCAGTGATTTTTCGGCTAAAATGAATTTACACTGTTCACTCACCCAACACGTTTTTCAGTAAAAACTAAAGAGCATCTATGTAAGAGATGCTGTGGTTTGTTACAGTTTCACAAGCAGAGTTTAACTAGATATGGTCAGTATTAGTAGGAAACACAGTTCTTTTTTTCTGGGCATGCTCATGTTTCTTGCTGAATTAGAGACTCTGGAAAGAAGAGAATGTTCTTTGCGTTAAAACAGAGTGTGTTTCATGGATGAGAACATTGGTCTGAATTTCCCTTAACAAACGGAGTTAAACAAAGGCTCTGTGTCTTCCTACAAGCAAGAGATCATTTCCGGAAAACCCAGTGATTTTTCGGCTGAAATGAATTTACACAGTTCACGAACCCCACAAGTTTTTCACTATAAACTTAAGAGCATCTATGTAAGAGATGCTGTGGTTTGTTACAGTTTCACTAGCAGAGTTCAACTAGATATGGTCTATATGAGTAGGAAATACAGTTCTTTTTTTATGGACATGCTCATATTTCTTGCTGTATTGCAACTCTGGACAGAAGAGGATGCTTCTTGCGTTAAAACAGAGGATGTTTCATAGATGAGAACACTGGTCTGAATTTCCCTTCACAAATGTAGTTAAACCAAAGGCTCTGTATCTTCCTTCAAGCAAGAGTTCATTTCCTGAAAACCCAGTGATTTTTCGGCTCAAATGAATTTACACAGTTCACCCACCAAACACGTTTTTCAGTATAAACTAAAGAGCATCTATGTAAGAGATGCTGTGGTTTGTTACAGTTTCACAAGCAGAGTTTAACTAGATATGGTCAGTATTAGTAGGAAACACAGTTCTTTTTTTCTGGGCATGCTCATGTTTGTTGCTGAATTAGAGACTCTGGAAAGAAGAGAATGTTCCTTGCGTTAAAACAGAGTGTGTTTCATGGATGAGAACATTGGTCTGAATTTCCCTTCACAAACGTAGTTAAACCAAAGGCTCTGTGTCTTCCTACAAACAAGATTTCATTTCCGGAAATCCCAGTGATTTTTCGTCTCAAATGAATTTACACAGTTCACGCACCCAACACGATTTACACTATATACTAAAGAGCATCTATGTAAGAGATGCTGTGGTTTGTTACAGTTTCACAAGCAGAGTTTAACTAGATATGGTCCAATGAGTAAGAAACACAGTTCGTTTTTTCTGGGCATGCTCATGTTTCTTGCTGTATTGGAGATGCTGGAAAGAAGAGCATGCTTCTTGCGTTAAAACAGAGTATGTTTCATGGATGAGAACACTGGTCTGAATTTCCCTTCACAAACGGAGTTAAACCAAAGGCTCTGTGTCTTCCTTCAAGCAAGAGTTCATTTCCGGAAATCCCAGTGATTTTTCGGCTCAAATGAATTTACCCAGTTCACGAACCCCACACGTTTTTCACTATAAACTAAAGAGCATCTATGTCAGAGATGCTGTTGTTTGTTACAGTTTCACAAGCAGAGTTCAACTAGATAGGGTCCATATAAGTAGGAAATACAGTTCTTTTTTTATGGACATGCTCATATTTCTTGCTGTATTGCAACTCTGGACAGAAGAGGATGCTTCTTGCGTTAAAACAGAGGATGTTTCATGGATGAGAACACTGGTCTGAATTTCCCTTCACAAACGGAGTTAAATCAAAGACTCTGTGTCTTCCTTCAAGCAAGAGTTCATTTTCTGAAAACCCAGTGATTTTTCGGCTAAAATGAATTTACACAGTTCACTCACCCAACACGTTTTTCAGTATAAACTAAAGAGCATCTATGTAAGAGATGCTGTGGTTTGTTACAGTTTCACAAGCAGAGTTTAACTAGATATAGTCAGTATTAGTAGGAAACACAGTTCTTTTTTTCTGGGCATGCTCATGTTTGTTGCTGAGTTAGAGACTCTGGAAAGAAGAGAATGTTCCTTGCGTTAAAACAGAGTGTGTTTCATGGATGAGAACATTGGTCTGAATTTCCCTTCACAAACGTAGTTAAACCAAAGGCTCTGTGTCTTCCTACAAACAAGATTTCATTTCCGGAAATCCCAGTGATTTTTCGGCTCAAATGAATTTACACAGTTCACGCACCCAACACGATTTACACTATATACTAAAGAGCATCTATGTAAGAGATGCTGTGGTTTGTTACAGTTTCACAAGCAGAGTTTAACTAGATATGGTCCATATGAGTAAGAAACACAGTTCGTTTTTTCTGGGCATGCTCATGTTTCTTGCTGTATTGGAGATGCTGGAAAGAAGAGCATGCTTCTTGCGTTAAAACAGAGTATGTTTCATGGATGAGAACACTGGTCTGAATTTCCCTTCACAAACGGAGTTAAACCAAAGGCTCTGTGTCTTCCTTCAAGCAAGAGTTCATTTCCGGAAATCCCAGTGATTTTTCGGCTCAAATGAATTTACCCAATTCACGAACCCCACACGTTTTTCACTATAAACTAAAGAGCATCTATGTAAGAGATGCTGTTGTTTGTTACAGTTTCACAAGCAGAGTTCAACTAGATAGGGTCCATATAAGTAGGAAATACAGTTCTTTTTTTATGGACATGCTCATATTTCTTGCTGTATTGCAACTCTGGACAGAAGAGGATGCTAGTTGCGTTAAAACAGAGGATGTTTCATGGATGAGAACACTGGTCTGAATTTCCCTTCACAAACGGAGTTAAACCAAAGGATCTGTATCTTCCTACAAGCAAGAGTTCCTTTCCGGAAAACCCAGTGATTTTACGGCTCAAATGAATTTGCCCAGTTCACGAACCCCACACGTTTTTCACTATAAACTAAAGAGCATCTATGTAAGAGATGCTGTTTTTTGTTACAGTTTCACAAGCAGAGTTCAACTAGATAAGGTCCGTATGAGTAGGAAATACAGTTCTTTTTTTATGGACATGCTCATATTTCTTGCTGTATTGCAACTCTGGACAGAAGAGGATGCTTCTTGCGTTAAAACAGAGGATGTTTCATGGATGAGAACACTGGTCTGAATTTCCCTTCACAAACGGAGTTAAATCAAAGTCTCTGTGTCTTCCTTCAAGCAAGAGTTCATTTTCTGAAAACCCAGTGATTTTTCGGCTAAAATGAATTTACACAGTTCACTCACCCAACACGTTTTTCAGTAAAAGCTAAAGAGCATCTATGTAAGAGATGCTGTGGTTTGTTACAGTTTCACAAGCAGAGTTTAACTAGATATGATCAGTATTAGTAGGAAACACAGTTCTTTTTTTCTGGGCATGCTCATGTTTCTTGCTGAATTAGAGACTCTGGAAAGAAGAGAATGTTCTTTGCGTTAAAACAGAGTGTGTTTCATGGATGAGAACATTGGTCTGAATTTCCCTTAACAAACGGAGTTAAACAAAGGCTCTGTGTCTTCCTACAAGCAAGAGATCATTTCCGGAAAACCCAGTGATTTTTCGGCTGAAATGAATTTACCCAGTTCACGAACCCCACAAGTTTTTCACTATAAACTAAAGAGCATCTATGTAAGAGATGCTGTGGTTTGTTACAGTTTCACAAGCAGAGTTCAACTAGATATGGTCTATATGAGTAGGAAATACAGTTCTTTTTTTATGGACATGCTCATATTTCTTGCTGTATTGCAACTCTGGACAGAAGAGGATGCTTCTTGCGTTAAAACAGAGGATGTTTCATAGATGAGAACACTGGTCTGAATTTCCCTTCACAAACGTAGTTAAATCAAAGGCTCTGTATCTTCCTTCAAGCAAGAGTTCATTTCCTGAAAACCCAGTGATTTTTCGGCTCAAATGAATTTACACAGTTCACCCACCAAACACGTTTTTCAGTATAAACTAAAGAGCATCTATGTAAGAGATGCTGTGGTTTGTTACAGTTTCACAAGCAGAGTTTAACTAGATATAGTCAGTATTAGTAGGAAACACAGTTCTTTTTTTCTGGGCATGCTCATGTTTGTTGCTGAACTAGAGACTCTGGAAAGAAGAGAATGTTCCTTGCGTTAAAACAGAGTGTGTTTCATGGATGAGAACATTGGTCTGAATTTCCCTTCACAAACGTAGTTAAACCAAAGGCTCTGTGTCTTCCTACAAACAAGATTTCATTTCCGGAAATCCCAGTGATTTTTCGGCTCAAATGAATTTACACAGTTCACGCACCCAACACGATTTACACTATATACTAAAGAGCATCTATGTAAGAGATGCTGTGGTTTGTTACAGTTTCACAAGTAGAGTTTAACTAGATATGGTCCATATGAGTAAGAAACACAGTTCGTTTTTTCTGGGCATGCTCATGTTTCTTGCTGTATTGGAGATGCTGGAAAGAAGAGCATGCTTCTTGCGTTAAAACAGAGTATGTTTCATGGATGAGAACACTGGTCTGAATTTCCCTTCACAAACGGAGTTAAACCAAAGGCTCTGTGTCTTCCTTCAAGCAAGAGTTCATTTCCTGAAAACCCAGTGATTTTTCGGCTCAAATGAATTTACACAGTTCACCCACCAAACACGTTTTTCAGTATAAACTTAAGAGCATCTATGTAAGAGATGCTGTGGTTTGTTACAGTTTCACAAGCAGAGTTTAACTAGATATTGTCAGTATTAGTAGGAAACACAGTTCTTTTTTTCTGGGCATGCTCATGTTTGTTGCTGAGTTAGAGACTCTGGAAAGAAGAGAATGTTCCTTGCGTTAAAACAGAGTGTGTTTCATGGATGAGAACATTGGTCTGAATTTCCCTTCACAAACGTAGTTAAACCAAAGGCTCTGTGTCTTCCTACAAACAAGATTTCATTTCCGGAAATCCCAGTGATTTTTCGGCTCAAATGAATTTACACAGTTCACGCACCCAACACGATTTACACTATATACTAAAGAGCATCTATGTAAGAGATGCTGTGGTTTGTTACAGTTTCACAAGCAGAGTTTAACTAGATATGGTCCATATGAGTAAGAAACACAGTTCGTTTTTTTTGGGCATGCTCATGTTTCTTGCTGTATTGGAGATGCTGGAAAGAAGAGCATGCTTCTTGCGTTAAAACAGAGTATGTTTCATGGATGAGAACACTGGTCTGAATTTCCCTTCACAAACGGAGTTAAACCAAAGGCTCTGTGTCTTCCTTCAAGCAAGAGTTCATTTCCGGAAATCCCAGTGATTTTTCGGCTCAAATGAATTTACCCAGTTCACGAACCCCACACGTTTTTCACTATAAACTAAAGAGCATCTATGTAAGAGATGCTGTTGTTTGTTACAGTTTCACAAGCAGAGTTCAACTAGATAGGGTCCATATAAGTAGGAAATACAGTTCTTTTTTTATGGACATGCTCATATTTCTTGCTGTATTGCAACTCTGGACAGAAGAGGATGCTAGTTGCGTTAAAACAGAGGATGTTTCATGGATGAGAACACTGGTCTGAATTTCCCTTCACAAACGGAGTTAAACCAAAGGATCTGTATCTTCCTACAAGCAAGAGTTCCTTTCCGGAAAACCCAGTGATTTTACGGCTCAAATGAATTTGCCCAGTTCACGAACCCCACACGTTTTTCACTATAAACTAAAGAGCATCTATGTAAGAGATGCTGTTTTTTGTTACAGTTTCACAAGCAGAGTTCAACTAGATAAGGTCCGTATGAGTAGGAAATACAGTTCTTTTTTTATGGACATGCTCATATTTCTTGCAGTATTGCAACTCTGGACAGAAGAGGATGCTTCTTGCGTTAAAACAGAGGATGTTTCATGGATGAGAACACTGGTCTGAATTTCCCTTCACAAACGGAGTTAAATCAAAGTCTCTGTGTCTTCCTTCAAGCAAGAGTTCATTTTCTGAAAACCCAGTGATTTTTCGGCTAAAATGAATTTACACTGTTCACTCACCCAACACGTTTTTCAGTAAAAACTAAAGAGCATCTATGTAAGAGATGCTGTGGTTTGTTACAGTTTCACAAGCAGAGTTTAACTAGATATGGTCAGTATTAGTAGGAAACACAGTTCTTTTTTTCTGGGCATGCTCATGTTTCTTGCTGAATTAGAGACTCTGGAAAGAAGAGAATGTTCTTTGCGTTAAAACAGAGTGTGTTTCATGGATGAGAACATTGGTCTGAATTTCCCTTAACAAACGGAGTTAAACAAAGGCTCTGTGTCTTCCTACAAGCAAGAGATCATTTCCGGAAAACCCAGTGATTTTTCGGCTGAAATGAATTTACACAGTTCACGAACCCCACAAGTTTTTCACTATAAACTTAAGAGCATCTATGTAAGAGATGCTGTGGTTTGTTACAGTTTCACTAGCAGAGTTCAACTAGATATGGTCTATATGAGTAGGAAATACAGTTCTTTTTTTATGGACATGCTCATATTTCTTGCTGTATTGCAACTCTGGACAGAAGAGGATGCTTCTTGCGTTAAAACAGAGGATGTTTCATAGATGAGAACACTGGTCTGAATTTCCCTTCACAAATGTAGTTAAACCAAAGGCTCTGTATCTTCCTTCAAGCAAGAGTTCATTTCCTGAAAACCCAGTGATTTTTCGGCTCAAATGAATTTACACAGTTCACCCACCAAACACGTTTTTCAGTATAAACTAAAGAGCATCTATGTAAGAGATGCTGTGGTTTGTTACAGTTTCACAAGCAGAGTTTAACTAGATATGGTCAGTATTAGTAGGAAACACAGTTCTTTTTTTCTGGGCATGCTCATGTTTGTTGCTGAATTAGAGACTCTGGAAAGAAGAGAATGTTCCTTGCGTTAAAACAGAGTGTGTTTCATGGATGAGAACATTGGTCTGAATTTCCCTTCACAAACGTAGTTAAACCAAAGGCTCTGTGTCTTCCTACAAACAAGATTTCATTTCCGGAAATCCCAGTGATTTTTCGTCTCAAATGAATTTACACAGTTCACGCACCCAACACGATTTACACTATATACTAAAGAGCATCTATGTAAGAGATGCTGTGGTTTGTTACAGTTTCACAAGCAGAGTTTAACTAGATATGGTCCAATGAGTAAGAAACACAGTTCGTTTTTTCTGGGCATGCTCATGTTTCTTGCTGTATTGGAGATGCTGGAAAGAAGAGCATGCTTCTTGCGTTAAAACAGAGTATGTTTCATGGATGAGAACACTGGTCTGAATTTCCCTTCACAAACGGAGTTAAACCAAAGGCTCTGTGTCTTCCTTCAAGCAAGAGTTCATTTCCGGAAATCCCAGTGATTTTTCGGCTCAAATGAATTTACCCAGTTCACGAACCCCACACGTTTTTCACTATAAACTAAAGAGCATCTATGTCAGAGATGCTGTTGTTTGTTACAGTTTCACAAGCAGAGTTCAACTAGATAGGGTCCATATAAGTAGGAAATACAGTTCTTTTTTTATGGACATGCTCATATTTCTTGCTGTATTGCAACTCTGGACAGAAGAGGATGCTTCTTGCGTTAAAACAGAGGATGTTTCATGGATGAGAACACTGGTCTGAATTTCCCTTCACAAACGGAGTTAAATCAAAGACTCTGTGTCTTCCTTCAAGCAAGAGTTCATTTTCTGAAAACCCAGTGATTTTTCGGCTAAAATGAATTTACACAGTTCACTCACCCAACACGTTTTTCAGTATAAACTAAAGAGCATCTATGTAAGAGATGCTGTGGTTTGTTACAGTTTCACAAGCAGAGTTTAACTAGATATAGTCAGTATTAGTAGGAAACACAGTTCTTTTTTTCTGGGCATGCTCATGTTTGTTGCTGAGTTAGAGACTCTGGAAAGAAGAGAATGTTCCTTGCGTTAAAACAGAGTGTGTTTCATGGATGAGAACATTGGTCTGAATTTCCCTTCACAAACGTAGTTAAACCAAAGGCTCTGTGTCTTCCTACAAACAAGATTTCATTTCCGGAAATCCCAGTGATTTTTCGGCTCAAATGAATTTACACAGTTCACGCACCCAACACGATTTACACTATATACTAAAGAGCATCTATGTAAGAGATGCTGTGGTTTGTTACAGTTTCACAAGCAGAGTTTAACTAGATATGGTCCATATGAGTAAGAAACACAGTTCGTTTTTTCTGGGCATGCTCATGTTTCTTGCTGTATTGGAGATGCTGGAAAGAAGAGCATGCTTCTTGCGTTAAAACAGAGTATGTTTCATGGATGAGAACACTGGTCTGAATTTCCCTTCACAAACGGAGTTAAACCAAAGGCTCTGTGTCTTCCTTCAAGCAAGAGTTCATTTCCGGAAATCCCAGTGATTTTTCGGCTCAAATGAATTTACCCAATTCACGAACCCCACACGTTTTTCACTATAAACTAAAGAGCATCTATGTAAGAGATGCTGTTGTTTGTTACAGTTTCACAAGCAGAGTTCAACTAGATAGGGTCCATATAAGTAGGAAATACAGTTCTTTTTTTATGGACATGCTCATATTTCTTGCTGTATTGCAACTCTGGACAGAAGAGGATGCTAGTTGCGTTAAAACAGAGGATGTTTCATGGATGAGAACACTGGTCTGAATTTCCCTTCACAAACGGAGTTAAACCAAAGGATCTGTATCTTCCTACAAGCAAGAGTTCCTTTCCGGAAAACCCAGTGATTTTACGGCTCAAATGAATTTGCCCAGTTCACGAACCCCACACGTTTTTCACTATAAACTAAAGAGCATCTATGTAAGAGATGCTGTTTTTTGTTACAGTTTCACAAGCAGAGTTCAACTAGATAAGGTCCGTATGAGTAGGAAATACAGTTCTTTTTTTATGGACATGCTCATATTTCTTGCTGTATTGCAACTCTGGACAGAAGAGGATGCTTCTTGCGTTAAAACAGAGGATGTTTCATGGATGAGAACACTGGTCTGAATTTCCCTTCACAAACGGAGTTAAATCAAAGTCTCTGTGTCTTCCTTCAAGCAAGAGTTCATTTTCTGAAAACCCAGTGATTTTTCGGCTAAAATGAATTTACACAGTTCACTCACCCAACACGTTTTTCAGTAAAAGCTAAAGAGCATCTATGTAAGAGATGCTGTGGTTTGTTACAGTTTCACAAGCAGAGTTTAACTAGATATGATCAGTATTAGTAGGAAACACAGTTCTTTTTTTCTGGGCATGCTCATGTTTCTTGCTGAATTAGAGACTCTGGAAAGAAGAGAATGTTCTTTGCGTTAAAACAGAGTGTGTTTCATGGATGAGAACATTGGTCTGAATTTCCCTTAACAAACGGAGTTAAACAAAGGCTCTGTGTCTTCCTACAAGCAAGAGATCATTTCCGGAAAACCCAGTGATTTTTCGGCTGAAATGAATTTACCCAGTTCACGAACCCCACAAGTTTTTCACTATAAACTAAAGAGCATCTATGTAAGAGATGCTGTGGTTTGTTACAGTTTCACAAGCAGAGTTCAACTAGATATGGTCTATATGAGTAGGAAATACAGTTCTTTTTTTATGGACATGCTCATATTTCTTGCTGTATTGCAACTCTGGACAGAAGAGGATGCTTCTTGCGTTAAAACAGAGGATGTTTCATAGATGAGAACACTGGTCTGAATTTCCCTTCACAAACGTAGTTAAATCAAAGGCTCTGTATCTTCCTTCAAGCAAGAGTTCATTTCCTGAAAACCCAGTGATTTTTCGGCTCAAATGAATTTACACAGTTCACCCACCAAACACGTTTTTCAGTATAAACTAAAGAGCATCTATGTAAGAGATGCTGTGGTTTGTTACAGTTTCACAAGCAGAGTTTAACTAGATATAGTCAGTATTAGTAGGAAACACAGTTCTTTTTTTCTGGGCATGCTCATGTTTGTTGCTGAACTAGAGACTCTGGAAAGAAGAGAATGTTCCTTGCGTTAAAACAGAGTGTGTTTCATGGATGAGAACATTGGTCTGAATTTCCCTTCACAAACGTAGTTAAACCAAAGGCTCTGTGTCTTCCTACAAACAAGATTTCATTTCCGGAAATCCCAGTGATTTTTCGGCTCAAATGAATTTACACAGTTCACGCACCCAACACGATTTACACTATATACTAAAGAGCATCTATGTAAGAGATGCTGTGGTTTGTTACAGTTTCACAAGTAGAGTTTAACTAGATATGGTCCATATGAGTAAGAAACACAGTTCGTTTTTTCTGGGCATGCTCATGTTTCTTGCTGTATTGGAGATGCTGGAAAGAAGAGCATGCTTCTTGCGTTAAAACAGAGTATGTTTCATGGATGAGAACACTGGTCTGAATTTCCCTTCACAAACGGAGTTAAACCAAAGGCTCTGTGTCTTCCTTCAAGCAAGAGTTCATTTCCTGAAAACCCAGTGATTTTTCGGCTCAAATGAATTTACACAGTTCACCCACCAAACACGTTTTTCAGTATAAACTTAAGAGCATCTATGTAAGAGATGCTGTGGTTTGTTACAGTTTCACAAGCAGAGTTTAACTAGATATTGTCAGTATTAGTAGGAAACACAGTTCTTTTTTTCTGGGCATGCTCATGTTTGTTGCTGAGTTAGAGACTCTGGAAAGAAGAGAATGTTCCTTGCGTTAAAACAGAGTGTGTTTCATGGATGAGAACATTGGTCTGAATTTCCCTTCACAAACGTAGTTAAACCAAAGGCTCTGTGTCTTCCTACAAACAAGATTTCATTTCCGGAAATCCCAGTGATTTTTCGGCTCAAATGAATTTACACAGTTCACGCACCCAACACGATTTACACTATATACTAAAGAGCATCTATGTAAGAGATGCTGTGGTTTGTTACAGTTTCACAAGCAGAGTTTAACTAGATATGGTCCATATGAGTAAGAAACACAGTTCGTTTTTTTTGGGCATGCTCATGTTTCTTGCTGTATTGGAGATGCTGGAAAGAAGAGCATGCTTCTTGCGTTAAAACAGAGTATGTTTCATGGATGAGAACACTGGTCTGAATTTCCCTTCACAAACGGAGTTAAACCAAAGGCTCTGTGTCTTCCTTCAAGCAAGAGTTCATTTCCGGAAATCCCAGTGATTTTTCGGCTCAAATGAATTTACCCAGTTCACGAACCCCACACGTTTTTCACTATAAACTAAAGAGCATCTATGTAAGAGATGCTGTTGTTTGTTACAGTTTCACAAGCAGAGTTCAACTAGATAGGGTCCATATAAGTAGGAAATACAGTTCTTTTTTTATGGACATGCTCATATTTCTTGCTGTATTGCAACTCTGGACAGAAGAGGATGCTAGTTGCGTTAAAACAGAGGATGTTTCATGGATGAGAACACTGGTCTGAATTTCCCTTCACAAACGGAGTTAAACCAAAGGATCTGTATCTTCCTACAAGCAAGAGTTCCTTTCCGGAAAACCCAGTGATTTTACGGCTCAAATGAATTTGCCCAGTTCACGAACCCCACACGTTTTTCACTATAAACTAAAGAGCATCTATGTAAGAGATGCTGTTTTTTGTTACAGTTTCACAAGCAGAGTTCAACTAGATAAGGTCCGTATGAGTAGGAAATACAGTTCTTTTTTTATGGACATGCTCATATTTCTTGCAGTATTGCAACTCTGGACAGAAGAGGATGCTTCTTGCGTTAAAACAGAGGATGTTTCATGGATGAGAACACTGGTCTGAATTTCCCTTCACAAACGGAGTTAAATCAAAGTCTCTGTGTCTTCCTTCAAGCAAGAGTTCATTTTCTGAAAACCCAGTGATTTTTCGGCTAAAATGAATTTACACTGTTCACTCACCCAACACGTTTTTCAGTAAAAACTAAAGAGCATCTATGTAAGAGATGCTGTGGTTTGTTACAGTTTCACAAGCAGAGTTTAACTAGATATGGTCAGTATTAGTAGGAAACACAGTTCTTTTTTTCTGGGCATGCTCATGTTTCTTGCTGAATTAGAGACTCTGGAAAGAAGAGAATGTTCTTTGCGTTAAAACAGAGTGTGTTTCATGGATGAGAACATTGGTCTGAATTTCCCTTAACAAACGGAGTTAAACAAAGGCTCTGTGTCTTCCTACAAGCAAGAGATCATTTCCGGAAAACCCAGTGATTTTTCGGCTGAAATGAATTTACACAGTTCACGAACCCCACAAGTTTTTCACTATAAACTTAAGAGCATCTATGTAAGAGATGCTGTGGTTTGTTACAGTTTCACTAGCAGAGTTCAACTAGATATGGTCTATATGAGTAGGAAATACAGTTCTTTTTTTATGGACATGCTCATATTTCTTGCTGTATTGCAACTCTGGACAGAAGAGGATGCTTCTTGCGTTAAAACAGAGGATGTTTCATAGATGAGAACACTGGTCTGAATTTCCCTTCACAAATGTAGTTAAACCAAAGGCTCTGTATCTTCCTTCAAGCAAGAGTTCATTTCCTGAAAACCCAGTGATTTTTCGGCTCAAATGAATTTACACAGTTCACCCACCAAACACGTTTTTCAGTATAAACTAAAGAGCATCTATGTAAGAGATGCTGTGGTTTGTTACAGTTTCACAAGCAGAGTTTAACTAGATATAGTCAGTATTAGTAGGAAACACAGTTCTTTTTTTCTGGGCATGCTCATGTTTGTTGCTGAGTTAGAGACTCTGGAAAGAAGAGAATGTTCCTTGCGTTAAAACAGAGTGTGTTTCATGGATGAGAACATTGGTCTGAATTTCCCTTCACAAACGTAGTTAAACCAAAGGCTCTGTGTCTTCCTACAAACAAGATTTCATTTCCGGAAATCCCAGTGATTTTTCGGCTCAAATGAATTTACACAGTTCACGCACCCAACACGATTTACACTATATACTAAAGAGCATCTATGTAAGAGATGCTGTGGTTTGTTACAGTTTCACAAGCAGAGTTTAACTAGATATGGTCCATATGAGTAAGAAACACAGTTCGTTTTTTCTGGGCATGCTCATGTTTCTTGCTGTATTGGAGATGCTGGAAAGAAGAGCATGCTTCTTGCGTTAAAACAGAGTATGTTTCATGGATGAGAACACTGGTCTGAATTTCCCTTCACAAACGGAGTTAAACCAAAGGCTCTGTGTCTTCCTTCAAGCAAGAGTTCATTTCCGGAAATCCCAGTGATTTTTCGGCTCAAATGAATTTACCCAATTCACGAACCCCACACGTTTTTCACTATAAACTAAAGAGCATCTATGTAAGAGATGCTGTTGTTTGTTACAGTTTCACAAGCAGAGTTCAACTAGATAGGGTCCATATAAGTAGGAAATACAGTTCTTTTTTTATGGACATGCTCATATTTCTTGCTGTATTGCAACTCTGGACAGAAGAGGATGCTAGTTGCGTTAAAACAGAGGATGTTTCATGGATGAGAACACTGGTCTGAATTTCCCTTCACAAACGGAGTTAAACCAAAGGATCTGTATCTTCCTACAAGCAAGAGTTCCTTTCCGGAAAACCCAGTGATTTTACGGCTCAAATGAATTTGCCCAGTTCACGAACCCCACACGTTTTTCACTATAAACTAAAGAGCATCTATGTAAGAGATGCTGTTTTTTGTTACAGTTTCACAAGCAGAGTTCAACTAGATAAGGTCCGTATGAGTAGGAAATACAGTTCTTTTTTTATGGACATGCTCATATTTCTTGCTGTATTGCAACTCTGGACAGAAGAGGATGCTTCTTGCGTTAAAACAGAGGATGTTTCATGGATGAGAACACTGGTCTGAATTTCCCTTCACAAACGGAGTTAAATCAAAGTCTCTGTGTCTTCCTTCAAGCAAGAGTTCATTTTCTGAAAACCCAGTGATTTTTCGGCTAAAATGAATTTACACAGTTCACTCACCCAACACGTTTTTCAGTAAAAGCTAAAGAGCATCTATGTAAGAGATGCTGTGGTTTGTTACAGTTTCACAAGCAGAGTTTAACTAGATATGATCAGTATTAGTAGGAAACACAGTTCTTTTTTTCTGGGCATGCTCATGTTTCTTGCTGAATTAGAGACTCTGGAAAGAAGAGAATGTTCTTTGCGTTAAAACAGAGTGTGTTTCATGGATGAGAACATTGGTCTGAATTTCCCTTAACAAACGGAGTTAAACAAAGGCTCTGTGTCTTCCTACAAGCAAGAGATCATTTCCGGAAAACCCAGTGATTTTTCGGCTGAAATGAATTTACCCAGTTCACGAACCCCACAAGTTTTTCACTATAAACTAAAGAGCATCTATGTAAGAGATGCTGTGGTTTGTTACAGTTTCACAAGCAGAGTTCAACTAGATATGGTCTATATGAGTAGGAAATACAGTTCTTTTTTTATGGACATGCTCATATTTCTTGCTGTATTGCAACTCTGGACAGAAGAGGATGCTTCTTGCGTTAAAACAGAGGATGTTTCATAGATGAGAACACTGGTCTGAATTTCCCTTCACAAACGTAGTTAAATCAAAGGCTCTGTATCTTCCTTCAAGCAAGAGTTCATTTCCTGAAAACCCAGTGATTTTTCGGCTCAAATGAATTTACACAGTTCACCCACCAAACACGTTTTTCAGTATAAACTAAAGAGCATCTATGTAAGAGATGCTGTGGTTTGTTACAGTTTCACAAGCAGAGTTTAACTAGATATAGTCAGTATTAGTAGGAAACACAGTTCTTTTTTTCTGGGCATGCTCATGTTTGTTGCTGAACTAGAGACTCTGGAAAGAAGAGAATGTTCCTTGCGTTAAAACAGAGTGTGTTTCATGGATGAGAACATTGGTCTGAATTTCCCTTCACAAACGTAGTTAAACCAAAGGCTCTGTGTCTTCCTACAAACAAGATTTCATTTCCGGAAATCCCAGTGATTTTTCGGCTCAAATGAATTTACACAGTTCACGCACCCAACACGATTTACACTATATACTAAAGAGCATCTATGTAAGAGATGCTGTGGTTTGTTACAGTTTCACAAGTAGAGTTTAACTAGATATGGTCCATATGAGTAAGAAACACAGTTCGTTTTTTCTGGGCATGCTCATGTTTCTTGCTGTATTGGAGATGCTGGAAAGAAGAGCATGCTTCTTGCGTTAAAACAGAGTATGTTTCATGGATGAGAACACTGGTCTGAATTTCCCTTCACAAACGGAGTTAAACCAAAGGCTCTGTGTCTTCCTTCAAGCAAGAGTTCATTTCCTGAAAACCCAGTGATTTTTCGGCTCAAATGAATTTACACAGTTCACCCACCAAACACGTTTTTCAGTATAAACTTAAGAGCATCTATGTAAGAGATGCTGTGGTTTGTTACAGTTTCACAAGCAGAGTTTAACTAGATATTGTCAGTATTAGTAGGAAACACAGTTCTTTTTTTCTGGGCATGCTCATGTTTGTTGCTGAGTTAGAGACTCTGGAAAGAAGAGAATGTTCCTTGCGTTAAAACAGAGTGTGTTTCATGGATGAGAACATTGGTCTGAATTTCCCTTCACAAACGTAGTTAAACCAAAGGCTCTGTGTCTTCCTACAAACAAGATTTCATTTCCGGAAATCCCAGTGATTTTTCGGCTCAAATGAATTTACACAGTTCACGCACCCAACACGATTTACACTATATACTAAAGAGCATCTATGTAAGAGATGCTGTGGTTTGTTACAGTTTCACAAGCAGAGTTTAACTAGATATGGTCCATATGAGTAAGAAACACAGTTCGTTTTTTTTGGGCATGCTCATGTTTCTTGCTGTATTGGAGATGCTGGAAAGAAGAGCATGCTTCTTGCGTTAAAACAGAGTATGTTTCATGGATGAGAACACTGGTCTGAATTTCCCTTCACAAACGGAGTTAAACCAAAGGCTCTGTGTCTTCCTTCAAGCAAGAGTTCATTTCCGGAAATCCCAGTGATTTTTCGGCTCAAATGAATTTACCCAGTTCACGAACCCCACACGTTTTTCACTATAAACTAAAGAGCATCTATGTAAGAGATGCTGTTGTTTGTTACAGTTTCACAAGCAGAGTTCAACTAGATAGGGTCCATATAAGTAGGAAATACAGTTCTTTTTTTATGGACATGCTCATATTTCTTGCTGTATTGCAACTCTGGACAGAAGAGGATGCTAGTTGCGTTAAAACAGAGGATGTTTCATGGATGAGAACACTGGTCTGAATTTCCCTTCACAAACGGAGTTAAACCAAAGGATCTGTATCTTCCTACAAGCAAGAGTTCCTTTCCGGAAAACCCAGTGATTTTACGGCTCAAATGAATTTGCCCAGTTCACGAACCCCACACGTTTTTCACTATAAACTAAAGAGCATCTATGTAAGAGATGCTGTTTTTTGTTACAGTTTCACAAGCAGAGTTCAACTAGATAAGGTCCGTATGAGTAGGAAATACAGTTCTTTTTTTATGGACATGCTCATATTTCTTGCAGTATTGCAACTCTGGACAGAAGAGGATGCTTCTTGCGTTAAAACAGAGGATGTTTCATGGATGAGAACACTGGTCTGAATTTCCCTTCACAAACGGAGTTAAATCAAAGTCTCTGTGTCTTCCTTCAAGCAAGAGTTCATTTTCTGAAAACCCAGTGATTTTTCGGCTAAAATGAATTTACACTGTTCACTCACCCAACACGTTTTTCAGTAAAAACTAAAGAGCATCTATGTAAGAGATGCTGTGGTTTGTTACAGTTTCACAAGCAGAGTTTAACTAGATATGGTCAGTATTAGTAGGAAACACAGTTCTTTTTTTCTGGGCATGCTCATGTTTCTTGCTGAATTAGAGACTCTGGAAAGAAGAGAATGTTCTTTGCGTTAAAACAGAGTGTGTTTCATGGATGAGAACATTGGTCTGAATTTCCCTTAACAAACGGAGTTAAACAAAGGCTCTGTGTCTTCCTACAAGCAAGAGATCATTTCCGGAAAACCCAGTGATTTTTCGGCTGAAATGAATTTACACAGTTCACGAACCCCACAAGTTTTTCACTATAAACTTAAGAGCATCTATGTAAGAGATGCTGTGGTTTGTTACAGTTTCACTAGCAGAGTTCAACTAGATATGGTCTATATGAGTAGGAAATACAGTTCTTTTTTTATGGACATGCTCATATTTCTTGCTGTATTGCAACTCTGGACAGAAGAGGATGCTTCTTGCGTTAAAACAGAGGATGTTTCATAGATGAGAACACTGGTCTGAATTTCCCTTCACAAATGTAGTTAAACCAAAGGCTCTGTATCTTCCTTCAAGCAAGAGTTCATTTCCTGAAAACCCAGTGATTTTTCGGCTCAAATGAATTTACACAGTTCACCCACCAAACACGTTTTTCAGTATAAACTAAAGAGCATCTATGTAAGAGATGCTGTGGTTTGTTACAGTTTCACAAGCAGAGTTTAACTAGATATGGTCAGTATTAGTAGGAAACACAGTTCTTTTTTTCTGGGCATGCTCATGTTTGTTGCTGAATTAGAGACTCTGGAAAGAAGAGAATGTTCCTTGCGTTAAAACAGAGTGTGTTTCATGGATGAGAACATTGGTCTGAATTTCCCTTCACAAACGTAGTTAAACCAAAGGCTCTGTGTCTTCCTACAAACAAGATTTCATTTCCGGAAATCCCAGTGATTTTTCGTCTCAAATGAATTTACACAGTTCACGCACCCAACACGATTTACACTATATACTAAAGAGCATCTATGTAAGAGATGCTGTGGTTTGTTACAGTTTCACAAGCAGAGTTTAACTAGATATGGTCCATATGAGTAAGAAACACAGTTCGTTTTTTCTGGGCATGCTCATGTTTCTTGCTGTATTGGAGATGCTGGAAAGAAGAGCATGCTTCTTGCGTTAAAACAGAGTATGTTTCATGGATGAGAACACTGGTCTGAATTTCCCTTCACAAACGGAGTTAAACCAAAGGCTCTGTGTCTTCCTTCAAGCAAGAGTTCATTTCCGGAAATCCCAGTGATTTTTCGGCTCAAATGAATTTACCCAGTTCACGAACCCCACACGTTTTTCACTATAAACTAAAGAGCATCTATGTCAGAGATGCTGTTGTTTGTTACAGTTTCACAAGCAGAGTTCAACTAGATAGGGTCCATATAAGTAGGAAATACAGTTCTTTTTTTATGGACATGCTCATATTTCTTGCTGTATTGCAACTCTGGACAGAAGAGGATGCTTCTTGCGTTAAAACAGAGGATGTTTCATGGATGAGAACACTGGTCTGAATTTCCCTTCACAAACGGAGTTAAATCAAAGACTCTGTGTCTTCCTTCAAGCAAGAGTTCATTTTCTGAAAACCCAGTGATTTTTCGGCTAAAATGAATTTACACAGTTCACTCACCCAACACGTTTTTCAGTAAAAGCTAAAGAGCATCTATGTAAGAGATGCTGTGGTTTGTTACAGTTTCACAAGCAGAGTTTAACTAGATATGGTCAGTATTAGTAGGAAACACAGTTCTTTTTTTCTGGGCATGCTCATGTTTCTTGCTGAATTAGAGACTCTGGAAAGAAGAGAATGTTCTTTGCGTTAAAACAGAGTGTGTTTCATGGATGAGAACATTGGTCTGAATTTCCCTTCACAAACGTAGTTAAACCAAAGGCTCTGTGTCTTCCTACAAACAAGATTTCATTTCCGGAAATCCCAGTGATTTTTCGGCTCAAATGAATTTACACAGTTCACGCACCCAACACGATTTACACTATATACTAAAGAGCATCTATGTAAGAGATGCTGTGGTTTGTTACAGTTTCACAAGCAGAGTTTAACTAGATATGGTCCATATGAGTAAGAAACACAGTTCGTTTTTTCTGGGCATGCTCATGTTTCTTGCTGTATTGGAGATGCTGGAAAGAAGAGCATGCTTCTTGCGTTAAAACAGAGTATGTTTCATGGATGAGAACACTGGTCTGAATTTCCCTTCACAAACGGAGTTAAACCAAAGGCTCTGTGTCTTCCTTCAAGCAAGAGTTCATTTCCGGAAATCCCAGTGATTTTTCGGCTCAAATGAATTTACCCAGTTCACGAACCCCACACGTTTTTCACTATAAACTAAAGAGCATCTATGTAAGAGATGCTGTTGTTTGTTACAGTTTCACAAGCAGAGTTCAACTAGATAGGGTCCATATAAGTAGGAAATACAGTTCTTTTTTTATGGACATGCTCATATTTCTTGCTGTATTGCAACTCTGGACAGAAGAGGATGCTAGTTGCGTTAAAACAGAGGATGTTTCATGGATGAGAACACTGGTCTGAATTTCCCTTCACAAACGGAGTTAAACCAAAGGATCTGTATCTTCCTACAAGCAAGAGTTCCTTTCCGGAAAACCCAGTGATTTTACGGCTCAAATGAATTTGCCCAGTTCACGAACCCCACACGTTTTTCACTATAAACTAAAGAGCATCTATGTAAGAGATGCTGTTTTTTGTTACAGTTTCACAAGCAGAGTTCAACTAGATAAGGTCCGTATGAGTAGGAAATACAGTTCTTTTTTTATGGACATGCTCATATTTCTTGCAGTATTGCAACTCTGGACAGAAGAGGATGCTTCTTGCGTTAAAACAGAGGATGTTTCATGGATGAGAACACTGGTCTGAATTTCCCTTCACAAACGGAGTTAAATCAAAGTCTCTGTGTCTTCCTTCAAGCAAGAGTTCATTTTCTGAAAACCCAGTGATTTTTCGGCTAAAATGAATTTACACTGTTCACTCACCCAACACGTTTTTCAGTAAAAACTAAAGAGCATCTATGTAAGAGATGCTGTGGTTTGTTACAGTTTCACAAGCAGAGTTTAACTAGATATGGTCAGTATTAGTAGGAAACACAGTTCTTTTTTTCTGGGCATGCTCATGTTTCTTGCTGAATTAGAGACTCTGGAAAGAAGAGAATGTTCTTTGCGTTAAAACAGAGTGTGTTTCATGGATGAGAACATTGGTCTGAATTTCCCTTAACAAACGGAGTTAAACAAAGGCTCTGTGTCTTCCTACAAGCAAGAGATCATTTCCGGAAAACCCAGTGATTTTTCGGCTGAAATGAATTTACCCAGTTCACGAACCCCACAAGTTTTTCACTATAAACTTAAGAGCATCTATGTAAGAGATGCTGTGGTTAGTTACAGTTTCACAAGCAGAGTTCAACTAGATATGGTCTATATGAGTAGGAAATACAGTTCTTTTTTTATGGACATGCTCATATTTCTTGCTGTATTGCAACTCTGGACAGAAGAGGATGCTTCTTGCGTTAAAACAGAGGATGTTTCATAGATGAGAACACTGGTCTGAATTTCCCTTCACAAATGTAGTTAAACCAAAGGCTCTGTATCTTCCTTCAAGCAAGAGTTCATTTCCTGAAAACCCAGTGATTTTTCGGCTCAAATGAATTTACACAGTTCACCCACCAAACACGTTTTTCAGTATAAACTAAAGAGCATCTAAGTAAGAGATGCTGTGGTTTGTTACAGTTTCACAAGCAGAGTTTAACTAGATATGGTCAGTATTAGTAGGAAACACAGTTCTTTTTTTCTGGGCATGCTCATGTTTGTTGCTGAATTAGAGACTCTGGAAAGAAGAGAATGTTCCTTGCGTTAAAACAGAGTGTGTTTCATGGATGAGAACATTGGTCTGAATTTCCCTTCACAAACGTAGTTAAACCAAAGGATCTGTGTCTTCCTACAAACAAGATTTCATTTCCGGAAATCCCAGTGATTTTTCGTCTCAAATGAATTTACACAGTTCACGCACCCAACACGATTTACACTATATACTAAAGAGCATCTATGTAAGAGATGCTGTGGTTTGTTACAGTTTCACAAGCAGAGTTTAACTAGATATGGTCCATATGAGTAAGAAACACAGTTCGTTTTTTCTGGGCATGCACATGTTTCTTGCTGTATTGGAGATGCTGGAAAGAAGAGCATGCTTCTTGCGTTAAAACAGAGTATGTTTCATGGATGAGAACACTGGTCTGAATTTCCCTTCACAAACGGAGTTAAACCAAAGGCTCTGTGTCTTCCTTCAAGCAAGAGTTCATTTCCGGAAATCCCAGTGATTTTTCGGCTCAAATGAATTTACCCAGTTCACGAACCCCACACGTTTTTCACTATAAACTAAAGAGCATCTATGTCAGAGATGCTGTTGTTTGTTACAGTTTCACAAGCAGAGTTCAACTAGATAGGGTCCATATAAGTAGGAAATACAGTTCTTTTTTTATGGACATGCTCATATTTCTTGCTGTATTGCAACTCTGGACAGAAGAGGATGCTAGTTGCGTTAAAACAGAGGATGTTTCATGGATGAGAACACTGGTCTGAATTTCCCTTCACAAACGGAGTTAAACCAAAGGATCTGTATCTTCCTACAAGCAAGAGTTCCTTTCCGGAAAACCCAGTGATTTTACGGCTCAAATGAATTTACCCAGTTCACGAACCCCACAAGTTTTTCACTAAAAACTAAAGAGCATCTATGTAAGTGATGCTGTGGTTTGTTACAGTTTCACAAGCAGAGTTCAACTAGATATGGTCTATATGAGTAGGAAATACAGTTCTTTTTTTATGGACATGCTCATATTTCTTGCTGTATTGCAACTCTGGACAGAAGAGGATGCTTCTTGCGTTAAAACAGAGGATGTTTCATAGATGAGAACACTGGTCTGAATTTCCCTTCACAAACGTAGTTAAACCAAAGGCTCTGTATCTTCCTTCAAGCAAGAGTTCATTTCCTGAAAACCCAGTGATTTTTCGGCTCAAATGAATTTACACAGTTCACCCACCAAACACGTTTTTCAGTATAAACTAAAGAGCATCTATGTAAGAGATGCTGTGGTTTGTTACAGTTTCACAAGCAGAGTTTAACTAGATATGGTCAGTAGTAGTAAGAAACACAGTTCGTTTTTTCTGGGCATGCTCATGTTTCTTGCTGTATTGGAGATACTGGAAAGAAGAGCATCCTCTTGCGTTAAAACAGAGTATGTTTCAAGGATGAGAACACTGGTCTGAATTTCCCTTCACAAAGGGAGTTAAACCAAAGGCTCTGTGTCTTCCTACAAGCAAGAGATCATTTCTGGAAATCCCAGTGATTTTTCGGCTCAAATGAATTTACACAGTTCACGCACCCAAAACGATTTACACTATATACTAAAGAGCATCTATGTAAGAGATGCTGTGGTTTGTTACAGTTTCACAAGCAGAGTTTAACTAGATATGGTCCATATGAGTAAGAAACACAGTTCGTTTTTTCTGGGCATGCTCATGTTTCTTGCTGTATTGGAGATGCTGGAAAGAAGAGCATGCTTCTTGCGTTAAAACAGAGTATGTTTCATGGATGAGAACACTGGTCTGAATTTCCCTTCACAAACGGAGTTAAACCAAAGGCTCTGTGTCTTCCTTCAAGCAAGAGTTCATTTCCGGAAATCCCAGTGATTTTTCGGCTCAAATGAATTTACCCAGTTCACGAACCCCACACGTTTTTCACTATAAACTAAAGAGCATCTATGTCAGAGATGCTGTTGTTTGTTACAGTTTCACAAGCAGAGTTCAACTAGATAGGGTCCATATAAGTAGGAAATACAGTTCTTTTTTTATGGACATGCTCATATTTCTTGCTGTATTGCAACTCTGGACAGAAGAGGATGCTAGTTGCGTTAAAACAGAGGATGTTTCATGGATGAGAACACTGGTCTGAATTTCCCTTCACAAACGGAGTTAAACCAAAGGATCTGTATCTTCCTACAAGCAAGAGTTCCTTTCCGGAAAACCCAGTGATTTTACGGCTCAAATGAATTTGCCCAGTTCACGAACCCCACACGTTTTTCACTATAAACTAAAGAGCATCTATGTAAGAGATGCTGTGGTTTGTTACAGTTTCACAAGCAGAGTTCAACTAGATAAGGTCCGTATGAGTAGGAAATACAGTTCTTTTTTTATGGACATGCTCATATTTCTTGCTGTATTGCAACTCTGGACAGAAGAGGATGCTTCTTGCGTTAAAACAGAGGATGTTTCATGGATGAGAACACTGGTCTGAATTTCCCTTCACAACCGGAGTTAAACCAAAGGCTCTGTGTCTTCCTTCAAGCAAGAGTTCATTTTCTGAAAACCCAGTGATTTTTCGGCTAAAATGAATTTACACAGTTCACTCACCCAACACGTTTTTCAGTATAAACTAAAGAGCATCTATGTAAGAGATGCTGTGGTTTGTTACAGTTTCACAAGCAGAGTTTAACTAGATATGGTCAGTATTAGTAGGAAACACAGTTCTTTTTTTCTGGGCATGCTCATGTTTCTTGCTGAATTAGAGACTCTGGAAAGAAGAGAATGTTCTTTGCGTTAAAACAGAGTGTGTTTCATGGATGAGAACATTGGTCTGAATTTCCCTTAACAAACGGAGTTAAACAAAGGCTCTGTGTCTTCCTACAAGCAAGAGATCATTTCCGGAAAACCCAGTGATTTTTCGGCTGAAATGAATTTACCCAGTTCACGAACCCCACAAGTTTTTCACTATAAACTAAAGAGCATCTATGTAAGAGATGCTGTGGTTTGTTACAGTTTCACAAGCAGAGTTCAACTAGATATGGTCTATATGAGTAGGAAATACAGTTCTTTTTTTATGGACATGCTCATATTTCTTGCTGTATTGCAACTCTGGACAGAAGAGGATGCTTCTTGCGTTAAAACAGAGGATGTTTCATAGATGAGAACACTGGTCTGAATTTCCCTTCACAAACGTAGTTAAACCAAAGGCTCTGTATCTTCCTTCAAGCAAGAGTTCATTTCCTGAAAACCCAGTGATTTTTCGGCTCAAATGAATTTACACAGTTCACCCACCAAACACGTTTTTCAGTATAAACTAAAGAGCATCTATGTAAGAGATGCTGTGGTTTGTTACAGTTTCACAAGCAGAGTTTAACTAGATATGGTCAGTATTAGTAGGAAACACAGTTCTTTTTTTCTGGGCATGCTCATGTTTGTTGCTGAATTAGAGACTCTGGAAAGAAGAGAATGTTCCTTGCGTTAAAACAGAGTGTGTTTCATGGATGAGAACATTGGTCTGAATTTCCCTTCACAAACGTAGTTAAACCAAAGGCTCTGTGTCTTCCTACAAACAAGATTTCATTTCCGGAAATCCCAGTGATTTTTCGGCTCAAATGAATTTACACAGTTCACGCACCCAACACGATTTACACTATATACTAAAGAGCATCTATGTAAGAGATGCTGTGGTTTGTTACAGTTTCACAAGCAGAGTTTAACTAGATATGGTCCATATGAGTAAGAAACACAGTTCGTTTTTTCTGGGCATGCTCATGTTTCTTGCTGTATTGGAGATGCTGGAAAGAAGAGCATGCCTCTTGCGTTAAAACAGAGTATGTTTCATGGATGAGAACACTGGTCTGAATTTCCCTTCACAAACGGAGTTAAACCAAAGGCTCTGTGTCTTCCTTCAAGCAAGAGTTCATTTCCGGAAATCCCAGTGATTTTTCGGCTCAAATGAATTTACCCAGTTCACGAATCCCACACGTTTTTCACTATAAACTAAAGAGCATCTATGTAAGAGATGCTGTTGTTTGTTACAGTTTCACAAGCAGAGTTCAACTAGATAGGGTCCATATAAGTAGGAAATACAGTTCTTTTTTTATGGACATGCTCATATTTCTTGCTGTATTACAACTCTGGACAGAAGAGGATGCTAGCTGCGTTAAAACAGAGGATGTTTCATGGATGAGAACACTGGTCTGAATTTCCCTTCACAAACGGAGTTAAACCAAAGGATCTGTATCTTCCTACAAGCAAGAGTTCCTTTCCGGAAAACCCAGTGATTTTACGGCTCAAATGAATTTGCCCAGTTCACGAACCCCACACGTTTTTCACTATAAACTAAAGAGCATCTATGTAAGAGATGCTGTGGTTTGTTACAGTTTCACAAGCAGAGTTCAACTAGATAAGGTCCGTATGAGTAGGAAATACAGTTCTTTTTTTATGGACATGCTCATATTTCTTGCTGTATTGCAACTCTGGACAGAAGAGGATGCTTCTTGCGTTAAAACAGAGGATGTTTCATGGATGAGGACACTGGTCTGAATTTCCCTTCACAAACGGAGTTAAATCAAAGTCTCTGTGTCTTCCTTCAAGCAAGAGTTCATTTTCTGAAAACCCAGTGATTTTTCGGCTAAAATGAATTTACACAGTTCACTCACCCAACACGTTTTTCAGTATAAACTAAAGAGCATCTATGTAAGAGATGCTGTGGTTTGTTACAGTTTCACAAGCAGAGTTTAACTAGATATGGTCAGTATTAGTAGGAAACACAGTTCTTTTTTTCTGGGCATGCTCATGTTTCTTGCTGAATTAGAGACTCTGGAAAGAAGAGAATGTTCTTTGCGTTAAAACAGAGTGTGTTTCATGGATGAGAACATTGGTCTGAATTTCCCTTCACAAACGGAGTTAAACCAAAGGCTCTCTGTCTTCCTACAAGCAAGAGATCATTTCCGGAAAACCCAGTGATTTTTCGGCTGAAATGAATTTACCCAGTTCACGAACCCCACAAGTTTTTCACTATAAACTAAAGAGCATCTATGTAAGAGATGCTGTGGTTTGTTACAGTTTCACAAGCAGAGTTCAACTAGATATGGTCTATATGAGTAGGAAATACAGTTCTTTTTTTATGGACATGCTCATATTTCTTGCTGTATTGCAACTCTGGACAGAAGAGGATGCTTCTTGCGTTAAAACAGAGGATGTTTCATAGATGAGAACACTGGTCTGAATTTCCCTTCACAAACGTAGTTAAACCAAAGGCTCTGTATCTTCCTTCAAGCAAGAGTTCATTTCCTGAAAACCCAGTGATTTTTCGGCTCAAATGAATTTACACAGTTCACCCACCAAACACGTTTTTCAGTATAAACTAAAGAGCATCTATGTAAGAGATGCTGTGGTTTGTTACAGTTTCACAAGCAGAGTTTAACTAGATATGGTCAGTATTAGTAGGAAACACAGTTCTTTTTTTCTGGGCATGCTCATGTTTGTTGCTGAATTAGAGACTCTGGAAAGAAGAGAATGTTCCTTGCGTTAAAACAGAGTGTGTTTCATGGATGAGAACATTGGTCTGAATTTCCCTTCACAAACGTAGTTAAACCAAAGGCTCTGATCTTCCTACAAACAAGATTTCATTTCCGGAAATCCCAGTGATTTTTCGGCTCAAAAAAATTTACACAGTTCACGCACCCAACACGATTTACACTATATACTAAAGAGCATCTATGTAAGAGATGCTGTGGTTTGTTACAGTTTCACAAGCAGAGTTTAACTAGATATGGTCCATATGAGTAAGAAACACAGTTCGTTTTTTCTGGGCATGCTCATGTTTCTTGCTGTATTGGAGATGCTGGAAAGAAGAGCATGCTTCTTGCGTTAAAACAGAGTATGTTTCATGGATGAGAACACTGGTCTGAATTTCCCTTCACAAACGGAGTTAAACCAAAGGCTCTGTGTCTTCCTTCAAGCAAGAGTTCATTTCCGGAAATCCCAGTGATTTTTCGGCTCAAATGAATTTACCCAGTTCACGAACCCCACACGTTTTTCACTATAAACTAAAGAGCATCTATGTAAGAGATGCTGTTGTTTGTTACAGTTTCACAAGCAGAGTTCAACTAGATAGGGTCCATATAAGTAGGAAATACAGTTCTTTTTTTATGGACATGCTCATATTTCTTGCTGTATTGCAACTCTGGACAGAAGAGGATGCTAGTTGCGTTAAAACAGAGGATGTTTCATGGATGAGAACACTGGTCTGAATTTCCCTTCACAAACGGAGTTAAACCAAAGGATCTGTATCTTCCTACAAGCAAGAGTTCCTTTCCGGAAAACCCAGTGATTTTACGGCTCAAATGAATTTGCCCAGTTCACGAACCCCACACGTTTTTCACTATAAACTAAAGAGCATCTATGTAAGAGATGCTGTGGTTTGTTACAGTTTCACAAGCAGAGTTCAACTAGATAAGGTCCGTATGAGTAGGAAATACAGTTCTTTTTTTATGGACATGCTCATATTTCTTGCTGTATTGCAACTCTGGACAGAAGAGGATGCTTCTTGCGTTAAAACAGAGGATGTTTCATGGATGAGAACACTGGTCTGAATTTCCCTTCACAAACGGAGTTAAATCAAAGTCTCTGTGTCTTCCTTCAAGCAAGAGTTCATTTTCTGAAAACCCAGTGATTTTTCGGCTAAAATGAATTTACACAGTTCACTCACCCAACACGTTTTTCAGTATAAACTAAAGAGCATCTATGTAAGAGATGCTGTGGTTTGTTACAGTTTCACAAGCAGAGTTTAACTAGATATGGTCAGTATTAGTAGGAAACACAGTTCTTTTTTTCTGGGCATGCTCATGTTTCTTGCTGAATTAGAGACTCTGGAAAGAAGAGAATGTTCTTTGCGTTAAAACAGAGTGTGTTTCATGGATGAGAACATTGGTCTGAATTTCCCTTCACAAACGGAGTTAAACCAAAGGCTCTCTGTCTTCCTACAAGCAAGAGATCATTTCCGGAAAACCCAGTGATTTTTCGGCTGAAATGAATTTACCCAGTTCACGAACCCCACAAGTTTTTCACTATAACCTAAAGAGCATCTATGTAAGAGATGCTGTGGTTTGTTACAGTTTCACAAGCAGAGTTCAACTAGATATGGTCTATATGAGTAGGAAATACAGTTCTTTTTTTATGGACATGCTCATATTTCTTGCTGTATTGCAACTCTGGACAGAAGAGGATGCTTCTTGCGTTAAAACAGAGGATGTTTCATAGATGAGAACACTGGTCTGAATTTCCCTTCACAAACGTAGTTAAACCAAAGGCTCTGTATCTTCCTTCAAGCAAGAGTTCATTTCCTGAAAACCCAGTGATTTTTCGGCTCAAATGAATTTACACAGTTCACCCACCAAACACGTTTTTCAGTATAAACTAAGAGCATCTATGTAAGAGATGCTGTGGTTTGTTACAGTTTCACAAGCAGAGTTTAACTAGATATGGTCCATATGAGTAAGAAACACAGTTCGTTTTTTCTGGGCATGCTCATGTTTCTTGCTGTATTGGAGATGCTGGAAAGAAGAGCATGCTTCTTGCGTTAAAACAGAGTATGTTTCATGGATGAGAACACTGGTCTGAATTTCCCTTCACAAACGGAGTTAAACCAAAGGCTCTGTGTCTTCCTTCAAGCAAGAGTTCATTTCCGGAAATCCCAGTGATTTTTCGGCTCAAATGAATTTACCCAGTTCACGAACCCCACACGTTTTTCACTATAAACTAAAGAGCATCTATGTAAGAGATGCTGTTGTTTGTTACAGTTTCACAAGCAGAGTTCAACTAGATAGGGTCCATATAAGTAGGAAATACAGTTCTTTTTTTATGGACATGCTCATATTTCTTGCTGTATTGCAACTCTGGACAGAAGAGGATGCTAGTTGCGTTAAAACAGAGGATGTTTCATGGATGAGAACACTGGTCTGAATTTCCCTTCACAAACGGAGTTAAACCAAAGGATCTGTATCTTCCTACAAGCAAGAGTTCCTTTCCGGAAAACCCAGTGATTTTACGGCTCAAATGAATTTGCCCAGTTCACGAACCCCACACGTTTTTCACTATAAACTAAAGAGCATCTATGTAAGAGATTCTGTGGTTTGTTACAGTTTCACAAGCAGAGTTCAACTAGATAAGGTCCGTATGAGTAGGAAATACAGTTCTTTTTTTATGGACATGCTCATATTTCTTGCTGTATTGCAACTCTGGACAGAAGAGGATGCTTCTTGCATTAAAACAGAGGATGTTTCATGGATGAGAACACTGGTCTGAATTTCCCTTCACAAACGGAGTTAAATCAAAGTCTCTGTGTCTTCCTTCAAGCAAGAGTTCATTTTCTGAAAACCCAGTGATTTTTCGGCTAAAATGAATTTACACAGTTCACTCACCCAACACGTTTTTCAGTAAAAACTAAAGAGCATCTATGTAAGAGATGCTGTGGTTTGTTACAGTTTCACAAGCAGAGTTTAACTAGATATGGTCAGTATTAGTAGGAAACACAGTTCTTTTTTTCTGGGCATGCTCATGTTTCTTGCTGAATTAGAGACTCTGGAAAGAAGAGAATGTTCTTTGCGTTAAAACAGAGTGTGTTTCATGGATGAGAACATTGGTCTGAATTTCCCTTAACAAACGGAGTTAAACAAAGGCTCTGTGTCTTCCTACAAGCAAGAGATCATTTCCGGAAAACCCAGTGATTTTTCGGCTGAAATGAATTTACCCAGTTCACGAACCCCACAAGTTTTTCACTATAAACTAAAGAGCATCTATGTAAGAGATGCTGTGGTTTGTTACAGTTTCACAAGCAGAGTTCAACTAGATAGGGTCCATATGAGTAGGAAATACAGTTCTTTTTTTATGGACATGCTCATATTTCTTGCTGTATTGCAACTCTGGACAGAATAGGATGCTTCTTGCGTTAAAACAGAGGATGTTTCATAGATGAGAACACTGGTCTGAATTTCCCTTCACAAACGTAGTTAAACCAAAGGCTCTGTATCTTCCTTCAAGCAAGAGTTCATTTCCTGAAAACCCAGTGATTTTTCGGCTCAAATGAATTTACACAGTTCACCCACCAAACACGTTTTTCAGTATAAACTAAAGAGCATCTATGTAAGAGATGCTGTGGTTTGTTACAGTTTCACAAGCAGAGTTTAACTAGATATGGTCAGTATTAGTAGGAAACACAGTTCTTTTTTTCTGGGCATGCTCATGTTTTTTGCTGAATTAGAGACTCTGGAAAGAAGAGAATGTTCCTTGCGTTAAAACAGAGTGTGTTTCATGGATGAGAACATTGGTCTGAATTTCCCTTCACAAACGTAGTTAAACCAAAGGCTCTGTGTCTTCCTACAAACAAGATTTCATTTCCGGAAATCCCAGTGATTTTTCGGCTCAAATGAATTTACACAGTTCACGCACCCAACACGATTTACACTATATACTAAAGAGCATCTATGTAAGAGATGCTGTGGTTTGTTACAGTTTCACAAGCAGAGTTTAACTAGATATGGTCCATATGAGTAAGAAACACAGTTCGTTTTTTCTGGGCATGCTCATGTTTCTTGCTGTATTGGAGATGCTGGAAAGAAGAGCATGCTTCTTGCGTTAAAACAGAGTATGTTTCATGGATGAGAACACTGGTCTGAATTTCCCTTCACAAACGGAGTTAAACCAAAGGCTCTGTGTCTTCCTTCAAGCAAGAGTTCATTTCCGGAAATCCCAGTGATTTTTCGGCTCAAATGAATTTACCCAGTACACGAACCCCACACGTTTTTCACTATAAACTAAAGAGCATCTATGTAAGAGATGCTGTTGTTTGTTACAGTTTCACAAGCAGAGTTCAACTAGATAGGGTCCATATAAGTAGGAAATACAGTTCTTTTTTTATGGACATGCTCATATTTCTTGCTGTATTGCAACTCTGGACAGAAGAGGATGCTAGTTGCGTTAAAACAGAGGATGTTTCATGGATGAGAACACTGGTCTGAATTTCCCTTCACAAACGGAGTTAAACCAAAGGATCTGTATCTTCCTACCAGCAAGAGTTCCTTTCCGGAAAACCCAGTGATTTTACGGCTCAAATGAATTTGCCCAGTTCACGAACCCCACATGTTTTTCACTATAAACTAAAGAGCATCTATGTAAGAGATGCTGTGGTTTGTTACAGTTTCACAAGCAGAGTTCAACTAGATATGGTCCGTATGAGTTGGAAATACAGTTCTTTTTTTATGGACATGCTCATATTTCTTGCTGTATTGCAACTCTGGACAGAAGAGGATGCTTCTTGCGTTAAAACAGAGGATGTTTCATGGATGAGAACACTGGTCTGAATTTCCCTTCACAAACGGAGTTAAATCAAAGTCTCTGTGTCTTCCTTCAAGCAAGAGTTCATTTTCTGAAAACCCAGTGATTTTTCGGCTAAAATGAATTTACACAGTTCACTCACCCAACACGTTTTTCAGTATAAACTAAAGAGCATCTATGTAAGAGATGCTGTGGTTTGTTACAGTTTCACAAGCAGAGTTTAACTAGATATGGTCAGTATTAGTAGGAAACACAGTTCTTTTTTTCTGGGCATGCTCATGTTTCTTGCTGAATTAGAGACTCTGGAAAGAAGAGAATGTTCTTTGCGTTAAAACAGAGTGTGTTTCATGGATGAGAACATTGGTCTGAATTTCCCTTCACAAACGGAGTTAAACCAAAGGCTCTCTGTCTTCCTACAAGCAAGAGATCATTTCCGGAAAACCCAGTGATTTTTCGGCTGAAATGAATTTACCCAGTTCACGAACCCCACAAGTTTTTCACTATAAACTAAAGAGCATCTATGTAAGAGATGCTGTGGTTTGTTACAGTTTCACAAGCAGAGTTCAACTAGATATGGTCTATATGAGTAGGAAATACAGTTCTTTTTTTATGGACATGCTCATATTTCTTGCTGTATTGCAACTCTGGACAGAAGAGGATGCTTCTTGCGTTAAAACAGAGGATGTTTCATAGATGAGAACACTGGTCTGAATTTCCCTTCACAAACGTAGTTAAACCAAAGGCTCTGTATCTTCCTTCAAGCAAGAGTTCATTTCCTGAAAACCCAGTGATTTTTCGGCTCAAATGAATTTACACAGTTCACCCACCAAACACGTTTTTCAGTATAAACTAAAGAGCATCTATGTAAGAGATGCTGTGGTTTGTTACAGTTTCACAAGCAGAGTTTAACTAGATATGGTCAGTATTAGTAGGAAACACAGTTCTTTTTTTCTGGGCATGCTCATGTTTGTTGCTGAATTAGAGACTCTGGAAAGAAGAGAATGTTCCTTGCGTTAAAACAGAGTGTGTTTCATGGATGAGAACATTGGTGTGAATTTCCCTTCACAAACGTAGTTAAACCAAAGGCTCTGTGTCTTCCTACAAACAAGATTTCATTTCCGGAAATCCCAGTGATTTTTCGGCTCAAATGAATTTACACAGTTCACGCACCCAACACGATTTACACTATATACTAAAGAGCATCTATGTAAGAGATGCTGTGGTTTGTTACAGTTTCACAAGCAGAGTTTAACTAGATATGGTCCATATGAGTAAGAAACACAGTTCGTTTTTTCTGGGCATGCTCATGTTTCTTGCTGTATTGGAGATGCTGGAAAGAAGAGCATGCTTCTTGCGTTAAAACAGAGTATGTTTCATGGATGAGAACACTGGTCTGAATTTCCCTTCACAAACGGAGTTAAACCAAAGGCTCTGTGTCTTCCTTCAAGCAAGAGTTCATTTCCGGAAATCCCAGTGATTTTTCGGCTCAAATGAATTTACCCAGTTCACGAATCCCACACGTTTTTCACTATAAACTAAAGAGCATCTATGTAAGAGATGCTGTTGTTTGTTACAGTTTCACAAGCAGAGTTCAACTAGATAGGGTCCATATAAGTAGGAAATACAGTTCTTTTTTTATGGACATGCTCATATTTCTTGCTGTATTGCAACTCTGGACAGAAGAGGATGCTAGTTGCGTTAAAACAGAGGATGTTTCATGGATGAGAAGACTGGTCTGAATTTCCCTTCACAAACGGAGTTAAACCAAAGGATCTGTATCTTCCTACAAGCAAGAGTTCCTTTCCGGAAAACCCAGTGATTTTACGGCTCAAATGAATTTGCCCAGTTCACGAACCCCACACGTTTTTCACTATAAACTAAAGAGCATCTATGTAAGAGATGCTGTGGTTTGTTACAGTTTCACAAGCAGAGTTCAACTAGATAAGGTCCGTATGAGTAGGAAATACAGTTCTTTTTTTATGGACATGCTCATATTTCTTGCTGTATTGCAACTCTGGACAGAAGAGGATGCTTCTTGCGTTAAAACAGAGGATGTTTCATGGATGAGAACACTGGTCTGAATTTCCCTTCACAAACGGAGTTAAATCAAAGTCTCTGTGTCTTCCTTCAAGCAAGAGTTCATTTTCTGAAAACCCAGTGATTTTTCGGCTAAAATGAATTTACACAGTTCACTCACCCAACACGTTTTTCAGTATAAACTAAAGAGCATCTATGTAAGAGATGCTGTGGTTTGTTACAGTTTCACAAGCAGAGTTTAACTAGATATGGTCAGTATTAGTAGGAAACACTGTTCTTTTTTTCTGGGCATGCTCATGTTTCTTGCTGAATTAGAGACTCTGGAAAGAAGAGAATGTTCTTTGCGTTAAAACAGAGTGTGTTTCATGGATGAGAACATTGGTCTGAATTTCCCTTCACAAACGGAGTTAAACCAAAGGCTCTCTGTCTTCCTACAAGCAAGAGATCATTTCCGGAAAACCCAGTGATTTTTCGGCTGAAATGAATTTACCCAGTTCACGAACCCCACAAGTTTTTCACTATAAACTAAAGAGCATCTATGTAAGAGATGCTGTGGTTTGTTACAGTTTCACAAGCAGAGTTCAACTAGATATGGTCTATATGAGTAGGAAATACAGTTCTTTTTTTATGGACATGCTCATATTTCTTGCTGTATTGCAACTCTGGACAGAAGAGGATGCTTCTTGCGTTAAAACAGAGGATGTTTCATAGATGAGAACACTGGTCTGAATTTCCCTTCACAAACGTAGTTAAACCAAAGGCTCTGTATCTTCCTTCAAGCAAGAGTTCATTTCCTGAAAACCCAGTGATTTTTCGGCTCAAATGAATTTACACAGTTCACCCACCAAACACGTTTTTCAGTATAAACTAAAGAGCATCTATGTAAGAGATGCTGTGGTTTGTTACAGTTTCACAAGCAGAGTTTAACTAGATATGGTCAGTATTAGTAGGAAACACAGTTCTTTTTTTCTGGGCATGCTCATGTTTCTTGCTGTATTGGAGATGCTGGAAAGAAGAGCATGCTTCTTGCGTTAAAACAGAGTATGTTTCATGGATGAGAACACTGGTCTGAATTTCCCTTCACAAACGGAGTTAAACCAAAGGCTCTGTGTCTTCCTTCAAGCAAGAGTTCATTTCCGGAAATCCCAGTGATTTTTCGGCTCAAAAGAATTTACCCAGTTCACGAACCCCACACGTTTTTCACTATAAACTAAAGAGCATCTATGTAAGAGATGCTGTTGTTTGTTACAGTTTCACAAGCAGAGTTCAACTAGATAGGGTCCATATAAGTAGAAAATACAGTTCTTTTTTTAATGGACATGCTCATATTTCTTGCTGTATTGCAACTCTGGACAGAAGAGGATGCTAGTTGCGTTAAAACAGAGGAAGTTTCATGGATGAGAACACTGGTCTGAATTTCCCTTCACAAACGGAGTTAAACCAAAGGATCTGTATCTTCCTACAAGCAAGAGTTCCTTTCCGGAAAACCCAGTGATTTTACGGCTCAAATGAATTTGCCCAGTTCACGAACCCCACACGTTTTTCACTATAAACTAAAGAGCATCTATGTAAGAGATGCTGTGGTTTGTTACAGTTTCACAAGCAGAGTTCAACTAGATAAGGTCCGTATGAGTAGGAAATACAGTTCTTTTTTTATGGACATGCTCATATTTCTTGCTGTATTGCAACTCTGGACAGAAGAGGATGCTTCTTGCGTTAAAACAGAGGATGTTTCATGGATGAGAACACTGGTCTGAATTTCCCTTCACAAACGGAGTTAAATCAAAGTCTCTGTGTCTTCCTTCAAGCAAGAGTTCATTTTCTGAAAACCCAGTGATTTTTCGGCTAAAATGAATTTACACAGTTCACTCACCCAACACGTTTTTCAGTAAAAACTAAAGAGCATCTATGTAAGAGATGCTGTGGTTTGTTACAGTTTCACAAGCAGAGTTTAACTAGATATGGTCAGTATTAGTAGGAAACACAGTTCTTTTTTTCTGGGCATGCTCATGTTTCTTGCTGAATTAGAGACTCTGGAAAGAAGAGATTGTTCTTTGCGTTAAAACAGAGTGTGTTTCATGGATGAGAACATTGGTCTGAATTTCCCTTAACAAACGGAGTTAAACAAAGGCTCTGTGTCTTCCTACAAGCAAGAGATCATTTCCGGAATACCCAGTGATTTTTCGGCTGAAATGAATTTACCCAGTTCACGAACCCCACAAGTTTTTCACTATAAACTAAAGAGCATCTATGTAAGAGATGCTGTGGTTTGTTACAGTTTCACAAGCAGAGTTCAACTAGATATGGTCTATATGAGTAGGAAATACAGTTCTTTTTTTATGGACATGCTCATATTTCTTGCTGTATTGCAACTCTGGACAGAAGAGGATGCTTCTTGCGTTAAAACAGAGGATGTTTCATAGATGAGAACACTGGTCTGAATTTCCCTTCACAAACGTAGTTAAACCAAAGGCTCTGTATCTTCCTTCAAGCAAGAGTTCATTTCCTGAAAACCCAGTGACTTTTCGGCTCAAATGAATTTACACAGTTCACCCACCAAACACGTTTTTCAGTATAAACTAAAGAGCATCTATGTAAGAGATGCTGTGGTTTGTTACAGTTTCACAAGCAGAGTTTAACTAGATATGGTCAGTATTAGTAGGAAACACAGTTCTTTTTTTCTGGGCATGCTCATGTTTGTTGCTGAATTAGAGACTCTGGAAAGAAGAGAATGTTCCTTGCGTTAAAACAGAGTGTGTTTCATGGATGAGAACATTGGTGTGAATTTCCCTTCACAAACGTAGTTAAACCAAAGGCTCTGTGTCTTCCTACAAACAAGATTTCATTTCCGGAAATCCCAGTGATTTTTCGGCTCAAATGAATTTACACAGTTCACCCACCAAACACGATTTACACTATATACTAAAGAGCATCTATGTAAGAGATGCTGTGGTTTGTTACAGTTTCACAAGCAGAGTTTAACTAGATATGGTCCATATGAGTAAGAAACACAGTTCGTTTTTTCTGGGCATGCTCATGTTTCTTGCTGTATTGGAGATGCTGGAAAGAAGAGCATGCTTCTTGCGTTAAAACAGAGTATGTTTCATGGATGAGAACACTGGTCTGAATTTCCCTTCACAAACGGAGTTAAACCAAAGGCTCTGTGTCTTCCTTCAAGCAAGAGTTCATTTCCGGAAATCCCAGTGATTTTTCGGCTCAAATGAATTTACCCAGTTCACAAACCCCACACGTTTTTCACTATAAACTAAAGAGCATCTATGTAAGAGATGCTGTTGTTTGTTACAGTTTCACAAGCAGAGTTCAACTAGATAGGGTCCATATAAGTAGGAAATACAGTTCTTTTTTTATGGACATGCTCATATTTCTTGCTGTATTACAACTCTGGACAGAAGAGGATGCTAGCTGCGTTAAAACAGAGGATGTTTCATGGATGAGAACACTGGTCTGAATTTCCCTTCACAAACGGAGTTAAACCAAAGGATCTGTATCTTCCTACAAGCAAGAGTTCCTTTCCGGAAAACCCAGTGATTTTACGGCTCAAATGAATTTGCCCAGTTCATGAACCCCACACGTTTTTCACTATAAACTAAAGAGCATCTATGTAAGAGATGCTGTGGTTTGTTACAGTTTCACAAGCAGAGTTCAACTAGATAAGGTCCGTATGAGTAGGAAATACAGTTCTTTTTTTATGGACATGCTCATATTTCTTGCTGTATTGCAACTCTGGACAGAAGAGGATGCTTCTTGCGTTAAAACAGAGGATGTTTCATGGATGAGGACACTGGTCTGAATTTCCCTTCACAAACGGAGTTAAATCAAAGTCTCTGTGTCTTCCTTCAAGCAAGAGTTCATTTTCTGAAAACCCAGTGATTTTTCGGCTAAAATGAATTTACACAGTTCACTCACCCAACACGTTTTTCAGTATAAACTAAAGAGCATCTATGTAAGAGATGCTGTGGTTTGTTACAGTTTCACAAGCAGAGTTTAACTAGATATGGTCAGTATTAGTAGGAAACACAGTTCTTTTTTTCTGGGCATGCTCATGTTTCTTGCTGAATTAGAGACTCTGGAAAGAAGAGAATGTTCTTTGCGTTAAAACAGAGTGTGTTTCATGGATGAGAACATTGGTCTGAATTTCCCTTCACAAACGGAGTTAAACCAAAGGCTCTCTGTCTTCCTACAAGCAAGAGATCATTTCCGGAAAACCCAGTGATTTTTCGGCTGAAATGAATTTACCCAGTTCACGAACCCCACAAGTTTTTCACTATAAACTAAAGAGCATCTATGTAAGAGATGCTGTGGTTTGTTACAGTTTCACAAGCAGAGTTCAACTAGATATGGTCTATATGAGTAGGAAATACAGTTCTTTTTTTATGGACATGCTCATATTTCTTGCTGTATTGCAACTCTGGACAGAAGAGGATGCTTCTTGCGTTAAAACAGAGGATGTTTCATAGATGAGAACACTGGTCTGAATTTCCCTTCACAAACGTAGTTAAACCAAAGGCTCTGTATCTTCCTTCAAGCAAGAGTTCATTTCCTGAAAACCCAGTGATTTTTCGGCTCAAATGAATTTACACAGTTCACCCACCAAACACGTTTTTCAGTATAAACTAAAGAGCATCTATGTAAGAGATGCTGTGGTTTGTTACAGTTTCACAAGCAGAGTTTAACTAGATATGGTCAGTATTAGTAGGAAACACAGTTCTTTTTTTCTGGGCATGCTCATGTTTGTTGCTGAATTAGAGACTCTGGAAAGAAGAGAATGTTCCTTGCGTTAAAACAGAGTGTGTTTCATGGATGAGAACATTGGTCTGAATTTCCCTTCACAAACGTAGTTAAACCAAAGGCTCTGTGTCTTCCTACAAACAAGATTTCATTTCCGGAAATCCCAGTGATTTTTCGGCTCAAATGAATTTACACAGTTCACGCACCCAACACGATTTACACTATATACTAAAGAGCATCTATGTAAGAGATGCTGTGGTTTGTTAAAGTTTCACAAGCAGAGTTTAACTAGATATGGTCCATATGAGTAAGAAACACAGTTCGTTTTTTCTGGGCATGCTCATGTTTCTTGCTGTATTGGAGATGCTGGAAAGAAGAGCATGCTTCTTGCGTTAAACAGAGTATGTTTCATGGATGAGAACACTGGTCTGAATTTCCCTTCACAAACGGAGTTAAACCAAAGGCTCTGTGTCTTCCTTCAAGCAAGAGTTCATTTCCGGAAATCCCAGTGATTTTTCGGCTCAAAAGAATTTACCCAGTTCACGAACCCCACACGTTTTTCACTATAAACTAAAGAGCATCTATGTAAGAGATGCTGTTGTTTGTTACAGTTTCACAAGCAGAGTTCAACTAGATAGGGTCCATATAAGTAGAAAATACAGTTCTTTTTTTATGGACATGCTCATATTTCTTGCTGTATTGCAACTCTGGACAGAAGAGGATGCTAGTTGCGTTAAAACAGAGGAAGTTTCATGGATGAGAACACTGGTCTGAATTTCCCTTCACAAACGGAGTTAAACCAAAGGATCTGTATCTTCCTACAAGCAAGAGTTCCTTTCCGGAAAACCCAGTGATTTTACGGCTCAAATGAATTTGCCCAGTTCACGAACCCCACACGTTTTTCACTATAAACTAAAGAGCATCTATGTAAGAGATGCTGTGGTTTGTTACAGTTTCACAAGCAGAGTTCAACTAGATAAGGTCCGTATGAGTAGGAAATACAGTTCTTTTTTTATGGACATGCTCATATTTCTTGCTGTATTGCAACTCTGGACAGAAGAGGATGCTTCTTGCGTTAAAACAGAGGATGTTTCATGGATGAGAACACTGGTCTGAATTTCCCTTCACAAACGGAGTTAAATCAAAGTCTCTGTGTCTTCCTTCAAGCAAGAGTTCATTTTCTGAAAACCCAGTGATTTTTCGGCTAAAATGAATTTACACAGTTCACTCACCCAACACGTTTTTCAGTAAAAACTAAAGAGCATCTATGTAAGAGATGCTGTGGTTTGTTACAGTTTCACAAGCAGAGTTTAACTAGATATGGTCAGTATTAGTAGGAAACACAGTTCTTTTTTTCTGGGCATGCTCATGTTTCTTGCTGAATTAGAGACTCTGGAAAGAAGAGATTGTTCTTTGCGTTAAAACAGAGTGTGTTTCATGGATGAGAACATTGGTCTGAATTTCCCTTAACAAACGGAGTTAAACAAAGGCTCTGTGTCTTCCTACAAGCAAGAGATCATTTCCGGAATACCCAGTGATTTTTCGGCTGAAATGAATTTACCCAGTTCACGAACCCCACAAGTTTTTCACTATAAACTAAAGAGCATCTATGTAAGAGATGCTGTGGTTTGTTACAGTTTCACAAGCAGAGTTCAACTAGATATGGTCTATATGAGTAGGAAATACAGTTCTTTTTTTATGGACATGCTCATATTTCTTGCTGTATTGCAACTCTGGACAGAAGAGGATGCTTCTTGCGTTAAAACAGAGGATGTTTCATAGATGAGAACACTGGTCTGAATTTCCCTTCACAAACGTAGTTAAACCAAAGGCTCTGTATCTTCCTTCAAGCAAGAGTTCATTTCCTGAAAACCCAGTGACTTTTCGGCTCAAATGAATTTACACAGTTCACCCACCAAACACGTTTTTCAGTATAAACTAAAGAGCATCTATGTAAGAGATGCTGTGGTTTGTTACAGTTTCACAAGCAGAGTTTAACTAGATATGGTCAGTATTAGTAGGAAACACAGTTCTTTTTTTCTGGGCATGCTCATGTTTGTTGCTGAATTAGAGACTCTGGAAAGAAGAGAATGTTCCTTGCGTTAAAACAGAGTGTGTTTCATGGATGAGAACATTGGTGTGAATTTCCCTTCACAAACGTAGTTAAACCAAAGGCTCTGTGTCTTCCTACAAACAAGATTTCATTTCCGGAAATCCCAGTGATTTTTCGGCTCAAATGAATTTACACAGTTCACGCACCCAACACGATTTACACTATATACTAAAGAGCATCTATGTAAGAGATGCTGTGGTTTGTTACAGTTTCACAAGCAGAGTTTAACTAGATATGGTCCATATGAGTAAGAAACACAGTTCGTTTTTTCTGGGCATGCTCATGTTTCTTGCTGTATTGGAGATGCTGGAAAGAAGAGCATGCTTCTTGCGTTAAAACAGAGTATGTTTCATGGATGAGAACACTGGTCTGAATTTCCCTTCACAAACGGAGTTAAACCAAAGGCTCTGTGTCTTCCTTCAAGCAAGAGTTCATTTCCGGAAATCCCAGTGATTTTTCGGCTCAAATGAATTTACCCAGTTCACAAACCCCACACGTTTTTCACTATAAACTAAAGAGCATCTATGTAAGAGATGCTGTTGTTTGTTACAGTTTCACAAGCAGAGTTCAACTAGATAGGGTCCATATAAGTAGGAAATACAGTTCTTTTTTTATGGACATGCTCATATTTCTTGCTGTATTACAACTCTGGACAGAAGAGGATGCTAGCTGCGTTAAAACAGAGGATGTTTCATGGATGAGAACACTGGTCTGAATTTCCCTTCACAAACGGAGTTAAACCAAAGGATCTGTATCTTCCTACAAGCAAGAGTTCCTTTCCGGAAAACCCAGTGATTTTACGGCTCAAATGAATTTGCCCAGTTCACGAACCCCACACGTTTTTCACTATAAACTAAAGAGCATCTATGTAAGAGATGCTGTGGTTTGTTACAGTTTCACAAGCAGAGTTCAACTAGATAAGGTCCGTATGAGTAGGAAATACAGTTCTTTTTTTATGGACATGCTCATATTTCTTGCTGTATTGCAACTCTGGACAGAAGAGGATGCTTCTTGCGTTAAAACAGAGGATGTTTCATGGATGAGGACACTGGTCTGAATTTCCCTTCACAAACGGAGTTAAATCAAAGTCTCTGTGTCTTCCTTCAAGCAAGAGTTCATTTTCTGAAAACCCAGTGATTTTTCGGCTAAAATGAATTTACACAGTTCACTCACCCAACACGTTTTTCAGTATAAACTAAAGAGCATCTATGTAAGAGATGCTGTGGTTTGTTACAGTTTCACAAGCAGAGTTTAACTAGATATGGTCAGTATTAGTAGGAAACACAGTTCTTTTTTTCTGGGCATGCTCATGTTTCTTGCTGAATTAGAGACTCTGGAAAGAAGAGAATGTTCTTTGCGTTAAAACAGAGTGTGTTTCATGGATGAGAACATTGGTCTGAATTTCCCTTCACAAACGGAGTTAAACCAAAGGCTCTCTGTCTTCCTACAAGCAAGAGATCATTTCCGGAAAACCCAGTGATTTTTCGGCTGAAATGAATTTACCCAGTTCACGAACCCCACAAGTTTTTCACTATAAACTAAAGAGCATCTATGTAAGAGATGCTGTGGTTTGTTACAGTTTCACAAGCAGAGTTCAACTAGATATGGTCTATATGAGTAGGAAATACAGTTCTTTTTTTATGGACATGCTCATATTTCTTGCTGTATTGCAACTCTGGACAGAAGAGGATGCTTCTTGCGTTAAAACAGAGGATGTTTCATAGATGAGAACACTGGTCTGAATTTCCCTTCACAAACGTAGTTAAACCAAAGGCTCTGTATCTTCCTTCAAGCAAGAGTTCATTTCCTGAAAACCCAGTGATTTTTCGGCTCAAATGAATTTACACAGTTCACCCACCAAACACGTTTTTCAGTATAAACTAAAGAGCATCTATGTAAGAGATGCTGTGGTTTGTTACAGTTTCACAAGCAGAGTTTAACTAGATATGGTCAGTATTAGTAGGAAACACAGTTCTTTTTTTCTGGGCATGCTCATGTTTGTTGCTGAATTAGAGACTCTGGAAAGAAGAGAATGTTCCTTGCGTTAAAACAGAGTGTGTTTCATGGATGAGAACATTGGTCTGAATTTCCCTTCACAAACGTAGTTAAACCAAAGGCTCTGATCTTCCTAAAAACAAGATTTCATTTCCGGAAATCCCAGTGATTTTTCGGCTCAAAAAAATTTACACAGTTCACGCACACAACACGATTTACACTATATACTAAAGAGCATCTATGTAAGAGATGCTGTGGTTTGTTACAGTTTCACAAGCAGAGTTTAACTAGATATGGTCCATATGAGTAAGAAACACAGTTCGTTTTTTCTGGGCATGCTCATGTTTCTTGCTGTATTGGAGATGCTGGAAAGAAGAGCATGCTTCTTGCGTTAAAACAGAGTATGTTTCATGGATGAGAACACTGGTCTGAATTTCCCTTCACAAACGGAGTTAAACCAAAGGCTCTGTGTCTTCCTTCAAGCAAGAGTTCATTTCCGGAAATCCCAGTGATTTTTCGGCTCAAATGAATTTACCCAGTTCACGAACCCCACACGTTTTTCACTATAAACTAAAGAGCATCTATGTAAGAGATGCTGTTGTTTGTTACAGTTTCACAAGCAGAGTTCAACTAGATAGGGTCCATATAAGTAGGAAATACAGTTCTTTTTTTATGGACATGCTCATATTTCTTGCTGTATTGCAACTCTGGACAGAAGAGGATGCTAGTTGCGTTAAAACAGAGGATGTTTCATGGATGAGAACACTGGTCTGAATTTCCCTTCACAAACGGAGTTAAACCAAAGGATCTGTATCTTCCTACAAGCAAGAGTTCCTTTCCGGAAAACCCAGTGATTTTACGGCTCAAATGAATTTGCCCAGTTCACGAACCCCACACGTTTTTCACTATAAACTAAAGAGCATCTATGTAAGAGATGCTGTGGTTTGTTACAGTTTCACAAGCAGAGTTCAACTAGATAAGGTCCGTATGAGTAGGAAATACAGTTCTTTTTTTATGGACATGCTCATATTTCTTGCTGTATTGCAACTCTGGACAGAAGAGGATGCTTCTTGCGTTAAAACAGAGGATGTTTCATGGATGAGAACACTGGTCTGAATTTCCCTTCACAAACGGAGTTAAATCAAAGTCTCTGTGTCTTCCTTCAAGCAAGAGTTCATTTTCTGAAAACCCAGTGATTTTTCGGCTAAAATGAATTTACACAGTTCACTCACCCAACACGTTTTTCAGTATAAACTAAAGAGCATCTATGTAAGAGATGCTGTGGTTTGTTACAGTTTCACAAGCAGAGTTTAACTAGATATGGTCAGTATTAGTAGGAAACACAGTTCTTTTTTTCTGGGCATGCTCATGTTTCTTGCTGAATTAGAGACTCTGGAAAGAAGAGAATGTTCTTTGCGTTAAAACAGAGTGTGTTTCATGGATGAGAACATTGGTCTGAATTTCCCTTCACAAACGGAGTTAAACCAAAGGCTCTCTGTCTTCCTACAAGCAAGAGATCATTTCCGGAAAACCCAGTGATTTTTCGGCTGAAATGAATTTACCCAGTTCACGAACCCCACAAGTTTTTCACTATAACCTAAAGAGCATCTATGTAAGAGATGCTGTGGTTTGTTACAGTTTCACAAGCAGAGTTCAACTAGATATGGTCTATATGAGTAGGAAATACAGTTCTTTTTTTATGGACATGCTCATATTTCTTGCTGTATTGCAACTCTGGACAGAAGAGGATGCTTCTTGCGTTAAAACAGAGGATGTTTCATAGATGAGAACACTGGTCTGAATTTCCCTTCACAAACGTAGTTAAACCAAAGGCTCTGTATCTTCCTTCAAGCAAGAGTTCATTTCCTGAAAACCCAGTGATTTTTCGGCTCAAATGAATTTACACAGTTCACCCACCAAACACGTTTTTCAGTATAAACTAAGAGCATCTATGTAAGAGATGCTGTGGTTTGTTACAGTTTCACAAGCAGAGTTTAACTAGATATGGTCCATATGAGTAAGAAACACAGTTCGTTTTTTCTGGGCATGCTCATGTTTCTTGCTGTATTGGAGATGCTGGAAAGAAGAGCATGCTTCTTGCGTTAAAACAGAGTATGTTTCATGGATGAGAACACTGGTCTGAATTTCCCTTCACAAACGGAGTTAAACCAAAGGCTCTGTGTCTTCCTTCAAGCAAGAGTTCATTTCCGGAAATCCCAGTGATTTTTCGGCTCAAATGAATTTACCCAGTTCACGAACCCCACACGTTTTTCACTATAAACTAAAGAGCATCTATGTAAGAGATGCTGTTGTTTGTTACAGTTTCACAAGCAGAGTTCAACTAGATAGGGTCCATATAAGTAGGAAATACAGTTCTTTTTTTATGGACATGCTCATATTTCTTGCTGTATTGCAACTCTGGACAGAAGAGGATGCTAGTTGCGTTAAAACAGAGGATGTTTCATGGATGAGAACACTGGTCTGAATTTCCCTTCACAAACGGAGTTAAACCAAAGGATCTGTATCTTCCTACAAGCAAGAGTTCCTTTCCGGAAAACCCAGTGATTTTACGGCTCAAATGAATTTGCCCAGTTCACGAACCCCACACGTTTTTCACTATAAACTAAAGAGCATCTATGTAAGAGATTCTGTGGTTTGTTACAGTTTCACAAGCAGAGTTCAACTAGATAAGGTCCGTATGAGTAGGAAATACAGTTCTTTTTTTATGGACATGCTCATATTTCTTGCTGTATTGCAACTCTGGACAGAAGAGGATGCTTCTTGCATTAAAACAGAGGATGTTTCATGGATGAGAACACTGGTCTGAATTTCCCTTCACAAACGGAGTTAAATCAAAGTCTCTGTGTCTTCCTTCAAGCAAGAGTTCATTTTCTGAAAACCCAGTGATTTTTCGGCTAAAATGAATTTACACAGTTCACTCACCCAACACGTTTTTCAGTAAAAACTAAAGAGCATCTATGTAAGAGATGCTGTGGTTTGTTACAGTTTCACAAGCAGAGTTTAACTAGATATGGTCAGTATTAGTAGGAAACACAGTTCTTTTTTTCTGGGCATGCTCATGTTTGTTGCTGAATTAGAGACTCTGGAAAGAAGAGAATGTTCCTTGCGTTAAAACAGAGTGTGTTTCATGGATGAGAACATTGGTCTGAATTTCCCTTCACAAACGTAGTTAAACCAAAGGCTCTGATCTTCCTACAAACAAGATTTCATTTCCGGAAATCCCAGTGATTTTTCGGCTCAAAAAAATTTACACAGTTCACGCACACAACACGATTTACACTATATACTAAAGAGCATCTATGTAAGAGATGCTGTGGTTTGTTACAGTTTCACAAGCAGAGTTTAACTAGATATGGTCCATATGAGTAAGAAACACAGTTCGTTTTTTCTGGGCATGCTCATATTTCTTGCTGTATTGGAGATGCTGGAAAGAAGAGCATGCTTCTTGCGTTAAAACAGAGTATGTTTCATGGATGAGAACACTGGTCTGAATTTCCCTTCACAAACGGAGTTAAACCAAAGGCTCTGTGTCTTCCTTCAAGCAAGAGTTCATTTCCGGAAATCCCAGTGATTTTTCGGCTCAAATGAATTTACCCAGTTCACGAACCCCACACGTTTTTCACTATAAACTAAAGAGCATCTATGTAAGAGATGCTGTTGTTTGTTACAGTTTCACAAGCAGAGTTCAACTAGATAGGGTCCATATAAGTAGGAAATACAGTTCTTTTTTTATGGACATGCTCATATTTCTTGCTGTATTGCAACTCTGGACAGAAGAGGATGCTAGTTGCGTTAAAACAGAGGATGTTTCATGGATGAGAACACTGGTCTGAATTTCCCTTCACAAACGGAGTTAAACCAAAGGATCTGTATCTTCCTACAAGCAAGAGTTCCTTTCCGGAAAACCCAGTGATTTTACGGCTCAAATGAATTTGCCCAGTTCACGAACCCCACACGTTTTTACTATAAACTAAAGAGCATCTATGTAAGAGATGCTGTGGTTTGTTACAGTTTCACAAGCAGAGTTCAACTAGATAAGGTCCGTATGAGTAGGAAATACAGTTCTTTTTTTATGGACATGCTCATATTTCTTGCTGTATTGCAACTCTGGACAGAAGAGGATGCTTCTTGCGTTAAAACAGAGGATGTTTCATGGATGAGAACACTGGTCTGAATTTCCCTTCACAAACGGAGTTAAATCAAAGTCTCTGTGTCTTCCTTCAAGCAAGAGTTCATTTTCTGAAAACCCAGTGATTTTTCGGCTAAAATGAATTTACACAGTTCACTCACCCAACACGTTTTTCAGTATAAACTAAAGAGCATCTATGTAAGAGATGCTGTGGTTTGTTACAGTTTCACAAGCAGAGTTTAACTAGATATGGTCAGTATTAGTAGGAAACACAGTTCTTTTTTTCTGGGCATGCTCATGTTTCTTGCTGAATTAGAGACTCTGGAAAGAAGAGAATGTTCTTTGCGTTAAAACAGAGTGTGTTTCATGGATGAGAACATTGGTCTGAATTTCCCTTCACAAACGGAGTTAAACCAAAGGCTCTCTGTCTTCCTACAAGCAAGAGATCATTTCCGGAAAACCCAGTGATTTTTCGGCTGAAATGAATTTACCCAGTTCACGAACCCCACAAGTTTTTCACTATAACCTAAAGAGCATCTATGTAAGAGATGCTGTGGTTTGTTACAGTTTCACAAGCAGAGTTCAACTAGATATGGTCTATATGAGTAGGAAATACAGTTCTTTTTTTATGGACATGCTCATATTTCTTGCTGTATTGCAACTCTGGACAGAAGAGGATGCTTCTTGCGTTAAAACAGAGGATGTTTCATAGATGAGAACACTGGTCTGAATTTCCCTTCACAAACGTAGTTAAACCAAAGGCTCTGTATCTTCCTTCAAGCAAGAGTTCATTTCCTGAAAACCCAGTGATTTTTCGGCTCAAATGAATTTACACAGTTCACCCACCAAACACGTTTTTCAGTATAAACTAAGAGCATCTATGTAAGAGATGCTGTGGTTTGTTACAGTTTCACAAGCAGAGTTTAACTAGATATGGTCCATATGAGTAAGAAACACAGTTCGTTTTTTCTGGGCATGCTCATGTTTCTTGCTGTATTGGAGATGCTGGAAAGAAGAGCATGCTTCTTGCGTTAAAACAGAGTATGTTTCATGGATGAGAACACTGGTCTGAATTTCCCTTCACAAACGGAGTTAAACCAAAGGCTCTGTGTCTTCCTTCAAGCAAGAGTTCATTTCCGGAAATCCCAGTGATTTTTCGGCTCAAATGAATTTACCCAGTTCACGAACCCCACACGTTTTTCACTATAAACTAAAGAGCATCTATGTAAGAGATGCTGTTGTTTGTTACAGTTTCACAAGCAGAGTTCAACTAGATAGGGTCCATATAAGTAGGAAATACAGTTCTTTTTTTATGGACATGCTCATATTTCTTGCTGTATTGCAACTCTGGACAGAAGAGGATGCTAGTTGCGTTAAAACAGAGGATGTTTCATGGATGAGAACACTGGTCTGAATTTCCCTTCACAAACGGAGTTAAACCAAAGGATCTGTATCTTCCTACAAGCAAGAGTTCCTTTCCGGAAAACCCAGTGATTTTACGGCTCAAATGAATTTGCCCAGTTCACGAACCCCACACGTTTTTCACTATAAACTAAAGAGCATCTATGTAAGAGATTCTGTGGTTTGTTACAGTTTCACAAGCAGAGTTCAACTAGATAAGGTCCGTATGAGTAGGAAATACAGTTCTTTTTTTATGGACATGCTCATATTTCTTGCTGTATTGCAACTCTGGACAGAAGAGGATGCTTCTTGCATTAAAACAGAGGATGTTTCATGGATGAGAACACTGGTCTGAATTTCCCTTCACAAACGGAGTTAAATGAAAGTCTCTGTGTCTTCCTTCAAGCAAGAGTTCATTTTCTGAAAACCCAGTGATTTTTCGGCTAAAATGAATTTACACAGTTCACTCACCCAACACGTTTTTCAGTAAAAACTAAAGAGCATCTATGTAAGAGATGCTGTGGTTTGTTACAGTTTCACAAGCAGAGTTTAACTAGATATGGTCAGTATTAGTAGGAAACACAGTTCTTTTTTTCTGGGCATGCTCATGTTTCTTGCTGAATTAGAGACTCTGGAAAGAAGAGAATGTTCTTTGCGTTAAAACAGAGTGTGTTTCATGGATGAGAACATTGGTCTGAATTTCCCTTAACAAACGGAGTTAAACAAAGGCTCTGTGTCTTCCTACAAGCAAGAGATCATTTCCGGAAAACCCAGTGATTTTTCGGCTGAAATGAATTTACCCAGTTCACGAACCCCACAAGTTTTTCACTATAAACTAAAGAGCATCTATGTAAGAGATGCTGTGGTTTGTTACAGTTTCACAAGCAGAGTTCAACTAGATAGGGTCCATATGAGTAGGAAATACAGTTCTTTTTTTATGGACATGCTCATATTTCTTGCTGTATTGCAACTCTGGACAGAATAGGATGCTTCTTGCGTTAAAACAGAGGATGTTTCATAGATGAGAACACTGGTCTGAATTTCCCTTCACAAACGTAGTTAAACCAAAGGCTCTGTATCTTCCTTCAAGCAAGAGTTCATTTCCTGAAAACCCAGTGATTTTTCGGCTCAAATGAATTTACACAGTTCACCCACCAAACACGTTTTTCAGTATAAACTAAAGAGCATCTATGTAAGAGATGCTGTGGTTTGTTACAGTTTCACAAGCAGAGTTTAACTAGATATGGTCAGTATTAGTAGGAAACACAGTTCTTTTTTTCTGGGCATGCTCATGTTTTTTGCTGAATTAGAGACTCTGGAAAGAAGAGAATGTTCCTTGCGTTAAAACAGAGTGTGTTTCATGGATGAGAACATTGGTCTGAATTTCCCTTCACAAACGTAGTTAAACCAAAGGCTCTGTGTCTTCCTACAAACAAGATTTCATTTCCGGAAATCCCAGTGATTTTTCGGCTCAAATGAATTTACACAGTTCACGCACCCAACACGATTTACACTATATACTAAAGAGCATCTATGTAAGAGATGCTGTGGTTTGTTACAGTTTCACAAGCAGAGTTTAACTAGATATGGTCCATATGAGTAAGAAACACAGTTCGTTTTTTCTGGGCATGCTCATGTTTCTTGCTGTATGGGAGATGCTGGAAAGAAGAGCATGCTTCTTGCGTTAAAACAGAGTATGTTTCATGGATGAGAACACTGGTCTGAATTTCCCTTCACAAACGGAGTTAAACCAAAGGCTCTGTGTCTTCCTTCAAGCAAGAGTTCATTTCCGGAAATCCCAGTGATTTTTCGGCTCAAATGAATTTACCCAGTACACGAACCCCACACGTTTTTCACTATAAACTAAAGAGCATCTATGTAAGAGATGCTGTTGTTTGTTACAGTTTCACAAGCAGAGTTCAACTAGATAGGGTCCATATAAGTAGGAAATACAGTTCTTTTTTTATGGACATGCTCATATTTCTTGCTGTATTGCAACTCTGGACAGAAGAGGATGCTAGTTGCGTTAAAACAGAGGATGTTTCATGGATGAGAACACTGGTCTGAATTTCCCTTCACAAACGGAGTTAAACCAAAGGATCTGTATCTTCCTACCAGCAAGAGTTCCTTTCCGGAAAACCCAGTGATTTTACGGCTCAAATGAATTTGCCCAGTTCACGAACCCCACATGTTTTTCACTATAAACTAAAGAGCATCTATGTAAGAGATGCTGTGGTTTGTTACAGTTTCACAAGCAGAGTTCAACTAGATATGGTCCGTATGAGTTGGAAATACAGTTCTTTTTTTATGGACATGCTCATATTTCTTGCTGTATTGCAACTCTGGACAGAAGAGGATGCTTCTTGCGTTAAAACAGAGGATGTTTCATGGATGAGAACACTGGTCTGAATTTCCCTTCACAAACGGAGTTAAATCAAAGTCTCTGTGTCTTCCTTCAAGCAAGAGTTCATTTTCTGAAAACCCAGTGATTTTTCGGCTAAAATGAATTTACACAGTTCACTCACCCAACACGTTTTTCAGTATAAACTAAAGAGCATCTATGTAAGAGATGCTGTGGTTTGTTACAGTTTCACAAGCAGAGTTTAACTAGATATGGTCAGTATTAGTAGGAAACACAGTTCTTTTTTTCTGGGCATGCTCATGTTTCTTGCTGAATTAGAGACTCTGGAAAGAAGAGAATGTTCTTTGCGTTAAAACAGAGTGTGTTTCATGGATGAGAACATTGGTCTGAATTTCCCTTCACAAACGGAGTTAAACCAAAGGCTCTCTGTCTTCCTACAAGCAAGAGATCATTTCCGGAAAACCCAGTGATTTTTCGGCTGAAATGAATTTACCCAGTTCACGAACCCCACAAGTTTTTCACTATAAACTAAAGAGCATCTATGTAAGAGATGCTGTGGTTTGTTACAGTTTCACAAGCAGAGTTCAACTAGATATGGTCTATATGAGTAGGAAATACAGTTCTTTTTTTATGGACATGCTCATATTTCTTGCTGTATTGCAACTCTGGACAGAAGAGGATGCTTCTTGCGTTAAAACAGAGGATGTTTCATAGATGAGAACACTGGTCTGAATTTCCCTTCACAAACGTAGTTAAACCAAAGGCTCTGTATCTTCCTTCAAGCAAGAGTTCATTTCCTGAAAACCCAGTGATTTTTCGGCTCAAATGAATTTACACAGTTCACCCACCAAACACGTTTTTCAGTATAAACTAAAGAGCATCTATGTAAGAGATGCTGTGGTTTGTTACAGTTTCACAAGCAGAGTTTAACTAGATATGGTCAGTATTAGTAGGAAACACAGTTCTTTTTTTCTGGGCATGCTCATGTTTGTTGCTGAATTAGAGACTCTGGAAAGAAGAGAATGTTCCTTGCGTTAAAACAGAGTGTGTTTCATGGATGAGAACATTGGTGTGAATTTCCCTTCACAAACGTAGTTAAACCAAAGGCTCTGTGTCTTCCTACAAACAAGATTTCATTTCCGGAAATCCCAGTGATTTTTCGGCTCAAATGAATTTACACAGTTCACGCACCCAACACGATTTACACTATATACTAAAGAGCATCTATGTAAGAGATGCTGTGGTTTGTTACAGTTTCACAAGCAGAGTTTAACTAGATATGGTCCATATGAGTAAGAAACACAGTTCGTTTTTTCTGGGCATGCTCATGTTTCTTGCTGTATTGGAGATGCTGGAAAGAAGAGCATGCTTCTTGCGTTAAAACAGAGTATGTTTCATGGATGAGAACACTGGTCTGAATTTCCCTTCACAAACGGAGTTAAACCAAAGGCTCTGTGTCTTCCTTCAAGCAAGAGTTCATTTCCGGAAATCCCAGTGATTTTTCGGCTCAAATGAATTTACCCAGTTCACGAATCCCACACGTTTTTCACTATAAACTAAAGAGCATCTATGTAAGAGATGCTGTTGTTTGTTACAGTTTCACAAGCAGAGTTCAACTAGATAGGGTCCATATAAGTAGGAAATACAGTTCTTTTTTTATGGACATGCTCATATTTCTTGCTGTATTGCAACTCTGGACAGAAGAGGATGCTAGTTGCGTTAAAACAGAGGATGTTTCATGGATGAGAAGACTGGTCTGAATTTCCCTTCACAAACGGAGTTAAACCAAAGGATCTGTATCTTCCTACAAGCAAGAGTTCCTTTCCGGAAAACCCAGTGATTTTACGGCTCAAATGAATTTGCCCAGTTCACGAACCCCACACGTTTTTCACTATAAACTAAAGAGCATCTATGTAAGAGATGCTGTGGTTTGTTACAGTTTCACAAGCAGAGTTCAACTAGATAAGGTCCGTATGAGTAGGAAATACAGTTCTTTTTTTATGGACATGCTCATATTTCTTGCTGTATTGCAACTCTGGACAGAAGAGGATGCTTCTTGCGTTAAAACAGAGGATGTTTCATGGATGAGAACACTGGTCTGAATTTCCCTTCACAAACGGAGTTAAATCAAAGTCTCTGTGTCTTCCTTCAAGCAAGAGTTCATTTTCTGAAAACCCAGTGATTTTTCGGCTAAAATGAATTTACACAGTTCACTCACCCAACACGTTTTTCAGTATAAACTAAAGAGCATCTATGTAAGAGATGCTGTGGTTTGTTACAGTTTCACAAGCAGAGTTTAACTAGATATGGTCAGTATTAGTAGGAAACACTGTTCTTTTTTTCTGGGCATGCTCATGTTTCTTGCTGAATTAGAGACTCTGGAAAGAAGAGAATGTTCTTTGCGTTAAAACAGAGTGTGTTTCATGGATGAGAACATTGGTCTGAATTTCCCTTCACAAACGGAGTTAAACCAAAGGCTCTCTGTCTTCCTACAAGCAAGAGATCATTTCCGGAAAACCCAGTGATTTTTCGGCTGAAATGAATTTACCCAGTTCACGAACCCCACAAGTTTTTCACTATAAACTAAAGAGCATCTATGTAAGAGATGCTGTGGTTTGTTACAGTTTCACAAGCAGAGTTCAACTAGATATGGTCTATATGAGTAGGAAATACAGTTCTTTTTTTATGGACATGCTCATATTTCTTGCTGTATTGCAACTCTGGACAGAAGAGGATGCTTCTTGCGTTAAAACAGAGGATGTTTCATAGATGAGAACACTGGTCTGAATTTCCCTTCACAAACGTAGTTAAACCAAAGGCTCTGTATCTTCCTTCAAGCAAGAGTTCATTTCCTGAAAACCCAGTGATTTTTCGGCTCAAATGAATTTACACAGTTCACCCACCAAACACGTTTTTCAGTATAAACTAAAGAGCATCTATGTAAGAGATGCTGTGGTTTGTTACAGTTTCACAAGCAGAGTTTAACTAGATATGGTCAGTATTAGTAGGAAACACAGTTCTTTTTTTCTGGGCATGCTCATGTTTGTTGCTGAATTAGAGAATCTGGAAAGAAGAGAATGTTCCTTGCGTTAAAACAGAGTGTGTTTCATGGATGAGAACATTGGTCTGAATTTCCCTTCACAAACGTAGTTAAACCAAAGGCTCTGTGTCTTCCTACAAACAAGATTTCATTTCCGGAAATCCCAGTGATTTTTCGGCTCAAATGAATTTACACAGTTCACGCACCCAACACGATTTACACTATATACTAAAGAGCATCTATGTAAGAGATGCTGTGGTTTGTTAAAGTTTCACAAGCAGAGTTTAACTAGATATGGTCCATATGAGTAAGAAACACAGTTCGTTTTTTCTGGGCATGCTCATGTTTCTTGCTGTATTGGAGATGCTGGAAAGAAGAGCATGCTTCTTGCGTTAAAACAGAGTATGTTTCATGGATGAGAACACTGGTCTGAATTTCCCTTCACAAACGGAGTTAAACCAAAGGCTCTGTGTCTTCCTTCAAGCAAGAGTTCATTTCCGGAAATCCCAGTGATTTTTCGGCTCAAAAGAATTTACCCAGTTCACGAACCCCACACGTTTTTCACTATAAACTAAAGAGCATCTATGTAAGAGATGCTGTTGTTTGTTACAGTTTCACAAGCAGAGTTCAACTAGATAGGGTCCATATAAGTAGAAAATACAGTTCTTTTTTTATGGACATGCTCATATTTCTTGCTGTATTGCAACTCTGGACAGAAGAGGATGCTAGTTGCGTTAAAACAGAGGAAGTTTCATGGATGAGAACACTGGTCTGAATTTCCCTTCACAAACGGAGTTAAACCAAAGGATCTGTATCTTCCTACAAGCAAGAGTTCCTTTCCGGAAAACCCAGTGATTTTACGGCTCAAATGAATTTGCCCAGTTCACGAACCCCACACGTTTTTCACTATAAACTAAAGAGCATCTATGTAAGAGATGCTGTGGTTTGTTACAGTTTCACAAGCAGAGTTCAACTAGATAAGGTCCGTATGAGTAGGAAATACAGTTCTTTTTTTATGGACATGCTCATATTTCTTGCTGTATTGCAACTCTGGACAGAAGAGGATGCTTCTTGCGTTAAAACAGAGGATGTTTCATGGATGAGAACACTGGTCTGAATTTCCCTCACAAACGGAGTTAAATCAAAGTCTCTGTGTCTTCCTTCAAGCAAGAGTTCATTTTCTGAAAACCCAGTGATTTTTCGGCTAAAATGAATTTACACAGTTCACTCACCCAACACGTTTTTCAGTAAAAACTAAAGAGCATCTATGTAAGAGATGCTGTGGTTTGTTACAGTTTCACAAGCAGAGTTTAACTAGATATGGTCAGTATTAGTAGGAAACACAGTTCTTTTTTTCTGGGCATGCTCATGTTTCTTGCTGAATTAGAGACTCTGGAAAGAAGAGATTGTTCTTTGCGTTAAAACAGAGTGTGTTTCATGGATGAGAACATTGGTCTGAATTTCCCTTAACAAACGGAGTTAAACAAAGGCTCTGTGTCTTCCTACAAGCAAGAGATCATTTCCGGAATACCCAGTGATTTTTCGGCTGAAATGAATTTACCCAGTTCACGAACCCCACAAGTTTTTCACTATAAACTAAAGAGCATCTATGTAAGAGATGCTGTGGTTTGTTACAGTTTCACAAGCAGAGTTCAACTAGATATGGTCTATATGAGTAGGAAATACAGTTCTTTTTTTATGGACATGCTCATATTTCTTGCTGTATTGCAACTCTGGACAGAAGAGGATGCTTCTTGCGTTAAAACAGAGGATGTTTCATAGATGAGAACACTGGTCTGAATTTCCCTTCACAAACGTAGTTAAACCAAAGGCTCTGTATCTTCCTTCAAGCAAGAGTTCATTTCCTGAAAACCCAGTGACTTTTCGGCTCAAATGAATTTACACAGTTCACCCACCAAACACGTTTTTCAGTATAAACTAAAGAGCATCTATGTAAGAGATGCTGTGGTTTGTTACAGTTTCACAAGCAGAGTTTAACTAGATATGGTCAGTATTAGTAGGAAACACAGTTCTTTTTTTCTGGGCATGCTCATGTTTGTTGCTGAATTAGAGACTCTGGAAAGAAGAGAATGTTCCTTGCGTTAAAACAGAGTGTGTTTCATGGATGAGAACATTGGTGTGAATTTCCCTTCACAAACGTAGTTAAACCAAAGGCTCTGTGTCTTCCTACAAACAAGATTTCATTTCCGGAAATCCCAGTGATTTTTCGGCTCAAATGAATTTACACAGTTCACCCACCAAACACGATTTACACTATATACTAAAGAGCATCTATGTAAGAGATGCTGTGGTTTGTTACAGTTTCACAAGCAGAGTTTAACTAGATATGGTCCATATGAGTAAGAAACACAGTTCGTTTTTTCTGGGCATGCTCATGTTTCTTGCTGTATTGGAGATGCTGGAAAGAAGAGCATGCTTCTTGCGTTAAAACAGAGTATGTTTCATGGATGAGAACACTGGTCTGAATTTCCCTTCACAAACGGAGTTAAACCAAAGGCTCTGTGTCTTCCTTCAAGCAAGAGTTCATTTCCGGAAATCCCAGTGATTTTTCGGCTCAAATGAATTTACCCAGTTCACAAACCCCACACGTTTTTCACTATAAACTAAAGAGCATCTATGTAAGAGATGCTGTTGTTTGTTACAGTTTCACAAGCAGAGTTCAACTAGATAGGGTCCATATAAGTAGGAAATACAGTTCTTTTTTTATGGACATGCTCATATTTCTTGCTGTATTACAACTCTGGACAGAAGAGGATGCTAGCTGCGTTAAAACAGAGGATGTTTCATGGATGAGAACACTGATCTGAATTTCCCTTCACAAACGGAGTTAAACCAAAGGATCTGTATCTTCCTACAAGCAAGAGTTCCTTTCCGGAAAACCCAGTGATTTTACGGCTCAAATGAATTTGCCCAGTTCATGAACCCCACACGTTTTTCACTATAAACTAAAGAGCATCTATGTAAGAGATGCTGTGGTTTGTTACAGTTTCACAAGCAGAGTTCAACTAGATAAGGTCCGTATGAGTAGGAAATACAGTTCTTTTTTTATGGACATGCTCATATTTCTTGCTGTATTGCAACTCTGGACAGAAGAGGATGCTTCTTGCGTTAAAACAGAGGATGTTTCATGGATGAGGACACTGGTCTGAATTTCCCTTCACAAACGGAGTTAAATCAAAGTCTCTGTGTCTTCCTTCAAGCAAGAGTTCATTTTCTGAAAACCCAGTGATTTTTCGGCTAAAATGAATTTACACAGTTCACTCACCCAACACGTTTTTCAGTATAAACTAAAGAGCATCTATGTAAGAGATGCTGTGGTTTGTTACAGTTTCACAAGCAGAGTTTAACTAGATATGGTCAGTATTAGTAGGAAACACAGTTCTTTTTTTCTGGGCATGCTCATGTTTCTTGCTGAATTAGAGACTCTGGAAAGAAGAGAATGTTCTTTGCGTTAAAACAGAGTGTGTTTCATGGATGAGAACATTGGTCTGAATTTCCCTTCACAAACGGAGTTAAACCAAAGGCTCTCTGTCTTCCTACAAGCAAGAGATCATTTCCGGAAAACCCAGTGATTTTTCGGCTGAAATGAATTTACCCAGTTCACGAACCCCACAAGTTTTTCACTATAAACTAAAGAGCATCTATGTAAGAGATGCTGTGGTTTGTTACAGTTTCACAAGCAGAGTTCAACTAGATATGGTCTATATGAGTAGGAAATACAGTTCTTTTTTTATGGACATGCTCATATTTCTTGCTGTATTGCAACTCTGGACAGAAGAGGATGCTTCTTGCGTTAAAACAGAGGATGTTTCATAGATGAGAACACTGGTCTGAATTTCCCTTCACAAACGTAGTTAAACCAAAGGCTCTGTATCTTCCTTCAAGCAAGAGTTCATTTCCTGAAAACCCAGTGATTTTTCGGCTCAAATGAATTTACACAGTTCACCCACCAAACACGTTTTTCAGTATAAACTAAAGAGCATCTATGTAAGAGATGCTGTGGTTTGTTACAGTTTCACAAGCAGAGTTTAACTAGATATGGTCAGTATTAGTAGGAAACACAGTTCTTTTTTTCTGGGCATGCTCATGTTTGTTGCTGAATTAGAGACTCTGGAAAGAAGAGAATGTTCCTTGCGTTAAAACAGAGTGTGTTTCATGGATGAGAACATTGGTCTGAATTTCCCTTCACAAACGTAGTTAAACCAAAGGCTCTGTGTCTTCCTACAAACAAGATTTCATTTCCGGAAATCCCAGTGATTTTTCGGCTCAAATGAATTTACACAGTTCACGCACCCAACACGATTTACACTATATACTAAAGAGCATCTATGTAAGAGATGCTGTGGTTTGTTAAAGTTTCACAAGCAGAGTTTAACTAGATATGGTCCATATGAGTAAGAAACACAGTTCGTTTTTTCTGGGCATGCTCATGTTTCTTGCTGTATTGGAGATGCTGGAAAGAAGAGCATGCTTCTTGCGTTAAAACAGAGTATGTTTCATGGATGAGAACACTGGTCTGAATTTCCCTTCACAAACGGAGTTAAACCAAAGGCTCTGTGTCTTCCTTCAAGCAAGAGTTCATTTCCGGAAATCCCAGTGATTTTTCGGCTCAAAAGAATTTACCCAGTTCACGAACCCCACACGTTTTTCACTATAAACTAAAGAGCATCTATGTAAGAGATGCTGTTGTTTGTTACAGTTTCACAAGCAGAGTTCAACTAGATAGGGTCCATATAAGTAGAAAATACAGTTCTTTTTTTATGGACATGCTCATATTTCTTGCTGTATTGCAACTCTGGACAGAAGAGGATGCTAGTTGCGTTAAAACAGAGGAAGTTTCATGGATGAGAACACTGGTCTGAATTTCCCTTCACAAACGGAGTTAAACCAAAGGATCTGTATCTTCCTACAAGCAAGAGTTCCTTTCCGGAAAACCCAGTGATTTTACGGCTCAAATGAATTTGCCCAGTTCACGAACCCCACACGTTTTTCACTATAAACTAAAGAGCATCTATGTAAGAGATGCTGTGGTTTGTTACAGTTTCACAAGCAGAGTTCAACTAGATAAGGTCCGTATGAGTAGGAAATACAGTTCTTTTTTTATGGACATGCTCATATTTCTTGCTGTATTGCAACTCTGGACAGAAGAGGATGCTTCTTGCGTTAAAACAGAGGATGTTTCATGGATGAGAACACTGGTCTGAATTTCCCTTCACAAACGGAGTTAAATCAAAGTCTCTGTGTCTTCCTTCAAGCAAGAGTTCATTTTCTGAAAACCCAGTGATTTTTCGGCTAAAATGAATTTACACAGTTCACTCACCCAACACGTTTTTCAGTAAAAACTAAAGAGCATCTATGTAAGAGATGCTGTGGTTTGTTACAGTTTCACAAGCAGAGTTTAACTAGATATGGTCAGTATTAGTAGGAAACACAGTTCTTTTTTTCTGGGCATGCTCATGTTTCTTGCTGAATTAGAGACTCTGGAAAGAAGAGATTGTTCTTTGCGTTAAAACAGAGTGTGTTTCATGGATGAGAACATTGGTCTGAATTTCCCTTAACAAACGGAGTTAAACAAAGGCTCTGTGTCTTCCTACAAGCAAGAGATCATTTCCGGAATACCCAGTGATTTTTCGGCTGAAATGAATTTACCCAGTTCACGAACCCCACAAGTTTTTCACTATAAACTAAAGAGCATCTATGTAAGAGATGCTGTGGTTTGTTACAGTTTCACAAGCAGAGTTCAACTAGATATGGTCTATATGAGTAGGAAATACAGTTCTTTTTTTATGGACATGCTCATATTTCTTGCTGTATTGCAACTCTGGACAGAAGAGGATGCTTCTTGCGTTAAAACAGAGGATGTTTCATAGATGAGAACACTGGTCTGAATTTCCCTTCACAAACGTAGTTAAACCAAAGGCTCTGTATCTTCCTTCAAGCAAGAGTTCATTTCCTGAAAACCCAGTGACTTTTCGGCTCAAATGAATTTACACAGTTCACCCACCAAACACGTTTTTCAGTATAAACTAAAGAGCATCTATGTAAGAGATGCTGTGGTTTGTTACAGTTTCACAAGCAGAGTTTAACTAGATATGGTCAGTATTAGTAGGAAACACAGTTCTTTTTTTCTGGGCATGCTCATGTTTGTTGCTGAATTAGAGACTCTGGAAAGAAGAGAATGTTCCTTGCGTTAAAACAGAGTGTGTTTCATGGATGAGAACATTGGTGTGAATTTCCCTTCACAAACGTAGTTAAACCAAAGGCTCTGTGTCTTCCTACAAACAAGATTTCATTTCCGGAAATCCCAGTGATTTTTCGGCTCAAATGAATTTACACAGTTCACGCACCCAACACGATTTACACTATATACTAAAGAGCATCTATGTAAGAGATGCTGTGGTTTGTTACAGTTTCACAAGCAGAGTTTAACTAGATATGGTCCATATGAGTAAGAAACACAGTTCGTTTTTTCTGGGCATGCTCATGTTTCTTGCTGTATTGGAGATGCTGGAAAGAAGAGCATGCTTCTTGCGTTAAAACAGAGTATGTTTCATGGATGAGAACACTGGTCTGAATTTCCCTTCACAAACGGAGTTAAACCAAAGGCTCTGTGTCTTCCTTCAAGCAAGAGTTCATTTCCGGAAATCCCAGTGATTTTTCGGCTCAAATGAATTTACCCAGTTCACAAACCCCACACGTTTTTCACTATAAACTAAAGAGCATCTATGTAAGAGATGCTGTTGTTTGTTACAGTTTCACAAGCAGAGTTCAACTAGATAGGGTCCATATAAGTAGGAAATACAGTTCTTTTTTTATGGACATGCTCATATTTCTTGCTGTATTACAACTCTGGACAGAAGAGGATGCTAGCTGCGTTAAAACAGAGGATGTTTCATGGATGAGAACACTGGTCTGAATTTCCCTTCACAAACGGAGTTAAACCAAAGGATCTGTATCTTCCTACAAGCAAGAGTTCCTTTCCGGAAAACCCAGTGATTTTACGGCTCAAATGAATTTGCCCAGTTCACGAACCCCACACGTTTTTCACTATAAACTAAAGAGCATCTATGTAAGAGATGCTGTGGTTTGTTACAGTTTCACAAGCAGAGTTCAACTAGATAAGGTCCGTATGAGTAGGAAATACAGTTCTTTTTTTATGGACATGCTCATATTTCTTGCTGTATTGCAACTCTGGACAGAAGAGGATGCTTCTTGCGTTAAAACAGAGGATGTTTCATGGATGAGGACACTGGTCTGAATTTCCCTTCACAAACGGAGTTAAATCAAAGTCTCTGTGTCTTCCTTCAAGCAAGAGTTCATTTTCTGAAAACCCAGTGATTTTTCGGCTAAAATGAATTTACACAGTTCACTCACCCAACACGTTTTTCAGTATAAACTAAAGAGCATCTATGTAAGAGATGCTGTGGTTTGTTACAGTTTCACAAGCAGAGTTTAACTAGATATGGTCAGTATTAGTAGGAAACACAGTTCTTTTTTTCTGGGCATGCTCATGTTTCTTGCTGAATTAGAGACTCTGGAAAGAAGAGAATGTTCTTTGCGTTAAAACAGAGTGTGTTTCATGGATGAGAACATTGGTCTGAATTTCCCTTCACAAACGGAGTTAAACCAAAGGCTCTCTGTCTTCCTACAAGCAAGAGATCATTTCCGGAAAACCCAGTGATTTTTCGGCTGAAATGAATTTACCCAGTTCACGAACCCCACAAGTTTTTCACTATAAACTAAAGAGCATCTATGTAAGAGATGCTGTGGTTTGTTACAGTTTCACAAGCAGAGTTCAACTAGATATGGTCTATATGAGTAGGAAATACAGTTCTTTTTTTATGGACATGCTCATATTTCTTGCTGTATTGCAACTCTGGACAGAAGAGGATGCTTCTTGCGTTAAAACAGAGGATGTTTCATAGATGAGAACACTGGTCTGAATTTCCCTTCACAAACGTAGTTAAACCAAAGGCTCTGTATCTTCCTTCAAGCAAGAGTTCATTTCCTGAAAACCCAGTGATTTTTCGGCTCAAATGAATTTACACAGTTCACCCACCAAACACGTTTTTCAGTATAAACTAAAGAGCATCTATGTAAGAGATGCTGTGGTTTTTTACAGTTTCACAAGCAGAGTTTAACTAGATATGGTCAGTATTAGTAGGAAACACAGTTCTTTTTTTCTGGGCATGCTCATTTTTGTTGCTGAATTAGAGACTCTGGAAAGAAGAGAATGTTCCTTGCGTTAAAACAGAGTGTGTTTCATGGATGAGAACATTGGTCTGAATTTCCCTTCACAAACGTAGTTAAACCAAAGGCTCTGATCTTCCTAAAAACAAGATTTCATTTCCGGAAATCCCAGTGATTTTTCGGCTCAAAAAAATTTACACAGTTCACGCACACAACACGATTTACACTATATACTAAAGAGCATCTATGTAAGAGATGCTGTGGTTTGTTACAGTTTCACAAGCAGAGTTTAACTAGATATGGTCCATATGAGTAAGAAACACAGTTCGTTTTTTCTGGGCATGCTCATGTTTCTTGCTGTATTGGAGATGCTGGAAAGAAGAGCATGCTTCTTGCGTTAAAACAGAGTATGTTTCATGGATGAGAACACTGGTCTGAATTTCCCTTCACAAACGGAGTTAAACCAAAGGCTCTGTGTCTTCCTTCAAGCAAGAGTTCATTTCCGGAAATCCCAGTGATTTTTCGGCTCAAATGAATTTACCCAGTTCACGAACCCCACACGTTTTTCACTATAAACTAAAGAGCATCTATGTAAGAGATGCTGTTGTTTGTTACAGTTTCACAAGCAGAGTTCAACTAGATAGGGTCCATATAAGTAGGAAATACAGTTCTTTTTTTATGGACATGCTCATATTTCTTGCTGTATTGCAACTCTGGACAGAAGAGGATGCTAGTTGCGTTAAAACAGAGGATGTTTCATGGATGAGAACACTGGTCTGAATTTCCCTTCACAAACGGAGTTAAACCAAAGGATCTGTATCTTCCTACAAGCAAGAGTTCCTTTCCGGAAAACCCAGTGATTTTACGGCTCAAATGAATTTGCCCAGTTCACGAACCCCACACGTTTTTCACTATAAACTAAAGAGCATCTATGTAAGAGATGCTGTGGTTTGTTACAGTTTCACAAGCAGAGTTCAACTAGATAAGGTCCGTATGAGTAGGAAATACAGTTCTTTTTTTATGGACATGCTCATATTTCTTGCTGTATTGCAACTCTGGACAGAAGAGGATGCTTCTTGCGTTAAAACAGAGGATGTTTCATGGATGAGAACACTGGTCTGAATTTCCCTTCACAAACGGAGTTAAATCAAAGTCTCTGTGTCTTCCTTCAAGCAAGAGTTCATTTTCTGAAAACCCAGTGATTTTTCGGCTAAAATGAATTTACACAGTTCACTCACCCAACACGTTTTTCAGTATAAACTAAAGAGCATCTATGTAAGAGATGCTGTGGTTTGTTACAGTTTCACAAGCAGAGTTTAACTAGATATGGTCAGTATTAGTAGGAAACACAGTTCTTTTTTTCTGGGCATGCTCATGTTTCTTGCTGAATTAGAGACTCTGGAAAGAAGAGAATGTTCTTTGCGTTAAAACAGAGTGTGTTTCATGGATGAGAACATTGGTCTGAATTTCCCTTCACAAACGGAGTTAAACCAAAGGCTCTCTGTCTTCCTACAAGCAAGAGATCATTTCCGGAAAACCCAGTGATTTTTCGGCTGAAATGAATTTACCCAGTTCACGAACCCCACAAGTTTTTCACTATAACCTAAAGAGCATCTATGTAAGAGATGCTGTGGTTTGTTACAGTTTCACAAGCAGAGTTCAACTAGATATGGTCTATATGAGTAGGAAATACAGTTCTTTTTTTATGGACATGCTCATATTTCTTGCTGTATTGCAACTCTGGACAGAAGAGGATGCTTCTTGCGTTAAAACAGAGGATGTTTCATAGATGAGAACACTGGTCTGAATTTCCCTTCACAAACGTAGTTAAACCAAAGGCTCTGTATCTTCCTTCAAGCAAGAGTTCATTTCCTGAAAACCCAGTGATTTTTCGGCTCAAATGAATTTACACAGTTCACCCACCAAACACGTTTTTCAGTATAAACTAAGAGCATCTATGTAAGAGATGCTGTGGTTTGTTACAGTTTCACAAGCAGAGTTTAACTAGATATGGTCCATATGAGTAAGAAACACAGTTCGTTTTTTCTGGGCATGCTCATGTTTCTTGCTGTATTGGAGATGCTGGAAAGAAGAGCATGCTTCTTGCGTTAAAACAGAGTATGTTTCATGGATGAGAACACTGGTCTGAATTTCCCTTCACAAACGGAGTTAAACCAAAGGCTCTGTGTCTTCCTTCAAGCAAGAGTTCATTTCCGGAAATCCCAGTGATTTTTCGGCTCAAATGAATTTACCCAGTTCACGAACCCCACACGTTTTTCACTATAAACTAAAGAGCATCTATGTAAGAGATGCTGTTGTTTGTTACAGTTTCACAAGCAGAGTTCAACTAGATAGGGTCCATATAAGTAGGAAATACAGTTCTTTTTTTATGGACATGCTCATATTTCTTGCTGTATTGCAACTCTGGACAGAAGAGGATGCTAGTTGCGTTAAAACAGAGGATGTTTCATGGATGAGAACACTGGTCTGAATTTCCCTTCACAAACGGAGTTAAACCAAAGGATCTGTATCTTCCTACAAGCAAGAGTTCCTTTCCGGAAAACCCAGTGATTTTACGGCTCAAATGAATTTGCCCAGTTCACGAACCCCACACGTTTTTCACTATAAACTAAAGAGCATCTATGTAAGAGATTCTGTGGTTTGTTACAGTTTCACAAGCAGAGTTCAACTAGATAAGGTCCGTATGAGTAGGAAATACAGTTCTTTTTTTATGGACATGCTCATATTTCTTGCTGTATTGCAACTCTGGACAGAAGAGGATGCTTCTTGCATTAAAACAGAGGATGTTTCATGGATGAGAACACTGGTCTGAATTTCCCTTCACAAACGGAGTTAAATCAAAGTCTCTGTGTCTTCCTTCAAGCAAGAGTTCATTTTCTGAAAACCCAGTGATTTTTCGGCTAAAATGAATTTACACAGTTCACTCACCCAACACGTTTTTCAGTAAAAACTAAAGAGCATCTATGTAAGAGATGCTGTGGTTTGTTACAGTTTCACAAGCAGAGTTTAACTAGATATGGTCAGTATTAGTAGGAAACACAGTTCTTTTTTTCTGGGCATGCTCATGTTTCTTGCTGAATTAGAGACTCTGGAAAGAAGAGAATGTTCTTTGCGTTAAAACAGAGTGTGTTTCATGGATGAGAACATTGGTCTGAATTTCCCTTAACAAACGGAGTTAAACAAAGGCTCTGTGTCTTCCTACAAGCAAGAGATCATTTCCGGAAAACCCAGTGATTTTTCGGCTGAAATGAATTTACCCAGTTCACGAACCCCACAAGTTTTTCACTATAAACTAAAGAGCATCTATGTAAGAGATGCTGTGGTTTGTTACAGTTTCACAAGCAGAGTTCAACTAGATATGGTCTATATGAGTAGGAAATACAGTTCTTTTTTTATGGACATGCTCATATTTCTTGCTGTATTGCAACTCTGGACAGAAGAGGATGCTTCTTGCGTTAAAACAGAGGATGTTTCATAGATGAGAACACTGGTCTGAATTTCCCTTCACAAACGTAGTTAAACCAAAGGCTCTGTATCTTCCTTCAAGCAAGAGTTCATTTCCTGAAAACCCAGTGATTTTTCGGCTCAAATGAATTTACACAGTTCACCCACCAAACACGTTTTTCAGTATAAACTAAAGAGCATCTATGATAGAGATGCTGTGGTTTGTTACAGTTTCACAAGCAGAGTTTAACTAGATATGGTCAGTATTAGTAGGAAACACAGTTCTTTTTTTCTGGGCATGCTCATGTTTTTTGCTGAATTAGAGACTCTGGAAAGAAGAGAATGTTCCTTGCGTTAAAACAGAGTGTGTTTCATGGATGAGAACATTGGTCTGAATTTCCCTTCACAAACGTAGTTAAACCAAAGGCTCTGTGTCTTCCTACAAACAAGATTTCATTTCCGGAAATCCCAGTGATTTTTCGGCTCAAATGAATTTACACAGTTCACGCACCCAACACGATTTACACTATATACTAAAGAGCATCTATGTAAGAGATGCTGTGGTTTGTTACAGTTTCACAAGCAGAGTTTAACTAGATATGGTCCATATGAGTAAGAAACACAGTTCGTTTTTTCTGGGCATGCTCATGTTTCTTGCTGTATTGGAGATGCTGGAAAGAAGAGCATGCTTCTTGCGTTAAAACAGAGTATGTTTCATGGATGAGAACACTGGTCTGAATTTCCCTTCACAAACGGAGTTAAACCAAAGGCTCTGTGTCTTCCTTCAAGCAAGAGTTCATTTCCGGAAATCCCAGTGATTTTTCGGCTCAAATGAATTTACCCAGTACACGAACCCCACACGTTTTTCACTATAAACTAAAGAGCATCTATGTAAGAGATGCTGTTGTTTGTTACAGTTTCACAAGCAGAGTTCAACTAGATAGGGTCCATATAAGTAGGAAATACAGTTCTTTTTTTATGGACATGCTCATATTTCTTGCTGTATTGCAACTCTGGACAGAAGAGGATGCTAGTTGCGTTAAAACAGAGGATGTTTCATGGATGAGAACACTGGTCTGAATTTCCCTTCACAAACGGAGTTAAACCAAAGGATCTGTATCTTCCTACAAGCAAGAGTTCCTTTCCGGAAAACCCAGTGATTTTACGGCTCAAATGAATTTGCCCAGTTCACGAACCCCACATGTTTTTCACTATAAACTAAAGAGCATCTATGTAAGAGATTCTGTGGTTTGTTACAGTTTCACAAGCAGAGTTCAACTAGATATGGTCCGTATGAGTAGGAAATACAGTTCTTTTTTTATGGACATGCTCATATTTCTTGCTGTATTGCAACTCTGGACAGAAGAGGATGCTTCTTGCATTAAAACAGAGGATGTTTCATGGATGAGAACACTGGTCTGAATTTCCCTTCACAAACGGAGTTAAATCAAAGTCTCTGTGTCTTCCTTCAAGCAAGAGTTCATTTTCTGAAAACCCAGTGATTTTTCGGCTAAAATGAATTTACACAGTTCACTCACCCAACACGTTTTTCAGTAAAAACTAAAGAGCATCTATGTAAGAGATGCTGTGGTTTGTTACAGTTTCACAAGCAGAGTTTAACTAGATATGGTCAGTATTAGTAGGAAACACAGTTCTTTTTTTCTGGGCATGCTCATGTTTCTTGCTGAATTAGAGACTCTGGAAAGAAGAGAATGTTCTTTGCGTTAAAACAGAGTGTGTTTCATGGATGAGAACATTGGTCTGAATTTCCCTTAACAAACGGAGTTAAACAAAGGCTCTGTGTCTTCCTACAAGCAAGAGATCATTTCCGGAAAACCCAGTGATTTTTCGGCTGAAATGAATTTACCCAGTTCACGAACCCCACAAGTTTTTCACTATAAACTAAAGAGCATCTATGTAAGAGATGCTGTGGTTTGTTACAGTTTCACAAGCAGAGTTCAACTAGATATGGTCTATATGAGTAGGAAATACAGTTCTTTTTTTATGGACATGCTCATATTTCTTGCTGTATTGCAACTCTGGACAGAAGAGGATGCTTCTTGCGTTAAAACAGAGGATGTTTCATAGATGAGAACACTGGTCTGAATTTCCCTTCACAAACGTAGTTAAACCAAAGGCTCTGTATCTTCCTTCAAGCAAGAGTTCATTTCCTGAAAACCCAGTGATTTTTCGGCTCAAATGAATTTACACAGTTCACCCACCAAACACGTTTTTCAGTATAAACTAAAGAGCATCTATGTAAGAGATGCTGTGGTTTGTTACAGTTTCACAAGCAGAGTTTAACTAGATATGGTCAGTATTAGTAGGAAACACAGTTCTTTTTTTCTGGGCATGCTCATGTTTGTTGCTGAATTAGAGACTCTGGAAAGAAGAGAATGTTCCTTGCGTTAAAACAGAGTGTGTTTCATGGATGAGAACATTGGTCTGAATTTCCCTTCACAAACGTAGTTAAACCAAAGGCTCTGTGTCTTCCTACAAACAAGATTTCATTTCCGGAAATCCCAGTGATTTTTCGGCTCAAATGAATTTACACAGTTCACGCACCCAACACGATTTACACTATATACTAAAGAGCATCTATGTAAGAGATGCTGTGGTTTGTTACAGTTTCACAAGCAGAGTTTAACTAGATATGGTCCATATGAGTAAGAAACACAGTTCGTTTTTTCTGGGCATGCTCATGTTTCTTGCTGTATTGGAGATGCTGGAAAGAAGAGCATGCTTCTTGCGTTAAAACAGAGTATGTTTCATGGATGAGAACACTGGTCTGAATTTCCCTTCACAAACGGAGTTAAACCAAAGGCTCTGTGTCTTCCTTCAAGCAAGAGTTCATTTCCGGAAATCCCAGTGATTTTTCGGCTCAAATGAATTTACCCAGTTCACGAATCCCACACGTTTTTCACTATAAACTAAAGAGCATCTATGTAAGAGATGCTGTTGTTTGTTACAGTTTCACAAGCAGAGTTCAACTAGATAGGGTCCATATAAGTAGGAAATACAGTTCTTTTTTTATGGACATGCTCATATTTCTTGCTGTATTGCAACTCTGGACAGAAGAGGATGCTAGTTGCGTTAAAACAGAGGATGTTTCATGGATGAGAAGACTGGTCTGAATTTCCCTTCACAAACGGAGTTAAACCAAAGGATCTGTATCTTCCTACAAGCAAGAGTTCCTTTCCGGAAAACCCAGTGATTTTACGGCTCAAATGAATTTGCCCAGTTCACGAACCCCACACGTTTTTCACTATAAACTAAAGAGCATCTATGTAAGAGATGCTGTGGTTTGTTACAGTTTCACAAGCAGAGTTCAACTAGATAAGGTCCGTATGAGTAGGAAATACAGTTCTTTTTTTATGGACATGCTCATATTTCTTGCTGTATTGCAACTCTGGACAGAAGAGGATGCTTCTTGCGTTAAAACAGAGGATGTTTCATGGATGAGAACACTGGTCTGAATTTCCCTTCACAAACGGAGTTAAATCAAAGTCTCTGTGTCTTCCTTCAAGCAAGAGTTCATTTTCTGAAAACCCAGTGATTTTTCGGCTAAAATGAATTTACACAGTTCACTCACCCAACACGTTTTTCAGTATAAACTAAAGAGCATCTATGTAAGATATGCTGTGGTTTGTTACAGTTTCACAAGCAGAGTTTAACTAGATATGGTCAGTATTAGTAGGAAACACTGTTCTTTTTTTCTGGGCATGCTCATGTTTCTTGCTGAATTAGAGACTCTGGAAAGAAGAGAATGTTCTTTGCGTTAAAACAGAGTGTGTTTCATGGATGAGAACATTGGTCTGAATTTCCCTTCACAAACGGAGTTAAACCAAAGGCTCTCTGTCTTCCTACAAGCAAGAGATCATTTCCGGAAAACCCAGTGATTTTTCGGCTGAAATGAATTTACCCAGTTCACGAACCCCACAAGTTTTTCACTATAAACTAAAGAGCATCTATGTAAGAGATGCTGTGGTTTGTTACAGTTTCACAAGCAGAGTTCAACTAGATATGGTCTATATGAGTAGGAAATACAGTTCTTTTTTTATGGACATGCTCATATTTCTTGCTGTATTGCAACTCTGGACAGAAGAGGATGCTTCTTGCGTTAAAACAGAGGATGTTTCATAGATGAGAACACTGGTCTGAATTTCCCTTCACAAACGTAGTTAAACCAAAGGCTCTGTATCTTCCTTCAAGCAAGAGTTCATTTCCTGAAAACCCAGTGATTTTTCGGCTCAAATGAATTTACACAGTTCACCCACCAAACACGTTTTTCAGTATAAACTAAAGAGCATCTATGTAAGAGATGCTGTGGTTTGTTACAGTTTCACAAGCAGAGTTTAACTAGATATGGTCAGTATTAGTAGGAAACACAGTTCTTTTTTTCTGGGCATGCTCATGTTTGTTGCTGAATTAGAGACTCTGGAAAGAAGAGAATGTTCCTTGCGTTAAAACATAGTGTGTTTCATGGATGAGAACATTGGTGTGAATTTCCCTTCACAAACGTAGTTAAACCAAAGGCTCTGTGTCTTCCTACAAACAAGATTTCATTTCCGGAAATCCCAGTGATTTTTCGGCTCAAATGAATTTACACAGTTCACGCACCCAACACGATTTACACTATATACTAAAGAGCATCTATGTAAGAGATGCTGTGGTTTGTTACAGTTTCACAAGCAGAGTTTAACTAGATATGGTCCATATGAGTAAGAAACACAGTTCGTTTTTTCTGGGCATGCTCATGTTTCTTGCTGTATTGGAGATGCTGGAAAGAAGAGCATGCTTCTTGCGTTAAAACAGAGTATGTTTCATGGATGAGAACACTGGTCTGAATTTCCCTTCACAAACGGAGTTAAACCAAAGGCTCTGTGTCTTCCTTCAAGCAAGAGTTCATTTCCGGAAATCCCAGTGATTTTTCGGCTCAAATGAATTTACCCAGTTCACGAATCCCACACGTTTTTCACTATAAACTAAAGAGCATCTATGTAAGAGATGCTGTTGTTTGTTACAGTTTCACAAGCAGAGTTCAACTAGATAGGGTCCATATAAGTAGGAAATACAGTTCTTTTTTTATGGACATGCTCATATTTCTTGCTGTATTGCAACTCTGGACAGAAGAGGATGCTAGTTGCGTTAAAACAGAGGATGTTTCATGGATGAGAAGACTGGTCTGAATTTCCCTTCACAAACGGAGTTAAACCAAAGGATCTGTATCTTCCTACAAGCAAGAGTTCCTTTCCGGAAAACCCAGTGATTTTACGGCTCAAATGAATTTGCCCAGTTCACGAACCCCACACGTTTTTCACTATAAACTAAAGAGCATCTATGTAAGAGATGCTGTGGTTTGTTACAGTTTCACAAGCAGAGTTCAACTAGATAAGGTCCGTATGAGTAGGAAATACAGTTCTTTTTTTATGGACATGCTCATATTTCTTGCTGTATTGCAACTCTGGACAGAAGAGGATGCTTCTTGCGTTAAAACAGAGGATGTTTCATGGATGAGAACACTGGTCTGAATTTCCCTTCACAAACAGAGTTAAATAAAAGTCTCTGTGTCTTCCTTCAAGCAAGAGTTCATTTTCTGAAAACCCAGTGATTTTTCGGCTAAAATGAATTTACACAGTTCACTCACCCAACACGTTTTTCAGTATAAACTAAAGAGCATCTATGTAAGAGATGCTGTGGTTTGTTACAGTTTCACAAGCAGAGTTTAACTAGATATGGTCAGTATTAGTAGGAAACACTGTTCTTTTTTTCTGGGCATGCTCATGTTTCTTGCTGAATTAGAGACTCTGGAAAGAAGAGAATGTTCTTTGCGTTAAAACAGAGTGTGTTTCATGGATGAGAACATTGGTCTGAATTTCCCTTCACAAACGGAGTTAAACCAAAGGCTCTCTGTCTTCCTACAAGCAAGAGATCATTTCCGGAAAACCCAGTGATTTTTCGGCTGAAATGAATTTACCCAGTTCACGAACCCCACAAGTTTTTCACTATAAACTAAAGAGCATCTATGTAAGAGATGCTGTGGTTTGTTACAGTTTCACAAGCAGAGTTCAACTAGATATGGTCTATATGAGTAGGAAATACAGTTCTTTTTTTATGGACATGCTCATATTTCTTGCTGTATTGCAACTCTGGACAGAAGAGGATGCTTCTTGCGTTAAAACAGAGGATGTTTCATAGATGAGAACACTGGTCTGAATTTCCCTTCACAAACGTAGTTAAACCAAAGGCTCTGTATCTTCCTTCAAGCAAGAGTTCATTTCCTGAAAACCCAGTGATTTTTCGGCTCAAATGAATTTACACAGTTCACCCACCAAACACGTTTTTCAGTATAAACTAAAGAGCATCTATGTAAGAGATGCTGTGGTTTGTTACAGTTTCACAAGCAGAGTTTAACTAGATATGGTCAGTATTAGTAGGAAACACAGTTCTTTTTTTCTGGGCATGCTCATGTTTGTTGCTGAATTAGAGACTCTGGAAAGAAGAGAATGTTCCTTGCGTTAAAACAGAGTGTGTTTCATGGATGAGAACATTGGTCTGAATTTCCCTTCACAAACGTAGTTAAACCAAAGGCTCTGTGTCTTCCTACAAACAAGATTTCATTTCCGGAAATCCCAGTGATTTTTCGGCTCAAATGAATTTACACAGTTCACGCACCCAACACGATTTACACTATATACTAAAGAGCATCTATGTAAGAGATGCTGTGGTTTGTTAAAGTTTCACAAGCAGAGTTTAACTAGATATGGTCCATATGAGTAAGAAACACAGTTCGTTTTTTCTGGGCATGCTCATGTTTCTTGCTGTATTGGAGATGCTGGAAAGAAGAGCATGCTTCTTGCGTTAAAACAGAGTATGTTTCATGGATGAGAACACTGGTCTGAATTTCCCTTCACAAACGGAGTTAAACCAAAGGCTCTGTGTCTTCCTTCAAGCAAGAGTTCATTTCCGGAAATCCCAGTGATTTTTCGGCTCAAAAGAATTTACCCAGTTCACGAACCCCACACGTTTTTCACTATAACCTAAAGAGCATCTATGTAAGAGATGCTGTTGTTTGTTACAGTTTCACAAGCAGAGTTCAACTAGATAGGGTCCATATAAGTAGGAAATACAGTTCTTTTTTTATGGACATGCTCATATTTCTTGCTGTATTGCAACTCTGGACAGAAGAGGATGCTAGTTGCGTTAAAACAGAGGAAGTTTCATGGATGAGAACACTGGTCTGAATTTCCCTTCACAAACGGAGTTAAACCAAAGGATCTGTATCTTCCTACAAGCAAGAGTTCCTTTCCGGAAAACCCAGTGATTTTACGGCTCAAATGAATTTGCCCAGTTCACGAACCCCACACGTTTTTCACTATAAACTAAAGAGCATCTATGTAAGAGATGCTGTGGTTTGTTACAGTTTCACAAGCAGAGTTCAACTAGATAAGGTCCGTATGAGTAGGAAATACAGTTCTTTTTTTATGGACATGCTCATATTTCTTGCTGTATTGCAACTCTGGACAGAAGAGGATGCTTCTTGCGTTAAAACAGAGGATGTTTCATGGATGAGAACACTGGTCTGAATTTCCCTTCACAAACAGAGTTAAATCAAAGTCTCTGTGTCTTCCTTCAAGCAAGAGTTCATTTTCTGAAAACCCAGTGATTTTTCGGCTAAAATGAATTTACACAGTTCACTCACCCAACACGTTTTTCAGTAAAAACTAAAGAGCATCTATGTAAGAGATGCTGTGGTTTGTTACAGTTTCACAAGCAGAGTTTAACTAGATATGGTCAGTATTAGTAGGAAACACAGTTCTTTTTTTCTGGGCATGCTCATGTTTCTTGCTGAATTAGAGACTCTGGAAAGAAGAGATTGTTCTTTGCGTTAAAACAGAGTGTGTTTCATGGATGAGAACATTGGTCTGAATTTCCCTTAACAAACGGAGTTAAACAAAGGCTCTGTGTCTTCCTACAAGCAAGAGATCATTTCCGGAATACCCAGTGATTTTTCGGCTGAAATGAATTTACCCAGTTCACGAACCCCACAAGTTTTTCACTATAAACTAAAGAGCATCTATGTAAGAGATGCTGTGGTTTGTTACAGTTTCACAAGCAGAGTTCAACTAGATATGGTCTATATGAGTAGGAAATACAGTTCTTTTTTTATGGACATGCTCATATTTCTTGCTGTATTGCAACTCTGGACAGAAGAGGATGCTTCTTGCGTTAAAACAGAGGATGTTTCATAGATGAGAACACTGGTCTGAATTTCCCTTCACAAACGTAGTTAAACCAAAGGCTCTGTATCTTCCTTCAAGCAAGAGTTCATTTCCTGAAAACCCAGTGACTTTTCGGCTCAAATGAATTTACACAGTTCACCCACCAAACACGTTTTTCAGTATAAACTAAAGAGCATCTATGTAAGAGATGCTGTGGTTTGTTACAGTTTCACAAGCAGAGTTTAACTAGATATGGTCAGTATTAGTAGGAAACACAGTTCTTTTTTTCTGGGCATGCTCATGTTTGTTGCTGAATTAGAGACTCTGGAAAGAAGAGAATGTTCCTTGCGTTAAAACAGAGTGTGTTTCATGGATGAGAACATTGGTGTGAATTTCCCTTCACAAACGTAGTTAAACCAAAGGCTCTGTGTCTTCCTACAAACAAGATTTCATTTCCGGAAATCCCAGTGATTTTTCGGCTCAAATGAATTTACACAGTTCACGCACCCAACACGATTTACACTATATACTAAAGAGCATCTATGTAAGAGATGCTGTGGTTTGTTACAGTTTCACAAGCAGAGTTTAACTAGATATGGTCCATATGAGTAAGAAACACAGTTCGTTTTTTCTGGGCATGCTCATGTTTCTTGCTGTATTGGAGATGCTGGAAAGAAGAGCATGCTTCTTGCGTTAAAACAGAGTATGTTTCATGGATGAGAACACTGGTCTGAATTTCCCTTCACAAACGGAGTTAAACCAAAGGCTCTGTGTCTTCCTTCAAGCAAGAGTTCATTTCCGGAAATCCCAGTGATTTTTCGGCTCAAATGAATTTACCCAGTTCACGAATCCCACACGTTTTTCACTATAAACTAAAGAGCATCTATGTAAGAGATGCTGTTGTTTGTTACAGTTTCACAAGCAGAGTTCAACTAGATAGGGTCCATATAAGTAGGAAATACAGTTCTTTTTTTATGGACATGCTCATATTTCTTGCTGTATTGCAACTCTGGACAGAAGAGGATGCTAGTTGCGTTAAAACAGAGGATGTTTCATGGATGAGAAGACTGGTCTGAATTTCCCTTCACAAACGGAGTTAAACCAAAGGATCTGTATCTTCCTACAAGCAAGAGTTCCTTTCCGGAAAACCCAGTGATTTTACGGCTCAAATGAATTTGCCCAGTTCACGAACCCCACACGTTTTTCACTATAAACTAAAGAGCATCTATGTAAGAGATGCTGTGGTTTGTTACAGTTTCACAAGCAGAGTTCAACTAGATAAGGTCCGTATGAGTAGGAAATACAGTTCTTTTTTTATGGACATGCTCATATTTCTTGCTGTATTGCAACTCTGGACAGAAGAGGATGCTTCTTGCGTTAAAACAGAGGATGTTTCATGGATGAGAACACTGGTCTGAATTTCCCTTCACAAACGGAGTTAAACCAAAGTCTCTGTGTCTTCCTTCAAGCAAGAGTTCATTTTCTGAAAACCCAGTGATTTTTCGGCTAAAATGAATTTACACAGTTCACTCACCCAACACGTTTTTCAGTATAAACTAAAGAGCATCTATGTAAGAGATGCTGTGGTTTGTTACAGTTTCACAAGCAGAGTTTAACTAGATATGGTCAGTATTAGTAGGAAACACTGTTCTTTTTTTCTGGGCATGCTCATGTTTCTTGCTGAATTAGAGACTCTGGAAAGAAGAGAATGTTCTTTGCGTTAAAACAGAGTGTGTTTCATGGATGAGAACATTGGTCTGAATTTCCCTTCACAAACGGAGTTAAACCAAAGGCTCTCTGTCTTCCTACAAGCAAGAGATCATTTCCGGAAATCCCAGTGATTTTTCGGCTCAAATGAATTTACACAGTTCACGCACCCAACACGATTTACACTATATACTAAAGAGCATCTATGTAAGAGATGCTGTGGTTTGTTACAGTTTCACAAGCAGAGTTTAACTAGATATGGTCCATATGAGTAAGAAACACAGTTCGTTTTTTCTGGGCATGCTCATGTTTCTTGCTGTATTGGAGATGCTGGAAAGAAGAGCATGCTTCTTGGGTTAAAACAGAGTATGTTTCATGGATGAGAACACTGGTCTGAATTTCCCTTCACAAACGGAGTTAAACCAAAGGCTCTGTGTCTTCCTTCAAGCAAGAGTTCATTTCCGGAAATCCCAGTGATTTTTCGGCTCAAATGAATTTACCCAGTTCACGAACCCCACACGTTTTTCACTATAAACTAAAGAGCATCTATGTAAGAGATGCTGTTGTTTGTTACAGTTTCACAAGCAGAGTTCAACTAGATAGGGTCCATATAAGTAGGAAATACAGTTCTTTTTTTATGGACATGCTCATATTTCTTGCTGTATTGCAACTCTGGACAGAAGAGGATGCTAGTTGCGTTAAAACAGAGGATGTTTCATGGATGAGAACACTGGTCTGAATTTCCCTTCACAAACGGAGTTAAACCAAAGGATCTGTATCTTCCTACCACCAAGAGTTCCTTTCCGGAAAACCCAGTGATTTTACGGCTCAAATGAATTTGCCCAGTTCACGAACCCCACACGTTTTTCACTATAAACTAAAGAGCATCTATGTAAGAGATGCTGTGGTTTGTTACAGTTTCACAAGCAGAGTTCAACTAGATAAGGTCCGTATGAGTTGGAAATACAGTTCTTTTTTTATGGACATGCTCATATTTCTTGCTGTATTGCAACTCTGGACAGAAGAGGATGCTTCTTGCGTTAAAACAGAGGATGTTTCATGGATGAGAACACTGGTCTGAATTTCCCTTCACAAACGGAGTTAAATCAAAGTCTCTGTGTCTTCCTTCAAGCAAGAGTTCATTTTCTGAAAACCCAGTGATTTTTCGGCTAAAATGAATTTACACAGTTCAGTCACCCAACACGTTTTTCAGTATAAACTAAAGAGCATCTATGTAAGAGATGCTGTGGTTTGTTACAGTTTCACAAGCAGAGTTTAACTAGATATGGTCAGTATTAGTAGGAAACACAGTTCTTTTTTTCTGGGCATGCTCATGTTTCTTGCTGAATTAGAGACTCTGGAAAGAAGAGAATGTTCTTTGCGTTAAAACAGAGTGTGTTTCATGGATGAGAACATTGGTCTGAATTTCCCTTCACAAACGGAGTTAAACCAAAGGCTCTCTGTCTTCCTACAAGCAAGAGATCATTTCCGGAAAACCCAGTGATTTTTCGGCTGAAATGAATTTACCCAGTTCACGAACCCCACAAGTTTTTCACTATAAACTAAAGAGCATCTATGTAAGAGATGCTGTGGTTTGTTACAGTTTCACAAGCAGAGTTCAACTAGATATGGTCTATATGAGTAGGAAATACAGTTCTTTTTTTATGGACATGCTCATATTTCTTGCTGTATTGCAACTCTGGACAGAAGAGGATGCTTCTTGCGTTAAAACAGAGGATGTTTCATAGATGAGAACACTGGTCTGAATTTCCCTTCACAAACGTAGTTAAACCAAAGGCTCTGTATCTTCCTTCAAGCAAGAGTTCATTTCCTGAAAACCCAGTGATTTTTCGGCTCAAATGAATTTACACAGTTCACCCACCAAACACGTTTTTCAGTATAAACTAAAGAGCATCTATGTAAGAGATGCTGTGGTTTGTTACAGTTTCACAAGCAGAGTTTAACTAGATATGGTCAGTATTAGTAGGAAACACAGTTCTTTTTTTCTGGGCATGCTCATGTTTGTTGCTGAATTAGAGACTCTGGAAAGAAGAGAATGTTCCTTGCGTTAAAACAGAGTGTGTTTCATGGATGAGAACATTGGTGTGAATTTCCCTTCACAAACGTAGTTAAACCAAAGGCTCTGTGTCTTCCTACAAACAAGATTTCATTTCCGGAAATCCCAGTGATTTTTCGGCTCAAATGAATTTACCCAGTTCACGAATCCCACACGTTTTTCACTATAAACTAAAGAGCATCTATGTAAGAGATGCTGTGGTTTTTTACAGTTTCACAAGCAGAGTTCAACTAGATATGGTCCATATGAGTAGGAAATACAGTTCTTTTTTTATGGAAATGCTCATATTTCTTGCTGTATTGCAACTCTGGACAGAAGAGGATGCTTCTTGCGTTAAAACAGAGGATGTTTCATGGATGAGAACACTGGTGTGAATTTCCCATCACAAACGGAGTTAAACCAAAGGCTCTGTGTCTTCCTACAAGCAAGAGTTCATTTCCGGAATACCCACTGATTTTTCGGCTCAAATGACTTTACACAGTTCACGAACCCCACACGTTTTTCACTATAAACTAAAGAGCATCTATGTAAGAGATGCTGTGATTTGTTACAGTTTCACAAGCAGGTTTAACTAGATATGGTCCGTATGTGTAAGAAACACAGTTCGTTTTTTCTGGGCATGCTCATGTTTCTTGCTGTTTTGGAGACGCTGGAAAGAAGAGCTAGCTTCTTGCGTTAAAACAGAGTATGTTTCATGGATGAGAACACTGGTGTGAATTTCCCATCACAAACGGAGTTAAACCAAAGGCTCTGTGTCTTCCTACAAGCAAGAGTTCATTTCCGGAAATCCCAGTGATTTTTTGGCTGAAATGAATTTACCCAGTTCACGAACCCAACACTTTTTTCACTATAAACTAAAGAGCATCTATGTAAGAGATGCAGTGGTTTATTACAGTTTCACAAGCAGAGTTCAACTAGATATGGTCCGTATGAGTAGGAAATACAGTTCTTTTTTTATGGACATGCTCATATTTCTTGCTGTATTGCAACTCTGGACAGAAGAGGATGCTTCTTTCGTTAAAACAGAGGATGTTTCCTGGATGAGAACACTGGTCTGAATTTCCCTTCACAAACGGCGTTAAACCAAAGGCTCTGTGTCTTCCTACAAGCAAGAGTTCATTTACGGAATACCCACTGATTTTTCGGCTAAAATGAATTTACACAGTTCACTCACCCAACACGTTTTTCAGTATAAACTAAAGAGCATCTATGTAAGAGATGCTGTGGTTTGTTACAGTTTCACAAGCAGAGTTTAACTAGATATGGTCAGTATTAGTAGGAAACACAGTTCTTTTTTTCTGGGCATGCTCATGTTTCTTGCTGAATTAGAGACTCTGGAAAGAAGAGAATGTTCTTTGTGTTAAAACAGAGTGTGTTTCATGGATGAGAACATTGGTCTGAATTTCCCTTCACAAACGGAGTTAAACCAAAGGCTCTCTGTCTTCCTACAAGCAAGAGATCATTTCCGGAAAACCCAGTGATTTTTCGGCTGAAATGAATTTACCCAGTTCACGAACCCCACAAGTTTTTCACTATAAACTAAAGAGCATCTATGTAAGAGATGCTGTGGTTTGTTACAGTTTCACAAGCAGAGTTCAACTAGATATGGTCTATATGAGTAGGAAATACAGTTCTTTTTTTATGGACATGCTCATATTTCTTGCTGTATTGCAACTCTGGACAGAAGAGGATGCTTCTTGCGTTAAAACAGAGGATGTTTCATAGATGAGAACACTGGTCTGAATTTCCCTTCACAAACGTAGTTAAACCAAAGGCTCTGTATCTTCCTTCAAGCAAGAGTTCATTTCCTGAAAACCCAGTGATTTTTCGGCTCAAATGAATTTACACAGTTCACCCACCAAACACGTTTTTCAGTATAAACTAAAGAGCATCTATGTAAGAGATGCTGTGGTTTGTTACAGTTTCACAAGCAGAGTTTAACTAGATATGGTCAGTATTAGTAGGAAACACAGTTCTTTTTTTCTGGGCATGCTCATGTTTGTTGCTGAATTAGAGACTCTGGAAAGAAGAGAATGTTCCTTGCGTTAAAACAGAGTGTGTTTCATGGATGAGAACATTGGTGTGAATTTCCCTTCACAAACGTAGTTAAACCAAAGGCTCTGTGTCTTCCTACAAACAAGATTTCATTTCCGGAAATCCCAGTGATTTTTCGGCTCAAATGAATTTACCCAGTTCACGAATCCCACACGTTTTTCACTATAAACTAAAGAGCATCTATGTAAGAGATGCTGTGGTTTTTTACAGTTTCACAAGCAGAGTTCAACTAGATATGGTCCATATAAGTAGGAAATACAGTTCTTTTTTTATGGAAATGCTCATATTTCTTGCTGTATTGCAACTCTGGACAGAAGAGGATGCTTCTTGCGTTAAAACAGAGGATGTTTCATGGATGAGAACACTGGTGTGAATTTCCCATCACAAACGGAGTTAAACCAAAGGCTCTGTGTCTTCCTACAAGCAAGAGTTCATTTCCGGAATACCCACTGATTTTTCGGCTCAAATGACTTTACACAGTTCACGAACCCCACACGTTTTTCACTATAAACTAAAGAGCATCTATGTAAGAGATGCTGTGATTTGTTACAGTTTCACAAGCAGGTTTAACTAGATATGGTCCGTATGTGTAAGAAACACAGTTCGTTTTTTCTGGGCATGCTCATGTTTCTTGCTGTTTTGGAGACGCTGGAAAGAAGAGCTAGCTTCTTGCGTTAAAACAGAGTATGTTTCATGGATGAGAACACTGGTGTGAATTTCCCATCACAAACGGAGTTAAACCAAAGGCTCTGTGTCTTCCTACAAGCAAGAGTTCATTTCCGGAAATCCCAGTGATTTTTTGGCTGAAATGAATTTACCCAGTTCACGAACCCAACACTTTTTTCACTATAAACTAAAGAGCATCTATGTAAGAGATGCAGTGGTTTATTACAGTTTCACAAGCAGAGTTCAACTAGATATGGTCCGTATGAGTAGGAAATACAGTTCTTTTTTTATGGACATGCTCATATCTCTTGCTGTATTGCAACTCTGGACAGAAGAGGATGCTTCTTGTGTTAAAACAGAGTATTTTTCATGGATGAGAACACTGGTCTGAATTTCCCTTCACAAACAGAGTTAAACCAAAGTCTCTTTGTCTTCCTTCAAGCAAGAGTTCATTTCCTGAAAACCCAGTGATTTTTCGGCTGAAATGAATTTACACAATTCACGAACCCAACACGTTTTTCACTATAAACTAAAGAGCATCAATGTAAGAGATGCTGTGGTTTGTTACAGTTTCACAAGCAGAGTTCAACTAGATAAGGTCCGTATAAGTAGGAAATACAGTTCTTTTATTATGGACATGCTCATATTTCTTGCTGTATTGCAACTCTGGACAGAAGAGGATGCTTCCTGCGTTAAAACAGAGGATGTTTCATGGATGAGAACACTGGTCTGAATTTCCCTTCACAAACGGAGTTAAAACAAAGTCTCTGTGTCTTCCTTCAAGCAAGAGTTCATTTCCTGAAAACCCAGTGATTTTTCGGCTAAAATGAATTTACCCAATTCACGAACCCAACACGTTTTTCACTATAAACTAAAGAGCATCTATGTAAGAGATGCTGTGATTTGTTACAGTTTCACAAGCAGAGTTTAACTAGATATGGTCCGTATGTGTAAGAAACACAGTTCGTTTTTTCTGGGCATGCTCATGTTTCTTGCTGTTTTGGAGACTCTAGAAAGAAGAGCAAGCTTCTTGCGTTAAAACAGAGTATGTTTCATGGATGAGAACACTGGTCTGAATTTCCTTTCACAAACGGAGTTAAACCAAAGGCTCTGTGTCTTCCTACAAGCAAGAGTTCATTTCCGGAAATCCCAGTGATTTTTCGGCTCAAATGAATTTACCCAGTTCACGAACCCCACACGTTTTTCACTATAAACTAAAGAGCATCTATGTAAGAGATGCTGTTGTTTGTTACAGTTTCATAAGCAGAGTTCAACTAGATATGGTCAGTATTTGTAGGAAACACAGTTCTTTTTTTCTGGGCATGCTCATGTTTCTTGCTGTATTGGAGAAGCTGGAAAGAAGAGCATGCTTCTGGCGTTAAAACAGAGTATGTTTCATGGATGAGAACACTGTTATGAATTTCCTTTCACAAACGGAGTTAAACCAAAGGCTCTGTGTCTTCCTACAAGCAGGAGTTCATTTCCGGAAATCCCAGTGATTTTTCGGCTCAAATGAATTTACCCAGTTCACGAAACCCACACGTTTTTCACTATAAACTAAAGAGCATCTATGTAAGAGATGCTGTGGTTTGTTATTGTTTCACAAGCAGAGTTCAAGTAGATATGGTCCGTATGAGTATGAAATACAGTTCTTTTTTTATGGACCTGCTCATATTTCTTGCTGTATTGCAACTCTGGACAGAAGAGGATGCTCCTTGCATTAAAACAGAGGATGTTTCATGGATGAGAACACTGGTCTGAATTTCCCATCACAAACGGACTTAAACCAAAGGCTCTGTGTCTCCCTACAAGCAAGAGTTCTTTTCCGGAAATCCCAGTGATTTTCGGCTCAAATGAAATTAGACAGTTCACGAACCCAACACGTTTTTCACTATAAACTAAAGAGCATCTATGTAAGAGATGCTGTTGTTTGTTACAGTTTCACAAGCAGAGTTTAACTAGATATGGTCCGTATGAGTAAGAAACACAGTTCGTTTTTTCTGGGCATGCTCATGTTTCTTGCTGTATTGCAACTCTGGACAGAAGAGGATGCTTCTTGCGTTAAAACAGAGGATGTTTCATGGATGAGAACACTGGTCTTAATTTCCCTTCACAAACGGAGTTAAACCAAAGGCTCTGTGTCTTCCCACAAGCAAGAGTTCATTTCCGGAAATCCCAGTATTTTTCGGCTCAAAAGAATTTACCCAGTTCACACACCCACCACGATTTTCACTATAAACTAAAGAGCATCTAGGTAAGAGACGCTGTGGTTTGTAACAGTTTCACAAGCAGAGTTCAACTAGATATGGTCAGTATTAGTAGGAAATACAATTCTTTTTTTATGAACATGCTCATAATTCTTGTTGTATTGCAACTCTGGACAGAAGAGGATGCTTCTTGTGTTAAAACAGACGGTGTTCCATGGATGAGAACACTGGTCTGAATTTCCCTTCACAAACGGAGTTAAACCAAAGGCTCTGTGTCTTCCTTCAAGCAAGAGTTCATTTCCTGAAAACCCAGTGATTTTTCGGCAAAAATGAATTTACACAATTCACGAACCCAACACGTTTTTCACTATAAACTAAAGAGCATCTATGTAAGAGATGCTGTGGTTTGTTACAGTTTCATAAGCAGAGTTCAACTCGATACGGTCAGTATTCGTAGGAAACAGAGTTCTTTTTTTCTGGGCATGCTCATATTTCTTGCTGTATTTAGGACTCTGGAAAGAAGAGCATGCTCTTTGCGTTAAAACAGAGTGTGTTTCATGGGTGAGAACACTGGTCTGAATTTCCCTTCACAAACGGAGTTAAACCAAAGGCTCTGAGTCTTCCTACAAGCAAGAGTTCATTTCCGGAATTCCCAGTGATTTTTCGGCTCCAATGAATTTACACAGTTCACGCACCCAACACGATTTTCACTATAAACTAAAGAGCATCTATGTAAGAGATGCTGTGGTTTGTTACAGTTTCACAAGCAGAGTTCAACTAGATATGTTCAGTATTAGTAGGAAATACAGTTCTTTTTTTATGGATGCCCATATTTCTTGCTGTATTGCAACTCTGGACAGAAGAGGATGCTTCTTGTGTTAAAACAGACGGTTTTCATGGATGAGAACACCGGTCTGAATTTCCCTTCACAAACGGAGTTAAACCAAAGGCTCTGTGTCTTCCTTCAAGCAAGAGTTCATTTCCTGAAAACCCAGTGATTTTTTGGCTAAAATCAATTTACACAATTCACGAACCCAACAGGTTTTTCACTATAAACTAAAGAGCATCTATGTAAGAGATGCTGTGGTTTGTTACAGTTTCATAAGCAGAGTTCAACTAGATATGGTCAGTATTTGTAGGAAACACAGTTCTTTTTTTCTGGGCATGCTCATGTTGCTTGCTGAATTAGAGACTCTGGAAAGAAGAGAATGTTCTTTGCGTTAAAACAGAGTGTGTTTCATGGATGAGAACATTAGTCTGAATTTCCCTTCACAAACGTAGTTAAAACAAAGGCTCTGTGTCTTCATACAAGCAAGAGTTCATTTCCGGAAATCCCAGTGATTTTTCGGCTCAAATGAATTTACCCAGTTCACGAACCCCACACGTTTTTCACTATAAACTAAAGAGCATCTATGTAAGAGATGCTGTGGTTTGTTACAGTTTCACAAGCAGAGTTCAACTAGATATGGTCCATATGAGTAGGAAATACAATTCTTTTTTTATGGACATGCTCATATTTCTTGCTGTATTGCAACTCTGGACAGAAGAGGATGCTTCTTGCGTTAAAACAGAGGATGTTTCATAGATGAGAACACTGGTCTGAATTTCCCTTCACAAACGGAGTTAAACCAAAGGATCTGTATCTTCCTACAAGCAAGAGTTCATTTCCGGAAAACCCAGTGATTTTAGGGCTCAAATGAATTTGCCCAGTTCACGAACCCCACACGTTTTTCACTATAAACTAAAGAGCATCTATGTAAGAGATGCTGTGGTTTGTTACAGTTTCACAAGCAGAGTTCAACTAGATAAGGTCCGTATGAGTAGGAAATACAGTTCTTTTTTTCTGGGCATGCTCATGTTGCTTGCTGAATTAGAGACTCTGGAAAGAAGAGAATGTTCTTTGCGTTAAAACAGAGTGTGTTTAATGGATGAGAACATTAGTCTGAATTTCCCTTCACAAACGTAGTTAAAACAAAGGCTCTGTGTCTTCCTACAAGCAAGAGTTCATTTCCGGAAATCCCAGTGATTTTTCGGCTCAAATGAATTTACAAAGTTCCCGCACCCAACACGATTTACACTATATACTAAAGAGCATCTATGTAAGATATGCTGTGGTTTGTTACAGTTTCACAAGCAGAGTTTAACTAGATATGGTCCGTATGAGTAAGAAACACATTTCATTTTTTCTGGGCATGCTCATGTTTCTTGCTGTATTAGAGACTCTGGAAAGAAGAGCATGCTCTTTGCGATAAAACAGAGTATATTTCATGGATGAGAACACTGGTCTGAATATCCCTTCACAAACGGAGTTAAACCAAAGGCTCTGTGTCCTCCTAAAAGCAAGATTTCATTTCCGGAATACCCAGTGATTTTTGGGCTCAAATGAATTTACCCAGTTCCCGAACCCCACACGTTTTTCAATATAAACTAAAGAGCATCTATGTAAGAGATGCTCTGGTTTGTTACAGTTTCACAAGCAGAGTTCAACTAGATATGGTCCGTATGAGTAGGAAATACAGTTCTTTTTTTATGGACCTGCTCATATTTCTTGCTGTATTGCAAATCTGGACAGAAGAGGATGCTTCTTGCGTTAAAACAGAGGATGTTTCATGGATGAGAACACTGGTCTGAATTTCCCATCACAAACGGAGTTGAAACAAAGGCTCTGTGTCTCCCTACGAGCAAGAGTTCATTTCCGGAAATCCCAGTGATTTTTCGGCTCAAATGAATTTACACAGTTCACGAACCCAACACGTTTTTCACTATAAACTAAAGAGCATCTATGTAAGAGATGCTGTTGTTTGTTACAGTTTCACAAGCAGAGTTTAACTAGATATCGTCCGTATGAGTAAGAAACACAGTTCGTTTTTTCTGGGCATGCTCATGTTTCTTGCTTTATTGTAACTCCGGACAGAAGAGGATGCTTGTTGCGTTAAAACAGACGTTGTTTCATGGATGAGAACACTGGTCTGAATTTCCCTTCTCAAACGGAGTTAAACCAAAGGCTCTGTGTCTTCCTACAAGCAAGAGTTCACTTCCGGAAATCCCAGTGATTTTTCGGCTCAAATGAATTTACCCAGTTCACGAACCCAACAATTTTTTAACTATAAACTAAAGAGCATCTATGTAAGAGATTCTATTGTTTGTTACAGTTTCACAAGCAGAGTTTAACTAGATATGGTCAGTATGAGTAAGAAACACAGTTCGTTTTTTCTGGGCATGCTCATGTTTCTTGCTGTTTTGGAGACTCTAGAAAGAAGAGCAAGCTTCTTGCGTTAAAACAGAGTATGTTTCATGGATGAGAACACTGGTCTGAATTTCCCTTCACAAATGGAGTTAAAGCAAAGTCTCTGTGTCTTCCTTCAAGCAAGAGTTCATTTCCTGAAAACCCCGTGATTTTTCGGCTGAAATGAATTTACACAATTCACGAACCCCACACGTTTTTCACTATAAACTAAAGAGCATCTATGTAAGAGATGCTGTGGTTTGTTACAGTTTCACAAGCAGAGTTCAACTAGATAAGGTCCGTATGAGTAGGAAATACAGTTCTTTTTTTATGGACATGCTCATATCTCTTGCTGTATTGCAACTCTGGACAGAAGAGGATGCTTCTTGTGTTAAAACAGAGTATGTTTCATGGATGAGAACACTGGTCTGAATTTCCCTTCACAAACAGAGTTAAACCAAAGTCTCTTTGTCTTCCTTCAAGCAAGAGTTCATTTCCTGAAAACCCAGTGATTTTTAGGCTGAAATGAATTTACACAATTCACGAACCCAACACGTTTTTCACTATAAACTAAAGAGCATCTATGTAAGAGATGCTGTGGTTTGTTACAGTTTCACAAGCAGAGTTCAACTAGATATGGTCTATATGAGTAGGAAATACAGTTCTTTTTTTATGGACATGCTCATATTTCTTGCTGTATTGCAACTCTGGACAGAAGAGGATGCTTCTTGCGTTAAAACAGAGGATGTTTCATAGATGAGAACACTGGTCTGAATTTCCCTTCACAAACGGAGTTAAACCAAAGGATCTGTATCTTCCTGCAAGCAAGAGTTCATTTCCGGAAAACCCAGTGATTTTAGGGCTCAAATGAATTTGCCCAGTTCACGAACCCCACACGTTTTTCACTATAAACTAAAGAGCATCAATGTAAGAGATGCTGTGGTTTGTTACAGTTTCACAAGCAGAGTTCAACTAGATAAGGTCCGTATAAGTAGGAAATACAGTTCTTTTATTATGGACATACTCATATTTCTTGCTGTATTGCAACTCTGGACAGAAGAGGATGCTTCCTGCGTTAAAACAGAGGATGTTTCATGGATGAGAACACTGGTCTGAATTTCCCTTCACAAACGGAGTTAAAACAAAGTCTCTGTGTCTTCCTTCAAGCAAGAGTTCATTTCCTGAAAACCCAGTGATTTTTCGGCTAAAATGAATTTACCCAATTCACGAACCCAACACGTTTTTCACTATAAACTAAAGAGCATCTATGTAAGAGATGCTGTGATTTGTTACAGTTTCACAAGCAGAGTTTAACTAGATATGGTCCGTATGTGTAAGAAACACAGTTCGTTTTTTCTGGGCATGCTCATGTTTCTTGCTGTTTTGGAGACTCTAGAAAGAAGAGCAAGCTTCTTGCGTTAAAACAGAGTATGTTTCATGGATGAGAACACTGGTCTGAATTTCCTTTCACAAACGGAGTTAAACCAAAGGCTCTGTGTCTTCCTACAAGCAAGAGTTCATTTCCGGAAATCCCAGTGATTTTTTGGCTCAAATGAATTTACCCAGTTCACGAACCCCACACGTTTTTCACTATAAACTAAAGAGCATCTATGTAAGAGATGCTGTTGTTTGTTACAGTTTCATAAGCAGAGTTCAACTAGATATGGTCAGTATTTGTAGGAAACACAGTTCTTTTTTTCTGGGCATGCTCATGTTTCTTGCTGTATTGGAGATGCTGGAAAGAAGAGCATGCTTCTGGCGTTAAAACAGAGTATGTTTCATGGATGAGAACACTGTTATGAATTTCCTTTCACAAACGGAGTTAAACCAAAGGCTCTGTGTCTTCCTACAAGCAGGAGTTCATTTCCGGAAATCCCAGTGATTTTTCGGCTCAAATGAATTTACCCAGTTCACGAACCCCACACGTTTTTCACTATAAACTAAAGAGCATCTATGTAAGAGATGCTGTGGTTTGTTATTGTTTCACAAGCAGAGTTCAAGTAGATATGGTCCGTATGAGTATGAAATACAGTTCTTTTTTTATGGACCTGCTCATATTTCTTGCTGTATTGCAACTCTGGACAGAAGAGGATGCTCCTTGCATTAAAACAGAGGATGTTTCATGGATGAGAACACTGGTCTGAATTTCCCATCACAAACGGAGTTAAACCAAAGGCTCTGTGTCTCCCTACAAGCAAGAGTTCTTTTCCGGAAATCCCAGTGATTTTTCGGCTCAAATGAAATTAGACAGTTCACGAACCCAACACGTTTTTCACTATAAACTAAAGAGCATCTATGTAAGAGATGCTGTTCTTTGTTACAGTTTCACAAGCAGAGTTTAACTAGATATGGTCCGTATGAGTAAGAAACACAGTTCGTTTTTTATGGGCATGCTCATGTTTCTTGCTGTATTGCAACTCTGGACAGAAGAGGATGCTTCTTGCGTTAAAACAGAGGATGTTTCATGGATGAGAACACTGGTCTTAATTTCCCTTCACAAACGGAGTTAAACCAAAGGCTCTGTGTCTTCCCACAAGCAAGAGTTCATTTCCGGAAATCCCAGTATTTTTCGGCTCAAAAGAATTTACCCAGTTCACACACCCACCACGATTTTCACTATAAACTAAAGAGCATCTAGGTAAGAGACGCTGTGGTTTGTAACAGTTTCACAAGCAGAGTTCAACTAGATATGGTCAGTATTAGTAGGAAATACAATTCTTTTTTTATGAACATGCTCATAATTCTTGTTGTATTGCAACTCTGGACAGAAGAGGATGCTTCTTGTGTTAAAACAGACGGTGTTCCATGGATGAGAACACTGGTCTGAATTTCCCTTCACAAACGGAGTTAAACCAAAGGCTCTGTGTCTTCCTTCAAGCAAGAGTTCATTTCCTGAAAACCCAGTGATTTTTCGGCAAAAATGAATTTACACAATTCACGAACCCAACACGTTTTTCACTATAAACTAAAGAGCATCTATGTAAGAGATGCTGTGGTTTGTTACAGTTTCATAAGCAGAGTTCAACTCGATACGGTCAGTATTCGTAGGAAACAGAGTTCTTTTTTTCTGGGCATGCTCATATTTCTTGCTGTATTTAGGACTCTGGAAAGAAGAGCATGCTCTTTGCGTTAAAACAGAGTGTGTTTCATGGGTGAGAACACTGGTCTGAATTTCCCTTCACAACCGGAGTTAAACCAAAGGCTCTGTGTCTTCCTACAAGCAAGAGTTCATTTCCGGAATTCCCAGTGATTTTTCGGCTCCAATGAATTTACACAGTTCACGCACCCAACACGATTTTCACTATAAACTAAAGAGCATCTATGTAAGAGATGCTGTGGTTTGTTACAGTTTCACAAGCAGAGTTCAACTAGATATGTTCAGTATTAGTAGGAAATACAGTTCTTTTTTTATGGATGCCCATATTTCTTGCTGTATTGCAACTCTGGACAGAAGAGGATGCTTCTTGTGTTAAAACAGACGGTTTTCATGGATGAGAACACCGGTCTGAATTTCCCTTCACAAACGGAGTTAAACCAAAGGCTCTGTGTCTTCCTAAAAGCAAGATTTCATTTCCGGAAAACCCAGTGATTTTTGGGCTCAAATGAATTTACCCAGTTCCCGAACCCCACACGTTTTTCACTATAAACTAAAGAGCATCTATGTAAGAGATGCTGTGGTTTGTTACAGTTTCACAAGCAGAGTTCAACTAGATATGGTCCGTATGAGTAGGATATACAGTTCTGTTTTATGGACATGCTCATATTTCTTGCTGTATTGCAACTCTGGACAGAAGAGTATGCTTTTTCCGTTAAAACAGAGGATGTTTCATGGATGAGAACACTGGTCTGAATTTCCTTTCACAAACGTAGTTAAACCAAAGGCTCTGTGTCTTCCTACAAGCAAGAGTTCATTTCCGGAAAACCCAGTGATTTTTCGGCTCAAATGAATTTACCCAGTTCACGACCCCACACGTTTTTCACTATAAACTAAAGAGCATCTATGTAAGAAATGCTGTGGTTTGTTACAGTTTCATAAGCAGAGTTCAACTAGATATGGTCAGTATTTGTAGGAAACACAGTTCTTTTGTTCTGGGCATGCTCATGTTGCTTGCTGTTTTGGAGACGCTGGAAAGAAGAGCAAGCTTCTTGCGTTAAAACAGAGAATGTTTCATGGATAAGAACACAGGTCTGAATTTTCTTCACAAACGGAGTTAAACCAAAGTCTCTGTGTCTTCCTTCAAGCAAGAGTTCATTTCCTTAAAACACAGTGATTTTTTGGCTAAAGTGAATTTCCACAATTCACGAACCCAACAGGTTTTTCACTATAAACTAAAGAGCATCTATGTAAGAGATTCTGTGGTTTGTTACAGTTTCATAAGCAGAGTTCAACTAGATATGGTCAGTATTTGTAGGAAATACACTTCATTTTTTATGGACATGCTGATATTTCTTGCTGTATTGCAACTCTGGACAGAAGAGGATGCTTCTTGCGTTAAAACAGAGGATGTTTCATGGATGAGAACACTGGTCTGAATTTCCCTTCACAAACGGAGTTAAACCAAAGGCTCTGTGTCTTCCTACAAGCAAGAGTTCCTTTCCGGAATTCCCAGTGATTTTTCGGCTCAAATGAATTTACACAGTTCACGAACCCAACACGTTTTTCACTATAAACTAAAGAGCATCTATGTAAGAGATGCTGTGATTTGTTACAGTTTCACAAGCAGAGTTTAACTAGATATTGTCCGTATGTGTAAGAAACACATTTCTTTTTTTCTGGGCATGCTCATGTTTCTTGCTGTTTTGGAGACTCTAGAAAGAAGAGCAAGCTTCTTGCGTTAAAACAGAGTATGTTTCATGGATGAGAACAGTGGTCTGAATTTCCTTTCACAAACGGAGTTAAACCAAAGGCTCTGTGTCTTCCTACAAGCAAGAGTTCATTTCCGGAAATCCCAGTGATTTTTCGGCTCAAATGAATTTACCCAGTTCACGAACACCACACGTTTTTCACTATAAACTAAAGAGCATCTATGTAAGAGATGCTGTGGTTTGTTACAGTTTCACACGCAGAGTTCAACTAGATATGGTCTATATGAGTAGGAAATACAGTTCTTTTTTTATGGACATGCTCATATTTCTTGCTGTATTGCAACTCTGGACAGAAGAGGATGCTTCTTGCGTTAAAACAGAGGATGTTTCATAGATGAGAACACTGGTCTGAATTTCCCTTCACAAACGGAGTTAAACCAAAGGATCTGTATCTTCCTGCAAGCAAGAGTTCATTTCCGGAAAACCCAGTGATTTTAGGGCTCAAATGAATTTGCCCAGTTCACGAACCCCACACGTTTTTCACTATAAACTAAAGAGCATCAATGTAAGAGATGCTGTGGTTTGTTACAGTTTCACAAGCAGAGTTCAACTAGATAAGGTCCGTATAAGTAGGAAATACAGTTCTTTTATTATGGACATGCTCATATTTCTTGCTGTATTGCAACTCTGGACAGAAGAGGATGCTTCCTGCGTTAAAACAGAGGATGTTTCATGGATGAGAACACTGGTCTGAATTTCCCTTCACAAACGGAGTTAAAACAAAGTCTCTGTGTCTTCCTTCAAGCAAGAGTTCATTTCCTGAAAACCCAGTGATTTTTCGGCTAAAATGAATTTACCCAATTCACGAACCCAACACGTTTTTCACTATAAACTAAAGAGCATCTATGTAAGAGATGCTGTGATTTGTTACAGTTTCACAAGCAGAGTTTAACTAGATATGGTCCGTATGTGTAAGAAACACAGTTCGTTTTTTCTGGGCATGCTCATGTTTCTTGCTGTTTTGGAGACTCTAGAAAGAAGAGCAAGCTTCTTGCGTTAAAACAGAGTATGTTTCATGGATGAGAACACAGGTCTGAATTTCCTTTCACAAACGGAGTTAAACCAAAGGCTCTGTGTCTTCCTACAAGCAAGAGTTCATTTCCGGAAATCCCAGTGATTTTTCGGCTCAAATGAATTTACCCAGTTCACGAACCCCACACGTTTTTCACTATAAACTAAAGAGCATCTATGTAAGAGATGCTGTTGTTTGTTACAGTTTCATAAGCAGAGTTCAACTAGATATGGTCAGTATTTGTAGGAAACACAGTTCTTTTTTTCTGGGCATGCTCATGTTTCTTGCTGTATTGGAGATGCTGGAAAGAAGAGCATGCTTCTGGCGTTAAAACAGAGTATGTTTCATGGATGAGAACACTGTTATGAATTTCCTTTCACAAACGGAGTTAAACCAAAGGCTCTGTGTCTTCCTACAAGCAGGAGTTCATTTCCGGAAATCCCAGTGATTTTTCGGCTCAAATGAATTTACCCAGTTCACGAACCCCACACGTTTTTCACTATAAACTAAAGAGCATGTATGTAAGAGATGCTGTGGTTTGTTACAGTTTCACAAGCAGAGTTCAACTAGATAAGGTCCGTATAAGTAGGAAATACAGTTCTTTTATTATGGACATGCTCATATTTCTTGCTGTATTGCAACTCTGGACAGAAGAGGATGCTTCCTGCGTTAAAACAGAGGATGTTTCATGGATGAGAACACTGGTCTGAATTTCCCTTCACAAACGGAGTTAAAACAAAGTCTCTGTGTCTTCCTTCAAGCAAGAGTTCATTTCCTGAAAACCCAGTGATTTTTCGGCTAAAATGAATTTACCCAATTCACGAACCCAACACGTTTTTCACTATAAACTAAAGAGCATCTATGTAAGAGATGCTGTGATTTGTTACAGTTTCACAAGCAGAGTTTAACTAGATATGGTCCGTATGTGTAAGAAACACAGTTCGTTTTTTCTGGGCATGCTCATGTTTCTTGCTGTTTTGGAGACTCTAGAAAGAAGAGCAAGCTTCTTGCGTTAAAACAGAGTATGTTTCATGGATGAGAACACTGGTCTGAATTTCCTTTCACAAACGGAGTTAAATCAAAGGCTCTGTGTCTTCCTACAAGCAAGAGTTCATTTCCGGAAATCCCAGTGATTTTTTGGCTCAAATGAATTTACCCAGTTCACGAACCCCACACGTTTTTCACTATAAACTAAAGAGCATCTATGTAAGAGATGCTGTTGTTTGTTACAGTTTCATAAGCAGAGTTCAACTAGATATGGTCAGTATTTGTAGGAAACACAGTTCTTTTTTTCTGGGCATGCTCATGTTTCTTGCTGTATTGGAGATGCTGGAAAGAAGAGCATGCTTCTGGCGTTAAAACAGAGTATGTTTCATGGATGAGAACACTGTTATGAATTTCCTTTCACAAACGGAGTTAAACCAAAGGCTCTGTGTCTTCCTACAAGAAGGAGTTCATTTCCGGAAATCCCAGTGATTTTTCGGCTCAAATGAATTTACCCAGTTCACGAACCCCACACGTTTTTCACTATAAACTAAAGAGCATCTATGTAAGAGATGCTGTGGTTTGTTATTGTTTCACAAGCAGAGTTCAAGTAGATATGGTCCGTATGAGTATGAAATACAGTTCTTTTTTTATGGACCTGCTCATATTTCTTGCTGTATTGCAACTCTGGACAGAAGAGGATGCTCCTTGCATTAAAACAGAGGATGTTTCATGGATGAGAACACTGGTCTGAATTTCCCATCACAAACGGAGTTAAACCAAAGGCTCTGTGTCTCCCTACAAGCAAGAGTTCTTTTCCGGAAATCCCATTGATTTTTCGGCTCAAATGAAATTAGACAGTTCACGAACCCAACACGTTTTTCACTATAAACTAAAGAGCATCTATGTAAGAGATGCTGTTCTTTGTTACAGTTTCACAAGCAGAGTTTAACTAGATATGGTCCGTATGAGTAAGAAACACAGTTCGTTTTTTATGGGCATGCTCATGTTTCTTGCTGTATTGCAACTCTGGACAGAAGAGGATGCTTCTTGCGTTAAAACAGAGGATGTTTCATGGATGAGAACACTGGTCTTAATTTCCCTTCACAAACGGAGTTAAACCAAAGGCTCTGTATCTTCCCACAAGCAAGAGTTCATTTCCGGAAATCCCAGTATTTTTCGGCTCAAAAGAATTTACCCAGTTCACACACCCACCACGATTTTCACTATAAACTAAAGAGCATCTAGGTAAGAGACGCTGTGGTTTGTAACAGTTTCACAAGCAGAGTTCAACTAGATATGGTCAGTATTAGTAGGAAATACAATTCTTTTTTTATGAACATGCTCATAATTCTTGTTGTATTGCAACTCTGGACAGAAGAGGATGCTTCTTGTGTTAAAACAGACGGTGTTCCATGGATGAGAACACTGGTCTGAATTTCCCTTCACAAACGGAGTTAAACCAAAGGCTCTGTGTCTTCCTTCAAGCAAGAGTTCATTTCCTGAAAACCCAGTGATTTTTCGGCAAAAATGAATTTACACAATTCACGAACCCAACACGTTTTTCACTATAAACTAAAGAGCATCTATGTAAGAGATGCTGTGGTTTGTTACAGTTTCATAAGCAGAGTTCAACTCGATACGGTCAGTATTCGTAGGAAACAGAGTTCTTTTTTTCTGGGCATGCTCATATTTCTTGCTGTATTTAGGACTCTGGAAAGAAGAGCATGCTCTTTGCGTTAAAACAGAGTGTGTTTCATGGGTGAGAACACTGGTCTGAATTTCCCTTCACAACCGGAGTTAAACCAAAGGCTCTGTGTCTTCCTACAAGCAAGAGTTCATTTCCGGAATTCCCAGTGATTTTTCGGCTCCAATGAATTTACACAGTTCACGCACCCAACACGATTTTCACTATAAACTAAAGAGCATCTATGTAAGAGATGCTGTGGTTTGTTACAGTTTCACAAGCAGAGTTCAACTAGATATGTTCAGTATTAGTAGGAAATACAGTTCTTTTTTTATGGATGCCCATATTTCTTGCTGTATTGCAACTCTGGACAGAAGAGGATGCTTCTTGTGTTAAAACAGACGGTTTTCATGGATGAGAACACCGGTCTGAATTTCCCTTCACAAACGGAGTTAAACCAAAGGCTCTGTGTCTTCCTAAAAGCAAGATTTCATTTCCGGAAAACCCAGTGATTTTTGGGCTCAAATGAATTTACCCAGTTCCCGAACCCCACACGTTTTTCACTATAAACTAAAGAGCATCTATGTAAGAGATGCTGTGGTTTGTTACAGTTTCACAAGCAGAGTTCAACTAGATATGGTCCGTATGAGTAGGATATACAGTTCTGTTTTATGGACATGCTCATATTTCTTGCTGTATTGCAACTCTGGACAGAAGAGTATGCTTTTTCCGTTAAAACAGAGGATGTTTCATGGATGAGAACACTGGTCTGAATTTCCCTTCACAAAGGGAGTTAAACCAAAGGCTCTGTGTCTTCCTACAAGCAAGAGATCATTTCCGGAAAACCCAGTGATTTTTTGGCTCAAATGAATTTACCCAGTTCACGAACCCCACAAGTTTTTCACTATAAACTAAAGAGCATCTATGTTAGACATGCTGTAGTTTGTTATAGTTTCACAAGCAGAGTTTAACTAGATATGTTCCATATGAGTAAGAAACACAGTTAGTTTTTTCTGGGCATGCTCATGTTTCTTGCTGTATTGCAACTCTGGACAGAAGAGGATGCTTCTTGCGTTAAAACAGAGGATGTTTCATGGATGAGAACACTGGTCTGAATTTCCCTTCACAAACGGAGTTAAACCAAAGGCTCTGTGTCTTCCCACAAGCAAGAGTTCATTTCCGGAAATCCCAGTATTTTTCGGCTCAAAAGAATTTACCCAGTTCACGCACCCACCACGATTTTCACTATAAACTAAAGAGCATCTATGTAAGAGATGCTGTGGTTTGTTACAGTTTCACAAGCAGAGTTCAATTAGATATGGTCAGTATTAGTAGGAAATACAATTCTTTTTTTATGGACATGTTCATAATTCTTGTTGTATTGCAACTCTGGACAGAAGAGGATGCTTCTTGTGTTAAAACAGACGGTGTTCCATGGATGAGAACACTGGTCTGAATTTCCCTTCACAAACGGAGTTAAACCAAAGGCTCTGTGTCTTCCTTCAAGCAAGAGTTCATTTCCTGAAAACCCAGTGATTTTTTGGCTAAAATGAATTTACACAATTCACGAACCCAACACGTTTTTCACTATAAACTAAAGAGCATCTATGTAAGAGATGCTGTGGTTTGTTACAGTTTCACAAGCAGAGTTCAACTAGATAAGGTCCGTATGAGTGGGAAATACAGTTCTTTTTTTATGGACATGCTCATATTTCTTGCTGTATTGCAACTCTGGACAGAAGAGGATGCTTCTTGCGTTAAAACAGAGGATGTTTCATGGATGAGAACACTGGTCTGAATTTCCCTTCACAACCGGAGTTAAATCAAAGTCTCTGTGTCTTCCTTCAAGCAAGAGTTCATTTTCTGAAAACCCAGTGATTTTTCGGCTAAAATGAATTTACACAGTTCACTCACCCAACACGTTTTTCAGTATAAACTAAAGAGCATCTATGTAAGAGATGGTGTGGTTTGTTACAGTTTCAAAAGCAGAGTTTAACTAGATATGGTCAGTATTAGTAGGAAACACAGTTCTTTTTTTCTGGGCATGCTCATGTTTCTTGCTGAATTAGAGACTCTGGAAAGAAGAGAATGTTCTTTGCGTTAAAACAGAGTGTGTTTCATGGATGAGAACATTGGTCTGAATTTCCCTTAACAAACGGAGTTAAACAAAGGCTCTGTGTCTTCCTACAAGCAAGAGATCATTTCCGGAAAACCCAGTGATTTCTCGGCTGAAATGAATTTACCCAGTTCACGAACCCCACAATTTTTCACTATAAACTAAAGAGCATCTATGTAAGAGATGCTGTGGTTTGTTACAGTTTCACAAGCAGAGTTCAACTAGATATGGTCTATATGAGTAGGAAATACAGTTCTTTTTTTATGGACATGCTCATATTTCTTGCTGTATTGCAACTATGGACAGAAGAGGATGCTTCTTGCGTTAAAACAGAGGATGTTTCATAGATGAGAACACTGGTCTGAATTTCCCTTCACAAACGTAGTTAAACCAAAGGCTCTGTATCTTCCTTCAAGCAAGAGTTCATTTCCTGAAAACCCAGTGATTTTTCGGCTCAAATGAATTTACACAGTTCACCCACCAAACACGTTTTTCAGTATAAACTAAAGAGCATCTATGTAAGAGATGCTGTGGTTTGTTACAGTTTCACAAGCAGAGTTTAACTAGATATAGTCAGTATTAGTAGGAAACACAGTTCTTTTTTTCTGGGCATGCTCATGTTTGTTGCTGAACTAGAGACTCTGGAAAGAAGAGAATGTTCCTTGCGTTAAAACAGAGTGTGTTTCATGGATGAGAACATTGGTCTGAATTTCCCTTCACAAACGTAGTTAAACCAAAGGCTCTGTGTCTTCCTACAAACAAGATTTCATTTCCGGAAATCCCAGTGATTTTTCGGCTCAAATGAATTTACACAGTTCACGCACCCAACACGATTTACACTATATACTAAAGAGCATCTATATAAGAGATTCTGTGGTTTTTTACAGTTTCACAAGCAGAGTTTAACTAGATATGGTCCGTATGAGTAAGAAACACAGTTCGTTTTTTCTGGGCATGCTCATGTTTCTTGCTGTATTGGAGATACTGGAAAGAAGAGCATCCTCTTGCGTTAAAACAGAGTATGTTTCATGGATGAGAACACTGGTCTGAATTTCCCTTCACAAAGGGAGTTAAACCAAAGGCTCTGTGTCTTCCTACAAGCAAGAGATCATTTCCGGAAAACCCAGTGATTTTTTGGCTCAAATGAATTTACCCAGTTCACGAACCCCACAAGTTTTTCACTATAAACTAAAGAGCATCTATGTTAGACATGCTGTAGTTTGTTATAGTTTCACAAGCAGAGTTTAACTAGATATGGTCCGTATGAGTAAGAAACACAGTTAATTTTTTTCTGGGCATGCTCATGTTTCTTGCTGTATTGCAACTCTGGACAGAAGAGGATGCTTCTTGCGTTAAAACAGAGGATGTTTCATGGATGAGAACACTGGTCTGAATTTCCCTTCACAAACGGAGTTAAACCAAAGGCTCTGTGTCTTCCCACAAGCAAGAGTTCATTTCCGGAAATCCCAGTATTTTTCGGCTCAAAAGAATTTACCCAGTTCACGCACCCACCACGATTTTCACTATAAACTAAAGAGCATCTATGTAAGAGATGCTGTGGTTTGTTACAGTTTCACAAGCAGAGTTCAACTAGATATGGTCAGTATTAGTAGGAAATACAATTCTTTTTTTATGGACATGTTCATAATTCTTGTTGTATTGCAACTCTGGACAGAAGAGGATGCTTCTTGTGTTAAAACAGACGGTGTTTCATGGATGAGAACACTGGTCTGAATTTCCCTTCACAAACGGAGTTAAACCAAAGGCTCTGTGTCTTCCTTCAAGCAAGAGTTCATTTCCTGAAAACCCAGTGATTTTTTGGCTAAAATGAATTTACACAATTCACGAACCCAACACGTTTTTCACTATAAACTAAAGAGCATCTATGTAAGAGATGCTGTGGTTTGTTACAGTTTCACAAGCAGAGTTCAACTAGATAAGGTCCGTATGAGTGGGAAATACAGTTCTTTTTTTATGGACATGCTCATATTTCTTGCTGTATTGCAACTCTGGACAGAAGAGGATGCTTCTTGCGTTAAAACAGAGGATGTTTCATGGATGAGAACACTGGTCTGAATTTCCCTTCACAACCGGAGTTAAATCAAAGTCTCTGTGTCTTCCTTCAAGCAAGAGTTCATTTTCTGAAAACCCAGTGATTTTTCGGCTAAAATGAATTTACACAGTTCACTCACCCAACACGTTTTTCAGTATAAACTAAAGAGCATCTATGTAAGAGATGCTGTGGTTTGTTACAGTTTCACAAGCAGAGTTTAACTAGATATGGTCAGTATTAGTAGGAAACACAGTTCTTTTTTTCTGGGCATGCTCATGTTTCTTGCTGAATTAGAGACTCTGGAAAGAAGAGAATGTTCTTTGCGTTAAAACACAGTGTGTTTCATGGATGAGAACATTGGTCTGAATTTCCCTTAACAAACGGAGTTAAACAAAGGCTCTGTGTCTTCCTACAAGCAAGAGATCATTTCCGGAAAACCCAGTGATTTCTCGGCTGAAATGAATTTACCCAGTTCACGAACCCCACAAGTTTTTCACTATAAACTAAAGAGCATCTATGTAAGAGATGCTGTGGTTTGTTACAGTTTCACAAGCAGAGTTCAACTAGATATGGTCTATATGAGTAGGAAATACAGTTCTTTTTTTATGGACATGCTCATATTTCTTGCTGTATTGCAACTCTGGACAGAAGAGGATGCTTCTTGCGTTAAAACAGAGGATGTTTCATAGATGAGAACACTGGTCTGAATTTCCCTTCACAAACGTAGTTAAACCAAAGGCTCTGTGTCTTCCTACAAACAAGATTTCATTTCCGGAAATCCCAGTGATTTTTCGGCTCAAATGAATTTACACAGTTCACGCACCCAACACGATTTACACTATATACTAAAGAGCATCTATGTAAGAGATGCTGTGGTTTGTTACAGTTTCACAAGCAGAGTTTAACTAGATATGGTCCATATGAGTAAGAAACACAGTTCGTTTTTTTCTGGGCATGCTCATGTTTCTTGCTGTATTGGAGATGCTGGAAAGAAGAGCATGCTTCTTGCGTTAAAACAGAGTATGTTTCATGGATGAGAACACTGGTCTGAATTTCCCTTCACAAACGGAGTTAAACCAAAGGCTCTGTGTCTTCCTTCAAGCAAGAGTTCATTTCTTGAAAACCCAGTGATTTTTCGGCTCAAATGAATTTACACAGTTCACCCACCAAACACGTTTTTCAGTATAAACTAAAGAGCATCTATGTAAGAGATGCTGTGGTTTGTTACAGTTTCACAAGCAGAGTTTAACTAGATATAGTCAGTATTAGTAGGAAACACAGTTCTTTTTTTCTGGGCATGCTCATGTTTGTTGCTGAGTTAGAGACTCTGGAAAGAAGAGAATGTTCCTTGCGTTAAAACAGAGTGTGTTTCATGGATGAGAACATTGGTCTGAATTTCCCTTCACAAACGTAGTTAAACCAAAGGCTCTGTGTCTTCCTACAAACAAGATTTCATTTCCGGAAATCCCAGTGATTTTTCGGCTCAAATGAATTTACACAGTTCACGCACCCAACACGATTTACACTATATACTAAAGAGCATCTATGTAAGAGATGCTGTGGTTTGTTACAGTTTCACAAGCAGAGTTTAACTAGATATGGTCCATATGAGTAAGAAACACAGTTCGTTTTTTCTGGGCATGCTCATGTTTCTTGCTGTATTGGAGATGCTGGAAAGAAGAGCATGCTTCTTGCGTTAAAACAGAGTATGTTTCATGGATGAGAACACTGGTCTGAATTTCCCTTCACAAACGGAGTTAAACCAAAGGCTCTGTGTCTTCCTTCAAGCAAGAGTTCATTTCCGGAAATCCCAGTGATTTTTCGGCTCAAATGAATTTACCCAGTTCACGAACCCCACACGTTTTTCACTATAAACTAAAGAGCATCTATGTAAGAGATGCTGTTGTTTGTTACAGTTTCACAAGCAGAGTTCAACTAGATAGGGTCCATATAAGTAGGAAATACAGTTCTTTTTTTATGGACATGCTCATATTTCTTGCTGTATTGCAACTCTGGACAGAAGAGGATGCTAGTTGCGTTAAAACAGAGGATGTTTCATGGATGAGAACACTGGTCTGAATTTCCCTTCACAAACGGAGTTAAACCAAAGGATCTGTATCTTCCTACAAGCAAGAGTTCCTTTCCGGAAAACCCAGTGATTTTACGGCTCAAATGAATTTGCCCAGTTCACGAACCCCACACGTTTTTCACTATAAACTAAAGAGCATCTATGTAAGAGATGCTGTTTTTTGTTACAGTTTCACAAGCAGAGTTCAACTAGATAAGGTCCGTATGAGTAGGAAATACAGTTCTTTTTTTATGGACATGCTCATATTTCTTGCTGTATTGCAACTCTGGACAGAAGAGGATGCTTCTTGCGTTAAAACAGAGGATGTTTCATGGATGAGAACACTGGTCTGAATTTCCCTTCACAAACGGAGTTAAATCAAAGTCTCTGTGTCTTCCTTCAAGCAAGAGTTCATTTTCTGAAAACCCAGTGATTTTTCGGCTAAAATGAATTTACACAGTTCACTCACCCAACACGTTTTTCAGTATAAACTAAAGAGCATCTATGTAAGAGATGCTGTGGTTTGTTACAGTTTCACAAGCAGAGTTTAACTAGATATGGTCAGTATTAGTAGGAAACACAGTTCTTTTTTTCTGGGCATGCTCATGTTTCTTGCTGAATTAGAGACTCTGGAAAGAAGAGAATGTTCTTTGCGTTAAAACAGAGTGTGTTTCATGGATGAGAACATTGGTCTGAATTTCCCTTAACAAACGGAGTTAAACAAAGGCTCTGTGTCTTCCTACAAGCAAGAGATCATTTCCGGAAAACCCAGTGATTTTTCGGCTGAAATGAATTTACCCAGTTCACGAACCCCACAAGTTTTTCACTATAAACTAAAGAGCATCTATGTAAGAGATGCTGTGGTTTGTTACAGTTTCACAAGCAGAGTTCAACTAGATATGGTCTATATGAGTAGGAAATACAGTTCTTTTTTTATGGACATGCTCATATTTCTTGCTGTATTGCAACTCTGGACAGAAGAGGATGCTTCTTGCGTTAAAACAGAGGATGTTTCATAGATGAGAACACTGGTCTGAATTTCCCTTCACAAACGTAGTTAAATCAAAGGCTCTGTATCTTCCTTCAAGCAAGAGTTCATTTCCTGAAAACCCAGTGATTTTTCGGCTCAAATGAATTTACACAGTTCACCCACCAAACACGTTTTTCAGTATAAACTAAAGAGCATCTATGTAAGAGATGCTGTGGTTTGTTACAGTTTCACAAGCAGAGTTTAACTAGATATAGTCAGTATTAGTAGGAAACACAGTTCTTTTTTTCTGGGCATGCTCATGTTTGTTGCTGAACTAGAGACTCTGGAAAGAAGAGAATGTTCCTTGCGTTAAAACAGAGTGTGTTTCATGGATGAGAACATTGGTCTGAATTTCCCTTCACAAACGTAGTTAAACCAAAGGCTCTGTGTCTTCCTACAAACAAGATTTCATTTCCGGAAATCCCAGTGATTTTTCGGCTCAAATGAATTTACACAGTTCACGCACCCAACACGATTTACACTATATACTAAAGAGCATCTATGTAAGAGATGCTGTGGTTTGTTACAGTTTCACAAGTAGAGTTTAACTAGATATGGTCCATATGAGTAAGAAACACAGTTCGTTTTTTCTGGGCATGCTCATGTTTCTTGCTGTATTGGAGATGCTGGAAAGAAGAGCATGCTTCTTGCGTTAAAACAGAGTATGTTTCATGGATGAGAACACTGGTCTGAATTTCCCTTCACAAACGGAGTTAAACCAAAGGCTCTGTGTCTTCCTTCAAGCAAGAGTTCATTTCCTGAAAACCCAGTGATTTTTCGGCTCAAATGAATTTACACAGTTCACCCACCAAACACGTTTTTCAGTATAAACTTAAGAGCATCTATGTAAGAGATGCTGTGGTTTGTTACAGTTTCACAAGCAGAGTTTAACTAGATATTGTCAGTATTAGTAGGAAACACAGTTCTTTTTTTCTGGGCATGCTCATGTTTGTTGCTGAGTTAGAGACTCTGGAAAGAAGAGAATGTTCCTTGCGTTAAAACAGAGTGTGTTTCATGGATGAGAACATTGTTCTGAATTTCCCTTCACAAACGTAGTTAAACCAAAGGCTCTGTGTCTTCCTACAAACAAGATTTCATTTCCGGAAATCCCAGTGATTTTTCGGCTCAAATGAATTTACACAGTTCACGCACCCAACACGATTTACACTATATACTAAAGAGCATCTATGTAAGAGATGCTGTGGTTTGTTACAGTTTCACAAGCAGAGTTTAACTAGATATGGTCCATATGAGTAAGAAACACAGTTCGTTTTTTCTGGGCATGCTCATGTTTCTTGCTGTATTGGAGATGCTGGAAAGAAGAGCATGCTTCTTGCGTTAAAACAGAGTATGTTTCATGGATGAGAACACTGGTCTGAATTTCCCTTCACAAACGGAGTTAAACCAAAGGCTCTGTGTCTTCCTTCAAGCAAGAGTTCATTTCCGGAAATCCCAGTGATTTTTCGGCTCAAATGAATTTACCCAGTTCACGAACCCCACACGTTTTTCACTATAAACTAAAGAGCATCTATGTAAGAGATGCTGTTGTTTGTTACAGTTTCACAAGCAGAGTTCAACTAGATAGGGTCCATATAAGTAGGAAATACAGTTCTTTTTTTATGGACATGCTCATATTTCTTGCTGTATTGCAACTCTGGACAGAAGAGGATGCTAGTTGCGTTAAAACAGAGGATGTTTCATGGATGAGAACACTGGTCTGAATTTCCCTTCACAAACGGAGTTAAACCAAAGGATCTGTATCTTCCTACAAGCAAGAGTTCCTTTCCGGAAAACCCAGTGATTTTACGGCTCAAATGAATTTGCCCAGTTCACGAACCCCACACGTTTTTCACTATAAACTAAAGAGCATCTAAGTAAGAGATGCTGTTTTTTGTTACAGTTTCACAAGCAGAGTTCAACTAGATAAGGTCCGTATGAGTAGGAAATACAGTTCTTTTTTTATGGACATGCTCATATTTCTTGCAGTATTGCAACTCTGGACAGAAGAGGATGCTTCTTGCGTTAAAACAGAGGATGTTTCATGGATGAGAACACTGGTCTGAATTTCCCTTCACAAACGGAGTTAAATCAAAGTCTCTGTGTCTTCCTTCAAGCAAGAGTTCATTTTCTGAAAACCCAGTGATTTTTCGGCTAAAATGAATTTACACTGTTCACTCACCCAACACGTTTTTCAGTAAAAACTAAAGAGCATCTATGTAAGAGATGCTGTGGTTTGTTACAGTTTCACAAGCAGAGTTTAACTAGATATGGTCAGTATTAGTAGGAAACACAGTTCTTTTTTTCTGGGCATGCTCATGTTTCTTGCTGAATTAGAGACTCTGGAAAGAAGAGAATGTTCTTTGCGTTAAAACAGAGTGTGTTTCATGGATGAGAACATTGGTCTGAATTTCCCTTAACAAACGGAGTTAAACAAAGGCTCTGTGTCTTCCTACAAGCAAGAGATCATTTCCGGAAAACCCAGTGATTTTTCGGCTGAAATGAATTTACACAGTTCACGAACCCCACAAGTTTTTCACTATAAACTTAAGAGCATCTATGTAAGAGATGCTGTGGTTTGTTACAGTTTCACTAGCAGAGTTCAACTAGATATGGTCTATATGAGTAGGAAATACAGTTCTTTTTTTATGGACATGCTCATATTTCTTGCTGTATTGCAACTCTGGACAGAAGAGGATGCTTCTTGCGTTAAAACAGAGGATGTTTCATAGATGAGAACACTGGTCTGAATTTCCCTTCACAAATGTAGTTAAACCAAAGGCTCTGTATCTTCCTTCAAGCAAGAGTTCATTTCCTGAAAACCCAGTGATTTTTCGGCTCAAATGAATTTACACAGTTCACCCACCAAACACGTTTTTCAGTATAAACTAAAGAGCATCTATGTAAGAGATGCTGTGGTTTGTTACAGTTTCACAAGCAGAGTTTAACTAGATATGGTCAGTATTAGTAGGAAACACAGTTCTTTTTTTCTGGGCATGCTCATGTTTGTTGCTGAATTAGAGACTCTGGAAAGAAGAGAATGTTCCTTGCGTTAAAACAGAGTGTGTTTCATGGATGAGAACATTGGTCTGAATTTCCCTTCACAAACGTAGTTAAACCAAAGGCTCTGTGTCTTCCTACAAACAATATTTCATTTCCGGAAATCCCAGTGATTTTTCGTCTCAAATGAATTTACACAGTTCACGCACCCAACACGATTTACACTATATACTAAAGAGCATCTATGTAAGAGATGCTGTGGTTTGTTACAGTTTCACAAGCAGAGTTTAACTAGATATGGTCCATATGAGTAAGAAACACAGTTCGTTTTTTCTGGGCATGCTCATGTTTCTTGCTGTATTGGAGATGCTGGAAAGAAGAGCATGCTTCTTGCGTTAAAACAGAGTATGTTTCATGGATGAGAACACTGGTCTGAATTTCCCTTCACAAACGGAGTTAAACCAAAGGCTCTGTGTCTTCCTTCAAGCAAGAGTTCATTTCCGGAAATCCCAGTGATTTTTCGGCTCAAATGAATTTACCCAGTTCACGAACCCCACACGTTTTTCACTATAAACTAAAGAGCATCTATGTCAGAGATGCTGTTGTTTGTTACAGTTTCACAAGCAGAGTTCAACTAGATAGGGTCCATATAAGTAGGAAATACAGTTCTTTTTTTATGGACATGCTCATATTTCTTGCTGTATTGCAACTCTGGACAGAAGAGGATGCTTCTTGCGTTAAAACAGAGGATGTTTCATGGATGAGAACACTGGTCTGAATTTCCCTTCACAAACGGAGTTAAATCAAAGACTCTGTGTCTTCCTTCAAGCAAGAGTTCATTTTCTGAAAACCCAGTGATTTTTCGGCTAAAATGAATTTACACAGTTCACTCACCCAACACGTTTTTCAGTATAAACTAAAGAGCATCTATGTAAGAGATGCTGTGGTTTGTTACAGTTTCACAAGCAGAGTTTAACTAGATATAGTCAGTATTAGTAGGAAACACAGTTCTTTTTTTCTGGGCATGCTCATGTTTGTTGCTGAGTTAGAGACTCTGGAAAGAAGAGAATGTTCCTTGCGTTAAAACAGAGTGTGTTTCATGGATGAGAACATTGGTCTGAATTTCCCTTCACAAACGTAGTTAAACCAAAGGCTCTGTGTCTTCCTACAAACAAGATTTCATTTCCGGAAATCCCAGTGATTTTTCGGCTCAAATGAATTTACACAGTTCACGCACCCAACACGATTTACACTATATACTAAAGAGCATCTATGTAAGAGATGCTGTGGTTTGTTACAGTTTCACAAGCAGAGTTTAACTAGATATGGTCCATATGAGTAAGAAACACAGTTCGTTTTTTCTGGGCATGCTCATGTTTCTTGCTGTATTGGAGATGCTGGAAAGAAGAGCATGCTTCTTGCGTTAAAACAGAGTATGTTTCATGGATGAGAACACTGGTCTGAATTTCCCTTCACAAACGGAGTTAAACCAAAGGCTCTGTGTCTTCCTTCAAGCAAGAGTTCATTTCCGGAAATCCCAGTGATTTTTCGGCTCAAATGAATTTACCCAGTTCACGAACCCCACACGTTTTTCACTATAAACTAAAGAGCATCTATGTAAGAGATGCTGTTGTTTGTTACAGTTTCACAAGCAGAGTTCAACTAGATAGGGTCCATATAAGTAGGAAATACAGTTCTTTTTTTATGGACATGCTCATATTTCTTGCTGTATTGCAACTCTGGACAGAAGAGGATGCTAGTTGCGTTAAAACAGAGGATGTTTCATGGATGAGAACACTGGTCTGAATTTCCCTTCACAAACGGAGTTAAACCAAAGGATCTGTATCTTCCTACAAGCAAGAGTTCCTTTCCGGAAAACCCAGTGATTTTACGGCTCAAATGAATTTGCCCAGTTCACGAACCCCACACGTTTTTCACTATAAACTAAAGAGCATCTATGTAAGAGATGCTGTTTTTTGTTACAGTTTCACAAGCAGAGTTCAACTAGATAAGGTCCGTATGAGTAGGAAATACAGTTCTTTTTTTATGGACATGCTCATATTTCTTGCTGTATTGCAACTCTGGACAGAAGAGGATGCTTCTTGCGTTAAAACAGAGGATGTTTCATGGATGAGAACACTGGTCTGAATTTCCCTTCACAAACGGAGTTAAATCAAAGTCTCTGTGTCTTCCTTCAAGCAAGAGTTCATTTTCTGAAAACCCAGTGATTTTTCGGCTAAAATGAATTTACACAGTTCACTCACCCAACACGTTTTTCAGTAAAAGCTAAATAGCATCTATGTAAGAGATGCTGTGGTTTGTTACAGTTTCACAAGCAGAGTTTAACTAGATATGGTCAGTATTAGTAGGAAACACAGTTCTTTTTTTCTGGGCATGCTCATGTTTCTTGCTGAATTAGAGACTCTGGAAAGAAGAGAATGTTCTTTGCGTTAAAACAGAGTGTGTTTCATGGATGAGAACATTGGTCTGAATTTCCCTTAACAAACGGAGTTAAACAAAGGCTCTGTGTCTTCCTACAAGCAAGAGATCATTTCCGGAAAACCCAGTGATTTTTCGGCTGAAATGAATTTACCCAGTTCACGAACCCCACAAGTTTTTCACTATAAACTAAAGAGCATCTATGTAAGAGATGCTGTGGTTTGTTACAGTTTCACAAGCAGAGTTCAACTAGATATGGTCTATATGAGTAGGAAATACAGTTCTTTTTTTATGGACATGCTCATATTTCTTGCTGTATTGCAACTCTGGACAGAAGAGGATGCTTCTTGCGTTAAAACAGAGGATGTTTCATAGATGAGAACACTGGTCTGAATTTCCCTTCACAAACGTAGTTAAATCAAAGGCTCTGTATCTTCCTTCAAGCAAGAGTTCATTTCCTGAAAACCCAGTGATTTTTCGGCTCAAATGAATTTACACAGTTCACCCACCAAACACGTTTTTCAGTATAAACTAAAGAGCATCTATGTAAGAGATGCTGTGGTTTGTTACAGTTTCACAAGCAGAGTTTAACTAGATATAGTCAGTATTAGTAGGAAACACAGTTCTTTTTTTCTGGGCATGCTCATGTTTGTTGCTGAACTAGAGACTCTGGAAAGAAGAGAATGTTCCTTGCGTTAAAACAGAGTGTGTTTCATGGATGAGAACATTGGTCTGAATTTCCCTTCACAAACGTAGTTAAACCAAAGGCTCTGTGTCTTCCTACAAACAAGATTTCATTTCCGGAAATCCCAGTGATTTTTCGGCTCAAATGAATTTACACAGTTCACGCACCCAACACGATTTACACTATATACTAAAGAGCATCTATGTAAGAGATGCTGTGGTTTGTTACAGTTTCACAAGTAGAGTTTAACTAGATATGGTCCATATGAGTAAGAAACACAGTTCGTTTTTTCTGGGCATGCTCATGTTTCTTGCTGTATTGGAGATGCTGGAAAGAAGAGCATGCTTCTTGCGTTAAAACAGAGTATGTTTCATGGATGAGAACACTGGTCTGAATTTCCCTTCACAAACGGAGTTAAACCAAAGGCTCTGTGTCTTCCTTCAAGCAAGAGTTCATTTCCTGAAAACCCAGTGATTTTTCGGCTCAAATGAATTTACACAGTTCACCCACCAAACACGTTTTTCAGTATAAACTTAAGAGCATCTATGTAAGAGATGCTGTGGTTTGTTACAGTTTCACAAGCAGAGTTTAACTAGATATTGTCAGTATTAGTAGGAAACACAGTTCTTTTTTTCTGGGCATGCTCATGTTTGTTGCTGAGTTAGAGACTCTGGAAAGAAGAGAATGTTCCTTGCGTTAAAACAGAGTGTGTTTCATGGATGAGAACATTGGTCTGAATTTCCCTTCACAAACGTAGTTAAACCAAAGGCTCTGTGTCTTCCTACAAACAAGATTTCATTTCCGGAAATCCCAGTGATTTTTCGGCTCAAATGAATTTACACAGTTCACGCACCCAACACGATTTACACTATATACTAAAGAGCATCTATGTAAGAGATGCTGTGGTTTGTTACAGTTTCACAAGCAGAGTTTAACTAGATATGGTCCATATGAGTAAGAAACACAGTTCGTTTTTTCTGGGCATGCTCATGTTTCTTGCTGTATTGGAGATGCTGGAAAGAAGAGCATGCTTCTTGCGTTAAAACAGAGTATGTTTCATGGATGAGAACACTGGTCTGAATTTCCCTTCACAAACGGAGTTAAACCAAAGGCTCTGTGTCTTCCTTCAAGCAAGAGTTCATTTCCGGAAATCCCAGTGATTTTTAGGCTCAAATGAATTTACCCAGTTCACGAACCCCACACGTTTTTCACTATAAACTAAAGAGCATCTATGTAAGAGATGCTGTTGTTTGTTACAGTTTCACAAGCAGAGTTCAACTAGATAGGGTCCATATAAGTAGGAAATACAGTTCTTTTTTTATGGACATGCTCATATTTCTTGCTGTATTGCAACTCTGGACAGAAGAGGATGCTAGTTGCGTTAAAACAGAGGATGTTTCATGGATGAGAACACTGGTCTGAATTTCCCTTCACAAACGGAGTTAAACCAAAGGATCTGTATCTTCCTACAAGCAAGAGTTCCTTTCCGGAAAACCCAGTGATTTTACGGCTCAAATGAATTTGCCCAGTTCACGAACCCCACACGTTTTTCACTATAAACTAAAGAGCATCTATGTAAGAGATGCTGTTTTTTGTTACAGTTTCACAAGCAGAGTTCAACTAGATAAGGTCCGTATGAGTAGGAAATACAGTTCTTTTTTTATGGACATGCTCATATTTCTTGCAGTATTGCAACTCTGGACAGAAGAGGATGCTTCTTGCGTTAAAACAGAGGATGTTTCATGGATGAGAACACTGGTCTGAATTTCCCTTCACAAACGGAGTTAAATCAAAGTCTCTGTGTCTTCCTTCAAGCAAGAGGTCATTTTCTGAAAACCCAGTGATTTTTCGGCTAAAATGAATTTACACTGTTCACTCACCCAACACGTTTTTCAGTAAAAACTAAAGAGCATCTATGTAAGAGATGCTGTGGTTTGTTACAGTTTCACAAGCAGAGTTTAACTAGATATGGTCAGTATTAGTAGGAAACACAGTTCTTTTTTTCTGGGCATGCTCATGTTTCTTGCTGAATTAGAGACTCTGGAAAGAAGAGAATGTTCTTTGCGTTAAAACAGAGTGTGTTTCATGGATGAGAACATTGGTCTGAATTTCCCTTAACAAACGGAGTTAAACAAAGGCTCTGTGTCTTCCTACAAGCAAGAGATCATTTCCGGAAAACCCAGTGATTTTTCGGCTGAAATGAATTTACACAGTTCACGAACCCCACAAGTTTTTCACTATAAACTAAAGAGCATCTATGTAAGAGATGCTGTGGTTTGTTACAGTTTCACTAGCAGAGTTCAACTAGATATGGTCTATATGAGTAGGAAATACAGTTCTTTTTTTATGGACATGCTCATATTTCTTGCTGTATTGCAACTCTGGACAGAAGAGGATGCTTCTTGCGTTAAAACAGAGGATGTTTCATAGATGAGAACACTGGTCTGAATTTCCCTTCACAAATGTAGTTAAACCAAAGGCTCTGTATCTTCCTTCAAGCAAGAGTTCATTTCCTGAAAACCCAGTGATTTTTCGGCTCAAATGAATTTACACAGTTCACCCACCAAACACGTTTTTCAGTATAAACTAAAGAGCATCTATGTAAGAGATGCTGTGGTTTGTTACAGTTTCACAAGCAGAGTTTAACTAGATATGGTCAGTATTAGTAGGAAACACAGTTCTTTTTTTCTGGGCATGCTCATGTTTGTTGCTGAATTAGAGACTCTGGAAAGAAGAGAATGTTCCTTGCGTTAAAACAGAGTGTGTTTCATGGATGAGAACATTGGTCTGAATTTCCCTTCACAAACGTAGTTAAACCAAAGGCTCTGTGTCTTCCTACAAACAAGATTTCATTTCCGGAAATCCCAGTGATTTTTCGTCTCAAATGAATTTACACAGTTCACGCACCCAACACGATTTACACTATATACTAAAGAGCATCTATGTAAGAGATGCTGTGGTTTGTTACAGTTTCACAAGCAGAGTTTAACTAGATATGGTCCATATGAGTAAGAAACACAGTTCGTTTTTTCTGGGCATGCTCATGTTTCTTGCTGTATTGGAGATGCTGGAAAGAAGAGCATGCTTCTTGCGTTAAAACAGAGTATGTTTCATGGATGAGAACACTGGTCTGAATTTCCCTTCACAAACGGAGTTAAACCAAAGGCTCTGTGTCTTCCTTCAAGCAAGAGTTCATTTCCGGAAATCCCAGTGATTTTTCGGCTCAAATGAATTTACCCAGTTCACGAACCCCACACGTTTTTCACTATAAACTAAAGAGCATCTATGTCAGAGATGCTGTTGTTTGTTACAGTTTCACAAGCAGAGTTCAACTAGATAGGGTCCATATAAGTAGGAAATACAGTTCTTTTTTTATGGACATGCTCATATTTCTTGCTGTATTGCAACTCTGGACAGAAGAGGATGCTTCTTGCGTTAAAACAGAGGATGTTTCATGGATGAGAACACTGGTCTGAATTTCCCTTCACAAACGGAGTTAAATCAAAGACTCTGTGTCTTCCTTCAAGCAAGAGTTCATTTTCTGAAAACCCAGTGATTTTTCGGCTAAAATGAATTTACACAGTTCACTCACCCAACACGTTTTTCAGTAAAAGCTAAAGAGCATCTATGTAAGAGATGCTGTGGTTTGTTACAGTTTCACAAGCAGAGTTTAACTAGATATGGTCAGTATTAGTAGGAAACACAGTTCTTTTTTTCTGGGCATGCTCATGTTTCTTGCTGAATTAGAGACTCTGGAAAGAAGAGAATGTTCTTTGCGTTAAAACAGAGTGTGTTTCATGGATGAGAACATTGGTCTGAATTTCCCTTCACAAACGTAGTTAAACCAAAGGCTCTGTGTCTTCCTACAAACAAGATTTCATTTCCGGAAATCCCAGTGATTTTTCGGCTCAAATGAATTTACACAGTTCACGCACCCAACACGATTTACACTATATACTAAAGAGCATCTATGTAAGAGATGCTGTGGTTTGTTACAGTTTCACAAGCAGAGTTTAACTAGATATGGTCCATATGAGTAAGAAACACAGTTCGTTTTTTCTGGGCATGCTCATGTTTCTTGCTGTATTGGAGATGCTGGAAAGAAGAGCATGCTTCTTGCGTTAAAACAGAGTATGTTTCATGGATGAGAACACTGGTCTGAATTTCCCTTCACAAACGGAGTTAAACCAAAGGCTCTGTGTCTTCCTTCAAGCAAGAGTTCATTTCCGGAAATCCCAGTGATTTTTCGGCTCAAATGAATTTACCCAGTTCACGAACCCCACATGTTTTTCACTATAAACTAAAGAGCATCTATGTAAGAGATGCTGTTGTTTGTTACAGTTTCACAAGCAGAGTTCAACTAGATAGGGTCCATATAAGTAGGAAATACAGTTCTTTTTTTATGGACATGCTCATATTTCTTGCTGTATTGCAACTCTGGACAGAAGAGGATGCTAGTTGCGTTAAAACAGAGGATGTTTCATGGATGAGAACACTGGTCTGAATTTCCCTTCACAAACGGAGTTAAACCAAAGGATCTGTATCTTCCTACAAGCAAGAGTTCCTTTCCGGAAAACCCAGTGATTTTACGGCTCAAATGAATTTGTCCAGTTCACGAACCCCACACGTTTTTCACTATAAACTAAAGAGCATCTATGTAAGAGATGCTGTTTTTTGTTACAGTTTCACAAGCAGAGTTCAACTAGATAAGGTCCGTATGAGTAGGAAATACAGTTCTTTTTTTATGGACATGCTCATATTTCTTGCAGTATTGCAACTCTGGACAGAAGAGGATGCTTCTTGCGTTAAAACAGAGGATGTTTCATGGATGAGAACACTGGTCTGAATTTCCCTTCACAAACGGAGTTAAATCAAAGTCTCTGTGTCTTCCTTCAAGCAAGAGTTCATTTTCTGAAAACCCAGTGATTTTTCGGCTAAAATGAATTTACACTGTTCACTCACCCAACACGTTTTTCAGTAAAAACTAAAGAGCATCTATGTAAGAGATGCTGTGGTTTGTTACAGTTTCACAAGCAGAGTTTAACTAGATATGGTCAGTATTAGTAGGAAACACAGTTCTTTTTTTCTGGGCATGCTCATGTTTCTTGCTGAATTAGAGACTCTGGAAAGAAGAGAATGTTCTTTGCGTTAAAACAGAGTGTGTTTCATGGATGAGAACATTGGTCTGAATTTCCCTTAACAAACGGAGTTAAACAAAGGCTCTGTGTCTTCCTACAAGCAAGAGATCATTTCCGGAAAACCCAGTGATTTTTCGGCTGAAATGAATTTACCCAGTTCACGAACCCCACAAGTTTTTCACTATAAACTTAAGAGCATCTATGTAAGAGATGCTGTGGTTTGTTACAGTTTCACAAGCAGAGTTCAACTAGATATGGTCTATATGAGTAGGAAATACAGTTCTTTTTTTATGGACATGCTCATATTTCTTGCTGTATTGCAACTCTGGACAGAAGAGGATGCTTCTTGCGTTAAAACAGAGGATGTTTCATAGATGAGAACACTGGTCTGAATTTCCCTTCACAAATGTAGTTAAACCAAAGGCTCTGTATCTTCCTTCAAGCAAGAGTTCATTTCCTGAAAACCCAGTGATTTTTCGGCTCAAATGAATTTACACAGTTCACCCACCAAACACGTTTTTCAGTATAAACTAAAGAGCATCTAAGTAAGAGATGCTGTGGTTTGTTACAGTTTCACAAGCAGAGTTTAACTAGATATGGTCAGTATTAGTAGGAAACACAGTTCTTTTTTTCTGGGCATGCTCATGTTTGTTGCTGAATTAGAGACTCTGGAAAGAAGAGAATGTTCCTTGCGTTAAAACAGAGTGTGTTTCATGGATGAGAACATTGGTCTGAATTTCCCTTCACAAACGTAGTTAAACCAAAGGCTCTGTGTCTTCCTACAAACAAGATTTCATTTCCGGAAATCCCAGTGATTTTTCGTCTCAAATGAATTTACACAGTTCACGCACCCAACACGATTTACACTATATACTAAAGAGCATCTATGTAAGAGATGCTGTGGTTTGTTACAGTTTCACAAGCAGAGTTTAACTAGATATGGTCCATATGAGTAAGAAACACAGTTCGTTTTTTCTGGGCATGCTCATGTTTCTTGCTGTATTGGAGATGCTGGAAAGAAGAGCATGCTTCTTGCGTTAAAACAGAGTATGTTTCATGGATGAGAACACTGGTCTGAATTTCCCTTCACAAACGGAGTTAAACCAAAGGCTCTGTGTCTTCCTTCAAGCAAGAGTTCATTTCCGGAAATCCCAGTGATTTTTCGGCTCAAATGAATTTACCCAGTTCACGAACCCCACACGTTTTTCACTATAAACTAAAGAGCATCTATGTCAGAGATGCTGTTGTTTGTTACAGTTTCACAAGCAGAGTTCAACTAGATAGGGTCCATATAAGTAGGAAATACAGTTCTTTTTTTATGGACATGCTCATATTTCTTGCTGTATTGCAACTCTGGACAGAAGAGGATGCTAGTTGCGTTAAAACAGAGGATGTTTCATGGATGAGAACACTGGTCTGAATTTCCCTTCACAAACGGAGTTAAACCAAAGGATCTGTATCTTCCTACAAGCAAGAGTTCCTTTCCGGAAAACCCAGTGATTTTACGGCTCAAATGAATTTACCCAGTTCACGAACCCCACAAGTTTTTCACTAAAAACTAAAGAGCATCTATGTAAGTGATGCTGTGGTTTGTTACAGTTTCACAAGCAGAGTTCAACTAGATATGGTCTATATGAGTAGGAAATACAGTTCTTTTTTTATGGACATGCTCATATTTCTTGCTGTATTGCAACTCTGGACAGAAGAGGATGCTTCTTGCGTTAAAACAGAGGATGTTTCATAGATGAGAACACTGGTCTGAATTTCCCTTCACAAACGTAGTTAAACCAAAGGCTCTGTATCTTCCTTCAAGCAAGAGTTCATTTCCTGAAAACCCAGTGATTTTTCGGCTCAAATGAATTTACACAGTTCACCCACCAAACACGTTTTTCAGTATAAACTAAAGAGCATCTATGTAAGAGATGCTGTGGTTTGTTACAGTTTCACAAGCAGAGTTTAACTAGATATGGTCAGTAGTAGTAAGAAACACAGTTCGTTTTTTCTGGGCATGCTCATGTTTCTTGCTGTATTGGAGATACTGGAAAGAAGAGCATCCTCTTGCGTTAAAACAGAGTATGTTTCAAGGATGAGAACACTGGTCTGAATTTCCCTTCACAAAGGGAGTTAAACCAAAGGCTCTGTGTCTTCCTACAAGCAAGAGATCATTTCTGGAAATCCCAGTGATTTTTCGGCTCAAATGAATTTACACAGTTCACGCACCCAAAACGATTTACACTATATACTAAAGAGCATCTATGTAAGAGATGCTGTGGTTTGTTACAGTTTCACAAGCAGAGTTTAACTAGATATGGTCCATATGAGTAAGAAACACAGTTCGTTTTTTCTGGGCATGCTCATGTTTCTTGCTGTATTGGAGATGCTGGAAAGAAGAGCATGCTTCTTGCGTTAAAACAGAGTATGTTTCATGGATGAGAACACTGGTCTGAATTTCCCTTCACAAACGGAGTTAAACCAAAGGCTCTGTGTCTTCCTTCAAGCAAGAGTTCATTTCCGGAAATCCCAGTGATTTTTCGGCTCAAATGAATTTACCCAGTTCACGAACCCCACACGTTTTTCACTATAAACTAAAGAGCATCTATGTCAGAGATGCTGTTGTTTGTTACAGTTTCACAAGCAGAGTTCAACTAGATAGGGTCCATATAAGTAGGAAATACAGTTCTTTTTTTATGGACATGCTCATATTTCTTGCTGTATTGCAACTCTGGACAGAAGAGGATGCTAGTTGCGTTAAAACAGAGGATGTTTCATGGATGAGAACACTGGTCTGAATTTCCCTTCACAAACGGAGTTAAACCAAAGGATCTGTATCTTCCTACAAGCAAGAGTTCCTTTCCGGAAAACCCAGTGATTTTACGGCTCAAATGAATTTGCCCAGTTCACGAACCCCACACGTTTTTCACTATAAACTAAAGAGCATCTATGTAAGAGATGCTGTGGTTTGTTACAGTTTCACAAGCAGAGTTCAACTAGATAAGGTCCGTATGAGTAGGAAATACAGTTCTTTTTTTATGGACATGCTCATATTTCTTGCTGTATTGCAACTCTGGACAGAAGAGGATGCTTCTTGCGTTAAAACAGAGGATGTTTCATGGATGAGAACACTGGTCTGAATTTCCCTTCACAACCGGAGTTAAACCAAAGGCTCTGTGTCTTCCTTCAAGCAAGAGTTCATTTTCTGAAAACCCAGTGATTTTTCGGCTAAAATGAATTTACACAGTTCACTCACCCAACACGTTTTTCAGTATAAACTAAAGAGCATCTATGTAAGAGATGCTGTGGTTTGTTACAGTTTCACAAGCAGAGTTTAACTAGATATGGTCAGTATTAGTAGGAAACACAGTTCTTTTTTTCTGGGCATGCTCATGTTTCTTGCTGAATTAGAGACTCTGGAAAGAAGAGAATGTTCTTTGCGTTAAAACAGAGTGTGTTTCATGGATGAGAACATTGGTCTGAATTTCCCTTAACAAACGGAGTTAAACAAAGGCTCTGTGTCTTCCTACAAGCAAGAGATCATTTCCGGAAAACCCAGTGATTTTTCGGCTGAAATGAATTTACCCAGTTCACGAACCCCACAAGTTTTTCACTATAAACTAAAGAGCATCTATGTAAGAGATGCTGTGGTTTGTTACAGTTTCACAAGCAGAGTTCAACTAGATATGGTCTATATGAGTAGGAAATACAGTTCTTTTTTTATGGACATGCTCATATTTCTTGCTGTATTGCAACTCTGGACAGAAGAGGATGCTTCTTGCGTTAAAACAGAGGATGTTTCATAGATGAGAACACTGGTCTGAATTTCCCTTCACAAACGTAGTTAAACCAAAGGCTCTGTATCTTCCTTCAAGCAAGAGTTCATTTCCTGAAAACCCAGTGATTTTTCGGCTCAAATGAATTTACACAGTTCACCCACCAAACACGTTTTTCAGTATAAACTAAAGAGCATCTATGTAAGAGATGCTGTGGTTTGTTACAGTTTCACAAGCAGAGTTTAACTAGATATGGTCAGTATTAGTAGGAAACACAGTTCTTTTTTTCTGGGCATGCTCATGTTTGTTGCTGAATTAGAGACTCTGGAAAGAAGAGAATGTTCCTTGCGTTAAAACAGAGTGTGTTTCATGGATGAGAACATTGGTCTGAATTTCCCTTCACAAACGTAGTTAAACCAAAGGCTCTGTGTCTTCCTACAAACAAGATTTCATTTCCGGAAATCCCAGTGATTTTTCGGCTCAAATGAATTTACACAGTTCACGCACCCAACACGATTTACACTATATACTAAAGAGCATCTATGTAAGAGATGCTGTGGTTTGTTACAGTTTCACAAGCAGAGTTTAACTAGATATGGTCCATATGAGTAAGAAACACAGTTCGTTTTTTCTGGGCATGCTCATGTTTCTTGCTGTATTGGAGATGCTGGAAAGAAGAGCATGCCTCTTGCGTTAAAACAGAGTATGTTTCATGGATGAGAACACTGGTCTGAATTTCCCTTCACAAACGGAGTTAAACCAAAGGCTCTGTGTCTTCCTTCAAGCAAGAGTTCATTTCCGGAAATCCCAGTGATTTTTCGGCTCAAATGAATTTACCCAGTTCACAAACCCCACACGTTTTTCACTATAAACTAAAGAGCATCTATGTAAGAGATGCTGTTGTTTGTTACAGTTTCACAAGCAGAGTTCAACTAGATAGGGTCCATATAAGTAGGAAATACAGTTCTTTTTTTATGGACATGCTCATATTTCTTGCTGTATTACAACTCTGGACAGAAGAGGATGCTAGCTGCGTTAAAACAGAGGATGTTTCATGGATGAGAACACTGGTCTGAATTTCCCTTCACAAACGGAGTTAAACCAAAGGATCTGTATCTTCCTACAAGCAAGAGTTCCTTTCCGGAAAACCCAGTGATTTTACGGCTCAAATGAATTTGCCCAGTTCACGAACCCCACACGTTTTTCACTATAAACTAAAGAGCATCTATGTAAGAGATGCTGTGGTTTGTTACAGTTTCACAAGCAGAGTTCAACTAGATAAGGTCCGTATGAGTAGGAAATACAGTTCTTTTTTTATGGACATGCTCATATTTCTTGCTGTATTGCAACTCTGGACAGAAGAGGATGCTTCTTGCGTTAAAACAGAGGATGTTTCATGGATGAGGACACTGGTCTGAATTTCCCTTCACAAACGGAGTTAAATCAAAGTCTCTGTGTCTTCCTTCAAGCAAGAGTTCATTTTCTGAAAACCCAGTGATTTTTCGGCTAAAATGAATTTACACAGTTCACTCACCCAACACGTTTTTCAGTATAAACTAAAGAGCATCTATGTAAGAGATGCTGTGGTTTGTTACAGTTTCACAAGCAGAGTTTAACTAGATATGGTCAGTATTAGTAGGAAACACAGTTCTTTTTTTCTGGGCATGCTCATGTTTCTTGCTGAATTAGAGACTCTGGAAAGAAGAGAATGTTCTTTGCGTTAAAACAGAGTGTGTTTCATGGATGAGAACATTGGTCTGAATTTCCCTTCACAAACGGAGTTAAACCAAAGGCTCTCTGTCTTCCTACAAGCAAGAGATCATTTCCGGAAAACCCAGTGATTTTTCGGCTGAAATGAATATACCCAGTTCACGAACCCCACAAGTTTTTCACTATAAACTAAAGAGCATCTATGTAAGAGATGCTGTGGTTTGTTACAGTTTCACAAGCAGAGTTCAACTAGATATGGTCTATATGAGTAGGAAATACAGTTCTTTTTTTATGGACATGCTCATATTTCTTGCTGTATTGCAACTCTGGACAGAAGAGGATGCTTCTTGCGTTAAAACAGAGGATGTTTCATAGATGAGAACACTGGTCTGAATTTCCCTTCACAAACGTAGTTAAACCAAAGGCTCTGTATCTTCCTTCAAGCAAGAGTTCATTTCCTGAAAACCCAGTGATTTTTCGGCTCAAATGAATTTACACAGTTCACCCACCAAACACGTTTTTCAGTATAAACTAAAGAGCATCTATGTAAGAGATGCTGTGGTTTGTTACAGTTTCACAAGCAGAGTTTAACTAGATATGGTCAGTATTAGTAGGAAACACAGTTCTTTTTTTCTGGGCATGCTCATGTTTGTTGCTGAATTAGAGACTCTGGAAAGAAGAGAATGTTCCTTGCGTTAAAACAGAGTGTGTTTCATGGATGAGAACATTGGTCTGAATTTCCCTTCACAAACGTAGTTAAACCAAAGGCTCTGATCTTCCTACAAACAAGATTTCATTTCCGGAAATCCCAGTGATTTTTCGGCTCAAAAAAATTTACACAGTTCACGCACACAACACGATTTACACTATATACTAAAGAGCATCTATGTAAGAGATGCTGTGGTTTGTTACAGTTTCACAAGCAGAGTTTAACTAGATATGGTCCATATGAGTAAGAAACACAGTTCGTTTTTTCTGGGCATGCTCATGTTTCTTGCTGTATTGGAGATGCTGGAAAGAAGAGCATGCTTCTTGCGTTAAAACAGAGTATGTTTCATGGATGAGAACACTGGTCTGAATTTCCCTTCACAAACGGAGTTAAACCAAAGGCTCTGTGTCTTCCTTCAAGCAAGAGTTCATTTCCGGAAATCCCAGTGATTTTTCGGCTCAAATGAATTTACCCAGTTCACGAACCCCACACGTTTTTCACTATAAACTAAAGAGCATCTATGTAAGAGATGCTGTTGTTTGTTACAGTTTCACAAGCAGAGTTCAACTAGATAGGGTCCATATAAGTAGGAAATACAGTTCTTTTTTTATGGACATGCTCATATTTCTTGCTGTATTGCAACTCTGGACAGAAGAGGATGCTAGTTGCGTTAAAACAGAGGATGTTTCATGGATGAGAACACTGGTCTGAATTTCCCTTCACAAACGGAGTTAAACCAAAGGATCTGTATCTTCCTACAAGCAAGAGTTCCTTTCCGGAAAACCCAGTGATTTTACGGCTCAAATGAATTTGCCCAGTTCACGAACCCCACACGTTTTTCACTATAAACTAAAGAGCATCTATGTAAGAGATGCTGTGGTTTGTTACAGTTTCACAAGCAGAGTTCAACTAGATAAGGTCCGTATGAGTAGGAAATACAGTTCTTTTTTTATGGACATGCTCATATTTCTTGCTGTATTGCAACTCTGGACAGAAGAGGATGCTTCTTGCGTTAAAACAGAGGATGTTTCATGGATGAGAACACTGGTCTGAATTTCCCTTCACAAACGGAGTTAAATCAAAGTCTCTGTGTCTTCCTTCAAGCAAGAGTTCATTTTCTGAAAACCCAGTGATTTTTCGGCTAAAATGAATTTACACAGTTCACTCACCCAACACGTTTTTCAGTATAAACTAAAGAGCATCTATGTAAGAGATGCTGTGGTTTGTTACAGTTTCACAAGCAGAGTTTAACTAGATATGGTCAGTATTAGTAGGAAACACAGTTCTTTTTTTCTGGGCATGCTCATGTTTCTTGCTGAATTAGAGACTCTGGAAAGAAGAGAATGTTCTTTGCGTTAAAACAGAGTGTGTTTCATGGATGAGAACATTGGTCTGAATTTCCCTTCACAAACGGAGTTAAACCAAAGGCTCTCTGTCTTCCTACAAGCAAGAGATCATTTCCGGAAAACCCAGTGATTTTTCGGCTGAAATGAATTTACCCAGTTCACGAACCCCACAAGTTTTTCACTATAACCTAAAGAGCATCTATGTAAGAGATGCTGTGGTTTGTTACAGTTTCACAAGCAGAGTTCAACTAGATATGGTCTATATGAGTAGGAAATACAGTTCTTTTTTTATGGACATGCTCATATTTCTTGCTGTATTGCAACTCTGGACAGAAGAGGATGCTTCTTGCGTTAAAACAGAGGATGTTTCATAGATGAGAACACTGGTCTGAATTTCCCTTCACAAACGTAGTTAAACCAAAGGCTCTGTATCTTCCTTCAAGCAAGAGTTCATTTCCTGAAAACCCAGTGATTTTTCGGCTCAAATGAATTTACACAGTTCACCCACCAAACACGTTTTTCAGTATAAACTAAGAGCATCTATGTAAGAGATGCTGTGGTTTGTTACAGTTTCACAAGCAGAGTTTAACTAGATATGGTCCATATGAGTAAGAAACACAGTTCGTTTTTTCTGGGCATGCTCATGTTTCTTGCTGTATTGGAGATGCTGGAAAGAAGAGCATGCTTCTTGCGTTAAAACAGAGTATGTTTCATGGATGAGAACACTGGTCTGAATTTCCCTTCACAAACGGAGTTAAACCAAAGGCTCTGTGTCTTCCTTCAAGCAAGAGTTCATTTCCGGAAATCCCAGTGATTTTTCGGCTCAAATGAATTTACCCAGTTCACGAACCCCACACGTTTTTCACTATAAACTAAAGAGCATCTATGTAAGAGATGCTGTTGTTTGTTACAGTTTCACAAGCAGAGTTCAACTAGATAGGGTCCATATAAGTAGGAAATACAGTTCTTTTTTTATGGACATGCTCATATTTCTTGCTGTATTGCAACTCTGGACAGAAGAGGATGCTAGTTGCGTTAAAACAGAGGATGTTTCATGGATGAGAACACTGGTCTGAATTTCCCTTCACAAACGGAGTTAAACCAAAGGATCTGTATCTTCCTACAAGCAAGAGTTCCTTTCCGGAAAACCCAGTGATTTTACGGCTCAAATGAATTTGCCCAGTTCACGAACCCCACACGTTTTTCACTATAAACTAAAGAGCATCTATGTAAGAGATTCTGTGGTTTGTTACAGTTTCACAAGCAGAGTTCAACTAGATAAGGTCCGTATGAGTAGGAAATACAGTTCTTTTTTTATGGACATGCTCATATTTCTTGCTGTATTGCAACTCTGGACAGAAGAGGATGCTTCTTGCATTAAAACAGAGGATGTTTCATGGATGAGAACACTGGTCTGAATTTCCCTTCACAAACGGAGTTAAATCAAAGTCTCTGTGTCTTCCTTCAAGCAAGAGTTCATTTTCTGAAAACCCAGTGATTTTTCGGCTAAAATGAATTTACACAGTTCACTCACCCAACACGTTTTTCAGTAAAAACTAAAGAGCATCTATGTAAGAGATGCTGTGGTTTGTTACAGTTTCACAAGCAGAGTTTAACTAGATATGGTCAGTATTAGTAGGAAACACAGTTCTTTTTTTCTGGGCATGCTCATGTTTCTTGCTGAATTAGAGACTCTGGAAAGAAGAGAATGTTCTTTGCGTTAAAACAGAGTGTGTTTCATGGATGAGAACATTGGTCTGAATTTCCCTTAACAAACGGAGTTAAACAAAGGCTCTGTGTCTTCCTACAAGCAAGAGATCATTTCCGGAAAACCCAGTGATTTTTCGGCTGAAATGAATTTACCCAGTTCACGAACCCCACAAGTTTTTCACTATAAACTAAAGAGCATCTATGTAAGAGATGCTGTGGTTTGTTACAGTTTCACAAGCAGAGTTCAACTAGATATGGTCTATATGAGTAGGAAATACAGTTCTTTTTTTATGGACATGCTCATATTTCTTGCTGTATTGCAACTCTGGACAGAAGAGGATGCTTCTTGCGTTAAAACAGAGGATGTTTCATAGATGAGAACACTGGTCTGAATTTCCCTTCACAAACGTAGTTAAACCAAAGGCTCTGTATCTTCCTTCAAGCAAGAGTTCATTTCCTGAAAACCCAGTGATTTTTCGGCTCAAATGAATTTACACAGTTCACCCACCAAACACGTTTTTCAGTATAAACTAAAGAGCATCTATGTAAGAGATGCTGTGGTTTGTTACAGTTTCACAAGCAGAGTTTAACTAGATATGGTCAGTAGTAGTAAGAAACACAGTTCGTTTTTTCTGGGCATGCTCATGTTTCTTGCTGTATTGGAGATACTGGAAAGAAGAGCATCCTCTTGCGTTAAAACAGAGTATGTTTCAAGGATGAGAACACTGGTCTGAATTTCCCTTCACAAAGGGAGTTAAACCAAAGGCTCTGTGTCTTCCTACAAGCAAGAGATCATTTCTGGAAATCCCAGTGATTTTTCGGCTCAAATGAATTTACACAGTTCACGCACCCAAAACGATTTACACTATATACTAAAGAGCATCTATGTAAGAGATGCTGTGGTTTGTTACAGTTTCACAAGCAGAGTTTAACTAGATATGGTCCATATGAGTAAGAAACACAGTTCGTTTTTTCTGGGCATGCTCATGTTTCTTGCTGTATTGGAGATGCTGGAAAGAAGAGCATGCTTCTTGCGTTAAAACAGAGTATGTTTCATGGATGAGAACACTGGTCTGAATTTCCCTTCACAAACGGAGTTAAACCAAAGGCTCTGTGTCTTCCTTCAAGCAAGAGTTCATTTCCGGAAATCCCAGTGATTTTTCGGCTCAAATGAATTTACCCAGTTCACGAACCCCACACGTTTTTCACTATAAACTAAAGAGCATCTATGTCAGAGATGCTGTTGTTTGTTACAGTTTCACAAGCAGAGTTCAACTAGATAGGGTCCATATAAGTAGGAAATACAGTTCTTTTTTTATGGACATGCTCATATTTCTTGCTGTATTGCAACTCTGGACAGAAGAGGATGCTAGTTGCGTTAAAACAGAGGATGTTTCATGGATGAGAACACTGGTCTGAATTTCCCTTCACAAACGGAGTTAAACCAAAGGATCTGTATCTTCCTACAAGCAAGAGTTCCTTTCCGGAAAACCCAGTGATTTTACGGCTCAAATGAATTTGCCCAGTTCACGAACCCCACACGTTTTTCACTATAAACTAAAGAGCATCTATGTAAGAGATGCTGTGGTTTGTTACAGTTTCACAAGCAGAGTTCAACTAGATAAGGTCCGTATGAGTAGGAAATACAGTTCTTTTTTTATGGACATGCTCATATTTCTTGCTGTATTGCAACTCTGGACAGAAGAGGATGCTTCTTGCGTTAAAACAGAGGATGTTTCATGGATGAGAACACTGGTCTGAATTTCCCTTCACAACCGGAGTTAAACCAAAGGCTCTGTGTCTTCCTTCAAGCAAGAGTTCATTTTCTGAAAACCCAGTGATTTTTCGGCTAAAATGAATTTACACAGTTCACTCACCCAACACGTTTTTCAGTATAAACTAAAGAGCATCTATGTAAGAGATGCTGTGGTTTGTTACAGTTTCACAAGCAGAGTTTAACTAGATATGGTCAGTATTAGTAGGAAACACAGTTCTTTTTTTCTGGGCATGCTCATGTTTCTTGCTGAATTAGAGACTCTGGAAAGAAGAGAATGTTCTTTGCGTTAAAACAGAGTGTGTTTCATGGATGAGAACATTGGTCTGAATTTCCCTTAACAAACGGAGTTAAACAAAGGCTCTGTGTCTTCCTACAAGCAAGAGATCATTTCCGGAAAACCCAGTGATTTTTCGGCTGAAATGAATTTACCCAGTTCACGAACCCCACAAGTTTTTCACTATAAACTAAAGAGCATCTATGTAAGAGATGCTGTGGTTTGTTACAGTTTCACAAGCAGAGTTCAACTAGATATGGTCTATATGAGTAGGAAATACAGTTCTTTTTTTATGGACATGCTCATATTTCTTGCTGTATTGCAACTCTGGACAGAAGAGGATGCTTCTTGCGTTAAAACAGAGGATGTTTCATAGATGAGAACACTGGTCTGAATTTCCCTTCACAAACGTAGTTAAACCAAAGGCTCTGTATCTTCCTTCAAGCAAGAGTTCATTTCCTGAAAACCCAGTGATTTTTCGGCTCAAATGAATTTACACAGTTCACCCACCAAACACGTTTTTCAGTATAAACTAAAGAGCATCTATGTAAGAGATGCTGTGGTTTGTTACAGTTTCACAAGCAGAGTTTAACTAGATATGGTCAGTATTAGTAGGAAACACAGTTCTTTTTTTCTGGGCATGCTCATGTTTGTTGCTGAATTAGAGACTCTGGAAAGAAGAGAATGTTCCTTGCGTTAAAACAGAGTGTGTTTCATGGATGAGAACATTGGTCTGAATTTCCCTTCACAAACGTAGTTAAACCAAAGGCTCTGTGTCTTCCTACAAACAAGATTTCATTTCCGGAAATCCCAGTGATTTTTCGGCTCAAATGAATTTACACAGTTCACGCACCCAACACGATTTACACTATATACTAAAGAGCATCTATGTAAGAGATGCTGTGGTTTGTTACAGTTTCACAAGCAGAGTTTAACTAGATATGGTCCATATGAGTAAGAAACACAGTTCGTTTTTTCTGGGCATGCTCATGTTTCTTGCTGTATTGGAGATGCTGGAAAGAAGAGCATGCCTCTTGCGTTAAAACAGAGTATGTTTCATGGATGAGAACACTGGTCTGAATTTCCCTTCACAAACGGAGTTAAACCAAAGGCTCTGTGTCTTCCTTCAAGCAAGAGTTCATTTCCGGAAATCCCAGTGATTTTTCGGCTCAAATGAATTTACCCAGTTCACAAACCCCACACGTTTTTCACTATTAACTAAAGAGCATCTATGTAAGAGATGCTGTTGTTTGTTACAGTTTCACAAGCAGAGTTCAACTAGATAGGGTCCATATAAGTAGGAAATACAGTTCTTTTTTTATGGACATGCTCATATTTCTTGCTGTATTACAACTCTGGACAGAAGAGGATGCTAGCTGCGTTAAAACAGAGGATGTTTCATGGATGAGAACACTGGTCTGAATTTCCCTTCACAAACGGAGTTAAACCAAAGGATCTGTATCTTCCTACAAGCAAGAGTTCCTTTCCGGAAAACCCAGTGATTTTACGGCTCAAATGAATTTGCCCAGTTCACGAACCCCACACGTTTTTCACTATAAACTAAAGAGCATCTATGTAAGAGATGCTGTGGTTTGTTACAGTTTCACAAGCAGAGTTCAACTAGATAAGGTCCGTATGAGTAGGAAATACAGTTCTTTTTTTATGGACATGCTCATATTTCTTGCTGTATTGCAACTCTGGACAGAAGAGGATGCTTCTTGCGTTAAAACAGAGGATGTTTCATGGATGAGGACACTGGTCTGAATTTCCCTTCACAAACGGAGTTAAATCAAAGTCTCTGTGTCTTCCTTCAAGCAAGAGTTCATTTTCTGAAAACCCAGTGATTTTTCGGCTAAAATGAATTTACACAGTTCACTCACCCAACACGTTTTTCAGTATAAACTAAAGAGCATCTATGTAAGAGATGCTGTGGTTTGTTACAGTTTCACAAGCAGAGTTTAACTAGATATGGTCAGTATTAGTAGGAAACACAGTTCTTTTTTTCTGGGCATGCTCATGTTTCTTGCTGAATTAGAGACTCTGGAAAGAAGAGAATGTTCTTTGCGTTAAAACAGAGTGTGTTTCATGGATGAGAACATTGGTCTGAATTTCCCTTCACAAACGGAGTTAAACCAAAGGCTCTCTGTCTTCCTACAAGCAAGAGATCATTTCCGGAAAACCCAGTGATTTTTCGGCTGAAATGAATATACCCAGTTCACGAACCCCACAAGTTTTTCACTATAAACTAAAGAGCATCTATGTAAGAGATGCTGTGGTTTGTTACAGTTTCACAAGCAGAGTTCAACTAGATATGGTCTATATGAGTAGGAAATACAGTTCTTTTTTTATGGACATGCTCATATTTCTTGCTGTATTGCAACTCTGGACAGAAGAGGATGCTTCTTGCGTTAAAACAGAGGATGTTTCATAGATGAGAACACTGGTCTGAATTTCCCTTCACAAACGTAGTTAAACCAAAGGCTCTGTATCTTCCTTCAAGCAAGAGTTCATTTCCTGAAAACCCAGTGATTTTTCGGCTCAAATGAATTTACACAGTTCACCCACCAAACACGTTTTTCAGTATAAACTAAAGAGCATCTATGTAAGAGATGCTGTGGTTTGTTACAGTTTCACAAGCAGAGTTTAACTAGATATGGTCAGTATTAGTAGGAAACACAGTTCTTTTTTTCTGGGCATGCTCATGTTTGTTGCTGAATTAGAGACTCTGGAAAGAAGAGAATGTTCCTTGCGTTAAAACAGAGTGTGTTTCATGGATGAGAACATTGGTCTGAATTTCCCTTCACAAACGTAGTTAAACCAAAGGCTCTGATCTTCCTACAAACAAGATTTCATTTCCGGAAATCCCAGTGATTTTTCGGCTCAAAAAAATTTACACAGTTCACGCACACAACACGATTTACACTATATACTAAAGAGCATCTATGTAAGAGATGCTGTGGTTTGTTACAGTTTCACAAGCAGAGTTTAACTAGATATGGTCCATATGAGTAAGAAACACAGTTCGTTTTTTCTGGGCATGCTCATGTTTCTTGCTGTATTGGAGATGCTGGAAAGAAGAGCATGCTTCTTGCGTTAAAACAGAGTATGTTTCATGGATGAGAACACTGGTCTGAATTTCCCTTCACAAACGGAGTTAAACCAAAGGCTCTGTGTCTTCCTTCAAGCAAGAGTTCATTTCCGGAAATCCCAGTGATTTTTCGGCTCAAATGAATTTACCCAGTTCACGAACCCCACACGTTTTTCACTATAAACTAAAGAGCATCTATGTAAGAGATGCTGTTGTTTGTTACAGTTTCACAAGCAGAGTTCAACTAGATAGGGTCCATATAAGTAGGAAATACAGTTCTTTTTTTATGGACATGCTCATATTTCTTGCTGTATTGCAACTCTGGACAGAAGAGGATGCTAGTTGCGTTAAAACAGAGGATGTTTCATGGATGAGAACACTGGTCTGAATTTCCCTTCACAAACGGAGTTAAACCAAAGGATCTGTATCTTCCTACAAGCAAGAGTTCCTTTCCGGAAAACCCAGTGATTTTACGGCTCAAATGAATTTGCCCAGTTCACGAACCCCACACGTTTTTCACTATAAACTAAAGAGCATCTATGTAAGAGATGCTGTGGTTTGTTACAGTTTCACAAGCAGAGTTCAACTAGATAAGGTCCGTATGAGTAGGAAATACAGTTCTTTTTTTATGGACATGCTCATATTTCTTGCTGTATTGCAACTCTGGACAGAAGAGGATGCTTCTTGCGTTAAAACAGAGGATGTTTCATGGATGAGAACACTGGTCTGAATTTCCCTTCACAAACGGAGTTAAATCAAAGTCTCTGTGTCTTCCTTCAAGCAAGAGTTCATTTTCTGAAAACCCAGTGATTTTTCGGCTAAAATGAATTTACACAGTTCACTCACCCAACACGTTTTTCAGTATAAACTAAAGAGCATCTATGTAAGAGATGCTGTGGTTTGTTACAGTTTCACAAGCAGAGTTTAACTAGATATGGTCAGTATTAGTAGGAAACACAGTTCTTTTTTTCTGGGCATGCTCATGTTTCTTGCTGAATTAGAGACTCTGGAAAGAAGAGAATGTTCTTTGCGTTAAAACAGAGTGTGTTTCATGGATGAGAACATTGGTCTGAATTTCCCTTCACAAACGGAGTTAAACCAAAGGCTCTCTGTCTTCCTACAAGCAAGAGATCATTTCCGGAAAACCCAGTGATTTTTCGGCTGAAATGAATTTACCCAGTTCACGAACCCCACAAGTTTTTCACTATAACCTAAAGAGCATCTATGTAAGAGATGCTGTGGTTTGTTACAGTTTCACAAGCAGAGTTCAACTAGATATGGTCTATATGAGTAGGAAATACAGTTCTTTTTTTATGGACATGCTCATATTTCTTGCTGTATTGCAACTCTGGACAGAAGAGGATGCTTCTTGCGTTAAAACAGAGGATGTTTCATAGATGAGAACACTGGTCTGAATTTCCCTTCACAAACGTAGTTAAACCAAAGGCTCTGTATCTTCCTTCAAGCAAGAGTTCATTTCCTGAAAACCCAGTGATTTTTCGGCTCAAATGAATTTACACAGTTCACCCACCAAACACGTTTTTCAGTATAAACTAAGAGCATCTATGTAAGAGATGCTGTGGTTTGTTACAGTTTCACAAGCAGAGTTTAACTAGATATGGTCCATATGAGTAAGAAACACAGTTCGTTTTTTCTGGGCATGCTCATGTTTCTTGCTGTATTGGAGATGCTGGAAAGAAGAGCATGCTTCTTGCGTTAAAACAGAGTATGTTTCATGGATGAGAACACTGGTCTGAATTTCCCTTCACAAACGGAGTTAAACCAAAGGCTCTGTGTCTTCCTTCAAGCAAGAGTTCATTTCCGGAAATCCCAGTGATTTTTCGGCTCAAATGAATTTACCCAGTTCACGAACCCCACACGTTTTTCACTATAAACTAAAGAGCATCTATGTAAGAGATGCTGTTGTTTGTTACAGTTTCACAAGCAGAGTTCAACTAGATAGGGTCCATATAAGTAGGAAATACAGTTCTTTTTTTATGGACATGCTCATATTTCTTGCTGTATTGCAACTCTGGACAGAAGAGGATGCTAGTTGCGTTAAAACAGAGGATGTTTCATGGATGAGAACACTGGTCTGAATTTCCCTTCACAAACGGAGTTAAACCAAAGGATCTGTATCTTCCTACAAGCAAGAGTTCCTTTCCGGAAAACCCAGTGATTTTACGGCTCAAATGAATTTGCCCAGTTCACGAACCCCACACGTTTTTCACTATAAACTAAAGAGCATCTATGTAAGAGATTCTGTGGTTTGTTACAGTTTCACAAGCAGAGTTCAACTAGATAAGGTCCGTATGAGTAGGAAATACAGTTCTTTTTTTATGGACATGCTCATATTTCTTGCTGTATTGCAACTCTGGACAGAAGAGGATGCTTCTTGCATTAAAACAGAGGATGTTTCATGGATGAGAACACTGGTCTGAATTTCCCTTCACAAACGGAGTTAAATCAAAGTCTCTGTGTCTTCCTTCAAGCAAGAGTTCATTTTCTGAAAACCCAGTGATTTTTCGGCTAAAATGAATTTACACAGTTCACTCACCCAACACGTTTTTCAGTAAAAACTAAAGAGCATCTATGTAAGAGATGCTGTGGTTTGTTACAGTTTCACAAGCAGAGTTTAACTAGATATGGTCAGTATTAGTAGGAAACACAGTTCTTTTTTTCTGGGCATGCTCATGTTTCTTGCTGAATTAGAGACTCTGGAAAGAAGAGAATGTTCTTTGCGTTAAAACAGAGTGTGTTTCATGGATGAGAACATTGGTCTGAATTTCCCTTAACAAACGGAGTTAAACAAAGGCTCTGTGTCTTCCTACAAGCAAGAGATCATTTCCGGAAAACCCAGTGATTTTTCGGCTGAAATGAATTTACCCAGTTCACGAACCCCACAAGTTTTTCACTATAAACTAAAGAGCATCTATGTAAGAGATGCTGTGGTTTGTTACAGTTTCACAAGCAGAGTTCAACTAGATATGGTCTATATGAGTAGGAAATACAGTTCTTTTTTTATGGACATGCTCATATTTCTTGCTGTATTGCAACTCTGGACAGAAGAGGATGCTTCTTGCGTTAAAACAGAGGATGTTTCATAGATGAGAACACTGGTCTGAATTTCCCTTCACAAACGTAGTTAAACCAAAGGCTCTGTATCTTCCTTCAAGCAAGAGTTCATTTCCTGAAAACCCAGTGATTTTTCGGCTCAAATGAATTTACACAGTTCACCCACCAAACACGTTTTTCAGTATAAACTAAAGAGCATCTATGTAAGAGATGCTGTGGTTTGTTACAGTTTCACAAGCAGAGTTTAACTAGATATGGTCAGTATTAGTAGGAAACACAGTTCTTTTTTTCTGGGCATGCTCATGTTTTTTGCTGAATTAGAGACTCTGGAAAGAAGAGAATGTTCCTTGCGTTAAAACAGAGTGTGTTTCATGGATGAGAACATTGGTCTGAATTTCCCTTCACAAACGTAGTTAAACCAAAGGCTCTGTGTCTTCCTACAAACAAGATTTCATTTCCGGAAATCCCAGTGATTTTTCGGCTCAAATGAATTTACACAGTTCACGCACCCAACACGATTTACACTATATACTAAAGAGCATCTATGTAAGAGATGCTGTGGTTTGTTACAGTTTCACAAGCAGAGTTTAACTAGATATGGTCCATATGAGTAAGAAACACAGTTCGTTTTTTCTGGGCATGCTCATGTTTCTTGCTGTATTGGAGATGCTGGAAAGAAGAGCATGCTTCTTGCGTTAAAACAGAGTATGTTTCATGGATGAGAACACTGGTCTGAATTTCCCTTCACAAACGGAGTTAAACCAAAGGCTCTGTGTCTTCCTTCAAGCAAGAGTTCATTTCCGGAAATCCCAGTGATTTTTCGGCTCAAATGAATTTACCCAGTACACGAACCCCACACGTTTTTCACTATAAACTAAAGAGCATCTATGTAAGAGATGCTGTTGTTTGTTACAGTTTCACAAGCAGAGTTCAACTAGATAGGGTCCATATAAGTAGGAAATACAGTTCTTTTTTTATGGACATGCTCATATTTCTTGCTGTATTGCAACTCTGGACAGAAGAGGATGCTAGTTGCGTTAAAACAGAGGATGTTTCATGGATGAGAACACTGGTCTGAATTTCCCTTCACAAACGGAGTTAAACCAAAGGATCTGTATCTTCCTACCAGCAAGAGTTCCTTTCCGGAAAACCCAGTGATTTTACGGCTCAAATGAATTTGCCCAGTTCACGAACCCCACATGTTTTTCACTATAAACTAAAGAGCATCTATGTAAGAGATGCTGTGGTTTGTTACAGTTTCACAAGCAGAGTTCAACTAGATATGGTCCGTATGAGTTGGAAATACAGTTCTTTTTTTATGGACATGCTCATATTTCTTGCTGTATTGCAACTCTGGACAGAAGAGGATGCTTCTTGCATTAAAACAGAGGATGTTTCATGGATGAGAACACTGGTCTGAATTTCCCTTCACAAACGGAGTTAAATCAAAGTCTCTGTGTCTTCCTTCAAGCAAGAGTTCATTTTCTGAAAACCCAGTGATTTTTCGGCTAAAATGAATTTACACAGTTCACTCACCCAACACGTTTTTCAGTATAAACTAAAGAGCATCTATGTAAGAGATGCTGTGGTTTGTTACAGTTTCACAAGCAGAGTTTAACTAGATATGGTCAGTATTAGTAGGAAACACAGTTCTTTTTTTCTGGGCATGCTCATGTTTCTTGCTGAATTAGAGACTCTGGAAAGAAGAGAATGTTCTTTGCGTTAAAACAGAGTGTGTTTCATGGATGAGAACATTGGTCTGAATTTCCCTTCACAAACGGAGTTAAACCAAAGGCTCTCTGTCTTCCTACAAGCAAGAGATCATTTCCGGAAAACCCAGTGATTTTTCGGCTGAAATGAATTTACCCAGTTCACGAACCCCACAAGTTTTTCACTATAAACTAAAGAGCATCTATGTAAGAGATGCTGTGGTTTGTTACAGTTTCACAAGCAGAGTTCAACTAGATATGGTCTATATGAGTAGGAAATACAGTTCTTTTTTTATGGACATGCTCATATTTCTTGCTGTATTGCAACTCTGGACAGAAGAGGATGCTTCTTGCGTTAAAACAGAGGATGTTTCATAGATGAGAACACTGGTCTGAATTTCCCTTCACAAACGTAGTTAAACCAAAGGCTCTGTATCTTCCTTCAAGCAAGAGTTCATTTCCTGAAAACCCAGTGATTTTTCGGCTCAAATGAATTTACACAGTTCACCCACCAAACACGTTTTTCAGTATAAACTAAAGAGCATCTATGTAAGAGATGCTGTGGTTTGTTACAGTTTCACAAGCAGAGTTTAACTAGATATGGTCAGTATTAGTAGGAAACACAGTTCTTTTTTTCTGGGCATGCTCATGTTTGTTGCTGAATTAGAGACTCTGGAAAGAAGAGAATGTTCCTTGCGTTAAAACAGAGTGTGTTTCATGGATGAGAACATTGGTGTGAATTTCCCTTCACAAACGTAGTTAAACCAAAGGCTCTGTGTCTTCCTACAAACAAGATTTCATTTCCGGAAATCCCAGTGATTTTTCGGCTCAAATGAATTTACACAGTTCACGCACCCAACACGATTTACACTATATACTAAAGAGCATCTATGTAAGAGATGCTGTGGTTTGTTACAGTTTCACAAGCAGAGTTTAACTAGATATGGTCCATATGAGTAAGAAACACAGTTCGTTTTTTCTGGGCATGCTCATGTTTCTTGCTGTATTGGAGATGCTGGAAAGAAGAGCATGCTTCTTGCGTTAAAACAGAGTATGTTTCATGGATGAGAACACTGGTCTGAATTTCCCTTCACAAACGGAGTTAAACCAAAGGCTCTGTGTCTTCCTTCAAGCAAGAGTTCATTTCCGGAAATCCCAGTGATTTTTCGGCTCAAATGAATTTACCCAGTTCACGAATCCCACACGTTTTTCACTATAAACTAAAGAGCATCTATGTAAGAGATGCTGTTGTTTGTTACAGTTTCACAAGCAGAGTTCAACTAGATAGGGTCCATATAAGTAGGAAATACAGTTCTTTTTTTATGGACATGCTCATATTTCTTGCTGTATTGCAACTCTGGACAGAAGAGGATGCTAGTTGCGTTAAAACAGAGGATGTTTCATGGATGAGAAGACTGGTCTGAATTTCCCTTCACAAACGGAGTTAAACCAAAGGATCTGTATCTTCCTACAAGCAAGAGTTCCTTTCCGGAAAACCCAGTGATTTTACGGCTCAAATGAATTTGCCCAGTTCACGAACCCCACACGTTTTTCACTATAAACTAAAGAGCATCTATGTAAGAGATGCTGTGGTTTGTTACAGTTTCACAAGCAGAGTTCAACTAGATAAGGTCCGTATGAGTAGGAAATACAGTTCTTTTTTTATGGACATGCTCATATTTCTTGCTGTATTGCAACTCTGGACAGAAGAGGATGCTTCTTGCGTTAAAACAGAGGATGTTTCATGGATGAGAACACTGGTCTGAATTTCCCTTCACAAACGGAGTTAAATCAAAGTCTCTGTGTCTTCCTTCAAGCAAGAGTTCATTTTCTGAAAACACAGTGATTTTTCGGCTAAAATGAATTTACACAGTTCACTCACCCAACACGTTTTTCAGTATAAACTAAAGAGCATCTATGTAAGAGATGCTGTGGTTTGTTACAGTTTCACAAGCAGAGTTTAACTAGATATGGTCAGTATTAGTAGGAAACACTGTTCTTTTTTTCTGGGCATGCTCATGTTTCTTGCTGAATTAGAGACTCTGGAAAGAAGAGAATGTTCTTTGCGTTAAAACAGAGTGTGTTTCATGGATGAGAACATTGGTCTGAATTTCCCTTCACAAACGGAGTTAAACCAAAGGCTCTCTGTCTTCCTACAAGCAAGAGATCATTTCCGGAAAACCCAGTGATTTTTCGGCTGAAATGAATTTACCCAGTTCACGAACCCCACAAGTTTTTCACTATAAACTAAAGAGCATCTATGTAAGAGATGCTGTGGTTTGTTACAGTTTCACAAGCAGAGTTCAACTAGATATGGTCTATATGAGTAGGAAATACAGTTCTTTTTTTATGGACATGCTCATATTTCTTGCTGTATTGCAACTCTGGACAGAAGAGGATGCTTCTTGCGTTAAAACAGAGGATGTTTCATAGATGAGAACACTGGTCTGAATTTCCCTTCACAAACGTAGTTAAACCAAAGGCTCTGTATCTTCCTTCAAGCAAGAGTTCATTTCCTGAAAACCCAGTGATTTTTCGGCTCAAATGAATTTACACAGTTCACCCACCAAACACGTTTTTCAGTATAAACTAAAGAGCATCTATGTAAGAGATGCTGTGGTTTGTTACAGTTTCACAAGCAGAGTTTAACTAGATATGGTCAGTATTAGTAGGAAACACAGTTCTTTTTTTCTGGGCATGCTCATGTTTGTTGCTGAATTAGAGACTCTGGAAAGAAGAGAATGTTCCTTGCGTTAAAACAGAGTGTGTTTCATGGATGAGAACATTGGTCTGAATTTCCCTTCACAAACGTAGTTAAACCAAAGGCTCTGTGTCTTCCTACAAACAAGATTTCATTTCCGGAAATCCCAGTGATTTTTCGGCTCAAATGAATTTACACAGTTCACGCACCCAACACGATTTACACTATATACTAAAGAGCATCTATGTAAGAGATGCTGTGGTTTGTTAAAGTTTCACAAGCAGAGTTTAACTAGATATGGTCCATATGAGTAAGAAACACAGTTCGTTTTTTCTGGGCATGCTCATGTTTCTTGCTGTATTGGAGATGCTGGAAAGAAGAGCATGCTTCTTGCGTTAAAACAGAGTATGTTTCATGGATGAGAACACTGGTCTGAATTTCCCTTCACAAACGGAGTTAAACCAAAGGCTCTGTGTCTTCCTTCAAGCAAGAGTTCATTTCCGGAAATCCCAGTGATTTTTCGGCTCAAAAGAATTTACCCAGTTCACGAACCCCACACGTTTTTCACTATAAACTAAAGAGCATCTATGTAAGAGATGCTGTTGTTTGTTACAGTTTCACAAGCAGAGTTCAACTAGATAGGGTCCATATAAGTAGGAAATACAGTTCTTTTTTTATGGACATGCTCATATTTCTTGCTGTATTGCAACTCTGGACAGAAGAGGATGCTAGTTGCGTTAAAACAGAGGAAGTTTCATGGATGAGAACACTGGTCTGAATTTCCCTTCACAAACGGAGTTAAACCAAAGGATCTGTATCTTCCTACAAGCAAGAGTTCCTTTCCGGAAAACCCAGTGATTTTACGGCTCAAATGAATTTGCCCAGTTCACGAACCCCACACGTTTTTCACTATAAACTAAAGAGCATCTATGTAAGAGATGCTGTGGTTTGTTACAGTTTCACAAGCAGAGTTCAACTAGATAAGGTCCGTATGAGTAGGAAATACAGTTCTTTTTTTATGGACATGCTCATATTTCTTGCTGTATTGCAACTCTGGACAGAAGAGGATGCTTCTTGCGTTAAAACAGAGGATGTTTCATGGATGAGAACACTGGTCTGAATTTCCCTTCACAAACGGAGTTAAATCAAAGTCTCTGTGTCTTCCTTCAAGCAAGAGTTCATTTTCTGAAAACCCAGTGATTTTTCGGCTAAAATGAATTTACACAGTTCACTCACCCAACACGTTTTTCAGTAAAAACTAAAGAGCATCTATGTAAGAGATGCTGTGGTTTGTTACAGTTTCACAAGCAGAGTTTAACTAGATATGGTCAGTATTAGTAGGAAACACAGTTCTTTTTTTCTGGGCATGCTCATGTTTCTTGCTGAATTAGAGACTCTGGAAAGAAGAGATTGTTCTTTGCGTTAAAACAGAGTGTGTTTCATGGATGAGAACATTGGTCTGAATTTCCCTTAACAAACGGAGTTAAACAAAGGCTCTGTGTCTTCCTACAAGCAAGAGATCATTTCCGGAATACCCAGTGATTTTTCGGCTCAAATGAAATTACCCAGTTCACGCACCCAACACGATTTTCAGTATAAAATAAAGAGCATCTATGTAAGAGATGCTGTGATTTGTTACAGTTTCACAAGCAGAGTTTAACTAGGTATGGTCCGTATGTGTAAGAAACACAGTTCGTTTTTTCTGGGCATGCTCATGTTTCTTGCTGTTTTGGAGACGCTGGAAAGAAGAGCATGCTTCTTGCGTTAAAACAGAGGATGTTTCATGGATGAGAACACTGGTCTGAATTTCCCTTCACAAACGGAGTTAAACCAAAGTCTCTGTGTCTTCCTTCAAGCAAGAGTTCATTTCCTGAAAACCCAGTGAATTTTCGGCTAAAATGAATTTACACAATTCACGAACCCAACACGTTTTTCACTATAAACGAAAGAGCATCTATGTAAGAGATGCTGTGGTTTGTTACAGTTTCATAAGCAGAGTTCAACTAGATATGGTCAGTATTCGTAGGAAACACAGTTCTTTTTTTTCTGGGCATGCTCATGTTTCTTGCTGTATTAGAGACTCTGGAAAGAAGAGCATGCTCTTTGCGTTAAAACAGAGTGTGTTTCATGGATGAGAACACTGGTGTGAATTTCCCTTCACAAACGCAGTTAAACCAAAGGCTCTGTGTCTTCCTACAAGCAAGAGTTCATTTCCGGAAATCCCAGTGATTTTTCGGCTCAAAAGAATTTACCCAGTTCACGCACCCAACACGATTTTCACTATAAACTAAAGAGAATCTATGTAAGAGATGCTGTGGTTTGTTACAGTTTCACAAGCAGAGTTCAACTAGATATGGTCAGTATTAGTAGGAAATACAGTTCTTTTTTTATGGACATGCTCATATTTCTTGCAGTTTTGCAACTCTGGACAGAAGAGGATGCTTCTTGTGTTAAAACAGACGGTGTTTCATGGATGAGAACACTGGTTTGAATTTCCCTTTACAAACGGAGTTAAACCAAAGGCTCTGTGTCTTCCTGCAAGCAAGAGTTCATTTCCGGAAATCCCAGTGATATTTTCGGCTCAAATGAATTTACCCAGTTCACGAACACAACACTTTTTTCACTATAAACTAAAGAGCATCTATGTAAGAGATGCTGGGGTTTGTTACAGTTTCACAAGCAGAGTTCAACTAGATATGGTCCATATGAGTAGGAAATACAGTTCTTTTTTTATGGACATGCTCATGTTTCTTGCTGTTTTGGAGACGCTGGAAAGAAGACCATGCTTCTTGCGTTAAAACAGAGTATGTTTCATGGATGAGAACACTGGTCTGAATTTCCCCTCACAAGCAGAGTTCAACCAAAGTCTCTGTGTCTTGCTTCAAGCAAGAGTTCATTTCCTGAAAACCCAGTGATTTTTCGGCTAAAATGAATTTAAATAATTCACGAACCCAACACGTTTTTCACTATAAACTAAAGAGCATCTATGTAAGAGCTGCTGTTGTTTGTTACAGTTTCATAGGCAGAGTTCAACTAGATATGGTCAGTATTCGTAGGAAACACAGTTCTTTTTTTCTGGGCATGCTCATGTTTCTTGCTGTATTGCAGACTCTGGACAGAAGAGGATGTTTTTTGTGTTAAAACAGAGGATGTTTCATGGATGAGAACACTGGTCTGAATTTCCCTTCACAAACGGCGTTAAACCAAAGGCTCTGTGTCTTCCTACAAGCAAGAGTTCATTTCCGGAATACCCACTGATTTTTCGGCTCAAATGACTTTACACAGTTCACGAACCCCACACGTTTTTCACTATAAACTAAAGAGCATCTATGTAAGAGATGCTGTGATTTGTTACAGTTTCACAAGCAGAGTTTAACTAGATATGGTCCGTATGTGTAAGAAACACAGTTCGTTTTTTCTGGGCATGCTCATGTTTCTTGCTGTTTTGGAGACGCTGGAAAGAAGAGCTAGCTTCTTGCGTTAAAACAGAGTATGTTTCATGGATGAGAACACTGGTGTGAATTTCCCATCACAAACGGAGTTAAACCAAAGGCTCTGTGTCTTCCTACAAGCAAGAGTTCATTTCCGGAAATCCCAGTGATTTTTTGGCTGAAATGAATTTACCCAGTTCACGAACCCAACACTTTTTTCACTATAAAGTAAAGAGCATCTATGTAAGAGATGTAGTGGTTTATTACAGTTTCACAAGCAGAGTTCAACTAGATATGGTCCGTATGAGTAAGAAATACAGTTCTTTTTTTATAGACATGCTCATATTTCTTGCTGTATTGCAACTCTGGACAGAAGAGGATGCTTCTTGCGTTAAAACAGAGGATGTTTCATGGATGAGAACACTGGTCTGAATTTCCCCTCACAAACGGCGTTAAACCAAAGTCTCTGTGTCTTCCTACAAGCAAGAGTTCATTTCCGGAATACCCACTGATTTTTCGGCTCAAATGACTTTACACAATTCACGCACACAACACGTTTTTCAGTATAAAATAAAGAGCATATATGTAAGAGATGCTGTGATTTGTTACAGTTTCACAAGCAGAGTTTAACTAGATATGGTCCGTATGTGTAAGAAACACAGTTCGTTTTTTCTGGGCATGCTCATGTTTCTTGCTGTATTAGAGACTCTGGAAAGAAGAGCATGCTCTTTGCGATAAAACAGAGTGTGTTTCATGGATTAGAACACTGGTCTGAATTTCCCTTCAGAAACGTAGTTAAACCAAAGGCTCTGTGTCTTCCTACAAGCAAGAGTTCATTTCCGGAAATCCCAGTGATTTTTCGGCTCAAATGAATTTACACAGTTAACGCACCCAACACGTTTATCACTATAAACTAAAGAGCATCTAAGTAAGAGATGCTGTGGTTTGTTACAGTTTCATAAGCAGAGTTCAACTAGATATGTTCAGTATTAGTGGGAAACACAGTTCTTTTTTTCTGGGCATGCTCATGTTTCTTGCTGTTTTGGAGATGCTGGAAAGAAGAGCATGCTTCTTGCGTTAAAACAGAGTATGTTTCATGGATGAGAACACTGGTCTGAATTTCCCTTCACAAACGGAGTTAAACCAAAGTCTCTGTGTCTTCCTTCAAGCAAGAGTTCATTTCCTGAAAACCCAGTGACTTTTCGGCTAAAATAAATTTACACAATTCACGAACCCAACACGTTTTTCACTATAAACTAAAGAGCATCTATGTAAGAGATGCTGTGGTTTGTTACAGTTTCACAAGCAGAGTTCAACTAGATATGGTCCGTATGAGTAGGAAATACAGTTTTTTTTTATGGACATGCTCATATTTCTTGCTGTATTGCAACTCTGGACAGAAGAGGATGCTTCTTGCGTTAAAACAGAGGATGTTTCATGGATGAGAACACTGGTCTGAATTTCCCTTCACAAACGGAGTTAAACCAAAGGCTCTGTGTCTTCCTACAAGCAAGAGTTCAATTCCGGAAAACCCACTGATTTTTCGGCTAAAATTAAGTTACACAATTCACGAACCCAACACGTTTTTCACTATAAACTAAAGAGCATCTATGTAAGAGATGCTGTGGTTTGTTACAGTTTCACAAGCCGAGTTCAACTAGATATGGTCCGTATGATTAGGAAATACAGTTCTTTTTTTATGGACATGCTCATATTTCTTGCTGTATTGCAACTCTGGACAGAAGAGGATGCTTCTTGCGTTAAAACAGATGATGTTTCATGGATGAGAAGATTGGTCTGAATTTCCCTTCACAAACATAGTTAAACCAAAGGCTCTGTGTCTTCCTACAACCAAGAGTTCATTTCCGGAAATCCCAGTGATTTTTCGGCTCAAATGAATTTACACAGTTCACGAACCCAACACGTTTATCATTATAAACTAAAGAGCATCTAAGTAAGAGATGCTGTGATTTGTTACAATTTCAAAAGCAGAGTTTAACTAGATATGGTCCGTATGTGTAAGAAATCCAGTTCGTTTTTTCTGGGCATGCTCATGTTTCTTGCTGTTTTCGAGACGCTGGAAAGAAGAGCATGCCTCTTGCGTTAAAACAGAGTATGTTTCATGGATGAGAACACTGGTCTGAATTTCCCTTCACAAACGGAGTTAAACCAAAGTCTCTATGTCTTCCTTCAAGCAAGATTTCATTTCCTGAAATCCCAGTGATTTTTCGGCTAAAATGAATTTACACAATTCACGAACCCAACACGATTTTCACTATAAACTAAACAGCATCTATGTAAGAGATGCTGTTTTTTGTTACAATTTCATAATCAGAGTTCAACTAGATATGGTCAGTATTCGTAGGAAACAGAGTTCTTTTTTTCTGGGCATGCTCATGTTTCTTGCTGTATTAGAGACTCTGGATAGAAGAGCATGCTCTTTGCGTTAAAACAGAGTGTGTTTCATGGATGAGAACATTGGTCTGAATTTCCCTTCACAAACGGAGTTAAACCAAAGACTCTGTGTCTTCCTACAAGCAAGAGTTCATTTCCGGAAATCCCAGTGATTTTTCGGCTCAAAAGAATTTACCCAGTTCACGCACCCAATACGATTTTCACTATAAACTAAAGAGCATCTATGTAAGAGATGCTGTGGTTTGTTACAGTTTCACAAGCAGAGTTCAACTAGATATGGTCAGTATTAGTAGGAAATACAGTTCTTTTTTTATGGACATGCTCATATTTCTTGCTGTATTGCAACTCTGGACAGAAGAGGATGCTTCTTGTGTTAAAACAGACGGTGTTTCATGGATGAGAACACTGGTCTGAATTTCCCTTCACAAACGGAGTTAAACCAAAGGCTCTGTGTCTTCCTACAAGCAAGAGTTCATTTCCCGAAATCCCAGTGATTTTTCGGCTCAAATGAATTTACACAGTTCACGAACCCAACACGTTTATCATTATAAACTAAAGAGCATCTAAGTAAGAGATGCTGTGATTTGTTACAATTTCAAAAGAAGAGTTTAACTAGATATGGTCCGTATGTGTAAGAAACACAGTTCGTTTTTTCTGGGCATGCTCATGTTTCTTGATGTTTTGGAGACGCTGGAAAGAAGAGCATGCTTCTTGCATTAAAACAGAGTATGATTCATGGATGAGAACACTGGTCTGAATTTCCCTTCACAAACGGAGTTAAATGAAAGTCTCTATGTCTTCCTTCAAGCAAGAGTTCATTTCCTGAAAACCCAGTGATTTTTCGGCTAAAATGAATTTACACAATTCACGAACCCAACACGTTTTTCACTATAAACTAAACAGCATCTATGAAGAGATGCTGTTTTTTGTTACAGTTTCATAAGCAGAGTTCAACTAGATATGGTCAGTATTCGTAGGAAACAGAGTTCTTTTTTTCTGGGCATGCTCATGTTTCTTGCTGTATTAGAGACTCTGGATAGAAGAGCATGCTCTTTGCGTTAAAACAGAGTGTGTTTCATGGATGAGAACATTGGTCTGAATTTCCCTTCACAAACGGAGTTAAACCAAAGGCTCTGTGTCTTCCTACAAGCAAGAGTTCATTTCCGGAAATGCCAGTGATTTTTCGGCTCATAAGAATTTACCCAGTTCACGCACCCAATACGATTTTCACTATAAACTAAAGAGCATCTATGTAAGAGATGCTGTGGTTTGTTACAGTTTCACAAGCAGAGTTCAACTAGATAAGGTCCGTATGAGTAGGAAATACAGTTCTTTTTTGATGGACATGCTCATATTTCTTGCTCTATTGCAACTCTGGACAGAAGAGGATGCTTCTTGCGTTAAAACGGAGGATGTTTAATGGATGAGAACACTGGTCTGAATTTCCCTTCACAAACGGAGTTAAACCACAGTCTCTGTGTCTTCCTTCAAGCAAGAGTTCATTTCCTGAAAACCTAGTGACTTTTCGGCTAAAATGAATTTACACAATTCACGAACCCAACACGTTTTTCACTATAAACTAAAGAGCATCTATGTAAGAGATGCAGTGGTTTGTTACAGTTTCACAAGCAGAGTTCAACTAGATATGGTCAGTATTCGTAGGAAACAGATTTCTTTTTTTCTGATCATGCTCATGTTTCTTGCTGTATTAGAGACTCTGTATAGAAGAGCATGCTCTTTGCGTTAAAACAGAGTGTGTTTCATGGATGAGAACACTGGTCTGAATTTCCCTTCACAAACGGAGTTAAACCAAAGGCTCTGTGTCTTCCTACAAGCAAGAGTTCATTTCCGGAAATCCCAATGATTTTTCGGCTCAAAAGAAATTACCCAGTTCACGCACCCAATACGATTTTCACTATAAACTAAAGAGCATCTATGTAAGAGATGCTGTGGTTTGTTACAGTTTCACAAGCAGAGTTCAACTAGATATGGTCATTATTAGTAGGAAATACAGTTCTTTTTTTATGGACATGCTCATATTTCTTGCTGTATTGCAACTCTTGACAGAAGAGGATGCTTCTTGTGTTAAAACAGACGGTGTTTCCTGGATGAGAACACTGGTCTGAATTTCCCTTCACAAACGGAGTTAAACAAAGACTCTGTGTCTTCCTACAAGCAAGAGTTCATTTCTGGAAATCCCAGTAATTTTTCGGCTCAAATGAATTTACACAGTTCACGCACCCAACACGATATTCACTATAAACTAAAGAGCATCTATGTAAGAGATGCTGTGGTTTGTTACAGTTTCATAAGCAGAGTTCAACTAGATATGGTCAGTATTAGTAGGAAACACAGTTCTTTTTTTCTGGGCATGCTCATGTTTCTTGCTGTATTAGAGACTCTGGAAAGAAGAGCATGCTCTTTGCGTTAAAACAGAGTGTGATCCATGGATGAGAACATTGGTCTGAATTTCCCTTCACAAACGTAGTTAAACCAAAGGCTCTGTGTCTTCCTACAAGCAAGAGTTCATTTCCGGAAATCCCAGTGATTTTTCGGCTCAAATGAATTTACACAGTTCACGAACCCAACACGTTTATCATTATAAACTAAAGAGCATCTAAGTAACAGATGCTGTGATTTGTTACAATTTCAAAAGCAGAGTTTAACTAGATATGGTCCGTATGTTTAAGAAACACAGTTCGTTTTTTCTGGGCATGCTCATGTTTCTTGATGTTTTGGAGACGCTGGAAAGAAGAGCATGCTTCTTGCATTAAAATAGAGTATGATTCATGGATGAGAACACTGGTCTGAATTTCCCTTCACAAACGGAGTTAAACGAAAGTCTCTATGTCTTCCTTCAAGCAAGAGTTCATTTCCTGAAAACCCAGTGATTTTTCGGCTAAATTGAATTTACACAATTCACGAACCCAACACGTTTTTCACTATAAACTAAACAGCATCTATGTAAGAGATGCTGTTTTTTGTTACAGTTTCATAAGCAGAGTTCAACTAGATATGGTCAGTATTCGTAGGAAACAGAGTTCTTTTTTTCTGGGCATGCTCATGTTTCTTGCTGTATTAGAGACTCTGGATAGAAGAGCATGCTCTTTGCGTTAAAACAGAGTGTGTTTCATGGATGAGAACATTGGTCTGAATTTCCCTTCACAAACGGAGTTAAACCAAAGGCTCTGTGTCTTCCTACAAGCAAGAGTTCATTTCGGGAAATCCCAGTGATTTTTCGGCTCAAAAGAATTTACCCAGTTCACGCACCCAATACGATTTTCACTAAAAACTAAAGAGCATCTATGTAAGAGATGCTGTGGTTTGTTACAGTTTCACAAGCAGAGTTCAACTAGATAAGGTCCGTATGAGTAGGAAATACAGTTCTTTTTTGATGGACATGCTCATATTTCTTGCTCTATTGCAACTCTGGACAGAAGAGGATGCTTCTTGCGTTAAAACGGAGGATGTTTCATGGATGAGAACACTGGTCTGAATTTCCCTTCACAAACGGAGTCAAACCACAGTCTCTGTGTCTTTCTTCAAGCAAGAGTTCATTTCCTGAATACCTAGTGACTTTTCGGCTAAAATGAATTTACACAATTCACGAACCCAACACGTTTTTCACTATAAACTAAAGAGCATCTATGTAAGAGAATCAGTGGTTTGTTACAGTTTCACAAGCAGAGTTCAACTGTATATGGTCCGTATGATTAGGAAATACAGTTCTTTTTTATGGACATGCTCATATTTCTTGCTGTATTGCAACTCTGGACAGAAGAGGATGCTTCTTGCGTTAAAACAGAGTATGTTTCATGGATGAGAACACTGGTCTGAATTTCCCTTCACAAACGGAGTTAAACCAAAGGCTCTGTGTCTTCCTACAAGCAAGAGTTCATTTCCGGAAATCCCAGTGATTTTTTGGCTCAAAAGAATTTACCCAGTTCACACACCCAATACGATTTCCACTATAAACTAAAGAGCATCTATGTAAGAGATGCTGTGGATTGTTACAGTTTCACAAGCAGAGTTCAACTAGATATGGTCAGTATTAGTAGGAAATACAGTTCTTTTTTTATGGACATGCTCATATTTCTTGCTGTATTGCAACTCTGGACAGAAGAGGATGCTTCTTGTGTTAAAACAGACGGTGTTTCATGACTGAGAACACTGGTCTGAATTTCCCTTCACAAACGGAGTTAAACAAAAGGCTCTGTGTCTTCCTACAAGCAAGAGTTCATTTCTGGAAATCCCAGTAATTTTTCGGCTCAAATGAATTTACACAGTTCACGCACCCAACACGATATTCACTATAAACTAAAGAGCATCTATGTAAGAGATGCTGTGGTTTGTTACAGTTTCATAAGCAGAGTTCAACTAGATATGGTCAGTATTAGTAGGAAACACAGTTCTTTTTTTCTGGGCATGCTCATGTTTCTTGCTGTATTAGAGACTCTGGAAAGAAGAGCATGCTCTTTGCGTTAAAACAGAGTGTGATCCATGGATGAGAACATTGGTCTGAATTTCCCTTCACAAAGGTAGTTAAACCAAAGGCTCTGTGTCTTCCTACAAGCAAGAGTTCATTTCCGGAAATCCCAGTGATTTTTCGGCTCAAATGAATTTACACAGTTGACGAACCCAACACGATATTCACTATAAACTAAAGAGCATCTATGTAAGAGATGCTGTGGTTTGTTACAGTTTCATAAGCAGAGTTCAACTAGATATGTTCAGTATTAGTGGGAAACACAGTTCTTTTTTTCTGGGCATGCTCATGTTTCTTGTTGTATTGGAGATGCTGGAAAGAAGAGCATGCTTCTGGCGTTAAAACAGAGTATGTTTCATGGATGAGAACACTGGTCTGAATTTCCCTTCACAAACGGAGTTAAACCAAAGGCTCTGTGTCTTCCTACAAGCAAGAGTTCATTTCCGGAAATCCCAGTGATTTTTCGGCTCAAAAGAATTTACCCAGTTCACGCACCCAATACGATTTTCACTATAAACTAAAGAGGATCTATGTAAGAGATGCTGTGGTTTGTTACAGTTTCACAAGCAGAGTTCAACTAGATATGGTCAGTATTAGTAGGAAATACAGTTCTTTTTTTATGGACATGCTCATATTTCTTGCTGTATTGCAACTCTGGACAGAAGAGGATGCTTCTTGTGTTAAAACAGACGGTGTTTCATGGATGAGAACACTGGTCTGAATTTCCCTTCACAAACGGAGTTAAAACAAAGGCTCTGTGTCTTCCTACAAGGAAGAGTTCAATTCCGGAAAACCCAGTGATTTTTCGGCTAAAATGAATTTACACAATTCACGAACCCAACACGTTTTTCACTATAAACTAAAGATCATCTATGTAAGAGATGCTGTGGTTTGTTACAGTTTCATAAGCAGAGGTCAACTAGATATGGTCATTATTAGTAGGAGACACAGTTCTTTTTTTCTGGGCATGCACATGTTTCTTGCTGTATTAGACACTCTGGAAAGAAGAGCATGCTCTTTGCGTTAAAACAGAGTGTGTTTCATGGATGAGAACAGTGGTCTGAATTTCCCTTCACAAACGGAGTTAAACCAAAGGCTCTGTGTCTTCCTACAAGCAAGATTTCATTTCTGGAAATCCCAGTGCATTTTCGGGTCAAATGAATTTACACAGTTCACGAACCCAACACGTTTATCATTATAAACTAAAGAGCATCTAAGTAAGAGATGCTGTGATTTGTTTCAATTTCAAAAGCAGAGTTGAACTAGATATGGTCCGTATGTGTAAGAAACACAGTTCGTTTTTTCTGGGCATGCTCATGTATCAGCTGTTTTGGAGACGCTAGAAAGAAGAGCATGCTTCTTGCATTAAAACAGAGTATGTTTCATGGATGAGAACACTGGTCTGTATTTCCCTTCACAAACGGAGTTAAACCAAAGGCTCTGTGTCTTCCTAGAAGCAAGAGTTCTTTTCTGAAAATCCCTGTGATTTTTCGGCTCAAATGAATTTACCCAGTTCACGAACCCCACACGTTTCTCACTATAAACTAAAGAGCATCTATGTAAGAGATGCTGTGGTTTGTTACAGTTTCACAAGCAGAGTTCAACTAGATAAGGTCCGTATGAGTCTGAAATACAGTTCTTTTTTTATGGACATGCTCATATTTCTTGCTCTATTGCAACTCTGGACAGAAGAGGATGCTTCTTGCGTTAAAACGGAGGATGTTTCATGGATGAGAACACTGGTCTGAATTTTCCTTCACAAACGGAGTTAAACAAAAGGCTCTGTGTCTTCCTACAAGCAAGAGTTCATTTCTGGAAATCCGAGTGATTTTTTGGCTCAAAAGAATTTACCCAGTTAACACACCCAATACGATTTTCACTATAAACTAAAGAGCATCTATGTAAGAGATGCTGTGGTTTGTTACAGTTTCACAAGCAGAGTTCAACTATATATGGTAAGTATTAGTAGGAAATACAGTTCTTTTTTTATGGACATGCTCATATTTCTTGATGTATTGCAACTCTGGACAGAAGAGGAGGCTTCTTGTGTTAAAACAGACGGTGTTTCATGACTGAGAACACTGGTCTGAATTTCCCTTCACAAACGGAGTTAAACAAAAGGCTCTGTGTCTTCCTACAAGCAAGAGTTCATTTCTGGAAATCCCAGTAATTTTTCGGCTCAAATGAATTTACACAGTTCACACACCCAACACGATATTCACTATAAACTAAAGAGCATCTATGTAAGAGATGCTGTGGTTTGTTACAGTTTCATAAGCAGAGTTCAACTAGATATGGTCAGTATTAGTAGGAAACACAGTTCTTTTTCTCTGGGCATGCTCATGTTTCTTGCTGTATTAGAGACTCTGGAAAGAAGAGCATGCTCTTTGCGTTAAAACAGAGTGTGATCCATGGATGAGAACATTGGTCTGAATTTCCCTTCACAAAGGTAGTTAAACCAAAGGCTCTGTGTCTTCCTACAAGCAAGAGTTCATTTCCGGAAATCCCAGTGATTTTTCGGCTCAAATGAATTTACACAGTTGACGAACCCAACACGATATTCACTATAAACTAAAGAGCATCTATGTAAGAGATGCTGTGGTTTGTTACAGTTTCATAAGCAGAGTTCAACTAGATATGTTCAGTATTAGTGGGAAACACAGTTCTTTTTTTCTGGGCATGCTCATGTTTCTTGCTGTATTGGAGATGCTGGAAAGAAGAGCATGCTTCTGGCGTTAAAACAGAGTATGTTTCATGGATGAGAACACTGGTCTGAATTTCCCTTCACAAACGGAGTTAAACCAAAGGCTCTGTGTCTTCCTACAAGCAAGAGTTCATTTCCGGAAATCCCAGTGATTTTTCGGCTCAAAAGAATTTACCCAGTTCACGCACCCAATACGATTTTCACTATAAACTAAAGAGGATCTATGTAAGAGATGCTGTGGTTTGTTACAGTTTCACAAGCAGAGTTCAACTAGATATGGTCAGTATTAGTAGGAAATACAGTTCTTTTTTTATGGACATGCTCATATTTCTTGCTGTATTGCAACTCTGGACAGAAGAGGATGCTTCTTGTGTTAAAACAGACAGTGTTTCATGGATGAGTACACTGGTCTGAATTTCCCTTCACAAACGGAGTTAAACCAAAGGCTCTGTGTCTTCCTACAAGCAAGAGTTCATTTCCGGAAATCCCAGTGATTTTTCGGCACAAAAGAATTTACCCAGTTCACGCACCCAATACGATATTCACTATAAACTAAAGAGCATCTATGTAAGAGATGCTGTGGTTTGTTACAGTTTCACAAGCAGAGTTCAACTAGATATGGTCAGTATTAGTAGGAAATACAGTTCTTTTTTTAAGGACATGCTCATATTTCTTGCTGTATTGCAACTCTGGACAGAAGAGGATGCTTCTTGTGTTAAAACAGACGGTTTTTCATGGATGAGAACACTGGTCTGAATTTCCCTTCACAAACGGAGTTAAACCAAAGGCTCTGTGTCTTCCTGCAAGCAAGAGTTCATTTCCGGAATACCCACTGATTTTTCGGCTCAAATGAATTTACACAGTTCACGCACCCAACACGTTTTTCAGTATAAACTAAAGAGCATCTATGTAAGAGATGCTGTGGTTAGTTACTGTTTCACAAGCAGAGTTCAACTAGATAAGGTCCGTATGAGTAGGAAATACAGTTCTTTTTTGATGGACATGCTAATATTTCTTGCTCTATTGCAACTCTGGACAGAAGAGGATGCTTCTTGCGTTAAAACGGAGGATGTTTCATGGATGAGAACACTGGTCTGAATTTCCCTTCACAAACGGAGTTAAACCACAGTCTCTGTGTCTTCCTTCAAGCAAGAGTTCATTTCCTGAAAACCTAGTGACTGTTCGGCTAAAATTAATTTACACAATTCACGAACCCAACACGTTTTTCACTATAAACTAAAGAGCATCTATGTAAGAGATGCTGTGTTTTGTTACAGTTTCACAAGCAGAGTTCAACTAGATATGGTCCGTATGATTAGGAAATACAGTTCTTTTTTTATGGACATGCTCATATTTCTTGCTGTATTGCAACTCTGGACAGAAGAGGATGCTTCCTTCGTTAATAAAGATGATGTTTCATGGATGAGAACACTGGTCTGAATTTCCCTTCACAAACGGAGTTAAAACAAAGGCTCTGTGTCTTCCTACAAGCAAGAGTTCAATTCCGGAAAACCCAGTGATTTTTCGGCTAAAATGAATTTACACAATTCACGAACCCAACACGTTTTTCACTATAAACTAAAGATCATCTATGTAAGAGATGCTGTGGTTTGTTACAGTTTCATAAGCAGAGGTCAACTAGATATGGTCATTATTAGTAGGAGACACAGTTCTTTTTTTCTGGGCATGCACATGTTTCTTGCTGTATTAGACACTCTGGAAAGAAGAGCATGCTCTTTGCGTTAAAACAGAGTGTGTTTCATGGATGAGAACATTGGTCTGAATTTCCCTTCACAAACGGAGTTAAACCAAAGGCTCTGTGTCTTCCTACAAGCAAGATTTCATTTCCGGAAATCCCAGTGCATTTTCGGGTCAAATGAATTTACACAGTTCACGAACCCAACACGTTTATCATTATAAACTAAAGAGCATCTAAGTAAGAGATGCTGTGATTTCTTTCAATTTCAAAAGCAGAGTTTAACTAGATATGGTCCGTATGTGTAAGAAACACAGTTCGTTTTTTCTGGGCATGCTCATGTATCAGCTGTTTTGGAGACGCTAGAAAGAAGAGCATACTTCTTGCATTAAAACAGAGTATGTTTCATGGATGAGAACACTGGTCTGTATTTCCCTTCACAAACGGAGTTAAACCAAAGGCTCTGTGTCTTCCTAGAAGCAAGAGTTCTTTTCTGAAAATCCCTGTGATTTTTCGGCTCAAATGAATTTACCCAGTTCACGAACCCCACACGTTTCTCACTATAAACTAAAGAGCATCTATGTAAGAGATGCTGTGGTTTGTTACAGTTTCACAAGCAGAGTTCAACTAGATAAGGTCCGTATGAGTCTGAAATACAGTTCTTTTTTGATGGACATGCTCATATTTCTTGCTCTATTGCAACTCTGGACAGAAGAGGATGCTTCTTGCGTTAAAACGGAGGATGTTTCATGGATGAGAACACTGGTCTGAATTTCCCTTCACAAACGGAGTTAAACAAAAGGCTCTGTGTCTTCCTACAAGCAAGAGTTCATTTCTGGAAATCCCAGTGATTTTTTGGCTCAAAAGAATTTACCCAGTTCACACACCCAATACGATTTTCACTATAAACTAAAGAGCATCTATGTAAGAGATGCTGTGGTTTGTTACAGTTTCACAAGCAGAGTTCAACTATATATGGTCAGTATTAGTAGGAAATACAGTTCTTTTTTTATGGACATGCTCATATTTCTTGCTGTATTGCAACTCTGGACAGAAGAGGATGCTTCTTGTGTTAAAACAGACGGTGTTTCATGACTGAGAACACTGGTCTGAATTTCCCTTCACAAACGGAGTTAAACAAAGGCTCTGTGTCTTCCTACAAGCAAGAGTTCATTTCTGGAAATCCCAGTAATTTTTCGGCTCAAATGAATTTACACAGTTCACGCACCCAACACGATATTCACTATAAACTAAAGAGCATCTATGTAAGAGATGCTGTGGTTTGTTACAGTTTCATAAGCAGAGTTCAACTAGATATGGTCAGTATTAGTAGGAAACACAGTTCTTTTTTTCTGGGCATGCTCATGTTTCTTGCTGTATTAGAGACTCTGGAAAGAAGAGCATGCTCTTTGCGTTAAAACAGAGTGTGATCCATGGATGAGAACATTGGTCTGAATTTCCCTTCACAAAGGTAGTTAAACCAAAGGCTCTGTGTCTTCCTACAAGCAAGAGTTCATTTCCGGAAATCCCAGTGATTTTTCGGCTCAAATGAATTTACACAGTTGACGAACCCAACACGATATTCACTATAAACTAAAGAGCATCTATGTAAGAGATGCTGTGGTTTGTTACAGTTTCATAAGCAGAGTTCAACTAGATATGTTCAGTATTAGTGGGAAACACAGTTCTTTTTTTCTGGGCATGCTCATGTTTCTTGCTGTATTGGAGATGCTGGAAAGAAGAGCATTCTTCTGGCGTTAAAACAGAGTATGTTTCATGGATGAGAACACTGGTCTGAATTTCCCTTCACAAACGGAGTTAAACCAAAGGCTCTGTGTCTTCCTACAAGCAAGAGTTCATTTCCGGAAATCCCAGTGATTTTTCGGCTCAAAAGTATTTACCCAGTTCACGCACCCAATACGATTTTCACTATAAACTAAAGAGCATCTATGTAAGAGATGCTGTGGTTTGTTACAGTTTCACAAGCAGAGTTCAACTAGATATGGTCAGTATTAGTAGGAAATACAGTTCTTTTTTATGGACATGCTCATATTTCTTGCTGTATTGCAACTCTGGACAGAAGAGGATGCTTCTTGTGTTAAAACAGACAGTGTTTCATGGATGAGAACACCGGTCTGAATTTCCCTTCACAAACGGAGTTAAACCAAAGGCTCTGTGTCTTCCTACAAGCAAGAGTTCATTTCCGGAAATCCCAGTGATTTTTCGGCTCAAAAGAATTTACCCAGTTCACGCACCCAATACGATTTTCACTATAAACTAAAGAGCATCTATGTAAGAGATGCTGTGGTTTGTTACAGTTTCACAAGCAGAGTTCAACTAGATATGGTCAGTATTAGTAGGAAATACAGTTCTTTTTTTATGGACATGCTCATATTTCTTGCTGTATTGCAACTCTGGACAGAAGAGGATGCTTCTTGTGTTAAAACAGACGGTGTTTCATGACTGAGAACACTGGTCTGAATTTCCCTTCACAAACGGAGTTAAACAAAAGGCTCTGTGTCTTCCTACAAGCAAGAGTTCATTTCTGGAAATCCCAGTAATTTTTCGGGTCAAATGAATTTACACAGTTCACGCACCCAACACGATATTCACTATAAACTAAAGAGCATCTATGTAAGAGATGCTGTGGTTTGTTACAGTTTCACAAGCAGAGTTCAACTAGATATGGTCAGTATTAGTAGGAAACACAGTTCTTTTTTTCTGGGCATGCTCATGTTTCTTGCTGTATTAGAGACTCTGGAAAGAAGAGCATGCTCTTTGCGTTAAAACAGAGTGTGATCCATGGATGAGAACATTGGTCTGAATTTCCCTTCACAAAGGTAGTTAAACCAAAGGCTCTGTGTCTTCCTACAAGCAAGAGTTCATTTCCGGAAATCCCAGTGATTTTTCGGCTCAAATGAATTTACACAGTTGACGAACCCAACACGATATTCACTATAAACTAAAGAGCATCTATGTAAGAGATGCTGTGGTTTGTTACAGTTTCATAAGCAGAGTTCAACTAGATATGTTCAGTATTAGTGGGAAACACAGTTCTTTTTTTCTGGGCATGCTCATGTTTCTTGCTGTATTGGAGATGCTGGAAAGAAGAGCATTCTTCTGGCGTTAAAACAGAGTATGTTTCATGGATGAGAACACTGGTCTGAATTTCCCTTCACAAACGGAGTTAAACCAAAGGCTCTGTGTCTTCCTACAAGCAAGAGTTCATTTCCGGAAATCCCAGTGATTTTTCGGCTCAAAAGTATTTACCCAGTTCACGCACCCAATACGATTTTCACTATAAACTAAAGAGCATCTATGTAAGAGATGCTGTGGTTTGTTACAGTTTCACAAGCAGAGTTCAACTAGATATGGTCAGTATTAGTAGGAAATACAGTTCTTTTTTATGGACATGCTCATATTTCTTGCTGTATTGCAACTCTGGACAGAAGAGGATGCTTCTTGTGTTAAAACAGACAGTGTTTCATGGATGAGAACACTGGTCTGAATTTCCCTTCACAAACGGAGTTAAACCAAAGGCTCTGTGTCTTCCTACAAGCAAGAGTTCATTTCCGGAAATCCCAGTGATTTTTCGGCTCAAAAGAATTTACCCAGTTCACGCACCCAATACGATTTTCACTATAAACTAAAGAGCATCTATGTAAGAGATGCTGTGGTTTGTTACAGTTTCACAAGCAGAGTTCAACTAGATATGGTCAGTATTAGTAGGAAATACAGTTCTTTTTTTATGGACATGCTCATATTTCTTGCTGTATTGCAACTCTGGACAGAAGAGGATGCTTCTTGTGTTAAAACAGACGGTGTTTCATGACTGAGAACACTGGTCTGAATTTCCCTTCACAAACGGAGTTAAACAAAAGGCTCTGTGTCTTCCTACAAGCAAGAGTTCATTTCTGGAAATCCCAGTAATTTTTCGGGTCAAATGAATTTACACAGTTCACGCACCCAACACGATATTCACTATAAACTAAAGAGCATCTATGTAAGAGATGCTGTGGTTTGTTACAGTTTCACAAGCAGAGTTCAACTAGATATGGTCAGTATTAGTAGGAAACACAGTTCTTTTTTTCTGGGCATGCTCATGTTTCTTGCTGTATTAGAGACTCTGGAAAGAAGAGCATGCTCTTTGCGTTAAAACAGAGTGTGATCCATGGATGAGAACATTGGTCTGAATTTCCCTTCACAAAGGTAGTTAAACCAAAGGCTCTGTGTCTTCCTACAAGCAAGAGTTCATTTCCGGAAATCCCAGTGATTTTTCGGCTCAAATGAATTTACACAGTTGACGACCCCAACACGATATTCACTATAAACTAAAGAGCATCTATGTAAGAGATGCTGTGGTTTGTTACAGTTTCATAAGCAGAGTTCAACTAGATATGTTCAGTATTAGTGGGAAACACAGTTCTTTTTTTCTGGGCATGCTCATGTTTCTTGCTGTATTGGAGATGCTGGAAAGAAGAGCATGCTTCTGGCGTTAAAACAGAGTATGTTTCATGGATGAGAACACTGGTCTGAATTTCCCTTCACAAACGGAGTTAAACCAAAGGCTCTGTGTCTTCCTACAAGCAAGAGTTCATTTCCGGAAATCCCAGTGATTTTTCGGCTCAAAAGAATTTACCCAGTTCACGCACCCAATACGATTTTCACTATAAACTAAAGAGGATCTATGTAAGAGATGCTGTGGTTTGTTACAGTTTCACAAGCAGAGTTCAACTAGATATGGTCAGTATTAGTAGGAAATACAGTTCTTTTTTTATGGACATGCTCATATTTCTTGCTGTATTGCAACTCTGGACAGAAGAGGATGCTTCTTGTGTTAAAACAGACAGTGTTTCATGGATGAGAACACTGGTCTGAATTTCCCTTCACAAACGGAGTTAAACCAAAGGCTCTGTGTCTTCCTACAAGCAAGAGTTCATTTCCGGAAATCCCAGTGATTTTTCGGCACAAAAGAATTTACCCAGTTCACGCACCCAATACGATTTTCACTATAAACTAAAGAGCATGTATGTAAGAGATGCTGTGGTTTGTTACAGTTTCACAAGCAGAGTTCAACTAGATATGGTCAGTATTAGTAGGAAATACAGTTCTTTTTTTAAGGACATGCTCATATTTCTTGCTGTATTGCAACTCTGGACAGAAGAGGATGCTTCTTGTGTTAAAACAGACGGTTTTTCATGGATGAGAACACTGGTCTGAATTTCCCTTCACAAACGGAGTTAAACCAAAGGCTCTGTGTCTTCCTGCAAGCAAGAGTTCATTTCCGGAATACCCACTGATTTTTCGGCTCAAATGACTTTACACAGTTCACGCACCCAACACGTTTTTCAGTATAAACTAAAGAGCATCTATGTAAGAGATGCTGTGGTTAGTTACTGTTTCACAAGCAGAGTTCAACTAGATAAGGTCCGTATGAGTAGGAAATACAATTCTTTTTTGATGGACATGCTCATATTTCTTGCTCTATTGCAACTCTGGACAGAAGAGGATGCTTCTTGCGTTAAAACGGAGGATATTTCATGGATGAGAACACTGGTCTGAATTTCCCTTCACAAACGGAGTTAAACCACAGTCTCTGTGTCTTCCTTCAAGCATGAGTTCATTTCCTGAAAACCTAGTGACTGTTCGGCTAAAATTAATTTACACAATTCACGAACCCAACACGTTTTTCACTATAAACTAAAGAGCATCTATGTAAGAGATGCTGTGTTTTGTTACAGTTTCACAAGCAGAGTTCAACTAGATATGGTCCGTATGATTAGGAAATACAGTTCTTTTTTTATGGACATGCTCATATTTCTTGCTGTATTGCAACTCTGGACAGAAGAGGATGCTTCCTTCGTTAATAAAGATGATGTTTCATGGATGAGAACACTGGTCTGAATTTCCCTTCACAAACGGAGTTAAAACAAAGGCTCTGTGTCTTCCTACAAGCAAGAGTTCAATTCCGGAAAACCCAGTGATTTTTCGGCTAAAATGAATTTACACATTTCACGAACCCAACACGTTTTTCACTATAAACTAAAGATCATCTATGTAAGAGATGCTGTGGTTTGTTACAGTTTCATAAGCAGAGGTCAACTAGATATGGTCATTATTAGTAGGAGACACAGTTCTTTTTTTCTGGGCATGCACATGTTTCTTGCTGTATTAGACACTCTGGAAAGAAGAGCATGCTCTTTGCGTTAAAACAGAGTGTGTTTCATGGATGAGAACATTGGTCTGAATTTCCCTTCACAAACGGAGTTAAACCAAAGGCTCTGTGTCTTCCTACAAGCAAGATTTCATTTCCGGAAATCCCAGTGCATTTTCGGGTCAAATGAATTTACACAGTTCACGAACCCAACACGTTTATCATTATAAACTAAAGAGCATCTAAGTAAGAGATGCTGTGATTTCTTTCAATTTCAAAAGCAGAGTTTAACTAGATATGGTCCGTATTTGTAAGAAACACAGTTCGTTTTTTCTGGGCATGCTCATGTATCAGCTGTTTTGGAGACGCTAGAAAGAAGAGCATACTTCTTGCATTAAAACAGAGTATGTTTCATGGATGAGAACACTGGTCTGTATTTCCCTTCACAAACGGAGTTAAACCAAAGGCTCTGTGTCTTCCTAGAAGCAAGAGTTCTTTTCTGAAAATCCCTGTGATTTTTCGGCTCAAATGAATTTACCCAGTTCACGAACCCCACACGTTTCTCACTATAAACTAAAGAGCATCTATGTAAGAGATGCTGTGGTTTGTTACAGTTTCACAAGCAGAGTTCAACTAGATAAGGTCCGTATGAGTATGAAATACAGTTCTTTTTTGATGGACATGCTCATATTTCTTGCTCTATTGCAACTCTGGACAGAAGAGGATGCTTCTTGCATTAAAACGGAGGATGTTTCATGGATGAGAACACTGGTCTGAATTTCCCTTCACAAACGGAGTTAAACAAAAGGCTCTGTGTCTTCCTACAAGCAAGAGTTCATTTGTGGAAATCCCAGTGATTTTTTGGCTCAAAAGAATTTACCCAGTTCACACACCCAATACGATTTTCACTATAAACTAAAGAGAATCTATGTAAGAGATGCTGTGGTTTGTTACAGTTTCACAAGCAGAGTTCAACTATATATGGTCAGTATTAGTAGGAAATACAGTTCTTTTTTTATGGACATGCTCATATTTCTTGCTGTATTGCAACTCTGGACAGAAGAGGATGCTTCTTGTGTTAAAACAGACGGTGTTTCATGACTGAGAACACTGGTCTGATTTCCCTTCACAAATGGAGTTAAACAAAGGCTCTGTGTCTTCCTACAAGCAAGAGTTCATTTCTGGAAATCCCAGTAATTTTTCGGCTCAAATGAATTTACACAGTTCACGCACCCAACACGATATTCACTATAAACTAAAGAGCATCTATGTAAGAGATGCTGTGGTTTGTTACAGTTTCACAAGCAGAGTTCAACTAGATATGGTCAGTATTAGTAGGAAACACAGTTCTTTTTTTCTGGGCATGCTCATGTTTCTTGCTGTATTAGAGACTCTGGAAAGAAGAGCATGCTCTTTGCGTTAAAACAGAGTGTGATCCATGGATGAGAACATTGGTCTGAATTTCCCTTCACAAAGGTAGTTAAACCAAAGGCTCTGTGTCTTCCTACAAGCAAGAGTTCATTTCCGGAAATCCCAGTGATTTTTCGGCTCAAATGAATTTACACAGTTGACGAACCCAACACGATATTCACTATAAACTAAAGAGCATCTATGTAAGAGATGCTGTGGTTTGTTACAGTTTCATAAGCAGAGTTCAACTAGATATGTTCAGTATTAGTGGGAAACACAGTTCTTTTTTTCTGGGCATGCTCATGTTTCTTGCTGTATTGGAGATGCTGGAAAGAAGAGCATTCTTCTGGCGTTAAAACAGAGTATGTTTCATGGATGAGAACACTGGTCTGAATTTCCCTTCACAAACGGAGTTAAACCAAAGGCTCTGTGTCTTCCTACAAGCAAGAGTTCATTTCCGGAAATCCCAGTGATTTTTCGGCTCAAAAGTATTTACCCAGTTCACGCACCCAATACGATTTTCACTATAAACTAAAGAGCATCTATGTAAGAGATGCTGTGGTTTGTTACAGTTTCACAAGCAGAGTTCAACTAGATATGGTCAGTATTAGTAGGAAATACAGTTCTTTTTTATGGACATGCTCATATTTCTTGCTGTATTGCAACTCTGGACAGAAGAGGATGCTTCTTGTGTTAAAACAGACAGTGTTTCATGGATGAGAACACTGGTCTGAATTTCCCTTCACAAACGGAGTTAAACCAAAGGCTCTGTGTCTTCCTACAAGCAAGAGTTCATTTCCGGAAATCCCAGTGATTTTTCGGCTCAAAAGAATTTACCCAGTTCACGCACCCAATACGATTTTCACTATAAACTAAAGAGCATCTATGTAAGAGATGCTGTGGTTTGTTACAGTTTCACAAGCAGAGTTCAACTAGATATGGTCAGTATTAGTAGGAAATACAGTTCTTTTTTTATGGACATGCTCATATTTCTTGCTGTATTGCAACTCTGGACAGAAGAGGATGCTTCTTGTGTTAAAACAGACGGTGTTTCATGACTGAGAACACTGGTCTGAATTTCCCTTCACAAACGGAGTTAAACAAAAGGCTCTGTGTCTTCCTACAAGCAAGAGTTCATTTCTGGAAATCCCAGTAATTTTTCGGGTCAAATGAATTTACACAGTTCACGCACCCAACACGATATTCACTATAAACTAAAGAGCATCTATGTAAGAGATGCTGTGGTTTGTTACAGTTTCACAAGCAGAGTTCAACTAGATATGGTCAGTATTAGTAGGAAACACAGTTCTTTTTTTCTGGGCATGCTCATGTTTCTTGCTGTATTAGAGACTCTGGAAAGAAGAGCATGCTCTTTGCGTTAAAACAGAGTGTGATCCATGGATGAGAACATTGGTCTGAATTTCCCTTCACAAAGGTAGTTAAACCAAAGGCTCTGTGTCTTCCTACAAGCAAGAGTTCATTTCCGGAAATCCCAGTGATTTTTCGGCTCAAATGAATTTACACAGTTGACGACCCCAACACGATATTCACTATAAACTAAAGAGCATCTATGTAAGAGATGCTGTGGTTTGTTACAGTTTCATAAGCAGAGTTCAACTAGATATGTTCAGTATTAGTGGGAAACACAGTTCTTTTTTTCTGGGCATGCTCATGTTTCTTGCTGTATTGGAGATGCTGGAAAGAAGAGCATGCTTCTGGCGTTAAAACAGAGTATGTTTCATGGATGAGAACACTGGTCTGAATTTCCCTTCACAAACGGAGTTAAACCAAAGGCTCTGTGTCTTCCTACAAGCAAGAGTTCATTTCCGGAAATCCCAGTGATTTTTTGGCTCAAAAGAATTTACCCAGTTCACGCACCCAATACGATTTTCACTATAAACTAAAGAGGATCTATGTAAGAGATGCTGTGGTTTGTTACAGTTTCACAAGCAGAGTTCAACTAGATATGGTCAGTATTAGTAGGAAATACAGTTCTTTTTTTATGGACATGCTCATATTTCTTGCTGTATTGCAACTCTGGACAGAAGAGGATGCTTCTTGTGTTAAAACAGACAGTGTTTCATGGATGAGAACACTGGTCTGAATTTCCCTTCACAAACGGAGTTAAACCAAAGGCTCTGTGTCTTCCTACAAGCAAGAGTTCATTTCCGGAAATCCCAGTGATTTTTCGGCACAAAAGAATTTACCCAGTTCACGCACCCAATACGATTTTCACTATAAACTAAAGAGCATGTATGTAAGAGATGCTGTGGTTTGTTACAGTTTCACAAGCAGAGTTCAACTAGATATGGTCAGTATTAGTAGGAAATACAGTTCTTTTTTTAAGGACATGCTCATATTTCTTGCTGTATTGCAACTCTGGACAGAAGAGGATGCTTCTTGTGTTAAAACAGACGGTTTTTCATGGATGAGAACACTGGTCTGAATTTCCCTTCACAAACGGAGTTAAACCAAAGGCTCTGTGTCTTCCTGCAAGCAAGAGTTCATTTCCGGAATACCCACTGATTTTTCGGCTCAAATGACTTTACACAGTTCACGCACCCAACACGTTTTTCAGTATAAACTAAAGAGCATCTATGTAAGAGATGCTGTGGTTAGTTACTGTTTCACAAGCAGAGTTCAACTAGATAAGGTCCGTATGAGTAGGAAATACAATTCTTTTTTGATGGACATGCTCATATTTCTTGCTCTATTGCAACTCTGGACAGAAGAGGATGCTTCTTGCGTTAAAACGGAGGATATTTCATGGATGAGAACACTGGTCTGAATTTCCCTTCACAAACGGAGTTAAACCACAGTCTCTGTGTCTTCCTTCAAGCATGAGTTCATTTCCTGAAAACCTAGTGACTGTTCGGCTAAAATTAATTTACACAATTCACGAACCCAACACGTTTTTCACTATAAACTAAAGAGCATCTATGTAAGAGATGCTGTGTTTTGTTACAGTTTCACAAGCAGAGTTCAACTAGATATGGTCCGTATGATTAGGAAATACAGTTCTTTTTTTATGGACATGCTCATATTTCTTGCTGTATTGCAACTCTGGACAGAAGAGGATGCTTCCTTCGTTAATAAAGATGATGTTTCATGGATGAGAACACTGGTCTGAATTTCCCTTCACAAACGGAGTTAAAACAAAGGCTCTGTGTCTTCCTACAAGCAAGAGTTCAATTCCGGAAAACCCAGTGATTTTTCGGCTAAAATGAATTTACACATTTCACGAACCCAACACGTTTTTCACTATAAACTAAAGATCATCTATGTAAGAGATGCTGTGGTTTGTTACAGTTTCATAAGCAGAGGTCAACTAGATATGGTCATTATTAGTAGGAGACACAGTTCTTTTTTTCTGGGCATGCACATGTTTCTTGCTGTATTAGACACTCTGGAAAGAAGAGCATGCTCTTTGCGTTAAAACAGAGTGTGTTTCATGGATGAGAACATTGGTCTGAATTTCCCTTCACAAACGGAGTTAAACCAAAGGCTCTGTGTCTTCCTACAAGCAAGATTTCATTTCCGGAAATCCCAGTGCATTTTCGGGTCAAATGAATTTACACAGTTCACGAACCCAACACGTTTATCATTATAAACTAAAGAGCATCTAAGTAAGAGATGCTGTGATTTCTTTCAATTTCAAAAGCAGAGTTTAACTAGATATGGTCCGTATTTGTAAGAAACACAGTTCGTTTTTTCTGGGCATGCTCATGTATCAGCTGTTTTGGAGACGCTAGAAAGAAGAGCATACTTCTTGCATTAAAACAGAGTATGTTTCATGGATGAGAACACTGGTCTGTATTTCCCTTCACAAACGGAGTTAAACCAAAGGCTCTGTGTCTTCCTAGAAGCAAGAGTTCTTTTCTGAAAATCCCTGTGATTTTTCGGCTCAAATGAATTTACCCAGTTCACGAACCCCACACGTTTCTCACTATAAACTAAAGAGCATCTATGTAAGAGATGCTGTGGTTTGTTACAGTTTCACAAGCAGAGTTCAACTAGATAAGGTCCGTATGAGTATGAAATACAGTTCTTTTTTGATGGACATGCTCATATTTCTTGCTCTATTGCAACTCTGGACAGAAGAGGATGCTTCTTGCATTAAAACGGAGGATGTTTCATGGATGAGAACACTGGTCTGAATTTCCCTTCACAAACGGAGTTAAACAAAAGGCTCTGTGTCTTCCTACAAGCAAGAGTTCATTTGTGGAAATCCCAGTGATTTTTTGGCTCAAAAGAATTTACCCAGTTCACACACCCAATACGATTTTCACTATAAACTAAAGAGAATCTATGTAAGAGATGCTGTGGTTTGTTACAGTTTCACAAGCAGAGTTCAACTATATATGGTCAGTATTAGTAGGAAATACAGTTCTTTTTTTATGGACATGCTCATATTTCTTGCTGTATTGCAACTCTGGACAGAAGAGGATGCTTCTTGTGTTAAAACAGACGGTGTTTCATGACTGAGAACACTGGTCTGATTTCCCTTCACAAATGGAGTTAAACAAAGGCTCTGTGTCTTCCTACAAGCAAGAGTTCATTTCTGGAAATCCCAGTAATTTTTCGGCTCAAATGAATTTACACAGTTCACGCACCCAACACGATATTCACTATAAACTAAAGAGCATCTATGTAAGAGATGCTGTGGTTTGTTACAGTTTCATAAGCAGAGTTCAACTAGATATGGTCAGTATTAGTAGGAAACACAGTTCTTTTTTTCTGGGCATGCTCATGTTTCTTGCTGTATTAGAGACTCTGGAAAGAAGAGCATGCTCTTTGCGTTAAAACAGAGTGTGATCCATGGATGAGAACATTGGTCTGAATTTCCCTTCACAAAGGTAGTTAAACCAAAGGCTCTGTGTCTTCCTACAAGCAAGAGTTCATTTCCGGAAATCCCAGTGATTTTTCGGCTCAAATGAATTTACACAGTTGACGACCCAGACACGATATTCACTATAAACTAAAGAGCATCTATGTAAGAGATGCTGTGGTTTGTTACAGTTTCATAAGCAGAGTTCAACTAGATATGTTCAGTATTAGTGGGAAACACAGTTCTTTTTTTTTGGGCATGCTCATGTTTCTTGCTGTATTGGAGATGCTGGAAAGAAGAGCATGCTTCTGGCGTAAAAACAGAGTATGTTTCATGGATGAGAACACTGGTCTGAATTTCCCTTCACAAACGGAGTTAAACCAAAGGCTCTGTGTCTTCCTACAAGCAAGAGTTCATTTCCGGAAATCCCAGTGATTTTTCGGCTCAAAAGAATTTACTCAGTTCACGCACCCAATACGATTTTCACTATAAACTAAAGAGCATCTATTTAAGAGATGCTGTGGTTTGTTACAGTTTCACAAGCAGAGTTCAACTAGATATGGTCAGTATTAGTAGGAAATACAGTTCTTTTTTTATGGACATGCTCATATTTCTTGCTGTATTGCAACTCTGGACAGAAGAGGATGCTTCTTGTGTTAAAACAGACGGTGTTTCATGACTGAGAACACTGGTCTGAATTTCCCTTCACAAACGGAGTTAAACCACAGTCTCTGTGTCTTCCTTCAAGCAAGAGTTCATTTCCTGAAAACCTAGTGACTGTTCGGCTAAAATTAATTTACACAATTCAAGAACCCAACACGTTTTTCACTATAAACTAAAGAGCATCTATGTAAGAGATGCTGTGTTTTGTTACAGTTTCACAAGCAGAGTTCAACTAGATATGGTCCGTATGATTAGGAAATACAGTTCTTTTTTTATGGACTTGCACATATTTCTTGCTGTATTGCAACTCTGGACAGAAGAGGATGCTTCCTTCATTAATAAAGATGATGTTTCATGGATGAGAACACTGGTCTGAATTTCCCTTCACAAACGGAGTTAAAACAAAGGCTATTTGTCTTCCTACAAGCAAGAGTTCAATTCCGGAAAACCCAGTGATTTTTCGGCTAAAATGAATTTACACAATTCACGAACCCAACACGTTTTTCACTATAAACTAAATTTCATCTTTGTAAGAGATGCTGTGGTTTGTTACAGTTTCATAAGCAGAGGTCAACTAGATATGGTCATTATTAGTAGGAGACACAGTTCTTTTTTTCTGGGCATGCACATGTTTCTTGCTGTATTAGACACTCTGGAAAGAAGAGCATGCTCTTGGCGTTAAAACAGAGTGTGTTTCATGGATGAGAACATTGGTCTGAATTTCCCTTCACAAACGGAGTTAAACCAAAGGCTCTGTGTCTTCCTACAAGCAAGATTTCATTTCCGGAAATCCCAGTGCATTTTCGGGTCAAATGAATTTACACAGTTCACGAACCCAACACGTTTATCATTATAAACTAAAGAGCATCTAAGTAAGAGATGCTGTGATTTGTTTCAATTTCAAAAGCAGAGTTTAACTAGATATGGTCCGTATGTGTAAGAAATACAGTTCTTTTTTTATGGACATGCTCATATTTCTTGCTGTATTGCAACTCTGGACAGAAGAGGATGCTTCTTGTGTTAAAACAGACGGTGTTTCATGACTGTGAACACTGGTCTGAATTTCCCTTCACAACCGGAGTTAAACAAAAGGCTCTGTGTCTTCCTACAAGCAAGAGTTCATTTCTGGAACTCCCAGTAATTTTTCGGCTCAAATGAATTTACACAGTTCACGCACCCAACACGATATTCACTATAAACTAAAGAGCATCTATGTAAGAGATGCTGTGGTTTGTTACAGTTTCATAAGCAGAGTTCAACTAGATATGGTCAGTATTGTAGGAAATACAGTTCTTTTTTTCTGGGCATGCTCATGTTTCTTGCTGTATTAGAGACTCTGGAAAGAAGAGCATGCTCTCTGCGTTAAAACAGAGTGTGATCCATGGATGAGAACATTGGTCTGAATTTCCCTTCACAAAGGTAGTTAAACCAAAGGCTCTGTGTCTTCCTACAAGCAAGAGTTCATTTCCGGAAATCCCAGTGATTTTTCGGCTCAAATGAATTTACACAGTTGACGAACCCAACACGATATTCACTATAAACTAAAGAGCATCTATGTAAGAGATGCTGTGGTTTCTTACAGTTTCATAAGCAGAGTTCAAGTAGATATGTTCAGTATTAGTGGGAAACACAGTTCTTTTTTTCTGGGCATGCTCATGTTTCTTGCTGTATTGGAGATGCTGGAAAGAAGAGCATGCTTCTGGCGTTAAAACAGAGTATGTTTCATGGATGAGAACACTGGTCTGAATTTCCCTTCACAAACGGAGTTAAACCAAAGGCTCTGTGTCTTCCTACAAGCAAGAGTTCATTTCCGGAAATCCCAGTGATTTTTCGGCTCAAAAGAATTTACCCAGTTCACGCACCCAATACTATTTTCACTATAAACTAAAGAGCATCTATGTAAGAGATGCTGTGGTTTGTTACAGTTTCACAAGCAGAGTTCAACTAGATATGGTCAGTATTAGTAGGAAATACAGTTCTTTTTTTATGGACATGCTCATATTTCTTGCTGTATTGCAACTCTTGACAGAAGAGGATGCTTCTTGTGTTAAAACAGACAGTGTTTCATGGATGAGAACACTGGTCTGAATTTCCCTTCACAAACGGAGTTAAACCAAAGGCTCTGTGTCTTCCTACAAGCAAGAGTTCATTTCCGGAAATCCCAGTGATTTTTCGGCTCAAAAGAATTTACCCAGTTCACGCACCCAATACGATTTTCACTATAAACTAAAGAGCATCTATGTAAGAGATGCTGTGGTTTGTTACAGTTTCACAAGCAGAGTTCAACTAGATATGGTCAGTATTAGTAGGAAATACAGTTCTTTTTTTATGGACATGCTCATATTTCTTGCTGTATTGCAACTCTGGACAGAAGAGGATGCTTCTTGTGTTAAAACAGACGGTGTTTCATGGATGAGAACACTGGTCTGAATTTCCCTTCACAAACGGAGTTAAACCAAAGGCTCTGTGTCTTCCTGCAAGCAAGAGTTCATTTCCGGAATACCCACTGATTTTTCGGCTCAAATGACTTTACACAGTTCACGCACCCAACACGTTTTTCAGTATAAACTAAAGAGCATCTATGTAAGAGATGCTGTGATTTGTTACAGTTTCACAAGCAGAGTTTAGCTAGATATGGTCCGTATGTGTAAGAAACACAGTTCATTTTTTCTGGGCATGCTCAAGTTTCTTGCTGTTTTGGAGACGCTGGAAAGAAGAGCATGCTTCTTGCATTAAAACAGAGTATGTTTCATGGATTAGAACACTGGTCTGAATTTCCCCTCACAAACGGAGTTAAACCAAAGTCTCTGTGTCTTCGTTCAAGCAAGAGTGCATTTCCTGAAAACCCATTGATTTTTGGGCTAAAATGAATTTACACAATTCACGAACCCAACATGTTTTTCACTATAAAATAAAGAGCATCTATGTAAGAGATGCTGTTGTTTGCTACAGTTTCACAAGCAGAGTTTAACTAGATATGGTCCGTATGAGTAAGAAACACAGTTCCTTTTTTCTGGGCATGCTCATGTTTCTTGCTGTATTAGAGAATCTGGAAAGAAGAGCATGCTCTTTGCGTTAAAACAGAGTGTGTTTCATGGATGAGAACAGTGGTCTAAATTTCCCTTCACAAACGGAGTTAAACCAAAGGCTCTGTGTCTTCCTACAAGAAAGAGTTCTTTTCTGAAAATCCCAGTGATTTTTCGGCTCAAATGAATTTACCCAGTTCACGAACCCCACACGTTTTTCACTATAAACTAAAGAGCATCTATGTAAGAGATGCTGTGGTTTGTTACTGTTTCACAAGCAGAGTTCAACTAGATAAGGTCCGTTTGAGTAGGAAATACAGTTCTTTTTTGATGGACATGCTCATATTTCTTGCTCTATTGCAACTCTGGACAGAAGAGGATGCTTCTTGCGTTAAAACGGAGGATGTTTCATGGATGAGAACACTGGTCTGAATTTCCCTTCACAAACGGAGTTAAACCACAGTCTCTGTGTCTTCCTTCAAGCAAGAGTTCATTTCCTGAAAACCTAGTGACTGTTCGGCTAAAATTAATTTACACAATTCACGAACCCAACACGTTTTTCACTATAAACTAAAGAGCATCTATGTAAGAGATGCTGTGTTTTGTTACAGTTTCACAAGCAGAGTTCAACTAGATATGGTCCGTATGATTAGGAAATACAGTTCTTTTTTTATGGACATGCTCATATTTTTGCTGTATTGCAACTCTGGACAGAAGAGGATGCTTCTTGTGTTAAAACAGACGGTGTTTCATGACTGAGAACACTGGTCTGAATTTCCCTTCACAAACGGAGTTAAACAAAAGGCTCTGTGTCTTCCTACAAGCAAGAGTTCATTTCTGGAAATCCCAGTAATTTTTCGGCTCAAATGAATTTACACAGTTCACGCACCCAACACGATATTCACTATAAACTAAAGAGCATCTATGTAAGAGATGCTGTGGTTTGTTACAGTTTCATAAGCAGAGTTCAACTAGATATGTTCAGTATTAGTGGGAAACACAGTTCTTTTTTTCTGGGCATGCTCATGTTTCTTGCTGTATTGGAGATGCTGGAAAGAAGAGCATGCTTCTGGCGTTAAAACAGAGTATGTTTCATGGATGAGAACACTGGTCTGAATTTCCCTTCACAAACGGAGTTAAACCAAAGGCTCTGTGTCTTCCTACAAGCAAGAGTTCATTTCCGGAAATCCCAATGATTTTTCGGCTCAAAAGAATTTACCCAGTTCACGCACCCAATACGATATTCACTATAAACTAAAGAGCATCTATGTAAGAGATGCTGTGGTTTGTTACAGTTTCACAAGCAGAGTTCAACTAGATATGGTCAGTATTAGTAGGAAATACAGTTCTTTTTTTATGGACATGCTCATATTTCTTGCTGTATTGCAACTCTGGATAGAAGAGGATGCTTCTTGTGTTAAAACAGACAGTGTTTCATTGATGAGAACACTGGTCTGAATTTCCCTTCACAAACGGAGTTAAACCAAAGGCTCTGTGTCTTCCTACAAGCAAGAGTTCATTTCCGGAAATCCCAGTGATTTTTCGGCTCAAAAGAATTCACCCAGTTCACGCACCCAATACGATTTTCACTATAAACTAAAGAGCATCTATGTAAGAGATGCTGTGGTTTGTTACAGTTTCACAAGCAGAGTTCAACTAGATATGGTCAGTATTAGTAGGAAATACAGTTCTTTTTTTATGGACATGCTCATATTTCTTGCTGTATTGCAACTCTGGACAGAAGAGGATGCTTCTTGTGTTAAAACAGACGGTGTTTCATGGATGAGAACACTGGTCTGAATTTCCCTTCACAAACGGAGTTAAACCAAAGGCTCTGTGTCTTCCTGCAAGCAAGAGTTCATTTCCGGAATACCCACTGATTTTTCGGCTCAAATGACTTTACACAGTTCACGCACCCAACACGTTTTTCAGTATAAACTAAAGAGCATCTATGTAAGAGATGCTGTGATTTGTTACAGTTTCACAAGCAGAGTTTAGCTAGATATGGTCCGTATGTGTAAGAAACACAGTTCATTTTTTCTGGGCATGCTCAAGTTTCTTGCTGTTTTGGAGACGCTGGAAAGAAGAGCATGCTTCTTGCATTAAAACAGAGTATGTTTCATGGATTAGAACACTGGTCTGAATTTCCCCTCACAAACGGAGTTAAACCAAAGTCTCTGTGTCTTCGTTCAAGCAAGAGTGCATTTCCTGAAAACCCATTGATTTTTGGGCTAAAATGAATTTACACAATTCACGAACCCAACATGTTTTTCACTATAAAATAAAGAGCATCTATGTAAGAGATGCTGTTGTTTGCTACAGTTTCACAAGCAGAGTTTAACTAGATATGGTCCGTATGAGTAAGAAACACAGTTCCTTTTTTCTGGGCATGCTCATGTTTCTTGCTGTATTAGAGAATCTGGAAAGAAGAGCATGCTCTTTGCGTTAAAACAGAGTGTGTTTCATGGATGAGAACAGTGGTCTAAATTTCCCTTCACAAACGGAGTTAAACCAAAGGCTCTGTGTCTTCCTACAAGAAAGAGTTCTTTTCTGAAAATCCCAGTGATTTTTCGGCTCAAATGAATTTACCCAGTTCACGAACCCCACACGTTTTTCACTATAAACTAAAGAGCATCTATGTAAGAGATGCTGTGGTTTGTTACTGTTTCACAAGCAGAGTTCAACTAGATAAGGTCCGTTTGAGTAGGAAATACAGTTCTTTTTTGATGGACATGCTCATATTTCTTGCTCTATTGCAACTCTGGACAGAAGAGGATGCTTCTTGCGTTAAAACGGAGGATGTTTCATGGATGAGAACACTGGTCTGAATTTCCCTTCACAAACGGAGTTAAACCACAGTCTCTGTGTCTTCCTTCAAGCAAGAGTTCATTTCCTGAAAACCTAGTGACTGTTCGGCTAAAATTAATTTACACAATTCACGAACCCAACACGTTTTTCACTATAAACTAAAGAGCATCTATGTAAGAGATGCTGTGTTTTGTTACAGTTTCACAAGCAGAGTTCAACTAGATATGGTCCGTATGATTAGGAAATACAGTTCTTTTTTTATGGACATGCTCATATTTTTGCTGTATTGCAACTCTGGACAGAAGAGGATGCTTCTTGTGTTAAAACAGACGGTGTTTCATGACTGAGAACACTGGTCTGAATTTCCCTTCACAAACGGAGTTAAACAAAAGGCTCTGTGTCTTCCTACAAGCAAGAGTTCATTTCTGGAAATCCCAGTAATTTTTCGGCTCAAATGAATTTACACAGTTCACGCACCCAACACGATATTCACTATAAACTAAAGAGCATCTATGTAAGAGATGCTGTGGTTTGTTACAGTTTCATAAGCAGAGTTCAACTAGATATGGTCAGTATTAGTAGGAAACACAGTTCTTTTTTTCTGGGCATGCACATGTTTCTTGCTGTATTAGAGACTCTGGAAAGAAGAGCATGCTCTTTGCGTTAAAACAGAGTGTGATCCATGGATGAGAACATTGGTCTGAATTTCCCTTCACAAAGGTAGTTAAACCAAAGGCTCTGTGTCTTCCTACAAGCAAGAGTTCATTTCCGGAAATCCCAGTGATTTTTCGGCTCAAATGAATTTACACAGTTGACGAACCCAACACGATATTCACTATAAACTAAAGAGCATCTATGTAAGAGATGCTGTGGTTTGTTACAGTTTCATAAGCAGAGTTCAACTAGATATGTTCAGTATTAGTGGGAAACACAGTTCTTTTTTTCTGGGCATGCTCATGTTTCTTGCTGTATTGGAGATGCTGGAAAGAAGAGCATGCTTCTGGCGTTAAAACAGAGTATGTTTCATGGATGAGAACACTGGTCTGAATTTCCCTTCACAAACGGAGTTAAACCAAAGGCTCTGTGTCTTCCTACAAGCAAGAGTTCATTTCCGGAAATCCCAATGATTTTTCGGCTCAAAAGAATTTACCCAGTTCACGCACCCAATACGATATTCACTATAAACTAAAGAGCATCTATGTAAGAGATGCTGTGGTTTGTTACAGTTTCACAAGCAGAGTTCAACTAGATATGGTCAGTATTAGTAGGAAATACAGTTCTTTTTTTATGGACATGCTCATATTTCTTGCTGTATTGCAACTCTGGATAGAAGAGGATGCTTCTTGTGTTAAAACAGACAGTGTTTCATGGATGAGAACACTGGTCTGAATTTCCCTTCACAAACGGAGTTAAACCAAAGGCTCTGTGTCTTCCTACAAGCAAGAGTTCATTTCCGGAAATCCCAGTGATTTTTCGGCTCAAAAGAATTCACCCAGTTCACGCACCCAATACGATTTTCACTATAAACTAAAGAGCATCTATGTAAGAGATGCTGTGGTTTGTTACAGTTTCACAAGCAGAGTTCAACTAGATATGGTCAGTATTAGTAGGAAATACAGTTCTTTTTTTATGGACATGCTCATATTTCTTGCTGTATTGCAACTCTGGACAGAAGAGGATGCTTCTTGTGTTAAAACAGACGGTGTTTCATGGATGAGAACACTGGTCTGAATTTCCCTTCACAAACGGAGTTAAACCAAAGGCTCTGTGTCTTCCTGCAAGCAAGAGTTCATTTCCGGAATACCCACTGATTTTTCGGCTCAAATGAGTTTACACAGTTCACGCACCCAACACGTTTTTCAGTATAAACTAAAGAGCATCTATGTAAGACATGCTGTGATTTGTTACAGTTTCACAAGCAGAGTTTAGCTAGATATGGTCCGTATGTGTAAGAAACACAGTTCGTTTTTTCTGGGCATGCTCAAGTTTCTTGCTGTTTTGGAGACGCTGGAAAGAAGAGCATGCTTCTTGCATTAAAACAGAGTATGTTTCATGGATTAGAACACTGGTCTGAATTTCCCCTCACAAACGGAGTTAAACCAAAGTCTCTGTGTCTTCGTTCAAGCAAGAGTGCATTTCCTGAAAATCCAGTGATTTTTCGGCTAAAATGAATTTACACAATTCACGAACCCAACACGTTTTTCACTATAAAATAAAGAGCATCTATGTAAGAGATGCTGTTGTTTGCTACAGTTTCACAAGCAGAGTTTAACTAGATATGGTCCGTATGAGTAAGAAACACAGTTCCTTTTTTCTGGGCATGCTCATGTTTCTTGCTGTATTAGAGACTCTGGAAAGAAGAGCATGCTCTTTGCGTTAATACAGAGTGTGTTTCATGGATGAGAACAGTGGTCTAAATTTCCCTTCACAAACGGAGTTAAACCAAAGGCTCTGTGTCTTCCTACAAGAAAGAGTTCTTTTCTGAAAATCCCAGTGATTTTTCGGCTCAAATGAATTTACCCAGTTCACGAACCCCACACGTTTTTCACTATAAACTAAAGAGCATCTATGTAAGAGATGCTGTGGTTTGTTACAGTTTCACAAGCAGAGTTCAACTAGATAAGGTCCGTATGAGTCTGAAATACAGTTCTTTTTTGATGGACATGCTCATATTTCTTGCTCTATTGCAACTCTGGACAGAAGAGGATGCTTCTTGCGTTATAACGGAGGATGTTTCATGGATGAGAACACTGGTCTGAATTTCCCTTCACAAACGGAGTTAAAGCACAGTCTCTATGTCTTCCTTCAAGCAAGAGTTCATTTCCTGAAAACCTAGTGACTTTTCGGCTAAAATGAATTTACACAATTCACGAACCCAACACGTTTTTCACTATAAACTAAAGAGCATCTAAGTAAGAGATGCTGTGGTTTGTTACAATTTCAAAAGCAGAGTTTAACTAGATATGGTCCGTATGTGTAAGAAACACAGTTCGTTTTTTCTGGGCATGCTCATGTTTCTTGCTGTTTTGGAGACGCTGGAAAGAAGAGCATGCTTCTTGCGTTAAAACAGAGTATGTTTCATGGATGAGAACACTGGTCTGAATTTCCCTTCACAAACGGAGTTAAACCAAAGTCTCTATGTCTTCCTTCAAGCAAGAGTTCATTTCCTGAAAACCCAGTGATTTTTCGGCTAAAATGAATTTACACAATTCACGAACCAAACACGTTTTTCACTATAAACTAAACAGCATCTATGTAAGAGATGCTGTTTTTTGTTACACTTTCATAAGCAGAGTTCAACTAGATATGGTCAGTATTCGTAGGAAACAGAGTTCTTATTTTCTGGGCATGCTCATGTTTCTTGCTGTATTAGAGACTCTGGATAGAAGAGCATGCTCTTTGCGTTAAAACAGAGTGTGTTTCATGGATGAGAACACTGGTCTGAATTTCCCTTCACAAACGGAGTTAAACCAAAGGCTCTGTGTCTTCCTACAAGCAAGAGTTCATTTCCGGAATTCCCAGTTATTTTTCGGCTCAAATGAATTTACACAGTTGACGAACCCAACACGATATTCACTATAAACTAAAGAGCATCTATGTAAGAGATGCTGTGGTTTGTTACAGTTTCACAAGCAGAGTTCAACTAGATATGATCAGTATTAGTAGGAAATACAGTTCTTTTTTTATGGACATGCTCATATTTCTTGCTGTATTGCAACTCTGGACAGAAGAGGATGATTCTTGTGTTAAAACAGACAGTGTTTCATGGATGAGAACACTGGTCTGAATTTCCCTTCACAAACGGAGTTAAACCAAAGGCTCTGTGTCTTCCTACAAGCAAGAGTTCATTTCCGGAAATCCCAGTGATTTTTCGGCTCAAAAGAATTTACCCAGTTCACGCACCCAATATGATTTTCACTATAAACTGAAGAGAATCTATGTAAGAGATGCTGTGGTTTGTTACAGTTTCACAAGCAGAGTTCAACTAGATATGGTCAGTATTAGTAGGAAATACAGTTCTTTTTTTATGGACATGCTCATATTTCTTGCTGTATTGCAACTCTGGACAGAAGAGGATGCTTCTTGTGTTAAAACAGACGGTGTTTCATGGATGAGAACACTGGTCTGAATTTCCCTTCACAAACGGAGTTAAACCAAATGCTCTGTGTCTTCCTGCAAGCAAGAGTTCATTTCCGGAATACCCACTGATTTTTTGGCTCAAATGACTTTACACAGTTCACGCACCCAACACGTTTTTCAGTATAAACTAAAGAGCATCTATGTAAGAGATGCTGTGATTTGTTACAGTTTCACAAGCAGAGTTTAACTAGATATGGTCCGTATGTGTAAGAAACACAGTTCGTTTTTTCTGGGCAAGCTCATGTTTCTTGCTGTTTTGGAGACGCTGGAAAGAAGAGCATGCTTCTTGCATTAAAACAGAGTATGTTTCATGGATTAGAACACTGGTCTGAATTTCCCCTCACAAACGGAGTTAAACCAAAGTCTCTGTGTCTTCGTTCAAGCAAGAGTGCATTTCCTGAAAACCCAGTGATTTTTCGGCTAAAATGAATTTACACAATTCACGAACCCAACACGTTATTCACTATAAAATAAAGAGCATCTATGTAAGAGATGCTGTTGTTTGCTACAGTTTCACAAGCAGAGTTTAACTAGATATGGTCCGTATGAGTAAGAAACACAGTTCCTTTTTTCTGGGCATGCTCATGTTTCTTGCTGTATTAGAGACTCTGGAAAGAAGAGCATGCTCTTTGCGTTAAAACAGAGTGTGTTTCATGGATGAGAACAGTGGTCTAAATTTCCCTTCACAAACGGAGTTAAACCAAAGGCTCTGTGTCTTCCTACAAGAAAGAGTTCTTTTCTGAAAATCCCAGTGATTTTTCGGCTCAAATGAATTTACCCAGTTCACGAACCCCACACGTTTTTCACTATAAACTAAAGAGCATCTATGTAAGAGATGCTGTGGTTTGTTACTGTTTCACAAGCAGAGTTCAACTAGATAAGGTCCGTATGAGTAGGAAATACAGTTCTTTTTTGATGGACATGTTCATATTTCTTGCTCTATTGCAACTCTGGACAGAAGAGGATGCTTCTTGCCTTAAAACGGAGGATGTTTCATGGATGAGAACACTAGTCTGAATTTCCCTTCACAAACGGAGTTAAACCACAGTCTCTGTGTCTTCCTTCAAGCAAGAGTTCATTTCCTGAAAACCTAGTGACTGTTCGGCTAAAATTAATTTACACAATGCACGAACCCAACACGTTTTTCACTATAAACTAAAGAGCATCTATGTAAGAGATGCTGTGTTTTGTTACAGTTTCACAAGCAGAGTTCAACTAGATATGGTCCGTATGATTAGGAAATACAGTTCTTTTTTGATGGACATGTTCATATTTCTTGCTCTATTGCAACTCTGGACAGAAGAGGATGCTTCTTGCCTTAAAACGGAGGATGTTTCATGGATGAGAACACTGGTCTGAATTTCCCTTCACAAACGGAGTTAAAACAAAGGCTCTGTGTCTTCCTACAAGCAAGAGTTCAATTCCGGAAAACCCAGTGATTTTTCGGCTAAAATGAATTTACACAATTCACGAACCCAACACGTTTTTCACTATAAACTAAAGATCATCTATGTAAGAGATGCTGTGGTTTGTTACAGTTTCATAAGCAGAGGTCAACTAGATATGGTCATTATTAGTAGGAGACACAGTTCTTTTTTTCTGGGCATGCACATGTTTCTTGCTGTATTAGACACTCTGGAAAGAAGAGCATGCTCTTTGCATTAAAACAGAGTTTGTTTCATGGATGAGAACATTGGTCTGAATTTCCCTTCACAAACGGAGTTAAACCAAAGGCTCTGTGTCTTCCTACAAGCAAGAGTTCATTTCCGGAAATCCCAGTGATTTTTCGGGTCAAATGAATTTACACAGTTCACGAACCCAACACGTTTATCATTATAAACTAAAGAGCATCTAAGTAAGAGATGCTGTGATTTGTTTCAATTTCAAAAGCAGAGTTTAACTAGATATGGTCCGTATGTGTAAGAAACACAGTTCGTTTTTTCTGGGCATGCTCATGTATCAGCTGTTTTGGAGACGCTAGAAAGAAGAGCATGCTTCTTGCATTAAAACAGAGTATGTTTCATGGATGAGAACACTGGTCTGTATTTCCCTTCACAAACGGAGTTAAACCAAAGGCTCTGTGTCTTCCTACAAGCAAGAGTTCTTTTCTGAAAATCCCTGTGATTTTTCGGCTCAAATGAATTTACACAATTCACGAACCCAACACGTTTTTCACTATAAACTAAAGAGCATCTAAGTAAGAGATGCTGTGGTTTGTTACAATTTCAAAAGCAGAGTTTAACTAGATATGGTCCGTATGTGTAAGAAACACAGTTCGTTTTTTCTGGGCATGCTCATGTTTCTTGCTGTTTTGGAGACGCTGGAAAGAAGAGCATGCTTCTGGCGTTAAAACAGAGTATGTTTCATGGATGAGAACACTGGTCTGAATTTCCCTTCACAAACGGAGTTAAACCAAAGGCTCTGTGTCTTCCTACAAGCAAGAGTTCATTTCCGGAAATCCCAGTGATTTATCGGCTCAAAAGAATTTACCCAGTTCACGCACCCAATACGATTTTCACTATAAACTAAAGAGCATCTATGTAAGAGATGCTGTGGTTTGTTACAGTTTCACAAGCAGAGTTCAACTAGATATGGTCAGTATTAGTAGGAAATACAGTTCTTTTTTTATGGACATGCTCATATTTCTTGCTGTATTGCAACTCTGGACAGAAGAGGATGCTTCTTGTGTTAAAACAGACAGTGTTTCATGGATGAGAACACTGGTCTGAATTTCCCTTCACAAACGGAGTTAAACCAAAGGCTCTGTGTCTTCCTACAAGCAAGAGTTCATTTACGGAAATCCCAGTGATTGTTCGGCTCAAAAGAATTTACCCAGTTCACGCACCCAATATGATTTTCACTATAAACTGAAGAGAATCTATGTAAGAGATGCTGTGGTTTGTTACAGTTTCACAAGCAGAGTTCAACTAGATATGGTCAGTATTAGTAGGAAATACAGTTCTTTTTTTATGGACATGCTCATATTTCTTGCTGTATTGCAACTCTGGACAGAAGAGGATGCTTCTTGTGTTAAAACAGACGGTGTTTCATGGATGAGAACACTGGTCTGAATTTCCCTTCACAAACGGAGTTAAACCAAAGGCTCTGTGTCTTCCTGCAAGCAAGAGTTCATTTCCGGAATATCCACTGATTTTTTGGCTCAAATGACTTTACACAGTTCACGCACCCAACACGTTTTTCAGTATAAACTAAAGAGCATCTATCTAAGAGATGCTGTGATTTGTTACAGTTTCACAAGCAGAGTTTAACTAGATATGGTCCGTATGTGTAAGAAACACAGTTCGTTTTTTCTGGGCAAGCTCATGTTTCTTGCTGTTTTGGAGACGCTGGAAAGAAGAGCATGCTTCTTGCATTAAAACAGAGTATGTTTCATGGATTAGAACACTGGTCTGAATTTGCCCTCACAAACGGAGTTAAACCAAAGTCTCTGTGTCTTCGTTCAAGCAAGAGTGCATTTCCTGAAAACCCAGTGATTTTTCGGCTAAAATGAATTTACACAATTCACGAACCCAACACGTTATTCACTATAAAATAAAGAGCATCTATGTAAGAGATGCTGTTGTTTGCTACAGTTTCACAAGCAGAGTTTAACTAGATATGGTCCGTATGAGTAAGAAACACAGTTCCTTTTTTCTGGGCATGCTCATGTTTCTTGCTGTATTAGAGACTCTGGAAAGAAGAGCATGCTCTTTGCGTTAAAACAGAGTGTGTTTCATGGATGAGAACAGTGGTCTAAATTTCCCTTCACAAACGGAGTTAAACCAAAGGCTCTGTGTCTTCCTACAAGAAAGAGTTCTTTTCTGAAAATCACAGTGATTTTTTCGGCTCAAATGAATTTACCCAGTTCACGAACCCCACACGTTTTTCACTATAAACTAAAGAGCATCTATGTAAGAGATGCTGTGGTTTGTTACTGTTTCACAAGCAGAGTTCAACTAGATAAGGTCCGTATGAGTAGGAAATACAGTTCTTTTTTGATGGACATGTTCATATTTCTTGCTCTATTACAACTCTGGACAGAAGAGGATGCTTCTTGCGTTAAAACGGAGGATGTTTCATGGATGAGAACACTAGTCTGAATTTCCCTTCACAAACGGAGTTAAACCACAGTCTCTGTGTCTTCCTTCAAGCAAGAGTTCATTTCCTGAAAACCTAGTGACTGTTCGGCTAAAATTAATTTACACAATGCACGAACCCAACACGTTTTTCACTATAAACTAAAGAGCATCTATGTAAGAGATGCTGTGTTTTGTTACAGTTTCACAAGCAGAGTTCAACTAGATATGGTCCGTATGATTAGGAAATACAGTTCTTTTTTTATGGACATGCTCATATTTCTTGCTGTATTGCAACTCTGGACAGAAGAGGATGCTTCTTGCATTAATAAAGATGATGTTTCATGGATGAGAACACTGGTCTGAATTTCCCTTCACAAACGGAGTTAAAACAAAGGCTCTGTGTCTTCCTACAAGCAAGAGTTCAATTCCGGAAAACCCAGTGATTTTTCGGCTAAAATGAATTTACACAATTCACGAACCCAACACGTTTTTCACTATAAACTAAAGATCATCTATGTAAGAGATGCTGTGGTTTGTTACAGTTTCATAAGCAGAGGTCAACTAGATATGGTCATTATTAGTAGGAGACACAGTTCTTTTTTTCTGGGCATGCACATGTTTCTTGCTGTATTAGACACTCTGGAAAGAAGAGCATGCTCTTTGCATTAAAACAGAGTTTGTTTCATGGATGAGAACATTGGTCTGAATTTCCCTTCACAAACGGAGTTAAACCAAAGGCTCTGTGTCTTCCTACAAGCAAGAGTTCATTTCCGGAAATCCCAGTGATTTTTCGGGTCAAATGAATTTACACAGTTCACGAACCCAACACGTTTATCATTATAAACTAAAGAGCATCTAAGTAAGAGATGCTGTGATTTGTTTCAATTTCAAAAGCAGAGTTTAACTAGATATGGTCCGTATGTGTAAGAAACACAGTTCGTTTTTTCTGGGCATGCTCATGTATCAGCTGTTTTGGAGACGCTAGAAAGAAGAGCATGCTTCTTGCATTAAAACAGAGTATGTTTCATGGATGAGAACACTGGTCTGTATTTCCCTTCACAAACGGAGTTAAACCAAAGGCTCTGTGTCTTCCTACAAGCAAGAGTTCTTTTCTGAAAATCCCTGTGATTTTTCGGCTCAAATGAATTTACCCAGTTCACGAACCCCACATGTTTTTCACTATAAACTAAAGAGCATCTATGTAAGAGATGCTGTTGTTTGTTACAGTTTCACAAGCAGAGTTTAATTAGATATGGTCCGTATGCGTAAGAAACACAGTTCGTTTTTTCTGGGCATGCTCATGTTTCTTGCTGTATTAGAGACTCTGGAAAGAAGAGCATGCTCTTTGCGCTAAAACAGAGTGTGTTTCATGGATGAGAACAGTGGTCTGAATTTCCCTAACAAACGGAGTTAAACCAAAGGCTCTGTGTCTTCCTGCAAGCAAGAGTTCATTTCCGGAATACCCACTGATTTTTCGGCTCAAATGACTTTACACAGTTCACGCACCAAACACGTTTTTCAATATAAACTAAAGAGCATCTATATAAGAGATGCTGTGATTTGTTACAGTTTCAGATGCAGAGTTTAACTAGATATGCTCCGTTTGTGTAAGAAGCATAGTTCGTTTTTTCTGGGCATGCTCATGTTTCTTGATGTTTTGGAGACGCTGGAAAGAAGAGCATGCTTCTTGCATTAAAACAGAGTATGATTCATGGATGAGAACACTGGTCTGAATTTCCCTTCAAAAACGGAGTTAAACGAAAGTCTCTATGTCTTCCTTCAAGCAAGAGTTCATTTCCTGAAAACCCAGTGATTTTTCGGCTAAAATGAATTTACACAATTCACGAACCCAACACGTTTTTCACTATAAACTAAACAGCATCTATGTAAGAGATGCTGTTTTTTGTTACAGTTTCATAAGCAGAGTTCAACTAGATGTGGTCGGTATTCGTAGGAAACAGAGTTCTTTTTTTCTAGGCATGCTCATGTTTCTTGCTGTATTAGAGACTCTGGATAGAAGAGCATGCTCTTTGCGTTAAAACAGAGTGTGTTTCATGGATGAGAACACTGGTCTGAATTTCCCTTCACAAACGGAGTTAAACCAAAGGCTCTGTGTCTTCCTACAAGCAAGAGTTCATTTCCGGAAATCCCAGTGATTTATCGGCTCAAAAGAATTTACCCAGTTCACGCACCCAATACGATTTTCACTATAAACTAAAGAGCATCTATGTAAGAGATGCTGTGGTTTGTTACAGTTTCACAAGCAGAGTTCAACTAGATATGGTCAGTATTAGTAGGAAATACAGTTCTTTTTTTATGGACATGCTCATATTTCTTGCTGTATTGCAACTCTGGACAGAAGAGGATGCTTCTTGTGTTAAAACAGACAGTGTTTCATGGATGAGAACACTGGTCTGAATTTCCCTTCACAAACGGAGTTAAACCAAAGGCTCTGTGTCTTCCTACAAGCAAGAGTTCATTTCCGGAAATCCCAGTGATTGTTCGGCTCAAAAGAATTTACCCACTTCACGCACCCAATACGATTTTCACTATAAACTAAAGAGCATCTATGTAAGAGATGCTGTGGTTTGTTACAGTTTCACAAGCAGAGTTCAACTAGATATGGTCAGTATTAGTAGGAAATACAGTTCTTTTTTTATGGACATGCTCATATTTCTTGCTGTATTGCAACTCTGGACAGAAGAGGATGCTTCTTGTGTTAAAACAGACAGTGTTTCATGGATGAGAACACTGGTCTGAATTTCCCTTCACAAACGGAGTTAAACCAAAGGCTCTGTGTCTTCCTACAAGCAAGAGTTCATTTCCGGAAATCCCAGTGATTGTTCGGCTCAAAAGAATTTACCCACTTCACGCACCCAATACGATTTTCACTATAAACTAAAGAGCATCTATGTAAGAGATGCTGTGGTTTGTTACAGTTTCACAAGCAGAGTTCAACTAGATATGGTCAGTATTAGTAGGAAATACAGTTCTTTTTTTATGGACATGCTCATATTTCTTGCTGTATTGCAACTCTGAACAGAAGAGGATGCTTCTTGTGTTAAAACAGACGGTGTTTCATGGATGAGAACACTGGTCTGAATTTCCCTTCACAAACGGAGTTAAACCAAAGGCTCTGTGTCTTTCTACAAGAAAGAGTTCATTTCCGGAAATCCCAGTGATTTTTCGGCTCAAATGAATTTACACAATTCACGAACCCAACACGTTTATCATTATAAACTAAAGAGCATCTAAGTAAGAGATGATGTGATTTGATACAATTTCAAAAGCAGAGTTTAACTAGATATGGCCCGTATTTGTAAGAAACACAGTTCGTTTTTTCTGGGCATGCTCATGTTTCTTGCTGTATTAGAGACTCTGGAAAGAAGAGCATGCTCTTTGCGCTAAAACAGAGTGTGTTTCATGGATGAGAACAGTGGTCTGAATTTCCCTTCACAAACGGAGTTAAACCAAATGCTCTGTGTCTTCCTGCAAGCAAGAGTTCATTTCCGGAATACCCACTGATTTTTCGGCTCAAATGACTTTACACAGTTCACGCACCCAACATGTTTTTCAGTATAAACTAAAGAGCATCTATGTAAGAGATGCTGTGATTTGTTACAGTTTCACAAGCAGAGTTTAACTAGATATGGTCCGTATGTGTAAGAAACACAGTTCGTTTTTTCTGGGCATGCTCATGTTTCTAGCTGTCTTTGAGACGCTAGAAAGAAGAGCATGCTTCTTGCATTAAAACAGAGTATGTTTCATGGATTAGAACACTGGTCTGAATTTCCCCTCACAACCGGAGTTAAACCAAAGTCTCTGTGTCTTCGTTCAAGCAAGAGTGCATTTCCTGAAATCCCAGTGATTTTTCGGCTAAAATGAATTTACACAATTCACGAACCCAACACGTTTTTCACTATAAACTAAAGAGCATCTATGTAAGAGATGCTGTTGTTTGCTACAGTTTCACAAGCAGAGTTTAACTAGATATGGTCCATATGAGAAAGAAACACAGTTCCTTTTTTCTGGGCATGCTCATGTTTCTTGCTGTATTAGAGACTCTGGAAAGAAGAGCATGCTCTTTTCGTTAAAACAGAGTGTGTTTCATGGATGAGAACAGTGGTCTAAATTTCCCTTCACAAACGGAGTTAAACCAAAGGCTCTGTGTCTTCCTACAAGAAAGAGTTCTTTTCTGAAAATCCCAGTGATTTTTCGGCTCAAATGAATTTACCCAGTTCACGAACCCCACACGTTTTTCACTATAAACTAAAGAGCATCTATGTAAGAGATGCTGTGGTTTGTTACTGTTTCACAAGCAGAGTTCAACTAGATAAGGTCCGTATGAGTAGGAAATACAGTTCTTTTTTTCTGGGCATGCTCATGTTTCTTGCTGAATTAGAGAATCTGGAAAGAAGAGCATGCTCTTTGCGTTAAAACAGAGTGTGTTTCATGGATGAGAACACTGGTCTGAATTTCCCTTCACAAACGTAGTTAAACCAAAGGCTCTGTGTCTTCCTACAAGCAAGAGTTCATTTCCGGAAATCCAAGTGATTTTTCAGCTCAAATGAATTTACACAGTTCACACACCCAACACGATTTTCAGTATAAACTAAAGAGCATCTATGTAACAGATGCTGTGGTTTGTTACAGTTTCACAAGCAGAGTTTAACTAGATATGGTCCGTATGAGTAAGAAACAAAGTTCGTTTTTTCTGGGCATGCTCATGTTTCTTGCTGTATTGGAGATGCTGGAAAGAAGAGCATGCTTCTTGCGTTAAAACAGAGTATGTTTCATGGAGGAGACCACTGGTCTGAATTTCCCTTCACAAACGGAGTTAAACCAAAGGCTCTGTGTCTTCCTACAAGCAAGAGTTCATTTCCGGAAAACCCAGTGATTTTTCGGCTCAAATGAATTTACCCAGTTCACGAACCCCACAAGTTTTTTACTATAAACTATAGAGGATCTATGTAAGACATGCTGTGGTTTGTTACAGTTTCACATGCAGAGTTCAACTAGATATGGTCCATATGAGTAGGAAATACAGTTCTTTTTTTATGGACATGCTCATATTTCTTGCAGTATTGCAACTCTGGACAGAAGAGGATGCTTCTTGCGTTAAAACAGAGGATGTTTCATGGATGAGAACACTGGTCTGAATTTCCCTTCACAAACGGAGTTAAACCAAAGGCTCTGTATCTTCCTACAAGCAAGAGTTCATTTCCGGAAAACCCAGTGATTTTAGGGCTCAAATGAATTTGCCCAGTTCACGAACCCCACAAGTTTTTCACTATAAACTAAAGAGCATCTATGTACGAGATGCTGTGGTTTGTTACAGTTTCACAAGCAGAGTTCAACTAGATAAGGTCCGTATGAGTAGGAAATACAGTTCTTTTTTTATGGACATGCTCATATTTCTTGCTGTATAGCAACTATGGACAGAAGAGGATGCTTCTTGCGTTAAAACAGAGGATGTTTCATGGATGAGAACACTGGTCTGAATTTCGCTTCACAAACGGAGTTAAACCAAAGGCTCTGTGTCTTCCTACAAGCAAGAGTTCATTTCCGGAAAACCCAGTGATTTTTCGGCTCAAATGAATTTACCCAGTTCACGAACCACACAAGTTTTTCACTATAATCTAAAGAGCTTCTATGTAAGACATGCTGTGGTTTGTTACAGTTTCACAAGCAGAGTTCAACTAGATATGGTCCGTATGAGTAGGAAATACAGTTCATTTTTTACGGACATGCTCATATTTCTTGCTGTATTGCAACTCTGGACAGAAGAGGATGCTTCTTGAGTTAAAACAGAGGATGTTTCATGGATGAGAACACTGGTCTGAATTTCCGTTCAAAAACGGAGTTAAACCAAAGGCTCTGTGTCTTCCTACAAGCAAGAGTTCATTTCCGGAAAACCCAGTGATTTTTCGGCTCAAATGAATTTACAAAGTTCACGCACCCAACACGTTTTTACTATAAACTAAAGAGCATCTATGTAAGAGATGCTGTGGTTTGTTCCAGTTTCACAGGCAGAGTTCAACTAGATATGATCCGTATGAGTAGGAAATACAGTTCTTTTTTTATGGACATGCTCATATTTCTTGCTGTATTGCAACTCTGGACAGAAGAGGATGCTTCTTGCGTTAAAACAGAGGATGTTTCATGGATGAGAACACTGGTCTGAATTTCCCTTTACAAACGGAGTTAAACCAAAGGCTCTGTATCTTCCTACAAGCAAGAGTTCATTTCCGGAAAACCCAGTGATTTTAGGGCTCAAATGAATTTGCCCAGTTCACTAACCACACACGTTTTTCACTATAAACTAAAGAGCATCTATGTAAGAGATGCTGTGGTTTGTTACAGTTTCACAAGCAGAGTTTAAGTATATATGGTCCTTATGAGTAAGAAACACAGTTCGTTTTTTCTGGGCATGCTCATGTTTCTTGCTGTATTGGAGATGCTGGAAAGAAGAGCATGCTTCTTGCATTAAAACAGAGTATGTTTCATGGATGAGACCACTGGTCTGAATTTCGCTTCACAAACGGAGTTAAACCAAAGGCTCTGTGTCTTCCTACAAGCAAGAGTTCATTGCCGGAAAACCCAGTGATTTTTCGGCTCAAATGAATTTACCCAGTTCACGAACCACACAAGTTTTTCACTATAAACTAAAGAGCATCTATGTAAGAGATGCTGTTGTTTGCTACAGTTTCACAAGCAGAGTTTAACTAGATATGGTCCGTATGAGTAAGAAACACAGTTCCTTTTTTCTGGGCATGCTCATGTTTCTTGCTGTATTAGAGACTCTGGAAAGAAGAGCATGCTCTTTGCGTTAAAACAGAGTGTGTTTCATGGATGAGAACAGTGGTCTAAATTTCCCTTCACAAACGGAGTTAAACCAAAGGCTCTGTGTCTTCCTACAAGAAAGAGTTCTTTTCTGAAAATCCCAGTGATTTTTCGGCTCAAATGAATTTACCCAGTTCACGAACCCCACACGTTTTTCACTATAAACTAAAGAGCATCTATGTAAGAGATGCTGTGGTTTGTTACTGTTTCACAAGCAGAGTTCAACTAGATAAGGTCCGTATGAGTAGGAAATACAGTTCTTTTTTTCTGGGCATGCTCATGTTTCTTGCTGAATTAGAGAATCTGGAAAGAAGAGCATGCTCTTTGCGTTAAAACAGAGTGTGTTTCATGGATGAGAACACTGGTCTGAATTTCCCTTCACAAACGTAGTTAAACCAAAGGCTCTGTGTCTTCCTACAAGCAAGAGTTCATTTCCGGAAATCCAAGTGATTTTTCAGCTCAAATGAATTTACACAGTTCACACACCCAACACGATTTTCAGTATAAACTAAAGAGCATCTATGTAACAGATGCTGTGGTTTGTTACAGTTTCACAAGCAGAGTTTAACTAGATATGGTCCGTATGAGTAAGAAACAAAGTTCGTTTTTTCTGGGCATGCTCATGTTTCTTGCTGTATTGGAGATGCTGGAAAGAAGAGCATGCTTCTTGCGTTAAAACAGAGTATGTTTCATGGAGGAGACCACTGGTCTGAATTTCCCTTCACAAACGGAGTTAAACCAAAGGCTCTGTGTCTTCCTACAAGCAAGAGTTCATTTCCGGAAAACCCAGTGATTTTTCGGCTCAAATGAATTTACCCAGTTCACGAACCCCACAAGTTTTTTACTATAAACTATAGAGCATCTATGTAAGACATGCTGTGGTTTGTTACAGTTTCACAAGCAGAGTTCAACTAGATATGGTCCATATGAGTAGGAAATACAGTTCTTTTTTTATGGACATGCTCATATTTCTTGCAGTATTGCAACTCTGGACAGAAGAGGATGCTTCTTGCGTTAAAACAGAGGATGTTTCATGGATGAGAACACTGGTCTGAATTTCCCTTCACAAACGGAGTTAAACCAAAGGCTCTGTATCTTCCTACAAGCAAGAGTTCATTTCCGGAAAACCCAGTGATTTTAGGGCTCAAATGAATTTGCCCAGTTCACGAACCCCACAAGTTTTTCACTATAAACTAAAGAGCATCTATGTACGAGATGCTGTGGTTTGTTACAGTTTCACAAGCAGAGTTCAACTAGATAAGGTCCGTATGAGTAGGAAATACAGTTCTTTTTTTATGGACATGCTCATATTTCTTGCTGTATAGCAACTATGGACAGAAGAGGATGCTTCTTGCGTTAAAACAGAGGATGTTTCATGGATGAGAACACTGGTCTGAATTTCGCTTCACAAACGGAGTTAAACCAAAGGCTCTGTGTCTTCCTACAAGCAAGAGTTCATTTCCGGAAAACCCAGTGATTTTTCGGCTCAAATGAATTTACCCAGTTCACGAACCACACAAGTTTTTCACTATAATCTAAAGAGCTTCTATGTAAGACATGCTGTGGTTTGTTACAGTTTCACAAGCAGAGTTCAACTAGATATGGTCCGTATGAGTAGGAAATACAGTTCATTTTTTACGGACATGCTCATATTTCTTGCTGTATTGCAACTCTGGACAGAAGAGGATGCTTCTTGAGTTAAAACAGAGGATGTTTCATGGATGAGAACACTGGTCTGAATTTCCGTTCAAAAACGGAGTTAAACCAAAGGCTCTGTGTCTTCCTACAAGCAAGAGTTCATTTCCGGAAAACCCAGTGATTTTTCGGCTCAAATGAATTTACAAAGTTCACGCACCCAACACGTTTTTACTATAAACTAAAGAGCATCTATGTAAGAGATGCTGTGGTTTGTTCCAGTTTCACAGGCAGAGTTCAACTAGATATGATCCGTATGAGTAGGAAATACAGTTCTTTTTTTATGGACATGCTCATATTTCTTGCTGTATTGCAACTCTGGACAGAAGAGGATGCTTCTTGCGTTAAAACAGAGGATGTTTCATGGATGAGAACACTGGTCTGAATTTCCCTTTACAAACGGAGTTAAACCAAAGGCTCTGTATCTTCCTACAAGCAAGAGTTCATTTCCGGAAAACCCAGTGATTTTAGGGCTCAAATGAATTTGCCCAGTTCACTAACCACACACGTTTTTCACTATAAACTAAAGAGCATCTATGTAAGAGATGCTGTGGTTTGTTACAGTTTCACAAGCAGAGTTTAAGTATATATGGTCCTTATGAGTAAGAAACACAGTTCGTTTTTTCTGGGCATGCTCATGTTTCTTGCTGTATTGGAGATGCTGGAAAGAAGAGCATGCTTCTTGCATTAAAACAGAGTATGTTTCATGGATGAGACCACTGGTCTGAATTTCGCTTCACAAACGGAGTTAAACCAAAGGCTCTGTGTCTTCCTACAAGCAAGAGTTCATTGCCGGAAAACCCAGTGATTTTTCCGCTCAAATGAATTTCCCCAGTTCACGAACCACACAAGTTTTTCACTATAAACTAAAGAGCATCTATGTAAGACATGCTGTAGTTTGTTACAGTTTCACAAGCAGAGTTCAACTAGATATGGTCCGTATGAGTAGGAAATTCAGTTCATTTTTTATGGACATGCTCATATTTCTTGCTGTATTGCAACTCTGGACAGAAGAGGATGCTTCTTGCGTTAAAACAGAGGATGTTTCATGGATGATAACACTTGTCTGAATTTCCGTTCAAAAACGGAGTTAAACCAAAGGCTCTGTGTCTTCCTACAAGCAAGAGTTCATTTCCGGAAATCCCAGTGATTTTTCGGCTCAAATGAATTTACAGAGTTCATGAACCCAACACGTTTTTCACTATAAACTAAAGAGCATCTATGTAAGAGATGCTGTTGTTTGTTACAGTTTCACAAGCAGAGTTTAACTAGATATGGTCCGTATGAGTAAGAAACACAGTTCTTTTTTTCTGGGCATGCTCATGTTTCTTGATGTATTGGAGATGCTGGAAAGAAGAGCATGCTTCTCGTGTTCAAACAGAGGATGCTTCATGGATGAGAACACTGGTCTGAATTTCCCTTCACAACCGGAGTTAAAACAAAGGCTCTGTATCTTCCTACAAGCAAGAGTTCATTTCCGGAAAACCCAGTGATTTTAGGGCTCAAATGAATTTGCCCAGTTCAGGAACCACACACGTTTTTCACTATAAACTAAAGAGCATCTATGTAAGAGATGCTGTGGTTTGTTACAGTTTCACAAGCAGAGTTCAACTAGATATGGTCAGTATTAGTAGGAAATACAGTTCTTTTTTTATGGACATGCTCATATTTCTTGCTGTATTGCAACTCTGGACAGAAGAGGATGCTTCTTGTGTTAAAACAGAGGATGTTTCATGGATGAGAACACTGGTCTGAATTTCCCTTCACAAACGGAGTTAAACCAAAGGCTCTGTGTCTTCCTACAAGCAAGAGTTCATTTCCGGAAATCCCAGTGATTTTTCGGCTCAAATGAATTTACACAGTTCACGAACCCTACACGTTTATCATTATAAACTAAAGAGCATCTAAGTAAGAGATGATGTGATTTGTTACAATTTCAAAAGCAGAGTTTAACTAGATATGGCCCGTATTCGTAAGAAACACAGTTCGTTTTTCTGGGCATGCTCATGTTTCTTGCTGTATTAGAGACTCTGGAAAGAAGAGCATGCTCTTTGCGCTAAAACAGAGTGTGTTTCATGGATGAGAACACTGGTCTGAATTTCCCCTCACAAACGGAGTTAAACCAAAGTCTCTGTGTCTTCGTTCAAGCAAGAGTGCATTTCCTGAAATCCCAGTGATTTTTCGGCTAAAATGAATTTACACAATTCACGAACCCAACACGTTTTTCACTATAAACTAAAGAGCATCTATGTAAGAGATGCTGTTGTTTGCTACAGTTTCACAAGCAGAGTTTAACTAGATATGGTCCGTATGAGTAAGAAACACAGTTCCTTTTTTCTGGGCATGCTCATGTTTCTTGCTGTATTAGAGACTCTGGAAAGAAGAGCATGCTCTTTGCGTTAAAACAGAGTGTGTTTCATGGATGAGAACAGTGGTCTAAATTTCCCTTCACAAACGGAGTTAAACCAAAGGCTCTGTGTCTTCCTACAAGAAAGAGTTCTTTTCTGAAAATCCCAGTGATTTTTCGGCTCAAATGAATTTACCCAGTTCACGAACCCCACACGTTTTTCACTATAAACTAAAGAGCATCTATGTAAGAGATGCTGTGGTTTGTTACTGTTTCACAAGCAGAGTTCAACTAGATAAGGTCCGTATGAGTAGGAAATACAGTTCTTTTTTTCTGGGCATGCTCATGTTTCTTGCTGAATTAGAGAATCTGGAAAGAAGAGCATGCTCTTTGCGTTAAAACAGAGTGTGTTTCATGGATGAGAACACTGGTCTGAATTTCCCTTCACAAACGTAGTTAAACCAAAGGCTCTGTGTCTTCCTACAAGCAAAAGTTCATTTCCGGAAATCCAAGTGATTTTTCAGCTCAAATGAATTTACACAGTTCACACACCCAACACGATTTTCAGTATAAACGAAAGAGCATCTATGTAAAAGATGCTGTGGTTTGTTACAGTTTCACAAGCAGAGTTTAACTAGATATGGTCCTTATGAGTAAGAAACAAAGTTCGTTTTTTCTGGGCATGCTCATGTTTCTTGCTGTATTGGAGATGCTGGAAAGAAGAGCATGCTTCTTGCGTTAAAACAGAGTATGTTTCATGGAGGAGACCACTGGTCTGAATTTCCCTTCACAAACGGAGTTAAACCAAAGGCTCTGTGTCTTCCTACAAGCAAGAGTTCATTTCCGGAAAACCCAGTGATTTTTCGGCTCAAATGAATTTACCCAGTTCACAAACCCCACAAGTTTTTTACTATAAACTCTGGAGCATCTATGTAAGACATGCTGTGGTTTGTTACAGTTTCACAAGCAGAGTTCAACTAGATATGGTCCATATGAGTAGGAAATACAGTTCTTTTTTTATGGACATGCTCATATTTCTTGCAGTATTGCAACTCTGGACAGAAGAGGATGCTTCTTGCGTTAAAACAGAGGATGTTTCATGGATGAGAACACTGGTCTGAATTTCCCTTCAAAAACGGAGTTAAACCAAAGGCTCTGTATCTTCCTACAAGCAAGAGTTCATTTCCGTAAAACCCAGTGATTTTAGGGCTCAAATGAATTTGCCCAGTTCACGAACCCCACAAGTTTTTCACTATAAACTAAAGAGCATCTATGTATGAGATGCTGTGGTTTGTTACAGTTTCACAAGCAGAGTTCAACTAGATAAGGTCCGTATGAGTAGGAAATACAGTTCTTTTTTTATGGACATGCTCATATTTCTTGCTGTATTGCAACTCTGGACAGAAGAGGATGCTTCTTGCGTTAAAACAGAGGATGTTTCATGGATGAGAACACTGGTCTGAATTTCCCTTCACAAACGGAGTTAAACCAAAGGCTCTGTGTCTTCCTACAAGCAAGAGTTCATTTCCGGAAATCCCAGTGATTTTTCGGCTCAAATGAATTTACAGAGTTCATGAACCCAACACGTTTTTCACTATAAACTAAAGAGCATCTATGTAAGAGATGCTGTTGTTTGTTACAGTTTCACAAGCAGAGTTTAACTAGATATGGTCCGTATGAATAAGAAACACAGTTCTTTTTTTCTGGGCATGCTCATGTTTCTTGATGTATTGGAGATGCTGGAAAGAAGAGCATGCTTCTCGTGTTCAAACAGAGGATGCTTCATGGATGAGAACACTGGTCTGAATTTCCCTTCACAAACGGAGTTAAAACAAAGGCTCTGTATCTTCCTACAAGCAAGAGTTCATTTCCGGAAAACCCAGTGATTTTATGGCTCAAATGAATTTGCCCAGTTCAGGAACCACACACGTTTTTCACTATAAACTAAAGAGCATCTATGTAAGAGATGCTGTGGTTTGTTACAGTTTCACAAGCAGAGTTCAACTAGATATGGTCAGTATTAGTAGGAAATACAGTTCTTTTTTTATGGACATGCTCATATTTCTTGCTGTATTGCAACTCTGGACAGAAGAGGATGCTTCTTGTGTTAAAACAGATGGTGTTTCATGGATGAGAACACTGGTCTTAATTTCCGTTCAAAAACGGAGTTAAACCAAAGGCTCTGTGTCTTCCTACAAGCAAGAGTTCATTTCCGGAAATCCCAGTGATTTTTCGGCTCAAATGAATTTACAGAGTTCATGAACCCAACACGTTTTTCACTATAAACTAAAGAGCATCTAAGTAAGAGATGCTGTTGTTTGTTACAGTTTCACAAGCAGAGTTTAACTAGATATGGTCCGTATGAGTAAGAAACACAGTTCTTTTTTTCTGGGCATGCTCATGTTTCTTGATGTATTGGAGATGCTGGAAAGAAGAGCATGCTTCTCGTGTTCAAACAGAGGATGCTTCATGGATGAGAACACTGGTCTGAATTTCCCTTCACAAACGGAGTTAAAACAAAGGCTCTGTATCTTCCTACAAGCAAGAGTTCATTTCCGGAAAACCCAGTGATTTTAGGGCTCAAATGAATTTGCCCAGTTCAGGAACCACACACGTTTTTCACTATAAACTAAAGAGCATCTATGTAAGAGATGCTGTGGTTTGTTACAGTTTCACAAGCAGAGTTCAACTAGATATGGTCAGTATTAGTAGGAAATACAGTTCTTTTTTTATGGACATGCTCATATTTCTTGCTGTATTGCAACTCTGGACAGAAGAGGATGCTTCTTGTGTTAAAACAGACGGTGTTTCATGGATGAGAACACTGGTCTGAATTTCCCTTCACAAACGGAGTTAAACCAAAGGCTCTGTGTCTTCCTACAAGCAAGAGTTCATTTCCGGAAATCCCAGTGATTTTTCGGCTCAAATGAATTTACACAGTTCACGAACCCTACACGTTTATCATTATAAACTAAAGAGCATCTAAGTAAGAGATGATGTGATTTGTTACAATTTCAAAAGCAGAGTTTAACTAGATATGGCCCGTATTCGTAAGAAACACAGTTCGTTTTTTCTGGGCATGCTCATGTTTCTTGCTGTTTTTGAGACGCTAGAAAGAAGAGCATGCTTCTTGCATTAAAACAGAGTATGTTTCATGGATTAGAACACTGGTCTGAATTTCCCCTCACAAACGGAGTTAAACCAAAGTCTCTGTGTCTTCGTTCAAGCAAGAGTGCATTTCCTGAAATCCCAGTGATTTTTCGGCTAAAATGAATTTACACAATTCACGAACCCAACACGTTTTTCACTCTAAACTAAAGAGCATCTATGTAAGAGATGCTGTTGTTTGCTACAGTTTCACAAGCAGAGTTTAACTAGATATGGTCCATATGAGTAAGAAACACAGTTCCTTTTTTCTGGGCATGCTCATGTTTCTTGCTGTATTAGAGACTCTGGAAAGAAGAGCATGCTCTTTGCGTTAAAACAGAGTGTGTTTCATGGATGAGAACAGTGGTCTAAATTTCCCTTCACAAACGGAGTTAAACCAAAGGCTCTGTGTCTTCCTACAAGAAAGAGTTCTTTTCTGAAAATCCCAGTGATTTTTCGGCTCAAATGAATTTACCCAGTTCACGAACCCCACACGTTTTTCACTATAAACTAAAGAGCATCTATGTAAGAGATGCTGTGGTTTGTTACTGTTTCACAAGCAGAGTTCAACTAGATAAGGTCCGTATGAGTAGGAAATACAGTTCTTTTTTTCTGGGCATGCTCATGTTTCTTGCTGAATTAGAGAATCTGGAAAGAAGAGCATGCTCTTTGCGTTAAAACAGAGTGTGTTTCATGGATGAGAACACTGGTCTGAATTTCCCTTCACAAACGTAGTTAAACCAAAGGCTCTGTGTCTTCCTACAAGCAAGAGTTCATTTCCGGAAATCCAAGTGATTTTTCAGCTCAAATGAATTTACACAGTTCACACACCCAACACGATTTTCAGTATAAACTAAAGAGCATCTATGTAACAGATGCTGTGGTTTTTACAGTTTCACAAGCAGAGTTTAACTAGATATGGCCCGTATGAGTAAGAAACAAAGTTCGTTTTTTCTGGGCATGCTCATGTTTCTTGCTGTATTGGAGATGCTGGAAAGAAGAGCATGCTTCTTGCGTTAAAACAGAGTATGTTTCATGGAGGAGACCACTGGTCTGAATTTCCCTTAACAAACGGAGTTAAACCAAAGGCTCTGTGTCTTCCTACAAGCAAGAGTTCATTTCCGGAAAACCCAGTGATTTTTCGGCTCAAATGAATTTACCCAGTTCACGAACCCCACAAGTTTTTTACTATAAACTATAGAGCATCTATGTAAGACATGCTGTGGTTTGTTACAGTTTCACAAGCAGAGTTCAACTAGATAGGGTCCATATGAGTAGGAAATACAGTTCTTTTTTTATGGACATGCTCATATTTCTTGCTGTATTGCAACTCTGGACAGAAGAGGATGCTTCTTGCGTTAAAACAGAGGATGTTTCATGGATGAGAACACTGGTCTGAATTTCCCTTCACAAACGGAGTTAAACCAAAGGCTCTGTATCTTCCTACAAGCAAGAGTTCATTTCCGGAAAACCCAGTGATTTTAGGGCTCAAATGAATTTGCCCAGTTCACGAACCCCACAAGTTTTTCACTATAAACTAAAGAGCATCTATGTACGAGATGCTGTGGTTTGTTACAGTTTCACAAGCAGAGTTCAACTAGATAAGGTCCGTATGAGTAGGAAATACAGTTCTTTTTTTATGGACATGCTCATATTTCTTGCTGTATAGCAACTATGGACAGAAGAGGATGCTTCTTGCGTTAAAACAGAGGATGTTTCATGGATGAGAACACTGGTCTGAATTTCGCTTCACAAACGGAGTTAAACCAAAGGCTCTGTGTCTTCCTACAAGCAAGAGTTCATTTCCGGAAAACCCAGTGATTTTTCGGCTCAAATGAATTTACCCAGTTCACGAACCACACAAGTTTTTCACTATAAACTAAAGAGCTTCTATGTAAGACATGCTGTGGTTTGTTACAGTTTCACAAGCAGAGTTCAACTAGATATGGTCCGTATGAGTAGGAAATACAGTTCTTTTTTTATGGACATGCTCATATTTCTTGCTGTATTGCAACTCTGGACAGAAGAGGATGCTTCTTGCGTTAAAACAGAGGATGTTTCATGGATGAGAACACTGGTCTGAATTTCCCTTCACAAACGGAGTTAAACCAAAGGCTCTGTATCTTCCTACAAGCAAGAGTTCATTTCCGGAAAACCCAGTGATTTTAGGGCTCAAATGAATTTGCCCAGTTCACGAACCCCACAAGTTTTTCACTATAAACTAAAGAGCATCTATGTACGAGATGCTGTGGTTTGTTACAGTTTCACAAGCAGAGTTCAACTAGATAAGGTCCGTATGAGTAGGAAATACAGTTCTTTTTTTATGGACATGCTCATATTTCTTGCTGTATAGCAACTATGCACAGAAGAGGATGCTTCTTGCGTTAAAACAGAGGATGTTTCATGGATGAGAACACTGGTCTGAATTTCGCTTCACAAACGGAGTTAAACCAAAGGCTCTGTGTCTTCCTACAAGCAAGAGTTCATTTCCGGAAAACCCAGTGATTTTTCGGCTCAAATGAATTTACACAGTTCACGCACCCAACACGTTTTTACTATAAACTAAAGAGCATCTATGTAAGAGATGCTGTGGTTTGTTCCAGTTTCACAGGCAGAGTTCAACTACATATGTTCCGTATGAGTAGGAAATACAGTTCTTTTTTTATGGACATGCTCATATTTCTTGCTGTATTGCAACTCTGGACAGAAGAGGATGCTTCTTGCGTTAAAACAGAGGATGTTTCATGGATGAGAACACTGGTCTGAATTTCCCTTCACAAACGGAGTTAAACCAAAGGCTCTGTATCTTCCTACAAGCAAGAGTTCATTTCCGGAAAACCCAGTGATTTTAGGGCTCAAATGAATTTACACAGTTCACTAACCACACACGTTTTTCACTAAACTAAAGAGCATCTATGTAAGAAATGCTGTGGTTTGTTACAGTTTCACAAGCAGAGGTTAAGTATATATGGTCCTTATGAGTAAGAAACACAGTTCGTTTTTTCTGGGCATGCACATGTTTCTCGCTGTATTGGAGATGCTGGAAAGAAGAGCATGCTTCTTGTGTTAAAACAGACGGTGTTTCATGGATGAGACCACTGGTCTGAATTTCGCTTCACAAACGGAGTTAAACCAAAGGCTCTGTGTCTTCCTACAAGCAAGAGTTCATTTCCGGAAAACCCAGTGATTTTTCGGCTCAAATGAATTTACCCAGTTCACGAACCACACAAGTTTTTCACTATAAACTAAAGAGCATCTATGTAAGACATGCTGTGGTTTGTTACAGTTTCACAAGCAGAGTTCAACTAGATATGGTCCGTATGAGTAGGAAATTCAGTTCATTTTTTATGGACATGCTCATATTTCTTGCTGTATTGCAACTCTGGACAGAAGAGGATGCTTCTTGCGTTAAAACAGAGGATGTTTCATGGATGAGAACACTGGTCTGAATTTCCGTTCAAAAACGGAGTTAAACCAAAGGCTCTGTGTCTTCCTACAAGCAAGAGTTCATTTCCGGAAAACCCAATGATTTTTCGGCTCAAATGAATTTACACAGTTCACGCACCCAACACGTTTTTACTATAAACTAAAGAGCATCTATGTAAGAGATGCTGTGGTTTGTTCCAGTTTCACAGGCAGAGTTCAACTACATATGTTCCGTATGAGTAGGAAATACAGTTCTTTTTTTATGGACATGCTCATATTTCTTGCTGTATTGCAACTCTGGACAGAAGAGGATGCTTCTTGCGTTAAAACAGAGGATGTTTCATGGATGAGAACACTGGTCTGAATTTCCCTTCACAAACGGAGTTAAACCAAAGGCTCTGTATCTTCCTACAAGCAAGAGTTCATTTCCGGAAAACCCAGTGATTTTAGGGCTCAAATGAATTTACACAGTTCACTAACCACACACGTTTTTCACTAAACTAAAGAGCATCTATGTAAGAAATGCTGTGGTTTGTTACAGTTTCACAAGCAGAGGTTAAGTATATATGGTCCTTATGAGTAAGAAACACAGTTCGTTTTTTCTGGGCATGCACATGTTTCTCGCTGTATTGGAGATGCTGGAAAGAAGAGCATGCTTCTTGTGTTAAAACAGACGGTGTTTCATGGATGAGACCACTGGTCTGAATTTCGCTTCACAAACGGAGTTAAACCAAAGGCTCTGTGTCTTCCTACAAGCAAGAGTTCATTTCCGGAAAACCCAGTGATTTTTCGGCTCAAATGAATTTACCCAGTTCACGAACCACACAAGTTTTTCACTATAAACTAAAGAGCATCTATGTAAGACATGCTGTGGTTTGTTACAGTTTCACAAGCAGAGTTCAACTAGATATGGTCCGTATGAGTAGGAAATTCAGTTCATTTTTTATGGACATGCTCATATTTCTTGCTGTATTGCAACTCTGGACAGAAGAGGATGCTTCTTGCGTTAAAACAGAGGATGTTTCATGGATGAGAACACTGGTCTGAATTTCCGTTCAAAAACGGAGTTAAACCAAAGGCTCTGTGTCTTCCTACAAGCAAGAGTTCATTTCCGGAAATCCCAGTGATTTTTCGGCTCAAATGAATTTACAGAGTTCATGAACCCAACACGTTTTTCACTATAAACTAAAGAGCATCTATGTAAGAGATGCTGTTGTTTGTTACAGTTTCACAAGCAGAGTTTAACTAGATATGGTCCGTATGAGTAAGAAACAAAGTTCGTTTTTTCTGGGCATGCTCATGTTTCTTGCTGTATTGGAGATGCTGGAAAGAAGAGCATGCTGCTCGTGTTCAAACAGAGGATGCTTCATGGATGAGAACACTGGTCTGAATTTCCCTTCACAACCGGAGTTAAAACAAAGGCTCTGTATCTTCCTACAAGCAAGAGTTCATTTCCGGAAAACCCAGTGATTTTAGGGCTCAAATGAATTTGCCCAGTTCAGGAACCACACACGTTTTTCACTATAAACTAAAGAGCATCTATGTAAGAGATGCTTTGGTTTGTTACAGTTTCACAAGCAGAGTTCAAGTAGATATGGTCAGTATTAGTAGGAAACACAGTTCTTTTTTTCTGGGCATGCTCATGTTTCTTGCTGTATTGGAGATGCTGGAAAGAAGAGCATGCTTCTGGCGTTAAAACAGAGTATGTTTCATGGATGAGAACACTGGTCTGAATTTCCCTTCACAAACGGAGTTAAACCAAAGTCTCTGTGTCTTCCTACAAGCAAGTTTTCATTTCCGGAAATCCCAGTGATTTTTCGGCTCAAATGAATTTACCCAGTTCACGAACCCCACACCTATTTCACTATAAACTAAAGAGCATCTATGTAAGAGATGCTGTGGTTTGTTACAGTTTCACAAGTAGAGTTCAACAAGATATGGTCCGTATGAGTAAGAAACACAGTTCTTTTTTTCTGGGCATGCTCATGTTTCTTGCTGTATTGGAGATGCTGGAAAGAAGAGCATGCTTCTGGCGTTAAAACAGAGTATGTTTCATGGATGAGAACACTGGTCTGAATTTCCCTTCACAAACGGAGTTAAACCAAAGTCTCTGTGTCTTCCTACAAGCAAGTTTTCATTTCCGGAAATCCCAGTGATTTTTTGGCTCAAATGAATTTACACAGTTCACGAACCCCACACGTTTTTCACTATAAACTAAAGAGCATCTATGTAAGAGATGCTGTGGTTTGTTACAGTTTCACAGGCAGAGTTCAACTAGATATGGTCCGTATGAGTAGGAAATACAGTTCTTTTATTATGGACATGCTCATATTTCTTGCTGTATTGCAACTCTGGACAGAAGAGGATGCTTCTTGCGTTAAAACAGAGGATGTTTCATGGATGAGAACACTGGTCTGAATTTCCCTTCACAAACGAAGTTAAACCAAAGGCTCTGTATCTTCCTACAAGCAAGAGTTCATTTCCGGAAAACCCAGTGATTTTAGGGCTCAAATGAATTTGCCCAGTTCACTAACCACACACGTTTTTCACTATAAACTAAAGAGCATCTATGTAAGAGATGCTGTGGTTTGTTACAGTTTCACAAGCAAAGTTTAAGTATATATGGTCCTTATGAGTAAGAAACACAGTTCGTTTTTTCTGGGCATGCTCATATTTCTTGCTGTATTGGAGATGCTGGAAAGAAGAGCATGCATCTTGCATTAAAACAGAGTATGTTTCATGGATGAGACCACTGGTCTGAATTTCGCTTCACAAACGGAGTTAAACCAAAGGCTCTGTGTCTTCCTACAAGCAAGAGTTCATTTCCGGAAAACCCAGTGATTTTTCGGCTCAAATGAATTTACCCAGTTCACAAACCACACAAGTTTTTCAGTATAAACTAAAGAGCATCTATGTAAGACATGCTGTGGTTTGTTACAGTTTCACAAGCAGAGTTCAACTAGATATGGTCCGTATGAGTAGGAAATTCAGTTCATTTTTTATGGACATGCTCATATTTCTTGTTGTATTGCAACTCTGGACAGAAGAGGATGCTTCTTGCGTTAAAACAGAGGATGTTTCATGGATGAGAACACTGGTCTGAATTTCCGTTCAAAAACGGAGTTAAACCAAAGGCTCTGTGTCTACCTACAAGCAAGAGTTCATTTCCGGAAATCCCAGTGATTTTTCGGCTCAAATGAATTTACAGAGTTCATGAACCCAACACGTTTTTCACTATAAACTAAAGAGCATCTATGTAAGAGATGCTGTTGTTTGTTACAGTTTCACAAGCAGAGTTTAACTAGATATGGTCCATATGAGTAAGAAACACAGTTCTTTTTTTCTGGGCATGCTCATGTTTCTTGATGTATTGGAGATGCTGGAAAGAAGAGCATGCTTCTTGTGTTCAAACAGAGGATGCTTCATGGATGAGAACACTGGTCTGAATTTCCCTTCACAACCGGAGTTAAAACAAAGGCTCTGTATCTTCCTACAAGCAAGAGTTCATTTCCGGAAAACCCAGTGATTTTAGGGCTCAAATGAATTTGCCCAGTTCAGGAACCACACACGTTTTTCACTATAAACTAAAGAGCATCTATGTAAGAGATGCTGTTTTTTGTTACAGTTTCATAAGCAGAGTTCAACTAGATGTGGTCGGTATTCGTAGGAAACAGAGTTCTTTTTTTCTAGGCATGCTCATGTTTCTTGCTGTATTAGAGACGCTGGATAGAAGAGCATGCTCTTTGCGTTAAAACAGAGTGTGTTTCATGGATGAGAACACTGGTCTGAATTTCCCTTCACAAACGGAGTTAAACCAAAGGTTCTGTGTCTTCCTACAAGCAAGAGTTCATTTCCGGAAATCGCAGTGATTTCTTGGCTCAAATGAATTTACACAGTTCATGCACCCAACACGTTTTTCACTATAAACTAAAGAGCATCTATGTAAGAGATGCTGTGATTTGTTACAGTTTCACAAGCAGAGTTTAACTAGATATGGTCCGTATGTGTAAGAAATACAGTTCGTTTTTTCTGGGCATGCTCATGTTTCTTGCTGTTTTGGAGAGGCTAGAAAGAAGAGCATGCATCTTGCATTAAAACAGAGTATGTTTCATGGATGAGAACAGTGGTCTGAATTTCCCCTCACAAACGGAGTTAAACCAAAGGCTCTGTGTCTTCCTACAAGCAAGAGTTCATTTCCGGAAATCCCAGTGATTTTTCGGCTCAAATGAATTTACCCAGTTCACGAACCCCACACCTATTTCACTATAAACTAAAGAGCATCTATGTAAGAGATGCTGTGGTTTGTTACAGTTTCACAAGTAGAGTTCAACGAGATATGGTCCGTATGAGTAGGAAATACAGTTCTTTTTTTATGGACATGCTCATATTTCTTGCTGTATTGCAACTCTGGACAGAAGAGGATGCTTCTTGCGTTAAAACAGAGGATGTTTCATGGATGAGAACACTGGTCTGAATTTGCCTTCACAAACGGAGTTAAACCAAAGGCTCTGTGTCTTCCTACAAGCAAGAGTTCATTTCCGGAATACCCACTGATTTTTCGGCTCAAATGACTTTACACAGTTCACGCACCCAAAACGTTTTTCAGTATAAACTAAAGAGCATCTATGTAAGAGATACTGTGATTTGTTACAGTTTCACAAGCAGAGTTTAACTAGATATGGTCCGAATGTGTAAGAAACACAGTTTGTTTTTTCTGGGCATGCTCATGTTTCTTGCTGTTTTGGAGACGCTGGAAAGAAGAGCATGCTTCTTGCGTTAAAACAGATTATTTTTCATGGATGAGAACACTGGTCTGAATTTCCCCTCACAAACGGAGGTAAACCAAAGTCTCTGTGTCTTCTTTCAAGCAAGAGTTCATTTCCTGAAAACCCAGTGATTTTTTGGCTAAAATGAATTTACACAATTCACAAACCCAACACATTTTTCACTATAAACTAAAGAGCATCTATGTAAGAGATGCTGTGGTTTGTTACAGTTTCATAAGCAGAGTTGAACTAGATATGGTCAGTATTCGTGGAAACACAGTTCTTTTTTTCTGGGCATGCTCATGTTTCTTGCTGTATTAGAGACTCTGGAAAGAAGAGCATGCTCTTTGCCTTAAAACAGAGTGTGTTTCATGGATGAGAACACTGGTCTGAATTTCCCTTCACAAACGGAGTTAAACCAAAGGCTCTGTGTCTTCCTACAAGCAAGAGTTCATTTCCGGAAATCCCAGTGATTTTTCGGCTCAAATGAATTTACACAGTTCACGCACCCAACACGATTTTCACTATAAACTAAAGAGCATCTATGTAAGAGATGCTGTGGTTTGTTACAGTTTCACAAGCAGAGTTTAACTAGATATGGTCCGTATTAGTAGGAAACACAGTTCTTTTTTTATGGACATGCTCATTTTTCTTGCTGAATTAGAGACTCTGGAAAGAGGAGCATGCTCTTTACGTTAAAACAGAGTGTGTTTCATGGATGAGAACATTGGTCTGAATTTCCCTTCACAAACGTAGTTAAACCAAAGGCTATGTGTCTTCCTACAAGCAAGAGTTCATTTCCGGAAATCCCAGTGATTTTTCGGCTCAAATGAATTTACACAGTTCACGCACCCAACACGATTTTCACTATAAACTAAAGAGCATCTATGTAAGAGATGCTGTGGTTTGTTACAGTTTCACAAGCAGAGTTTAACTAGATATGGTCCGTATGAGTAAGAAACACAGTTCGTTTTTTCTGGGCATGCTCATGTTTCTTGCTGTATTCGAGATGCTGGAAAGAAGAGCATGCATCTTGCATTAAAACAGAGTATGTTTCATGGATGAGAACACTGGTCTGAATTTCGCTTCACAAACGGAGTTAAACCAAAGGCTCTGTGTCTTCCTACAAGCAAGAGTTCACTTCCGGAAAACCCAGTGATTTTTCGGCTCAAATGAATTTACCCAGTTCACGAACCACACAAGTTTTTCACTATAAACTAAAGAGCATCTATGTAAGACATGCTGTGGTTTGTTACAGTTTCACAAGCAGAGTTCAACTAGATATGGTCCGTATGAGTAGGAAATACAGTTCATTTTTTATGGACATGCTCATATTTCTTGCTGTATTGCAACTATGGACAGAAGAGGATGCTTTTTGCGTTAAAACAGAGGATGTTTCATGGATGAGAACACTGGTCTGAATTTCCCTTCACAAACGGAGTTAAACCAAAGGCTCTGTGTCTTCCTACAAGCAAGAGTTCATTTCCGGGAATCCCACTGATTTTTCGGCTCAAATGAATTTACAGAGTTCACGAACCCAACACGTTGTTCACTATAAACTAAAGAGCATCTATGTAAGAGATGCTGTTGTTTGTTACAGTTTCACAAGCAGAGTTTAACTAGATATGGTCCGTATGAGTAAGAAACACAGTTCGTTTTTTCTGGGCATGCTCATGTTTCTTGCTGTATTGGAGATGCTGGAAAGAAGAGCATGCCTCTTGTGTTAAAAAAGAGTATGTTTCATAGATGAGAACACTGGTCTGAATTTCCGTTCACAAACGGAGTTAAAACAAAGGCTCTGTATCTTCCTACAAGCAAGAGTTCATTTCCGGAAAACCCAGTGATTTTAGGGCTCAAATGAATTTGCCCAGTTCACGAAACCCACACGTTTTTCAGTATAAACTAAAGAGCATCTATTTAAGAGATGCTGTTGTTTGTTACAGTTTCACAAGCAGAGTTCAACTAGATAAAGTTCGTATGAGTAGGAAATACAGTTCTTTTTTTATGGACATGCTCATATTTCTTGCTGTATAGCAACTATGGACAGAAGAGGATGCTTCTTGCATTAAAACAGAGGATGTTTCATGGATGAGAACACTGGTCGGAATTTCCCTTCACAAATGGAGTTAAACCAAAGGCTCTGTGTCTTCCTACAAGCAAGAGTTCATTTCCGGGAATCCCAGTGATTTTTTGGCTCGAATGACTTTACACAGTTCACGCACCCAAAACGTTTTTCAGTATAAACTAAAGAGCATCTATGTAAGAGATGCTGTGATTTGTTACAGTTTCACAAGCAGAGTTTACATACATATGGTCCTGATGTGTAAGAAACACAGTTCGTTTTTTCTGGGCATGCTCATGTTTCTTGCTGTTTTGGAGACGCTGGAAAGAAGAGCATGCTTCTTGCGTTAAAACAGAGTATGTTTCATGGATGAGAACACTTGTCTGAAATTCCCCTCACAAACGGAGTTAAACTAAAGTCTCTGTGTCTTCCTTCAAGCAAGAGTTCATTTCCTGAAAACCCAGTGATTTTTCGGCTAAAATGAATTTACACAATTCACGAACCCAACACGTTTTTCACTATAAACTAAAGAGCATCTAGTAAGAGATGCTGTGGTTAGTTACATTTTCATAAGCGAAGTTGAACTAGATATGGTCAGTATTCGTAGGAAACACAGTTCTTTTTTTATGGACATGCTCATATTTCTTGCTGTATTGCAACTCTGGACAGAAGAGGATGCTTCTTGCGTTAAAACAGAGGATGTTTCATGGATGAGAACACTGGTCTGAATTTCCCTTCACAAACGGAGTTAAACCAAAGGTCTGTATCTTCCTACAAGCAAGAGTTCATTTCCGGAAAACCCAGTGATTTTAGGGCTCAAATGAATTTGCCCAGTTCACGAAACCCACACGTTTTTCAGTATAAACTAAAGAGCATCTATTTAAGAGATGCTGTTGTTTGTTACAGTTTCACAAGCAGAGTTCAACTAGATAAAGTTCGTATGAGTAGGAAATACAGTTCTTTTTTTATGGACATGCTCATATTTCTTGCTGTATAGCAACTATGGACAGAAGAGGATGCTTCTTGCATTAAAACAGAGGATGTTTCATGGATGAGAACACTGGTCGGAATTTCCCTTCACAAACGGAGTTAAACCAAAGGCTCTGTGTCTTCCTACAAGCAAGAGTTCATTTCCGGGAATCCCAGTGATTTTTTGGCTCGAATGACTTTACACAGTTCACGCACCCAAAACGTTTTTCAGTATAAACTAAAGAGCATCTATGTAAGAGATGCTGTGATTTGTTACAGTTTCACAAGCAGAGTTTACATACATATGGTCCTGATGTGTAAGAAACACAGTTCGTTTTTTCTGGGCATGCTCATGTTTCTTGCTGTTTTGGAGACGCTGGAAAGAAGAGCATGCTTCTTGCGTTAAAACAGAGTATGTTTCATGGATGAGAACACTTGTCTGAAATTCCCCTCACAAACGGAGTTAAACTAAAGTCTCTGTGTCTTCCTTCAAGCAAGAGTTCATTTCCTGAAAACCCAGTGATTTTTCGGCTAAAATGAATTTACACAATTCACGAACCCAACACGTTTTTCACTATAAACTAAAGAGCATCTAGTAAGAGATGCTGTGGTTAGTTACATTTTCATAAGCGAAGTTGAACTAGATATGGTCAGTATTCGTAGGAAACACAGTTCTTTTTTTCTGGGCATGCTCATGTTTCTTGCTGTATTGGAGATGCTGGAAAGAAGAGCATGCTTCTTGCATTAAAACAGAGTATGTTTCATGGATGAGAACACTGGTCTGAATTTCGCTTAACAAACGGAGTTAAACCAAAGGCTCTGTGTCTTCCTCAAAGCAAGAGTTCATTTCCGGAAAACCCAGTGATTTTTCGGCTCAAATGAATTTACCCAGTTTACGAACCACACAAGTTTTTCACTATAAACTAAAGAGCATCTATGTAAGAGATGCTGTGTTTTGTTACAGTTTCACAAGCAGAGTTCAAATAGATATGTTCCGTATGAGTAGGAAATACAGTTCATTTTTTATGGTCATGCTCATATTTCTTGCTGTATTGCAACTCTGGACAGAAGAAGATGCTTCTCGCGTTAAAACAGAGGACTTTTCATGGATGAGAACACTGGTCTGAATTTCACTTCACAAACGGAGTTAAACCAAAGGCTCTGTGTCTTCCTACAAGCAAGAGTTCATTTCCGGAAATCCCAGTGATTTTTTGGCTAAAATGAATTTACAGAGTTCAGGAACCCAAACGTTTGTCACTATAAACTAAAGAGCATCTATGTAAGAGATGCTGTTGTTTGTTACAGTTTCATAAGCAGAGTTTAACTAAATATGGTCCGTATGGGTAAGAAACACAGTTCGTTTTTTCTGGGCATGCTCATGTTTCTTGCTGTTTTGGAGACGCTGGAAAGAAGAGCAAGCTTCTTGCATTAAAACAGAGTATGTTTCATGGATGAGAAAACTGGTCTGAATTTCCCTTCACAAACGGAGTTAAACCAAAGGCTCTGTGTCTTCCTACAAGCAAGAGTTCACTTCCGGAAAACCCAGTGATTTTTCGGCTCAAATGAATTTACCCAGTTCACGAACCACACAAGTTTTTCACTATAAACTAAAGAGCATCTATGTAAGACATGCTGTGGTTTGTTACAGTTTCACAAGCAGAGTTCAACTAGATATGGTCCGTATGAGTAGGAAATACAGTTCATTTTTTATGGACATGCTCATATTTCTTGCTGTATTGCAACTATGGACAGAAGAGGATGCTTTTTGCGTTAAAACAGAGGATGTTTCATGGATGAGAACACTGGTCTGAATTTCCCTTCACAAACGGAGTTAAACCAAAGGCTCTGTGTCTTCCTACAAGCAAGAGTTCATTTCCGGGAATCCCACTGATTTTTCGGCTCAAATGAATTTACAGAGTTCACGAAACCCACACGTTTTTCAGTATAAACTAAAGAGCATCTATTTAAGAGATGCTGTTGTTTGTTACAGTTTCACAAGCAGAGTTCAACTAGATAAAGTTCGTATGAGTAGGAAATACAGTTCTTTTTTTATGGACATGCTCATATTTCTTGCTGTATAGCAACTATGGACAGAAGAGGATGCTTCTTGTATTAAAACAGAGGATGTTTCATGGATGAGAACACTGGTCGGAATTTCCCTTCACAAATGGAGTTAAACCAAAGGCTCTGTGTCTTCCTACATGCAAGAGTTCATTTCCGGGAATCCCAGTGATTTTTTGGCTCGAATGACTTTACACAGTTCACGCACCCAAAACGTTTTTCAGTATAAACTAAAGAGCATCTATGTAAGAGATACTGTGATTTGTTACAGTTTCACAAGCAGAGTTTACATAGATATGGTCCTGATGTGTAAGAAACACAGTTCGTTTTTTCTGGGCATGCTCATGTTTCTTGCTGTATTGGAGATGCTGGAAAGAAGAGCATGCCTCTTGTGTTAAAACAGAGTATGTTTCATAGATGAGAACACTGGTCTGAATTTCCGTTCACAAACGGAGTTAAAACAAAGGCTCTGTATCTTCCTACAAGCAAGAGTTCATTTCCGGAAAACCCAGTGATTTTAGGGCTCAAATGAATTTGCCCAGTTCACGAAACCCACACGTTTTTCAGTATAAACTAAAGAGCATCTATTTAAGAGATGCTGTTGTTTGTTACAGTTTCACAAGCAGAGTTCAACTAGATAAAGTTCGTATGAGTAGGAAATACAGTTCTTTTTTTATGGACATGCTCATATTTCTTGCTGTATAGCAACTATGGACAGAAGAGGATGCTTCTTGCATTAAAACAGAGGATGTTTCATGGATGAGAACACTGGTCGGAATTTCCCTTCACAAATGGAGTTAAACCAAAGGCTCTGTGTCTTCCTACAAGCAAGAGTTCATTTCCGGGAATCCCAGTGATTTTTCGGCTAAAATGAATTTACACAATTCACGAACCCAACACGTTTTTCACTATAAACTAAAGAGCATCTAGTAAGAGATGCTGTGGTTAGTTACATTTTCATAAGCGAAGTTGAACTAGATATGGTCAGTATTCGTAGGAAACACAGTTCTTTTTTTATGGACATGCTCATATTTCTTGCTGTATTGCAACTCTGGACAGAAGAGGATGCTTCTTGCGTTAAAACAGAGGATGTTTCATGGATGAGAACACTGGTCTGAATTTCCCTTCACAAACGGAGTTAAACCAAAGGTCTGTATCTTCCTACAAGCAAGAGTTCATTTCCGGAAAACCCAGTGATTTTAGGGCTCAAATGAATTTGCCCAGTTCACGAAACCCACACGTTTTTCAGAATAAACTAAAGAGCATCTATTTAAGAGATGCTGTTGTTTGTTACAGTTTCACAAGCAGAGTTCAACTAGATAAAGTTCGTATGAGTAGGAAATACAGTTCTTTTTTTATGGACATGCTCATATTTCTTGCTGTATAGCAACTATGGACAGAAGAGGATGCTTCTTGCATTAAAACAGAGGATGTTTCATGGATGAGAACACTGGTCGGAATTTCCCTTCACAAACGGAGTTAAACCAAAGGCTCTGTGTCTTCCTACAAGCAAGAGTTCATTTCCGGGAATCCCAGTGATTTTTTGGCTCGAATGACTTTACACAGTTCACGCACCCAAAACGTTTTTCAGTATAAACTAAAGAGCATCTATGTAAGAGATGCTGTTATTTGTTACAGTTTCACAAGCAGAGTTTACATACATATGGTCCTGATGTGTAAGAAACACAGTTCGTTTTTTCTGGGCATGCTCATGTTTCTTGCTGTTTTGGAGACGCTGGAAAGAAGAGCATGCTTCTTGCGTTAAAACAGAGTATGTTTCATGGATGAGAACACTTGTCTGAAATTCCCCTCACAAACGGAGTTAAACTAAAGTCTCTGTGTCTTCCTTCAAGCAAGAGTTCATTTCCTGAAAACCCAGTGATTTTTCGGCTAAAATGAATTTACACAATTCACGAACCCAACACGTTTTTCACTATAAACTAAAGAGCATCTAGTAAGAGATGCTGTGGTTAGTTACATTTTCATAAGCGAAGTTGAACTAGATATGGTCAGTATTCGTAGGAAACACAGTTCTTTTTTTCTGGGCATGCTCATGTTTCTTGCTGTATTGGAGATGCTGGAAAGAAGAGCATGCTTCTTGCATTAAAACAGAGTATGTTTCATGGATGAGAACACTGGTCTGAATTTCGCTTAACAAACGGAGTTAAACCAAAGGCTCTGTGTCTTCCTCAAAGCAAGAGTTCATTTCCGGAAAACCCAGTGATTTTTCGGCTCAAATGAATTTACCCAGTTTACGAACCACACAAGTTTTTCACTATAAACTAAAGAGCATCTATGTAAGAGATGCTGTGTTTTGTTACAGTTTCACAAGCAGAGTTCAACTAGATATGTTCCGTATGAGTAGGAAATACAGTTCATTTTTTATGGTCATGCTCATATTTCTTGCTGTATTGCAACTCTGGACAGAAGAAGATGCTTCTTGCGTTAAAACAGAGGACTTTTCATGGATGAGAACACTGGTCTGAATTTCACTTCACAAACGGAGTTAAACCAAAGGCTCTGTGTCTTCCTACAAGCAAGAGTTCATTTCCGGAAATCCCAGTGATTTTTTGGCTAAAATTAATTTACAGAGTTCAGGAACCCAAACGTTTGTCACTATAAACTAAAGAGCATCTATGTAAGAGATGCTGTTGTTTGTTACAGTTTCACAAGCAGAGTTTAACTAAATATGGTCCGTATGGGTAAGAAACACAGTTCGTTTTTTCTGGGCATGCTCATGTTTCTTGCTGTTTTGGAGACGCTGGAAAGAAGAGCAAGCTTCTTGCATTAAAACAGAGTATGTTTCATGGATGAGAAAACTGGTCTGAATTTCCCTTCACAAACGGAGTTAAACCAAAGGCTCTGTGTCTTCCTACAAGCAAGAGTTCATTTCCGGGAATCCCACTGATTTTTCGGCTCAAATGAATTTACAGAGTTCACGAACCCAACACGTTTTTCACTATAAACTAAAGAGCATCTATGTAAGAGATGCTGTTGTTTGTTACAGTTTCACAAGCAGAGTTTAACTAGATATGGTCCGTATGAGTAAGAAACACAGTTCGTTTTTTCTGGGCATGCTCATGTTTCTTGCTGTATTGGAGATGCTGGAAAGAAGAGCATGCCTCTTGTGTTAAAACAGAGTATGTTTCATAGATGAGAACACTGGTCTGAATTTCCGTTCACAAATGGAGTTAAAACAAAGGCTCTGTATCTTCCTACAAGCAAGAGTTCCTTTCCGGAAAACCCAGTGATTTTAGGTCTCAAATGAATTTGCCCAGTTCAGGAACCCCACACGTTTTTCACTATAAACTAAAGCGCATCTATGTAAGAGATCTGTGGTTTGTTACATTTTCACAAGCAGAGTTCAACTAGATATGGTCAATATGAGTAAGAAATACAGTTCTTTTTTATGGACATGTTCATATTTCTTGCTGTATTGCAACTCTGGACAGAAGAGGATGCTTCTTGCGTTAAAACAGAGGATGTTTCATGGATGAGAACACTGGACTGAATTTGCCTTCACAAACGGAGTTAAACCAAAGGCTCTGTGTCTTCCTACAAGCAAGAGTTGATTTCCGGAATTCCCAGTGATTTTTCGGCTCAAACGAATTTACACAGTTCACGCACCCAACACGTTTTTCAGTATAAACTAAAGAGCATCTATGTAAGAGATGCTGTGATTTGTTACAGTTTCACAAGCAGAGTTTAACTAGATAAGGTCCGTATGTGTAAGAAACACAGTTCGTTTTTTCTGGGCATGCTCATGTTTCTTGCTGTTTTGGAGATGCTGGAAAGAAGAGCAAGCTTCTTGCATTAAAACAGAGTATGTTTCATGGATGAGAACACTGGTCTGAATTTCCCTTCACAAACGGAGTAAAACCAAAGACTCTGTGTCTTCCCACAAGCATGAGTTCATTTCCGGAAATCCCAGTGATTTTTCGCCTCAAATTTATGTACACAGTTCACACACCCACCACGATTTTCACTATAAACTAAAGAGCATCTATGTAAGAGATGCTGTGGTTTGTTACAGTTTCATAAGCAGAGTTGAACTAGATATGGTCAGTATTCGTAGGAAACACAGTTCTTTTTTTATGGACATGCTCATATTTCTTGCTGTATTGCAACTCTGGACAGAAGAGGATGCTTCTTGCGTTAAAACAGAGGATGTTTCATGGATGAGAACACTGGTCTGAATTTCCCTTCACAAACGGAGTTAAACCAAAGGTCTGTATCTTCCTACAAGCAAGAGTTCATTTCCGGAAAACCCAGTGATTTTAGGGCTCAAATGAATTTGCCCAGTTCACGAAACCCACACGTTTTTCAGTATAAACTAAAGAGCATCTATTTAAGAGATGCTGTTGTTTGTTACAGTTTCACAAGCAGAGTTCAACTAGATAAAGTTCGTATGAGTAGGAAATACAGTTCTTTTTTTATGGACATGCTCATATTTCTTGCTGTATAGCAACTATGGACAGAAGAGGATGCTTCTTGCATTAAAACAGAGGATGTTTCATGGATGAGAACACTGGTCGGAATTTCCCTTCACAAACGGAGTTAAACCAAAGGCTCTGTGTCTTCCTACAAGCAAGAGTTCATTTCCGGGAATCCCAGTGATTTTTTGGCTCGAATGACTTTACACAGTTCACGCACCCAAAACGTTTCTCAGTATAAACTAAAGAGCATCTATGTAAGAGATGCTGTTATTTGTTACAGTTTCACAAGCAGAGTTTACATACATATGGTCCTGATGTGTAAGAAACACAGTTCGTTTTTTCTGGGCATGCTCATGTTTCTTGCTGTTTTGGAGACGCTGGAAAGAAGAGCATGCTTCTTGCGTTAAAACAGAGTATGTTTCATGGATGAGAACACTTGTCTGAAATTCCCCTCACAAACGGAGTTAAACTAAAGTCTCTGTGTCTTCCTTCAAGCAAGAGTTCATTTCCTGAAAACCCAGTGATTTTTCGGCTAAAATGAATTTACACAATTCACGAACCCAACACGTTTTTCACTATAAACTAAAGAGCATCTAGTAAGAGATGCTGTGGTTAGTTACATTTTCATAAGCGAAGTTGAACTAGATATGGTCAGTATTCGTAGGAAACACAGTTCTTTTTTTATGGACATGCTCATATTTCTTGCTGTATTGCAACTCTGGACAGAAGAGGATGCTTCTTGCGTTAAAACAGAGGATGTTTCATGGATGAGAACACTGGTCTGAATTTCCCTTCACAAACGGAGTTAAACCAAAGGTCTGTATCTTCCTACAAGCAAGAGTTCATTTCCGGAAAACCCAGTGATTTTAGGGCTCAAATGAATTTGCCCAGTTCACGAAACCCACACGTTTTTCAGTATAAACTAAAGAGCATCTATTTAAGAGATGCTGTTGTTTGTTACAGTTTCACAAGCAGAGTTCAACTAGATAAAGTTCGTATGAGTAGGAAATACAGTTCTTTTTTTATGGACATGCTCATATTTCTTGCTGTATAGCAACTATGGACAGAAGGGATGCTTCTTGCATTAAAACAGAGGATGTTTCATGGATGAGAACACTGGTCGGAATTTCCCTTCACAAACGGAGTTAAACCAAAGGCTCTGTGTCTTCCTACAAGCAAGAGTTCATTTCCGGGAATCCCAGTGATTTTTTGGCTCGAATGACTTTACACAGTTCACGCACCCAAAACGTTTTTCAGTATAAACTAAAGAGCATCTATGTAAGAGATGCTGTGATTTGTTACAGTTTCACAAGCAGAGTTTACATAGATATGGTCCTGATGTGTAAGAAACACAGTTCGTTTTTTCTGGGCATGCTCATGTTTCTTGCTGTTTTGGAGACGCTGGAAAGAAGAGCATGCTTCTTGCGTTAAAACAGAGTATGTTTCATGGATGAGAACACTTGTCTGAAATTCCCCTCACAAACGGAGTTAAACTAAAGTCTCTGTGTCTTCCTTCAAGCAAGAGTTCATTTCCTGAAAACCCAGTGATTTTTCGGCTAAAATGAATTTACACAATTCACGAACCCAACACGTTTTTCACTATAAACTAAAGAGCATCTAGTAAGAGATGCTGTGGTTAGTTACATTTTCATAAGCGAAGTTGAACTAGATATGGTCAGTATTCGTAGGAAACACAGTTCTTTTTTTCTGGGCATGCTCATGTTTCTTGCTGTATTGGAGATGCTCGAAAGAAGAGCATGCTTCTTGCATTAAAACAGAGTATGTTTCATGGATGAGAACACTGGTCTGAATTTCGCTTAACAAACGGAGTTAAACCAAAGGCTCTGTGTCTTCCTCAAAGCAAGAGTTCATTTCCGGAAAACCCAGTGATTTTTCGGCTCAAATGAATTTACCCAGTTTACGAACCACACAAGTTTTTCACTATAAACTAAAGAGCATCTATGTAAGACATGCTGTGGTTTGTTACAGTTTCACAAGCAGAGTTCAACTAGATATGGTCCGTATGAGTAGGAAATACAGTTCATTTTTTATGGACATGCTCATATTTCTTGCTGTATTGCAACTCTGGACAGAAGAGGATGTTTTTTGCGTTAAAACAGAGGATGTTTCATGGATGAGAACACTGGTCTGAATTTCCCTTCACAAACGGAGTTAAACCAAAGGCTCTGTGTCTTCCTACAAGCAAGAGTTCATTTCCGGGAATCCCACTGATTTTTCGGCTCAAATCAATTTACAGAGTTCACGAACCCAACACGTTTTTCACTATAAACTAAAGAGCATCTATGTAAGACATGCTGTTGTTTGTTACAGTTTCACAAGCAGAGTTTAACTAGATATGGTCCGTATGAGTAAGAAACACAGTTCGTTTTTTCTGGGCATGCTCATGTTTCTTGCTGTATTGGAGATGCTGGAAAGAAGAGCATGCCTCTTGTGTTAAAACAGAGTATGTTTCATAGATGAGAACACTGGTCTGAATTTCCGTTCACAAACGGAGTTAAAACAAAGGCTCTGTATCTTCCTACAAGCAAGAGTTCCTTTCCGGAAAACCCAGTGATTTTAGGTCTGAAATGAATTTGCCCAGTTCAGGAACCCCACACGTTTTTCACTATAAACTAAAGCGCATCTATGTACGAGATGCTGTGGTTTGTTACATTTTCACAAGCAGAGGTCAACTAGATATGGTCCATATGAGTAAGAAATACAGTTCTTTTTTATGGACATGTTCATATTTCTTGCTGTATTGCAACTCTGGACAGAAGAGGATGCTTCTTGCGTTAAAACAGAGGATGTTTCATGGATGAGAACACTGGTCTGAATTTGCCTTCACAAACGGAGTTAAACCAAAGGCTCTGTGTCTTCCTACAAGCAAGAGTTGATTTCCGGAATTCCCAGTGATTTTTCGGCTCAAACGAATTTACACAGTTCACGCACCCAACACGTTTTTCAGTATAAACTAAATAGCATCTATGTAAGAGATGCTGTGATTTGTTACAGTTTCACAAGCAGAGTTTAACTAGATAAGGTCCGTATGTGTAAGAAACACAGTTCGTTTTTTCTGGGCATGCTCATGTTTCTTCCTGTTTTGGAGACACTGGAAAGAAGAGCAAGCTTCTTGCATTAAAACAGAGTATGTTTCATGGATGAGAACACTGGTCTGAATTTCCCTTCACAAACGGAGTAAAACCAAAGACTCTGTGTCTTCCCACAAGCAAGAGTTCATTTCCGGAAATCCCAGTGATTTTTCGCCTCAAATTTATGTACACAGTTCACACACCCAACACGATTTTCACTATAAACTAAAGAGCATCTATGTAAGAGATGCTGTGGTTTGTTACAGTTTCATAAGCAGAGTTGAACTATATATGGTCAGTATTCGTAGGAAACACAGTTCTTTTTTTATGGACATGCTCATATTTCTTGCTGTATTGCAACTCTGGACAGAAGAGGATGCTTCTTGCGTTAAAACAGAGGATGTTTCATGGATGAGAACACTGGTCTGAATTTCCCTTCACAAACGGAGTTAAACCAAAGGTCTGTATCTTCCTACAAGCAAGAGTTCATTTCCGGAAAACCCAGTGATTTTAGGGCTCAAATGAATTTGCCCAGTTCACGAAACCCACACGTTTTTCAGTATAAACTAAAGAGCATCTATTTAAGAGATGCTGTTGTTTGTTACAGTTTCACAAGCAGAGTTCAACTAGATAAAGTCCGTATGAGTAGGAAATACAGTTCTTTTTTTATGGACATGCTCATATTTCTTGCTGTATAGCAACTATGGACAGAAGAGGATGCTTCTTGCATTAAAACAGAGGATGTTTCATGGATGAGAACACTGGTCGGAATTTCCCTTCACAAACGGAGTTAAACCAAAGGCTCTGTGTCTTCCTACAAGCAAGAGTTCATTTCCGGGAATCCCAGTGATTTTTTGGCTCGAATGACTTTACACAGTTCACGCACCCAAAACGTTTTTCAGTATAAACTAAAGAGCATCTATGTAAGAGATGCTGTGATTTGTTACAGTTTCACAAGCAGAGTTTACATACATATGGTCCTGATGTGTAAGAAACACAGTTCGTTTTTTCTGGGCATGCTCATGTTTCTTGCTGTTTTGGAGACGCTGGAAAGAAGAGCATGCTTCTTGCGTTAAAACAGAGTATGTTTCATGGATGAGAACACTTGTCTGAAATTCCCCTCACAAACGGAGTTAAACTAAAGTCTCTGTGTCTTCCTTCAAGCAAGAGTTCATTTCCTGAAAACCCAGTGATTTTTCGGCTAAAATGAATTTACACAATTCACGAACCCAACATGTTTTTCACTATAAACTAAAGAGCATCTAGTAAGAGATGCTGTGGTTAGTTACATTTTCATAAGCGAAGTTGAACTAGATATGGTCAGTATTCGTAGGAAACACAGTTCTTTTTTTCTGGGCATGCTCATGTTTCTTGCTGTATTGGAGATGCTGGAAAGAAGAGCATGCTTCTTGCATTAAAACAGACTATGTTTCATGGATGAGAACACTGGTCTGAATTTCGCTTAACAAACGGAGTTAAACCAAAGGCTCTGTGTCTTCCTCAAAGCAAGAGTTCATTTCCGGAAAACCCAGTGATTTTTCGGCTCAAATGAATTTACCCAGTTTACGAACCACACAAGTTTTTCACTATAAACTAAAGAGCATCTATGTAAGAGATGCTGTGTTTTGTTACAGTTTCACAAGCAGAGTTCAACTAGATATGTTCCGTATGAGTAGGAAATACAGTTCATTTTTTATGGTCATGCTCATATTTCTTGCTGTATTGCAACTCTGGACAGAAGAAGATGCTTCTTGCGTTAAAACAGAGGACTTTTCATGGATGAGAACACTGGTCTGAATTTCACTTCACAAAGGGAGTTAAACCAAAGGCTCTGTGTCTTCCTACAAGCAAGAGTTCATTTCCGGAAATCCCAGTGATTTTTTGGCTAAAATGAATTTACAGAGTTCAGGAACCCAACACGTTTGTCACTATAAACTAAAGAGCATCTATGTAAGAGATGCTGTTGTTTGTTACAGTTTCATAAGCAGAGTTTAACTTAATATGGTCCGTATGGGTAAGAAACACAGTTCGTTTTTTCTGGGCATGCTCATGTTTCTTGCTGTTTTGGAGACGCTGGAAAGAAGAGCAAGCTTCTTGCATTAAAACAGAGTATGTTTCATGGATGAGAAAACTGGTCTGAATTTCCCTTCACAAACGGAGTTAAACCAAAGGCTCTGTGTCTTCCTACAAGCAAGAGCTCATTTCCGGAAATCCCAGTGATTTTTCGGCTCAAATGAATATACCCAGTACACGAACCCCACACGTTTTTCCCTATAAACTAAAGAGCATCTATGTAAGAGATGCTGTGGTTTGTTAAAGTTTCACAAGCAGAGTTCAACAAGATATGGTCCGTATGAGTAGGAAATACAGTTCTTTTTTTATGGACATGCTCATATTTCTTGCTGTATTGCAACTCTGGACAGAAGAGGATGCTTCTTGCGTTAAAACAGAGGATGTTTCATGGATGAGAACACTGGTCTGAATTTCCCTTCACAAACGGAGTCAAAACAAAGGCTCTGTGTCTTCCTTCAAGCAAGACTTCATTTCCTGAAAACCCAGTGATTTTTCGGCTAAAATGAATTTGCACAATTCACGAACCCAACACGTTTTTCACTATAAACTAAGGAGCATCTATGTAAGAGATGCTGTGGTTTGTTACAGTTTCACAAGCAGAGTTCAACTAGATAAGGTCCGTATGAGTAGGAAATACAGTTCTATTTTATGGACATGCTCATATTTCTTGCTGTATAGCAACTATGGACAGAAGAGGATGCTTCTTGCGTTAAAACCGAGGATGTTTCATGGATGAGAACACTGGTCTGAATTTCCCTTCATAAACGGAGTTAAACAAAAGGCTCTGTGTCTTCCTACAAGCAAGAGTTCATTTCCGGAAATCCCAGTGATTTTTACGCTCAAATGACTTTACACAGTTCACGCAAACAAAACGTTTTTCAGTATAAACTAAAGAGCATCTATGTAAGAGATGCTGTGATTTGTTACAGTTTCACAAGCAGAGTTTAACTAGATATGATACGTATGTGTAAGAAACACAGTTTGTTTTTTCTGGGCATGCTCATGTTTCTTGCTGTTTTGGAGACGCTGGAAAGAAGAGCATGCTTCTTGCGTTAAAACAGAGTATGTTTCATGGATGAGAACACTGGTCTGAATTTCCCCTCACAAACGGAGTTAAACCAAAGTCTCTGTGTCTTCCTTCAAGCAAGAGTTCATTTCCTGAAAACCCAGTGATTTTTCGACTAAAATGAATTTACACAATTCACGAACACAACACGTTTTTCACTATAAACTAAAGAGCATCTATGAAAGAGATGCTGTGGTTTGTTACAGTTTCATAAGCAGAGTTGAACTAGATGTGGTCAGTATTTGTAGGAAACACAGTTCTATTTTTCTGGGCATGCTCATGTTTCTTGCTGTATTGGAGATGCTGGAAAGAAGAGCATGCTTCTTGCATTAAAACAGAGTATGTTTCATGGATGAGAACACTGGTCTGAATTTCGCTTAACAAACGGAGTTAAACCAAAGGCTCTGTGTCTTCCTCAAAGCAAGAGTTCATTTCCGGAAAACCCAGTGATTTTTCGGCTCAAATGAATTTACCCAGTTCACGAACCACACAAGTTTTTCACTATAAACTAAAGAGCATCTATGTAAGAGATGCTGTGGTTTGTTACAGTTTCACAAGTAGAGTTCAACTAGATATGGTCCGTATGAGTTGGAAATACAGTTCTTTTTTTATGGACATGCTCATATTTCTTGCTGTATTGCAACTCTGGACAGAAGAGGAGGCTTCTTGCGTTAAAACAGAGGACTTTTCATGGATGAGAACACTGGTCTGAATTTCCCTTCACAAACGGAGTTAAACCAAAGGCTCTGTGTCTTCCTACAAGCAAGAGTTCATTTCCGGAAATCCCAGTGATTTTTCGACTAAAATGAATTTACAGAGTTCACGAACCCAACACGTTTGTCACTATAAACTAAAGAGCATCTATGTAAGAGATGCTCTTGTTTGATACAGTTTCACAAGCAGAGTTTAACTAGATATGGTCCGTATGAGTAAGAAACACAGTTCGTTTTTTCTGGGCAGGCTCATGTTTCTTGCTCTATTGGAGATGCTGGAAAGAAGAGCATGCTTCTTGCGTTAAAACAGAGTATGTTTCATGGATGAGAACACTGGTCTGAATTTCCCTTCACAAACGGAGTTAAACCAAAGGCTCTGTATCTTCCTACAAGCAAGAGTTCATTTCCGGAAAACCCAGTGATTTTGGGGCTCAAATGAATTTGCCCAGTTCAGGAACCCCACACGTTTTTCACTATAAACTAAAGAGCATCCATGTAAGAGATGCTGTGGTTTGTTACACTTCCACAAGCAGAGTTCAACTAGATAAGGTCCGTATGAGTAGGAAATACAGTTCTATTTTATGGACATGCTCATATTTCTTGCTGTATAGCAACTATGGACAGAAGAGGATGCTTCTTGCGTTAAAACCGAGGATGTTTCATGGATGAGAACACTGGTCTGAATTTCCCTTAACAAACGGAGTTAAACCAAAGGCTCTGTGTCTTCCTACAAGCAAGAGTTCATTTCCGGAAATCCCAGTGATTTTTTGGCTCAAAAGACTTTACACAGTTCACGCACCCAAAACGTTTTTCAGTATAAACTAAAGAGCATCTATGTAAGAGATGCTGTGATTTGTTACAGTTTCACAAGCAGAGTTTAACTAGATATGGTCCGTATGTGTAAGAAACACAGTTTGTTTTTTCTGGGCATGCACATGTTTTTGCTGTTTTGGAGACGCTGGAAAGAAGAGCATGCTTCTTGCGTTAAAACAGAGTATGTTTCATGGATGAGAACACTTGTCTGAATTTCCCCTCACAAACGGAGTTAAACCAAAGTCTCTGTGTCTTCCTTCAAGCAAGAGTTCATTTCCTGAAAACCCAGTGATTTTTCGGCTAAAATGAATTTACACAATTCATGACCCCAACACGTTTTTCACTATAAACTAAAGAGCATCTATGTAAGAGATGCTGCGGTTTGTTACAGTTTCATAAGCAGAGTTGAACTAGATATGGTCAGTATTCGAAGGAAACACAGTTCTATTTTTCTGGGCATGCTCATGTTTCTTGCTGTATTGGAGATGCTGGAAAGAAGAGCATGCTTCTTGCATTAAAACAGAGTATGTTTCATGGATGAGAACACTGGTCTGAATTTCGCTTAACAAACGGAGTTAAACCAAAGGCTCTGTGTCTTCCTCAAAGCAAGAGTTCATTTCCGGAAAACCCAGTGATTTTAGGGCTCAAATGAATTTGCCCAGTTCAGGAACCCCACACGTTTTTCACTATAAACTAAAGAGCATCTATGTAAGAGATGCTGTGGTTTGTTACAGTTTCACAAGCAGAGTTCAACTAGATATGGTCCATATGAGTAAGAAATACAGTTCTTTTTTTATGGACATGCTCATATTTCTTGCTGTATTGCAACTCTGGACAGAAGAGTATGCTTCTTGCGTTAAAACAGAGGATGTTCCATGGATGAAAACACTGGTCTGAATTTCCCTTCACAAACGGAGTTAAACCAAAGGCTCTGTGTCTTCCTACAAGCAAGAGTTTATTTGCGGAATTCCCAGTGATTTTTCGGCTCAAATGAATTTAAACAGTTCACGCACCCAACACGTTTTTCAGTATAAACTAAAGAGCATCTATGTAAGAGATGCTGTGATTTGTTACACTTTCACAAGCAGAGTTTAACTAGATATGGTCCGTATGTGTAAGAAACACAGTTCGTTTTTTCTGGGCATGCTCATGTTTCTTGCTGTTTTGGAGACGCTGGAAAGAAGAGCAAGCTTCTTGCATTAAAACAGAGTATGTTTCATGGATGAGAACACTGGTCTGAATTTCCCTTCACAAATGGAGTTAAACCAAAGTCTCTGTGTCTTCCTTCAAGCAAGAGTTCATTTCATGAAAACCCAGTGATTTTTCGGCTAAAATGAATTTACACAATTCACGAACCCAACACGTTTTTCACTATAAACTAAAGAGCATCTATGTAAGAGATGCTGTGGTTTGTTACAGTTTCATAAGCAGAGTTCAACTAGATAGGGTCAGTATTTGTAGGAAACACAGTTCTTTTTTTCTGGGCATGCTCATGTTTCTTGCTGTATTAGAGACTCTGGAAAGAAGAGCATGCTCTTTGCGTTAAAATAGAGTGTGTTTCATGGATGAGAAAACTGGTCTGAATTTCCCTTCACAAAAGGAGTTAAACCAAAGGCTCTGTGTCTTCCTACAAGCAAGAGCTCATTTCCGGAAATCCCAGTGATTTTAGGGCTCAAATGAATTTGCCCAGTTCACGAACCCCACACGTTTTTCAGTATAAACTAATGAGCATCTATGTAAGAGATGCTGTGGTTTGTGACAGTTTCACAAGCAGAGTTCAACTAGATAAGGTCCGTATGAGTAGGAAATACAGTTCTATTTAATGGACATGCTCATATTTCTTGCTGTATAGCAACTATGGACAGAAGAGGATGCTTCTTGCGTTAAAACCGAGGATGTTTCATGGATGAGAACACTGGTCTGAATTTCCCTTCACAAACGGAGTTAAACCAAAGGCTCTGTGTCTTCCTACAAGCAAGAGTTCATTTCCGGAAATCCCAGTGATTTTTTGGCTCAAATGACTTTACACAGTTCACGCACCCAAAACGTTTTTCAGTATAAACTAAAGAGCATCTATGTAAGAGATGTTGTGATTTGTTACAGTTTCACAAGCAGAGTTTAACTAGATTTGGTCCGTATTTGTAAGAAACACAGTTTGTTTTTTTCTGGGCATGCTCATGTTTCTGCCTGTTTTGGAGACGCTGGAAAGAAGAGCATGCTTCTTGCGTTAAAACAGAGTATGTTTCATGGATGAGAACACTTGTCTGAATTTCCCCTCACAAACGGAGTTAAACCAAAGTCTCTGTGTCTTCCTTCAAGCAAGAGTTCATTTCCTGAAAACCCAGTGATTTTTCGGCTAAAATGAATTTACACAATTCACGAACCCAACACGTTTTTCACTATAAACTAAAGAGCATCTATGTAAGAGATGCTGTGGTTTGTTACAGTTTCATAAGCAGAGTTGAACTAGATATGGTCAGTAATCGAAGGAAACACAGTTCTTTTTTTCTGGGCATGCTCATGTTTCTTGCTGTATTAGAGACTCTTGAAAGAAGAGCATGCTCTTTGCGTTAAAACAGAGTGTGTTTCATGGATGAGAAATCTGGTCTGAATTTCCCTTCACAAACGGAGTTAAACCAAAGGCTCTGTGTCTTCCTACAAACAAGAGCTCATTTCCGGAAATCCCAGTGATTTTTCGGCTCAAATGAATATACCCAGTACACGAACCCCACACGTTTTTCCCTATAAACTAAAGAACATCTATGTAAGAGATGCTGTGGTTTGTTACAGTTTCACAAGCAGAGTTCAACAAGATATGGTCCGTATGAGTAGGAAATACAGTTCTTTTTTTATGGACATGCTCATATTTCTTGCTGTATTGCAACTCTGGACAGAAGAGGATGCTTCTTGCGTTAAAACAGAGGATGTTTCATGGATGAGAACACTGGTCTGAATTTCCCTTCACAAACGGAGTTAAACCAAAGGCTCTGTATCTTCCTACAAGCAAGAGTTCATTTTCCGAAAACCCAGTGATTTTATGGCTCAAATGAATTTGCCCAGTTCACGAACCCCACACGTTTTTCACTATAAACTAAAGAGCATCTATGTAAGAGATGCTGTGGTTTGTTACAGTTTCACAAGCAGAGTTCAACTAGATAAGGTCCGTAATAGTAGGAAATACAGTTCTTTTTTTATGGACATGCTCATATTTCTTGCTGTATAGCAACTATGGACAGAAGAGGATGCTTCTTGCGTTAAAACAGAGGATGTTTCATGGATGAGAACACTGGTCTGAATTTCGCTTCACAAACGGAGTTAAACCAAATGCTCTGTGTCTTCCTACAAGCAAGAGTTCAATTCCAGAAAACCCAGTGATGTTTCGGCTCAAATGAATTTACCCAGTTCACGAACCACACAAGTTTTTCACTATAAACTAAAGAACATCTATGTAAGAGATACTGTGGTTTGTTACAGTTTCACAAGCAGAGTTCAACTAGATATGGTCTGTGTGAGTAAGAAATACAGTTCTTTTTTTATGGACATGCTCATATTTCTTGCTGTATTGCAACTCTGGACAGAAGAGAATGCTTCTTGCGTTAAATCAGAGGATGTTTCATGGATGAGAACACTGGTCTGAATTTCCCTTCACAAACGGACTTAAACCAAAATCTCTGTGTCTTCCTACAAGCAAGAGTTCATTTCCTGAAAAGCCAGTGATTTTTAGCCTCAAATGAATTTACACAGTTCACGCACCCAACACGTTTTTCAATATAAACTAAAGAGCATCTATGTAAGAGATGCTGTGATTTGTTACAGTTTCACAAGCATAGTTTAACTAGATATGGTCCGTATGTGTAAGAAACACAGTTCTTTTTTTCTGGGCAGGCTCATGTTTCTTGCTGTTTTGGAGAGGTTGGAAAGATGAGCATGCTTCTTGCGTTAAAACAGAGTATGTTTCATGGATGAGAACACTGGTCTGAATTTCCCTTCACAAACGGAGTTAAACCAAAGGCTCTGTGTCTTCCTACAAGCAAGAGTTCATTTCCGGAAATCCCAGTGATTTTTTGGCTCAAATGACTTTACACAGTTCACGCACCCCAAACGTTTTTCAGTATAAACTATAGAGCATCTATGTAAGAGATGCTGTGATTTGTTACAGATTCACAAGCAGAGTTTAACTAGATATGGTCCGTATGTGTAAGAAACACAGTTTGTTTTTTCTGGGCATGCTCATGTTTCTTGCTGTTTTGGAGACGCTGGAAAGAAGAGCATGCTTCTTGCGTTACAACAGAGTATGTTTCATGGATGAGAACACTTGTCTGAATTTCCCCTCACAAATGGAGTTAAACCAAAGTCTCTGTGTCTTCCTTCAAGCAAGAGTTCATTTCCTGAAAACCCAGTGATTTTTCGGCTAAAATGAATTTACACAATTCATGAACCCAACACGTTTTTCACTATAAACTAAAGAGCATCTATGTAAGAGATGCTGTGGTTTGTTACAGTTTCATAAGCAGAGTTGAACTAGATATGGTCAGTATTCGTAGGAAACACAGTTCTTTTTTTCTGGGCATGCTCATGTTTCTTGCTGTTTTGGAGATGCTAGAAAGAAGAGCATGCTTCTTGCATTAAAACAGAGTGTGTTTCATGGATGAGAACACTGGTCTGAATTTCGCTTAACAAACGGAGTTAAACCAAAGGCTCTGTGTCTTCCTACAAGCAAGAGCTCATTTCCGGAAATCCCAGTGATTTTTCGGCTCAAATGAATATACCCAGTACACGAACCCCACACGTTTTTCCCTATAAACTAAAGAGCATCTATGTAAGAGATGCTGTGGTTTGTTACAGTTTCACAAGCAGAGTTCAACAAGATATGGTCCGTATGATTAGGAAATACAGTTCTTTTTTTATGGACATGCTCATATTTCTTGCAGTATTGCAACTCTGGACAGAAGAGGATGCTTCTTGCGTTAAAACAGAGGATGTTTCATGGATGAGAACACTGGTCTGAATTTCCCTTCACAAACGGAGTTAAATCAAAGGCTCTGTATCTTCCTACAAGCAAGAGTTCATTTTCCGAAAACCCAGTGATTTTAGTGCTCAAATGAATTTACCCAGTTCACGAACCCCACACGTTTTTCACTATAAACTAAAGAGCATCTATGTAAGAGATGCTGTGGTTTGTTACAGTTTCACAAGCAGAGTTCAACTAGATATGGTCCGTATGAGTAAGAAATACAGTTCTTTTTTTATGGACATGCTCATATTTCTTGCTGTATTGCAACTCTGGCCAGAAGAGTATGCTTCTTGCGTTAAAACAGAGGATGTTCCATGGATGAAAACACTGGTCTGATTTCCCTTCACAAACGGAGTTAAACCAAAGGCTCTGTGTCTTCCTACAAGCAAGAGTTTATTTGCGGAATTCCCAGTGATTTTTCGGCTCAAATGAATTTAAACAGTTCACGCACCCAACACGTTTTTCATTATAAACTAAAGAGCATCTATGTAAGAGATGCTGTGATTTGTTACAGTTTCACAAGCAGAGTTTAATTAGATATGGTCCGTATGTGTAAGAAACACAGTTCGTTTTTTCTGGGCATGCTCATGTTTCTTGCTGTTTTGGAGACGCTGGAAAGAAGAGCAAGCTTCTTGCATTAAAACAGAGTATGTTTCATGGATGAGAACACTGGTCTGAATTTCCCTTCACAAATGGAGTTAAACCAAAGTCTCTGTGTCTTCCTTCAAGCAAGAGTTCATTTCATGAAAACCCAGTGATTTTTCGGCTAAAATGAATTTACACAATTCACGAACCCAACACGTTTTTCACTATAAACTAAAGAGCATCTATGTAAGAGATGCTGTGGTTTGTTACAGTTTCATAAGCAGAGTTCAACTATATAGGGTCAGTATTTGTAGGAAACACAGTTCTTTTTTTCTGGGCATGCTCATGTTTCTTGCTGTATTAGAGACTCTGGAAAGAAGAGCATGCTCTTTGCGTTAAAATAGAGTGTGTTTCATGGATGAGAAAACTGGTCTGAATTTCCCTTCACAAAAGGAGTTAAACCAAAGGCTCTGTGTCTTCCTACAAGCAAGAGCTCATTTCCGGAAATCCCAGTGATTTTAGGGCTCAAATGAATTTGCCCAGTTCACGAACCCCACACGTTTTTCAGTATAAACTAATGAGCATCTATGTAAGAGATGCTGTGGTTTGTGACAGTTTCACAAGCAGAGTTCAACTAGATAAGGTCCGTATGAGTAGGAAATACAGTTCTATTTAATGGACATGCTCATATTTCTTGCTGTATAGCAACTATGGACAGAAGAGGATGCTTCTTGCGTTAAAACCGAGGATGTTTCATGGATGAGAACACTGGTCTGAATTTCCCTTCACAAACGGAGTTAAACCAAAGGCTCTGTGTCTTCCTACAAGCAAGAGTTCATTTCCGGAAATCCCAGTGATTTTTTGGCTCAAATGACTTTACACAGTTCACGCACCCAAAACGTTTTTCAGTATAAACTAAAGAGCATCTATGTAAGAGATGTTGTGATTTGTTACAGTTTCACAAGCAGAGTTTAACTAGATATGGTCCGTATTTGTAAGAAACACAGTTTGTTTTTTTCTGGGCATGCTCATGTTTCTTGCTGTTTTGGAGACGCTGGAAAGAAGAGCATGCTTCTTGCGTTAAAACAGAGTATGTTTCATGGATGAGAACACTTGTCTGAATTTCCCCTCACAAACGGAGTTAAACCAAAGTCTCTGTGTCTTCCTTCAAGCAAGAGTTCATTTCCTGAAAACCCAGTGATTTTTCGGCTAAAATGAATTTACACAATTCACGAACCCAACACGTTTTTCACTATAAACTAAAGAGCATCTATGTAAGAGATGCTGTGGTTTGTTACAGTTTCATAAGCAGAGTTGAACTAGATATGGTCAGTAATCGAAGGAAACACAGTTCTTTTTTTCTGGGCATGCTCATGTTTCTTGCTGTATTAGAGACTCTTGAAAGAAGAGCATGCTCTTTGCGTTAAAACAGAGTGTGTTTCATGGATGAGAAATCTGGTCTGAATTTCCCTTCACAAACGGAGTTAAACCAAAGGCTCTGTGTCTTCCTACAAACAAGAGCTCATTTCCGGAAATCCCAGTGATTTTTCGGCTCAAATGAATATACCCAGTACACGAACCCCACACGTTTTTCCCTATAAACTAAAGAACATCTATGTAAGAGATGCTGTGGTTTGTTACAGTTTCACAAGCAGAGTTCAACAAGATATGGTCCGTATGAGTAGGAAATACAGTTCTTTTTTTATGGACATGCTCATATTTCTTGCTGTATTGCAACTCTGGACAGAAGAGGATGCTTCTTGCGTTAAAACAGAGGATGTTTCATGGATGAGAACACTGGTCTGAATTTCCCTTCACAAACGGAGTTAAACCAAAGGCTCTGTATCTTCCTACAAGCAAGAGTTCATTTTCCGAAAACCCAGTGATTTTATGGCTCAAATGAATTTGCCCAGTTCACGAACCCCACACGTTTTTCACTATAAACTAAAGAGCATCTATGTAAGAGATGCTGTGGTTTGTTACAGTTTCACAAGCAGAGTTCAACTAGATAAGGTCCGTAATAGTAGGAAATACAGTTCTTTTTTTATGGACATGCTCATATTTCTTGCTGTATAGCAACTATGGACAGAAGAGGATGCTTCTTGCGTTAAAACAGAGGATGTTTCATGGATGAGAACACTGGTCTGAATTTCGCTTCACAAACGGAGTTAAACCAAATGCTCTGTGTCTTCCTACAAGCAAGAGTTCAATTCCAGAAAACCCAGTGATGTTTCGGCTCAAATGAATTTACCCAGTTCACGAACCACACAAGTTTTTCACTATAAACTAAAGAACATCTATGTAAGAGATGCTGTGGTTTGTTACAGTTTCACAAGCAGAGTTCAACTAGATATGGTCTGTGTGAGTAAGAAATACAGTTCTTTTTTTATGGACATGCTCATATTTCTTGCTGTATTGCAACTCTGGACAGAAGAGAATGCTTCTTGCGTTAAATCAGAGGATGTTTCATGGATGAGAACACTGGTCTGAATTTCCCTTCACAAACGGACTTAAACCAAAATCTCTGTGTCTTCCTACAAGCAAGAGTTCATTTCCTGAAAAGCCAGTGATTTTTAGCCTCAAATGAATTTACACAGTTCACGCACCCAACACGTTTTTCAATATAAACTAAAGAGCATCTATGTAAGAGATGCTGTGATTTGTTACAGTTTCACAAGCATAGTTTAACTAGATATGGTCCGTATGTGTAAGAAACACAGTTCTTTTTTTCTGGGCATGCTCATGTTTCTTGCTGTTTTGGAGAGGTTGGAAAGATGAGCATGCTTCTTGCGTTAAAACAGAGTATGTTTCATGGATGAGAACACTGGTCTGAATTGCGCTTCACAAACGGAGTTAAACCAAAGGCTCTGTGTCTTCCTACAAGCAAGATTTCAATTCCGGAAATCCCAGTGATTTTTCGGCTCAAATGAATTTACCCAGTTCACGAACCACTCAAGTTTTTCAGTATAAACTAAAGAGCATCTATGTAAGACATGCTGTGGTTTGTTACAGTTTCACAAGCAGAGTTCAACTAGATATGTTCCGTATGAGTAGGAAATACAGTTCATTTTTTATGGACATGCTCATATTTCTTGCTGTATTGCAACTCTGGACAGAAGAGGATGCGTCTTGCGTTAAAACAGAGGTTGTTGTCATGGATGAGAACACTGGTCTGAATTTCCCTTCACAAACGGAGTTAAACCAAAGGCTCTGTGTCTTCCTACAAGCAAGAGTTCATTTCCGGAAATCCCAGGGATTTTTCGGCTCAAATCAATTTACAGAGTTCACGAACCCAACACGTTTTTCACTATAAACTAAAGAGCATCTATGTAAGAGATGCTGTTGTTTGTTACAGTTTCACAAGCAGAGTTTAACTAGATATGGTCCGTATGAGTAAGAAACACAGTTCGTTTTTTCTGGGCATGCTCATGTTTCTTGCTATATTGGAGATGCTGGAAAGAAGAGCATGTTTCTTGTGTTAAAACAGAGTATGTTTCATGGATGAGGACACTGGTCTGAATTTCCCTTCACAAACGGAGTTAAACCAAAGTCTCTGTGTCTTCCTTCAAGCAGGAGTTCATTTCCTGAAAACCCAGTGATTTTTCGGGTAAAATGAATTTACACAATTCACGAACCCAACATGTTTTTCACTATAAACTAAAGAGCATCTATGTAAGAGATGCTGTTGTTTGTTACAGTTTCATAAGCAGAGTTCAACTAGATATGGTCAGTATTTGTAGTAAACACAGTTCTTTTTTTCTGGGCATGCTCATGTTTCTTGCTGTATTGGAGATGCTGGAAAGAAGAGCATGCTTCTGGCGTTAAAACAGAGTATGTTTCATGGATGAGAACACTGGTCTGAAATTCCCTTCACAAACAGAGTCAAACCAAAGGCTCTGTGTCTTCCTACAAGCAAGAGTTCATTCCGGAAATCCCAGTGATTTTTCGGCTCAAATGAATTTGCCCAGTTCACGAACCCCACACGTTTTTCAGTATAAATAAAGAGCATCTATGTAAGAGATGCTGTGGTTTGTTACAGTTTCACAAGCAGAGTTCAACTAGATAAGGTCCGTATGAGTAGGAAATACAGTTCTATTTTATGGACATGCTCATATTTCTTGCTGTATAGCAACTATGGACAGAAGAGGATGCTTCTTGCGTTAAAACCGAGGAAGTTTCATGGATGAGAACACTGGTCTGAATTTCCCTTCACAAACGGAGTTAAACCAAAGGCTCTGTGTCTTCCTACAAGCAAGAGTTCATTTCCGGAAATCCCAGTGATTTTTTGGCTCAAATGACTTTACACAGTTCACGCACCCCAAACGTTTTTCAGTATAAACTATAGAGCATCTATGTAAGAGATGCTGTGATTTGTTACAGATTCACAAGCAGAGTTTAACTAGATATGGTCCGTATGTGTAAGAAACACAGTTTGTTTTTTCTGGGCATGCTCATGTTTCTTGCTGTTTTGGAGACGCTGGAAAGAAGAGCATGCTTCTTGCGTTACAACAGAGTATGTTTCATGGATGAGAACACTTGTCTGAATTTCCCCTCACAAATGGAGTTAAACCAAAGTCTCTGTGTCTTCCTTCAAGCAAGAGTTCATTTCCTGAAAACCCAGTGATTTTTCGGCTAAAATGAATTTACACAATTCATGAACCCAACACGTTTTTCACTATAAACTAAAGAGCATCTATGTAAGAGATGCTGTGGTTTGTTACAGTTTCATAAGCAGAGTTGAACTAGATATGGTCAGTATTCGTAGGAAACACAGTTCTTTTTTTCTGGGCATGCTCATGTTTCTTGCTGTTTTGGAGACGCTGGAAAGAAGAGCATGCTTCTTGCGTTAAAACAGAGTATGCTTCATGGATGAGAACACTGGTCTGAATTTCGCTTAACAAACAGAGTTAAACCAAAGGCTCTGTGTCTTCCTCAAAGCAAGAGTTCATTTCCGGAAAACCCAGTGATTTTTCGGCTCAAATGAATTTACCCGTTTCACGAACCACACAAGTTTTTCACTATAAACTAAAGAGCATCTATGTAAGAGATGCTGTGGTTTGTTACAGTTTCACAAGCAGAGTTCAACTAGATATGTTCTGTATGAGTAGGAAATACAGTTCATTTTTTCTGGACATGCTCATATTTCTTGCTGTATTGCAACTCTGGACAGAAGAGGATGCTTCTTGCGTTAAAACAGAGGACTTTTCATGGATGAGAACACTGGTCTGAATTTCCCTTCACAAACGGAGTTAAACCAAAGGCTCTGTGTCTTCCTACAAGCAAGAGTTCATTTCCGGAAATCCCAGTGATTTTTCGGCTAAAATGAATTTACAGAGTTCACGAACCCAACACGTTTGTCACTATAAACTAAAGAGCATCTATGTAAGAGATGCTGTTGTTTGTTACAGTTTCACAAGCAGAGTTTAACTAGATATGGTCTGTATGAGTAAGAAACACAGTTCGTTTTTTCTAGGCAGGCTCATGTTTCTAGCTCTATTGGAGATGCTGGAAAGAAGAGCATGCTTCTTGTGTTAAAACAGAGTATGTTTCATGGATGAGGACACTGCTCTGAATTTCCCTTCACAAACGGAGTTAAAACAAAGACTCTGTATCTTCCTACATGCAAGAATTCATTTCCGGAAAACCCAGTGATTTTAGGGCTCAAATGAATTTGCCCAGTTCAGGAACCCCACACGTTTTTCACTATAAACTAAAGAGCATCTATGGAAGAGATGCTGTGGTTTGTTACAGTTTCACAAGCAGAGTTCAACTAGATATGGTCCGTATGAGTAAGAAATACAGTTCTTTTTTTATGGACATGCTGATATTTCTTGCTGTATTGCAACTCTGGACAGAAGAGGATGCTCCTTTCGTTAAAACAGAGGATGTTCCATGGATGAAAACACTGGTATGAATTTCCCTTCACAAACGGAGTTAAACCAAAGGCTCTGTGTCTTCCTACAAGCAAGAGTTCATTTCCGGAATTACCAGTGATTTTTCAGCTCAAATGAATTTACACAGTTCACGCACCCAACACGTTTTTCAGTATAAACTAAAGAGCATCTATGTAAGAGATGCTGTGATTTGTTACAGTTTCACAAGCCGAGTTCAACTAGATATGGTCCGTATGAGTTAGAAATACAGTTCTTTTTTTATGGACATGCTCATATTTCTTGAAGTATTGCAACTCTGGACAGAAGAGGATGCTTCTTGCGTTAAAACAGAGGATATTCCATGGATGAAAACACTGGATTGAATTTCCCTTCACAAACGGAGTTAAACCAACGGCTCTGTGTCTTCCTTCAAGCAAGAGTTCATTTCCGGAAAACCCAGTGATTTTTCGGCTCAAATGAATTTACCCAGTTTACGAACCACACAACTTTTTCACTATAAACTAAAGAGCATCTATGTAAGAGATGCTGTGTTTTGTTACAGTTTCACAAGCAGAGTTCAACTAGATATGTTCCGTATGAGTAGGAAATACAGTTCATTTTTTATGGTCATGCTCATATTTCTTGCTGTATTGCAACTCTGGACAGAAGAGGATGCTTCTTGCGTTAAAACAGAGGACTTGTCTTGGATGAGAACACTGGTCTGAATTTCACTTCACAAACGGAGTTAAACCAAAGGCTCTGTGTCTTCCTACAAGCAAGAGTTCATTTCCGGAAATCCCAGTGATTTTTTGGCTAAAATGAATTTACAGAGTTCACGAACCCAACACGTTTGTCACTATAAACTAAAGAGCATCTATGTAAGAGATGCTGCAGAGTTTAACTAAATATGGTCCGTATGGGTAAGAAACACAGTTCGTTTTTTCTGGGCATGCTCATGTTTCTTGCTGTTTTGGAGACGCTGAAAAGAAGAGCATGCTTCTTGCATTAAAACATAGTATGTTTCATGGATGAGAACACTGGTCTGAATTTCCCTTCACAAACGGAGTTAAACCAAAGTCTCTGTGTCTTCCTTCAAGCAAGAGTTCATTTCCTGAAAACCCAGTGATTTTTCGGCTAAAATGAATTTACACAATTCACGAACCCAACACGTTTTTCACTATAAACTAAAGAGCATCTATGTAAGAGATGTTGCGGTTTGTTACAGTTTCATAAGCAGAGTTCAACTAGATATTGTCAGTATTTGTAGGAAACACAGTTCTTTTTTTCTGGGCATGCTCATGTTTCTTGCTGTATTAGAGACTCTGGAAAGTAGAGCATGCTCTTTGCGTTAAAACAGAGTGTGTTTCATGGATGAGAAAACTGGTCTGAATTTCCCTTCACAAACGGAGTTAAACCAAAGGCTCTGTGTCTTCCTACAAGCAAGAGCTCATTTCCGGAAATCCCAGTGATTTTTCGGCTCAAATGAATATACCCAGTACACGAACCCCACAAGTTTTTCCCTATAAACTAAAGAGCATCTATGTAAGAGATGCTGTGGTTTGTTAAAGTTTCACAAGCAGAGTTCAACTAGATATGGTCCGTATGAGTAAGAATTACAGCTCTTTTTTTATGGACATGCTCATATTTCTTGCTGTATTGCAACTCTGGACAGAAGAGGATGCTTCTTGCGTTAAAACAGAGGATGTTTCATGGTTGAGAACACTGGTCTGAATTTCCCTTCACAAACTGAGTTAAACCAAAGTCTCTGTGTCTTCCTTCAAGCAGGAGTTCATTTCCTGAAAACCCAGTGATTTTTCGGGTAAAATGAATTTACACAATTCACGAACCCAACATGTTTTTCACTATAAACTAAAGAGCATCTATGTAAGAGATGCTGTTGTTTGTTACAGTTTCTTAAGCAGAGTTCAACTAGATATGGTCAGTATTTGTAGTAAACACAGTTCTTTTTTTCTGGGCATGCTCATGTTTCTTGCTGTATTGGAGATGCTGGAAAGAAGAGCATTGTTCTGGCGTTAAAACAGAGTATGTTTCATGGATGAGAACACTGGTCTGAAATTCCCTTCACAAACAGAGTCAAACCAAAGGCTCTGTGTCTTCCTACAAGCAAGAGTTCATTCCGGAAATCCCAGTGATTTTTCGGCTCAAATGAATTTGCCCAGTTCACGAACCCCACACGTTTTTCAGTATAAATAAAGAGCATCTATGTAAGAGACGCTGTGGTTTGTTACAGTTTCACAAGCAGAGTTCAACTAGATAAGGTCCGTATGAGTAGGAAATACAGTTCTATTTTATGGACATGCTCATATTTCTTGCTGTATAGCAACTATGGACAGAAGAGGATGCTTCTTGCGTTAAAACCGAGGAAGTTTCATGGATGAGAACACTGGTCTGAATTTCCCTTCACAAACGGAGTTAAACCAAAGGCTCTGTGTCTTCCTACAAGCAAGAGTTCATTTCCGGAAATCCCAGTGATTTTTTGGCTCAAATGACTTTACACAGTTCACGCACCCCAAACGTTTTTCAGTATAGACTATAGAGCATCTATGTAAGAGATGCTGTGATTTGTTACAGATTCACAAGCAGAGTTTAACTAGATATGGTCCGTATGTGTAAGAAACACAGTTTGTTTTTTCTGGGCATGCTCATGTTTCTTGCTGTTTTGGAGACGCTGGAAAGAAGAGCATGCTTCTTGCGTTAAAACAGAGTATGTTTCATGGATGAGAACACTTTTCTGAATTTCCCCTCACAAATGGAGTTAAACCAAAGTCTCTGTGTCTTCCTTCAAGCAAGAGTTCATTTCCTGAAAACCCAGTGATTTTTCGGCTAAAATGAATTTACACAATTCATGAACCCAACACGTTTTTCACTATAAACTAAAGAGCATCTATGTAAGAGATGCTGAGGTTTGTTACAGTTTCATAAGCAGAGTTGAAATAGATATGGTCAGTATTCGTAGGAAACACAGTTCTTTTTTTCTGGGCATGCTCATGTTTCTTGCTGTTTTGGAGATGCTAGAAAGAAGAGCATGCTTCTTGCATTAAAACAGAGTATGTTTCATGGATGAGAACACTGGTCTGAATTTCGCTTAACAAACGGAGTTAAACCAAAGGCTCTGTGTCTTCCTCAAAGCAAGAGTTCATTTCCGGAAAACCCAGTGATTTTTCGGCTCAAATGAATTTACCCAGTTTACGAACCAAACAACTTTTTCACTATAAACTAAAGAGCATCTATGTAAGAGATGCTGTGTTTTGTTACAGTTTCACAAGCAGAGTTCACCTAGATATGTTCCGTATGAGTAGGAAATACAGTTCATTTTTTATGGTCATGCTCATATTTCTTGCTGTATTGCAACTCTGGACAGAAGAGGATGCTTCTTGCGTTAAAACAGAGGATGTTTCATGGATGAGAACACTGGTCTGAATTTCACTTCACAAACGGAGTTAAACCAAAGGCTCTGTGTCTTCCTACAAGCAAGAGTTCATTTTCGGAAATCCCAGTGATTTTTTGGCTAAAATGAATTTACAGAGTTCACGAACCCAACACGTTTTTCACTATAAACTAAAGAGCATCTATGTAAGAGATGCTGCAGAGTTTAACTAAATATGGTCCGTATGGGTAAGAAACACAGTTCGTTTTTTCTGGGCATGCTCATGTTTCTTGCTGTTTTGGAGACGCTGAAAAGAAGAGCAAGCTTCTTGCATTAAAACAGAGTATGTTTCATGGATGAGGACACTGGTCTGAATTTCCCTTCACAAACGGAGTTAAACCAAAGTCTCTGTGTCTTCCTTCAAGCAAGAGTTCATTTCCTGAAAACCCAGTGATTTTTCGGCTAAAATGAATTTACACAATTCACGAACCCAACACGTTTTTCACTATAAACTAAAGAGCATCTATGTAAGAGATGTTGCGGTTTGTTACAGTTTCATAAGCAGAGTTCAACTAGATATTGTCAGTATTTGTAGGAAACACAGTTCTTTTTTTCTGGGCATGCTCATGTTTCTTGCTGTATTAGAGACTCTGGAAAGTAGAGCATGCTCTTTGCGTTAAAACAGAGTGTGTTTCATGGATGAGAAAACTGGTCTGAATTTCCCTTCACAAACGGAGTTAAACCAAAGGCTCTGTGTCTTCCTACAAGCAAGAGCTCGTTTCCGGAAATCCCAGTGATTTTTCGGCTCAAATGAATATACCCAGTACACGAACCCCACACGTTTTTCCCTATAAACTAAAGAGCATCTATGTAAGAGATGCTGTGGTTTGTTAAAGTTTCACAAGCAGAGTTCAACAAGATATGGTCCGTATGAGTAGGAAATACAGTTCTTTTTTTATGGACATGCTCATATTTCTTGCTGTATTGCAACTCTGGACAGAAGAGGATGCTTCTTGCGTTAAAACAGAGGATGTTTCATGGATGAGAACACTGGTCTGAATTTCCGTTCACAAACGGAGTTAAACCAAAGGCTCTGTATCTTCCTACAAGCAAGAGTTCATTTTCCGAAAACCCAGTGATTTTAGGGCTCAAATGAATTTGCCCAGTTCACGAACCCCACACGTTTTTCACTATAAACTAAAGAGCATCTATGTAAGAGATGCTGTGGTTTGTTAGAGTTTCACAAGCAGAGTTCAACAAGATATGGTCCGTATGAGTAGGAAATACAGCTCTTTTTTTATGGACATGCTCATATTTCTTGCTGTATAGCAACTATGGACAGAAGCGGATGCTTCTTGCGTTAAAAAAGAGGATGTTTCATGGATGAGAACACTGGTCTGAATTTCCCTTCACAAACGGAGTTAAACCAAAGGCTCTGTGTCTTCCTACAAGCAAGAGTTCATTTCTGGAAATCCCAGTGATTTTTCGGCTCAAAAGAATTTACACATTTCACGCACCCAACACGATATTCACTATAAACTAAAGAGCATCTATGTAAGAGATGCTGTGGTTTGTTACAGTTTCACAAGCAAAGTTCAACTAGATATGGTCCGTATGAGTAAGAATTACAGCTCTTTTTTTATGGACATGCTCATATTTCTTGCTGTATTGCAACTCTGGACAGAAGAGGATGCTTCTTGCGTTAAAACAGAGGATGTTTCATGGATGAGAACACTGGTCTGAATTTCCCTTAACAAACGGAGTTAAACCAAAGGCTCTGTGTCTTCCTACAAGCAAGAGTTCATTTCCGGAATTCCCAGTGATTTTTCGGCTCAAATGAATTTACACAGTTCACGCACCCAACACGTTTTTCACTATAAACTAAAGAGCATCTATGTAAGAAATGCTGTGATTTGTTACAGTTTCACAAGCAGAGTTTAACTAGATATGGTCCATAGGTGTAAGAAACACAGTTTGTTTTTTCTGGGCATGCTCATGTTTCTTGCTGTTTTGGAGACGCTGGAAAGAAGAGCATGCTTCTTGCGTTAAAACAGAGTATGTTTCATGGATGAGAACACTGGTCTGAATTTCCCTTCACAAACGGAGTTAAAACAAAGGCTCTGTGTCTTCCTTCAAGCAAGAGTTCATTTCCTGAAAACCCAGTGATTTTTCGGCTAAAATGAATTTACACAATTCACGAACCCAACACGTTTTTCACTATAAACTAAAGAGCATCTATGTAAGAGATGCTGTGGTTTGTTACAGTTTCATAAGCAGAGTTCAACTAGATATGGTCAGTATTAGTAGGAAACAGAGTTCTTTTTTTCTGGGCATGCTCATGTTTCTTTCTGTATTAGAGACTCTGGAAAGAAGAGCATGCTCTTTGCGTTAAAACACAGTTTGTTTCATGGATGAGAACATTGGTCTGAATTTCCCTTCACAAACGGATTTAAACCAAAGGCTCTGTATCTTCCTACAAGCAAGAGTTCATTTCCGGAAAACCCAGTGATTTTAGGGCTCAAATGAATTTGCCCAGTTCACGAACCCCACACGTTTTTCAGTATAAACTAAAGAGCGTCTATGTAAGAGATGCTGTGGTTTGTTACAGTTTCACAAGCAGAGTTCAACTAGATAAGGTCCGTATGAGTAGGAAATACAGTTCTATTTTATGGACATGCTCATATTTCTTGCTGTATAGCAACTATGGACAGAAGAGGATGCTTCTTGCGTTAAAACCGAGGATGTTTCATGGATGAGAACACTGGTCTGAATTTCCCTTCACAAACGGAGTTAAACCAAAGGCTCTGTATCTTCCTACAAGCAAGAGTTCATTTCCGGAAATCCCAGTGATTTTTTGGCTCAAATGACTTTACACAGTTCACGCACCCAAAACGTTTTTCAGTATAAACTAAAGAGCATCTATGTAAGAGATGCTGTGATTTGTTACAGTTTCACAAGCAGAGTTTAACTAGATATGGTCCATATGTGTAAGAAACACAGTTTGTTTTTTCTGGGCATGCTCATGTTTCTTGCTGTTTTGGAGACGCTGGAAAGAAGAGCATGCTTCTTGCGTTAAAACAGAGTATGTTTCATGGATGAGAACACTGGTCTGAATTTCCCCTCACAAACGGAGTTAAACCAAAGTCTCTGTGTCTTCCTTCAAGCAAGAGTTCATTTCCTGAAAACCCAGTGATTTTTCGGCTAAAATGAATTTACACAATTCACGAACGCAACACGTTTTTCACTATAAACTAAAGAGCATCTATGAAAGAGATGCTGTGGTTTGTTACAGTTTCATAAGCAGAGTTGAACTAGATATGGTCAGTATTCGTAGGAAACACAGTTCTATTTTTCTGGGCATGCTCATGTTTCTTGCTGTATTGGAGATGCTGGAAAGAAGAGCATGCTTCTTGCATTAAAACAGAGTATGTTTCATGGATGAGAATACTGGTCTGAATTTCGCTTAACAAACGGAGTTAAACCAAAGGCTCTGTGTCTTCCTCAAAGCAAGAGTTCATTTCCGGAAAATCCAGTGATTTTTTCGGCTCAAATGAATTTACCCAGTTCACGAACCACACAAGTTTTTCACTATAAACTAAAGAGCATCTATGTAAGAGATGC